>CM060368.1:103986218-105269816 GCA_030545235.1 Helianthus tuberosus | reverse complement strand
CATTTACGAAGAAATGATTAGTTTTCAAAGCGGAATTGAAATTTGTGTTCTCATTGTGGTTATCACCTAAGGATAGGTGACGGTTTTGTTTTAAAATCTAAACGCAAACCTTCTTGCGTTAAGGTCTTAGAAAGTTATAGTCTAGGTCAAAGCATTACTAATAACCTAATTCCCTATAACCATTGGCTCTGATACCAACTCTTCTGTCACACCCGAACACGTAAAACAACAAATCATGGCGGAAACGTCGGGGAGTGTTGTAACAGAATTATTGTTTCACAACCATGGATACAAAAAGTTTCGTTTTATTGATTCGTTAAGTAATTTACATTGTCTTAAAACCAAAACAAACAAGTTACATATCGACTATCATTGTTATTATGTCACTAAGGCCTCGTCCAAATCCTATGTGACTCATGCATCCTAGCAATCAACATCAAGCAACAACACCTGAAACATATGTAAAAACAAAGTCAGCAAAGAAATGCTGGCGAGCACATAGGTTTTATGAGAGTGTCGGATTCATGGCTCGTTTACATGTTGCAATACCTTATTAAAAAAAACCTTGTTTTGAAAAGTATATATTATTGCAACAAAATCAACCAACTTAAATCAAATTGGTTATAATTAATAAAATCTCGTAGCCATGATTCTTAACCCCAAAACATTTGTTTAATTAAATCGAATTTGTAAATCATCTCGTAAAAACTCATTAATAAAACTCGTATGGTTTATATTTTCTCGAAAATATCGTTATGTGACATCGTGTTAACCTCATTTACCCAAGTGAACTAAATAACGCCACGGTATGTAATATGAGGAAAACACTTATATATAGCAAGTACCAGCGGCGTATCTACCATGTTTTCATCACATTACACCCGTCCCGTTATCTAAACACTAACCAAAAACCAATCGTTTATCCAACTCGTTTAACTTGTTTAAGTCATTTCAAAATCATTTAACTCGTTTAAATCATCGTCGTTTTAATTGTGAAAACTACTTTTGGTCGTCTCGCTAATGTTGGATCGTCGTATGACCCTAACGAGTCAATCTGAGTAGTTCATCATCAAATACAAAGGCGGAATCAATGTAAAAGATGTCAACACAGCTTGTTCCTTTCTAATTATCCTCTTATTGATCAATCCTGAGCTTTTTACACGTTCAAATGACAAACGGACAGCACCTCGGCTCAGAGACAATGACCTTAATTCCGCTCCAAATGACACCAGCACACCTATATATATAATGACCTGACTCCGCTTGAACATGACACATCCCATTTCAAGCGAAATCAACATGTTGATTTCGGTTGAACTGATACATGTCACTTTCAAGAGAAATAACACATTAACATGTAAACAAACCCTAATTTCAACCCTGTTGTGTGCTCGTTTAGCCTATCTAGACATAAGACTCTATTAAGACGAAGTTAACAGACAGTAGATGCACCAACAGACTCCCCCTTGGATGTTGACGAAGTCTTCGGCGTCGAGTCTTTAGTCTTTGTCTTTCTATCCAAATTGTCTTTGACATTGTAAAAGCTTCCCTCAATCTTTAACTTCAAACTTTAATCTTTAATCTCCCCTTTGAGTGCTGATCCAGAATTCTGACTCCCCCTTTCGCAGACTCCCCCTCTCGATAAGCTAGGACTTGAATTCTGGTTCAAACTTTGACATTTTCTGTGCCATGGGGATTCCTGTTTCCTGCACAATCTCTACCTAAATATAAGATATATGACAATAACAGTTTCAATTTACTATTCACTCTAAATTAATCTTGTTAGAATTAGAAATCCACTTAAGTATTCAGGTCCAAACTAATGACCCTGATTACTCAATTAATCTACCAAGTCCAACTTAATGACCTTGGTTGATCTGAGAAAATTCACACTGACATTTTGTTCAAACATTTTCTGAAAATTTACAAGTCTCAAATTAATTGTCACACCCCGACCACGTAAAACAACGAAACGTGGCGGAAACGTCGGGGAGTGTTGTAACAGAATTAATTGTTTCACAACCATGGAAATTAAAGTTTCGTTTTATTCATCAAACAAGCGAGTTACATTGTCTTTAAACAAGAAATAAAGAGTACATAACATAAATTAACTAGTTCTTGTCTCGTTTTAAGTCACTAAGGCACAGGTCCACCTAAGTATGTCTCGATAAGTCCTATGCATCAAGTCCTGAAAACACATGTGAAAATAGGTACGTCAGCATAAAAATGCCTGTGAGATACATAGGTTTTGTGAAAATAGGTTTCATGACTTGTAAGTTTAGAAAGAGTTGTTTAATAAAGTTTAGTCATGAACCTTGTAAATTGATTTGTTTTGTAAATCATTTGAAAAACAATAAGTTCAAATGATATGTATAAATAAGAGAATAATGTATGGTTAAATGAATAACCATGTAATATGAGTTTGTATAAGATAAGTTGTTTGTAAAACAATGTCTTGTGAAAAGTATGTTAGTTGTATGAAATGATATATGTCTTAAATTGAAATGATTCAAATAACGCTACGATATGTAATACCATACAAGCACTTATATATAGGAAGTACCAGCGGCGTATCCACCATGCTTGTACCATATTACACACGCCTCGTTACTTAAATCACTTACTCAAACCAAACCATCAAGATGTAATGTTTAACAATTGTAGAAATGTTTAGGTATAGTCAAATGTCTATTGTCAAATGGTTCACATGGTTCAATAGATACAAGTGGTTCACATAATGTAATATAATGTGTTCATATGCTGGATGAGCATATGCAACAAAATGTAATGTAAAACAATGTACTTAGTATGCAGACAATGGACATACATAGCATGAAATGTAATGTAAAACAATGTACTAAGTATGCATACAATGGACATACATAGCATGAAAGGTAATGTAAAACAATGTACTAATAGTGTACTAATGAACATAGCAAGTATATGATGTGAAAACATGGAAAAACATGAAAGTAACAAGTAGGCACATGTGTTTCACCCCAAAGTGTTTGGAAAACAGTAAAAGAGGGGTCTATGTACTCACTTGAGATTGCTCAATAGACTTTAGATACCCACCAAGCAAAGCTAGAAGATCACGAATATCAAACGGCACCTAATATAGGTATCTACATTAATAAACGGACCTAAATCGGAGGATCAGATAGAATGAGGGCTCGTAAACCAAATGAGTATGGGAACTCATGTAATATGGTTTAACAAAGCCCACATACTAAAATGAAACCTAACCTAAGTGCTTACGACCCATTACGACCCGTTTAGGTAGCTTATGCTACTTTAACGCGTCGTTCGCGTAAAACACGTTCGGAACGCCTAACTAGTCCTATGACAAGTAAAATATGCCTTAACATGTCTAATATTGTTGCCAAATCAGTTTAGATGTTAAAAGTTATGTTACGTATGCTTAAAATGAATTTTGGCGTAAAAAGGGCATTTTGGTAATTTACCTAAGGCATATCAACTACCTATCATACAACTACTTAACGAAGCGACCATAAGGTATAACCTCGGAAGGTTATTCCCTATATACTATGGTCACCTAAAGTGTTTGGTTGGATCCTAATGATCGACCAAACGGGTCGGGTTCGAAAGTATAAGCGATTGTTTAGATCGCTTACCTTACGACCCTAAATAAGCACAAAACTAAAAGTGACGAGCTAAGCATGTTAAAACATGCTTAACTAAGTTTAGAAAACAGGTTTGGTATCAAAACAAACGGTTTTGATACCTAAGAGTAGTTTGGTTACAAAATACGCAAGAATGCGCATTTTGGCCGAAACTACGACTCGTCACTGAGCCTAGATAACGTGGAAATCAGTAGGTATAGTCACTAGGGACTATAACCATCGTGATTACGCTCAAGTTATGAAGTTCAAACGATCTTCGCATTGACCATAAACTGGTCAATGCAGTAAGTTAAACAAAGTTTGACTTTAACGCTAAAATGAAAGAAAAGAACGAAGGAAGACTTACAACGGGTCCCCGCAAGCTTTGATTTCCAAATATTTCTCAGGTATGAAGCGTTTTTACACCTCTACTTAGAGAAAACATGAGAAATCAAGTGGGTTTTTGGGTATGATGTTGGTGGGTATTTATAGATGTGGTAGAACCGTTAGGATCGTTTATCGAATAACGTGCTTCAATCTCCACCCTACACTTGTTGAAATGCTAAGGAAACTCAAATTGGCCCCCCATTATCAGGAAGAAGCAAGTGCAAAGGGATTAGGAGTGCTTAACAGCTGTTAACAGGCTGTCAAACAGATTTTTCTGATCTGGGAACTCCTTACGGACCGTAAGGGTGATGGCGTACGGTCCGTAAGCCAGCAACTTTGGCAAATTGATAGTTTTAGTCCCTGTTATGCAATAAAGCCATTTCCGACACGTTTAAGGCCCGTTAACCCCATTTCAAAGCTCTAAAATGAATTTAAAGTATAGGGAACTTAAAATGTGCTCAAAAATATCTCGTATGTCGGTTCGTTTGGCCGTACGATCGCGATGTTCGCTTAATTACGACGGAATGCGCATAAGCGCGAAAAACGATCCAAAATGCGTGACGAATGGATTTTTCTTATGCCAAACACTAAAATAAAATATTTTAATGCTTACATAAATTTTTGGATGTCCGGATGTATACAGAACGTAAGTTATGCGCGAAAATGCAAACTTATGCACTTTTTGACGCTTTTAGTCCCTGAATGACCCAAAAGTTTATTTTAGCACACCGAACCCCTCAAAGCCTATTTCTAAGCTATGTAAAGGATATTTAGGGTATGTTTAACTTATGGTCATGTTCCGGAATGTCTGTTACAGTTCAAATTGGCATACTTTCGCAGTTTGTCAAATTTAGTCCCTGTAAGCGAATTAACTTGATTTCGGCATACCAAACTATCCAAAACTTATTTCTAAGTTATGTAAAGGTTATTTAAGGTATGTTAAGCCTATTTCACTGTTCCGGAGTGTTTTTTTCATTAAACTGGTTATATTTACGCATCGGTGCGCGTATAACCTTCCAGAAAGCGATTTAGAGCCCGAAATCGAACAAGAATTGATATGTGCAAACGATACACATATTTATACAAATCCCAAGTATGAAATACAATATTTCATTGGTTTGGTATTTGTTTGATGGTTGAAGTGACACAGGTGTCACAGTCTCCCCTACTTTAGGAAATATCGTCCCGAAATTTAATTTTAGGAGAAACTTGTGAGGACAACGGTGATGTTTTCGCTTTGAATGAATCCCTTGAACCCTAAGTAGAACTCTGGGCCATGATAGGGTTCATAGCGAAATTGTTAATCCCTCAAAGTGAAGTCCTTGTAGTAGCAAAACATGGAGTTTCAAACTATGGATAGGGGAACGTTTCCCATGAAGACTTATCATAGGAAACTTGAATTCAGGATTGGGAAGTAATGACATCGGTCAAGGTCCAAGACTTCTCTCGTATCATTACTCTTGTCACTATAGGTCTTAACACATGACAAAACTTCCTGTGGTTTCTGTGCACTGAATTCCATAATTATGTAGGCCTCCATAATTACGTAATTCCTTGCACAGTCCGCACAGTTCATTTCAAAATGCGTAGGGGAAAAAAATCAAACGAATAATCCTGTGGTGATTTAACTAGACTACAATAGTCTCTTTAACTAGATCACCAAAGGATCTATTAACTAGATCAACGGACAATCTCTTGAACTAGACCACCAGGGGGCCTCTTTAACTATATCAACACATGATATCTTTAACTAGATTGACGAATCAAATCTCTTTAACTAGATCAACGAATGATCTCTTTAACTACATCAACGGAGGATGTCTTTAACTAGATTGATGAATCAATCTCTTTAACTAAACTACCCAAGAGGAATCTTTAACTACATCAACGGAGGATGTCTTTAACTAGATTGACGAATCAATCTCTTTAACTAAACTATTCATGAGGAATCTTTAACTATAACGTTGAAGCCCATTAAGGATTTAAGGTAGTACCTTTGGATATCCTACTATGAATCCCTTATACGAAGATATGGAAGATTCTACGAGGATTTGGATAACAAAAATTTGGATCACATAAAAAGGGAACACATAAGCACATAATCACATAATTGTTTAATTTGGCCTTAAATTTGTTATCTTTGGACGCGGATACTTAGAGCAAACCAGGAATCCAATCCGTGGATTTCATTTGGCACTTTAATCATTTTTCAAGAATCTATCTATGAAGATAGGATGATCTTCCAAAAATTCGATTTTGTTTTCAAAGAAACATAATATTCGAATTAAGGTACACAACAATTTTAGGATTTTACGAAAATACCCTTAGGTACCCTATTATGGATTTGTAGTGGTACTTTTGGGTATTCGTCCATAGTTATAACTTGCGCCTTGTACTTCGTTTCCTTGGAAGAAACGGGTACTTAGGATTTTCGTGGAAAACGCAAGAGATAATAAAATGGAAGAATTTTGGGGGTAGTCTGTTCTTCAAGGAATACGGCTCCTTGATTGTCGGTATTGTAGGGGATACGTTGTTTATACATGCCATCACATTTGTACATTGCAATTGTAAAATAAAAAGATTTATTTATAAACAACAACAACTGTTTCATGGACCTTGACAACAAAGGAAAATAATACATAAGGCTTGATTATTTCTAAACAACATTGTCTTTTAGTTGGTCCGATGCTCATCCCTGCGCTGGATTCGCATTAGCAATCTTTGGGCAATTTCTTCGGAAATGGCCCATCTCGCCACAGTTGAAGCAAGGACCTGGTGGAAAACGAGCTTGAGCAGGATTTATTTGAGGTTGGTTTGGACCACCTTGGTTTGGGGTAAATCGACAAGCATTTGCCAGGTGGCTGAGTCGCCCACATGATGCACATAAACGATACTGTAGGTGAGCTAAGTGGTGTGCATTACATTTGTTGCATATCGGTGCAGTACCGGCATAAGGTTTCCTTGCAGGAGGTTGAGTTGGTTGGTTGCGGGTGTTTTGGTTGGGTTGAGCAGCAATCGCACAATTCTGCGAAGCCTTACGCTTCTTAGAAGGTTCAGTTTTGCTTTCCTTGGTTTCCTCCTAAACATTAGCTGCTTGTTTCTTGTCGCCTTTCCGAAAAAGTTTACCCTTTCTGATCTGAGATTCGGTTAGGGTAGCAGATAATTCAATGGCCTGTCTAACTGTGGTAGGATTACTACCAGTAACAATGTCCTGAACTGGGTCAGGGAGACCACCAATGTATTTTTCGATCGCCTTATCCAAAGGCGTAACCATGGTAGGACACAACAGGCTCAGCTCCTCATATCGATCAGTGTAGGCTCGATGTTCACCGCTGTCTTGCTTAAGATCGTCGAATTCTCTTTCCAAAGCCCTAAGTTCATGACGAGGACAGAACTCCTTCATCATCAGAGCTCGAAGCTCTTCCCATGTTTGAGCCAGTGCCACATCGGCACCACTATCTCTCATCACACCATTCTACCATGTCAAAGCCCGTTTCTTAAAGACACCAGATGCGAAATCTACCTTTCGCTCATTTGGGCATTGAACATGCCTGAAGGTGCTCTCTAGACTCTCGAACCATTGCAGAAGTGCAGTCGCTCCTTGAGACCCAGAAAACTTTGATGGCTTAGCCGAGTTGAACGTCTTGAAGTTGCAGGGGGCATTATTGTTGTTGAGGGCTTGGTTATATTGAGCAACGATGTTCGGGATTGCAGCAGTCATTTGCTGTGTAATGACAGCTGCCAGCTCCTCAATAGATACCTGATTTTCGCGTCGTGGAGGCATTCTAAAAGGGGAAACAAGAGAGAAAACAAATGAAATGGCATTGGGTAAGAATAGGATGTTACAATTACCAACCAAAATCATGGGTGATGGTCATTTGTTTGAACCACGAAGCAAACAAACAACACAAAGGCTGAATCAAAGCAAATAGATCCTCATAATGTATCGCGAAGACATGCTCGCCTATAAGTGGACACTCACCCCAAGAGTTCCCAGGTAAGAGTGACTGGTCCGATTATGTGGATTTGTACGAACACTCTAGCCTTAGACAAAAAACCCAGGGTACAGGCATTCACTCTTCCAGTTTGCACGTGTTCACACTATTTAGGACCCAAAACTTTGACGAGATTTTGAAAACTTAAAGGGGTTCAAAACCTTACAATAGAGGGTTCAAACCCTAGTAATCAATCATCCAAAAACAGATGATTAATTTTCAAAGCGGATTCGGAATTGATGTTCTCGTCGTGGTTAACACCTAAGGATATGTGACGTGCATGTTTTAAGATCTAAACCCAAGATAACTTGTGTTGGGGTCCTAGAAAGGTTATAGTCTAGGTCAAAGCATTACTAATAACCTAATTCCCTATAACCATTGGCTCTGATACCAACTTTTCTGTCACACCCCGACCACGTAAAACAACGAAACGTGGCGGAAACGTCGGGGAGTGTTGTAACAGAATTAATTGTTTCACAACCATGGAAATTAAAGTTTCGTTTTATTCATCAAACAAGCGAGTTACATTGTCTTTAAACAAGAAATAAAGAGTACATAACATAAATTAACTAGTTCTTGTCTCGTTTTAAGTCACTAAGGCACAGGTCCGCCTAAGTATGTCTCGATAAGTCCTATGCATCAACTCCTGAAAACACATGTGAAAATAGGTATGTCAGCATAAAAATGCCTGTGAGATACATAGGTTTTGTGAAAATAGGTTTCATGACTTGTAAGATTAGAAAGAGTTGTTTAATAAAGTTTAGTCATGAACCTTGTAAATTGATTTGTTTTGTAAATCATTTGAAAAACAATAAGTTCAGATGATATGTATAAATAAGAGAATAATGTATGGTTAAATGAATAACCATGTAAAATGACTTTGTATAAGATAAGTTGTTTGTAAAACAATGTCTTGTGAAAAGTATGTTATTTGTATAAAATGTTATATGTCTTAAATTGAAATGATTCAAATAACGCTACGATATGTAATACCATACAAGCACTTATATATAGGAAGTACCAGCAGCGTATCTACCATGCTTGTACCATATTACACACGTCTCGTTACTTAAATCACTTACTCAAACCAAACCATCAAGATGTAACGTTTAACAATTGTAGAAATGTTTAGGTATAGTCAAATGTCTATTGTCAAATGGTTCACATGGTTCAATAGATACAAGTGGTTCACATAATGTAATATAATGTGTTCATATGCTGGATGAGCATATGCAACAAAATGTAATGTAAAACAATGTACTAAGTATGCACACAATGGACATACATAGCATGAAATGTAATGTAAAACAATGTACTAAGTATGCACACAATGGACATACATAGCATGAAATGTAATGTAAAACAATGTACTAAGTATGCACACAATGGACATACATAGCATGAAATGTAATGTAAAACAATGTACTAAGTATGCACACAATGGATATACATAGCATGAAAGGTAATGTAAAACAATGTACTAATAGTGTACTAATGAACATAGCAAGTATATGATGTGAAAACATGGAAAAACATGAAAGTAACAAGTAAGCACATGTGTTTCACCCCAAAGTGTTTGGAAAACAGTAAAAGAGGGGTCTATGTACTCACTTGAGATTTCTCAATAGACTTTAGATACCCACCAAGCAAAGCTAGAAGATCACGAATATCAAACGGCACCTAATATAGGTATCTACATTAATAAACGGACCTAAATCGGAGGATCAGATAGAATGAGGGCTCGTAAACCAAATGAGTATGGGAACTCATGTAATATGGTTTAACAAAGCCCACATACTAAAATGAAACCTAACCTAAGTGCTTACGACCCATTACGACCCGTTTAGGTAGCTTATGCTACTTTAACGCGTCGTTCGCGTAAAACACGTTCGGAACGCCTAACTAGTCCTATGACAAGTAAAATATGCCTTAGCATGTCTAATATTGTTTCCAAATCAGTTTAGATGTTAAAAGTTATGTTACATATGCTTAAAATGAATTTTGGCGTAAAAAGGGCATTTTGGTAATTTACCTAAGGCATATCAACTACCTATCATACAACTACTTAACGAAGCGACCATAAGGTATAACCTCGGAAGGTTATTCCCTATATACAATGGTCACCTAAAGTGTTTGGTCGGATCCTAATGATCGACCAAACGGGTCGGGTTCGAAAGTATAAGCGATTGTTTAGATCGCTTACCTTACGACCCTAAATAATCACAAAACTAAAAGTGACGAGCTAAGCATGTTAAAACATGCTTAACTAAGTTTAGAAAACAGGTTTGGTATCAAAAGAAACGGTTTTGATACCTAAGAGTAGTTTGGTTACAAAATACGCAAGAATGCGCATTTTGGCCGAAACTAAGACTCGTCATTGAGCCTAGATAACGTGGAAATCAGTAGGTATAGTCACTAGGGACTATAACCATCGTGATTACGCTCACGTTATGAAGTTTAAACGAACTTCGCATTGACCATAAACTGGTCAATGCAGTAAGTCAAACAAAGTTTGACTTTAACGCTAAAACGAAAGAAAAGAACGAAGGAAGACTTACAACGGGTCCCCGCAAGCTTTGATTTCCAAATATTTCTCAGGTATGAAGCGTTTTTACACCTCAACTTAGATAAAACATCAGAAATCAAGTGGGTTTTTGGGTGTGATGTTGGTGGGTATTTATAGATGTGGTAGAACCGTTAGGATCGTTTATCGAATAACGTGCTTCAATCTCCACCCTACACTTGTTGAAATGCTAAGGTAACTCAAATTGTCCCCCCATTATCAGGAAGAGGCAAGTGCAAAGGGATTAGGAGTGATTAACAGCTGTTAACAGGCTGTCAAATAGATTTTTCTGATCTGGGAACTCCTTACGGACCGTAAGGGTGATGGCTTACGGTCCGTAAGCCAGCAACTTTGGCAAATTGACTGTTTTAGTCCCTGTTATGCAATAAAGCCATTTCTGACACGTTTAAGGCCCGTTAACCCCATTTCAAAGCTCTAAAATGAAGTTAAAGTATAGGGAACTTAAAATGTGCTAAAAAATATCTCGGATGTCGGTTCGTTTGGCTGTACGATCGCGATGTTCGCTTAATTACGACGGAATGCGCATAAGCGCGAAAAACGATCCAAAATGCGTGACGAATGGATTTTTCTTATGACAAACACTAAAATAAAATATTTTAATGCTTACATAAATTTTTGGATGTCCGGATGTATACAGAACGTAAGTTATGCGCGAAAATGCAAACTTATGCACTTTTTGACGCTTTTAGTCCCTGAATGACCCAAAAGTTTATTTTAGCACACTGAACCCCTCAAAGCCTATTTCTAAGCTATGTAAAGGATATTTAGGGTATGTTTAACTTATGGTCATGTTCCGGAATGTCTGTTACAGTTCAAATTGGCATACTTTCGCAGTTTGTCAAATTTAGTCCCTGTAAGCGAATTAACTTGATTTCGGCATACCAAACTATCCAAAACTTATTTCTAAGTTATGTAAAGGTTATTTAAGGTATGTTAAGCCTATGTCACTATTACAGAGTGTTTGTTGCATTAAACTGGTTATATTTACGCATCGGTGCGCGTATAACCTTCCAGAAAGCGATTTAGAGCCCGAAATCGAACAAGAATTGATATGTGCAAACGATACACATATTTATACAAATCCCAAGTATGAAATACAATATTTCATTGGTTTGGTATTTGTTTGATGGTTGAAGTGACACAGGTGTCACATTAATGAACTTGCTTTAACTTTTCAACTTTCACAAACTTATCATGTTAAGTTCACGACTCATCCTCCAGCTCAGAAACTTCCTGCATCTGCTCCAAATTTGAATCTAAAGATCAGCTTTCCACTTTGGTTTGTCAAAAATAAAGCAGAAATGTAAAATCTTTTTGTATTTTTAATAAAGTTTCTAAACTAGAAATGAATAACAGAAATAAAATGCAGTAAATGTAAACTATTTACAAACATATTTTTGGTAAGCGTGTTAGGGAATCATATCAGCTGCCGACAAATCACAAGTACCGTTAAGCTTTTATTTCATACTCAGAATTAAACAATTCACTTAGATTGTCGATATACTGATCCACCTAAATTCTCACACAATTTTCAATCTGTCCGGGATACGGATTAAATATTTTAGAGACTTAAGCTCATTCATGTATCCCACCTCTTGAATATACTCCCGTATCCAAATCCCAATATTCAGTCTTACAGGAAAGCGATTTAAAGCTTGAAATCGAACTCGAATCAAATCGTAAAATCATCAAACACAAATACACACATAATAACACCAAAACACATATAATAACACCAAAGCACATTGTTTTATTGATAATTAACATTGTTTTACATTGTACATCGATTACAGAACACAGTTGTCACACAATCCTCTTTTAGAAGCCAACTTTTGGAAAGAGATGTTGTCTTGACACTCTTTAAGCACAATCTACTAAAGGCCCAGGCTTGTATGAAAGAGTTTGCTAATAAACATCGCCGGATATCTCCTTTGCGGTTGGGGATTAGGTTTTTGTTTAGTTACAAACCTACCGCCAAGGAGATATCCGGCGATGTTTATTAGCAAACTCTATTCGTCTTCAATGCCAACATAAGTTGGCTAGATGTTATTTCGGCCTTTATAAGATTATAGCTAAAGTGGGCACCGTGGCTTATCATTGGAATTACCGGCTTCCGCTAAGATTCATGATGTTTTTCATGTATCTTTACTCCGCAAGTGCACCGGTGTTGCAGACCACCAGGTCACCCCTATTGGGCTTATTAACTCCTCTGCTTCTTTGGTGCTTCTACCCAAAGCCATCATGGACACTCGTTTTCTTGATCACTCCAGTCTCCAGGTTGAACAATGGTTGATCCAATGGGAGGGACTACAAGACTCTGTTGCCACATGGGAGGATACATCGGTTATCCTGCATGTCTTTCCTCATATCAACCTTGAGGACATGGTTTATGTTAAATAAGGACATGGTTTATGTTAAATAAGCCCTTTTTAACACGTTAGTCAAGTTTTAAATTTATAAAGCACGATATTCTACTAACACTAAACACACACATGGGCAAGTGCACCCATCGTGAGCGTAGTATAGCGTTGGTAAGATACAGAGGTCATCCAAAGACACAAGAGCTTTTAGTACTGGTTTATCCTCAAAGTCTAATCAAATCAAAAGTTTTAGAAAAGATTTTGAACATAAAAATAAAAACTAAAATGCTGAAAACAAAAATAAAATAAAAACAGATAGACAAGATGAATCACTTGGATCTGACTCGCCTTTAATGTAACCTTTGATGATTTCCGCACTTTTACACTTTTTAAGAGATTATCTTAGTTATAGTAGTAGGCCCCTCTTTTGAAGGTGACGTTACCCTCAACCAGTGGTTTGAGTCAGCAAGGATACAATCCCAAAAGGTCAGAATATTAAAAGATAATTAATCAAGTTATTAATGCGTAATGTGGTAGGTGTGACACATGTGTCACTTCAACCACTAAACAAATACCAAACCAATGAAATATTATATTTCATACTTGGGATTTGCATAAATATGTGTATCGTTTGCACATATCAATTCTTGTGCGATTTCGAGCTTTAAATCGCTTTCTGGAAGGTTATACGCGATCAGATGCGTAAATATAACCAGTTTAGTGCAACAAACACTCCGGAACAGTGACATAGGCTCAACATACCTTAAATAACCTTTATATGACTTAGAAATAAGTTTTGGATGGTTTGGTGTGTTGAAATCAAGTTTATTCGCTTACAGGGAATATTTGCGTCAACCTGCAAAAGTCTGCCATTTCGTAAGGCAACGTACAGTCCAGAACTTGATCATAAGCTAAACATACCATATATAACCTAAACATAGCTTAGAAACAATCCTTGAGTGGTTCGGTATGCGAAAATATGCTTATTTGATCTTACAGGGACTAAAAGTGTCAAAAAACGGCATAGGTTTGCATTTTCGCGCATATCTTACGTTCTGAATATATCCGGACATCCAAAAATTTATGTAATCATTAAAATATTTTTTTTAGTGATTGGCATGATAAAATTCCATTTGTCGCTCAATTTGGATCGTTTTTGCGTTCGTTACGACTTCCGTCGTAATTAACCGAACAACGCAAGCGTACGACCAAACGAGCCGACATCCGAGATGTTTTTGAGCATGTTTCATGTTCCCTATACTTAAAATTCATTATTGATCCTTGAAAATGGGTTAACGGGGTTTAAACACATCAAAAAAGGCCTTAAACATGTGCAGGGACCATTTCTGCCATTTTGGCAAAATTTCTGGGAACTGGAACATGGTGGCGCTGCGCCACCACCATATGTCTTTCCCGTGGTGTGACGTCACGGCCTTATCTGGGCAGAAAACTCATTTTCAGCATCAGATTGATAATTCAGGGGCCATTCTTGCAATTTCTTTGTGTGGTAGCCAAGTTAGCACCTCCCCAAGTAAATTAGCTGGCCTCTAACACTTGTATGGATAGGATTTAATGCTTGATGGCCACACAAACACTTGTTTTGATCTTGTGAGTTCACTACAAGTATAAATAGCCTAGCATTTCATTTGTTGCAACTCACACTTGATCTAAATTCTCTAAGTTGAGGTTTTATAACTTCATACCTGAGAATTATAAGATCAAGTTCAAGCAAGGACCCTTTGTAAGCTTCCTTCGTTCTTTTATCGGTTTCCTAGCATAAAAGTCAAACAATGTTAGACTTTCTGCTTTGACCAGTCTTCGGTCAACACGAAGATCGTTTGAACTTCGCAACGTGAGCGTAATCACGATGGTTATAGTCCCTAGTGACTATACCTACTGATTACCATGTTGACTAGGCGTAGTGACGAGTCGTAATTTCGGTCATGTAACATCTGTGCTTGTAATCATTGTGAACAGTTCTATTATCAATAAAACAATGTTATTTGATCCCAATGTTTGTTTGGTTGTGTTTTACATTTTTCATGTTTTGACTTTTATTCAATTTCAAACTCTACATCGCTTTCTGGAGAGTTATACACAAACTGATGCGTAAACGTAATCAGTTTAATAAGAAAAATACTCCGGAACATCAACATATACTTAACATACCTTAAATAACCTTTACATAACTTAGAAATAAGTTTTGAAGGCTTTGGTATGGCAAAAGCAAGTTAATTTGACTACAGGGACTAAACTTGACAAACTGCGAAAGTATGCCAATTTGAACTGTAACGAACATTCCGGAACATGACCATAAGTTAAACACACCTTAAATATCCTTTACATAGCTTAGAAATAGGCTTCAAGGGGTTCGGTGTGTTAAAATGAACTTTTGGGTCATTCAGGGACTAAAAGCGTCAAAATGTGCACAAGTTTGCACTTTCGCGCATAACTTACGTTCTGAATACATCCGGACATCCAAAATTTACATAAGCACTAAAACATTTTATTTTAGTGTTCGGCATAAGAAAAATCCATTCGTCGCGCAATTTGGATCGTTTTTCGCGCTTATGCGCATTCCGTCGTAATTAAGCGAACATCGCGATTGTACGGCCAAACGAGCCGACATCTGATATATTTTTTAGCACATTTTAAGTTCCCTATACTTTAACTTCATTTTAGAGCTTTGAAATGGGGTTAACGGGCCTTAAACGAGTCGGAAATGGCCTTAAAACACAACAGGGACCAAAACTGACATTTCTGAAAGTTGTTGTCTGATCAGACAGGCCATGCAGCCCGCGTGAGTTTTGGTGTATCCTTAGGCGGGCCGCGTCAGACTCCCAGACAGCAAAAACATGCAGAAACTTTGAATCTGGTCCTTTCCACTCTTGCACATGGTATTTCTCAATACTTTGGGCTGGTTTGATGTGCACATGGTATTACAATACCATGGGTGCAAGTGTATGGCCAAGATTCGATCACGTTTTCCAAGAAATGATCCTAACGGTTCGGGAAACACTATAAATACCCAACCCCATCCATTGCAAAACCCACTAGAATTTTGATTTGAGAAACTCTAAGTTGAAACCATTGTTTCATACCTGAGATTCTTGGATCGAGATTAGCATTCGGGGACCCTTTGTAAGTGTTCCTTCGTTCTTTTATTGCTTTTCGAGTCCGAAAGTCAAACTTTGTTTGACTTTCTGCGTTGACCAGTTTATGGTCAATGCGAAGTTCGTTTGAACTTCGCAACGTGATTGTAATCATGATGGTTATAGTCCCTTGTGACTATGCCTACTGATTACCACGTTGTCTAGGGTCGTAAGGGTAAGCGATCTAATAAATCGCTTATACCTTCGAACCCGACCCATTTGGTCGATCATTAGGATCCGACCAAATACATTAGGTGACCGTAGTAGGTAGGGAATAACCTTCCGAGGTTATACCTTATGGTCACGACGTTTAGGTAGTTGTATGATAAGTAGTTTATATGCCTTAGGTAAATTACCAGAATACCCTTTTCATGTATAATTGGTAATTAAGCATATGTAACCTAAACTTTTGTCACATAACTGATTATGTAACATGTTTAGGCATATAACACTTGTCATAGGGCTAGTTAGACGTCTCGAGTGCGCTTTTGCGCGCACGACGCGTTAAAGTAGCATAAGCTACCTTAATGGGTCGCGATGGGTCGAAAGCACTTATGTTAGGTTTCATTTAGTATGTAGGCTTTGTTAAACCATATTACACGAGTCTCCATACTCGTTTGGTTTACGAACCCTCATTCTATCTAAATCCTCCGATTTAGGTCCGGTTTATTAACATAGTTACCTATATTAGGTGCCGTTTGATTCCGTGATCTTTAGCATTGTTTGGTTGTCACTCAAGGCCTACTGAACAATCTCAAGTGAGTACATAGACCCCTCTTTTACTGTTTTCCAAACTGTTTTGGGGTGAAACACATGTGCCTACTTGTTACTTTCATGCTTTCACATCATATACCTGCTATGTTCATTAGTACATTTATAGTACATGATTTCATTACATTTTATGCTATGTATGCCCATTGTGTGCGTACTTAGTACATTGTTTTACATTACATTTCATGCTATGTATGCCCATTGTGTGCGTACTTAGTACATTGTTTTACATTACATTTCATGCTATGTATGTCCATTTGTTACATACTTAGTACAATTGTTTACATCACATGCTTACATTTTGGTATGACATTTGGTTTGTTTAACATGGAACAATACATTCATTAACATTGATCACGCCGTTCGTTAGTAGGTAGTGGTACCATAGGAATTGACAACTCCCGTTCCTGAAATCCTGGGTTTGTTTGGATTGGAAGGAATGACCGAATTCGATATACATAACTTAGATAAACCTTTAATTTGTTTAAGGGTTTATCGCCACAGTCTCAAGGCTTGGATGTATGCATTTTCACAATACCACATAGATGTTTATATCAGTATAGCATGCATTTGTTCCCACAAAACATAACTTTGATTTAAACCTTGTTTTACTTCAATACTTTGTTTTTGTGCATTTTACATATGGTTTAGTTGATATATTTCACTTACCATACATGATATTTTTGGGTACACATTACATGATCTACATTAAACATAAACATTTTGACATTGACATACACATTTGGTGGTTTACATTGGACATAGACATTTCAATATGGTTTACACGTTAACATATGACAATTCATTTATACATAAACAATTTACATTGGTGGTTGGTTTGAGTAAGTGATTTGAGTAACGAGGTGTGTGTAATATGATACAAGCATGGTGGATACGCCGCTGATACTTCCTATATATAAGTGTTTGTATGACATTACATGTTGTAGCGTTACTTAAATCATTTCAATATTTGACATATTACATTTTACATAAACAACTGATTTTCACAAGACATTGATTTACAAAACAACATATCTTATACAAACTCATTTTACTTGGTTATTCATTTAACCTTACATTATTCTCTTATTTATACATATCATTGCTTTTTGAATGAATTACAAAACAAAACAAAACAATTTACAAGGTTCATGACTGACTGTTACTAAACAACTTTTTCTTAAACTTAAGTCATGAATCCTATTTTCACAAAACCTATGTATCTCACAAGCATTTTTATGCTGACGTACCTATTTTCACATGTGTTTTCAGGTGCTTTTGCGTAAGATGTTGATCGTGACACTAGGGCGGACCTGTGCCTTAGAGACATAAAATGAAGATAGAACTAGTTTTAATTATGTTATAAACTCTTTGTTTCCTGTTTAAGATAATGTAACACTCTTGTTTAATAAATAAAATATAACTTTGTATGCCATGGTTGTGAAACAATAATTCTGTTACAACACTCCCCGACGTTTCCGCCACGTTTTGTATGTTCTACGTGGTCGAGGTGTGACAGAAGAGTTGGTATCAGAGCCAATGGTTATAGGGAATTAGGTTATTAGTAATGCTTTAACCTAGACTATAACCTTTCTAGGACCCTAACACAAGTTATCTTGTGTTTAGATCTTAAAACATGCACATCACCTATCCTTAGGTGATTATCAAAACAAAAACCAAATTTTCCGAAACGATTTTTGAAAAACAATCATCTGTTTTGAATGATTTATTACAAGGTTTTGAACCCTCTATTGTAAGGTTTTGAACCCTCTGTTATATGGTTTTGAACCCTTCCAGTTTGGTTTTTGGCCTTGTGCCTTCAAATTTTCAAAATCTCGTCAAAGTTTTGGGTTCTAAATAGTGTGAACACGTGCAAACTGGAAGGGTGAATGCCTGTATTCTGGGTTTTCTGTCTAGGCAAGCACTTCGTATATATCTCATCAGACGCGAGACCAGTTGTGCTTACCTGGGAATTCTTGGGATGAGTGTTCACTTATAGGCGAGCATGTCTTCGCAATACATTATTTTTGATCCATTTACTTTGATTAGTCACTGTGTGTCGTTTGTTTGCTTGGTAATGCGGACAAATGACCACCATCTTTTCTTTTGTTAATTTTGTTTCATCTCATTCTCTTCATCCAATCATCTCACTCGTTTCCTTTCATGTTTTCCTCTTTTAGAATGCCTCCTCGACGCGAAAACCAGATAGCGACTGCCGAACTGGCTGAAATCATTGCGCAGCAGATGGCTGCTCAATTTCCAAATCTCTTTGCTCAATGGAACCAAGCCAACAACAACAACAATGCTCCATGCAAATACAAGGATTTTAACTCGGCTAAACCACTCAAGTTTAGTGGTTCTGAAGGAGCGACTGGGCTTCTTCAATGGTTCGAGAGCATTGAGAATACTTTCCGTCATGTGCAGTGTCCTGACAATCGCAAGGTCGAGTTTTCTTCGAGTGTGTTTCAGAAGAGGGCTCTCACATGGTGGAACGGGGTTATGAGAGACCGTGGTGCAGAAGTTGCTCTAGCACAGACATGGGCCGAACTTAGGGCCCTTATGATGAGGGAATTCTGTCCTCGTCATGAGCAGTGAGCGTTGGAGAAAGAGTTTGATGTTTTGAAGCAAGATAGTGGCGAGCACAGGGTGTATACTGATAGGTTTGAGGAGTTGAGTCTGCTTTGCCGGACTATGGTTACCCCACTCAACAAGGCTATCGAAAGGTACATCGACAGCCTACCTGACTCGGTACAAGACATCATTACTGGTAGTAACCCTACCACACTCCGTCAGGCTATCGAGTTAGCAGCGACATTGACTGAGTCGCAGATTCGGAAGAATAAATTACATAGGAAGGGTGACAAGGGCAAGAAACAGTCGGCTGACAAGGAAGATAGCAAGAAAGGTTAAAACAAGAATGGAAAGAATTCGGGTTCTTCAAGAGGGTCAAGGAAGCGTAAGGCTTCCCAAAATTTTGCTGTCACTGCCCAAGCTAACCAGGCAGCTCCCAACCAACCCGCACAGCCTCCAGCGAAGAAACCCTATTCAGGGAATGCACCTTTGTGCAATAGATGCAACAGTCACCATCAGCCGCAACATCAGTGCCGTTTCTGTAATAACTGTGGGAAGTCGGGTCATCTTGCCAATGTTTGTCGGTTTGCTCAGAATCAGGCAGTTCAGAACCCGGCTCAACAAGTTGCTCAGCCTCCTGCTCAGCAACAGGGTCAAGCTGCACGACCACAATACCCACCAGGTGCTTGTTACAATTGTGGGGATCTGACCCACTACAGAAACCGATGCCCAAGGCTAGCCAACCAAAATCAGAATGCAAACCAGAATCAGGCTCAGGCTCCGGCTCGAGGCCGAGCCTTTAACATGAATGCCCAAGAGGCGCAGGCGGACGATAATGTGGTGAACGGTACGTTCTTTATTAATAATCAGCCTGCATCTGTTATTTTCGATTCTGGTGCCGACAAGAGTTTTGTGTCATTGTCTTTTGAGCCAATGCTTCGCGTGTCTAGAACAAAACTAGGTAAACCTTTGACAGTAGAAGTTGCTAGTGGTGAACCCATTATTCTTGATTCTGTTCTTCGCAACTGCCAGTTGAACCTTAATGATCATCTTTTTCCTATCAACCTCACACCTATGCAACTTGGAAGCTTCGATGTTATTGTGGGTATGGATTGGTTAGCCAAGCATCGCGCAGAGGTAGTTTGTTTTGAGAAGATTGTTCGTGTGCCACTTTCGACAGGCGAGATCCTACAGGTTCGTGGTGAGAAACCTACTGGCGGTCTTAAACTCATGTCTTGTTTTAAAGCTCGGAAGTATCTGCGAAAGAATTATGTGGCCTTCTTGGCACATGTCACAGCAGATAAAGGCAAAGGTAAGTCTATCCAAGATATTCCTGTTGTTCGGGATTATTCTGAAGTATTCCCTGAAGATTTACCTGGTCTACCTCCAGCACGCCAAGTCGAGTTCCGCATTGATCTCGTACCTGGTGCAAATCCCATTGCCAGAGCTCCATATCGTCTTGCACCATTTGAGATGCAAGAGTTGTCTAAGCAGCTTCAGGAGCTCTCTGACAAAGGTTTTATCCGTCCTAGCTTTTCACCTTGGGGTGCTCCCGTTCTTTTTGTCAAGAAGAAGGATGGATCTTTTAGGATGTGTATCGATTATCGTGAGCTTAACAAGCTTACCATCAAGAATCGATATCCCCTACCGCGCATAGACGATCTCTTTGATCAGTTACAGGGCGCTTCTTATTTTTCGAAGATTGATCTACGTTCTGGAAATCATCAACTTTGTGTGCATGAAGAAGATATTCCCAAGACAGCGTTCCGCACTCGTTATGGGCATTATGAGTTCACAGTCATGCCATTCAGTTTGACTAATGCTCCTGCTGTTTTCATGGACTTAATGAATAGGGTCTGCAAACCTTATTTGGACCAGTTCGTCATTGTTTTTATTGACGACATTTTGATATACTCTAAGACGCGAGCTGACCATGAGCAACATCTTCGTCTTACTCTGGAACTCCTAAAGAAAGAGCAACTTTTCGCCAAATTCTCCAAGTGCGAATTTTGGCTTAAAGAAGTTCAATTCTTAGGACATATTATCAACGAACGAGGTATTCATGTAGATCCCTCCAAGATCAGTGCGATTAAGGATTGGGATACGCCTACTACTCCTACTGAAGTTCGTTCTTTTCTTGGTCTAGCGGGTTATTATCGCCGCTTCATTGAAAACTTCTCAAAGATTGCAGTTCCTCTAACTGCTCTAACTCAGAAGAACAAACCCTTTGATTGGGGATTCAAACAAGAGGAAGCTTTTCAAAACCTGAAACAGAAGCTTTGCGATGCGCCTGTTCTATCATTGCCTGAGGGTGATGATGATTTTGTCGTGTATTGTGATGCATCGAAATTGGGCCTTGGCTGTGTTCTGATGCAAAGGAACAAAGTCATAGCATATGCATCGAGACAGTTGAAGATACATGAGAAGAACTACACCACTCATGATCTTGAGTTGGGTGCAGTTGTCTTCGCTCTCAAGATCTGGAGACATTATTTGTACGGAACAAAATGTGTGGTTTTCACTGACCACAGAAGTCTTCAACATATCTTCAATCAGAAAGAACTCAATATGAGACAACGACGTTGGGTGGAGCTTCTAAACGACTATGACTGCGAAATTCGCTACCATCCTGGTAAGGCGAATGTCGTAGCCGATGCTTTGAGTCGAAAGGAACGTACTAAGCTTCACTGTGTTCGTGTTCAATCTCTTATTCAAGCTCGATCCGATATCCAAGCCCGCATTTCTCAGGCTCAACAGTCTTGTGTTTCACAAGGTTTAATGGATAAGGAATTTCCTTATCACATAACACCTGCTCTTGAACTGAAGGACAATGGATCGTATTACTTCATGGACCGTTTGTGGGTCCCAAGCCAGGATGATCTTCGTACCTTGCTTATGGATGAAGCCCATAAGTCTCGTTATTCTATTCATCCGGGCTCAGATAAGATGTATAAGGATCTTCGTATTCAGTATTGGTGGCCTGGTATGAAGAAAGACATTGCCTTATACGTATCAAAATGCCTTACTTGTCTTAAGGTTAAGGCTGAACATCAACGTCCTTCGGGTTTATTGGTGCAACCAGAGATCCTAGTTTGGAAATGGGAAAACATTACTATGGATCTTGTTACCAAACTTCCACGCACTAAGAAAGGTCATGATGCCATCTGGGTAGTCGTTGATCGTCTTACTAAGTCAGCACATTTCTTGCCAATCCGTGAGGATTTTCCTGCTGACAGACTTGCTAAAATATAAGTGGATGAAATAGTAGCTCGACATGGTGTTCCTTTGAACATCATTTCTGACAGAGATGCTCATTTCACTTCTCATTTTTGGAGAACCATGCAATCTGCTATGGGGACCCAACTTAATCTGAGCACAGCTTATCATCCGCAAACGGATGGTCAATCTGAGAGAACAATCCAGACTCTGGAGGATATGCTTAGAGCTTGTGTGATCGATTTTGGTGGTAGTTGGGATTCACATCTTCAGTTAATTGAATTCTCCTACAACAACAGTTATCACACCAGCATCAAAATGGCTCCTTTCGAGGCTCTCTATGGTCAAAAATGTCGTTCACCAGTCTGCTGGAATGAGATCGGCGAGGCTCAACTTACTGGACCTGCCCTCATTTTAGAGACAACAGATAAGGTTAAGAAAGTTCGTGATAACCTTCAGATAGCTAGAAGCCGTCAAAAGAGTTACGCGGACCCAAAACGCAAGCCCTTGGAATTTCAAGTCGGTGATCGAGTATTACTTAAAGTTTCACCTTGGAAAGGTGTGATCAGATTTGGAAAGAAAGGAAAACTTGCACCTAGATACATTGGACCATTCAAGATCGTCGAAAGAATCGGTAAGGTAGCCTACAGACTTGAGTTACCTCCTGAACTTGGAAATGTTCATCCAACTTTTCACGTGTCCAATCTCAAGAGGTGTTTAGCTGATGAGAACCTCCACATACCGCTTGACGAAATTCGTGTTGACAAAACACTGAAATTTGTTGAGAAGCAAGTGGAAATCATGGAACGTGAAGTCAAGTGGCTTAAACGCAAGCGAATTCCTTTGGTCAAAGTACGCTGGGAAGCTAAACGTGGACCCGAGTTTACTTGGGAACGCGAAGATCAAATGAAGGCGAAATATCTGCATCTTTTCCCACGAGTTTCCTCTAAATAAATTTCGGGACGAAATTTCCACAAGTAGGGGAGACTGTAACATCTGTGCTTGTAATCATTGTGAACAGTTCTATTATCAATAAAACAATGTTATTTGATCCCAATGTTTGTTTGGTTGTGTTTTACATTTTTCATGCTTTGACTTTTATTCAATTTCAAACTCTACATCGCTTTCTGGAGAGTTATACGCAAACTGATGCGTAAACGTAATAAGTTTAATGCGAAAAATACTCCGGAACATCAACATATACTTAACATACCTTAAATAACCTTTACATAACTTAGAAATAAGTTTTGAAGGCTTTGGTATGGCAAAAGCAAGTTAATTCGACTACTGGGACTAAACTTGACAAACTGCGAAAGTATGCCAATTTGAACTGTAACGAACATTCCGGAACATGACCATAAGTTAAACACACCTTAAATATCCTTTACATAGCTTAGAAATAGGCTTCAAGGGGTTCGGTGTGTTAAAATAAACTTTTGGGTCATTCAGGGACTAAAAGCGTCAAAATGTGCACAAGTTTGCACTTTCGCGCATAACTTACGTTCTGAATACTTCCGGACATCCAAAAATTTATGTAAGCACTAAAACATTTTATTTTAGTGTTCGGCATAAGAAAAATCCATTCGTCGCGCAATTTGGATCGGTTTTCGCGCTTATGCGCATTCCGTCGTAATTAAGCGAACATCACGATTGTACGGCCAAACAAACCGACATCTGATATATTTTTGAGCACATTTTAAGTTCCCTATACTTTAACTTCATTTTAGAGCTTTGAAATGGGGTTAACGGGCCTTAAACGAGTCGAAAATGGCCTTAAAACACAACAGGGACCAAAACTGACATTTCTGAAAGTTGTTGGCTGATCAGACAGGCCATGCGGCCCGCGTGAGTTTTGGTGTATCCTTAGGCGGGCCGCGTCAGACTCCCAGACAGCAAAAACATGCAAAAACTTTGAATCTAGTCTTTTCCACTCTTGCACATGGTATTTCTCAATACTATGGGCTGGTTTGATGTGCACATGGTATTACAATACCATGGGTGCAAGTGTATGGCCAAGATTCGATCACGTTTTCCAAGAAACAATCCTAACGGTTCGGGAAACACTATAAATACCCAACCCCATCCATTGCAAAACCCACTAGAATTTTGATTTGAGAAACTCTAAGTTGAAACCATTGTTTCATACCTGAGATTCTTGGATCGAGATTAGCATTCGGGGACCCTTTGTAAGTGTTCCTTCATTCTTTTATGGCTTTTCGAGTCCGAAAGTCAAACTTTGTTTGACTTTCTGCGTTGACCAGTTTATGGTCAATGCAAAGTTCGTTTGAACTTCGCAACGTGATTGTAATCACGATGGTTATAGTCCCTTGTGACTATGCCTACTGATTACCACGTTGTCTAGGGTCGTAAGGGTAAGCGATCTAATAAATCGCTTATACCTTCATGCTTTCATGCATTCATGCCTACTGATTACCACGTTGTGACTATGCCTACTGATTACCACTTGTTACTTTCATGCTTTCACATCATATACCTGCTATGTTCATTAGTACATTTATAGTACATGATTTCATTACATTTTATGCTATGTATGCCCATTGTGTGCGTACTTAGTACATTGTTTTACATTACATTTCATGCTATGTATGCCCATTGTGTGCGTACTTAGTACATTGTTTTACATTACATTACATTTCATGCTATTTATGTCCATTTGTTACATACTTAGTACAATTGTTTACATCACATGCTTACATTTTGGTATGACATTTGGTTTGTTTAACATGGAACAATACATTCATTAACATTGATCACGCCGTTCGTTAGTAGGTAGTGGTACCATAGGAATTGACAACTCCCGTTCCTGAAATCCTGGGTTTGTTTGGATTGGAAGGAATGACCGAATTCGATATACATAACTTAGATAAACCTTTAATTTGTTTAAGGGTTTATCGCCACAGTCTCAAGGCTTGGATGTATGCATTTTCACAATACCACATAGATGTTTATATCAGTATAGCATGCATTTGTTCCACAAAACATAACTTTGATTTAAACCTTGTTTTACTTCAATACTTTGTTTTTGTGCATTTTACATATGGTTTAGTTGATATATTTCACTTACCATACATGATATTTTTGGGTACACATTACATGATCTACATTAAACATAAACATTTTGACATTGACATACACATTTGGTGGTTTACATTGGACATAGACATTTCAATATGGTTTACACGTTAACACATGACAATTCATTTAAACATAAACAATTTACATTGGTGGTTGGTTTGAGTAAGTGATTTGAGTAACGAGGCGTGTGTAATATGATACAAGCATGGTGGATACGCCGCTGGTACTTCCTATATATAAGTGTTTGTATGACATTACATGTTGTAGCGTTACTTAAACCATTTCAATATTTGACATATTACATTTTACATAAACAACTGATTTTCACAAGACATTGATTTACAAAACAACATATCTTATACAAACTCATTTTACTTGGTTATTCATTTAACCTTACATTATTGTCTTATTTATACATATCATTGCTTTTTGAATGAATTACAAAACAAAACAATTTACAAGGTTCATGACTGACTGTTACTAAACAACTTTTTCTTAAACTTAAGTCATGAATCCTATTTTCACAAAACCTATGTATCTCACAAGCATTTTTATGCTGACATACCTATTTTCACATGTGTTTTCAGGTGCTTTTGCGTAAGATGTTGATCGTGACACTAGGGCGGACCTGTGCCTTAGAGACATAAAATGAAGATAGAACTAGTTTTAATTATGTTATAAACTCTTTGTTTCCTGTTTAAGACAATGTAACACTCTTTTTTAATAAATAAAATATAACTTTGTATGCCATGGTTGTGAAACAATAATTCTGTTACAACACTCCCCGACGTTTCCGCCACGTTTTGTATGTTCTACGTGGTCGGGGTGTGACAGGTCAAAATGCGCATTTATGCGTATTTTGCAACCAAACTACTTTAGGGCATCAAAACACTTTGTTTTGATATCAGAACCTGTTTTCTAACTTAGTTAAGCATGTTTTAACATGCTTAGCTCGTCACTTTTAGTTTAGTGCTTGTTTAGAGTTGTAAGTCAAGCGGTCTAAACCACAGCTTAGACTTTCGAACTTGACCCGTTTGGTCGATCATTAGGATCCGACCAAGCATGTTTAGTGACCATAGTTGTATAGGGAATAACCTTCCGAGGTTATACCTTATGGTCACGTAGTTTAAGTAATTGTATGATAAGTAGTTTATATGCCTTAGGTAAATGACCAAAATGCCCTTTTCATGCATAATTGGATTTTAAGCATATGTAACCTAAACATTTGTCACCTAACTAATTATGCAACATAATTAAACATGTTTAGGCATATAATACTTGTCATAGGACTAGTTAGACGTCTCGAACGCGCGTTTGCGCGAACGACGCGTTAAAGTAGCGTAAGCTACCTTAATGGGTCATAACGGGTCGAAAGCACTTAGGTTAGGTTCCGATTTAGAATATAGGCTTTATTAAACCATATCACATGAGTTCCAATACTCATTTGGTTTACGAAACCTCGTTCTATCCGATCTTCCGATTTAGGTCCTGTTTATTTACTTAGTCACCCATATTAGGTGCCGTTTGATTCCGTGATCCCTCTAGCTTTGCTTGGTTGTTGTTCAAGACTTCTAAGCAATCTCAAGTGAGTACATAGTCCCCTCTTTTACTGTTTTCAATGCTTTGGGGTGAAGCATGTGTACCTATTTATTATGTTCATGATTTCAAAGTATAATTGATTATACATATTAGTACTTATCTTTTGACAAACTGAATGATTATTTATGGTTTAAACACTGTATTTTCAAAGATTATAAAATTAATTTGTTGAATTGTACTTATTTTATGTTCACCAGACCGATTGGTAGTATGATATAGCGCTATAGGACTAGACACCCCATTCCTGTTGTCATGGAATGTCAGAAACCAATATTTTATCCAAATAGGGATTGCCTTCATGGTATCTCTATAGTCTCAATTGGTGTAGTTTGATACACTAAGGTTTGGTTGAATTCTTAAATCACATTTTTGTTGTATATTTTGTTATACTCCCAAAGGTATAGTTTGATATACTCTCATATGTGATATTGTACAAAACAACATATATTTTGTTAATTACTAAAACATAGTTTGATATGTTATTTATAAAACCAAAGCATAGTTTAATATGTTATTTATAAAACCAAAGTATACTTTTGATATACTACCGAAAACGATTATTTTGACGACTAAAGTATATTTAATATACTATCTGTTTAACGATTTTGGAACCGAAATATGTCTTGATATATTACTTATTCGACTTTCTTAAAACCAAAGTATATTTTTATATATACTACAAACCTTTTTAATCAAAACATTGTTTTACAAACTCATTTTACTTACATATTTATTTATGCATCATTCTTTTATATCATCAAATTTCTTGTAAAATTTCGCATGATTTATAAAGAAAATATTTTTAAAGTTCATGACTATTTTGTTAAAAACATTCTTTTAAACTTACAAAGTCATGAATCATGCATTAATAAAACCTATGTATCTCACAGGCATTTTTATGCTGACGTACCTATTTTTACACATGTTTTAGGTGTTGCTATGTGATGATTGTTGATACATGCTATACATAGGATGGACTCGTGCCTTAGCGACTTTAAAACTTGAAAGATAATATTTGTATTTATCTTATTTGTAATAAAAAATGAGTTCATTAATTCAATAAAACGAAATTATTTAATCCATGCATGTGAAACAATGATTCTGTTACAACACTCCCTGATGTTTCCGCCACGTCTTGTTGTTTAACGTGGTCGGGGTCTGACAGAAAAGTTGGTATCAGAGCCAATGGTTATAGGGAATTAGGTTATTAGTAATGCTTTGACCTAGACTATAACCTTCCTAGGACCCTAACACAAGTTATCTTGTGTTTAGTTTTAAAACAATACCGTCACCTATCCTTAGGTGACAACCACAATAAGAATACAAAATTTTGAATCCGCTTTGGAAACAATCATCTGTTCTAGGATGATTTATTATAAGGTTTTGAACCTTCAAAGTTTTTGAAATCTCGTCAAAGTCTGGGTCTAAATAATGTGAACACGTGCAAACTGGAAGGGTGAATGCCTGTACCCTGAGTTTTCTGTCTAAGGGTAGAGTGTTCGTACAAATCCGCAGTATCAGACCAGTCACTCTTACCTGGGAACTCTTGGGGTGAGTGTTCACTTATAGGCAAGCATGTCTTCGGTGATACATTATATTGATCCATTTACTTTGATTAGTCACTGCGTGTCGTTTGTTTGTTCGAGGTAACGAACGAATGATCGCCTTCCTTGTCTTTTGTCGATGTTTTCAATACCTCTTTTGTTTTCCAATCATCGACCTCACTCGTTTCTCATGTTCCCTTGTTCTTTTTAGACAATGCCTCCTCGACGTGATGCTCAACCTTTTACTGCCGAAGAAGTCGCAGCCCTTGTCGCTCAGCAAATGGCTGCAGTACTTCCTGGCGTAGTAACCCAGATCCATGAGTTATACAACAACAATAACAACAACAATGCTCAGTGTAGCTTCAAAACCTTCAATTCTGCTAAACCTTTGAAGTTTTCTGTGTCTCAAGGAGCAACCGCGCTCCTACAATGGTTCGAAAGTTTGGAAAGCACATTCAGACATGTGCAATGTCTGAATGAGCGCAAAGTTGAGTTTGCATCCAGTGCGTTCGAGAAGCGTGCTCTTACATGGTGGAATGGTGTGATGCGTGATAGAGGTGCTGATGTGGCAACGACACAAACCTGGGAAGAGCTTCGGGCTCTAATGACAAAGGAATTATGTCCTCGTCATGAGCTCAAGGCTTTGGAACGGGAATTTGACGATCTTAAACAAGACAACGGTGAACATCGAGCCTATACTGACCGTTATGAGGAACTGAGCCTGTTGTGTCCTACCATGGTTACGCCTGTGGAGAAGGCGATTGAAAAGTACATTGATGGTCTTCCTGACTTAGTTCAGGATATCGTTACTGGCAGCAACCCTACTACTGTCAGACAGGCCATTGAATTGTCTGCCACCCTGACTGAATCCCATATCAGGAAGGGTAAGCTTTTTCAAAAGGGCGACCCAAGACCATCTGACAAGACTGCACAGGTTGAACCAAAGGAAAAACAGGCCGAGTCACCCAAGAAGAAGAAGCGCAAGGCTTCTCAAAACTGCGCCATAACTGCTCAGAACAATCAGGTTGCACCAAACCAGCCAGCACAACCTCGTAAAAGGAAAAATTATGTTGGTACCGCACCTTTGTGCAACAAATGCAACCGTCATCATCCGGAGCAAGTGCAGTGTCACAAATGTACCCACTGTGGGCGATTGGGACATTTGGTCGATACCTGCCGTTATGCAAATCCTGCTGCTGTTCAAGCACGGTTCCCACCTGGGTCGTGTTATAAATGTGGTGACCTTACTCACTACAGAAACAATTGCCCAAGACTCGTTAACGCAAATCCAGCGCGTGGACGAGTGTTTAACATAAATGAGGCAAACGCGAACAACGATGCAGCAGTGAACAATTAATCTTTTGTATTTCTTTGTTTGTTATCCTTTGGCGTTGGAACAATTCAGTTTTTATATAAATAAAATTGTTGTTTCAATTTTATTTTACGAAACTGTTATGTTTGTACAACCCTACGATGCCGACACCAAGGAACGGTGTTCCTTATAAGACAAACTACTCGTGTGGTTCTGTCATTTTTATGATCACTTGTGATCTCCCCGAAAATCTTAAATACTCGTTTCTTCTTAAGAAACAAAGACAAATTCCTATTAAGATCTTCCTATCTTCATAGTTAGATTCCTGAAGATATTTAAAGTACTAAATGGAATTCACGGATTGAAATCCTGATATACTTTAAATACTCGTGTGCTCAGTTAACAAGAAAATTAACAAAATGAAGATCAAGTCAAACAATTATGTGATTATGTGCTTATGTGTTTTCTTATATGTTTTGATCCGAATATTCACTATCCAAATCCTCATAAAATCCTCCATATTTCAATATGAGGGATTCATAGTGGGATATCCAAAGGTACTATCTTAAATCCTTAATGGGCTTCTACGTTATAGTTAAGTCCCTTGGATTATAAAGTACTATTCTATAATTGAACCCCTTGAGTGGTCTAGTTAAACAGATTGATTCAAAAATCTGGATAGGAATATCATGCGATGATATAATTGAAAAGATCCCTTAAGTGGTCATTTTAAGGAGATCGTACGACGGTCTAGTTAAGGAGATCATGTGTTGATTGATGTGCGTTAGGTGTATATATAGGTTTAAGTATATTTTAAGCCATTTTACACTTTTTTAGCCAAGTTTTAAATTTATAAAACACGATATTTACTTACACTAAACACACATATGGGCAAGTGCACCCATCGTGAGCGTAGTATAGTGTTGGTAAGATACCGAGGTCGTCCAAGGACACAAGAGCTTTTAGTACCGGTTTATCCTCAACGTCTAATCAAATCAAAAAGTTGGAAAAAGGTTTTAAACTAAGAAAAATAAAAACTAACTAAAATGCTGAAAATAAAAATAAAAATAAAAACAGATAGACAAGATGAATCACTTGGTTCCGACTCGTGTTTAGTGTAACCTTTGATTATTTCCGCACTTTTGCACTATTTTAAGAGATTATCTTAGTTATTGTAGTAGGCCCCTCTTTTGAAGGTGACGTTACCCTCAACCCAGTAGTTTGAGTCAGCAAGGATACAATCCTAAAGGGTCGGATTATTGAAAGATAATTAATTAAGTTATTAATGCAAATTATGGTATGCCCCTCTTTTGAAGGTGACGTTACCCTCGGCTAAGTAGTCTGAGTCAGCAAGGATACAGTCCTAAGTAGCCGGGTTATAGTATTAATAGTAGTTTAACTTATGAGGGGATCAAAGAGTTTGGACCCCCGCCATCCAATACCGTTAAGTATTGAAGGAGGTCCTACTAAATTTGACCCAGGTCCCTTGCAGGATCACTAAACACTGAACAACGGCAAGACTCTTACCAAACCGTTCCCTTAACCCCCGACCAGGTAGCCAACATACCTCCATATAGACCGTGGAGATATGAATGGTGAAAATCTTTTATTTTATATAGACAGTAAAATAATGTCAAGACACCACAGACAAACGATAAGGAAGAATCACCTTCAACATAAGAAACTAGTTATTAAAGTCATTAATACATAACCAATTAAAAAGTGCGAAAAGATTAAAAATAAAAAGTATTACACTAGACACTTTGTCTTCAGCAAGTGATGTAAGAGACTTAGGCAAAAATGGCCTTGATTGTCAAGAACTCTTACGATCAATCTTGGATCCCGAGACGACTCACACACTCTATGATGGACAATGGATGATGGTGGATGATGGTGTTATGGTGGTGGTGGGTGGTGGGTGAAGTGTGAGAGAGGTGGTGTGCCAAGGGATGGTTTGAGCTTGAGCCAAGCACTCCTATTTATAGGCTGAACAGAAGCTCGGGCACGGCCCCGTGTCCACATCCTTCTCTTTCTTCATTTAATGCAGCTTGTCTGTATTAGTTGACCACGCCCCCGTATCCGCTGAGCACGACCCCGTGTGCAGAAGCATATCTGTACTATGAAGATTTTCCTGGATTCTGCGAATCTTATAGTTGACCACGGCCCCGTGCCCGCTGAGCATGGCCCCGTGGTGGGCAATAGAAGCTTCTACCACTTTGTCTTTTCTGCTGACACTTGGGCACGCCCCCGTGCTGGCTGAGCACGGGGCGTGTTCAGTCTTCTGTCTTCTTGTTTTGCTTGGGAAGATGCTGTCGTGGGGTCGGGCATGTCACGTTTGTTCCTTTTCTTGTATTTATGTTAGATTTTGCTGTCTTTTTGCTTCTTTTGTTAATTTGAGCTCATTTAATCCTGAAAATACAAAAGGAAGACAAAAGCACACTTTTCCAACATTAGTACTAAAAAAGGGTTAGTTTTATGCCACAATTGATGTAATTTATATGTTGCATTTTGCACACATCAAACCCCCACACTTGAATCTTTACTTGTCCTCAAGCAAAACTCTTTATAATGTGGCTTTACACTCCCAAATGGAATGGGTAGAAGAGAAAGTTTTTGGGCTTGTCATAGAGTGTCGGGATTTCCAAGATTCTTTATTTAGTTTTATTTTTATTTATTTACAATCCTATTCGTCATGATTTATTTAAAACTTTTCATAAGATAAATTACTTATTAGGGCATAACATGCTTATTTAAAATTCTATTTATATACAAGTTCACATACCTCACGGGGATCACTCAACACTCGGCCGAAGATGTATTTTAGTGAATCACCCGAGAGCGGCATGGAACTTACTCCTACCATAGGCTTGCCAAGCAATCAATCTTCCTCCTTTTTAACTATATACCTTTGTAAATATCAAGAGGACTTTTGGGTGAAGGGTTAGGCTTGGGTTAAAGGTAGGTGGTTGGGTTAGTGGTTAGTAGAAAGGGCGAAAAGCGTAACAAGCGTCGGTTTTCGTAAGACTTTTTATTTTTGTAACTTTTATTTTGATGAAGCTATTATTCAAACAAAGTTATTTTTGATAAACTTGTTTTTCTTTTTGCTTCATCATCAACATTTTTTTTTTTTTGAAAAGTCATATGAAAAAAACCGAGCTAGTTACTAAAACAAAGGGTTAAAAATAAAAAAGGTTTTGGTGGTTGAAAGGGTGTTTGGTTTTGGGTTATGAAATGAAAAGGTTTAGGCTCAAAGGGGTTAACTAGGTGGATTTTTGGGTAGGTGGTAAAAAAAGAAAAGAAAAATAATGGTGTAGAAATAAAAAAAAAAAAAAAGGTTAGTCCTAATGCCTCCATCATTTACTTACTCGGGTTTAAGTTGGTAAAGACCGGGAATGTATCGTCGTGGCAAGTTCTAGAGTCGTAAGAACCAAGCGGCTATTCACACAAGAAACGAAAAATGAGCATTTAATTTAAAGATATGTATTTGAAAGCTCAATAAAGGCTCAAAACTCACTTTTGTGGGAATGTGATTTTATGTGATCAAGTATATATAATCAAATTTTAATTAAGTTTGCCATGCCTTTTCATAATTTTCTTATGTTGGTTCTTTTTATCACGACGCTATCGGTTGTAAATTTGTAAAAATATAACCTTTTTAGAATTTTGAAATTCCCAAATTAAACCTAGACAAGTAAAAAAAATGAAAATTTTGAAAAAATTTGGGGTGATTAGCGGTTCCAATAGAGTTTTGTGTAAGGCTTGTTATTAGGACTTGCAAGATTCAAGGTTTTAGCATCCCCCCACACTTAAATTACACATTGTCCTCAATGTGTCCCAAAAATAAGTTTTTAGGTTGATTTAATGTGTAAAAAGGTGTTAAAAGCAAAAATTTATGTTACTGGGTGCCTGGACACGACCCCGTGTTGGGTGGACACGACCCCGTGTTCAGGTGCCAGTAACGAAAACTTACAGAAGGTGGACACGGGGGTGTGTCGGCTGGGCACGACCCCGTGTCTGTCAAAGTCTGCAGAACTAAAACAAACAACAGGTTTGGGAGAGTGGGTACGGGGGCGTGTCGGCTAGACACGGCCTCGTGTGGACAATCTGCAAGGTTGAAAAACAGGTTTCTTTCTTCGGTTTTCCTGTCCCGGCTTTAGTAGTACTAATGCTTAGTACTCTAAGCCTCGTATGTACCTGCTTAATCAATAAACACTATACCACACCATAGCAAACATCCTAATTTTACCAAGTTTAACATCCATGTCAACAAAGTTAAAAAAATTGCAGAAAAGAAAAGAAGTTAGGGAAAGTAAATTGTTTAACACTCGGCACGCAGGCCGGAAATTGTTCAAGATTAAAGGTTAACCTGGGGAATCACCAACCAACCACTTCTTCCTCCACTCCTCCCGCCTAATCCCTGTCCTCGTCCTCATCATCATCATCTCCACCATGCCCGGCCATGTACTCCCGGATATTTCCAATATCATCTTGGATATCGGATATGTTTCTCTCGATCGCCCCAACCCGGTTGTACATGTTGCTTGCCATATTGTAGGTGTTCCTGGTGCACATGAGGTTTTCCTGCAACAAATCATGTAAACTTTGAAAGTTAGGAAAACCGCCTCCTGAGGAGGAGGATTGGCCCGGATCACCATGGGGCTGGTATTGGTACTGATGATGTTGTGGAGCGTGGAGGACAAGTGCTTCTTGCGGGTTCCATGCATGCCCTTGCATCCTTTGGAAGCTAACCGTCCCGTCTTTAGCCTCATAAATTAGGTTCATTGAGTGGCAAATGTATATATCTACCCTACCCGACCATGGGCTCCTTCCGAATGACCTAGGTATGCGGGTGAAGTGCTTGAAGAGACAGTACACCCATCCCCCAAAGAAGATAGGGGTTGGTGCAGTAGCAAGGCGGTTGTGATGCATGTTTCGGAGCATGAGGAACGGAATATCAAGGTTCCTGCGGTTATGGATGCAGTGGAGGACAACTAAATCTCTTAACCCTACGACGCCACCGCTATCGTGTCTTTGACTAAGAGAGTAGCCGAGGAGCCTATGGATGTATCGGTAGAGCGGATCCCTCAACTTTGTGCTCTTAGTGCTGCTCAGATTGTAGTGCCCTTTACCAATCTAAGCCCACGCGGCTTGGCGATCGTTTTCGTCGATCTCTCGCATTCCTCCGGTATTTTCCTCGTTACCCGCATCTTCTTCCGCATATAACCCGACAATCGCCCCGAATTGTGCCATAGAGATCGAATACCTCGTTCCGCCACATCGGAATGCTACCCCATCATTGTCGAATGGGTCGCACCTTGAGTTGAATGTGAAGGTGCTATAGAATTCCAAAGTGCATTCGTGGACAGAACGGAGTCTAGTTGTTAAAGCGACTCTTAATGGCCCGGTGACAAGGTTGTTGAAACGGTCAAGTTGGTTAACCAATGCTAACAAATCCGTGAATGCTTGCCTAGGGTATTCCCCCGGCCTTGTTTGAAGTATTTCGTATCTAGCCCTAGCATCGAGCTCATTTGCATTAAACCTTGTGAACTTCCTTGCCATCTGAAAGAATACGCCAAAAGTTAGCACGAAACAGTAGAATTTTCGGACAAAACTACAAACAGTGGGCTGGACACGACCCCGTGTTCAGCGGACATGACCCCGTGTTCAGCGGACACGGCCCCGTGTCCAGGCGTCTGTTACACAAAAATTCCATTTTTCGTCCCGGTTTCGAAAACTTGAAAATTTTTGGTCCAATAGGTGCGGTTTCCCCGAAAATGAAACCCCAAGTGCCGTTTTTCCCAAAATAACCCGTTTACCCTATCAATTTTATCTTTTTCGGTTCAAAAACAAGGGTTTGAGGTTTTTATGAGAAATCGGGTGAATCTATGAACAATACAAGTGGATGTACTTCCCAAAACACTAATCTAACTAAATGCAAACAGATTTAGGAAAAAATTTGAGGTTCGATCCGGATGAAGTTCAAGAACCCTAGATTTTTCCCCAAATTTGTGATGTTTTAACTACATGCAAGTAACTAATCTAACTAATGATAGTGATAGAATCATACCTTGATGTTGTTAGGATGATAGGAGACGTTGAAAATCTGCGGAAAATCGCCTGGAACCAGAGCGTTTTCGGGGAAACGGGGCGTGTGGAATGAAGTAACTGTTATGAAAAAGGGGATATATCCCGACAGTTGCGCGGACACGGCCTCGTGCCGAGCAAAGTTTTCAATTTTTTTTTATTTTTTTTATTTTTTTTAGTGCTCGTGTGAGTGCCCTTGTTTCCCATGAACTTTGGTTAGAGAACTTACCGCTTTAGATGTCGTCCCAATCGTTCGTAACTTACCAGGTATGATGTTGATGCTTTCATTCTTCGATTGTTTGAAGCGAGATCTCCTCCTCTTCATCCTCAATGAATCCTTGATAGAGTTTCAGCCGTTGGCCATTGACTTTGAATGGAGGTCCATTCCGAGATTTAATTTCTACTGCACCGTGTGGGAAAATATGGGTGATGGAAAAAGGTCCTGACCACCTAGACTTTAATTTACCAGGAAACAATCGACGTCGTGAATTAAATAAAAGAACTTGATCTCCTACTCGAAATTCATTAGGTTTAATATGTTTGTCATGCAAATTTTTCATTCTTTCCTTATAAATTTCGGAGTTTGAGTATGCATAATTCCTAAGTTCGTCTAATTCATTTAATTGACAAAATCGATTTTTACCAGCAAATTCTAAATCTAAGTTTACATTTTTAATTGCCCAGTAGGCTTTGTGTGCAATTTCTAAGTGACAACTTTTTTCGTAGACGAGCTTATATGGGGTTGTACCTATTGTTGTTTTATAAGCAGTTCGAAAAGCCCATAAAGCATCATCTAATTTATCTGCCCATTCCTTTTTATTTAACCCTACGGTTTTTTCGAGTATTCGTTTTAAACCTCTATTAGTCACTTCGGCTTGTCCGTTTGTTTGAGGGTGATATGCTGTTGAGACCCGGTGATAGACCCCATATCTTGTTAAAAAAATTTCGAGTTGATGGTTGCAAAAATGGGTACCTCTATCACTTATCAATGCTTTAGGTGTGCCAAAATGAGAAAATAGTTTTTTTCAGAAATCTTACCACGACTCTTCCATCATTTATTGGAAGTGCCTCGGCCTCGGCCCATTTAGACAAGTAATCTACCGCCACAAGTATATATTTGTTTCCTTTCGATGGTGGGAAAGTGTCACAACCCCCGATTCCTGATCCCCGGGAACGGGCGGACGTGATCACAGATTTTGGTGGTATCAGTTTGTTTAGTCTCGCAGCGGAATTTACATCAGGATCGTAGTTAGGAAATGTTTATCAAAGTAAAACCACCATATTTCATATTAATAAATAACAAGGGAAAAACCCAAGTTTCTTATTACAATACATTTATAGGGACAAACCCTATTTTACTTAATTTAAAACACCGTTTATTTGGTAACTTTTATAGCCACATTATCCCCAAGCCTTCAGTGCTCTCCAGCTGGCTTTTAATAATTGGCTGTCACATTGGGTTACCTGAAACGCGTTTTAAAAACATTTGTCAGTCGGAAATACTGGTGAGAGAATCCCAGTTTAATCAAGAACATTTTATCGAATTAAACAGTATCGAGGATGATTACAATGTTTATGTCTACACAATTATTCCATTTGGTACTATCACTCCTGACTTGTGGGTCATATTACACATTGGCTAACTCATTGTCCAATGGTAACGTATTGTCATCCCGACTTACTACTCGCAAGTAGTACAAATTTTGTATAAAAAACCCAAACATACCGGCAGTAATTGAAGAACTACAAAGACTCAATCACCGCTTAATCACATTGTAAAACAATTAAGGTTTTGTAAATTATTCCAAAAACGTTAACAAAAAGAGGATAAACTCACATTGCTGTCTTAGGCTTTTCGTAAGGGTTTCCTGGATATAATCTATAATTTATACAAATGTACATTGGTTAGTACCATAACCCCTTTGAAATTATTAATGATACCCTCCCCGAGACGGCATTCCAACAACTACGTCGGGCAGAACCACGACAGTTGTTACGGAACCCTAAATCAATCGGGTAGCGTAACTATTATGAAACCAGGGTTATAATACTTACAACGAAGCAGAACCTCGATAATTAGGGGTATAATACTTGGCTATATTAAATCTCCTACAGAATTTGTGATTCGAGATTTGAGAATGAGCGACGAAAAACGTAGACTGATGGACTTCTTATATAGTTGCTGATTCTAGTCCTGTCACGGCCCGCGTAAAAGACAAGGGACCCTTACGCGGCCCGCGTCAACATCGGTCAACATATAGCTTAGCTGGGTCAGCTAGTAGGTCTGCCACGATGTCGACACGTGTCGGCCTCTGGTGTAATCGCGTGTTATGAACTGTTGCGGCCCGCGTAAGGTTGAGGTGAGGTCTTTCGCGGCCCGCCTCAACTTACAAATTTCAGATTTTTATTTATTTTATATACTATAACATAACTAGGGCTCGGTTTTCACATACGGGGTATAATATAAAACATATTGGGACATTTTATAATATATTAGAGTGTCTGAAATATTATGAGGGTTTTGGTTTTACCGAGGGTTGTTACATTCTCCCCACCTTGTTTTAGAGCTCGTCCTCGAGATTTACTGAAACAAGTGCGGATATTTCCTTTTCATTTCTGACTATAGCTCCCATGTGTACTCAGGTCCTCTTTTGGAGTCCCATTTCACTTTGACTAGAACTAGTCTTTTATGCTTGAGATTCTTGACTTTCCTGTCTTCAATTTGTAGAGGTCTTTCTACAAACTTGAGTTGTTCATTTACCTCTATATCCTTAAGAGGCACTATCAATGATTCATCAGCTAAACACTTTTTAAGATTAGATACATGAAACACATCATGTATTCCTGCCATTTCCTCTGGCAGTTGTAGCTGATAGGCTACAGGTCCTATTCTTCTAATAATCTTAAAAGGTCCAACATACCTGGGATTTAGCTTTCCCCTTTTTATAAATCTTACCACTCCTTTCCAAGGAGAGACTTTTAACAATACTCTATCTCCTACTTGAAATTCCAACGGCTTGCATCGGTTATCAGCATAACTCTTTTGTCGATCATGTGCTGCTTTCAATCGTTCCTTGACTTGAATAATCTTGTCAGTTGTTTCCTGTACTATTTCAGGTCCAGATAGTTGCTTTTCCCCAATTTCTGCCCAACAGACTGGGGTTCGACACTTCCGTCCATAAAGTGCTTCAAATGGTGCGGCATGGATACTTGTGTGATAACTATTATTATAAGAAAATTCTATTAAAGGTAAGTGATCGTCCCAATTACCTCCAAAGTCAATTACACAAGCTCTAAGCATATCTTCCATTGTCTGAATTGTCCTTTCGCTTTGTCCATCCGTTTGTGGGTGATAAGCTGTGCTTAATTTTAACTTGGTTCCCATTGCCTTTTGGAAACTTGACCAAAAATGAGATGTAAATCGACTATCTCGGTCAGAAATAATTGATAAAGGAATACCATGTAAAGAAACAATTTCATTTACATACAATTTAGATAATTGTTCCATACTAATTGTTTCCTTCATTGGTAAGAAATGAGCTGACTTGGTTAGTCTATCTACAATCACCCAGATTGTATCATTTCCTTTCCTAGTTTTGGGTAATTTAGTAACAAAATCCATTGTTATTAATTCCCATTTCCAAACTGGCATTTCTAATTGTTGTAACAAACCTGAGGGTTTCTGATGTTCAGCTTTAACTTGTGAACAGGTCAAACATTTAGAAACATAGACTGCTATGTCCTTCTTCATTCCTATCCACCAGAATTTTTTCCTTAAATCCTGGTACATTTTATCACTTCCTGGATGCATCGTATATTTAGACTTATGAGCTTCTTCTAATATACGACATAGAAGATTTCCAAATTTAGGTATCCACATTCTCTTTTCATGAAATCTCCAAATTCCATCTGTTCCTTGTTTTAATTCTTTTAACATACCTTTTAATTTTTCAGAATCATCCTTGATTACTGCTTCTTGTGCTTCTCTTATTTGTTCATTTAAATCTATTTGTAGATTTAATTTAAGAGAACGTACCCTTCTTGGCTTTTCATGATATTTTCTACTTAAAGCATCTGCCACTACATTTGCTTTTCCTTCATGATACTGGATATCACAGTTATAGTCACTAAGAAATTCCATCCAGCGTCTTTGTCTCATATTCAACTCCTTCTGCCCGAAAACATACCTTAAACTTTTGTGATCTGTGAATATGGTAAACCTACTACCATAAAGGTAATGTCTCCAAATCTTAAGAGCAAAAATTATGGCTCCTAACTCTAAATCATGGGTTGAATAATTCTCTTCATGATTCTTAAGTTGTCTAGATGCGTAAGCTATAACCTTTTGTTGTTGCATCAATACACATCCATAACCTAATCTAGAAGCATCACAATAGACTACGAAGTCTTCAGTTCCTTCTGGTAATGCTAGTATAGTTGTATGGGTTAATCTTTGCTTAAGAATTCTAAAGGCTTCCTCTTGTTTTATTCCCCATTCAAACTTAGCAGATTTACAGGTTAGCTTAGTTAAGGGAATGGCTATTTTAGAAAAATCTTTAATAAATCTTCTATAATAACCGGCTAATCCTAAGAAACTTCTAACCTCAATTGGTGATTCAGGGGTTTTCCATTTCGTAATTGCTTCAATCTTTGTTGGATCTACATGAATTCCTTCATGATTGACTATGTGTCCAAGGAATTGTACCTGTTCTAACCAAAATTCACACTTAGAAAACTTAGCATAAAGTTTTTCCTTTCTTAACAGACTTAAAAGTGCGTGCAAATGTCTTGCATGATCTTCTTTACTCTTAGAGTAAATTAGAATATCATCTATGAATACAATTATGAATTTATCTAAATATGGCTTACATATTCGGTTCATCATGTCCATAAATGCAGCTGGGGCATTGGTTAAACCAAATGGCATAACAGTAAATTCATAATGACCATACCTTGTTCTAAATGCAGTTTTAGGAATATCCTCTTCCTGTACCTTTAATTGATGATATCCTGACCTTAAATCGATTTTAGAGAAAAATCGAGCTCCTTGTAGCTGATCAAACAAATCATCGATTCTCGGTAATGGGTACCGATTCTTAATCGTGACTTTGTTTAATTCACGGTAATCAATGCACATACGCATTGATCCGTCTTTCTTTTTAACAAACAATATCGGCGCTCCCTATGGAGACGAACTTGGTTGTATGAATCCTTTTTCCAACAATTCATCTAATTGTTTCTTCAATTCCTGCATTTCTGCAGGTGCCAAACGGTAAGGTGCTTTGGCAATCGGTGATGTTCTTGGTATTAAATGGATTCTGAATTCAACTTCTCTATCTGGAGGTAGTCCTGGTAGTTCTTCTGGAAAGACATCTGAAAACTGAGATACTACTGGAATATCTTTTAGTTCTTTTCCTTTAGTGTTAGTGATTATAGAAATCAAATACACTATAGAACCTTTTCTTATACAACTTGCAGTTTTCATCGCAGAAATGAATTTAGTGGATCTAGAAGGCTTATCTCCTTTAATTGTGATCGTTTTACCTTTTGGTGAATTTACTTGAATTAACTTGTGATCACATATAATATTGGCTTTATTGGCTATTAACCAATCCATTCCTAGAACAACATCAAATCCTACTAGATTCATGGGATATAGGTTTGCAATAAATTTCTGATTTAAAATTTCTATGCTTGCTTCCTGCAAAATTTCAGAAATCCTAACAGTTTCTCCATTAGCTGTTTCTACTAAGCATTCTTGTGGTAGTTTAGTTAATGACTGTTTTAAAAATTTGCAAAATGATGTATTAATAAAACTTTGGTTTGCACCAGAGTCAAATAATACTTTGGCAAATACATCATTAACTAAAAACGTACCAGCTATGACATCTGGAATCATCTTGGCTTCTTCTGCAGTCAGAACAAATGCTCTAGCATTTTTAGTATTCTTGTTGTCTGTGGCTGGAGCTAATTTTGGGCAGTTTGGCCTGATATGACCTTTTTCTCCACAGTTGAAGCAAAATCCATTACTGGTTTTCTTCCTGCAATTTTCTTCCTTGTGTCCTGACATCTTGCAGTAATTGCAGAGATTGGAGCATTTTCCCGAGTGCTTTTTCTTGCAGACCTTGCAATAGGGTGCAGAGGTAGAACCCATATTCCTACGATTATAATTTCCGGAACGAAATTCTTGTGTAAGCCTTTGGGTTAAGTTCCTCCTCTGATCCTCTTCTCTGGTACGGACTAACTCATCAGTCAAGGTATTTGTTAATTCTACAGCTTCTTCTATGGTTTGAGGTCTAGCTGCCTTGACTATGTGTCTAATTTCCCCAATTAATCCCCAAATATAACGAGAAATTAACACCGGTTCTGGTGAAGCAAGGGTTGGTACTATCCTAGCATATTCAAAGAATATCTTAGTATACCCTTTGCTATCTACACCAATCATTCTAAGATTTAAGAATTTGTTTGCTATCTGTTCTTTCTCATTGGGTGGGCAGAATTTCCTTTCTTCCTTATTCTTAAATTCTTCCCATTCCATATTGTAGGTTTGATCACTTCCTCTTGTCTGGAGGATAGTGTTCCACCATTCTAATGCTGCGTTCTTAAACAGATTGGAAGCAAACAATATTCTATCTTCTTCAGCACACTTACTTATCCTTAAGACTGCCTCAGTCTTCTCTATCCAGCGCAAAGTAGCAATGGCTCCTTCATTGCCCGAGAATTCCATTGGTTTACAAGACCAGAATTCTTTATAAGAACAACCATAAGGCATGGTTCTTCTTCTTTTAGGAATAGGCATTTGAAGTACCAGTCCATTGTTTACACTGTTTTCTGGTTCAACAGGTCGCTTACTGCTATGTTTACTCTTATTATCAGCATCCTTAACAGTTTGAAGTATAAATGGCATAGCATCTATAATTCCCTGTGCCACTATGTGTTGGATAGCACTATTATCCACTTGGTTTCCATTGTTATTGTTGTTTGGGTTCTCATTATTCAGATTATCTTCATTCTGAATATTATCATTCTGGATTTCCGGGTTATTATCCAAATTGACTTGATTTCCTTGGTCGGCCATCTGAATTTTTAAACATTTATCCCATATTAATATCACAAATAATATTTTACTATAATTAATCACACGACACGCAGTTTTGTCAAAAACGTAGATCATTACTACTATACTCTTTTCATATACTTATGCGTCTATTACACACTAGTACAGAAATAAAGATTACAATACCAACAGAAATAAAATAATAATAATATGCATCCATACACACATATTTTATTTTATTTTATTATATTATTATTACTACCACTTCCTCCATTCTAACATTCACGGATATGGATTTATCCAAAAATCCATATTGCGCTCATAGTATTTCCATACGAGACGCTCTCCCACCTGACGCATCCTGTGACACCTGTGTCACTTCAACCATCAAACAAATGCCAAACCAATGAAATATTGTATTTCATACTTGGGATTTGTAAAAATATGTGTATCATTTACACATATCAACTCTTGTTCGATTTCAAGCTTTAAATTGCTTTCTGGAAGGTTATACGCGCACTGATGCGTAAATATAACCAGTTTAATGCAACGAACACTCCGGAATAGTGAAATAGGCTTAACATACCTTAAATAACCTTTACATAACTTAGAAATAAGTTTTGAAGGCTTTGGTATGGCAAAATCTAGTTTATTCGCTTACAGGGACTAAATTTGACAAACTGCGAAAGTATGCCAATTTGAACTGTAACAGACATTCCGAAACATGACCATAAGTTAAACATACCACAAATATCCTTTACATAGCTTAGAAATAGGCTTTGAGGAGTTCGGTGTGCTAAAATATACTTTTGGCTCATTCATGGACTAAAAGTGTCAAAAAGTGCACAAGTTTGCATTTTCGCGCATAACTTACGTTCTGAATACATCTGGACATCCAAAAATTTATGTAAGCACTATAATATTCTATTTTAGTGTTTGGCATGAGAAAAATCCATTCGTTGCGTCGTTTGGATTGTTTTTCGCACTTATGCGCATTCCGTCGTAATTAAGCGAACATCGCGTTCGTACGACCAAACGAATTGACATCCGACATATTTTTGAGCATTTTTCATGTCCACAATGTTTAGGCATCATTTTAGGGCCTTAAAATTGGCTTTACGGGCCTTAGAAGTGTCGGAAATGGCTTAAAACACTAACAGGGACTGAAACTGTCATTCTGCAAACATTTTTCTGATCTGCAACTCCCAGGCGGCCCGCCTCAGTTTTTGTACATATCCACGCGGGCCGTGTCAGCCTCTCTGATCAGATAAGAGCGAACAGTCAGCAGATTCCAGCTGTTTTAACCACACCCACACCTTTCCCACTTGCCTATTCAGCTGATAAGGACCATTTTTAGCTACCATGAGTTTCCGACAAGTGTACGCATGAGATTCGAGCACGGTTTCCATGAAACGATCTTAACGGTTACCCAAAAACTATAAATACCCCACCCCCCATTGCTTCTAAATCACTAGAATCTGATCTTAAAGACACTAAGTTGGAACCTTTGTTTCATACCTGAGTTATTTCGATCTAGATTAGCATTCGGGGACCCTTCGTAAGTATTCTTTCGTTCTTTTATTGCTTTTCGAGTCTTTTCGAGTCTGAAAGTCAAACTTTGTTTGACTTTCTGCGTTGACCAGTTTATGGTCAATGCGAAGTTCGTTTGAACTTCGCAACGTGAGTGTAATCACGTTGGTTATAGTCCCTTGGGACTATGCCTACTGATTACCACGTTGTCTAGTGTCGTAGGGTAAGCGATCTAATAAATCGCTTATACCTTCGAACCCGACCCATTTGGTCGATCATTAGGATCCGACCAAATACATTAGGTGACCATAGTAGGTAGGGAATAACCTTCCGAGGTTATACCCTATGGTCACATCGTTTGAGTAGTTGTATGATAGGTAGTTTATATGCCTTAGGTAAATTACCAGAATACCCTTTTCATGTATAATTGGTAATTAAGCATATGTAACCTAAACTTTTGTCACATAACTGATTATGTAACATGTTTAGGCATATAACACTTGTCATAGGACTAGTTAGGCGGTTCGAACGCGTTTCACGCGAACGACGCGTTAAAGTAGCATAAGCTTCCTAAACGGGTCGTAATGGGTCGTAAGCACTTAGGTTAAGTTTCATTTAGTATGTAGGCTTTGTTAAACCATATTACACGAGTTTCCATACTCGTTTGGTTTACGAACCCTCATTCTATCCAATCATCCGATTTAGGTCCGGTTATTAACATAGTTACCTATATTAGGTGCCGTTTGATATCCGCGATCTCTAGCATTGTTTGGTTGTTACTCAAGGACTACTAAGCAATCTCAAGTGAGTACATAGACCCCTCTTTTATTGTTTTCCAAACTGTTTTGGGGTGGAACACATGTGCCTACTTGTTACTTTCGTGCTTTCCTGTTTTCACATCATATACCTGCTATGTTCGTTAGTACATTATAGTACATGATTTCATTACATTTTCATGCTAGGTGTGCCCATTGTGTGCATTACTTAGTACATCATTTTACATTACATTTCATGCTATGTATGCCCATTGTGTGTGTACTTAGTACATCATTTTACATTACATGCTATGTATGCCCATTGTGTGTGCATACTTAGTACATTGTTTTACATTGCCTTTCTGTTGCATATGCTCATCCAGCATATGAACACATTATACTACATTTTGAACCGTTGTAATCATTTGACTATGTGAACCGTTGTAATCATTTGACTATGTGATCCGTTGATATCTGTGAACCGTTTGTATCTGTGAACCGTTTGTATCTGTGAACCGTTTGTATCTGTGAACCGTGTGAACCGTATTTGACTATACATGAACATTTCTACAATTGTTAAACATTACATCCTGATGGTTTGGTTTGAGTAAGTGATTAAGTAACGAGGCGTGTGTAATATGATACAAGCATGGTGGATACGCCGGTGGTACTTCCTATATATAAGTGTTTGTATGGTATTACATATCGTAGCGTTATTTGAATCGTTTCAGTTTATGACATATGACATTTTATACAAATAACATACTTTTCACAAGACATTGTTTTACAAACAACTTATCTTATACAAACTCATTTTACATGGTTATTCATTTAACCATACATTATTCTCTTATTTATACATATCATCTGATCTTATCGTTTTTCAAATGATTTACAAGACAAAGCAAATTACAAGGTTCATGACTAAACATTTTCTCAAACATAAGTCATGAATCTTATTTTCACAAAACCTATGTATCTCACAGGCATTTTTATGCTGACGTACCTATTTTCACATGTGTTTTCAGGTGATGATGTATAGGACTTATCAAGACATACTTAGGCGGACCTGTGCCTTAGTGACTTAAAACGAGACAAGGACTAGTTAATTTATGTTATGTACTCTTTGTTTCTTGTTTAAAACAATGTAAACTCTCATATTTGTTTAATAAAACGAAACTTTAATTTCCATGGTTGTGAAACATTAATTCTGTTACAACACTCCCCGACGTTTCCGCCACGTTTTGTATGTTCTACGTGGTCGGGGTGTGACACATCCTCTCACTGCTTTCTAAAATTTCCTCCCCGAAAGTCCTAAGTTCTTGAACGTTTTCTGCACTCATTGGGGGTGCAGGTTCTCGGACTGGGTTTGGAATCTGGGGTACGGGTTCCTGATATGGGGGTGACAATTCCTGAAATTGGTAAGGATCCTCTAAAATTTCCCTAATGTAGTTATCTTGGTAATAGGGATCTAAAGGGTCCATACCTGGGTAGACTTCTATGTTCTGTATGGGTGGATAATCCTGGATAGGGTAACGTTGCACAAAGTCCCTATTATCGTCCCACCAGGGGTCGTAATTCGGGTCTAGTGGATTTGGTGCAGGCACCCTAGGGATTTCTTCTGGGTTAAAATCATGCATCTCCACCTGGTTTTCCTGATTTTCTATCTCTATGGGGTGTTCTGGGTTTTGTGGTTGTGGGGCTACTAGTTGTTCTAGACATGGGTCAGCAGCAGTCGTAGCTAAGATATGGAAATTAGCTAGGCTTCTATTTAGCATATCTTGAGTATGGGCATCTGTCTCTCGCTTAATAGCTGCTAAGGCCCTTTGCTGTTGCAATTTTCGCATTCTCTTCCTACGAGCAAAAGCTTCTTTACTGAACCATCCTCGTTTCTTAGTAGGGAATGGCTCTTCAGATTGAGCTCTAAAAGCAAAGATTCCATCTTCCTGATCAGCAGTATACCCTGAAAGGGCAGGCTGTGATGATGTACCTTCACTCCTAGGTGAATCAGATAACTGACGATTCACGTCTGATGGTCCTTGATCACTCATACTGAAAACTAACAGATAGTCAAATAACACATAACACATAATTACAGTTATGCATGTATTTCCTTAATTTATTTCCTAACACAAAATTTTATAATTTCAAGTGTCAGCAGAACACTTCTTTGGCTTAGACAAGTGGCTAGGCTCTGATACCACCTTCTGTCACAACCCCCGATTCCTGATCCCCGGGAACGGGCGGACGTGATCACAGATTTTGGTGGTATCAGTTTGTTTAGTCTCACAGCGGAATTTACATCAGGATCGTAGTTAGGAAATGTTTATCAGAGTAAAACCACCATATTTCATATTAATAAATAACAAGGGCAAAACCCAAGTTTCTTATTACAATACATTTATAGGGACAAACCCTATTTTATTTAATTTAAAACACCGTTTATTTGGTAACTTTTATAGCCACATTATCCTCAAGCCTTCAGTGCTCTCCAGCTGGCTTTTAATAATTGGCTGTCACATTGGGTTACCTGAAACGCGTTTTAAAAACATTTGTCAGTCGGAAATACTGGTGAGAGAATCCCAGTTTAATCAAGAAACATTTTATCGAATTAAACAGTATCGAGGACGATTACAATGTTTATGTCTACACAATTACTCCATTTGGTACTATCACTCCTGACTTGTGGGTCATATTACACATTGGCTAACTCATTGTCCAATGGTAACGTATTGTCATCCCGACTTACTACTCGCAAGTAGTACAAATTTTGTATAAAAAACCCCAACATACCGGCAGTAATTGAAGAACTACAAAGACTCAATCACCGCTTAATCACATTGTAAAACAATTAAGGTTTTGTAAATTATTACAAAAACGTTAACAAAAAGAGGATAAACTCACATTGTTGTCTTAGGCTTTTCGTAAGGGTTTCCTGGATATAATCTATAATTTATACAAATGTACATTGGTTAGTACCATAACCCCTTTGAAATTATTAACGATACCCTCCCCGAGACGGCATTCCAACAACTACGTCGGGCAGAACCACGACAGTTGTTACGGAACCCTAAATCAATCGGGCAGCGTAACTATTATGAAACCAGGGTTATAATACTTACAACGAAGCAGAACCTCGATAATTAGGGGTATAATACTTGGCTATAATAACTCTCCTACAGAATTTGTGATTCGAGATTTGAGAATGAGCGACGAAAAACGTAGACTGATGGCCTTCTTATATAGTTGCTGATTCTAGTCCTGTCGCGGCCCGTGTAAAAGACAAGGGACCCTTACGCGGCCCGCGTCAACATCGGTCAACATATAGCTTAGCTGGGTCAGCTAGTAGGTCCGCCACGATGTCGACACGTGTCGGCCTCTGGTGTAATCGCGTGTTATGAACTGTCGCGGCCCGCGTAAGGTTGAGGTGAGGTCTTTCGCGGCCCGCCTCAACTTACAAATTTCAGATTTTTATTTATTTTATATACTATAACATAACTAGGGCTCGGTTTTCACATACGGGGTATAATATAAAACATATTGGGACATTTTATAATATATTAGAGTGTCTGAAATATTATGAGGGTGTTGGTTTTACCAAGGGTTGTTACAGAAAGGTCCCATAAAGTCGAGTCCCCACACATCAAAAATTTCACAAACAAGAATGCCATTTTGTGGCATTTCGTTTTTGGAAGAAATATTACCTGTTCTTTGGCAAGCATCACAAGTCTTGACAAGACTTTGGGCGTCTTTGTAAATGGTCGGCCAATAAAATCCTGAATCAAATACCTTTCGTGCGGTACTAGCGGCACCATGATGCCCTCCGTAAGGATCTTCATGACAATGGCGGAGAATTCTTCGTGCTTCGCTACCATGGACGCATCGTCGGATGAGTTGGTCGGCACACATTTTGAAAAGATATGGATCTTCCCAAAAATAGTGTTTCACATGAGCAAAGAATTTTTTTCTTTGATGATGTGGCCAACCTTTTGCGACTATACCGCTAGCTAGGTAGTTAGCATAGTCGGCATACCATGGTTCTTCTTTGTATTCCACCATTTCTAGGGACTCAGTCGGAAATTTTTCGTCGATTTGATCGTCCCTGGTTGCCTCCAAAGCTGGGTCTTCTAAGCGTGAAAGATGATCTGCTGCGGTATTTTCTGCTCCTCTTTTGTCTTTGATTTCAATATCAAATTCTTGGAGGAGTAGAGTCCACTGAATCAAACGTGGTTTTGCATCCTGCTTTTTGAAGAGATATCGAATGGCTGCATGATCTGTATAGACTATAGTTTTAGAAAGAACAAGATAAGAACGGAATTTATCAAAAGCAAATACCACAGCTAGTAATTCTTTTTCAGTTGTTGGGTAATTTTCTTGTGCATCATTAAGTGTTTTACTAGCGTAATAAATTGGGTGGAAATGCTTTTCTTTTCTTTGTCCCAAGACAGCTCCAACTGCAAAGTCACTAGCATCACACATGATTTCGAAAGGAAATTTCCAATCTGGCGCTATCATGATAGGTGCATTGACTAGCATTTCCTTTAAGGTTAAAAATGCTTGATTGCAATCCTTGTCAAAGATGAAAGGAGCATCTTTTTCAAGTAATTTTGTTAGAGGCCTTGAGATTTTAGAAAAGTCTTTGATAAACCGCCTATAAAATCCGGCATGCCCTAGGAAACTTCTGATAGCTCTAACGGAGGATGGGGGTGGTAATCTAGAAATAGTGTCAATTTTGGCTCTATCCACTTCCATTCCCTCGCTTGAGATTTTGTGACCGAGTACTATTCCCTCTGTTACCATGAAATGGCATTTTTCCCAGTTAAGGGAGAGGTTAGTTTCCTCACATCGGGATAGCATTCGTTCAAGGTTATCGAGGCATTGGTCGTATGAATCCCCAAAGATAGAAAAGTCGTCCATGAAGACTTCCATTGTCTTTTCTATCATGTCATGGAAGATGGCTACCATGCAACGTTGGAATGTTGTGGGGGCATTACATAGACCAAACGGCATGCGTCGATAAGCAAAAGTTCCATAGGGACATGTGAAAGTTGTCTTTTCTTGGTCTTCGGGTGCTATCGGGATTTGAAAGTAACCTTAAAAACCATCCAAGAAACAGTAAAATTTATGACCAGATAATCTTTCTAACATTTGATCAATGAAGGGTAAAGGAAAGTGATCTTTTCTTGTTGCTTCATTTAATCGTCTATAATCTATACATACTCTCCATCCTGTGACGGTTCTTGTGGGTATTAATTCATTTTTTTCGTTAGTTATTACCGTCATACCTCCTTTCTTTGGAACTACTTGGACGGGACTCACCCAAGGGCTATCGGAGATAGGATAGATAAGTCCGGTGTCAAGTAATTTGATGACTTCATTTTTAACCACTTCTTGAACATTTGGATTTACTCGACGTTGTGGTTGTATTACCGATTTGTAGTCATCATTCATTAAAATTTTGTGCGTGCACATGGAAGGACTTATTCCTTTGATGTCTACAAGCTTCCAAGCAATCGCATTTTTATGTTTTTTCAAAAGACGAATTAATTTTTCTTTTTCTAAGCTATCTAATTTAGACGAAATAATTACAGGTAATTTACCATCCTTGTCTAGAAAAGCATATTCAAAACCTTTTGGGAGTTCTTTGAGCTCAAGTGGTGGGTCTTTAGGAGACTCCTTATTTGGTTGCTCATTTTGATCAGGAACTTTAAAAGTTTGTTCTATGGCGACCTCTTCTTCAACAAAGTGGTCAATCTTTTCACTTGTATCGGGTGGCTCATCTTCATCTTCAATTAGGGGGTCATTATTGCCGAATGGATATTTCATTGACCGCTCAAGATCGACACTTCTTTTAAATGCCCCTAATTGGAGAGGAAGATTGTTGTACTTCCGGTTTTTCAAAGCTTCGTGAGTTTTTACAAATGGTCGTCCCAACACTAGAGGAGCGTCATCGAGGATGACAAAGTCGGTCGGGATTACTATCTGATTTGTTTGAACCAAGACATCCTTAACTATACCGATTGATTTTATTACTCTCCGATTGGATAGAAAAATGGGTATTTGAAGTGGAGAAAAATCACTAATACTTAATTTTTCGAAAATGTAGTTAGGCATTATGTTAACACAAAGATCTTTATCAATTGTGACATTACTAATAAACGAATTTTGAAAGAAACATGGAACCGGTGTAATGTTAATTTCAAATGGGTCTTCTTTTATTAGCGAGGTTTGATCATTAGTTAACTTAACACTTACCGTTTCGTCAATTTTAGTGTTAGTGTTTAACTCTTTTAAAAACTTAGCATGAGTTGGAACTAAACAATGATTTTCAAAAGAAGGTGACAAGAGATTAATTTCTTCAAAATTAGACTCTTCTTGAATTTTAACGTTGTCGGACTCACCTTTTTCGTTGTTTAACTCATGTGTCGGTTTTTCACTTATTTGTTCTTCTATTTTTACACTTTCGGTTATCTCTTCTTTATTTAATTCTTCTCTTGCGCGGGACTCCTCTTCCCTTGCGTGAGATTCTTTTATATAGCGATCGATAACTCTAAGGTGTTCTAATATCCTATCGGTCACTTCGGTTATAGAAAAAGAATCGGGATTTTCAAAGCTTGAATCCGTTTGTTCGATCCTTTGTTCCTCATAATACCCATATGAAGTAGATGGTTCACACCATTGTTCTTCATTGTAAGCATATGATGGATAAGGGTCATAATTTTGTTCTTCATAGTACTCATACGAGGTGGGTTGTTCACGCCATGGTTCCTCATAGTAAGCATACGAAGGTGGTGGCTCATATCTTGGTTCCTCAAAGTATGAGTAAGAAGGCTCATACCTTGGTTCATCAAAATATGAGTATGAGGGAGGAGGTTCATACCTTTGGTCTTCATAGGATGTGTATGAAGTTGATGGCTCGTACCTGGGCTCCTCATAGTAGGTGTATGAAGTGGATGGTTGGTATGAGTTACAATATTGAACCGAGTGTGGATTATTACAATTAGTGCAATAGTTACTCCTATAATCATCCTCCTCATAGGTGTAGTTGTAACCTCCTGAGTATTGATCCATAAGAATCACTCAGCAGACCACAACCAAGTCTCGAGATCAGAAAACAAAAATAAAAACGGAAACAGAAGCTGGACACGGCCCTGTGTTCAGTGGACACGGCCCCGTGTACAGAATCTGTATCTGGGCGTTTTAATTAAACTTACTGATCTAGTTGAGCACGGGGCATGTTCAGGGAGCACGGCCCGTGTTCAACCTACTGTATCTGGGTGTTTTATGAAAAATGTGCAGCACGGCCCCGTGTTCAGTGAGCACGGCCCGTGTTCAGGTTACTGTAAATGCAAAACTAAACTAAAATGCAGAAAAATGTGCGCGCGTTTTAAAAAGGTTTTGAAAAACTGATTAGGCCGTCGATTTTAAGCTTTCTTAAAATCCTTGTGTCCCCGGCAACGGCGCCAAAAACTTGATGTGCGTTAGGTGTATATATAGGTTTAAGTATATTTTAAGCCATTTTACACTTTTTTAGCCAAGTTTTAAATTTATAAAACACGATATTTACTAACACTAAACACAGATATGGGCAAGTGCACCCATCGTGAGCATAGTATAGTGTTGGTAAGATACCGAGGTCGTCCAAGGACACAAGAGCTTTTAGTACCGGTTTATCCTCAACGTCTAATCAAATCAAAAAGTTGGAAAAAGGTTTTAAACTAAGAAAAATAAAAACTAACTAAAATGATGAAAATAAAAATAAAAATAAAAACAGATAGACAAGATGAATCACTTGGTTCCGACTCGTGTTTAGTGTAACCTTTGATTATTTCCGCACTTTTGCACTATTTTAAGAGATTATCTTAGTTATTGTAGTAGGCCCCTCTTTTGAAGGTGACGTTACCCTCAACCCAGTAGTTTGAGTCAGCAAGGATACAATCCTAAAGGGTCGGATTATTGAAAGATAATTAATTAAGTTATTAATGCAAATTATGGTAGGCCCCTCTTTTGAAGGTGACGTTACCCTCGGCTAAGTAGTCTGAGTCAGCAAGGATACAGTCCTAAGTAGCCGGGTTATAGTATTAATAGTAGTTTAACTTATGAGGGGATTAAAGAGTTTGGACCCCCGCCATCCAATACCGTTAAGTATTGAAGGAGGTCCTACTAAATTTGACCCAGGTCCCTTGCAGGATCTCTAAACGCTGAACAACGGCAAGACTCTTACCAAACCGTTCCCTTAACCCCCGACCAGGTAGCCAACATACCTCCATATAGACCGTGGAGATATGAATGGTGAAAATCTTTTATTTTATATAGACAGTAAAATAATGCCAAGACACCATGGACAAACGATAAGGAAGAATCACCTTCAACATAAGAAACTAGTTATTAAAGTCATTAATACATAACCAATTAAAAAGTGCGAAAAAGATTAAAAATAAAAAGTATTACACTAGACACTTTGTCTTCACCAAGTGATGTAAGAGACTTAGGCAAACATGGCCTTGATTGTTAAGAACTCTTACGATCAATCTTGGATCCTGAGATGACTCACACACTCTATGATGGACAATGGATGATGGTGGATGATGGTGTTATGGTGGTGGTGGGTGGTGGGTGGTGGGTGAAGTGTGAGAGAGGTGGTATGCCAAGGGATGGTTTGAGCTTGAGCCAAGCACTACTATTTATAGGCTGAACAGAAGCTCGGGCACGGCCCCGTGTCCAGTGGGCACGGCCCCGTGTCCAGTGGGCACGGCCTCGTGTCCACATCCTTCTCTTTCTTCATTTAATGCAGCTTGTCTGTATTAGTTGACCACGCCCCCGTGTCCGCTGAGCACGACCCCGTGTGCAGAAGCATATCTGTACTATGAAGATTTGCCTGGATTCTGCGAATCTTATATTTGACCACGGCCCTGTGCCCTCTGAGCATGGCCCCGTGGTGGGCAATATAAGCTTCTACCACTTTGTCTTTTCTGCTGACACTTGGGCACGCCCCCGTGCTGTCTGAGCACGGGGCGTGTTCAGTTTTCTGTCTTCTTATTTTGCTTGGGAAGATGCTGTCATGGGGTCGGGCATGTCACGTTTGTTCCTTTTCTTGTATTTATGTTAGATTTTGCTGTCTTTTTGCTTCTTTTGTTAATTTGAGCTCATTTAATCCTGAAAATACAAAAGGAAGACAAAAGCACACTTTTTCCAACATTAGTACTAAAAAAGGGTTAGTTTTATGCCACAATTGATGTAATTTATATGTTGCATTTTGCACACATCATTGATCTAGTTAAAAAGATCGTTCGTTGATCTAGTTAAAAAGATCCTTTGGTGGTCTAGTCAAATCGCTTCATGTTTATTCAATTGATTTTCCCCCTACGCATTATGAAATGAACTGTGCGGACTGTGCAAGGAATTACGTAATTATGGATGCATACATAATTATGGAATTCAGTGCACAGAAACCACAGCAAGTTTTGTCATGTGTTAAAGACCTATAGTGATGAGAATAACGAAACGGGAACAATGTAAAAAGGGGCATGGTGGATACGCCGCTGGTACATCCTATATATAAGTGTTCCTTATTACATTGAGAACGTAGCGTTATTTAAGTTACTAGAAGTCATGGACCTTGACCAATGTCATTTTATCTTACACTCTCCGATTCTGATTTCGAGCACACACAAGTTTCTTATGATAGTCTTCATAAGAAACGTTCTTCTGTCCGTAGTTCGAAACTCCATGTTTTGTCACTACAAGGACTTCACTTTGAGAGTTGAAAATTTCGCTAAGAATCCTAACATGGCCCAGAGTTTTACTTAGGGTTCGAGGGATTTATTCGAAAGCGAAACCATCACAGTTGTCTTCACAAGTTTCCTCTAAAATTAAATTTCGGGACGAAATTTCCTAAAGTAGGGGAGATTGTGACACCTATGTCACTTCAACCACTAAACAAATACCAAACCAATGAAATATTATATTTCATACTTGGGATTTGTATAAATATGTGTATCATTTGCGCAAATCAATTCTTGTGCGATTTCGAGCTTTAAATCGCTTTCTGGAAGGTTATACGCGATCTGTTGCGTAAATACAACCAGTTTACTGCAACAAACACTCCGGAACAGTGAAATAGGCTCAACATACCTTAAATAACCTTTACATGACTTAGAAATAAGTTTTGGATGGTTTGGTGTGTCGAAATCAAGTTTATTCGCTTACAGGGACTATTTGCGTCAACTTGCAAAAGTCTGCCGTTTCGTAAGGCAACGTACAGTTTGGAACTTGATCATAAGCTAAACATACCATATATAATCTTAACATAGCTTAGAAATAAGCCTTGAGTGGTTCGGTATGCGAAAATATGCTTACTTGATCTTACAGGGACTAAAAGTGTCAAAAACGGCATAAGTTTGCATTTTCGCGCATATCTTACGTTCTGAATATATCCGGACATCCAAAAATTTATGTAATCATTAAATTTTTTTTTTAGTGATTGGCATGATAAAATTCCATTCGTCGCACAATTTAGATCGTTTTTGCGTTCGTTACGACTTCCGTCGTAATTAACCGAACAACGCAACTGTACGACCAAACGAGCCGACATCTGAGATGTTTTTGAGCATGTTTCATGTTCCCTATACTTAAACTTCATTATTGAACCTTGAAAATGGGTTAACGGGGTTTAAACGCATCGAAAAAGGCCTTAAACATGTGCAGGGACCATTTCTGCCATTTTGGCAAAATTTCTGGGAACTGGCACATGGTGGCGCTGCACCACCACCATATGACTTTGCCGTGGCGCGACGCCACGGCCTCATCTGGGCAGAAAACTCATTTTCAGCATCAGATTGATAATTCAGGGGCCATTCTTGCAATTTCTTTGTTTGGTAGCCAAGTTAGCACCCCCCCCCCCCCCAAGTAAATTAGCTGGCCTCTAACACTTGTATTGTGACAACTGCCACTTTCTGGTAATTTACGTACATTTAAAGCAATGAATTACATTATACAAATATGTGTTTTGAATATCCGAATTTCTTGATTACATGATATACATCTTAGAACACTCATTTATGATGCACATTATTCGTTTCTATTTGTTATATTTGAAACAGTTTAAGACAATGCATCGAAACAACTAGAGTAGTACCTAGTGAACTAGCGTGCTGACGAAAACTCAGGATCCGCAGAAACCATCTAAATTACATCTTTAGGACTCAGACGAAAGTCCAACATCAAATATACATTAAAACCTATATGGAAATACAAGGGTTTGGTTTAATACTTTCCCGATGTCCGATAACACTAAAAAACTGCCGAAAAGCACTAAAAGCGACAATTTCAACACTTTTCCGCAGAAATTCTGCAGAAATCAGCTTTCTAATATTTTTACGACATGTAAAAATGTTATTAAACATATAATTCATATGAGGATACTTTCGGGTATCATCCGAACCAATAACTACATCAATTCACACAAGTTACACAACTTAGCGTTCAAATAACGTCTAACCGAAACAATTCGAAATGAATATCCGAACAATGTCGGATCTTTTTTTTAGTGACCATCTAATATTATTTAGATCATATTAGACTAGTAATGGTCACTTAACACCTTCTTAACACATTTATACACTTGAAACATTTAAACACCAAAACACCTAAACTTTGCTAAAAGTTTCTAACACTTAATAACATTTCAACAATTCAAGACCCCCCCCCCCCACCATGTTGTTGTGAACGGTTTTAAAGGGGTCCCACACCCTAATTTTTTTGTTAAATATCTAGATATTTTATTGGTTTGCAAGTGGATTATGTTGGTGAATTATTACAACACTTACTCACTAAGTAAACTAGCTCCTTACACTCCTTTTTTTTCATCTTTTATTACTTTCACTAAAACTCTCTCATCATCTTCATCCATCTTACCAAGAACACCAAAAACCCACTTCACTTTAGTCTTTTATTTGTTGATCAAAATGGATTTCCAAGTAACATAAGAAGATCTAAAGCTTTTGTAAGTAAAAGGAAGGGTTTTCATCCATTCGAGAGTATTCTACCATCAAGATCTTCATCTTCTTAGTTCTTAATCATCTTCTAAGATCATCCCTAGCCAAGTGCTAGAAGTAAGCTTCCAGATCTATTTTTTTTCATACTTATATTATGTTTATGATTGTTATTATAACTAATAAATAACTAAATAATCATACATAATAAACATGAAAAATACAAAGAAGCAAAAATAATAATCATGATATATTTATGTTGGTTTATATTGTGATCTAAGACTTGATATATGCATATTTGATCTTGTTATGATGATTATGATATAAATAAATTGTTAGAGGTTGTTTTAAAAATATGATCTAACAATTATACATGTTTATGTTAAAGGGTTTTCAACATAAAGGTTTAAAGGGATGATCATAACCTTTGATCTTGTGAAAGTATTTAAGGTTTTTATTTAAAAACAAGACTTTTACAAGATTATAAAAAGTAACATACAACATGAGATTTTTATAAAAATTGTTAAAACTAGAAGTAAACTTGGTTTTTGAACTAGTTAGCACATGTTATGATCATGTCCAAAACCCTACATGATTTGGAGATCATTTTGATAAGTTTATGTTATAAAAATCTCATATGTTTTAGTTAAGATGTTATGAGTAAATTGATGGTGATTTAGTAAAGAAAATGATATGTAAATAAACATGGCAAAGTTCATATTACAAAGGAACTATGGCCAACTTTTCTTAGAAATCATATGTTAGAAAAACTATCATTTTTTTTACAAAGTCTTTACAAGATTAGAAAGTTGGTCTTTCTAAACATAAAAATTGACATAAATATATATTTTGGTAAAATACATATTTATTGAACATATCAAGTATGTGCTATGTGTTATTATTTGTATTAGTTATATATACAAGTTAGAGACTTGATAACAATGACACAAGTAAATACAAGACATACTTACAACTAAAGACTTACAAGAATACATATAGACACACTTAAAAACAACTTACGGACATTCCGAGCTTTCGGACACAACTTATGGTCGAAACGGACGACGGGCGAATTTATAAACATATCGCCATTCCGAGGAATTACTACGACGTATAGACGATCTTTCGACGCGGACACAAAAATTACGTTACCATTAACAAAATTCGGACATTTTGAAACTTATAAAAACTATTATGTTTTTATTAACTAAAAAGTATACTTAGTGATTTTTATAAAAATGTTTTTATAAAAATGAAAGACTTATACTTTCAAATGGGCTATTTTATACAAATGGGCTTACACCTCTTAATGGGCTATTTTATACAAATGGGCTTACACTTCTTAATGGACTATTTTATACAAATGGGCTTACACTTCTTAATGGGCTTATCTTCATAATGGGTTTAACATAAATACATGGGCTAAGCCCAATATCAAAAACTCATGGGCTAAGCCCAATACCAAACATATGGGCCAAGGCCCAATAACATTAAGCCCAACACTATTTAAGCCCAACACTATTTAAGCCCAACACTATTGAGGCCCAACACTATTTAGGCCCAACACTATTTAAGCCCAACACTATTTAGGCCCAATACTATTTAGGCCCAACACTATTGAGGCCCAACACTATTTAGGCCCAACACTATTTGGGCCCAATAACATGAATTCTTGGGCTAAGCCCAATGACATATAATTGATAAACATTACAATTATACAATTTACTTATACAAGACACGAAACCAAGAAGACAAGACCCGATGATACAACTCACGATATACAAGAATATGTATTTGGAGAAATATATACACTAAACAGTTATCAGTTAATACATCTAATACACAGTTCAATGAATAACAAAGACATACAGGTCTTAACACATATTCAAGACACAAGACTTATACTCAAGTCATTTATAAAGACCGAAGTGTCTAACAAATAAAGAGCATTTGTAGGTCGCAACATTGTTCAAGACGACCACACGCGAGATATTCACGGACGCGATTCTGTGAGTTCATGTCCCCTATTCATTTAAATGTTTTACAACTTTACAACTATCGGGGAAAATACATGTTCAACGTATGTTAAAGTTAGGGAATGAAACACCTTAGATCATGTGCGAATTAGGGTTATACATCTAAGCACCATTAATCCAGTTTGGACCTAGGTACAAGTGGTTAGATCTAATGGGTATTGGCAAGCCCCACTCTTGGTCGTGGACCCATACAGAAGAGTGCGTTTGTGTCCCAGTCGATAGTAGTCGACATGAAATCGTCTAGGTTTGGATTGCTTCCTAATTCGTCACACATATTAATGTCCTCGCGAAACATTAATGATCAACGATTTCATTGACGCTTTACATACTACATCATTACATACAGATACATTTTATGCAACCCACATTTTATGGATACAGTTTATACAACTCACATTTTATGGATACAGTTTATACAACTCACATTTTACAGATACATTTTATACAACTCACATTTTACAGATACATCTCATACAACTAAACTGCATGAACTCGCTCAACTTTTGTTGATGTTTTCAAACTTACATGTATTTCAGGGAATTAGTGGACCAATGCAACGATTTCAGTTCAAGGAAAACAAGTATCAATACTCCATGCCAACTATTGAAGGGTTTGCCTGTTATATACCGCCTCTTTGCGGTGATATAGTGGTCAAAGTCTTGACATTTTAAGACTTACATTTTGATGTATAAAACGATGACAACTTATTTTCATTTGATGGTTTGTAACCAATACATTCAACTTATGTTGCATTCTTTTGAAACAATTATGACAATGGCATTGGAGCTTGTTTTTATTCATTTAGTATGTTCACTTATATTGTTATGAAATGAGAACCGATTAGATCACACCTCGCGCTTCCGCTACGAGCGGGTGTGACAGATTGGTATCAGAGCATCGATTGTAGTGAACCAGGATTCTTTCTCGAGTCTAAGCCTACAATCACTAGGGATCTCTCACGAAAACCTCTTGTTCATGTTGAACAGATTATAAATAAAATTGGACAGGTCAAAAGGTTTTCATTGCATAAACATTTTTCAAGGTCCACTACAACAAAAATTCATTTCACATAAATCAAGCGAGGACATTTCCATGGGTGAAGTCTATGAGAAACAGACACAATAAATTAATAGACTAGGTGCCTACAATACATTACATTATCAGTTTATGCATTATAAATAGTTTACAAGTTCAGCTTATACAAGATAGAAATCCTTGATTGATAGGATTTTACATGATTATATATATAGGTTGTTCATATATATGTTGCATGAAATATTTTGCCAAGAACAAAATACCTTCGACTTCAAACTCTATTATTATTCTTTACTCACACGATGAAAATATCGACCTCATGTCTACTGCGGAGCTTAAGGCGAACATGATTCCTAAGTGAAATCTTAAACTTAATTCAGTAAAATATGGTTGCTTTCTCGCGAATGCTGAGATGCCTGACCATGATAATGACGACGAGGCGAAGGTGGTAACCTTGGACAACAACTCCATTAGTGGGACGAGATCCATGTGACTCATACTAATCAAGGTGGATATACTCTTGTCCTTACAAGGAAGATGAAGTACTCATCTTGAAGGTGCCTCTTCAGTTGTTATTGTTACAGATTCTTTTCATTTCTATTTCACCTAACGCCGTACCGTTCTGCGAGTAATGACAACGAACGTTGACACGTGAGCTATCACGAAGGTCCCTCTTATGTTGAAGGTATATTGACAATATTGTTTCCTCTATTACTGATCGGCTGCTTCGTACGAGAGAACGCTAGGGTGACCATGCAAGGCAATTTATTATTATGGTGGCCAACGTAATAATAACTTGTAGTGCATGGGAATTTTGGTGAACTCTGTGGGCCAAGCTAATGATCACTATTCGTTCAAAATTCTTAAGTTATTACTTGAGATTCAATTTTTCTTATCTAGTAGAACACGAACTGGGGTGGTTAGTATAACACTCTACAATACAATATATACAATACAATACAATACAATACAATACAATACAATACAATACAATACAATACAGGAAGACGACACGTATTTGTTCACGCCTAATATTCAATCTACATCACGATTCAGTTGAGACTAGTCATCTAAACAAACAAAATTTATTAGCCACTCATGAAGTATTTTCCTCAACATTCTAAAATTTTTGTACATGGGCTATTTCCCTGGTGTTTATGACACTTTACCCTACTTTACCTTACCTTACCTTATCATATTCCACCTTATCATATTTATTGGAAGTGATACAATAAATTCTGTCTCTTGACATTTGTCTTTTCCCAAGGAATGGTATGGCATGAGCCATGCTGCAACTCCCTCATCGCATTCTATTCGACATTTTTTTTGGAGATTCTAATAATCTTGCTAGAGCTTGTGAAACTCAAGCACTATTACCATAATTGTCACATGGACAAATAAGACAACGGATTCTCTCTACTTAGGACGATCGAGGTCCATAGAGTAGGGAATACATATTATATGGACGGAGACCACTGGTTGGTTTCCCCTCCTCAACGAATTATTTTTTTTCTTCTTTCTCTTCTTCTTTTTCCATTTAGACATATGACCAATACACGCAAGAGGCATTACACCTTTTGGTTTTGGTTATCCACATTATCATTTATTCAAACATGTATGAACAATGCGGTCTTGAGGTTTCCATGACCGATTGATTGCATTCTTCATTTTTGGGCACATGATAGACTTTATTTATCCAAAATACATGTCTAGATTCTTTTAATAGTGTGTATTAAAAAGATCATGGCGCCAAAAGAATCAATTGTTTAAGTTAAAAGTTATGTGTTGAAAACCATTGCTTTTACACAGGACATGGTTTATACATGACATTGTTACGCAAGACATTGTTATACATGTCATTTGACGTTGGTATACACAAGACATTTTTGGTGGTTATTTGTAAGTGATGAGACGTGTGTAATATGATAAAAGCATGGTGGATACGCCGCTGGTACTTCCTATATATAAGTGCTTATATTATATTGCATATCGTGGTGTTATTCAAACCTCTTCGACAAAGACAAGACATGACATTTTTGCACAAGACACGACATCCTCTACACAAGACATAATATTCTATTTCAAGACATGATATATTTATACACTACATTTTCATTGGTTATTTATTTAACCATACATCATTCTTTTATATCATCTGATTTTCAAATCTATTTTCATATGATTTTATAAAAGAAGTCGATCATAACTGGAGCCAATGTTGATGGTTACACTTGATGCTTTCACGGTCTCTCAAGGGTTGTTCCATACTGGGAAACACCCGAATTCAAACACACTGAGTGTTACATTTCAGGTTTAGCCTCAGAGATCCGAAGCATGACCGCATCATCCCTCTCTACCTCGATCACTCAAACAATAACTCTCGCCATGAGAGAAATGAAGGCAATCGCTGCCATAAACGATTTTGTCACAAAGATGTATGCTGATAACTTGCCGAAATCCTAAATGCGACAAGTGAGACGTTCATCATGAAGGCAATTGCAAAAGCGCCAAGAGTAGCAGTGTGCTGAGACCGGGCGCAAAACAAAGACTAGTAAGACGATAATACTTAAGAAGGAATCAAGCTAGTGAATAAGTGTGTGTGTGGTTAGAACTATGAATATTCCACAAAATCCCAATGAATTCATGAGTACGTACACTCTACGATCATCATGTATCAATTCTTTTAATACCAACAACTAGCTTAGCTATTGTCTTTAAATGTTAAGCATATACTCGAATTAGAGTTATGTTGGACACACATTACTATATCAAGTTAGCTAATGGGGAATTAGCTGAGACATGTTAAATCATTAAGGGTCACCGGTATGTATCCTAACAATCAACATTTCACATCCATATTATTTGATACCATTGCCAATTTTTAGCTTTATCTCAACATTTCGCATGCATAGTTTCATGGCTAGTGACGGGAATGTCCTAGCTACAATTAGGGATTGATTTATCCTGCATCTAAACATAGGGATTGGGTTATCCTACATCTAAACATAGGGATTGGGTTGTCCTCTACATTTGTACAGTGAAGTCCTTACTACATAGAATTCAAAATGTACATGGCCTAAAGTCAAGTAAGCTAGACGTCTCCTCATTCTATAGAATTGGCAAACGGTAAACTAGCCGAGTCAGGAGCAGAAATTTCATATCGATCTCTTACCCATTTAGTTGGGTATTTTCGATGTAGTGGTTGGCATGGATTGGCTATCCAATAATCGAGCCGAAGTCTTCTGTCATGAGAAGATCATTCACTTACCACTACCAAACGAAGATACACTTGTTATCCATGGAGAGAAGCGCAACACATCATTGCGGACCATATATTGCATGAAGGCACAGAAGTACTTACGGAAAGGTTGTGTTACCTTTCTGGCACATGTTGTCGACAAGAAGGCCGTTGGGCCGAAGCTGACAGGTATTACGTTGGTAAAATGGTTTCCTGAAGTCTTTCTGGAAGACTTGCCGGGACTATAACCATATCGACAAGTCGAGTTTCATAACGACTTGGTACCGGGAACCGCACCCGTAACCAAATCTCCACATCGATTAGCACCTTCTGAAATGCAAAAATTTATCCACACAACTTCAAAAGTTGTTGGATAAAATATTCACTAGGCCAAGCTACTCACCTTGGGGAGCTCCAGTCCTATTTACGAAGAAGAAGGATGGAACGTTCAGAATGTACATATAGTACATAGAGTTTAATAAACTCACCATCAAGGATCGGTATCCACTATCGAGGATTGACGATATATTCGATCAATTGCAAAGTTAAAGCTTCTACTCCAAGATAGACTTACCATCAGGGGTATCACAAGTTACGAATATAAGAGGAAAGCATGCCAAGGATGGCTTTTCAAACTCGTTATGGTCATTACGAGTTTCTCGTTATGCCCTTTGGTTTAACGAACGCACCAGCGGTCTTCATGGAATTAATGAATCGCGTGTGCAAGCCGTATCTCGACAAATTCATCATAGTATTTATTGACGACATATTAATATACTCACGATTGACTGATGAACACGAACAACATTTGAGAACCATTTTAGAGTTGTTAAAGACGGAGAAACTATACGCGAAATTTTACAAGTGCGAATTTTGGATTCGCGAAGTAAAACTTCTCAGGCATGTAGTGAACGAGAAAGGCATTCAAGTAGACCCAGGTAAGATCAAAGCAATTAAGAACTGGGAAGCGTCCAAGACCCCAACTGGAGTCCGACAATTTTTGGTATTAGCGTGATATCATCGGAGATCTATTGAGATTTTTTTTTGTAATTACTCAATTGCTAACCTCCCTCACCCATAAAGACAATAAATTCGCCCCAATCGAAAAACAAGATATAACATTACAACTTATTCTTAAGATTGGTGCATAGCATTTTACAATCTTATCATTATCCGACGATACCGATTACTTTGTTGTAAACTATGATGCTTCGCATCAAGGATTGGGTTGTGTACTCGTGCAACATGAAAAAGTTATCGTGTACACGTCGCACCAATTAAAAAGTTCACGAGAAGAACTATACCACTCTCGACCTTGAGTTAGGCGTGGTGGTATTCGCTTAAAAATTATGGCGACATTATTTATATGGTACTCAATGCATTATTTTCACGGATCATAAAAGTCTTCAACACATATTCAACCAAAAAGAATTAAATATACGTCAACGATGTTTGTTGAATTGTTGAACGACTATGATTGTGAAATAAAGTACCATCCGGTTAAGGCAAACGTTGTAGCTGACGCCATGAGCCGCAAGGAGCGAGTAAGAACACTAAGAGTTCAAGCATTAGAGAAGATGATTCACAAGCGCTCAAGGAAGAGCATATTTAAGCAGAAACACTTCGAGGCATGAAGGAACAATTAGTGCCGAAAGAAGATGGAACTTTATACCTTATGGGTCGAAATTGGGTTCCATTCTTTGGCGGCCTTCGAGATGATATTTTAAGGAAGCACATAGGCCTAAGTATTGAAAGAATACTATTGGTGGCCTAACCTCAAAAGTAATATCGCGACTTATGTCGGAGAATGCTTGACTTGCGCGAAAGTTAAAGTCGAGTAGCAAAATCCCTCGGACTTGTTACAACAACCCGAGATTCCCGTTTGGAAATGGGAACAAATATCGATGGACTTCATTATGAAGTTACCCAGGACCTCATACGGCCATGACATGATTGGGTAATCATCGATAGACTAACAAAGTCCATACACTTCTTACCGATCCTGGAGAAGGATAGTACTGAGAAACTAGCGGAACTCTATCTCAAAGAAATAGTGGCTCGTCATGGAGTGCCTATTTCAATCATTTCGGACCAAGACGATCGTTTTGTTTCAAGAATTTGGAAATCATTTCAACAGGCCTTTGGATCTCATTTGAATTTAAGTAAGGCCTTTCATCCACAAACTGACGGCCAGAGCGAACGGACAATCCAAACACTCGAAGATATTCTTCGTACATGTGTTATGGATTTAGGCGGCACTTGGGATACTCATCTACCTTTAGTTGAGTTTTCCTACAATAACAGCTACCATACTAGTATACAAGCTGCACCGTTTGAAGCTCTTTATGGTCGAAAGTGTCGATCTCCGCTATGTTGGGCGGAAACAGGCGATAGTCAATTAATTGGTCCGGAACTAGTCCAAGAGACTACGGATAAAAAATTTTCAGATCCGAGACCGTATCAAGACGGCTCGCGATCGACAAAATAGCTATGCAGATAAAAGATGAAAACCATTATCTTTCAAGGATGGAGACAAAGTCTTGTTGAAAGTCTCGCCTCGGAAAGGCGAAACGAGGTTTGGTGAACGTGGAAAGCTTAACCCACGTTACGTTGGACCATTTGAAATCTTAGAAAATATTGGCACTGTTGCCTACAAGTTGAAGTTACCAGATGAACTTAACAGTGTGCACGACACGTTTCATGTGTCGAATCTTAAAAAGAGTCCAACACAAGCAACCGTTATCATTCTATTCACATTGACGACAAACTCCAATTCACTAAAGAACCTGTTGAAGTCATGGACTGTAAAGTCTAGAAATCATGGAGGAGTCGTATCAAATTATTAAAATGTACGTTGGAACTCTCGACACGGACCCGAGTATACTTGGGAACGTGAACATTAAATCAAAGCCAAATACTCTCACCTGTTCGAGTAGTCTCCTGTATAGGATGACTAAGCTTGAATTTCGGGACGAAATTCTCAATAACAGGGGGAGAATGTGACAACTGCCACTTTCTGGTAATTTACGTACATTTAAAGCAATGAATTACATTATACAAATATGTGTTTTGAATATCCGAATTTCTTGATTACATGATATACATCTTAGAACACTCATTTATGATGCACATTATTCGTTTCTATTGGTTATATTTGAAACAGTTTAAGACAATGCATCGAAACAACTAGAGTAGTACCTAGTGAACTAGCGTGCTGACGAAAACTCAGGATCCGCAGAAACCATCTAAATTACATCTTTAGGACTCAGACGAAAGTCCAACATCAAATATACATTAAAACCTATATGGAAATACAAGGGTTTGGTTTAATACTTTCCCGATGTCCGATAACACTAAAAAACTGCCGAAAAGCACTAAAAGCGACAATTTCAACACTTTTCCGCAGAAATTCTGCAGAAATCAGCTTTCTAATATTTTTACGACATGTAAAAATGTTATTAAACATATAATTCATATGAGGATACTTTCGGGTATCATCCGAACCAATAACTACATCAATTCACACAAGTTACACAACTTAGCGTTCAAATAACGTCTAACCGAAACAATTCGAAATGAATATCCGAACAATGTCGGATCTTTTTTTTAGTGACCATCTAATATTATTTAGATCATATTAGACTAGTAATGGTCACTTAACACCTTCTTAACACATTTATACACTTGAAACATTTAAACACCAAAACACCTAAACTTTGCTAAAAGTTTCTAACACTTAATAACATTTCAACAATTCAAGACCCCCCCCCCCCATGTTGTTGTGAACGGTTTTAAAGGGGTCCCACACCCTAATTTTTTTGTTAAATATCTAGATATTTTATTGGTTTGCAAGTGGATTATGTTGGTGAATTATTACAACACTTACTCACTAAGTAAACTAGCTCCTTACACTCTTTTTTTTTTTCATCTTTTATTACTTTCACTAAAACTCTCTCATCATCTTCATCCATCTTACCAAGAACACCAAAAACCCACTTCACTTTAGTCTTTTATTTGTTGATCAAAATGGATTTCCAAGTAACATAAGAAGATCTAAAGCTTTTGTAAGTAAAAGGAAGGGTTTTCATCCATTCGAGAGTATTCTACCATCAAGATCTTCATCTTCTTAGTTCTTAATCATATTCTAAGATCATCCCTAGCCAAGTGCTAGAAGTAAGCTTCAAGATCTATTTTTTTTCATACTTATATTATGTTTATGATTGTTATTATAACTAAATAATCATACATAATAAACATGAAAAATACAAAGAAGCAAAAATAATAATCATGATATATTTATGTTGGTTTATATTGTGATCTAAGACTTGATATATGCATATTTGATCTTGTTATGATGATTATGATATAAATAAATTGTTAGAGGTTGTTTTAAAAATATGATCTAACAATTATACATGTTTATGTTAAAGGGTTTTCAACATAAAGGTTTAAAGGGATGATCATAACCTTTGATCTTGTGAAAGTATTTAAGGTTTTTATTTAAAAACAAGACTTTTACAAGATTATAAAAAGTAACATACAACATGAGATTTTTATAAAAATTGTTAAAACTAGAAGTAAACTTGGTTTTTGAACTAGTTAGCACATGTTATGATCATGTCCAAAACCCTACATGATTTGGAGATCATTTTGATAAGTTTATGTTATAAAAATCTCATATGTTTTAGTTAAGATGTTATGAGTAAATTGATGGTGATTTAGTAAAGAAAATGATATGTAAATAAACATGGCAAAGTTCATATTACAAAGGAACTATGGCCAACTTTTCTTAGAAATCATATGTTAGAAAAACTATCATTTTTTTTACAAAGTCTTTACAAGATTAGAAAGTTGGTCTTTCTAAACATAAAAATTGACATAAATATATATTTTGGTAAAATACATATTTATTGAACATATCAAGTATGTGCTATGTGTTATTATTTGTATTAGTTATATATACAAGTTAGAGACTTGATAACAATGACACAAGTAAATACAAGACATACTTACAACTAAAGACTTACAAGAATACATATAGACACACTTAAAAACAACTTACGGACATTCCGAGCTTTCGGACACAACTTATGGTCGAAACGGACGACGGGCGAATTTATAAACATATCGCCATTCCGAGGAATTACTACGACGTATAGACGATCTTTCGACGCGGACACAAAAATTACGTTACCATTAACAAAATTCGGACATTTTGAAACTTATAAAAACTATTATGTTTTTATTAACTAAAAAGTATACTTAGTGATTTTTATAAAAATGTTTTTATAAAAATGAAAGACTTATACTTTCAAATGGGCTATTTTATACAAATGGGCTTACACCTCTTAATGGGCTATTTTATACAAATGGGCTTACACTTCTTAATGGACTATTTTATACAAATGGGCTTACACTTCTTAATGGGCTTATCTTCATAATGGGTTTAACATAAATACATGGGATAAGCTCAATATCAAAACCTCATGGGCTAAGCCCAATACCAAACATATGGGCCAAGGCCCAATAACATTAAGCCCAACACTATTTAAGCCCAACACTATTGAGGCCCAACACTATTTAGGCCCAACACTATTTAAGCCCAACACTATTTAGGCCCAATACTATTTAGGCCCAACACTATTGAGGCCCAACACTATTTAGGCCCAACACTATTTGGGCCCAATAACATGAATTCTTGGGCTAAGCCCAATGACATATAATTGATAAACATTACAATTATACAATTTACTTATACAAGACACGAAACCAAGAAGACAAGACCCGATGATACAACTCACGATATACAAGAATATGTATTTGGAGAAATATATACACTAAACAGTTATCAGTTAATACATCTAATACACAGTTCAATGAATAACAAAGACATACAGGTCTTAACACATACTCAAGACACAAGACTTATACTCAAGTCATTTATAAAGACCGAAGTGTCTAACAAATAAAGAGCATTTGTAGGTCGCAACATTGTTCAAGACGACCACACGCGAGATCATAATTACTTCTATTCACGGACGCGATTCTGTGAGTTCATGTCCCCTATTCATTTAAATGTTTTACAACTTTACAACTATCGGGGAAAATACATGTTCAACGTATGTTAAAGTTAGGGAATGAAACACCTTAGATCATGTGCGAATTAGGGTTATACATCTAAGCACCATTAATCCAGTTTGGACCTAGGTACAAGTGGTTAGATCTAATGGGTATTGGCGAGCCCCACTCTTGGTCGTGGACCTATACAGAAGAGTGCGTTTGTGTCCCAGTCGATAGTAGTCGACATGAAATCGTCTAGGTTTGGATTGCTTCCTAATTCGTCACACATATTAATGTCCTCGCGAAACATTAATGATCAACGATTTCATTGACGCTTTACATACTACATCATTACATACAGATACATTTTATACAACCCACATTTTATGGATATAGTTTATACAACTCACATTTTATGGATACAGTTTAGACAACTCACATTTTACAGATACATTTTATACAACTCACATTTTACAGATACATCTCATACAACTAAACTGCATGAACTCGCTCAACTTTTGTTGATGTTTTCAAACTTACATGTATTTCAGGGAACTAGTGGACCAATGCAACGATTTCAGTTCAAGGAAAACAAGTATCAATACTCCATGCCAACTATTGAAGGGTTTGCCTGTTATATACCGCCTCTTTGCGGTGATATAGTGGTCAAAGTCTTGACATTTTAAGACTTACATTTTGATGTATAAAACGATGACAACTTATTTTCATTTGATGGTTTGTAACCAATACATTCAACTTATGTTGCATTCTTTTGAAACAATTATGACAATGGCATTGGAGCTTGTTTTTATTCATTTAGTATGTTCACTTATATTGTTATGCAATGAGAACCGATTAGATCACACCTCGCGCTTCCGCTACGAGCGGGTGTGACATGTATGGCTAGGATTTAATGCTTGATGGCCACACAAACGCTTGTTTTGATCTTGTGAGTTCACTACAAGTATAAATAGCCTAGCATTTCATTTGTTGCAACTCACACTTGATCTAAATTCTCTAAGTTGAGGTTTTATAACTTCATACCTTAGAATTATAAGATCAAGTTCAAGCAAGGACCCTTTGTAAGCTTCCTTCGTTCTTTTATCGCTTTCTTAGCATAAAAGTCAAACAGTGTTTGACTTTCTGCTTTGACCAGTCTTCGGTCAACACGAAGATCGTTTGAACTTCGCAACGTGAGCGTAATCACGATGGTTATAGTCCCTAGTGACTATACCTACTGATTACCACGTTGACTAGACGTAGTGACGAGTCGTAGTTTCGGTCAAAATGCGTATTTATGCATATTTTGCAACCAAACTACTTTAGGGTATCAAAACACTTTGTTTTGATATCAAAACCTGTTTTCTAACTTAGCTAAGCATGTTTTAGCATGCTTAGCTCGTCACTTTTAGTTTAGTGCTTGTTTAGAGTCGTAAGTAAAGCGGTCTAAACCACCGCTTAGACTTTCAAACTCGACCCGTTTGGTCGATCATTAGGATCCGACCAAGCATGTTTAGTGACCATAGTTGTATAGGGAATAACCTTCCGAGGTTATACCTTATGGTCACGTAGTTTAAGTAATTGTATGATAAGTAGTTTATATGCCTTAGGTAAATGACCAAAATGCCATTTTCATGCATAATTGGATTTTAAGCATATGTAACCTAAACATTTGTCACCTAACTAATTATGCAACATAATTAAACATGTTTAGGCATATAATACTTGTCATAGGACTAGTTAGACGTCTCGAACGCGTGTTTGCGCGAACGACGCGTTAAAGTAGCGTAAGCTACCTTAATGGGCCGTAACGGGTCGAAAGCACTTAGGTTAGGTTACGATTTAGAATATAGGCTTTGTTAAACCATATCACATGAGTTCCAATACTCATTTGGTTTTTGAAACCTCATTCTATCCGATCTTCTGATTTAGGTCCGTTTTATTTACTTAGTCACCCGTATTAGGTGTCGTTTGATTCCGTGATCCCTCTAGCTTTGTTTGGTTGTTGTTCAAGACTTCTAAGCAATCTCAAGTGAGTACATAGTCCCCTCTTTTACTGTTTTTAATGCTTTGGGGTGAAGCATGTGTACCTATTTGTTATGTTCATGATTTCAAAGTATAATTGATTATACATATTAGTACTTATCTTTTGACAAACTGAATGATTATTTATGGTTTAAACACTGTATTTTCAAAGATTATAAAATTAATTTGTTGAATTGTACTTATTTTATGTTCACCAGACCGATTGGTAGTATGATATAGCGCTATAGGACTAGACACCCCATTCCTGTTGTCATGGAATGTCAGAAACCAATATTTTATCCAAATAGGGATTGCCTTCGTGGTATCTCTATAGTCTCAATTGGTGTAGTTTGATACACTAAGGTTTGGTTGAATTCTTAAATCACATTTTTGTTGTATATTTTGTTATACTCCCAAAGGTATAGTTTGATATACTCTCATATGTGATATTGTACAAAACAACATATATTTTGTTAATTACTAAAACATAGTTTGATATGTTATTTATAAAACCAAAGCATAGTTTAATATGTTATTTATAAAACCAAAGTATACTTTTGATATACTACCGAAAACGATTATTTTGACGACTAAAGTATATTTAATATACTATCTGTTTAACGATTTTGGAACCGAAATATGTTTTGATATATTACTTATTCGACTTTCTTAAAACCAAAGTATATTTTTATATATACTACAAACCTTTTTAATCAAAACATTGTTTTCAAACTCATTTTACTTACATATTTATTTATGCATCATTCTTTTATATCATCAAATTTCTTGTAAAATTTCGCATGATTTATAAAGAAAACATTTTTAAAGTTCATGACTATTTTGTTAAAAACATTCTTTTAAACATACAAAGTCATGAATCATGCATTAATAAAACCTATGTATCTCACAGTCATTTTTATGCTGACGTACCTATTTTTACACATGTTTCAGGTGCTGCTATGTGATGATTGTTGATACATGCTATACATAGGATGGACTCGTGCCTTAGCGACTTTAAAACTTGAAAGATAATATTTGTATTTATCTGATTTGTAATAAAACAATGAGTTCATTAATTCAATAAAACGAAATTATTTAATCCATGGTTGTGAAACAATGATTCTGTTACAACACTCCCTGACGTTTCCGCCACGTCTTGTTGTTTAACGTGGTCGGGGTGTGACAGAAGGCCCCTCTTTTGAAGGCGACGTTACCCTCGGCTAAGTGGTTTGAGTCAGCAGGAATACAATCCCATGTAGCCGGGTTAATGTATTAATAGTAGTTTACATATGAGGGGATCAAGCCATTCGCACCCCCGCCATCCAATACCAGTGGGTATTGAAGGAGGTCCTAGTAAGCTTGACCTAGGTCCTTGCAGGATCTATACACTGAACCAGGCAAGAACCTTACCAAACCATTCCCTTAACCCTGGCCAGGTAGCCAACATATCTCTATATAGACCGTAGAGATATGAATGGTGAAAATATTTTATTTTATACAGACAGTAAAATAATGCCAAGACATCACGGACAAATGATAAGGAAGTTTCACCTTTAACATAAGAAACTAGTTATTAAAGTCATTAATACAAAACCAAATAAAAAGTGCGAAAAGATTAAAAATTAAAAGTATTACATTAAATGCTTGTCTTCACCAAGTGATGTAAGAGACTTAGCCAAACATGGTCTTTGATTGACAAGAACTCTTATTATCAATCTTCGATCCCGAGACTATTACACACACTCTAAGGTGGATGATGGTGGTGGATGTGGGTGTTGTAATGGTGGTGGAGTGGTGGTGAAGTGGGAGAGAGGTGGTTTGCCAAGGGATGCCTTTGAAGTGAACCAAACACCCTTATTTATAGCCTGCACAGAAGCCCGGACACGGCCCCGTGTCCGCTGGACATGGCCCCGTGGCCATCCTTTTTCTCTTTCTCCATTAATTTCAATTGTCTGTATTAGGCTCCACACGCCCCCGTGTTCTCTGGGCACGGCCCCATGTGCAGAAGCGTATCTGTACTATCAAGATTTGCAAGATTCTATGAATCTTAGCGTTGACCATGGCCCGTGTTGAGCTGGGCATGCCCCCGTGCGGGGAATAGAAGCTTCTATAACTTTGTCATTTTCTACAGGCATCTGACCACGCCCCCGTGTTCGCTGGGCACGGGGCCGTGGTCAGCCTTCTGTTTCTTGTTTTTGCTTAGGAAGATGATGTCGAGGGGTCGGGCATGCCACGTTTATTCCTTTTCTTTGTACTCATGTTAGTTTTTGTTGCATATTTGTTCCTTTTGTTCATTTAAGCTTATTTGGTCCTGAAAATACAAAAGGAAGACAAAAGCATACTTTGTCCAACATTAGTACTAAAAAAGGGTTAGTTTTATGCCTCATTTGATGTAATTTATATGTTGCATTTTACACATATCATGGGGTGTGAAAAGCCAATAAGTAAATAAGTTGTTTCTTAAAAAAGTGTTTGGCTTAGCTTATTCATGTCCTCATCATCATCATACTCAGTAAATCACACTAATAGCAAAGCTAAGGTAGGGTCTGAGGAGGGTAAGATGTAGACAGCCTTACCTCTACCCCGTTGGAGTAGAGAGGCTGCTTCCAGTGAGACCCCGACTTGATAGTAGTTTTGCATCAAGCCTTGGACATAAGGCACATAACAATCAGCAATTAAGACAAAGGTCGATTAGTGCATGTACTCCCTTGTCTTTCGGCTATCAATGCCACCACAAGATGCATGATTAACCATTCTCCTCTTTTAACGTTATTTTCACGAAATTAGTAAAATAACGTTAAAATAAGTGCAATTTCACTTTTGCCCCCTGAGCGCCTACACATATATAAATTATATGCACATACCGCAAGCGGGGCGTAGCTTAGCTTATTCATGTAAAATGACTAAAAGTCATAAACAGCTTCAAAAAGTCACTCGTTGCTAACTTTTCAAAACCAACTTTTCCTCCCTATGCAAAAAGTCATTTTGAAAAGTGCTTATGAGTTTGCCAAACACTTTTTCTCCATATTAGCTTTTTGTAAAAGTCAATAAGTTATAAGGAGGTGTTGAAAAGCTTAGCCAAACATCCCCGAAGATGAACATGGGGAGTGGTGGTGGGTTGTGGTGGAGATGAAGAAGAAGATGGGGGAATGGTGATGGATCTTGAATGGATATGCAGATCTTCAGAAATTTTGTTTTTAGTAATAATAATAATAATAATAATAATAATAATAATAATAATAATAATAACTAGTGAAATTCTCCCGCGTTTCGTTGCGGGCTTTTGGTCGGCATCGTTTTGGTTCATTACAATACTAATACGATAACAACACTCGGTATAGAAATCGACACGTTCTTTATAGCGACCATAAACAAAATACCGGTTCCGATGTTTTTCGGTCGGCATTGGTTTGGTTCGATTCGTCATGGTATTGGTATGATACCGATATTCGATATAGCTTAGGATACCAAAAAAAAAAATAATAATACTGTTTTGCAACTATAACTATGTTTTCCAACGAATGTTATACTGCCAAATCGAGAAAACCGTTAGCACATATACGGTAACAATATCGATGTAGTTTGGTCGGTATCTGGGAACGGTTCTTGACGATAAAGGACAAAAGAATCAACTATTTTTTATCCATTCGGATATTTCTTTTATCAAATCACACATAATAATAACCACATCGTAAAGTATATTCGGAATTTTTAAACAACACTATAATATATTATTACAAAAAAGGATAAACGACGTAATTTTAGAAAACATAAAAATAAACCAATGTTATACGGTACATGTCCCGATGTTCAAATACATTGGTTCAGTTCGTTATAGTAAAGAAACTCAAAAAGTCAACCATATTTAACATATAAGAATAAAACTTTTTTTAAATCATAGTTAAAAATAAATACGTGACAAAGTATATTTAGAATTAATGTATGATTTTTTTTATAATTTTGTATTTTCAGTTTATGTTTAAAAAAATTATATAACCTTCATACAATTGTTAGTGCATATGTCTGTCGACTTCGTCTTGTATCGAGTCTTGTATTAGAATAGATAGATCAGGACACGTAGTACGAGAAAAATGTCAAATATGTGTTGAAGGGGTATTTCGCACGAAATGACAATGTGTCATTTCGTACGAAGCTTTCGCACGAAATAGTGATTTCGTGTGAAACTGATTTCGCATGAATGGTTCCGTGCGAAATACCTTGCCTATAAATACCTGATGTGTCTTGTCATTTGTAATTTTCCAGTTTCAGAGCCGAAGTGCTGCCGAAGTGTCTACTCGCTGTAAAACGTTGTTATTTCAATCAAAAGACAGTTTATAGTGAATTGCAAGTTGAATTAACTTGATACGTTTGTTTCCGCCTCTCGTATTGAGGAAAAAGTCTTCTGAATGACTCGTTTGGTCGTGAAAACGATCCTACAAGTGGTATCAGAGCTTTGGAGGAAGAGTTCTTACCAATTCAACTTAAAATTCTGATTTCTACACCTTCTTTTCAAAATTGATCGTGAAAACTTGGTCAAAATGACTTGAATTTCTCACATTATATGTGAAACTGTGTTTTAACAAAGCCTTGAAAGAATTGGACCTAAAATCGGACTAAAACCTGTTCAATTTTGACAAAAACAGTTCGAGTTGATGACATCAGCAGTATTTCGTACGAAATAGGAGTTTCATTTCGCACAAAATAGCATATTCAGGGTCGTTTCGCACCAAGTTGGTATTTCGTTTGACCGTTTCGCACGAAATCACCTATTTCGTTTGAAAGTGTGGTATTTCGCACGAAAATAGTTATTTCGCACGAAAACTGTGTTTCGTATCAGATAGGGTATTTCGTGTGAAAATTGATTTCGTTAGAGATTGCCATTTCGTTTGAAAAGATCATTTCGTTTGAAAGGATTGATTTCGCTTGAAAAACTGATTTTGTGAAAGTTCTAAAACCGAATCATGGAAGAGGAATTTTACAACGCCTTTGCAACTCCTATTAGCATTGCACAAAACACTATGTTGGAAAACGAAACGGGAACAATGCAAAAACCGCCAAAGCTCATGAATATCGAGGAGTATAAAGGATGGGAGGAACGATTTGAGAATTGGGTTCAAGCAAATTACTTTGATGCTTGGGAATGTGTTGAAACGAAATATGTTAGACCGATGAATGATGATGAGGAGGTTATTGCAATTAAAGATCTTAGTACTGAAGATAAAAAGAAATACAAAGATGAAAAAATGATGACAAGTCTTTTACATCAAGCTGTGAAAGAAGATATCTTGGTTTTATTGCAACACAATGGAACTGCATATTCTATCTGGAAAGCATTAAAATCAAAGTTTGTTGGAAGCAAAGAGATGATCAAGAATAAAAAATCACTTTTAAAAAAAGAGTTTGATCTATTTCGTGGTTTGAGAACTGAAAGCACCAAGCAGATCATTGAAAGATACTGCAATTTGTTAGTCAACATGAAGAGAGTGAGCATCACAAAGGATAATGAAGAGTTGATTGAAAAATTGGCTGATGCATTGCCACATGAAACTTGGGGCACATATCTTATGATGTTAAGGAATAAAAAGGATTTTGGAAACTTAACACTAAGTAAGTTCATTGAAAAACTTGAAGCTCAAGAGATGGAACAAAGGAAGATCTCAAGAATGAAAGATTTTGATGGTGAACAAGATATTGGTTTATATTACAAAGGAGGGTTGAGTGATAAAACTAACATGTCGCCAAAGGTTGAGACTGCATTCAATGTTAAAAGTTCATCTGGAGGGTCTTTAAAGGATCAAATAGCAAAACAGGATTTTCTTCATATTCATCATTTGATCCAAACTTGTCAACAACAAAGAATGGAAAAGTTATTCAATGCAACATTGCATTAAACCTTGAAAATGATCAAGATTACTCAGAAGAAGTTGCAAAAAGTCACATGTCTTTGTTGGTAACTGAATTAGAATCGTATGGTATTTTAGTAGCAGGAAGGATCGGGAATCCAATGTTGACAAAAGAGCATTACGATCAGATTGATGCTGAAGAAATGGAGTTGATGGATATAAAGTGGTGTCTTGTGAGTGTTTTGAGAAGAGCTGAAAAGTTTAAACAAATTACGGGAAGAGATGATTTCCGTGATGCAAATGTTTCTACTTTAGGATTTGATAAATCTAAAGTCACTTGTTTTCGTTGCAGGGAAAAAGGACACTTCAAGAGAGAGTGCACAAATCGCGAAGCAAGTGGAGCTCAAAATCCGTTCAACAACAATGATTACTATCGGAAAGCAATTTATCATCAAGTTGCTCAACAACAACATCAACAAGAACCACAAACTGCACATGCCAGAAAGACTATCGAAGAGTCATCAAAGAGAGCTCTTTATGGTATAATAGATCAAGATGATGAAAAATTACCAGAAGGTTTTAGCTGGGAAAATTTTAGCTGGGATAATTACTGTCCAGATAAAGAGATTTTAAAAGCCAAAGTTTTTGTTGCTCGAGTTGCTGAAGACAGTGATAATGATGATGATTATTATGCAAAAAGAATGGAAGAGCATTTAAGATTGATGGAGGAGAGTGATAGTGATGATGAAAAACTTAGAAAGAAAAAGTAGAAAGTTAAGAAACATGTTAGCAGTGATGATGAAGAAGTTCCTGTGATAAAGAAAAAGATAAAAGAAGTTCCAGCTTTCAAAATTGAAGCAGAAGTTGATGCACAAAAGATTCCTGTGAAATGTGAAAACTGTGAAGCAGTGAAGAAGCAAAACAGTACATTGATTCATAACATGAACAGATTGAAAGAATCCTATGATGTTCTGAACAAAGCAATGAATCAGTACAATTAATCAAGCAGTGAACAAGCAACAGCCATGAAAACACTTCAAGGAGCTTTCATGACAAAGCAGAAAGTTGTCAACAATTACATTGAGAAGTGTGTTGTGCTTAAATAGAAACTGGAAACTCATAGGATTGAAACAGAAAGAGTAAATAGATTGTTAAAAGGTTACTCATGTACTTCTTATGTTATTGACATGATTTATCCAACCGTTGAAGGCATGAAGGCATTTGAAGAAGAGGATACTGAAGAAAAAAATTCTGGTAAGAAATATAGTGCCAGTTATACAAAGTGTCCGCCTCCGCTTGAAAATGGATATTCTCCACGAAATCCAAATTCAGAATGAGTAAAAAACGCAACTAACTTACTGTGGGAGTCTAAGTCTTGAGAAAATTTGCCAGACAACATTGATGTTACTTTCACTTCATCTGATACTGATCATGAGTCAGATTTAATAAAGAAAGTGTGTGACGGCCCCAGCCCCGGTTTGACCCGGTCAGGAGCCGCGAGACAGGAACCCGTGGTATTTATTAATTGATGCAACAGCGGAAGATTTTACAGGATCTTTTAAACTTGAAAATGCCCGATGATTTTTATTTCATAATTCGGGATAAACCCCGTAATTTACAATAGAGGAATTTCACTAGGGAATTCCCTGATTTATTAAAACATGTTTATTTATTTTAACTGAGCCACCTCTTCAAGCTTGTTAGTGCTCCGTAGCACATTTTCCTTGATTTACAGCAGGTCGCCTGAAACATGTTTTAAAAATATTTTATCAGCGGGGAAATGCTGGCGAGTCACTCAATTTGATAAAATGACACATAGTTATAAATTACAGCATAAGAGCGATTACAATGGCTTCTATCTTATTTTTATCTGGCGCCATGTCACCTGGTGACGATGGTCATACCACTATTGGGTCTTTCCCCAAGTAGTGACGTTTATCACAGTTAGGATTTATTAGCCTAACCGTGAGAAATTAGTAATGTGCACAATACCCCAATTAGCCAGTGATTCAAGATAACCATGACTTAATCCCTGTAATTATAACATTTGAAAATAATTGGAGTATTGTAAAACATGATTGATAAAAAGAGAATGACTCACATTGCAGATTTATACGGGCAGAGTTTAGCCTACTGATTAGCCTTGTAACCTAATTTAAATAACAATGCACACGAACTAGGCCAGTAACTAATACAGCAATTACGATAACTCACGAGATTAAAACCCTCACAACGAATGACAAAGTGCAATACTTAAACATCCATCGAATTTACGACGAATGACAAAGTATAACACAAGTTTGACCAGCACTTAAACATCCATTGGATAGTTTTCAATCGATCGGACATTGAATCGCAGCAGCGATCGAGTTAATACCCGGTATCGTAGCAGCACCCTACTAAATTAAAAGTGAAATTCGAGCAGAATATGATTGATGTTGAATGTTTCGTCGACACCAGTGAACTGCTCATGACCCGCTCTATTTATAGCTGGAATTTGGGTCTCACGCGGCCCGCGTGAGCTTTGGCTCAACCTTTACGTGGCCCGCGTAGCCACCTAGTCTACGCGTAGGTCGGATGGGTCACAAGTAGGGTTGCCATGTGGATGATACGTGGCCCGGATGCTTATCCGGTCGATCTTCAAGTTGACGCGACCCGCGTAAAGCTAAGCCAACCTTTACGCGGCCCGTCTGAAGACCAAGATTCTTGATTTCTTGGTTTTTCATATGGATTAGGGTTTCAGGGGTCCGGGTTCCCACTTACTGGTCGGTTTGGGACATTTTTGAGAGTCCTTACATCCTCCCCACCTTATTTAAAATCTCGTCCTCGAGATTTATTGAAATAAGTGAGGATATTTTCGTTTCATCTCTGATTCCAGCTCCCAAGTGTACTCGGGTCCTCTCTTTGAATCCCAATTGACTTTGACTAGCACTCGTCGCTTGTGCTTGAGAAATTTGATCTTTCTGTCTTCTATCTGAAGTGGTTTCTCAACAAATTTTAACTTTTCATTTTCCTCTACATCTTGAAGAGGTACTATCAAGGATTCATCAGATAGACATTTCTTGAGGTTGGATACATGAAATACATCATGTACTCCTGTTAGCTCCTCTGGTAGTTGTAAGCGATAAGTGACTGGTCCTATCCGTTGGATTACCAGGAATGGTCCTACGTATCTTGGACTTAACTTTCCTTTCTTACCGAACCGAACTACTCCTTTCCAAGGAGAAACTTTTAAGAGAACTTTGTCTCCGATTTGAAATTCCAATGGCTTGCGTCGATTATCTGCATAACTCTTCTGGCGATCTCGAGCTGTCTTTAGTCTTTCCTTGATTTGAGTAATCTTGTCAGTAGTTTCTTGCACTATTTCAGGACCTGATAATTGACTTTCTCCTATTTCTGCCCAGCATACTGGAGTTCTACACTTACGTCTGTATAGTGCTTCGAATGTGGCAGCTTCGATGCTTGAATGATAACTATTGTTATAGGAGAATTCGATTAAAGGTAGATGATCATCCCAATTTCCACCAAAATCTATTACACAAGCCCTAAGCATGTCTTCCAGAGTTTGGATCGTCCTTTCACTTTGTCCGTCTGTCTGAGGATGATATGCAGTACTTAGATTTAGTCGGGTTCCCATAGCTTCTTGGAAACTTGTCCAGAAGTGGGAAGTGAAACGACTATCCCTATCCGATACAATGGAGAGTGGGACTCCATGTAAGGATACTACTTCATCTACATACAACTTGGCTAACCTTTCCATGCTAAAGGTTTCTTTCATAGGTAGAAAGTGAGCTGATTTGGTTAATCGATCCACAATTACCCATTTCGCGTCATTACCTCTTCTGGTTTTGGGTAACTTAGTAACAAAGTCCATTGTTATGAGTTCCCATTTCCATACAGGCATTTCTAATTGTTGTAGTAAACCTGTGGGTTTCTGGTGCTCTGCCTTAACTTGTGAACAAGTAAGACATTTAGAAACATATCTAGCTATGTCCTTTTTCATTCCTATCCACCAGAAGTTATTCCTTAAATCTTGGTACATCTTGTTGTTACCAGGATGCATGGTATACCTAGATTTATGGGCTTCCTCTAAGATTTTATTTCTTAAATCTCCTTGCTTAGGTACCCAAATCCTTTTCTTATGGAATCTCCAATTCCATCAGTTCCTTTCTCCAATTCTTTTATTCTTCCTTTCATTCCTTCAGCATTATCCTTGATTGCTGTTTCTTGAATGTTTTTCACTTGATCCATTAAGTCTAATTATAAACTTAATCTAAGAGCACGAACTCGTCGTTGTTTCTCATGATACTTACCACTTAAGGCATCAGCAACTACGTTTGCTTTTCCTTCGTGATACTGAATATCACAGTCGTAGTCGCTTAGGATTTCCATCCATATCCTTTGCCTCATATTCAATTCTTTTTGCCCAAATATGTATCTTAAACTCTTATGATCTGTATAGACAGTAAACTTACTTCCATACAGATAATGTCTCCAAATCTTAAGGGCAAAAATTATGGCTCCTAATTCTAAGTCATGAGTTGTATAATTTTCCTCGTGCTTTTTCAATTGTCTTGAAGCATACGCAATTACCTTTTTGTGTTGCATTAGCACACATCCTAATCCTAGTTTTGAAGCATCACAGTATACTTCAAAATCTTCTGTTCCTTCTGGTAAGGCAAGAATTGGAGCATTTGTTAACTTCTGCTTCAAAATCCTAAAGGCTTCTTCTTGCCTAGGTCCCCATTCAAACTTAACGGCTTTACAGGTTAGCTTAGTTAATGGTACAGCTATCTTGGAAAAATCTTTAATAAACCGTCTATAATATCCGGCTAACCCTATAAAACTTCTAATTTCCATGACTGATTGCGGAACCTTCCATTTGGTGATCGCTTCTATCTTAGCAGGATCTACGTGAATGCCTTCATGATTCACCATGTGACCTAAAAATTGTACTTCTTGCAGCCAAAATTCACACTTTGAGAATTTGGCATAAAGCTTCTCTTTTCTCAACAAAGTTAAGAGTGCATGCAGGTGCTCACAATGCTCCTCCTGACTTTTGGAATAAATAAGTATATCGTCGATGAAGACAATTACGAATTTATCCAAATAGGGTTTACAGATCCTATTCATCATGTCCATAAATGTTGCAGGAGCATTTGTTAGTCCAAAAGGCATGACTGTAAACTCGTAATGACCATACCTAGTTCTGAAAGCAGTTTTAGGTATGTCTTCTTCTTGTACCTTTAATTGATGATATCCAGAGCGTAAATCTATCTTAGAAAAGTATCTAGCTCCTTGGAGTTGATAAAAAAGATCATCAATTCTAGGCAATGGGTATCGATTCTTAACTGTAACCTTATTTAATTCTCTATAATCGATACACATTCGCATCGGACCATCTTTCTTCTTCACAAACAACACTGGCGCTCCCCAAGGGGATGAACTAGGTTGTATGAATCCTTTGCTTAGTAATTCATCTAACTGCTTTTTCAATTCTAGCATTTCGGTGGGTGCTAACCGATAAGGTGCCTTGGCTATCAGTGTAGTTCCAGGAATTAGATGAATCCTAAATTCTACTTCCTATGAGGTGGTAATCCAGGTAGTTCTTCTGGGAATACCTCTGGGGTATTCTGATACTACTGGAATTTCCTTGAGTTCCTTACCCTTAGTGTTAATGATTACTGAAATCATATACACTATTCCTTGCTTTCGTTCATAACTAGCAACTTTCATTACTGAAATGAACTTTAGGGGATTTCGTGGCTTATTTCCTGTAATCACTACTAATTTTCCTGTTGGTGTATGAATTTCTATGGAATTCTTATCACAAAGAATTCGAGCATGGTTGGCTACTAACCAATCCATTCCTAATACTACATTGAATTCAGCTAACTTCATAGGTAATAGGTTTGCAGAAAATTTATGACCTACAAGTTCTATCTTTCCTTCTCGCAAAACCTTATCTATGTTAACAGAATGAAGTATTTATAAAACTTTGGTTTGCACCAGAGTCAAATAATACTTTTGCATAAACGTCATGAACTAGGAACGTACCAACTATTACGTCAGGAATTAATTCTGCTTCCTGAGTAGTCAACTGGAAGGCTCTTACGTTTCTCTTAGTAGCTCCTTCTGCAGGTTTGGTTTTGTTATCAGCTGGTTTGGCCAATTTAGGACAGTCTGGCCTAAAATGTCCAGCTTCTCCGCAGTTGTAGCAGATTGTTGCTTTCTTCTTTCTGCAGTCTTCTTCTTGGTGCCCCGGGATTTTGCAGAAATTGCAATATCCTTTGCATCTTCCAAAATGCTTCCTTTTGCATGTATTGCAAAATGGAACAGTGGAAGATTGCCCAGTTCCCTTTCTCTTGAAATTGCTACGATTACCCATACGGAATCCTTGGGTAATCTTTTGGGCCACTTCCTTTTTCCGGGTTTCTTCTCTTGTACGTACCAGTCCGTCAGTGAGGGTGTTAGCTAATTCTACGGCATCGTCAATAGTGCGTGGTCTCGCGGCTTTGACGATATCTCGAATTTCGCCAATCAATCCCCAAATATAGCGGGAAATAAGTACCGGTTCTGGCGAAGCCAGGGTTGGTACCACTCTCGCATACTCGAAGAATGTCGAAGTATACCCTCGACTGTCTACATCCACTATCCGGTGGTTCAGGAACTTATTTGTCATTTGTTCCTTTTCATACTCGGGACAGAATTTTCTTTCCACTAGCTGCTTAAATTATTCCCAACTCATGGCATAGGCCATATTTCTTCCTTTGGCTTGAAGTACTGTATTCCACCATTCTAGCGCCCCTTCTTTAAATAGATGCGATGCGTACATGACCTTATCTTCCTCGACACATTTACTTATCATAATCACTGTTTCGGTTTTCTCCAACCAACGCAGTGCCGCAGTCGCTCCTTCATTACCTGCAAACTCAGCTGGCTTACAGGCGAGAAATTCTTTATAAGTGCAACCAAGCGTTGCAGCTTTCATTTTCTTAAGGAGCGGGGCTTGCATTCCATCGTTGTTGTTATTAGTATGGTTGCCACCTCCGTTTACACTATTACTGAAATTGTCACCGTGTGTGCATTTGCTAGGAATAATTTGTTGAGGTTCAACAGGTTTCTGGGCAGCAGCCAAGATTGCTGGAATAGCATTGGCTATTCCCTGAGCAACGATATTCTCGATATCTTGCCTATTCAGAAATTGATCTTCATTGATATGCTCAGATTGATTAACTTCATTATCGGGTTCATTACCAGCGTGTGCCATCTGGTAATTAATTTATATAAGTAATTTTTTATAAAATAAATAACCAAACATAATCAAATAATTGCACATAATCACGTAAACAAATATAGCCAAAATTGTCGATCTTTCGACTTTTGATATTTTATATATATTAGGCATCCGTAGAAACTGATTATCTTACAAAGTTTTATTCTTAGGTTATTTTACAGAGTTATATTTTTATTATTATTATTATACAGTCACAGCTTCACAACCACACTATCTCCTGTCAGCTGGCATCTTAGAAGTGACGTTCCCTTTCGTCGTACTTCCAGGAGATTTGTTCTCCCACCTCCCGGATCCTATTCCCTGCATCTATCAGCTCCTCGCCAAAATGGCGGAGTTCAGCTAAGTTTTCATTACTCATTGGTGGGTTTGGTGCAGGTTCTGGGTCGAACTGAGGGAAAAAGGTATAAGGATTATTTAGGAGGTTTTGAAATTTCCAGTCGTTGGTCCACCATTCGTCCATTCCTTGAGGTTGGGTGTGGATCAAAGGTTCTGGGATAGCTGGTTTCAAATTTATTGGAAGTCGGTTTTCAGCGAGATAAGGGAAGAGGTTTTCATTGATAGGCCTAAGGATATCACAATTTGCGAGTATGCTATCTAGTTCCTCCTGCAGTGGCAATTCCTTGGCTTGCTTAGAACTTTCCCCAATTTCTATTCCTACTTGCCTAAAACTTTCCCCAATCTCGATCCCTTTTCCTTTATCCATGGGATTTTCTATCTTGGGAACTTTCCTAGTTGCTGGTTTCCTTTTGCGCAGACGCCTCCAACCCACAAATCTTCTTCTTTTCTTTGGCTTTGATTTCTCCGGAGGTGGAGCTTGGAATTCCATAGGTTCTTCAACATCGGCCATGTAACCAGTAAAGTCTCTGGAAATTTCCACATTAGCAGGATAGAGATTGAGATTCTCAAGAGCTTCAGATAATTCATTCATGCTGTTTAGCATTTATGAAGAAACATACAAAATTTTAGTTTAAAATTTTGTAAATTAATTTTCACAGAATCACAAAATAAAAAGCAGAAAATTTGATATTAATTACAAATATTTAATAAACCATTTTGTTGAAACATAATATTTATTTTTAGTACAACTAAAATATTAAAGTTTCTGGTTTGTAGGTGACATAGGTGCTAATACTGGTTTGGCGATTTAACTATAAGTTAGCATTTACTGCTATAGTGGCTAACATATAGAGATTTGCCCATTGTTCATCTAACTCATCTTCCCATGGTGGTTTAGTGTCTATTTTCTGAGTTTCCTTATTGGTCATCACTCCTTTTGGTTGTGACTTCCTCATTTTCTCTTGACTTTTCCTAATAATCAAACTTCTTTTATTAGGGGTAAGTGGTTTTTCATACTGTGCCTTACGAACAAATATTCCCTCCTCAGTATCTGCTTAGTATCTTGAGGAATTTGATTGGGATGAAGTTCCCTTATCTTTTGATGAGCTATCTAATTTAAGATAGATATCCGAAACTCTTTGCTTACCCATACTGTAATTAACAGATAGTCAAGATAAGAGCACATAATTACAAGATGATAATCAGGAAAATTAAATATTTTAAATACTTAAAAGGCTTAAATCAGTGGCTCTGATACCACCTTTTCCTGTCACGGCCCCAGCCCCGGTTTGACCAGGTCAGGAGCCGCGGGACAAGAACCCGTGGTATTTATTAATTGATGCAACAGCGGAAGATTTTACAGGATCTTTTAAACTTGAAAATGCCCGATGATTTTTATTTCATAATTCGGGATAAACCCCGTAATTTACAATAGAGGAATTTCACTAGGGAATTCCCTGATTTATTAAAACATGTTTATTTATTTTAACTGAGCCACCTCTTCAAGCTTGTTAGTGCTCCGTAGCACGTTTTCCTTGATTTACAGCAGGTCGCCTGAAACATGTTTTAAAAATATTTTATCAGCGGGGAAATGCTGGCGAGTCACTCAATTTGATAAAATGACACATAGTTATAAATTACAGCATAAGAGCGATTACAATGGCTTCTATCTTATTTTTATTTGGCGTCGTGTCACCTAGTGACGATGGTCATACCACTATTGGGTCTTTCCCCAAGTAGTGACGTTTATCACAGTTAGGATTTATTAGAGTAACCGTGAGAAATTAGTAATGTGCACAATACCCCAATTAGCCAGTGATTCAAGATAACCATGACTTAATTTTTGTAATTATAACATTTGAAAATAATTGGAGTATTGTAAAACATGATTGATAAAAAGAGAATGACTCACATTGCAGATTTATACGGGCAGAGTTTAGCCTACTGATTAGCCTTGTAACCTAATTTAAATAACAATGCACACGAACTAGGTCAGTAACTAATACAGCATTTACGATAACTCACGAGATTAAAACCCTCACAACGAATGACAAAGTGCAATACTTAAACATCCATCGAATTTACGACGAATGACAAAGTATAACCCAAGTTTGAGCAGCACTTAAACATCCATTGGATAGTTTTCAATCGATCGGACATTGAATCGTAGCAGTGATCGAGTTAATACCCGGTATCGTAGCAGCACCCCACTAAATTAAAAGTGAAATTCGAGCAGAATATGATTGATTTTGAATGTTTCGTCGACACCAGTGAACTGTTCATGACCTGCTCTATTTATAGCTGGAATTTGGGTCTCACACGGCCCGCGTGAGCATTGGCTCAACCTTTACGCGGCCCGCGTAGCCACCTAGTCTACGCGTAGGTCGGATGGGTCACAAGTAGGGTTGCCATGTGGATGATACGTGGCCCGGATGCTTATCCGGTCGAACTTCAAGTTGACGCGGCCCGCGTAAAGCTAAGCCAACCTTTAAGCGGCTCGTCAGAAGACCAAGATTCTTGATTGCTTGGTTTTTCATATGGATTAGGGTTTCAGGGGTCCGGGTTCCCACTTACGGGTCGGTTTGGGACATTTTTGAGAGTCCTTACAAAGTGGTCGATCAGGTGTTGGATAAAGATGAAACCGAGGAGTCTAAGTTGGAGTCAAAGTCTGAGTTTAACACTTCAAGTCCAACAGTCAAAAAGGACAAATGGGTTTACAATAAAGAATTCATGTTATCAAAATCTAATTTGAATGATGAACCAATCAAAATGGCATATACTTTGATTGATTCAGACAAATTATATTTTGATGAGGAATTTCCAATAAGAGGTGTCAAAATCGAAATGATCAAAAAGGTTTTCAAACTAACAGAAATTAATATTTCTGAAATAAAAGATGTAAATCTTTCTGAAAAACCTAAAAAATACACATCAAGAGTTCAACAAAGGTTAAACAAGAAAAAGGGTTACAGTTCTGGTTCAGGTTTTCAAAAGAAACCAAACCATAACGGTAATTTCAAAAGGAAAGGATTAGGTTTTATTCCACCGAAAAATCATAAAAATGAGAAAACTTATAAACCAAAAACTATATTTGTTTCAGGAACATATCTGAAGAAGAAAAAGAGAAATTGTTCAGAAAGCAGACAAACAAAGAATTCCTTGCTAAGAAGCAAGAAGAAATGAAGAAGGAAGTTGATCAGAAAAAGGAAACAAGAACTTGTTTTCAATGCAAAATAGTTGGTCACATATCCAGGAATTGTCCAAAGGCAATCCAAACAAAACAGGGAGTTTCTTTTAAAGTAAAAGAAAAGATGGTTGATAATAAACCACCAACCAAACCTTTTATAGTTTTAAAAAATTCAAAATTTGAGGTTGGTGAATGTTCAAAAGGTATTTACAAAAGAAAAGCAAATCTTGACAACCAAAAGTGGGTTGTTAAGAAATCAGATGATAATTCTAGCAATGATTATGATTCGTCAAAATTAGAGGAGCTATTTTCTGGCGATGAATCTGATTCCACAAAGTCAGAGGAGCTACAAATTGAATCAAAAGTTGAGAATTCAGTACCGCCAATGGATGATGCAAATTTTCCACCATTGAGGGCTGAAAATTTTAAACAAAAAGTTGGTAGAGTTGAGATTTCGAATCAATTCTTTCCTGAAAATAAAGAATTTCATGTTGAAAATATTTTTAACCCCAAAGTGCAACATATTTTTGGAAAAATGATTGACGGAAAGGTTAAAGGGGTGAAGGAATTTTATGAAAAGAAAATGAAAGGAAAGAAACCGAGTGTTGATAACTCAGAATCTTCCAAGGCCTGTCAGGCTTGGGATAATTTCCTTAACTGAAAAATATGACTTGCCGGAACTCCCAGGTTGGTAATTGGGGAGTAGGAATCGGCATCTTTCTTGAGAAATTCACATCTGTGATATTTCGTCTTACAAGTGGTAAATCAGGGACATTAAATTGTACTTGATTTTCTACAAATGGTATTTGTTGATTGATTTTAAAACTGTTATATTTTTCAAAAGGTTGAAGATGATAAAACAAGATGATGAATTGATCCCCTAACCTACAATTGGTTTTATGAAATCAGCAATGGGAAAATAGTTTGTTGAAAGGGGGAGTTCTGATTGTTTATGTCACACCCCGACCACGTAAAACAACAAAGCGTGACGGAAACGTCGGGGAGTGTTGTAACAGAATCATTGTTTCATAACACATGGAAATTGAAATATTGTTTTATTAAATAAAAGAGTTACAATGTCTTGACAATCAAAGAAACATAACATAAATAACTAGTCTTGCATCTTTTATTGTCACTAAGGCCCAAGTCCGCCTAAGTGTATCTTGATAAATCCTATGCATCATATCCTGAAACACATGTGAAAATAGGTACGTCAGCATAAAAATGCCTGTTAGGTTTTGTGAAAATAGGATTCATGACTTGTAAGTTTAGAAAAAAAAGTTGTTTAGCAAAAGTCAGTCATGAACCTTGTAAATTGATTTGTTTTGTAAATCGTTTGAAAAACAATAAGTTCAGATGATATGTATAAATAAGAGAATAATGTATGGTTAAATGAATAACCAAGTAAAATGAGTTTGTATAAGATAAGTTGTTTGTAAAACAATGTCTTGTGAAAAGTATGTTATTTGTATAAAATGTTATATGTCTCAAATTGACATGATTCAAATAACGCTACGATATGTAATACCATACAAACACTTATATATAGGAAGTACCAGCGGCGTATCCACCATGCTTGTATCATATTACACACGCCTCGTTACTTAAATCACTTACTCAAACCAAACCATCAAAGTAAAATGTTTATGTATAATCAAATGTCAAAATGTTTATGTGAAAACCATGTCTAATGTCTATGTCTAATGTTTATATCTAATGTAAATCATGAATTGTGTATGTAAATGTCAAAATGTTTATGTATGGTAAGTGAAATATATCAACTAAACCATATGTAAAATGCACAAAAACAAGGTATTGAAGTAAAACATGGTTTAAATCAAAGTTATGTTTTGTGTAATACATGCATGCTATACTGATATAAACATTTATGCGGTATTGTGAAAATTCATACATCCAAGCCTTGCGACAGTCGGATAACCCTTTTAGTAAAGGTTATCAAAAAATGTATTCGGATTCGGTCATTCCTTCCATCCAAACAAACCCGAGATTACAGGAATGGGATTTGTCAAGTCCTATGGTACCACTACCTACTACCGAGCGGCATTATCGGTGTTAATGAATGTACATTGTATCATTTAAACAAACCAAATGTCATACCAAAATGTAAGCAAGTGATGAATAACAAATGTACTAAGTATGCACACAATGGGCATACATAGCATAGAATGTAATGTAAAATAATGTACTAAGTATGCACACAATGGGCATACGTAGCATAGAATGTAATGTAAAATAATGTACTAAGTATGCACACAATGGGCATACATAGCATAGAATGTAATGTAAAATAATGTACTAAGTACGCACACAATGGGCATACATAGCATAAAATGTAATGTAAAATAATATACTAAGTACGCACACAATGGGCATACATAGCATAAAATGTAATGTAAAATAATGTACTAATTACGCACACAATGGGCATACATAGCATAAAATGTAATGTAAAATAATGTACTAAGTACGCACACAATGGGCATACATAGCATAAAATGTAATGTAAAATAATGTACTAAGTACGCACACAATGGGCATACATAGCATAAAACACAATGAAATCATGTACTATAAATGTACTAATGAACATAGCAAGTATATGATGTGAAAGCAGGAAAGCATGAAAGTAACAAGTAGACACATGTGTTCCACCCCAAAATGTTTGGAAAACAGTAAAAGAGGGGTCTATGTACTCACATAAACACCTTGAAAACATTTAAAAGATGGGGTTCTATGTACTCACTTGAGATTGCTCAGAAGTCCTAAGATAACCACCAAGCAATGCTAGAGATCACGGAATCAAACGGCACCTAGTATAGGTAACTATGTTAATAAACCGGACCTATATCGAAGGATCGGATAGAATGTGGGCTCGTAAACCAAATGAGTATGGGAACTCATGTAGTATGGTTTAACAAAGCCTACATACTAAACGAAACCTAACCTAAGTGCTTACGACCCGTTTAGGTAGCTTATGCTACTTTAACGTGTTGTTCACGTAAAACGCGTTCGGAATGGCTAACTAGTCCTATGACAAGTAAAATATGCCTTAACATGTCTAATATTGTTACCAAATCAGTTTAGATACAAAAAGTTATGTTACATATGCTTAATATGAATTTTGGCGTAAAAATGGCATTTTGGTCATTTACTTAAGGCATATAAACTACCTATCATACAACTAACTAAACACCGTGACCATAAGGTATAACCTCGGAAGGTTATTCCCTATATACTATGGTCACCTAATGTGTTTGGTCGGATCCTAATGATCGACCAAACGGGTCGGGTTCGAAAGTATAAGCGATTGTTTAGATCGCTTACCTTACGACCCTATATAAGCACTAAACTAAAAGTGACGAGCTAAGCATGTTAAAACATGCTTAACTAAGTTTAGAAAACAGGTTTGGTATCAAAACAAACGGTTTTGATACCCAAGAGTAGTTTGGTTACAAAATACGCAAGAATACGTATTCTGGCCGAAACTACGGCTCGTCACTGAGCCTAGATAACGTGGTAATCAGTAGGTATAGTCACTAGGGACTATAACCATCGTGATTACGCTCACGTTATGAAGTTCAAACGAACTTCGCATTGACCATAAACTGGTCAATGCAGAAAGTCAAACAAAGTTTGACTTTCGGACTCGAAAAGCAATAAAAGAACGAAGGAACACTTACAAAGGGTCCCCGCAAGATTGATTTCCAAGTAATCTCAGGTAGGAAGTGTATAAACACAACCACTTAGAGAAAAACTCAGATTTCAAGTGGGTTTTGCAATGGGGATGGATGGGTATTTATAGTAAATGGACCACCGTTAGGATCGTTCCTCGAATAACGTGATCGAAGATGAAAGATGTGTGCACCAACAAAACATGCTCAAAAATATGCCGGATGTCAGTTCGTTTGGTCGTACGATCGCGATGTTCGCTTAATTACGACGGAATGCGCACAAGCGCGAAAAACGATCCAAATTGCGCGACGAATGGATTTTTCTTATGCCAAACACTAAAATAAAGTATTTCAGTGCTTACATAAATTTTTGGATGCCCGGAGGTATTCAGAACGTAAGTTATGCGCGAAAATGCAAACTTGTGCACTTTTTGACGCTTTTAGTCCCTGAATGACACAAAAGTTTATTTTAGCATACCGAACCCCTCAAGGCCTATTTATAAGCTATGTAAAGGATATTTAGGGTATGTTTAACTTATGGTCATGTTCCGGAATGTCTGTTACAGTTCAAATTGGCATACTTTCGCAGTTTGTCAGATTTAGTCCCTGTAAGCGAATTAACTTGATTTCGGCATACCAAAACATCCAAAACTTATTTCTAAGTTATGTAAAGGTTATTTAAGCTATGTTAAGCCTATGTCACTGTTCCGGAGTGTTTGTTGCATTAAACTGGTTATATTTACGCATCGGTGCGCGTATAACCTTCCAGAAAGCGATATAGAGTTTGAAATCGAACAAGAATTGATATGTGCAAATGATACACACATTTATACAAATCCCAAGTATGAAATATAATATTTCATTGGTTGGTATTTGTTTGATGGCCCTGGAGGCACAGGTGTCACAGTTTATGCCAAGTGGATGGCGATTTGAAGTGATTTGATATCAGTTGTCATTTTATTTGTACAGTTTGTTTTCAAATTTCTTTTAAATGGTTTTGAATTTTAGGGGGAGTAAGAAATTTTTCAGAAAATCCAAAAACATTAGAAAATTTGAAAAAGTCAAAAACATGATAAAATCAAAAACGAGTTTTGTTGAGAAAAGAGGAAATGATAGTATATCAGTGAATTATCACAGCATGCTAAAGAATTGGAAAGTTAAAATGTGATAAACGGTCTCACTGATGATGTGCCAGTAGGTTTTTACACATTTAGTAAATTGTGTCGAGATTGTCACACCCCCAAAATCCACCATGCGGAGTATCACCGCTTGGAGGTGTGACATGACCAGGATCGAGCCACCAATCATATTGAACAACGTAATTAAGTAAATGAAACCAATCACAATACAATTGGTGACCAAAAGAAAGTAAACGACTTTTAGTTAACAGCGGAAGCATAAAACATAAAGCCAAAACATAAGTTCATAGTTCATAAGTTTAAAGTCCAAAGCGTAAGTTTAATAAGTTCATAAGGATTTAAATATTAAGCACGGAACATAACAGTCCGTATCCCACAACGACCTCCTCCTCGTGCAAGCTCCAAAAGCATCTAGCGACCTGTAAGGCATGTAACAACGAGTCAACAACAAAGTTGAGTGAGTTCACGTTTGGTTGTTTAGTTTTAAGTTGTTTCCGAAAACATGGTTTGTCTTTCGTTGGCTTATTTGCTGTGGGGGTTACCCCAATGTTGAAAGTATGATTAACCAGTTCCTTCTTTATTACCCAGACCATATCCATAATCAGTGGGGGCTTCCCCATGTGAACCACTAGACCGTTACCATATCGACAACTGACGAACAATAGTTGTGCCCTACGTCAATGTTCTATCATCATTGACAGTTTGCCATAGTCCATTAGTACACGCCCGTCCGAACGGCACGGTGTGAGGTTTGTTAAACCTAATAGCGCTATTAACTAATGACCCGCTCGCCATCGGCCTCGGCGATTAAGTCGATATAAAATGAGGGACTTAATGATAGAGTTTTGTCTAGTAAGTTTAAGGTTGTTGTCCTACCCAAGGAGGACGAACGTACATATTCTACCCAAGGAGAATACGCATGATTAAATATTGGCATCCTACCCAAGGAGGATGGCCATACATATCCTACCCAAGGAGGATATGTAGGTTCCATTTTAATTCTTTAACCCATTCCCAACCACCGGGAATCCCATGCCTTGTAGAAAGTGTGAACTCACCTCGGTTGCTCGGTTTGACTCTATGAAATAGCTAACAATCGGTGTTGGTCAATCACATCCTAGTAGGATTACCACTTAGTTTATTAGTGACTTCAAATAAGCACGAAGTTCCTACACACATCTACCACATAGCATGTACTCATTTTAATAATTCACGCCCATATAAACATTCCACTTATAGCTACTCAAGAGCAAACATACGATATTGCACATAACACTTTTATTGACATATAACATGTTAGATCATTCTCAGATAACCTACCCGACATTTAGACACGCAAATTACTACTTATGTCGTTTCAGCTTTTACATTCAAAACTGGGCTATTTTCGGGAATTTTAATAAAATAGTTAACATGTTCCAAAAATTCCCAACTCTTTAAAGATGGTCTTACATGATCCAAATATTATTGTGTAAAAATCTCGGGATCCAATTCATAACCAATATTTTATAAAAAATCATTTTCCGGATTGCAATCAGATTCATCATTTTCTGACTGCTGTCCACGGAATAATTTATTAAAAATTCATCGTAAGTCCGATTGATGAAATACTAGTGGGAGAATTACTATGACATCAGTGGTCATCTTCAGTACAAATTTCATGAGCTAATTCTACACAGAATTCAAGTTATGACGAAAAACATAACACATATTTTCAGCAGTAAAAATGCAGCTTTTGCTGCTGTTACAAAACGCCCCTTTAAAAATAGCAAACGAAGTCCAAAAATTATGATTCCAGTGCCATTAGAACCGTATTTCATAATAACACGTTATAGACTCAAGAAAATCAAGTTTTTGTTAAGTTATGATCGGGTTACAGCCAACTAAAGTTGGCTGTAAATATTTGGACAGAAGCTGTTTTCAGCTTATTGTGTTCTAACATATGTTCTATTTGTTCCGTTAACATGTCTAGTGATCAACAACGACCTTTAACATCAATATTAACAAGTAAATCATCAAGTAATCAACAACATGTTCACTACAACATCCCACTACAACATTTCATCATGTAAATCTTCATGTAACTTTTATGTTCAAGTTTCTTGTTTAACCCCTTTTAGTGTTCTTGTTCTTTGGTGTTTTGAACATAACCATCATACTACAACTTTTAACTATGAAACAAGATGAACAAGGGTGTAACAAGGACTTACTACTAGCACAAAGGCTAGGGATGAATCTTAGTGAGAAGATGAAGAAATGATGGTGAAAAAGCAAGAAACAAAGCCCTTTGAAGCTCCACAAGTTGCAAGCTTCCTTGTATCACATTCTAAGCTTGAATGGAACTCAAAAATAGATGAAGATGATGTTGGTATGGTGGTGATGGTGGCGGTTAGGGTGGCCGAGAGAGGGAGAGAGAGATGAGAGTGAGAGAGTGAAGATTGTGAAGTGATGTTTGGAAGATATGCCATACTTATAATCCTTCTTATAATATCTTGCTCAACACCACAAGCAAACAATCTAATATAATAATAAGATGTAATCTAAGAGCAAGATATGGGGTAAGGTGGTGATGTTTGTGGGTCCTCTTGGTGACCGAAATCGGTTAGGGGGGGGGGGGGTTTGATGTAAATTTTGTAAGTAGATAGTAAAGGTAAGTTCAATTCCAAGTAATATGATTTCATATATTAGTTAGTTGATATTTAGGGGGGGTGTTATGGTGTACGGGGATCATGACTAGTCAAGAAATAATAAAACAATGTATTTGACAAAAATTTAGTTTTCCGGGTAATGTCCGGTTGTTCGGTTAGATACCGTTCCGTTAAAGTGTTTAATTGTTCCGTAAAGTGTCTTATATATATATATATATATATATATATATATATATATATATATATATATAGGGGATCGCTAGAATGAGAACCACTCCCAGTTATGAGAACCATGAGAACCACTTTCTAGCCCTTTGATCAACTTGATGGATGGATGAGATCAAAAGTAACAAAAATTAATATTAAATGGTTTTTGTCTTATTATGTCTTTAATATTATAATCCAAAAGGGTAATTTAGTAAAATAACTCTATTTTGTCTTTTTATCTTTATTGTTTTTTATTAGTTTTTTGTTTTATTATATTATTACTTTTTTTTTAAACATAACTTTTTTATTAAAAACATTTTAAAATTCAGATTTTTTTAAACATTTTTTATAATTTTTACAATTTAAGTTTTACGTTAAACTTTTTACGTTTTACGTTTTTTTGACGCGCCGTTTTTACGCCGGGTTTTTTCAATCGTCGTTATTTTAACACGCCGTTTTTTTACGCGCCGTTTTTTACGCGCCAATTTTTCAACGCCGTTTTTTTACGCGCCGTTTTTTCAACGCGCCGTTTTTTACGAGCCAATTTTTTAACGCCGTTTTTTACTCGCCAATTTTTTACGACCCGTTTTACGACCCGTCTTGCGCCCGACTTTTTCACGCGTCATTTTTTCAACGCGCCGTTTTTTAACGCCGTTTTTTCAACGCCGTTTTTACGCGCCGTTTTTTCAACGCGCCGTTTTTTTACGCGCCAATTTTTTAACGCCGTTTTTTACGCGCCGTTTTTGAACCTCGGTTTTTTCAACGCGCCGTTTTTACGAGGCAATTTTTTAACGCCGTTTTTTACGCGCCAATTTTTTAACGCCGTTTTTACGTTTTACGGGCCGGTTTTTTACGTTAACATTTTTACGTTTATGTTTTTTTACATTTTACGGGCCGGTTTTTTACGTTTTACGTAAAACTTTTTACGTTTTACGTAAAGCTTTTTACGTTTTACGTTAAAACTTTTTACTTTTTACGTTTAACGTTTTACGTAAAACTTTTTACGTTTTACGTTAAAACTTTTTACGTTAAAACGTAAAACTTTTTACGATTTACGTTTTACGTAAAACGTTTTACGTAAAACTTTTTACGGTTCATGTTTTTACGTTTTACGTTAAAAAAGTTTACGTTTTTACATTAAAAAGTTTACGTTTTAATTTTTTTACGTTTACATTTAAAACTCTTTACGTTTTACGTAAAACTCTTTACGTTTTACGTAAAACTCTTTACGTTTTACGTTTTACGAAAAAACATTTACGTTTTACGTTTTACGAAAAAACATTTACGTTTTACGTTTACACGAAAACTTGTTTACACAAAACGAACGCACCCATAAATCGCAAAGTCGGTAGGTGTCTCGGATAGATTTTTATCGTCATCGACGGGGGAAAAGAATATAAAAAACCAACAACAACAACAAAACAAAAGCGTATCTCGAAAAAAAAAGGGTTTGGCTCAGATTTTCCGATAATAAAAAAGGCTGCAAAATGGGGTTGCAGGTTCAAAAAACCTACCCTCCACCGTCTTTGCCGCGCCATCGTCATCAAAATCAACGTTTTTTTTTTCATCATCGCCTCCCCAAATCCAAACCGATCAAAACCCACAGTTTTTTTTTCACTATCCAAACATTCAACACATTCGAAATCACTGATCAAACATTCAACACATTTCACAAAAAACACCAACAGTCAACACATTTGCAAATCACCAACAAAACCCATCAAAACCCCTAAACATATAAAAAAACCATCAGATCCTAGAGAGAGAAACCCACAAGAAATCAACACCCAATAAATAAGATCAAGAACAGAAACACCCCCAATATACCCACAAAAATAAGATCATTCAAGAACACATGTGAAGAACACAGGCCAAGAACACATGTGAAGAACACAGGCCAAAAAAAATACCAGATAAATCATCAACTCGTCGGGAGGAGACCAGGGCCTCCGCCGCTCACGGCGGCGCTGCCGCCGGCCCACCACCCAGCCGTCGAACCGCCACCACTTGAGCTCCGGTCACAACCGGACCACCTACAGTCACCATCCAACGCACCATCGCCCCTGAAACCACCACCCCCACTGACGCCGTTCTCCGCCACCGCCTATCGCCGCCGTCCCCACGCTATGGTCAACACCACCACCACAACATCAAATCAGTCTTCATCTTCATCCCAGATGAAGAACAACAGTTGGTGGTGGTGATTACTGTTGAGACGGAAAGGGGGGGGGGGTGTTTTGGCTGACGGTTGCTGGAAACAGGGTGTTTGCAGGTCTTCATCTTCATCCCAGATGAAGAACACACAGAGAAAATGGATTTCTCCAAATGTAGAGAGATGGGAACAATATAAGGTTTAATGGAGGAGAGAGAGATGAAATGTGAGAGGTGAAAGAAAAGTCAGGGATTTAATTGAGGAGAGAGAGAGAGAGATAAGACATTTGTAGTAAAAGACCAAAATACCCTTTGTGTTGGCACAATGTGATAGGCTGAGAGTGGTTCTCATGGTTCTCATAACTGGAGGTGGTTCTCATTCTAGCGGCTCCCTATATATATATATATATATATATATATATATATATATTTGTGTCATATTTAATTCCTAACACTTAGGAAAACATTCAGGACTATTTAGTCAATTTTCTGCACAAGACTAGTATGTTAACAATCACATGTAAGTATGACGCAGTAATCAGAAAATAGTTATGTAATTCAACACAGTCATCAAGCACTTTAATTAATCATTAATACATCGTACGAATACATGTAATTATGAGGGTTGTCACAGAGATATAAACCTAAATTTCAAACTTACTTATATCGTGGGGAACATCTCTCGGATATATGGGTAACCCCCGAAATCTTGTTTGAAAGGTCCCTCTTTCTGAGATACTAGGTCTTTATACTCAGTGATATCTGGGGTATTATCCCGGGACTTCTGATTTTGCGGAAGCAATGGCCTAGTCCTCGTATAATACTTTTCGCTTGCTTGGAATATAGCACCACCCTCAGTACAAAAAATGATGAAACATTAAAAATGCTAATCATGTGCTGTTGAAGAAAAGATTCTCTAAAGGGAACACACCAAAAGTCGAAGCCATCATCTCTCTGATTTTGCGGAAGCAATAGCCTGAGCTCTCATGGCCCTCGCATTTTAACCCTTTACAGATATCATCTAGGTATACTCACCTGTAAGACTGAATATTGGGATCTGGATACGGGAGTATATTCTGAGGTGGGACACGCGAATAAGTTTAAGTCTCTAAAACACTAATCTCGTATCTCGAAACAGTTGAACTTTGTGTGAAAATTTAAGTGGATCAGTATACTGACAATCTAAGTGAATCGTTTAGAACTTAAAATGTTTAAAGCTTAACGGTGTTAGTGATTTGTCTTAAAAACTGATATGATCCTCTTACACAAACTCACAAAAAAAAATTGTTTGTAAATATTTCTTTATTGCATTTCATTATATAAAAAATCCAAAAAGATTTTCGACAACTGATGTTGGAGAGCTGATTTTCAAAATTCCAAGTGCTAAACATAATGAACAAAAGGTTTGGGAGAATTTGTTTGAGAGGAAAAATTGTTTGAAAAGAAAAATATTTTTTGTACAAGTGGTTCATTAGTGATTAACATTGTAAAATCATTCATTGATTAATTAATTGATATATAAATTTGTCAAATTTTAAATTTGTAAAATTTATTGTGAGGTAGAGTTTATGCAGGAATGAAGCTTGGAAAGAGTCAGATTCCGATTTCTGAGGATCATGTGGTTTCAAGAGAGCCAGATTTCAATCCTGAGCAGTAGTGTGTAAGAGCCAGCCACAGATCTTGGGATAAAGGATGTGAGAGCCAAGTTCTGATTCTGGATCTGATGTTCATGCAAGCTGATGACGCTGATGAACTTAAGGAATCAAGAGAATTAGAAGAAATTAAGAGCCAGATCGAGATTCTGGAGTTGAAAAGAGAGAGAATTAAGGATACTTTACATTCTTAGATACTTTGGAAAAGTTCGAGAAGACTGATAAAGATTGAAGATTGAAGACTCGACACTGAAGACTTCGTCAACATCCAAGGGGGAGTCTGTTAGTGCATATGTCTGTCGACTTCGTCTTGTATCGAGTCTTGTATTAGAATAGATAGATCAGGACACGTAGTACGAGAAAAATGTCAAATATGTGTTGAAGGGGTATTTCACACGAAATGACAATGTGTCATTTCATACAAAATCAAATAGTGCTTTCGCACGAAATAGTGATTTCGTGTGAAACTGATTTCGCATGAATGGTTCCGTGCGAAATACCTTGCCTATAAATACCTGATGTGTCTTGTCATTTGTAATTTTTCAGTTTCAGAGCTGAAGTGCTGCCGAAGTGTCTACTCGCTGTAAAACGTTGTTATATCAATCAAAAGACATTTTATAGTGAATTGCAAGCTGAATTAACTTGATACGTTTGTTTCCGCCTCTCGTATTGAGGAAAAACTCTTCTGAACGACTCGTTTGGTCGTGTAAACGATCCTACAATAATTATATCATATAGCTTATTTATTGCCAAGTGGGGCTAGCTTACTTGGTAGAGGCTTTTGCTTCTTAGTGGGTGGTCTTGGGTTCAATCTCAAGCAAAGGTGATTTATTTGTAAATATAGGAGTTTGGGAGAGTAACATTAGTCATTCAAAAAAAAAAAAAAAAAAATATATATATATATATATATAGCTTATTTATTATTTAATATTAATATTAATATTGATATTGATATTGTATTATTGAATAGATGTGCTGGTTTGGGGAAAACTAAAAAATAAAAAAACAAAGAAACAAAAAAAACAAAAACAAAAGTTTTTGACTTAAGTCATTCAATCAAGTGTTTTGATGTATACGATCAGAAAAAAAAAGGCATAAATGGCATTTTTATAAATAGCTTTCAAAATGATGGATAATTTATACCCTGTTGACTCAAACCATTGAGGTGTTTTGATATATAGGATGAGAAGAAAAAAAAAAGGCATAAATGACATTTTTGTAAATAGTTTTGAGTAAATTGTCATTTTAGTCCCTGAGATTTAACTAAATTGTCACTTTAGTCTAAATGGTTTTTTTCTTGCCATTTTAGTCCAAATAGTTTTGTTTTCTATCATTTTGACTAAAGTGGTAATTTTGGTCAAACCTCAGGGACTAAAATGACAATTTACTCAATAGTTTTTAAATGAATGATATTTTATCTATTGTAGCTAAGGACTTGAGCTTTTATATAATAATAATAACAACAACAATAATAATGATGATGACAATAATAATAATAATAATAATAATAATAATAATAATAATAATAATAATAATAATAATAATAATAATAATAATAATCAGAGGTAAAAACGACCTTTAACAAATTTTTAACAGTCAAATTAACATTGTCTTCAAAGAAGGGCCAACATTGATGCAATCAGAAAACGTTAGGGTGTAATAAAGCAAAATTTTGATATAGGGTGTAAAGTTGTTATTGCCCCAAACCCAAGGGTGTAAAATTGTATAAAAGTTTATTGTAGAATAACGGCTTGCTTATATTTGTTTATCTTGTAATTATATTATAGGGTAAATTACTTTTTGAGTCCCTCTGTTTTATGGGTTTTAAACACTTGAGTCCAAAAGTAAAAAGTTTAACGACCTGAGTCCCTATAAACATTTTCTTTAACCATTTGAGTCCAAATTTCTAACACCATCTATCAAGTCTGTTAACTACGAAGGCATTTTAGTCAATTACACATAGAGTACAACTCTTTATGCATAAGATATTATTTCACCTTTTTATACTTATATGTACTTGTACACCAAATGAATCTATAATTTCTCTTTCAACTCTCTCTCTCATCCCTCTCTCTCTCCATCAACACCCACCTCCGTAACCACCACTACCACCGCACTGCACCACGCCACCACCTCTACCACCACACTGCACCATACCTGAATCCAGCTTTCAGTTCATTCAACTTTGGCAATTAACATGGGCCACTAAATTGGTAATAGATGCTCCTTTCTCACCACTTATTGCACATTGAAACCATAAAAGAACAAGAAACAAAACACACCAGTGTTGACCCATTTAAGCCATCTCATCTGGGTATGATCTTCAAAGTAAATCAAGCAACTGGGTATCAAAGATCCATTGAAAAAGATGCAAACTTTTTGTGGGTAATGATTGGGGTAGCAAGAAAAAGAATGTAAAGAAAATGGTTTTTCCCCAAATTGAATTGCATGGTCAAATGGGTTTTGGATCTTGACTGATAAAGTCAACATCCTTCATCTTCAAGAATGTTCAAGAATCAAGGACCACCATTGAGACGGGGCGAAGTAGGTGATGGTGGTGTGGTGGTGGTGCGACGGTGATGACCAAAGGGGTGCCCGCCGCCACTACTTCAGCCCAGTTCGGAGCTCCGGTGGCCACAGTCACACCGCACCAGAGAGAGAGACAGACAATGTTGTTTATTTATTTTGCAAAAAGGAGGGGTTTAGGGCCGGCTTACCAAACCTGTGGCAGTTGATGGTTACCAAGGTCGGCCAAAACATCCTAGCTTTTCTTTTCAAAGTTTCATCCAATCCAAAAATATATATAAGATTTCTTCCTTCTTGATTTTGTTTCCAGTCTAGGCTGTCCCCCTTTGCAATCACAAGAGGCCAAAAGGAGGAGGAGGAGATTAAACAAGGTCCACTGACTGAGCTCAAATCTGTTTGGGGATTAAAAGGAGGAGGAGGATGAGATAACCAGTTGAAGATGTGAGAGAGATGTAGATTTAGAGAGAGAGAGAGAGATGATAAATCTGTGATGTGTGTGGTGATAAATTAGTTTTTTTTTATTTTTTTAATTATAAGGGTAATTTGGTCTTTTAACAAAATTTAACAAAAAAATTGTAACTGTGTTAGAAATTTGGACTCAAATGGTTAAAGAAAATGTTTATAGGGACTCAGGTCCTTAAACTTTTTGCTTTTGGATTTTGGATTTAAGGGGTTAAAACGCATAAAACACAGGGACTCAAAAAGTAATTTACCCTATATTATAAAGTGTTTTAGAAATTTTGTTCAAAAAATGTTCTATAAAAATGTATTATGTGTAATCTTATTAAAGAATTTTTGACAAATTCGATATAAAACTTAAAACTATTGTTGACAAATCGACACAGCCAGTTATTTTTGAAAAATTCAATAGGAAACTTGGAACATCTAACTTGTTTTCTCACCTATCCGTTCTTGGCTCCCAAATTGTCTTCCATTCATTTAATTCCAGCCAGGAAAACTATGTTTTTGGAATATTAGATTGACCAACACTCCAAAACCAACCAATATAAATTACAGCAAAAAGGTTTACTCCTAGACACCCATAAACACAAAGCATGGCACCTTTTTCCCTTTCAATCATCTTTCTTGCAACATGTGCAATGTTCTGTACCTTATATGTTGTAGGTTCTTCAAATGAAGTTGATGCTCTCCTAAAATGGAAATCAACTCTTCATACCCAAAATGTTAGCTTCCTTCTACCTTCGTGGACAAATGATCAAAAGACAATGTCTCCATGCAATTGGTATGGTGTTTCATGTAATGAAAATGGTAGCATAATCAGATTGAACCTTTCCTCATCTGATTTAAACGGTACTCTTGATCACTTGTCCTTCTCCTCGTTCCCGAATCTCTTATATTTCGAACTTAGTTTAAACAACTTTTCTGGGATTATCCCACCTACAATTGGTCACCTGTCAAAACTTGTTTATCTTGATTTCTCCTCTAATAAGTTAACTGGAAAAATCCCACTAGAGATTGGGGAACTGAGAAACCTTTCCACCCTTCATTTGTTTCAAAATCAGCTGACTGGTTCTATTCCGCAAGCCATTTGTCAAATGAGATTACTTTCCGGGCTTGCGTTGAGTAATAATAATCTACATGGTTCGATTCCCACCTGTTTTGGTCAGTTATTGAATTTGCGTTATGTTTACCTGAATCGTAACAATATTTCTGGTCCAATTCCTCATGAATTGGGAAATCTTTATGATCTAGAGGAGCTTTATATGAATACAAACTATATAACTGGATTATTACCAGAAACTTTGGTCAATCTAAAGAATCTTAGTGTCTTAAGTCTATACGACAATCGTATGAATGGATCAATCCCAAGAGAAATAGGTAACATGACTTCAGTCATACGGGTGGAGCTACAATTGAACGATCTCAGTGGTCCTATTCCTTTGTCTCTCGGTAAACTCAGATCCCTTTTTGTTCTTCGTCTCCATTCTAATAAACTTTCCGGTCCCATCCCACAAGAGTTGGGAAACTTGACATCCCTTTCAAATCTGCAACTAGGAAACAATCAACTCAGTGGTTCCATTCCAAGTTCATTTGGTAACTTACAAAGCCTTGAAAAATTGTCGCTTAACAATAATCAACTTTCTGGTTCTATTCCACTAGAATTTGGAAAGCTGACATTGGTTGAAATTCTAATAAGCAACAACAGTTTTTCTGGCAATTTACCTGATGAAATCTGCAATCAAAGGAAGCTGGAGTATCTTCTTGCTGATAATAATAAACTAACAGGACGAATTCCTAAGAGCTTGTACAACTGTTCTAGCTTGATCCGAGTCCGTTTTGACGGAAACCAACTTACTGGAGATGTTTCCGTGAGTTTTGGTGTCTATCCGCACCTCACTTACATTAATCTAAATGGTAACCAGCTTTACGGGGATATCTCAGACAACTGGAGTAAGTGCACAAATTTAACCACTATACAGATGGGAGGGAATCGAATCCAGGGTAAAATACCTACTTCCCTCGGAAACTCAATTCAGTTAGAAATTCTTAATCTTTCTTCCAACGATTTGGTAGGAGAGATACCCAAAGAATTTGGAAGGATAACTCGCATGGGGAGACTTATTCTAAGCAATAATCGGCTTTCTGGTGTCTTGCCTCAAGATTTAGGATCGCTAGCCCATCTCGTGTATCTTGATCTGTCCATGAATAAGTTGAATGGTTCCATTCCATCTTCCCTCGGGCAGTGCTCAAAACTATTTTCCTTAAACTTAAGCAACAATGGATTTACTAGTGGAATCCCAGTCCAATTAGGTAGATTGGTTCAGTTGTCTAATCTTGATCTGAGTCATAATTCACTCATCAAAGAGATACCTTCTGGGCTTTCAAGTATGAGTAGCTTGGAGATACTAAATCTCTCTCACAATGAACTTTCAGGTAACATTCCGGAGAGTTTTGAATCAATGAATGGATTGTCGAACATTGATCTTTCTTATAATCGCTTACGAGGTCCCCTTCCCAAAAGCAAAGTCTTTATGGATCTTCCAGTAGAAGCATTGCTAGGAAATGAAGATTTGTGCGGAAATGTTACTGGAATGAAACAATGTGCATCAGAAAGCCATTCCCCAGGTCGGAAAACCAATCTCGCACTAGTGATTTCACTTCCACTTCTTGGAGCTCTTATACTCGGCAGTCTAGTGGGTATATTCACTTTCTGTAATTGGAGAACGAAGAGGCTGCCATCAACACACCATGTTGAGGAGCATAAACATGGCCTAAGTTTCTTTTCAGTTTCCACTTTCAATGGAAAAGAGACTTACGATGAAATCCTAAACCGAACCGAGCAGTTTAACAAAGCCTATTGCATTGGAATGGGAGGATGTGGAAGTGTGTACAAAGTGAAATTGGCATCAGGTGATATACTTGCTGTAAAGAAACTTCACTCTTCTTCTGAGGTGATCAATCACAATGATTTCCTAAATGAGATTAGAGCATTGACAAGAATACGACATAGAAACATCATAAAACTGCTTGGCTATTGTTCGCATTCTCAAAACTCATTTTTGGTTTATGAGTATCTGGAAGGGGGTAGTCTAGCTGATATTTTGTGCGATGAAACTGCTCAAAATTTGGATTGGATGAAGAGGGTGAACATTATCAAAGGTGTTGCATACGCTTTATCTTATATGCATCATGATTGTTCCCCAGCTATCGTTCATCGCGACATATCAAGCAAAAATATTTTGCTTGATTCTGAGTACGAAGCTTGTGTTTCAGATTTTGGTACCTCCAAAATTATGAGCACAAATTCTTCGAATTGGACAAACATTGTAGGAACATTTGGATACCTTGCACCCGGTAATATTATTTTTTTTTTTCCTTTCGTTCCTCACACGAACTATCACGTCATCTCTATAATTAGAACACAATTCATTATGTTAATATTTTTTGCACAGAACTTGCTTACACAATGAGTGTAACGGAAAAATGTGATGTTTATAGTTTCGGAGTTCTTGTGTTAGAAATCATCAAAGGGGAGCATCCAGGCAATATCATTACTTCTCTAGCAACTCCGCTGGCAGATGATCAGTTCAAGCTCAATGATTTGGTGGACCATCGTCTTCTTGTTCCACTCTCGGAAATCAAAGAAATTCTGACATCAATATTGATTCTAGCAATTAAATGCATTAATTCGAACCCTGACATAAGGCCAACAATGCAAGATGTTTCGAGACAAATTGGTAACATGCTAAAATGATAAGATGGAGGTTAAATTCTATTATATAAAACATATAATGGTTATCGTTTATTGTAATTATCTCTATCATAACTAGGAGATATGTTTTACTTATATTTCTTTTGTAATTATATCTATTGTATTTTGATAAGATTTCCTTTGTAGTTATTTTCATTATATCACCATGTATAATTAATTTATAATAATACATAATACGGCTTTTGTTGCCAGTTGATATTAGTTGGTCGTTGGCCATCTTCATCCCTTGTCCTTGCTGAAATAACCGTCACTGATTTATATAAATAGCTAGTAGTGAAACTCGTGTGCAAACACAGGTTGTTTTTATAAAATCATGCATACCACATTTTAATAGAAAGTGTAGATAGGTGTATAGACATTGTAATTTTTTGTTTAGTTTTTCGTTTGATTAAAATTTAAATAGTCATGAGTTATTCTCATAAATCTTGTGTATTGATGCATTTGAACTATGATTTACAACTAGATTAATAATCAGTCTAAACAAATAATCAAAAGTAGTCACTATATTTCACCGTAAAAAGTGAGAACTACTATTTTAAATTAGTGATATCTGGTTGAAAGTATGGGCAAACACAGTTTGTTTTTAGAAAAACATGCATACCATATTTTATTAAACAACAAATCACTATACACTTTTAAGGTTTAATCGAAAATGGATTATAAAGAAATAGTTGTTGAATTATTATAATAAATCTTTAATCAGTAGACATACTACGAAGATTGCGCTTCGTTTCTGTGACAAACGGCACAATCCGGTAACTTCTGTGCCATTAGATAATTATTTATTTTCTGCAACTATGTGATTTAAATGTCAACATTACATGTCTGCATGCTATACATCTTAATCATGCATATCATATATTTCATTCATCGCATTGTGAAAAATTTAAGCGTTGCGTCAAAACAATTAGTAAACTCACCGGTTATATAGGTTGTGTCAGCACAGCATCAGTACTCAGCTAAATAGTAGATTTAGAACTTAGACGTAGGTCCGACATCAAAAATATATCAAATCCCAAGTGGAAAAACAAGTAAAATTGTTAACACTTTCTGGAAAATTTAACTAACTTTAAAAGTGTCTGTTTTGGACCATGAATAACAATTTTTCGCAGGATTCAGAATCCGACAAATTATACCAAGTCCAGAAATAATATAAACATCAAAAATAACTTAAAAAGTATCGGGGATAACATTAAAACACAAAAAACGTATCATACCTTATAAGTTACGCAACTTAACATTTTAGCGAACCGACAACGAAACAAGCACCGAACAATTATCCAAACACTATCAACATACCAAATTTGAACTAATTAGACATATTTTGACATCATAAGGCAAAGTTATTATCACTAAACACCTTGTTTCATTTAAAAACCATTAATTCCATTTAACCCCTAATTAAAACTTCAATTTACATCCTAGTCCCCTAACTATCAAACTTTGGCAACCCCCCCCCCCCCCCCTTCAAAATTTCGGTTCCAATGAGGGATCCACAAGCCCCCAAGATGTCTCATGATCTTGTAAGTTGATTGTTGGACAATAAGGTGTATGGAAGTAAAGTTGTGTGCACAAGGTTATATAGAGAATCCTTATATGCATTTCTTTCATTCTATTACCAAACATTCAAACACATTTCACTCTCCTCTCCCTCCCTAACCTTCAACCAAACCACCAGCATAATCACCTTCATTCTTTATTCACTTTCAAGCCATTTCAAGGGTTCCCAAAGGTGTATGAAGATCATATAAGGAAGGTTCAAGTCTCGGAAGTGCAAGGACCTCTCAAGGGAGCTTTTAACCACCACTTTCATCCTCTCTTCATCTTCTTGTTCTTGTTGCATCTTTCCTAGCGAATAGTCCTAGTTGTGAGTCTTCTAATCCTTTATTTTGGTGTTCATTAGTAGTATGATAAAGATGTACACGTTAAACCACGAAGAAAACTAAACTTTAAAGTATGAACATATGAAGAAATAATAAAATCTAACATAAATAAGTGATTTTAGTGTTATGCTGAAGTTGTTATGAAGTTGTAGTTGTTTGTTTTGTGATATGGATGAAATCCATAACATGCATGCTTGTTAGAAGTGTAGATCTAACAAGTATACACATGGATATTGAAAGATCTATGATGAACAAGTTGGTAGACTTGAAAATCTTTAAATATGAACTTGTAAGTATAGTTAAAATGATATGTTTATGTTTATATACTCGCAAATAAAGTGGATGAATAAGTTTTCAAAAATAAGTTCTAACAAAGTTTACAATGTTTAGCAAACAAGACTTGTTTCAAGTAGATCCACCTGTTAAAAGTATAGATCTAAAAAACTACAGTTCATATGAAATTTCAAGTTGTTAGCATGAAAAGTATGGATTATTTTGTAAATTGTTACTTGCAAGATTGTTGTGGATGATTGTTGAGTTTTAAAAGAAAATTAACACATGTTTATAAACATGGGAAAACTCCTAATTTTAGGGGAAACTATGGCAAATTTTTTTGTAGAATTTAAACACTTAGAAAAATATACTTTTACAAGAGTTTTTTTTTACAAGAATAATGTTCAAAGTGTTTAGCCATAATTTTCCCAAATTTTTATACAAAATATAAGTTAAGAAAATAGTGTTTTTCTTAAGAATTAAATTGGATATAAATATATATAATTAGGACAAGTTATATATATTTGGTGGTCACCCAAAAAATTGTGTGTTTATGTGTATTATGTACTAGTATACAAGTAGGGTTCAAAAACTATAAAATACACAAAAAGGATACAAATATAAAATACCCCCAAAAATACTACAAAATACAACTAAGTATAAAAATAAATATACTTGTCCAAATGGGTGTATGGACAAATACAAAATATATATTTATGTATATTTCCTTAACAAATATATTGGACACTTAGACTATGGACAAATACATATCTATATGATGAAGCAAAATATATAAATTAAACAAGTGAGATTAAAAAATATATATATATTAAACAAGCCTTAAAAATATAATATTTTTAAGAAATATAATTCCAGAAAGTATAAAATCATAAGAAATGGTTTTTGGCATTAAATACAAAATACATAGGTACCTACACCTAAATACATACATACATGCCTGAGTATACATTTGGTAAAATTACAAATATATTTATACTAAAATAGCATTGAAAATATTATTTAATAAAAGCATAAACCAACTTTGACCTGATCAAACAAATACAAGGACAAGTATACACAAAATAATACAAGAATACGTATACAACGATAAGTTAAAAATATATTATTTTTAACACATATCATAAACAAAAATTCAATATATATATTCATTTATTTGAGAATAAAAACATATATATTTATAAATAGAAAATTCAATTTGATATAACGATAACGCGATGAACGGATGAAAACCGACTACAATGGGCGCGGCCCATACATGTCGTGGACATGCACTTCTTACTCGTGCGGGGCACGGAGCCACAAGAGGAACTAGATCCGTTAACACAACTCACAAGTATACAAACTATATATATTTTGTAAAATATATAATAACACTCTAGAACATATACACTTAAGACAAAGCAAATACATAATCAAGATGGATAACTTGTACATAGTAATCGTAAGCTTAGGTGGATAACACATTCAGAACACTTGTAGGCTACGTTGCAAACCAAAAGAAGTACCGGTGAATTTACGACGCTTTAAGATGCAAATCTGTGAGTTCATGTCCCCTCTTTTAAACGTTTTCTAGTTTTCTTAAAACTTTTGGGGGAAATACATGTACAAATGGTATGTTAGACTAGGAAATGAAACAATTAGATCACGTGCGAATAAGGTTATACTTAAGGACCTTTAATCAAGTTTAGACCGAGGAATGGAAAGGGGAAGATCTATTGGGTTTTGACGAGCCCCACTCTTCGTCCATATGACCCACACGGAAGAGTGCTTTTATGTCCCAGTCTAGGGTAATCGACACAAAAGTCATCAATGTTAGGATTGCTTACTATGTCGTCACACATATTAATGTCCTTGCAAACCATTAATGATCACGATTTCATTTACGTTTACATACCGATTTTCATACAAACACATCTCACATTTTACAAATATTAATTTATTACACAATAACTACACAAATTCACCAACTTTGTTGATGTTTTTCAAACTTACATGTATTTCTGGAAATTAGTGGAATCATTGCAGCAACTTTGCTTCAAGATGTCGAGCGTCATAACTCCATGCCACTTTTGTTGGGTTGTTCATTATATCTCGCCTCCTAGCGGTGATATGAGGAACAAATCCTTGATCTTTTAGAACTTGAACTATGTTGTTGACTTTTAAAACATAGTTTATTTTGAAGTGATGTAAACACTATTATTAAAATGTTTATGTTTTGAAATGTATGGAATGGCATTTGGAATTTATTTTGACCGTATAGTATGTTTGCTAATTGGTATGCAATGAGAATCAATCACGATCACACCTCGTGCTTCCGCCTATGACCGGGTGTGACAGTTTTAACCTAAGTAAATTTATTTAAACATAATAAGTCAAAACGAATGAATTCTACGGTTACAGAATTTGGGTGGTTTTTAGAAAAACATCTATACCTTCTACACAAAAGTGTTCCCTTTACATCCTCCCTCCTTTATGAAATTTTGTCCTGAAATTTACGTAGGAGTCTATTTGTATAAAGTTGGAATGAGTCCGTAGGAGACTGTTTGTATACGTTGTGTCAAGTAATTGTCTTGCATGGAATCTTGGGTTTATCCATTTGCATAGAATGGCCCATCAGGGATTTCCATGTAAAGCATAACTTTATCATTCCCTAGTGGATACTTCCTCAAATAATGCAGGAAGTGGGAATGGGTCGTTATACCTATGGTGCTCATTCCCTAGTGGATACTTCCTCAATTAACGTAGGAAGTGGGGATGATGGATTGACTAGTAGTAAAACCAAATTAGTCAATAGTACTACGAGTATCCTTTAAGAATCTAACTATTAAGATAGAAAGATCTTGTAAGGATTTGGGTTTTGTTTCAGTGTCTTGTAAAGTACTCTTAGAAATCTAATCAAGGATTTAACATTAGTACTTTAAGTACCCTTTAAGAATCTAACTATTAAGATAGAAATATTCTATAAGGATTTGGCTTGTGTTTCATTTCTCAGTGGATGTTTCTTCAGATGTGGAAATAAATGGATTATTTATTTCCTCAGTGGATGCTTCTTCGGAAGTGGAATTGAAGGATTGATGAATAGATTATTCATTTCCCAGTGGATATTTCTTCAGAAGTGAAAATGAATGGTTTATTCATTTTCCTCAGTGGATACTTCGTCAGAAGTGGAAATGAAGGATTTATGAATGGATTATTCATTTCCCTGTGGATATTTCTTCAGAAGTGAAAATAAATGGATTATTCATTTTCCTCAGTGGATACTTCATTAGAATGGAAATGAAGGATTTATGAATGGATTATTCATTTCCCTGTGGATATTTCTTCAGAAGTGAAAATGAATGAATTTTGCATTTTCCTCAGTGGATACTTCGTCAGAAGTGGAAATGAATGATTTATGAATGGATTATTCATTTCCCTGTGGATATTTCTTCAGAAGTGAAAATGAATGGATTATTCATTTTCCTTAGTGGATACTTCGTCAGAAGTGGAAATGGGGGATTGATAAATGGATTATTCATTTCCCTGTGGATAATTTTTCAGAAGTGAAAATGAATACATTATTCATTTTCCTTAGTGGATACTTCGTCAGAAGGGGAAATGAAGCAATTATGAATAGATTATTCATTTCCCAGTGGATATTTCTTTAGAAGTGAAAATGAATGGTTTATTAATTTTCCTTAGTGGATACTTCGTCAGAAGTGGAAATGAATGATTTATGAATGAATTATTCATTTCCCTGTGGATATTTCTTCAGAAGTGAAAATGAATGGATTATTCATTTTCCTTAGTGGATACTTCGTCAGAAGTGGAAATGAAGGATTTATGAATGGATTATTCATTTCCCTGTGGATATTTCTTCAAAAGTGAAAATGAATGCATTATTCATTTTCCTCAGTGGATACTTCGTCAGAAGTGGAAATGAAGGATTTATGAATGGATTATTCATTTCCCTGTGGATATTTCTTTAGAAGTGAAAATGAATGGATTATTCATTTTCCTCAGTAGATACTTCGTTAGAAGTGGAAATGAATATAGATGGTTTGGATTCTTGTCTAAGATAACACATATGGGTCTAGGATAACTTAAAAATTTCAAGTGATTTGGATAACGCTACGACAGATAATCCAATAGGAACACTTATATATAGGAAGTACCAGCGACGTATCCACCATGTTCTTATTGTATTACACTCGTCTCGTTATTTAATCACTCTAGATTTTATGTCATTACACTTAATAGGACTCACTATGACTTCCATGCATCGAATTTCATAATTATGTGTGCACCCATAATTACATAACTCGTTGCATAGTCCGCATAGCTCATCTTGTCAAGCGGTGGATTATGGACAGGGTCAAGAAAAGATGCTTTGTTTCAACAATTGGAATAATGCACGCGTCTCATGTGTTTTACACTAGCCATAAAGACTATATGTGTTTCACAGATAGACGGGTTCATAGGTTTGGTAAAGAATGTGCGATCACACATAAGATGAATTACAAGAGTAGTTCAATTTTGTAAAGAACGAGAACTCCGTATTTTGATATATAGACGCATATTACACATATATGCACAAGCATATCAGTTTGTAAATGATATACGGATATTAATATCATTACAAAATAACTGAAAGTGTATATGATTCTTGGATGATAAAAGCACGTCCATGAGCAGGGTTGTTAACAACTTGGTTTTGTGTAGCAGCAGCTTGACAAACGTTAGCCATGTGACCAAAATGCCCATAATTTAAGCATTCTCGACAACGGACACTGGCATGATGGTGAAGGTTACATTGGTTGCACATAGGTGCGGTTCCATTATATGGTTTCCTAGTAGGAGGTTGTACTGGTTGGTTAGGAGTAGCTTGGTTGGGTTGAGCAACCACAACAAAGTTTTGTGAAGCCTTATGCTTCCTCAATTTCTTGGAAGGTTCGACTTTGGTTTCCTTGGGTTTCTCCTGTGTGGTCTTGGAGGCTTGTTTCTAGTCACCTTTGCGAAAAAGTTTACCCTTCTTGACTTGAGAGTCAGTCAGGGTAGCTGCTAGCTCAATTACCTGTCTAACTATAGCAGGATTGCTACTAGTGACTATGTCCTGAACAGGATCCGGCAGACCATCGATGTACTTCTCAATTGCCTTATCCAAAGGCGTAACCATGGTAGGACATAGCAAAGTCAGCTCCTCAAAACGGTTTGTATAGATACGATGTTCTCCACTTTCTTGTTTAAGATCGTGGAATTCATTCTCAAGTGCCCTTTGTTCGTGGCGTGGGCAGAATTCCTTCATCATTAGAGCTCTAAGTTCTTCCCACGTTTGAGCCATCGCCACGTCGGCACCCCTATCCCTTATAACTCCGTTCCACCATGTGAGTGCTCTCTTTTGGAATACACTCGACGCAAACTTTACTTTGCGCTCGTTCAGACACTAAACATGGCGGAATGTGCTTTCGAGACTCTCAAACCATTGTAGGAGCCCAGTAGCTCCTTCAGACCCAGTAAACTTGAGTGGTTTAGCTGAATTAAATTGTTTAAAGTTGCACAGAGCAGGTGCATTGTTGTTGTTATTGTTGCTGTTGGCTTGGTTTAGTTAAGACACGAGGTTTGGGAGTACAACAACAATCTGCTGAGCGATCATTACCGCCATTTCGGCGTCCTGTGTAGCGTTGCAACGAGGAGGCATTCTAAAAGAGAAGAGAAATGTCACGGCCCCAGCCCCGGTTTGACCCGGTCAGGAGCCGCGGGACAGGAACCCGTGGTATTTATTAATTGAGTTGACAGCGGAAGATTTACAGGATCTTTTTAAACTTAAAAACGCCCGACTATTTTATTCCATAAATCGGGATAAACCCTGTGATTTACATTAGAGGAATTTCACAAGGAAATTCCCTGATTTACAAAACATGTTTATTCATTTTATTTGAGCCACCTCTTCAAGCTGGTTAGTGCTCTGTAGCACGTTTTCCTTGATTTACAGCACGTCGCCTGAAACATGTTTTAAAAATATTTTATCAGCAGGGAAATACTGGTGAGTCATTCAAGTATGTAAAACGACACATTAGTTAATAATTACAGCATAAGAGCGATTACAATGGCTTCTATCTTATTTTTATCTGGCGCCGTGTCACCTGGTGACGATGGTCATACCACTATTGGGTCTTTCCCCAAGTAGTGATGATTATCACTGTTAGGATTTATTAGCCTAACCGTGAGAAATTAGTAATGTGCACAGTACCCCAATTAGCCAGTGATTCAAGATAACCATGACTTAATCCCTGTAATTATAACTTTTGAAAATGCTTGGAGTATTGTAAAATACTGTTGATAAAAAGAGAATGGCTCACATTGCAGATTTAAACGGGCAGAGCTTAGCCTACTGATTAGCCTTGTAACCTAATTTAAATAACACTGCACACGAACTAGGTCAGTAACTAATACAGCATTTACGATAACTCACGAGACTAAAACCCTTACAACGAATGACAAATTGCTATACTTAAACATCTGTCGAATTTACGACTAATGACAAAGTATGGCCCTAATGTGGGCAGCACTTAAACATCCATCGGATAGTTTCAATCGACCGGACATTGAATCGTTGCAGCGATCGAGTTAATACCCTGTATCGTATCAGCACCCCTCTAATTGAAATTGTGATTTCGAACAGTATAACTTCGTTTTTGAAAATTGTTTTGGACACCACTGAACTGCTCGTAACCCATTCTATTTATAGGTGAAATTTGGGGTTCACGCGGCCCGCGTGAACCTTAGCTTGATCTTTACGCGGCCCGCGAGAGGCCCTAGTCATAGACTATGGCTAGCGTGTCATCAGTAGTGATGCCACGTGGCCTGGGAACGCTTATCCGGTCAACTTAGGTTTGACGCGGCCCGCGTAAGGCCATGCTTAACCTTTACGCGGCCCGCCTGAAGACCAATTTTCTAGATTTCTTGGTTTTTGATATGGATTAGGGTTTCAGGGGTCCGGGTTCGCACTTACGGGTCAATTTGGGACATTTTTGAGAGTCCTTACATCCTCCCCACCTTATTTTAAATCTCGTCCTTGAGATTTACTGAAATAAGTGAGGATACTTTCTTTTCATCTCCGATTCCAACTCCTAGGTGTATTCGGGTCATCTTTTCGAATCCCACTTGACTTTGACTAGTACCAACCTTTTGTGCTTGAGAAACTTAATCTTTCTGTCTTCTATTTGCAGTGGCTTCTCAACAAATTTTAACTTTTCATTTACCTCTATATCTTGAAGAGGTACTACCAGAGATTCATCAGATAGACATTTCTTGAGGTTGGATACATGAAATACATCATGTACTCCAGCCAACTCTTCTGGTAACTGTAAGCGATAGGCGACTGGTCCTATACGTTGGATTACTGGGAATGGTCCTACGTATCTTGGACTCAGCTTTGCTTTCTTACCGAACCGAACTACTCCTTTCCAAGGAGATACCTTTAAGAGTACCTTGTCTCCAACTTGAAATTCTAACGGCTTGCGTCGATTATCGGCATAACTTTTCTGGCGATCTCGAGCCGTCTTTAGTCTTTCCTTGATTTGAGTGATCTTGTCGGTAGTTTCTTGCACAATTTCAGGACCTGATAATTGGCTTTCTCCTATTTCTGCCCAGCAAACTGGAGTTCTGCATTTACGTCCGTATAGTGCTTCGAACGGGGCAGCTTCAATGCTTGAATGATAACTATTGTTATAGGAGAATTCAATTAAGGGTAGGTGGTCATCCCAGTTTCCACCAAAATCTATCACACATGCCCTGAGCATGTCTTCTAGGGTTTGGATCGTCCTTTCACTTTGTCCGTCTGTTTGAGGATGGTATGCGGTGCTTAAATTTAGTCGAGTTCCCATGGCTTCCTGGAAACTTGTCCAGAAGTGGGAAGTAAAACGACTATCCCTATCCGATACAATGGAGAGTGGGACTCCATGTAAGGATACTACTTCATCTACATACAACTTGGCTAACCTTTCCATGCTAAAGGTTTCCTTTATAGGTAGAAAATGCGCTGATTTGGTTAATCGATCCACAATTACCCAAATCGCATCATTACCCTTTCTGGTTTTGGGTAACTTAGTAACAAAGTCCATGGTTATAAGTTCCCATTTCCATACTGGCATTTCTAGTTGTTGTAGTAGACCTGAAGGTTTCTGGTGTTCTGCCTTAACTTGCGAACAAGTTAGGCACTTAGAAACATATCTAGCCATGTCTTTTTTCATTCCTATCCACCAGAAGTTATTTCTTAAATCTTGGTACATTTTATTGTTACCAGGATGTATGGTATACCTAGATTTATGGGCTTCCTCTAAAATTTTATTTCTTAACTCTCCTTGCTTAGGTACCCAAATCCTTCTCTTGTGGAATTTCCAAATTCCATCAGTTCCCTGTTCTAATTCTTTTACTCTTCCTTTCATCCCTTCAGCATCATCCTTGATTGCTGTTTCTTGAATGTTTTTCAGTTGTTCCATTAAGTCTAATTGTCAACTTAATCTAAGGCATTCATGACACTTACGACTTAAGGCATCAGCAACTACGTTTGCTTTTCCTTCGTGATATTGAATATCACAGTCGTAGTCACTTAGGATTTCCATCTATCTCCTTTGCCTCATGTTTAATTCTTTTTGCCCAAATATATATCTTAAACTCTTATGATCTGTATAGACAGTAAACTTACTTCCGTACAGATAATGGCTCCAAATTTTAAGGGCAAAAATTATGGCTCCTAACTCTAAGTCATGAGTCGTATAGTTTTCTTCGTGCTTTTTCAATTTCCTTGATGCATGCGCAATTACCTTCTTGCGTTGCATTAGTACACATCCTAATCCTAGTTTTGAAGCATCACAATATACTTCAAAATCTTCTGTCCCTTCTGGTAAAGCTAAAATTGGAGCATTTGTTAATTTCTGCTTTAAGATCTTAAAAGCTTCTTCTTGTTTAGGTCCCCATTCAAACTTAACTGCTTTATAGGTTAGCTTAGTTAATGGTACAACTATTTTGGAAAAATCCTTAATAAACCGTCTATAATATCCGGCTAACCCTATAAAACTTCTAATTTCCATAGCTGACTGCGGGACCTTCCATTTGGTGATCGCTTCTATCTTAGCAGGATCTACGTGAATGCCTTCATGATTCACCATGTGACCTAAGAATTGCACTTCTTGCAGCCAAAATTCACACTTCGAGAATTTGGCGTAAAGTTTTTCATTTCTTAACAAAGTTAAGAGTGCATGCAGGTGCTCACAATGCTCCTCCTGGTTTTTGGAATAAATAAGTATATCGTCGATAAAGACAATTACAAATTTATCCAAGTGCGGTTTACATATTCTATTCATCATGTCCATAAATGCTGCCGGAGCATTTGTTAACCCAAAGGGCATGACTGTAAACTCGTAGTGACCATACCTAGTTCTGAAAGCAGTTTTAGGTATGTCTTCTTCATGTACCTTCAATTGATGTTATCCGGAGCGTAAATCTATCTTAGAAAAATATCTAGCTCCCTGAAGTTGATAAAAAAGATCATCAATCCTAGGTAATAGGTATCGATTCTTAATTGTAACCTTATTCAATTCCCTATAATCAATACACATTCGCATCGAACCGTCTTTCTTCTTTACAAACAACACTGGCGCTCCCCACGGGGATGAACTAGGTTGTATAAATCCTTTGCTTAGTAATTCATCTAATTGCTTTTTCAATTCTAGCATTGTTGGTGCATGCGTCTGTCGACTTCGTCTTGTACCGAGTCTTGTATTGTTTTAGATAAATCAGAGCACGCAAAACGAGAAAATAGGTTAACAGGCAATTTCACACGAAATTAGAAAATGTAATTTCGCTTGAATTCAACAAGTGATTTCACACGAAATCACTTTGATAATTCCGCTCGAAATTGTAATTCCGTGTGAACTGTGATTTCGCTTGAGCATGTTCAAGCGGAATTAGCTTGCCTATATATAGGAGTGTCATGATTTCGTTTGAAATAGACTTATATGTGTGATTCCGGAGCCGAAGTGCTGCCGAAGTGTCGTTTCGCTGTAAAACTTTGTCAAATCAATCAGAAAGACAGTTAAAGTGAATATCTAGCTGAATCGAACTCGATATGTCTGTTTCCGCCTTTCATATTGAGTAGAACGCCTCTGAACGACTCGTTTCGGTCGGTAAAATGATCCTACATGTGGTATCAGAGCTCAGGAGGAGGAGTTCTACCATTTTCAGCTTGATTTCATCGGATTTTCTAACTTCTACTCCTTCTTTTCAAAATTGAACAAGTTTTAACGGTTAAAATGGTTTGAATTTCACACATTATCTGTGAAATTATGTTTTAACAAATCCTTGAGAGAATTAGACCTAAAATTGAGCTAATACTTGATCAATTTGACAAAAGTTGGACCGAAATGATGACATCAGCATAATTTCGTTTGAAATTGCATCTAATTCCGCACGGAATTAGTATTTCGCTTGAGTGATTCCGTGTGAAATCACTAATTCCGCATCAGTTTGTAATTTCGTTTGAAAGTTTCACACGAGATTAGTTATTTCGTTTCAAGCTGGTATTTTGTTTGAGAAGGTAATTTCGCTTCAACAAGTGATTCCGTGTGAAGTTAGTATTCCGCTTGAAAGGATATTCCGTTTGAAGAGTGTTATTTCGTTTCAAAGGGTTGATTTCGTTTGAAAGTGTTTGTTTTGTGAAAAAGTTTACCGAATCATGGAAGAGGAATTCTATAACGCGTTTGCTATAACCTCGACTACTCCTACTGACATTGCTAAGAACATGAACATGGAAAATGAAACTGGAACTTTGCAAAAACCCCCGAAGCTAATGGAAATTGAGGAGTATTATGGTTGGAAAGACCGGTTTGAAAACTAGGTTCAAGCTAATCATTTGAGGTCTTGGGAATGTGTTGAGAAAAAGTATGTTCTACCACGTACAGATTTGGGAGTTGAGAAAAAGATTTTTGAATTTACGGATAAAGAACGAGACATGTACAAAGCTAAAAAGATGATGATCAGTTTACTTCAGCAAGCTATTAAAGAAGACATATTTGTATTGCTTCAACATGATAAGACTTCACGTTCAATTTGGGAAGCTCTTCGAATCAAGTTTGAGGGAAGTGAGAAAATGATCAAGAGTAAAAAGGCATTGTTAAAGAAAGAATTTGATTTATTTTCAAGTTTTCCCGGAGAAGATACAAAGAAATTGATCGAAAGATATTGTCACTTAGTACGGTCAATGTCATTGTTAAACATCAACAAAGATCGTGAGGAATGGGTTGACAAATTAGCTGATGCTTTACCTCAGAAAGAGTGGGGTACATTTTTGATGATATTAAAGAATACTGGTGAATATGAAGGCTTGACAATTTCTCAGTTCATTGAAAAGATTGAAGGACAAGATCTTGAGCAACAGAAGATTGCAAGAATGAACAATCCAAGTGCACAACAAGATGTTAAGATGTACTATAAAGGGAGTGTTCAGAATGTTGAAACAAGTCCAAAAATCCAAACTGCTTTTAGTGTTGAAAACTCATCTGGATCAGTTAATCAAAGTCCAAGCAGCAGTAGTGGATTTTCTTCATATCCAAGTGTTAATCCAAAGGAATCTATCTCAAGTCATCAATTTCAAAGCTCAAACAGCAACAATAGTCATGTTTTAAATTGCAACATCGCATTGCATCTTCAGAATGGTCAAAATTTTTCTGAAGAAGTTGTCAAAAGTCATATGTCATTACTTGTTACAGTATTGGAATCATATGAAGGGTTGGTTGCAGGAAGGATCGGAAATCCTATCTTGACAAAAGAGGATTACGATCAGATCGATGCCAAGGAAATGGAGCTTATGGATATTAAATGGTGTTTAGCAAGTGTTCTGAGGAGAGCAGAAAAATTCAAGATGATTACAGGAAGAGAAGATTTCTTGGATGCAAATGTTTCTACTTTGGGTTTTGATAAATCTAAAGTTACTTGTTTTCGATGCAGAGAGAAAGGACATTTCAAGAGAGAATGTAAAAATCGAGAAACAAGTGGAGCACAGAATCCGTTTGGAAAAGATGATTATTATTGGAAAGCCATTTATCAACAAGTTACTCATCAACCGTATCAACAAAAGGAACCACAAACTGCTCATGCCAAAATGATCGTAGAAGCAAATAAGAAAGCTTATTATAGCATAATTGATCAAGATGATGAAAAAGTAGCAGAAGGGTTCAGTTGGGACGAATACATTCCACCTGATTCAAAAGTAGCCGCTCTCATTGCACAAATAGTTCAAGAGCCTGATCTAATGAAAGAATGGACGAAAACATTTGCTGATAAATGAGAAGAATCAAGAAGATGAATCTAGTTCTTCAGATGATAATTCAGAAAGTATTCAAGTGTTTGATCAATCATCAACCAATGATAGTGATGATGAGGAAGAAATGCATATTAATGTTGCAAAAGTTCATTTATTTCCTGAAAGTTTTGAATTTTATTTTGCAGATAGAGTGAAGAAGCTGAAGGAGAGACTAGCAGCAAAAGAACAGATAAAGGTGAAAAGTGAGAGTATTGTTCAGGAAGAGAAGTCTGAACAAAACAAAGAAGTTAAAGTTGCTGAGATATTGGTTGAAGCTGAGCAGGTGATTGAAGCTGGGAAAGTGATTGAAGTTGAAAAGATAATCGAAGTTGAAAAGATTATTGAAGTAGAGAAGATTGTTGAAGTTATCAAACCTTGTCTTAAATGTTTGGAGTCATGCAAACAGTGTGAAGAAAAAGATGAGAAGTTGAGTGAGCAAGAAAAGATGAAAGAAAATTTACTGTTCAATCTTAACTATGTGAAAGAATCGTATGATGTGCTGAACAGAACAGTAACTGGTTTACAAAAGACTAACTCTGAAAGAGAAGATGCGTTGACTATGATGAATGCTGTGATGATGACAAAGCAGAAGGCGATTAATCATTACATTGAAGAATATGCCAAGTTGAAGCAGGAGTTGGAAACAGAAAAGATAGAGAATGAAAGAATCAGAAGATTACTGCAAAGTTATTCAAGTTCTGATTATTTGATTGATAGAATTTATCCAACTGTTGCAGGTTTTGAAGCATTTCAAGACAAGAAGCCTGAAGAAAAGGATACTGGTAAGAAACAAAGTGCAAATTATAATAAGTGTCCGCCTCCAATCTGGGAAGGGTATTCTCCCAGAAAACCAAATGAGGAGGAAGTTAAAAAGGCAGTTAATATACAGTTAAAGTCTGACACAACTGATGAGTTACCAGAAAATATTGACGTCACATTCACATCATCTGACACTGATCATGAGTCTGAGTTAATAAAGAAAGTGGTCGATCAAGTGTTGGATAAGGATGAGGAGTCAGAGTCAGAGTCAAAGTCTGAGTCAGAAAGTTCGAGTTCGTCGGTCAACAATCCAAAGTCGTCAGTTAAACGGGTGTACAATAAAGAATTCTTGTTATCAAAATCTAATTTGAATGATGGACAAATCAAAGTGGCATATACTTTGATTGATTCAGACAAATTATATTCTGATGATGAATTTCCAATAAGAGGTGTTAAACCAGAAATGATAAAAAAGGTTTTCAAATTAACAGAAATTAATATTTCTGAAATAAAAGATGTAAATCTTTCTGAAAAACCTAAATATTACACCTCAAGAGTTCAACAAAGGTTAAATAAGAAAAAGGGTTACAGTTCTGGTTAGGGTTTTCAAAAGAAACCAAACCATAACGGTAATTTCAAAAAGAAAGGACTTGGTTTTATTCCACCGAAAAATTATAAAAATGAGAAAATTTATAAAACAAAAACTGTATTTGTTTCAGGGACAAGTTCGGAAGAAGAACAAAATAGCTCATTTTGGAAGCAAACAAACAAAGAGTTCTTTGCAGAGAAACAAAAATTTGAGAAGAATGGAACTTATCAAAGAAAGGAAACAAGAACCTATTACATATGTCAAGAAGTTGGACACATTGCCTGGAACTGTCCTATGGCAACCAACATCAAACAGGAAGTTGTTTCTAAATTGAAAGAAAAGATTGTTGAGAAAAATGAACCGCCAACTAAAAAATTCAACATATGAAGTTGGTGAATGTTCGAAGAAAAGATTTTACAGAAGAAGAGTTAATCTTGACAATCAGAAGTGGATTGTTAAGAAACCGGATGTGAAATATGGCGATGAATTTGATTCCACAAAGTCAGAGGAGTCACAAGTTGAGCTAAAAATTGAAACTTCAGTACCTCCAATGGATTATGTCAATTTTCCACCATTGAGGGCTGAAAATTTTAGAAAAATTGGAAATGTTGAGATTTCAAATCAATTCTATTCTGAAAAGAAAGAATTTGATGTTGACAAAACTTTTAATGGAAATGTGAAAAAGATTTTTGGAAAAATGGTTGAGGGAAAAGTCACAGGGGTTAAAGAATTTTATGAAACAAAGAAGGTAACTTACACCCCGAGTGCAGATGAGGAGGTAACATCCAAGTTTGGTGAAGCTTGGAAGTCTGTTTTCCATATGTGAAAAGTATGACTTGCCGGAGCTTCCAGGTTGGTAAGTGTGAAGCAGGTATCAGCATCTTTCTTGAGAAATTCACTCTGGTGATATTTCGACTTACAAGTGGTAAATCAGGGACATTAAGTTGTACTTGATTTTCTACAAGTGATGTTTGGTGTTTGAATTTAAAACTGTTAATTTTTTTTTAAATGGTTGATAGAACAAGGTGATGAATTAATCCTCATTTATACAAGTAATAAAATCAACAAAACTAATTTTCTGGAAAAACCATTTGATTAAAACAAACTTAAGTGTTTTGAAATCTAAATGGGAAAATAGTTTGTTGTGAGGGGGAGTTCTGATTGTTTATGCCAAGTGGATGGCGAATTGAAGTGATTCGATATCAGTTGTCACTTTACTTGTACAGTTTGTTTTCAAATTTCCTTTAAATGATTTTGAATTTTAGGGGGAGTAAGTAATTTTATAAAATCCAAAAACATTTGAAAATTTGAAAAAGTCGAAAACATGATAAAATCAAAAAATGAGTTTTGTTGTAAAAAAGAGGAAATGATAGTACATCAGTTGACGATCATAGCATGCTAAAGAATTGGAAAGTCAAAATGTGATAAACGGTCTCACTGATGATGTGCCAGTAGGTTTTTACACATATAGTAGATTGTGACGAGATATAAACCTAAAATTTCAAACTTACTTATATCGTGGGGAACATCTCTTGGATATATGGGTAACCACCGAAATCTTGTTTGAAAGGTCCCTTTTTCTGAGATACTAGGTCTTTATACTCAGTGATATCTGGGGTATTATCCCGGGACTTCTGATTTTGCGGAAGCAATGGCCTAGTCCCCGTATAATACTTTACGCTTGCTTGAAATATAGCACCGCCCTCAGTACAAAAAATGATAAAACATTGCAAAATGCTAATCATGTGCTGTTGAAGAAAAGATTCTCTAAAGGGAACACACCAAAAGTCGAAGCCGTCATCTCTCTGATTTTGCGGAAGCAATAGCCTGAGCTCTCACGGCCCTCGCAATTTAACCCTTTATAGATATCATTTAGGTATACTCACCTGTAAGACTGAATATTGGGATCTGGATACGAGAGTATATTCTGAGGTGGGACACGCGAATAAGTTTAAGTGCTTAAAACATTAATCTCATATCTCGAAACAGTTGAACTTTGTGTGAGAATTTAAGTGGATCAGTATACTGACAATCTAAGTGAATTGTTTAGAACTAAAAATGTTTAAAGCTTAACGGTGTTGGTGATTTGTTTCAAAAACTAATATGATCCTCTTACACAAACTCGCAAAAATATTGTCTGTAAATAATTTTTTTATTGCATTTCTATAAAATCAAAAATCCAAAAAGATTTTCTGTGTGTTTTAGCATAAATTTTGAAAAATCTAAAAAGATTTTTGACAACTGATGTTGGAGAGCTGATTTTCAAAATTCCAAGTGCTAAACATGATGACAATCATTGAGGGGGAGTCAGTTTGAAAAATGAAAAGATTTTGAAAGAAAAATGTTTTTATTACAAGTGATTCATTAAAGTTTAAAAAATGTTAAATCATTTTGTACAAAACTTGCAATTGATGGTGTGTTTGTGTTTTCTAGTGGTAAGCAGAGAATAAATTTGTCAAATTATAAATTTGTGAAATTTATTTATGGGTTAAGAATGTGCAGGTTAGCTAGGTTATAATCCTGAGTTGATTGAAAGCCAGGTTATGATCTTGGACTTGAAATTCACGCAAGCTGATGAAATGATGAACTTAAGGAATCAAGAGACCTGATCAAGAAGAGCATAGAGTTTGGTTGCGATTCTGGAAGAAAAAGAAAGAAGATTGAGGATGCTTTACAGTGTCAGATACTTCAGGAAGAGTAAAGACTGATAAAGACTGAAGACGTTGAAGACTCGACACTGAAGACTCGTCAACATTCGAGGGGGAGTCTGTTGGTGCATGCGTCTATCGACTTCGTCTTGTATCGAGTCTTGTATTGTTTTAGATAAATCAGAGCACGCAAAACGAGAAAATAGGTTAACAGGCAATTTCACACGAAATTAGATAATGTAATTTCGCTTGAATTCAACAAGTGATTTCACACGAAATCACATTGGTAATTCCGCTCGAAATTGTAATTCCGTGTGAACTGTGATTTCGCTTGAGCATATTCAAGTGGAATTAGCTTGCCAATATATAGGAGTGTCCTGATTTCGTTTGAAATAGACTTGTATGTGTGATTCCGGAGCCGAAGTGCTGCCGAAGTGTCGTTTCGCTGTAAAACTTTGTCAAATCAATCAGAAAGACAGTTAAAGTGAATATCTAGCTGAATCGAACTCGATATGTCTGTTTTCTCCTTTCATATTGAGTAGAACGCCTCTGAACGACTCGTTTCGGTCGGTAAAACGATCCTACAAGCATTTCGGTAGGTGCTAACCGATAAGGTGCCTTGGCTATCGGTGTAGTTATTGGAACTACACCGGTGTAGTTCCAGGAACTACACCGATAGCCAAGGCACCTTATCGGTTAGCACCTACCGAAATGCTTGTAGGATCGTTTTACTGACCGAAACGAGTCGTTCAGAGGCGTTCTACTCAATATGAAAGGCGGAAACAGACATATCGAGTTCGATTCAGCTAGATATTCACTTTAACTGTCTTTCTGATTGATTTGACAAAGTTTTACAAAGTTTCACAAAGTGTCTTGTATTAAAGATTTCACAAAGTTTCAGATCAGTAGACACATCGGCAACACTTCGGTACCGGAAACAAGAATTGTTACAAATGATTTCGTTTGAGGCCTATTTATAGGCATGGTGATTTCGTTTGAAAGTGGCACTGGCCATTTCAAACGAAATTAGCCATGTTAATTTCGTTTGAAATAGCACATGTCACTTTCAAACGGAATTAACTCTCAAACACCTAAAACCTATTTTCTTCCTCGTACAACGTGCCCTGATCTAACAACTCTAGTATAAGACTCGATACAAGACGAAGTCGACAGACGTATGCACTAACAGACTCCCCCTCGAATGTTGATGAGTCTTAAGTGTCGAGTCTTCAACAATCTTCAGTCTTTATCAGTCTTTGGGCTTTCTCAAAATTTCTGACAAATTAAGCATCCTCAATCTTCTCTCTTCTTCTTTGTCTTTTACCAGGATCAGAAGCTAGCTCTTACAATTTCTTTATCAGATTCAGGATCAACCACTGGCTCTATCATCTTCAACTCTTCTCCTCCTCGGATGTTGATATACTAACAGACTCCCCCTTGAGTTGTGCTGGGATCGCAGTCTGGCTTTCTCAGATTTCAAGATCATGACTTGACTCACATTTCTTCCCACTGAATCAGGACCAATTCCTGGCTCTACTGATTCCTGCACAAATCTCTTCCCAAAAATAAATTTCACAAATTAACAATTTGACAAATTTAAACTTTGTTAACCAATTGATAAACTCAATTCAAGACATCAATTATTGATATAACAAATTAAATTTCTGTTGACCACTTGTATGTGTATCATTATTCTAACCACACACTCCCAAACCTGTTCATCATGTTTAGCACTTGGAATTTTGAAAATCAGCTTTTCAACATCAGTTGTCTAAAATCTTTTTGAAATTTTCAAAATTTATGTTAAACACTCCGAAAATCTTTTTGGATTTTTTTTATATAAAAAGAAATGCAGTAAAGAAATATATACAAACAATATTTTTGTGAGCTTGTGTAAGAGGATCATATCAGTTTAATGAGACAAATCACCAACACCGTTAAGCGTTAAACATTTTCAGTTCTAAATGATTCACTTAGATTGTCAGTATACTGATCCACTTAAATTTTCACACAAAGTTCAACTGTTTCGAGATACGAGATTAATGTTTTAGATACTTAAACTTATTCGCGTGTCCCACCTCAGAATATACTCTCGTATCCAGATCCCAATATTCAGTCTTACAGGTGAGTATACCACAGATGATATCTGTAAGGGGTTAAATTGCGAGGGCCGTGAGAGCTCAGGTCAGAACTTCCGTTCAGCAGAGAGATGACGGCTTTGACTTTTGGTGAGTCCCCTTTAGAGGATCTTTTGTTTGAACAGCACATGATTAGCATTTTGCAATGTTTCATCATTTTTTGTACTGAGGGTGATGCTATATTTCAAGCAAGCAGAAAGTATTATACGGGCACTAGGCCATTGCTTCCGCAAAATCAGAAGTCCCGGGATAATACCCCAGATATCACTGAGTATAAAGACCTAGTATCTCAGAAAGAGGGACCTTTCAAACAAGATTTCGGGGGTTACCCATATATCCGAGAGATGTTCCCCACGATATAAGCAAGTTTGAAATTTAAGTTTATATCTCGTCACAATCTACTAAATGTGTAAAAACCTACTGGCACATCATCAGTGAGACCGTTTATCACATTTTAACTGTCCAATTCTTTAGCATGCTGTGATAGTCCACTGATGTACTTTCATTTCCTCTTTTTCACAACAAAAACTCAATTTTTGATTTTATCATGTTTTTGACTTTTTCAAATTTTCTCATGTTTTTGGATTTTCTGAAATTCTTACTCCCCCTAAAATTCAAAATCATTTAAAGGAAATTTGAAAATAAACTGTACAAGTAAAGTAACAACTGATATCAAATCGCTTCAAATCGCCATCCACTTGGCATAAACAATCAGAACTCTCCCTTACAACAAACTATTTTCCCATTGTGATTTCAAAACACTTAAGTTTGTTTTAATCAAATGGTTTTTCCGGAAAATAAGTTTTGTTGATTTTACCACTTGTAAGATAGGGGTTATCATCACTTTGTTTTCATATCAAATACCATTTGTTGAAAATCAAGTACAACTTAATGTCCCTGATTTACCACTTGTAAGTGAAAACCTTCTCCAACCACTTATAGGTTCACTTATCAACCAAAACCACTTGTAAAATATAAAATATAACAATTTTAAGAACAAACTACCACTTGTAGTTTTACCAAATAACCACTTGTAGGAGAATGCCGATTCCTGCTCCACGATTACCAACTTGGGAGCTCTGGCAAGTCAGAATTTTAGTTTGAAAATGCAGTCACCCAAGCCTGACCAGCGTTAGGTGATACACATCTATCCCACCAACATTTTGATTTATAAAAATCTTTAGCACTTTTCACCTTTCCATCTACCATCTTTCCAAAAATATGTTTGACTTTCCCATTGAAAGCCTTTTCAGCATCAAATTCTTCTTTACCAGAGAAGAATTGATCTGAAATTTCAAACCTACCTTTTGATTTCAGATTTTCTTTTGACAATGGCAGAAAGTTTTCCTCGTTCAACTCTGGAACGGAATTCTCAACCTTTTTCTCAACAAATGACTCATCTGATTTTATGGAATCAGATTCATTGTCAGAACTACTTTCAGACTTAACAACCCATTTCTGCTTGTTCAAATCAACTTTTCTTTTGTAAAAACGTTGTGAAACATCACCAGTTTCAAAAGTTGAATTTTCAAACATCTTAGATTTCTCAGTTGATTGTTTCTTTTCATCAACAAATTTCTTTCTCAATTCAGAGTTAGAAGAAACTCCCTGTTTTGTGTTGTTGAAATCGGAACAATTCCAAGCTATATGTCCAACTTTGTGACATTTAAAACATATTCTTCTCTCAACTCTTTGTCCTAACTTCTTCTTCCTTTCAGCAAGAAACTCCTGGTTTGATTGTTTCCAGAAAGGTTTCTTCTGTTCTTCTTCTGAACTTCCACCTGCAACAAATTTTGTTTTTGGTTTATAATTTTTCTCATTTTTATAATTTTATGAAGAACTAAAACCAAGACCTTTCTTTTTTAAATTACCGTTATGGTTTGGTTTCTTTTGAAAACCAGAACCAGAACTGTAACCCTTTTTCTTGTTCAATCTCTGTTGAACTCTTGAAGTGTACTTTTTAGATTTTTCATGAAGATTTAAATCTTTTATTTCAGAAATATTAATTTCTGTTAATTTGAAAACCTTTTTGAACATTTCAGATTTAACACTTCTTATTGGAAATTCCTCATCAGAATATAATTTGTCTGAATCATTCAAAGTATATGCCACTTTGATTAATCCGCCATTCAAATTAGATTTTGATAACAGGAATTCTTTATTGTAAACCCTTTTAACCGGTGAACTCGGACTCTTTTCTGACGAACTCGAACTTTCAGACTTAGACTCCGATTTTGACTCTTCATCCATATCCAACACCTGATCGACCACTTTCTTTAACAACTCAAACTCATGATCAGTGTCAGACGCAGTGAATGTGACATCAATATTATCTGGTAACACATCAATGGTTTCAGACTTTAACTTGATGTTGAGAGCCTTATTTAAACGTTCCTCATTTGGCTTTCTGGGAGAATAACTATTCCAAATCAGAGGCGGACACTTGTTATATTTGACATTTTGTTTCTTACCAGTATCCTCTTCATTCTCCTTGTCTTGGAAAGCTTCAAGACCTGCAACAGTAGGATAAACTCGATCAATCAAATAATCACACGTTGTATAACTCAACAACAAACGTTTGATTCTTTCACTTTCTATCTTTTCGAGTTCCAACTCCTGTTTTAACTTTGCACAATCTTCAATGTACTCGTTGATGACCTTCTGCTTTGTCATTAATGTAGAGCTCATCATTGTCATTGCAGCATCAACTTCTTTATTTGTCTTGTTCAGACCATCAACTGTTCTGTTCAAAACATAGTATGACTCTTTCAAATACTTCACATCAGATAGCAAATTCTCTTTCATCTGTTCTAATTCAACAATTTTCTTATCCTTCTCATCACATTGTTTGCAAGATTCTAAACATTTCTGACAAGATTTATTGACCTCAACTATCTTTTCAACCTCAACAACCTTCTCAACTTCAACAATTTTTTCTACCTCCACGATTTTCTCAACTTCAACAAGTTTTTCAACTTCGACTATTTTTTCAACTTCAACAATCTTTTCAACGTCAACAATTTTTTCAACTTCAACAATTTTCTCTACCACTTTTTCTACTTCAACGATTTTCTCTATTACTTTCTCAATTTCTAGTTCAATATTTGCTTCTGCAGTTTCCATCTTTGCCTTTTCATTAGCTATTGTTCTTATTGCTTCCAGCTCTCTCTTCAGTCTGGCAATCTTCTTCTCATTCAGCATCTCAACTTTATCTGCAAAAAACAAATTAAAACTATCAGGATCTATACATTTTCTGGTTCTTTTAATGTATTCTTCTTCATGATCAATATCTATATCACTTCCAAGATCTGGAAAAATCTGTATTCTTTTTGGACTAGGTTCGACTTGTTCTTCTTCTCGAATTCTGGCAACAAGTCCTGAACCAGGTGGGATGTATTTGTCCCAACTAAATCCCTTTGCAACTCTTTCATCATCTTGATGAATAAGTAAAGCTTTCTTCTTTCCATCTTCCAGAGTATGAGATGATGATGGTTGTTGTTCAATCTGATGAAAAATGGATTTCTGATAATAATCATTCTTTTCTGATCCTCTTGTTGCTTCTTGATTTTTACACTCCCGTTTAAAGTGTCCTTTTCCTTTGCAACGAAAACAGGTAACTTTTGACTTGTCAAATCCTAATGGAGAATTAGCCAATCCCCGAAACTCATCTCTTCCTATGATTTGTTGAAATTTTTCTGCCATTCTAACAGCACTAGCCATACACCATTTGACATCCATTAACTCAAGTTCCTCAGCATCAATTTGGTCATAATCTTCTTTTCTAAGCATCGGATTTCCAATTTTGCCAGCAATCAAACTTTCATATGATTCCAACATAGCAACAAGTGAGGCCATGTGTTGCTTAGCTATTTCTGGAGACAAATTTTGACCATTTTGAATGTTTAAAGTAACATTGCACTGCAGATTTGTAGAATTATGCTGTTGAGGACTTGGAGTTGTATGATTTGGATCAAAGCTTGAATACGAAGACGAATGTCCACCACTCTGAGTCACAGTACTACCTTTCGTTCCAGAAGAACTATCAGCACTGAAACCAGTTTGGATCTTTGGACTGGGAGTAGCTTCAAATTTGTTTCCTCTGTAGTATAAACTGACATCTTGTTGAGCATTTGGATTCTTCATGATTGCTGTTTTCTGAATATCCAACTCTTGCTCTTCAATCTTCTGTATAAACTGTGCCAGATTCATGTTTTCAGATTTTCTCATGTGTTTAAGAATCAACAAATAAGTTCCCCATTTCTGCTGTGGTAATGCATCAGCAAGTTTATCAACCCATTCCTCATCATCTTTCTTTATGTCCAATCTTCCCATTTCCAAAACAAGATGACAATATCTATCAATGGTCAGTTTTATTGTTTCATGATCAAAGGCTACAAACATGTCAAAGGACTTCTTCAGTAAAGCCTTTTTGTTTTTGATCATATCAGCATTTCCTTTAAACTTCTGAATCAAAGCATTCTAAATTGATCTAGCAGTACCCTCATTTTGAAGTAACACAAAAATATCTTCTTTAATCGCTTGTTGAAGAATACTGATCATCATCTTTTCACTTGTATATTTCAATTTATCATTTTCTGAAAAATCACAAAATGCTTTTTCAAGTCCACGTTCATTTTTCGGTTTCTCGTAATCTTTATCTAATGAACACCATGCGTCAAACTTGTAAGCTTGCACCCAGTTCTCAAATCGATTCTGCCATCCTTTAAAATCTTCAATGTACATAAGCTTTGGCGGTTTTTGATGAGTTCCCGTTTCATTCTCACTGTACAATGTTTCAGCAGATGTCACTGGTGCAACTGGTGTAGCAAACGCATTGTAGAATTCCTCTTCAATGTTTCGGAAAAATTATTTCACAAAAACACAAGTATCAAACAGAAATACCTCTCAACCGGAATCACCACTCAAACAGAATTCCCTCTCAAACGGAATCACGTCTCAAACGAGATCACACTTTCACACGAAATAACACCTTCAAACGAAATCACTTTGAATCGGAATCACTAATTTCGTTTGAACCAGCACACTTTCAAACGGAATCACGCTTTGGAGCGAAATTAACTAATCTCGCTTGAAACTTCTCAAACGGAATTACATCCTGAAACAAAATAAGCAATTTCAAGCGGAATTAGGTGTACTTTTCAAGCGGAATACCAATTTCAAGCAGAATCAAGTGCTAATTCCGTATGAAATGCTGCTGACGTCACCTTTTTAGATCTGATTTTCAAACGGAATTAAGTATTTTACCAGTTTTGGCTGAATTAAGGTCCAATTCTTACAAGGATTTATTAAAACACAGTTTCGCATGACATGTGTGAAATTCAGACCATTTTGACCGTAAGAACTTGTGAATAGTTTAAAAGAAGGTGTAGAAATCAGAAATTATGGCTGTTTTGGCAAGAACTCTTCCTCCTGAGCTCTGATACCACTTGTATGATCGTTTTGTGACCCAAACGAGTCGATCAGAAGAGTTCTAATCTATTTCAAAGGCGGAAACAATGAAATAGACTTGTAAAACAGCTTGAATCACTTCAAAATGTCTTGTGTTAAAGATTTCACAAAGTTGCAGATCAGTAGACACATCGGCAACACTTCGGTACCGGAAACAAGAATTGTTACAAATGATTTCGTTTGAGGCCTATTTATAGGCATGGTGATTTCGTTTGAAATAGCACATGTCACTTTCAAACGAAATTAACACTCAAACACCTAAAACCTATTTTCTTCCTCGTACAACGTGCCCTGATCTAACAACTCTAGTACAAGACTCGATACAAGACGAAGTCGACAGACGTATGCACTAACATCGAGCATGGTTGGCTACTAACCAATCCATTCCTAACACAATATCGAGTCCGGCTAAATTCATAGGTAACAGGTTCGCAGAAAATTTATGGCCTACAAGTTCTATCTTTCCTTCCCGCAAAACCTTATCTATGTTAACATAATTCCCATCTACTGTTTCTACCGTAAAAATCTGCCTAAGGTTGGTTAAGGGTAGATTAAGAGCTTGGCAGAATGAAGTATTTATAAAACTTTGGTTTGCACCAGAGTCAAATAATACTTTTGCATAAACGTCGTGAACTAGGAACGTACCAGCTATCACGTCAGGAATTAGTTCTGCTTCCTGAGTAGTCAGTTGGAAGGCTCTTGCGTTCTTTTTGGTAGTTCCTTCTGCAGGTTTGGCTTTGTTATCAGCTGGTTTGACTAGTTTTGGGCAGTCTGGCCTAAAGTGTCCAACTTCTCCATATGTGACAACTCGTATTTCCAAACCTATCTTTGTACTTTGAAGTAACGTATGTGTACAAGATGTGATTTTGTGTAAGTGAATGATTATATGAATGTTATGTTGATACGTGCTTTGTGTAATGTATGTATGTATATAAACGGCCCAAACGCACAACACTCACCCGATCGCACAAGCCCATTCGGGCCACACCTTTGCATCCGAGACCAAAGGGCAGCCCAAGCTTGGGTTCGGCCCATTACACTTGTGTCGCATAACACATGAGGGGAACGCAGACTCCTCATTCGTTTGCTAAACACAACACACATACAAACCCTAGTTTTCTCTCATCCTCTCTCTCAAACTCGACGGCAAGCACTTCCTCTCCATCGAAGATCCTTGTGTTCGGATCATCCTCGTTATACACTCTCAACCGGTTAGTGTTGTGTTATTAGTTGATTTCATGTTATGTGATTATGCAAGATTGTTGATCAATGTTAGTGTATTGTCATATGTTAGTCGAACCCGGTTAGGGTTTCTGTTTGTAAAATCATTGATATTAGGCTGCACGATGTTATGATATATATGGTGATTTAATGATAGCTTATGATTGAATGTGATAGAAGCTATTAATGGGTTGATGTTCATATAATCGACTAGCATGTCATATTTTCGGATGGTTTGCATGATGATGATGTTATCAGAATTGTGACTCTCGAAGCTTAAGGTTTTGATTAGTTTGATTTGTGATTTATAAGAATAGGTTGCATGTTAGTCCTTGAACTCATTAATCAGATGATCCGGTTGTAGATCCCTCATGATATTGATGTACTGTTCTTAAATTGATGATGATATGAATATGTTTGAATGCTGAAATAATTGATGATTTAATCTAAGTTGAAACTGCCAAACTTGTTAGCAAAGAATACGGAAATTATGGACTGCAAATATGGAAGTTTGTTACATCTCTGGTCTCGACACGGGTTGCGAGTCGAGAACCCACAGTCTCGACTCGAGACCACACCACATCAGCACAAAAACAGCATGACTCGAGATCATGGTTGCGAGTCTTGTTGCGACTCGAGACATGACTCGAGACCGCCTAGTTTCGAGTGATGAACGTATGACCCGAGACCTCCTCAGTTGCGACTCGAGAACTTGTAGGCTACAACTCGAGACCGCACAGTCTCGACTCGGGATCTCTAGTCTCGACTCGAGACCATATACACGTGCACACTGTTTTGGACTTGCATGCTGTTACGAGCTCAACTATTTGGGCCGCATACTTGGACTTTGCTTATTTACGTAGATGAGGCTATTGGATGTGTTTGTGCCCTGTTGATTAACTGAAGTATTTATACGTGTGTGCCATGATCAATACGTGTATGCAAATGTGTGTAGAAAACATACGTGCACTACCTAAATACGAACCTGACTTGTATGGTATAACTATGTTAGGACGTGGTTGCCACAATATAGCTTGATTGACCTTTCTGTGTATCGGCCGAGCAAACCAAGGTGAGTTCACACTCTACAAAGCATGGGATTCCCAGGGGTTGGGAATGGGGTTAAGGAATATGGATTCCTCGTCCTTTCTTGGGTAGGACAGTAATGGTTCAGGAATGTAATTCCTCGTCCTTACGGACAGATAACTTTACTAGACCAAAACTCTATCACGAAGTCCCTCCTTTTTATATCGACTTAATCGCCGGGCCAATGGCGAGCGGGTCATTAGTTAGATAGCGCTATTTAGGTCTGACAAGCCTCACACCGTGCCGTAGAGGATGGGCGTGAACTAATGGATCTGGGCACGTCAATGATGATAGACATTGACAGTTCAGGGCACTTAAACATGACTTTAGTCAGCAGTCGATATGGTAACGAGTCTAGTGTATACATGGGGTAGCCCCCCACGGCCGAAACGCCAGATAACTAACACGGGGTAGCCTCCACGGCTGGATTGCCAGAGTAAATGGGTTAAACAAATCACGTTTTCAACTATGGGGTAACCCCCACGGCAGGATGCCAGTTAGAGGAAACTGTTTTTGAAACAACTTAAAACAAACACCCAACAGTGAACTCACTCAACTTGTTGTTGACTCGTTACTACATGCTTTGCAGGACAATAGGTACTTAGCTGGAGCTTGCATGGGGAAGAGTCATTGTGGGACATGGACAGCCGTGTGCCATGTTAAACCTTGGAACAATTAAACTTATGCTTTGGTTTTAAATGTTATGCTTCCGCTTGCAACTTAAACCATGTTTTATTTGAACACCAATTGTATTGGTTGGATTTTTATAATCACTTATATGCTTGTTCAACATGATTGGTGGCTGGATCCTGGTCAGTCACGCCTCCAAGCAGTGATACTCCGCAGGTGGATTTTGGGGGTGTGACAGATTGGTATCAGAGCCATTGGTTATAGTGAACTTGGTTTTAATAAGGGAAAACGTTTTTGTTAAAACCAGACTATAACCTGTACAGTGCTCTACGATCCACAACGACGCTTCACTCCACGTGCAAGGCTTGACAATCTAGGTGATATGGTTTATGTTCTGTTACCTACTTGCTAGATTTCATAGAACTATGCTCATGGTATGCTTAGATAAACGTAGCAACTATAGCATGAAAACACATGTGTGCTTGCTTCCTTCTGTCACTCCGCCCTTACACACATTCTCGACGCCTATCCTATTTGTGCTTCCTTCGATGATCATGAGGGAACGTGTGAACCTAACTCAAGCCAGTTGATGGCTCTTATCAACAAACAAGACACGGCAGCACTCGCCGCCGCTCAGGCAGGAGGTATAACCTACTATTACGAACCTACCCTAGGATGTTAGATCCTACTCTCGTGAACCAACCTTTGTGTTTAACTTTATCCCGTCCTTGTGTACCCCATGGGCCGGCATGCCCAGTCACCCGTATGCATGTTTAAGACATTCATGGACTGTCGCCCTAGTACTTTCAGCGGCACTGAAGGAGCCGTAGATCTCCTCCACTGGTTCGAGAAGCTCGAATCGGTCTTCGAAATGTGGAAATGCCCTGAAGCTCGCAGGGGGAATTACGCTACTGGAACTCTCGAAGGTACTGCGCTAACTTGGTGGAACGCGCACGTTCAGATGCTGGGACTGGCAGCTGCTAATGCCACCCCATGGAATGATTTTTTTTAAGGAACTGATCAAACGTGAATGCTGTAGTCGTGATGACATCCACAAGCTGGAAATGGAGTTCTTTAACCTGAAGGTGACGGGGCCAGAGATAGAAGCGTACACGAAACGATCCAACAAACTGGCAGTGTTGTGCCCGACTATGGTGGATCCTCCCATCAAGCGCATTGAGCTGTACCTCAAAGGCTTAGTACCAGAGATTCAAAACCATGTGACTGCTGCTAACCTTGCAACCATCCAGGATGTTACTCGTTTTGCTCATCGTCTCGCAGACCAGGCAGTGGAACAGAACAAGCTGCCTAAGCGTGTTGGTGCTACTACTGCTACTACTACTTCTGCTACTCCCAGTGACAACAAACGGAAGTGGGATGGAGCTTCAAGCAAAGGTTCGACTTCTGTTCAATCTCAGTAGCGGCAGAGAAGGACTGACGACTACAAGAGCCCCAGTTAGCATCGTTTTGGTAATCGAAGTCAGGGTGGATACAGGGGAAACCACCCTAAGTGCAATCGATGTAATTTACACCACAGCGGGCCGTGCAACAAAGATCGTTGTCAGAGATGCAACAAGCTCGGGCATGAAGCCAAAGATTGTAGAAGCTCACGTCCTGCAAACGAGAACCGACAACAGCAGCCACAAGCTCCACAAAATCAGCAGCAACATCAGGGTAGTAAGGGATGCCATCAGTGTGGTGCTTAAGGTCACTTCAAGAGACACTGCCCACCGTTGAACCAGAACCAGAATCAGAACCATGACCAAGGGAACGGGAACAATAATGGAGGCAACAACGGGGGAAATAACGACGGCAATGGTGCCAGGGGTCGAGTGTTCGTGATTGGTCAGGGGGATGCTAGGAATGACCCCAACGTATGATGGTTTTGACATCGTCATCAGGATGGACTAGTTATCCCAACGTCAAGCAGAGATTCTTTGCAACAAAAAGATCGTCCGTATTTCTCGCCCAGGTGATGAACCTTTCATGATTCGTGGCGACAAGAGAGATGCTGTTGTGAGCATCTTCTCTTTCCTTAAGGACCAGAAGTGTTTGAGAAAAGGGGCACATCGCTATCTTGGCTCTTGTTACAGACATCTCGAGGGAAGAGCAGAAGATAGAAGATTTTCCGATTGTACGAGACTTCCCTGAGGTATTTCCTGAGGAACTACCTGGCCTTCCGCCTCATCGCCAGGTCGAGTTCCAAATCGAGCTAGCTCCTGGAGCAGCGCCCATAGCTCGTCCACCGTATCGTCTAGCTCCATCAGAGTTGAAGGAACTCTCTACGCAACTACAAGAACTCTTAGATAAGGGTTTTATTCGTCCTAGCTCATCGCCTTGGGGAGCTCCAGTGCTATTCGTAAAGAAGAAAGACGGTACTTTCAGAATGTGCATCGACTACCGTGAACTCAACAAGGTGACTGTGAAGAATCGCTACCCTCTTCCACGCATTGACGACTTGTTTGACCAGCTGCAAGGGTTGAGCTACTATTCAAAGACTGATTTGAGATCAGGGTATCACCAGCTGAGAGTCCGAGAAGAGGACGTCTCTAAAACAGCCTTTAGAACTCGATATGGACACTATGAGTTTTTGGTCATGCCTTTTGGGCTGACAAACGCACCTGCGGTCTTCATGGACTTGATGAATCGAGTGTGCAAGCCGTACCTAGACAAGTTCGTTATTGTATTCATCGACGACATCCTGATCTATTCGAAGAGTCAGGAGGAACACGAGCAACATTTACGACTCATTTTGGAACTCCTCCGAGCAGAACAGCTGTACGCCAAGTTTTCAAAATGTGACTTCTGGCTTCGATAAGTCCATTTCTTGGGCCATGTAGTGAACAAGGATGGGATTCATGTTGATCCATCCAAGGTAGAGTCAATCAAGAGCTGGCCTGCACCACGTACACCAACGGAAATTTGCCAATTCTTGGGATTGGCAGGTTACTACAGGAGATTCATTAAGGATTTTTCCAAGATTGCACAGCCTCTTACTTCACTAACGCAGAAGGGCGTTGTTTATCATTGGGGAAATACACAGGAGTTAGCGTTTCAGCACTTAAAGGATAGACTTTGCAGTGCACCTATCCTTTCATTGCCAGAGGGCACAGACGACTTTGTGGTATACTGCGACGCGTCAATTCAGGGTCTGGGTTGTGTATTGATGCAGCGGGATAAAGTTATAGCTTACGCCTCACGTCAACTCAAAGTTCACGAAAAGAACTACACTACACACGATCTAGAGCTGGGAGCGGTTGTTTTTGCACTTAAGATATGGAGACACTACCTGTATGGTACCAAATGTGCTATCTACACTGATCACCGGAGCCTCGAGCATATCTTCAAACAGAAGGAACTCAATATGCGACAGCGACGATGGGTCGAACTACTGAATGACTACGAATGCTCGATCAGGTATCACCCAGGCAAAGCCAATGTTGTGGCTGACGCCCTTAGTCGAAAGGACACTGCGCCTAAGCGCGTGCGAGCTTTACAACTCACTATACAGTCTAGTCTTCCTTCTCAGATACGGGATGCTCAGGTAGAAGCATTGAAACCAGAAAACGTCAGGGCTGAAGCCCTACGCGGCTCAAGGCAACGCTTAGAACAGAAGGGAGACGGTGCCTATTACGTCACAGGACGCATTTGGGTTCCACTTTATGGCAACCTACGAGAGCTTGTGATGGATGAGGCACACAAGTCTCGCTACTCAGTACATCCTGGTTCGGATAAAATGTACCACGATATCAAAACTACATATTGGTGGCCTAGCATGAAGGCCCACATAGCAACATACGTTAGCAAGTGCTTGACTTGTGCGCGAGTCAAGGCGGAATACCAGAAACCTTCAGGCCCACTCCAACAACCAGAGATACCACAATGGAAATGGGAGCAAATTTCCATGGATTTTGTTACTGGCCTGCCTAGATCTCAACGTGGTAACGATACTATTTGGGTGATCGTGGATCGACTCACAAAATCTGCTCATTTCTTGGCTATCAAGGAAACGGATAAGTTCTCCACACTAGCAGACGTATATCTTAAGGAAGTTGTCTCGAGGCACGGGGTGCCCACCTCTATTATCTCGGATCGGGATGCACGTTTTACATCGGAATTGTGGCAAGCAATGCACAAGTCTTTTGGCTCACGTTTAGATATGAGCACAGCTTATCACCCACAAACGGATGGGCAGTCGGAACGTACCATCCAGACCCTAGAAGACATGCTTAGGGCATGTGTAATTGACTTTGGCAACGGCTGGGAAAAACATCTGCCACTTGTGGAATTTTCGTACAATAATAGCTACCACACCAGCATTAAAGCTGCTCCGTTTGAGGCATTGTATGGGCGTAAATGCCGGTCACCTCTTTGTTGGGCAGAGGTGGGGGATAGTCAGATTACTGGTCCAGAACATGTGGTTAACACAACAGAGAAAATTGCTCAGATACGACAACGAATGGCGGCAGCTTGTGATCGCCAGAAAGTCTACGCCGATAAGGACAGAAAACCACTAGAGCTCCAGGTTGGGGAGCGAGTATTACTCAAGGTTTCACCCTGGAAGGGTGTGGTTCGTTTTGGTAAACGAGGCAAACTTAACCCACGATACGTCGGACCTTTCGAAGTCATTGAGAAAATAGGCAAGGTGGCCTACAAACTAAACTTACCAGCGGAACTCAGTGCAGTTCACAACGTTTTCCACGTGTCAAATCAGAAGAAGTGTCTGTCAGATGAGACCCACATAGTTCCTTTGAAGGAGCTCACTATCGAAGAGCAGTTACGATTCGTCGAGGAACCGGTTGAAATCACGGACCGGGATGTTAAGGTCCTCAAACGTACTAGAATACCTCTCGTTCAAGTTCATTGGAACTCACGTCGCAGCCCAGAGTTCACCTGGGAACGCGAAGATCAGATGAAACAAAAGTATCCCCAACTGTTCGCAAACGGTACAACCACTACTGAGGCTGAAGCTACGAAATTTCGGGACGAAATTCCAGATCAACGGGGGGAGGATGTGACACCCCAGGAAAACCAGGAAAACCATGCAACTTAACTAGCTTCCTCAGTGAGTACGTGCTAAATTTCGGGATGAAATTTCTTTCAACTTGGGGATAATGTGACAACTCGTATTTCCGAACCTATCTTTGTACTTTGAAGTAACGTATGTGTACGAGATGTGATTTTGTGTAAGTGAATGATTATATGAATGATATGTTGATACGTGCTTTGTGTAATGTATGTATTTATATAAACGGCCCAAACGCACAACACTCACCCGATCGCACAAGCCCATTCAGGCCACACCTTTGCATCCGAGACCAAAGGGCAGCCCAAGCTTGGGTTCGGCCCATTACACTTGTGTCGTATAACACATGAGGGGAACGTAGACTCCTCATTCGTTTGCTAAACACAACACACATACAAACCCTAGTTTTCTCTCATCCTCTCTCTCAAACTCGACGGCAAGCACTTCCTCTCCATCGAAGATCCTTGTGTTCGGATCATCCTCGTTATACACTCTCAACCGGTTAGTGTTGTGTTATTGGTTGATTTCATGTTATGTGATTATGCAAGATTGTTGATCAATGTTAGTGTATTGTCATATGTTAGTCGAACCCGGTTAGGGTTTCTGTTTGTAAAATAATTGATATTAGGCTGCACGATGTTATGATATATATGGTGATTTAATGATAGCTTATGATTGAATGTGATAGAAGCTATTAATGGGTTGATGTTCATATAATCGACAAGCATGTCATATTTTCGGATGGTTTGCATGATGATGATGTTATCGGAATTGTGACTCTCGAAGTTTAAGGTTTTGATTAGTTTGATTTGTGATTTATAAGAATAGGTTGCATGTTAGTCCTTGAACTCATTAATCAGATGATCCGGTTGTAGATCCCTCATGATATTGATGTACTGTTCTTAAATTGATGATGATATGAATATGTTTGAATGCTGAAATAATTGATGATTTAATCTAAGTTGAAACTGCCAAACTTGTTAGCAAAGAATACAGAAATTACGGAGTGCAAATATGGAAGTTTGTTACATCTACGGTCTCGACACGGGTTGCGAGTCGAGAACCCACAGTCTCGACTCGAGACCACACCACATCAGCACAAAAACAGCATGACTCGAGATCATGGTAGCGAGTCTTGTTGCGACTCGAGACATGACTCGAGACCGCCTAGTTTCGAGTGATGAACGTATGACCCGAGACCTCCTCAGTTGCGACTCGAGAACTTGTAGGCTACAACTCGAGACCGCACAGTCTCAACTCGGGATCTCTAGTCTCGACTCGAGACCATATACACGTGCACACTGTTTTGGACTTGCATGCTGTTACGAGCTCAACTATTTGGGCCGCATACTTGGACTTTGCTTATTTACGTAGATGAGGCTATTGGATGTGTTTGTGCCCTGTTGATTAACTGAAGTATTTATACGTGTGTGCCATGATCAATACGTGTATGCAAATGTGTGTAGAAAACATACGTGCACTACCTAAATACGAACCTGACTTGTATGGTATAACTATGTTAGGACGTGGTTGACCACAATATAGCTTGATTGACCTTTCTGTGTATCGGCCGAGCAAACCAAGGTGAGTTCACACTCTACAAAGCATGGGATTCCCAAGGGTTGGGAATGAGGTTAAGGAATATGGATTCCTCGTCCTTTCTTGGGTAGGACAGTAATGGTTCAGGAATGTAATTCCTCATCCTTACGGACAGATAACTTTACTAGACCAAAACTCTATCACGAAGTCCCTCCTTTTTATATCGACTTAATCGCCGGGCCAAATGGCGAGCGGGTCATTAGTTAGATAGCGCTATTTAGGTCTGACAAGCCTCACACCGTGCCGCAGAGGACGGGTGTGAACTAATGGATCTGGGCACGTCAATGATGATAGACATTGACAGTTCAGGGCACTTAAACATGACTTTAGTCAGCAGTCGATATGGTAACGAGTCTAGTGTATACATGGGGTAGCCCCCCACGGCCGAAACGCCAGATAACTAACACGGGGTAGCCCCCACGGCTGGATTGCCAGAGTAAATGGGTTAAACAAATCACGTTTTCAACTATGGGGTAACCCCCACGGCAGGATGCCAGTTAGAGGAAACTGTTTTTGAAACAACTTAAAACGAACACCCAACAGTGAACTCACTCAACTTGTTGTTGACTCGTTACTACATGCTTTGCAGGACAATAGGTACTTAGCTGGAGCTTGCATGGGGAAGAGTCGTTGTGGGACATGGACAGCCGTGTGCCATGTTAAACCTTGGAACAATTAAACTTATGCTTTGGTTTTAAACGTTATGCTTCCGCTTGCAACTTAAACCATGTTTTATTTGAACACCAATTGTATTGCTTGGATTTTTATAATCACTTATATGCTTGTTCAACTTGATTGGTGGCTGGATCCTGGTCAGTCACGCCTCCAAGCGGTGATACTCCGCAGGTGGATTTTGGGGGTGTGACACCATAGTTGTAGCAGACTCTTGCTTTCTTCTTCCGGCAATCTTCTTCTTGATGCCCCGGAATTTTGCAGAAATTGCAATACCCTTTGCATCTTCCAAAATTCTTTCTTTTGCAAGTATTGCAAAATGGAACAGTGGAAGATTGCCCAGTTCCCTTTCTCTTGAAATTGCTACGGTTACCTATGCGGAATCCCTGGGTAATCTTTTGGGCCACTTCCTTTTTCCGGGTTTCTTCTCTTGTGCGTACCAGTCCGTCCGTTAGGGTGTTAGCTAATTCCACTGCATCGTCATTAGTGCGAGGTCTCGCAGCTTTAACGATATCACGGATTTCACCAATCAATCCCCAAATATAGCGGGAAATAAGTACCGGCTCTGGCGAAGCCAGGGTTGGTACCACTCTCGCATATTCGAAGAATGTCGAAGTATACCCTCGACAGTCTACATCCACCATCCGGTGGTTCGGGAACTTATTTGTCATTTTTTCCTTTTCATATTCGGGACAGAATTTTCTTTCCACTAGCGGTTTAAATTATTCCCAACTCATGGCATAGGCCATATTTCTTCCTTTGGCTTGAAGTACCGTATTCCACCATTCTAGCGCCCCTTCTTTAAAAAGATGCGACGCATACATGACCTTATCTTCCTCGACACATTTACTTATCATAATTACTGCTTCGGTTTTCTCCAACCAACGCAGCGCCGCAGTCGCCCCTTCATTGCCTGCAAATTCAGCTGGTTTACAGGCAAGAAATTCCTTGTAAGTGCAACCAGGTGTTGTAGCTTTCATTCTTCTGAAAATTGGGGCTTCAGTACATCATCGTTATTATTATTGTTGTTGTTGCCGCCTCCGTTTACACTATTACTGAAGTGGTCTTCATGAGTACGTTTGCTAGGAATAATTTGTTGAGGTTCAACTGGATTTCGTGCAGCTGCAAGGATTGCTGGAATAGCATTGGCTATTCCCTGAGCAACGATATTCTCGATATCTTGCCTATTCAGAAATTGATCCTCATTGTTTTGCTCAGATTGATTAACTTCATTAACTGGTTCATTACCAGCGTTTGCCATCTGGTAATTAATTTATATGAGTGATTAGCATAAAATAATTAATAACCAAATAAAAAAAAAAACAATTGCACATAATCAAATTAACACGTATAGCCAAAATTGTCGATCTTTCGACGTTCGATATTTTATATATAATAGGAATCCGTACAAACTGGTTATCTTACAAAAGTTTTTATTTTTAAGTATTACACATAATTATATTTTATGATTATATTATTATTAAACAAACACACCACACCACCCCACATGTTCCCTGTTAGCTGGCACTTTAGAAACGACGCTCCCTCTCGTCGTACTTCCAAGATATCCTCTCTCCTACTTCCCGGATTCGGTTCCCTGCATCAATCAGCTCCTCGCCATAATGACGGAGTTCAGCCAAATTTTCAGAGCTCATAGGTGAGTGTAGTGGAGGCTCAGGATCAAATTGAGGGAAAAAGGTATCAGGGTTATTTAGGAGATTCTGGAACTGCCAGTCGGTGGTCCACCATTCTTCTAGTTCTACTGGTAGAGGTTGGGTGTGGATAATAGTGTCACACCCCGACCACGTAAAACAACAAAGCGTGGCGGAAACGTCGGGGAGTGTTGTAACAGAATTATCGTTTCATAACCATGGATACAAAAAGTGTTTCGTTTTATTGATAATATTAAACATTAACATTGTTTTAACACATAACAAACAAGTTTTATATCGACTATCATTGTTTTATGTCACTAAGGCCTCGTCCAGATCCTATGTGACGCATGCATCCTAGAACGTCAATCAAGCAACAACATCTGAAACATATGTAAAAACAAAGTCAGCAAAGAAATGCTGGCGAGTACATAGGTTTTATAAGAGTATCGGAATCATGGCTTGATTACATATATTGCAATACCTCGAAAACCTTGTTTTTAAAAAGTGTATAATATTGCAACATGACTAACCAACTCAAATCAAGATGGTTATAATTTATAAAATTTCATAGCCACGATTCTTAACCCAAAAGCTTTTTGTTTAGAAAACCATCTTGTAAGACATCTCGTATAAACTCGTTAATAAAACTCGTATATTACTTCGAAAACATCGTTGAGTGACATCGTTTCAATATCGTTTACCCAAGTGAACTAAATAACGCCACGGTATGTAATATGTTGAAAACACTTATATATAAGAAGTACCAGCGGCGTATCTACCATGTTTTCACCACATTACACCCGTCCCGTTATCTAAACACTAGCCAAAAACCAATCGTTTACCCAAATCGTTTAACATCGTTTCCAAATAGTTTACTCGTTTAAATCGTTTAAATCATCCTCCTTTTAATTGTGAAAACTTATATATGGTCGTCTCTATATTACTTCGAAAACATCGTTGAGTGACATTGTTTCAATATCGTTTACCCAAGTGAACTAAATAACGCCACGGTATGTAATATGTTGAAAACACTTATATATAAGAAGTACCAGTGGCGTATCTACCATGTTTTCACCACATTACACCCGTCCCATTATCTAAACACTAGCCAAAAACCAATCGTTTACCCAAATCGTTTAACATCGTCTCCAAATCGTTTCCAAATCGTTTACTCGATTAAATCATTTAACTCATCCTCGTTTTAATTGTGATAACTTATATATGGTCGTCTCGTTAATAACATTCAAACCTTCGTGACTTGACTACCTCGTTCCTCGCTTCTGGTATTAACAAACCCTCAAAGGGTAAGTTAATAATTACAGATTCAGTCGTTACCCACAACACCCACACATAACCATGGGTATAGTGAAATAACGGGATATGTCAGATCCTATGGTACCATAACCTAATACTGGTCGGTTCAGCCAAAATTAATGAATGCCATTCGTTATGTAACTACAACCAACAAGTTCGTTCACATTATCGAAATCGTTATTAGTTTAGTATAAATCGTTCTATTCGTTTTTGAAATCATCGTTTAAACCTTGAAAACATTTTGTACATATGAATCACCCCAAAACAATTGAAAGTTGTAAAATAGGGGAACTATGTACTCACATGTAGTGCAAGGTATCCTCAATCAATAGTACTTCAACAAACTCGAGTAAACCAGAGAAATCAAGCAGTACCTAGTAATTTAATCACTAGTCAAACAACAGACGTCTAAATCGGAAGATCGGACAGAATGAGGTCTTGTAAAACAAATGAGTGTTGGAACTCATGTGATATGGTTTAACAAGGCTTACATCCTAAATGAAACCTAACCTAAGTGCTTTCGACCCATCGCGTCCCATTAAGGTAGCTTATGCTACTTTAACGCGTCGTTCGCGTGAAACGCGTTCGGAACGCCTAACTAGTCCGATGATAAGTAAAATATGCCTCAACATGTTTAATATTTTTGTCTAATCAGTTTAGATACCAAAGGTTATGTTACATATGCTTAAAATGAATTTTGGCGTAAAAGGGCATTTTTGGTAATTTACCTAAGGCATATAAACTACCTATCATAAAACTACTTAAACGAAGCGATCATAAGGTATAACCTTGGAAGGTTATTCCCTATACACTATGGTCACCTAATGTGTTTGGTCGGATCCTAATGATCGACCAAACGGGTCGGGTTCGAAAGTATAAGCGAGTGTTTAAATCGCTTACCTTTACGACCCTAGACAAGCACAAAACTAAAAGTGACGAGCTAAACATGTTAGAACATGTTTAACAAGGTTTGAAAACAGGTTTGGTGTCAAAACAAACGGTTTTGATACCCATAAGTAGTTTGGTTACAAAATACGTAAGAATACGTATTTTGGCCGAAACTACGACTCGTCACTGAGCCTAGATAACGTGGTAATCAGTAGGTATAGTCACAAGGGACTATAACCATCGTGATTACGCTCACGTTATGAAGTTCAAACGAACTTCACATTGACCATAAACTGGTCAATGTAGAAAGTCAAACGCAGTTTGACTTTAACGCTAAAACGAATGAAAAGAACGAAAGAACACTTACAACGGGTCCAAGAATGGAAGTTTTGAATCCGAATATTCTCAGGTATGAAGTGTTAAACACATCAACTTAGAGAACAAATTCAGATTTCAAAGGTGTGGGTTTTGGGGTTGAGATCATGGGGGTATTTATAGGATTTCTAGAACTGTTAAGATCGTTCCTCGAATAACGTGCTTCAATCTCATCCATACACCTCAAGCCCATGGTTTTACAAAACCATTTGAGCCCATAGTATTGCCCAAAACCATGTGCAATTGGGTTATGAGTGCTTAACAGCTGTTAACAGCTGGTTAATCTGGTTTTTCTATTCTGGGAGGTCCTTACAGACCGTATGGCTAAGGGCTTATGGTCCGTAAGCCTTGTGCAGACCAGCCAAGTTTCAAAAATGGCAGAATAGGCCCCTGAAGCCCCAAACTTGATATTTGATGCATTTTTGACACGTTAAGCCCCGTTAACCCCATTTCAAAGCTCTAAAATGAAGTTAAAGTATAGGGAACTTATAATGTGCTCAAAAATATCTCGGATGTCGGTTCCTTTGGTGGTACGGTTGTGTTGTTCGGTTAATTACGACGGAAGTTGTAACGAACGCAAAAACGATCCAAATTAAGCGACGAATGAAATTTTCTTATGCCAAACACCAAAATAAAATATTTTAATGCTTGCATAAATTTTTGGAGGTCCGGATATATTCAGAACGTAAGATATGCGCGAAAATGCAAACTTGTGCACTTTTTGACGCTTTTAGTCCCTGAATGAGAATAAAGTTTATTTTAGCACACCGAACCCCTCAAAGCCTATTTCTAAGCTATGTAAAGGATATTTAGGGTATGTTTAACTTATGGTCATGTTCCGAAATGTTCGTTACAGTTCAAATCGGCATAGTTTCGCAGTTTGACACAAATAGTTCCTGCGATCGAACAAAGTTGATTTCGACACACCAAACCATTCAAAACTTATTTCTAAGTTATGTGGAGGTTATTTAAGGTATGTTAAGCCTATGTCACTATTCCGGAGTGTTTGTCGCGTTATACTAACTGCGTTTACACACCAGTTTGCGTCTAACCTTCCAGAATGCGATTTAAAGCTTGCAATCGGAAACGAATCGAATTGAAAAATCACCAAACACAAATACACACATAGAAACACCAAAACACATATAATAACACCAAAGCACATTTTTTTATTAATAAACATCATTGTTTTACATCGTACATCGATTACAGAACACAGTTGTCACAGTCTCCCCTACTTCAGGAAATTTCGTCCCGAAATTTTAACTAGAGGAAGCTTGTGAGAACAAATGCGGATATTTTGCCTTCATCTGGTCCTCACATTCCCAAGTAAACTCTGGACCACGTTTGGATTCCCAGTGAACTTTGACCAATCGAATCCGTTTGTTCTTCAACTGTTTGAAAGCACGGTCCACGATATCCACGGGTTTCTCGACAAAGTGCATTGTTTCATTGATTCGAATCTCGTCGAGAGGAATGTGTAGATCAGCGTCAGCTAAACACTTTCGCAGATTGGACACGTGAAAAGTCGAATGAATATTTCCAAGCTCTGGAGGTAGCTCTAGTCGATAGGCAACCTTTCCAATTCTTTCCACAATCTTAAATGGTCCCACATATCGTGGTGCAAGGTTTCCTTTCTTTCCAAATCTCACGACTCCCTTCCAAGGTGAAACCTTGAGTAGGACACAATCTCCGACTTGAAATTCTAAGGGCTTGCGTCGTAAATCCGCATATCTCTTTTGACGGTTCCGAGCTATCACAAGATTATCGCGGATTTTCTTGATTTTGTCTGTTGTTTCTAGAACGAGCTCAGGTCCAGTAAGCTGAGCTTCATCGGTCTCGTTCCAACAGACAGGTGAACGACACTTTCGACCATAGAGAGCTTCGAATGGTGCCATTTTAATACTAGTATGATGACTATTGTTGTAAGAGAACTCGATCAGTGGAAGATGAGAATCCCAATTACCACCAAAGTCGATCACGCATGCTCTAAGCATATCCTCCAAAGTTTGAATCGTTCGCTCAGATTGACCATCTGTTTGGGGATGATAAGCAGTGCTTAGATTCAGTTGGGTTCCCAAAGCAGATTGCATGGCCTTCCAGAAATGAGATGAAAATCGAGCATCACGATCAGAGATGATATCCAAGGGAACACCATGTCGTGATACAATCTCATCAACATAAATCTTTGCAAGTTTATCAGCAGATAGATCCTCGTGGATCGCAATAAAGTGAGCTGACTTCGTTAATCGATCGATGACAACCCAAATAGCAACATGACCTTTAGATGTATGCGGTAATTTAGTGATGAGATCCATCGCAATGTTCTCCCATTTCCAAACCGGTATCTCTGGTTGTATAAGCAAACCAGAAGGTCGTTGATGTTCTGCCTTGACTTTGAGACAAGTTAGGCATTTCGACACATACAAGGCAACATCTTTCTTCATACCAGGCCACCAGATCTTAGTACGAAGATCCTTGTACATTTTATCAGCACCAGGATGGACAGAATATTGAGACTTATGTGATTCGTCCATCGCTAAAGTGCGAAGATCGTCTTGTTTCGGAATCCACAATCGATTCTTAAAATAGAGCAAACCATCGTCTTTCGCTTCGAGCTTAAGCTCAAGTTGACGTGGTAATTCCATACCCATCAAATTTTGTGAAACACAAAATTGTTGAGCTTGAAGGACACGAGATTGAAGATCGGATAGAGTTCAAACAGAATGAAGCTTGACTCGCTCCTTTCGACTAAGCGCATTGGCAACAACATTCGCCTTACCAGGGTGGTAGCGAATCTCGCAGTCATAGTCGTTTAAGAGTTCAACCCAACGTCGTTGCCTCATGTTCAGCTCTTTCTGATTAAGAATGTGCTGGAGACTTTTGTGGTCTGTGAAAACCACACACTTCGTTCCATAGAGGTAGTGTCTCCAGATTTTAAGTGCGAAAACCACAGCTCCTAACTCAAGATCATGAGTTGTGTAGTTCTTCTCGTGAACTTTCAGCTGTCTAGATGCATATGCAATAACCTTACCTCATTGCATAAGGACGCAACAAAGGCCTAAGTTGGACGCATCGTAATAGACAACGAAATCATGGCTTCCCTCGGGCAGAGATAGAACAGGAGCATTACATAACTTCTGCTTCAGCGTTTGGAACGCTTCTTCTTGCTTGGGTCCCCACTCGAAAGGCTTATTCTTCTGAGTCAAAGCAGTGAGTGGAACCGCAATCTTCGAGAAATTTGAAATGAATCGACGATAATAACCCGCAAGACCAAGAAAAGATCGAATCTCCGTAGGCATCGTCGGTGTATTCCAGTCCTTAATAGCAGCAATCTTGGATGGATCCACATGAATACCCTGCTCATTGACTATAAGACCCAAGAATTGAACTTCTTTAAGCCAGAATTCACACTTGGAGAATTTAGCAAAAAGTTGTTCCTTCTTCAGGAGTTCCAATGTTAAGCGAAGGAGTTGCTCGTGCTCGGCTCGAGATTTTGAATAAATGAGAATATCGTCGATGAACACAATAATGAACTTGTCCAAATAAGGTTTGCAGACCCTATTCATTAAGTCCATAAAGATAGCTGGAGCATTTGTCAAACCAAAAGGCATGACAGTGAACTCGTAATGCCCATATCTTGTGCGGAAAGCAGTTTTGGGAATATCTTCTTCGAGAACACGAAGTTGATGATACCCAGAACGCAGATCGATCTTGGAAAAGCATGAAGCACCCTGCAGCTGGTCGAAGAGATCATCAATTCGAGGTAGGGGATATCGATTCTTGATGGTGAGCTTATTAAGCTCACGATAATCGATACACATTCGAAAAGGTCCATCTTTCTTTTTCACGAAGAGGACAGGAGCTCCCCAAGGTGAAAAACTCGGTCGGATGAATCCTTTATCAGATAACTCTTGAAGCTGTTTCGATAACTCTTGCATCTCCAACGGTGCAAGACGATAAGGTGCTTTTGCAATCGGGTTGGCATTGGGTACAACGTCAATATGAAACTCGACTTGACGAACTGGAGGCAAACCAGGCAGTTCATCAGGAAACACCTCCGGATAATCCCGAACAATCAGAATATCCTGAATACTCTTGCTCTTGCTTTTCTCCTCGGTGACATGTGCCAGAAAAGCAACATATCCTTTTCGTAAATACCTTTGGGCTTCCAAACACGTCATAAGCTTCAAACCACCAGATGGCTTCTCTCCACGAATTTCCAGAACATCGCCAGAAGACAAAGGAATACGAACAATCTTATCGAAACAAACCACCTCATCGTGGTGTTTGGTTAACCAATCCATTCCAACGATAATATCGAAACTCCCAAGTTGCATCGGTGTGAGGTCAATAGGAAAAAGATGGTTATCAAGGTTTAACTGACAATCGCGAATAACAGAATCGAGAACAAGAGGTTTACCAGTAGAAACTTCGACAGATAAGGGTTTCCTCAGTTTAGTTCTAGGTATCGCAAGCAAAGGCTCAAAAGATAACGAAACAAAACTTCTATCGGCACCAGAATCAAAAAGAATAGACGCATGTCGATTGTTAACAAGAAACGTACCGTTAACCACTTCGTTGTCGGCCCTCGCTTCGTTTGCATTCAAATTGTACGCTCGCCCACGAGCGGGATTCACATTAACGTTGACGTTTGCATTCGCATTCGCATTCGGGTTCGCGTTAGCCTTCGCGTTTGCATTCACCAGTCTCGGACAGTTGTTGCGGAAGTGACCATACTCTCCACAATTAAAACATGAACCCGGTGGGAATCTCACAACATTCCCCTGACCTGGAGCTGGAACCTGAGCAACCTGATTCTGTCCCACACGACAAACATTGGCCAAATGCCTAAGTTTACCACACGTTGTGCATTGTTTGCAAGCTTGTTGTGCAACGTGATGACCGTTGCAACGAGCACAATGAGGTGCGGTACCAGCATACGCTTTCTTTGCAGGTGGCTGAGCCGGTGGGTTCTGCGGGTTCTGAGCAGTCTGTGCTGTAACAGCAAAATTCTGGGCACCCTTTCGCTTCCTCGATTTCTTCGACGACTCACCTTCCTTACCCTTATCCTTTTTCTTGTCCTTCCCTGACTCAGTCGCCTTCTTTTTATCACCCTTGCGGGTGAGTTTACCCTTCCTGACTTGAGTCTCAGTCCGGGTAGCAGACAACTCGATTGCTTGACGAAGGGTAGTAGGATTAACACCGGTCACAATCTCCAGAATAGAATCGGGTAGACCATCGATATATCTCTCGATTGCTTTCTCCAGAGGGGTAACCATGGTGGGACACAATAGACTGAGTTCCTCAAAACGATTCGTGTACGCACGGTGTTCAGCCCCATCTTGCTTTAAACCGTCAAACCCTCGCTCCAAATCCCGAATTTCGTGACGGGGACAAAACTCCTTCATCATGAGAGCCCGAAGCTCTTCCCATGTTTGTGCCAACGCCACTTCGGCACCCCTGTCGCGCATAATACCATTCCACCAGGTAAGCGCTCGCTTCTCAAACACGCTCGAAGCAAATTCAACCTTACGCGCATTCGGACACTGCACATGTCTGAATGTGCTCTCGATACTCTCAAACCACTGCAGGAGCGCAGTTGCTCCTTGCGACCCAGAAAACGTAAGCGGCTTCGCAGTATTGAAATTCTTGAAATTACACGGTGCATTATTGTTGTTGTATATCTCGTGGACTTGGGTCACAACACCTAGAAGCACAGCAGCCACTTGCTGAGAGACCAGGGCTGCGATTTCTTCAATAGTGAAAGATTGTGCTTCACGTCGAGGAGGCATTGTCTAAGAAGGAAATATGAGAGACGAGTGAGGTTGATAATTAGGAAAAGCAAAAGAGGTATTGACAAAACACAAGGAAGGCGATCATTTGTTCATTACCTTGAAAAAACAAACGACACGCAGTGACTAATCAAAGTAAATGGATCCAAATAACGTATCGCGAAGACATGCTTGCCTATAAGTGAACACTCACCCCAAGAGTTCCCAGGTAAGAGTGACTGGTCCGATTATGTGGATTTGTACGAACACTCTAGCCTTAGACAGAAAACTCCGAGAACAGGCACTCACTCTTCCAGTTTGCACGTGTTCACATTATTTAGACCCAAACTTTGATGAGATTTTGAAAACTAGAGGGTTCAAAACCTTATAATAGAGGGTTCAAAACCTAATAATTAATCATCCTAGAACAGATGATTAGTTTTCAAAGCGGGTTCAAAAATTGTGTTCTCGTTGTGGTTATCACCTAAGGATAGGTGACGATTTTGTTTTAAAAATCTAAACACAAATAAACTTGCGTTGGGGTCCTAGAAGTTATAGTCTAGGTCAAAGAATTACTAATAACCTAATTCCCTATTACCATTGGCTCTGATACCAACTCTTCTGTCACACGCCGACCACGTAAAACAACAAAGCATGGCGGAAACGTCGGGGAGTGTTGTAACAGAATTATCGTTTCATAACCATGGATACAAAAAGTGTTTCGTTTTATTGATAATATTAAACATTAACAATGTTTTAACACATAACAAACAATTTTATATCGACTATCATTGTTTTATGTCACTAAGGCCTCGTCCAGATCCTATGTGACGCATGCATCCTAGAACGTCAATTAAGCAACAACACCTGAAACATATGTAAAAACAAAGTCAGCAAAGAAATGCTGGCGAGTACATAGGTTTTATAAGAGTATCGGAATCATGGCTTGATTAAATATATTGCAATACCTCGAAAACCTTGTTTTTAAAAAGTGTATAATATTGCAACATTATTAACCAACTCAAATCAAGATGGTTATAATTTATAAAATTTCGTAGCCACGATTATTAACCCAGAAGCTTTTTGTTTAGAAAACCATCTTGTAAGACATCTCGTATAAACTCGTTAATAAAACTCGTATATTACTTCGAAAACATCGTTGAGTGACATCGTTTCAATATCGTTTACCCAAGTGAACTAAATAACGCCACGGTATGTAATATGTTGAAAACACTTATATATAAGAAGTACCAGCGGCGTATCTACCATGTTTTCACCACATTACACCCGTCCCGTTATCTAAACACTAGCCAAAAACCAATCGTTTACCCAAATCGTTTAACATTGTTTCCAAATCATTTACTCGTTTAAATCGTTTAAATCATCCTCGTTTTAATTGTGAAAACTTATATATGGTCGTCTCGTTAATAAAACTCGTATATTACTTCGAAAACATCGTTGAGTGACATCGTTTCAATATCGTTTACCCAAGTGACCTAAATAACGCCACGGTATGTAATATGTTGAAAACACTTATATATAAGAAGTACCAGCTGCGTATCTACCATGTTTTCACCACATTACACCCGTCCCGTTATCTAAACACTAGCCAAAAACCAATCGTTTACCCAAATTGTTTAACATCGTCTCCAAATCGTTTCCAAATCGTTTACTCGATTAAATCATTTAACTCATCCTCGTTTTAATTGTGATAACTTATATATGGTCGTCTCGTTAATAACATTCAAACCTTCGTGACTTGACTACCTCGTTCCTCGCTTCTCGTATTAACAAACCCCCAAAGGGTAAGTTAATAATTACAGATTCAGTCGTTACCCACAACACCCACACATAACCATGGGTATAGTGAAATAACGGGATATGTCAGATCCTATGGTACCATAACCTAATACTGGTCGGTTCTGCCAAAATTAATGAATGCCATTCGTTATGTAACTACAACCAACAAGTTCGTTCACATTATCGAAATCGTTATTAGTTTAGTATAAATCGTTCTATTCGTTTTTGAAATCGTCGTTTAAACCTTGAAAACATTTTGTACATATGAATCACCCCAAAACAATTGAAAGTTGTAAAATAGGGGAACTATGTACTCACATGTAGTGCAAGGTATCCTCAATCAATAGTACTTCAACAAACTCGAGTAAACCAGAGAAATCAAGCAGTACCTAGTAATTTAATCACTAGTCAAACAACAGACGTCTAAATCGGAAGATCGGACAGAATGAGGTCTTGTAAAACAAATGAGTGTTGGAACTCATGTGATATGGTTTAACAAGGCTTACATCCTAAATGAAACCTAACCTAAGTGCTTTCGACCCATCGCGTCCCATTAAGGTAGCTTATGCTACTTTAACGCGTCGTTCGCGTGAAACGCGTTCGGAACGCCTAACTAGTCCGATGATAAGTAAAATATGCCTCAACATGTTTAATATTTTTGTCTAATCAGTTTAGATACCAAAGGTTATGTTACATATGCTTAAAATGAATTTTGGCGTAAAAGGGCATTTTTGGTAATTTACCTAAGGCATATAAACTACCTATCATAAAACTACTTAAACGAAGCGATCATAAGGTATAACCTTGGAAGGTTATTCCCTATACACTATGGTCACCTAATGTGTTTGGTCGGATCCTAATGATCGACCAAACGGGTCGGGTTCGAAAGTATAAGCGAGTGTTTAAATCGCTTACCTTTACGACCCTAGACAAGCACAAAACTAAAAGTGACGAGCTAAACATGTTAGAACATGTTTAACAAGGTTTGAAAACAGGTTTGGTGTCAAAACAAACGGTTTTGATACCCATAAGTAGTTTGGTTACAAAATACGTAAGAATACGTATTTTGGCCGAAACTACGACTCGTCACTGAGCCTAGATAACGTGGTAATCAGTAGGTATAGTCACAAGGGACTATAACCATCGTGATTACGCTCACGTTATGAAGTTCAAACGAACTTCACATTGACCATAAACTGGTCAATGCAGAAAGTCAAACGCAGTTTGACTTTAACGCTAAAACGAATGAAAAGAACGAAAGAACACTTACAACGGGTCCAAGAATGGAAGTTTTGAATCCGAATATTCTCAGGTATGAAGTGTTAAACACATCAACTTAGAGAACAAATTCAGATTTCAAAGGTGTGGGTTTTGGGGTTGAGATCATGGGGGTATTTATAGGATTTCTAGAACCATTAAGATCGTTCCTCGAATAACGTGCTTCAATCTCATCCATACACCTCAAGCTCATGGTTTTACAAAACCATTTGAGCCCATAGTATTGCCCAAAACCATGTGTAATTGGGTTATGAGTGCTTAATAGCTGTTAACAGCTGGTTAATCTAGTTTTTCTGTTCTGGGAGGTCCTTACGGACCGTATGGCTAAGGGCTTATGGTCCGTAAGCCTTGTGCAGACCAGCCAAGTTTCAAAAATGGCAGAACAGGCCCCTGAAGCCCCAAACTTGATATTTGATGCATTTTTGACACGTTTAAGCCCCGTTAACCCCATTTCAAAGCTCTAAAATGAAGTTAAAGTATACGGAACTTAAAATGTGCTAAAAAATATCTCGGATGTCGGTTCGTTTGGTCGTACAGTTGCGTTGTTCGGTTAATTACGACGGAAGTTATAACGAACGCAAAAACGATCCAAATTAAGCGACGAATGGAATTTTCTTATGCCAAACACCAAAATTAAATATTTTTATGCTTGCATAAATTTTTGGAGGTCCGGATATATTCAGAACATAAGATATGCGCGTAAATGCAAACTTGTGCACTTTTTGACGCTTTTAGTCCCTGAATGAGCATAAAGTTTATTTTAGCACACCGAACCCCTAAAAGCCTATTTATAAGCTATGTAAAGGATATTTAGGGTATGTTTAACTTATGGTCATGTTCTGGAATGTTCGTTACCGTTCAAATCGGCATAGTTTCGCAGTTTGACACAAATAGTCCCTGGGATCGAACAAAGTTGATTTCGACACACCAAACCATTCAAAACTTATTTCTAAGTTATATGGAGGTTATTTAAGGTATGTTAAGCCTATGTAACTATTCCGGAGTGTTTGTCACGTTATACTGACTGCGTTTACGCACCAGTTTGCGTCTAACCTTCCAGAACGCGATTTAAAGCTTGCAATCGGAAACGAATCGAATTGAAAAATCACCAAACACAAATACACACATAGAAACACCAAAACACATATAATAACACCAAAGCACATTGTTTTATTAATAAACATCATTGTTTTACATCATACATCGATTACAGAACACAGTTGTCACAAATAGGATCTGGGATTTCAGGCTCTAGGTCAACTAGAAGTTGTGCTTCCACTGGGTAACTAAAGTGGTTTTCATCGGCAGGTCCGATGAGGTTACTAAGAGCTAGTTTATGATCCAACTCTTCGCAGGGTGGCATTTCCTGGTTTTGCATGGAACTTTCCCGAATCTCTATTTTCTTGCCTTTACCTTTGGGATCTTCCTTCTTAATTACTTTCCGTGTTGCTGGTTTCTCCCTGCGCACACGTCTCCAGCCCACAATTCTTCTTCTTTTCTTGGGTTTGGGTTTTTCCAGTGGCTGGGCTTGAAATTCCATAGGTTCCTCCACATCGGCACAATAATCGGTAAAGTCTCTGGAAACTTCCACATTCACATAATAGAGATTGATATTCTGAAGAGCTTCAGATAATTCATTCATGTTGTTTAGCAGATATGAAGAAACACACAAAATTTTAGGTCAAAATTTTGTAAATTCAATTTTAACAGAATCACAGAATGGGAATCGGAAAATTTTAATATTAATTACAAATATCTAATAAGCCATTTTATTGAAACAAAATATTTATTTTTAGTACAACAAAATTTGAAATATACTAGTGGTTATTTATTATATTTAAAGTTTCTGAGTTGTAGGTAGCATCGGTGTTGGTACTGGTTTGGGGATTTAATTATAAGTTAGCATTTACTGCTATAGTGGCTAACATATAGAGATTTGCCCATTGTTCGTCTAATTCATCTTCCCATGGTTGGTTATTGTCTATTTCCTGGGTTTCCTCATTAATCATCCCTCCTTTTGGTTGAGACTTCTTTATTTTCTCTTGACTTTTTCTAATAATCTAACTTCTTTTATTAGGGTTAAGTGGTTTCTCAAACCGTGCCTTACGAACAAATATTCCCTCCTCAGTATCTGCTGAGTATCTTTAGGAATTTGATTGGGATGAAGTTCCCTTATCTTTAGGTGATCTATCTAATTTAAGATAGATATCCGAAATTCTTTGCTTACCCATACTGTAACTAACAAGTAGTCAGTTAAAAACACATAATCACAAAACGGTAATCAGGAAATTTAAGTATTTCCAATACTTAATTGGCTTAAATCAGTGGCTCTAATACCACCTTTTCCTGTCACGGCCCCAGCCCCGGTTTGACCCGGTCAGGAGCCGTGGGACAGGAACCCGTGGTATTTATTAATTGAGTTGATAGCGGAAGATTTACAGGATCTTTTTAAACTTGAAAATGCCTGACTATTTTATTCCATAAATCGGGATAAACCCCGTGATTTACATTAGAGGAATTTCACAAGGAAATTCCCTGATTTACAAAACATGTTTATTCATTTTATTTGAGCCACCTCTTCAAGCTGGTTAGTGCTCCATAGCACGTTTTCCTTGATTTACAGCAGGTCGCCTGAAACATTTTTAAAAATATTTTATCAGCGGGGAAATACTGGCGAGTCATTCAAGTATGTAAAATGACACATTAGTTAATAATTACAGCATAAGAGCGATTACAATGGCTTCTATCTTATTTTTATCCGGCGCCGTGTCACCTGGTGATGATGGTCATACCACTATTGGGTCTTTCCCCAAGTAGTGATGATTATCACTGTAAGGATTTATTAGCCTAACCGTGAGAAATTAGTAATGTGCACAATACCCCAATTAGCCAGTGATTCAAGATAACCATGACTTAATCCCTGTAATTATAACTTTTGAAAATGCTTGGAGTATTGTAAAATACTGTTGATAAAAAGAGAATGACTCACATTGCAGATTTAAATGGGCAGAGCTTAGCCTACTGATTAGCCTTGTAACCTAATTTAAATAACAATGCACACGAACTAGGTCAGTAACTAATACAGCATTTACGATAACTCACGAGACTAAAACCCTCACAACGAATGACAAAGTGCTATACTTAAACATCCGTCGAATTTACGACTAATGACAAAGTATGGCCCTAATGTGGGCAGCACTTAAACATCCATCGGATAGTTTCAATCGATCGGACATTGAATCGTAGCAGCGACCGAGTTAATACCCTATATCGTATCAGCACCCCTCTAATTGAAATTGTGATTTCGAACAGTATAACTTCGTTTTTGAAAGTTGTTTTCAACACCACTGAACTGCTCGTAACCCATTCTATTTATATGTGAAATTTGGGGTTCACGCGGCCCGCGTGAACCTTAGCTTGATCTTTACGCGGCCCGCGAGAGGCCCTAGTCGTAGACTAGGGCTAGCGTGTCATCAGTGGTGCTGCCACGTGTATGCCACGTGGCCCGGGAATGCTTATCCGGTTAACTTAGGTTTGACGCGGCCCGCGTAAGGCCATGCTTAACCTTTACGCGGCCCGCCTGAAGACCAATTTTCTAGATTTCTTGGTTTTTGATATGGATTAGGGTTTTAGGGGTCTGAGTTCGCACTTACGGGTCAATTTGGGACATTTTTGAGAGTCCTTACAGGAAATATGAGAGAAAACGAGTGAGATTGACATTGGATAATCAAAAGAGATGTTAAAAATATCGACAAAACATAAGGATTGTGATCATTTGTTCGTTACTTAAAACAAACAAATGAAACACAACGACTAATCCAAGTAAATGGATCTTTATAATGTATCATGAAGACATGCTTTAGCCTATAAGTTGATACTCACCCTAAGAGTTCCTAGGTAAGAGTGACTGGTCCGATTATGCTGATTTGTACGAACACTCTAACCTTAGAAAGAAAACTCAGGGTACACCTATCCACCCTTCCGGATTGCACGTGTTCACATTATTAAAACCCAAACTTTTGATGAGATTTTGAAAATTTTCAAGGCTTAAAGGCCTGAAAATAAATCATCTAAGGATAGATGATGATCTATTGTAAAACTTGGTGATTTGACATCTATGAGTGGATTAGGACTTTGAATTTTTTGGGTAATCACCTAAGGATAGGTGATGGTTTTGTATATTTGTTGCACTAAGAATCTAGACGCAAGATAACTCGTGTTAGGGTCCTAGGAAGGTTATAGTCTAGGTTAAAAGCATTACTAATAACCTAATTCTCTATAACCATGGCTCTGATACCAATCTGTAACACCCCAATCGCGTAATATACAACATGCGGCAGAAACATTGGGGAGTCACGTTACAAATTGTTTCACAACACATGATATGTAAAGTTTTATTTTATTGAGTTAATTGTTTACATTGTCTTGGAAAATACAAGTATTATACAACAATTGTCTTGTAGGTTTTAAGGTAAACTAAGGCCCAAGTCCGCCCTATGTGTTGCATGCTCAAAGTTAAACATTAGCTCCTGAAACATATGTGAAAATAAAAGGTCAGCATAAAAATGCCTGTGAGTAACATAGGTTTTGTGATGAAGACTCATGGCTTTGAATGTTAAAAGAAATGTTTAACTATTCCAAAAGTAGCCATGAATCTTTAACAAAATGTTTCTTTTATGAACTCATATGAAAATCATTTGATTTAAAAGAAATGATGCATGGTTAACTTAATAACCAAATTAAATATCTTGTATAAACCAATGTTTTTGTGTAAACCAAAATATGTCATGTCTTGTATAAAATATGTCATTTCTTGTATAAACAAACAATGTCTTGTTTGGTAAAAACCACAAATGTCTCGTATGGTAAACAAAAGTCTTGTTTAAACCATAAATAATGTCTTGTGTAAACCAAGATATCTTGTATAAAACAAGTGTTTTGAATAAACAAAGGTCTTGTTTAATCAAAAGGTTTTGTCTTATAAAACAAATGCTTTTATTGTGAAAACATATATTAGGATTGTTGGCGAATACATTCAAGCCTTGTTGAGTGTCGGATAGACCCTTATAAAGACAAAGGTCTATCAAATGTTCATCGGATTCTGTCATTCCCTAAGGTCACTTCCAAACAAACCTAGGAAGCGGAATGGGATTTTTGTCACACCCTGCTAGTAGTGGAAGCATATTGTGTGTGACGTAAGAAAGGTAATCATTGCATCCTACTGTGTAAACAATATAAACCAACAACGATTCCATAGATATATTGATTTCAACCAAAGTTTACAAGTTTTCCAACATAGTTTCAGGTTTCAACAACGTTCACACTGTTATCCAACACATAGATTTTAAGTTACATCACACTTCACAAAAGATTGTTTTTTACGTAAAACATATTGAGGTTTTGTCGCCTATATACCCATACGTTGTTGGGATATAGAAGACAAATCCTCCAAAAGCGACAATCGTTGTCATTGTCATTCCAGTTTTCTGTAGTGTATCATGTGACACATGTGCCTCTGCGACCATCAAACAAATACCAAATCAATGAAATATTGTGTTTCATACTTGGGATTTGTATAAATATGTGTATCATTTACACATATCAATTCTTGTTCGATTTCGAGCTTTAAATCGCTTTCTGGAAGGTTATACGCGAACTGATGCATAAATATAACCAGTTTAATGCAACAAACACTCTGGAATAGTGACATAGGCTTAACATACCTTAAATAACCTTTACATAACTTATAAATAAGTCTTGGATGGTTTGGTATGCCGAAATCAAGTTTATTCGATCATAGGGACTAATTTTGACAAACTGTGAAAGTATGCCGATTCGTACTGTGACGAACATTCCGGAACTTGATCATAAGTTAAATATGCTCTAAATATCCTTTTCATAGCTTAGAAATAGGCTTTGAGGTGTTTTGGTGCGTAAAAATAAACTTATTGATCAACAGGGACTAAAAGCGTCAAAAAGTGCCCAAATGACCAGATTCATTGTATCTAGTCCAATTTTGATGTTTTGATGGTTTTTAACCCCTATTTTTGCATTATATGAACTAAAATTTGATGGTATTTCATGTCCCCTTGTATTTCAATACCATGTGCCCACATGGAGGGTCAAGATCAAGGCACGAAATGCGAGAAACGATCCTAACGGTTCTCCGAAATCTATAAATACCCAAGCTCTCATTCCATTTTCCTCATACCTTGATCTGATTTTATGCTCTGAGTTGAAGCTTTATGCTTCATACCTGAGTATTTAGATCAAGTTCTTCCTAGTTTGGACCCTTTGTAAGTTTCTTTCATGCTTTTATGCGTTTTTAAGCACGAAAGTCAAACTGTGTTTGACTTTTTGCTTTGACCAGGTTATGGTCAACACAAAGTTCATTTGAACTTTGCAACGTGAGCATAATCATGATGGTTATAGTCCCTTGTGACTATACCTACTGATTACCACGTTGATTAGGTGTAGTGACGAGTCATAGTTTCGGTCAAAATGCGTATTCATGCGTATTTTGCAACCAAACTATTCTTAGGTATCAAAACCTTTTGTTTTGATATCAAACTTGTTTTCTAACTTCGTTAAAAATGTTTTAACATGTTTAACTCGTCACTTTTTGTTTAGTGCTTATATAGGGTCGTAAGATAAGCGGTCTAAACAACCGCTTAGACTTTCGAACCCGACCCGTTTGGTCGATCATTAGGATCCGACCAAGCGTTTATTGTGACCATGGTTGTATAGGGAATAACCTTCCGGGGTTATACCTTATGGTCACTTCGTTTAAGTAGTTGTATGATAGGTAATTTATATGCCTTAGGAAAATGACCAAAATGCCCTTTTTATGCATAAATTCATTTTAAGCATATGTAACATAAATTTTGGCATCTAAACTGATTAGGAAACATTATTAGACATGTTAAGGCATATAATACTTGTCATGGGACTAATTAGGCGGTCCGAACGCGTTTTACGCGAACGACGCGTTAAAGTGGCGTAAGCTACCTTAACGAGTCGTAAGCACTTAGGTTAGGTTTCGTTTTAGAATGTAGGCTTTGTTAAACCATATTATATGAGTCCCTACACTCATTTGGTTTACGAAACCTCATTTTATCCGATCCTCCTATTTAGGTCCGGTTTATTAACATAGTTACCTATATTAGGTGCCGTTTGATTTCCGTGATCCCCCTAGCTTTGCTTGGTTGTTATTCAAGACTTCTAAGCATTCTCAAGTGAGTACATAGTCCCCTCTTTTACTGTTTTCAAACTGTTTTAGGGTGAAAGACATGTGCCTACTTGTTACTTTCATGCTTTTCATGTTTTTATATCATATGCTTGTTATGTTCATTAGTACGTATATAGTACATGATTTCGTTATGTTTTGCTATGTATGTTCTCCTAGCATGCTAGCACATTGATTTTTATATATTACATTTTGTTGCATATGTTCTTCCAGCATATGGACACATTGTTTTACATTTTGAATTGTTTGAACCGTTGAAATTGTTGATTTATGTGAACCGTTTGAATCTGATTGATTGTGTGAACCGTTTGAATCTGATTGATTATGTGAACCGTTTGAATCTGATTGATTGTGTGAACCGTCTGAATCTAATTGATTGTGTGAACCGTTTGAATCTGATTAATTATGTGAACCGTTTGGTACTGTTTGAACCATTGGGTTAGGGAAGTGATTAGGTAACGGGGCGGGTGTAATTTGTTAAAATCATGGTGGATACGCCGCTGGTACTTCCTATACATAAGTGCTTTTAACACATTATATATCGTTGCGTTATCTAGATCACTTGGGCAAGGTTATCAAAACAAAGTTACATTACAAGGTTTTTCTAATAATATAAACCATACGAGTTTTATTAACGAGTTTTTACGAGATGTTTTACAATTTGATTTAATAAAATAAATGTTTTGGGTTAAGAATCGTGGCTACGAGATTTTATAAAGTATAACCAACTTGACTTGAGTTGGTTAATTATGTCGCACTACTATACTTTTCAAAACAAGGATTTTAATTAGGTATTGCAACATGTAAACTAGCCATGAATCTGACACTCACATAAAACCTATGTACTCGCCGATATTTTTATGCTGACGTATTTTCACAGGTGTTTCAGGTACAATAATTGATGATGTTTGTTGATGATATTGATGCATGCTCACATAGGAACGGACGAGACCTTAGTGACTTAATAACAATGAAAGTCTATTTGTTCATGTTTTGTTTCTAATTTCAATGTAATGTAATACATTTAATTTAATAAAACAGAACTTCAATCCATGTGTTATGAAACAATGATTCTGTTACAACACTCCCCGACATTTCCGCCACGATTTGTTGTTTTTTTCGTGGTCGGGGTGTGACAGAAATGTTGGTATCAGAGCTCATGGTTATAGGGAATTAGGTTATTAGTAATGCTTTGACCTACTCTATAACCTTCCTAGGACCCTAACGCGAGTTTACTTGCGTTTAGTCATAAAACAATACCGTCGCCTATCTATAGGTGACAACCACAATAAGAATACAAATTTTAAATCTGCTTTGAAAACTAATCACCTGTTCTAGGATGATTTATTATAAGGTTTCGAACCTTCAAAGTTTTCAAAATATCATCAAAGTTTGGGTCTTATTAATGTGAACACGTGCAATCTGGAAGGGTGGGTGCCTGTATCCTGAGTTTTCTGTCTAAGGCTAGAGTGTTCGTACAAATCCGCAGTATCGGACCAGTCACTCTTACCTGGGAACTCTTGGGGTGAGTGTCCACTTATAGACGAGCATGTCTTCGCGATACATTATGAAGACCTATTTACTTTGATTCAGCTTTTGTTTGTCGTTTGTTTGCTTCGTGGTTCGAACAAATGACCATCACCCATGCTTTTTGGTTAGTAACTGTAACATCCTATTCTTACCCAATGCCGTTTCACTTGTTTCCTCTCTTGTTTCCCCTTTTAGAATGCCTCCTCGACGTGACAATCAGATACATAATGAAGAACTGGCAGCTATCATTACGCAACAAATGGCTGCTGCAATCCCAAACATCATTGTTCAATGTAACCAAGCCCTCAACAACAATAATGCCCCATGCAACTTCAAGACATTCAACTCTGCCAAGCCATCAAAGTTTTCTGGGTCCCAAGGAGCAACTGCACTTCTGCAATGGTTCGGGAGTCTAGAGAGCACCTTCAGACATGTTCAGTGTCCGAACGAGCGAAAGGTAGAATTCGCATCTAGCGTCTTTGAAAAATGAGCTTTGACATGGTGGAATGGTGTGATGAGAGATAGGGGTGCCGATGTGGCACTGGCTCAAACATGGGAAGAGCTTCGAGCTCTAATGATGAGGGAATTCTGTCCTCGGTATGAGATTAGGGCATTGGAAACGGAATTCGACGATCTTAAGCAAGATAGCGGTGAGCATCGAGCCTACACGGACCGTTATGAGGAGTTAAGTCTGTTATGCCCAAATATGGTTACGCCTTTGGATAAGGCAATCGAAAAGTACATTGATGGCTTCCCTGACTCAGTTCAAGATATTGTTACTGGTAGTAATCCCACTACAGTTAGATAGGCCATTGAGCTATTCGCTACCTTGACTGAATCTCAGATCAGGAAAGGTAAGCTTTTCCGAAAGGGTGACAAGAAACCGATCGAGGAATAAAAACCGAAGGATGAGCAGACTGAATCCTCCAAGAATTCAAAGAAGTGAAAGGCTTCTCAGAACTTCGCCGTGGTCGCTCACAATGATCAAGCTGTCCCCAACCAACCGGCCCAACCCCCTGCTAGGAAGCCATACAACGGAACTGCACCCTTGTGCAACCAATGTAGCCTTCATCATCATGCTAGTGTGAAGTGTCGCAAATGCCAAATTTGTAGACTTATTGGTCATACAGCAAGAGTTTGCCCAACTGTAGCTGCACCAAATCAAGCTGGCAACAATCCTGCTCAAGCTCGTTTTCTACCAGGTTCTTGCTTCAACTGTGGCGAGATGGGCCATTTCCAAAGAAATTGCCCAAAGCTTGCTAATGCGAATCTAGCGCATGGGATGAGCATCTGACCGATTGGAAGACAACGCTGCTTAGAAATTAATCAAGCCTTATGTATTATTTTCTTTTGTTGTCATGGTCTATGAGACAGTTGTTGTTGTCTATAAATAAATCTTTTATTTACATTGCAATGTATTTATGTGGTTACATGTATAAACAACATATCCCCTACAATACCGACAATCAAGGAACCGTATTCCTTGAAGAACAGACTACCCCCCAATTTTTTTTTTCCATTTTATGATCTCTTGCGTTTTCCAAGAAAATCTTAAGTACCCGTTTCTTCCAAGGAAACGAAGTAGAAGGCGCAAGTTACAACTCTGGACGAATACCCAATCCTTAATAGGGTACCTAAGGGTATTTTCGTAAGTCCTTAATTGTTGTATACCTTAAATCGAATGTTGTGATTCCTTGTATTCAAAAATCGAATTTTTGGAAGATCATCCAATCTTTTCAGTTAGATTCTTGAGGATGTTGAAGTCCATCGACTGGGTTCCTGGTATACCTTGAATACCCAATGTTCAAATCGACGTCAAGTTAATAACAATCAATAACAAGATAATAACAAATTAATAACCAGTAAAAGAATTATATGCTTATGTGTTTATGTGTTGACTCAATCAAAGTTGTCTCAAGCTTGTTCAAATTCTATCCCTTTCACATTATAAAACAAACTGTGCCAACTGTGCAAGAAATTACGTAATTATGGATGCATACATAATTATGGAATTTAGTGCACAGAAACCACAACAAGTTTTGTCATGTGTCTAGAGTTAATTCTATTCATTTCCGTTTCTGATGAAGCACCCGTCGAAAATGACTCCGTCCGTTCATTTTCGTTTCTGAAGAATGTTCGTTGAGGAAATGAATATCCGTTTGATTATTCCTTCATTTCCATTTCTGAAGAATACTCGTCGAAGAAAATGATTATCTGTTCATTTTCATTTTTGTTTCTGAAGTATGTCCGTTGAGGAAATGAATATCCTTTTGATTATTCCTTCATTTCCATTTATAAAGAATACCCGTCGAAGAAAATGATTGTCCGTTCATTTTCATTTTTGTTTCTGAAGAATGTCCATTGAGGAAATGAATATCCTTTTGATTATTCCTTCATTTCCATTTCTGAAGAATACCCGTCGAAAAAAATGATTATCCGTTCATTTTCATTTTTGTTTCTAAAGAATGTCCATTGAGGAAATGAATAACCTTTTGATTATTCCTTCATTTCCATTTCTGAAGAATACCCGTCGAAGAAAATGATTATATGTTCATTTTCATTTTTGTTTCTGAAGAATGTCCGTTGAGGAAATGAATATCCTTTTGATTATTCCTTCATTTCCATTTCTGAAGAATACCCGTCGAAGAAAATGATTATCCGTTCATTTTCATTTTTGTTTCTGAAGAATGTCCGTTGAGGAAATGAATATCCTTTTAATTATTCCTTCATTTCCATTTCTGAAGAATACCCGTCGAAGAAAATAATTATCCGTTCATTTTCATTTTTGTTTCTGAAGAATGTCCGTTGAGGAAATGAATATCGTATTGGTTATTCCTTCATTTCCATATCTGAAGAATGCACGTTGAGGAAAATGAATCTGTTTGTTCATTTTTGCTTTCGAAGAATGTCTGTTGAAGGAAATGACAGGATTATGCCTTGCATATCTTTGATGGTTATTTAACACAAAGTCACAAACAGACTCCTACGAATAAATTTCGGGACGAAATTTCCTAAAGTAGGGAAGACTGTGACACCTGTGCCTCTGCGACCATCAAACAAATACCAAATCAATGAAATATTGTGTTTCATACTTCGGATTTGTATAAATATGTGTATCATTTGCACATATCAATTCTTGTTCGATTTCGAGCTTTAAATCGCTTTCTGGAAGGTTATACGCGAACGGATGCGTAAATATAACCAGTTTAATGCAACAAATACTCCAGAATAGTGACATAGGCTTAACATACCTTAAATAACCTTTACATAACTTAGAAATAAGTTTTGGATGGTTTGGTATGCCGAAATAGTTTATTCGATCACAGGGACTAATTTCGACAAACTGTGAAAGTATGCCAATTCTTACTGTGACGAACATTCCGGAACTTGATCATAAGTTAAATATGCTCTAAATATCCTTTTCATAGCTTAGAAGTAGGCTTTGAGGTGTTTTGGTGCGCAAAAATAAACTTATTGATCAACAGGGACTAAAAGCGTCAAAAAGTGCCCAAATGACCAGATTCATTGTATCTAGTCCAATTTTGATGTTTTGATGGTTTTTAACCTCTAGTTTTGCATTCTATGGGCTAAAATTTGATGGTATTTCATGTCCCCTTGTATTGCAATACCATGTACCCACATGGAGGGTCAAGAACAAGGCACGAAATGCGAGAAACGATCCTAACGGTTCTCCAAAATCTATAAATACCCAAGCTCTCATTTCATTTTCCTCACACCTTGATCTGATTTTATGCTCTAAGTTGAAACTTATTGCTTCATACCGGAGTATTTAGATCAAGTTCTTCCTAGCTTGGACCCTTTGTAAGTTTCTTTCATGCTTTTATGCGTTTTTAAGCACGAAAGTCAAACTTTGTTTAACTTTCTGCTTTGACCAGGTTATGGTCAACACAAAGTTTGTTTGAACTTTGCAATGTGAGTGTAATCACAATGGTTATAGTCCCTTGTGACTATACCTACTGATTACCACGTTGATTAGGTGTAGTTACGAGTCATAGTTTCGATCAAAATGCGTATTCATGCGTATTTTGCAACCAAACTATTCTTAGGTATCAAAACATTTTGTTTTGATATCAAACTTGTTTACTAACTTCGTTAAACATGTTTTAACATGTTTAACTCGTCACTCTTAGTTTAGTGCTTATATAGGGTCGTAAGATAAGCGGTCTAAACAACCGCTTAGACTTTCGAACCCGACCCGTTTGGTCGATCATTAGGATCCGACCAAGCATTTATTGTGACCATGGTTGTATCGGGAATAACCTTCCTGAGTTAAACCTGATGGTCACTTCGTTTAAGTAGTTGTATGATAGGTAATTTATATGCCTTAGGAAAATGACCAAAATGCCCTTTTTACGCATAAATTCATTTTAAGCATATGTAACATAAATTTTGGCATCTAAACTGATTAGGCAACATTATTATACATGTTAAGGCATATAATACTTGTCATGGGAATAATTAGGCGGTTCGAACACATTTTACGCGAACGACGCGTTAAAGTGGTGTAAGCTACCTTAACGAGTCGTAATGGATCGTAAGCACTTAGGTTAGGTTTTGTTTTAGAATGTAGGCTTTGTTAAAACATATTATATGAGTCCCTACACTCATTTGGTTTACGAAACCTCAATTTATCCGATCCTCCGATTTAGGTCCGGCTTATTAACATAGTTACCTATATTAGGTGTTGTTTGATTTCCGTGATCCCTCTAGCTTTGCTTAGTTGTTATTCAAAACTTCTAAGCATTCTCAAGTGAGTACATAGTCCCATCTTTTACTGTTTCCAAACTGTTTTGGGGTGAAACACATGTGCCTACTTGTTACTTTCATGCTTTTCATGTTTTTATATCATATGCTTGTTATGTTCATTAGTACGTATATAGTACATGATTTCATTATGTTTTGCTATGTATGTTCTCTTAGCATGCTAGCACATTGATTTTTATATATTACATTTTGTTGCATATGTTCTTCCAGCATATGGACACATTGTTTTACATTTTGAATTGTTTGAACCGTTGAAAGTGTTGATTTATGTGAACCGTTTGAATTTGATTGATTGTGTGAACCGTCTGAATCTGATTGATTGTGTGAACCGTCTGAATCTGATTGATTGTGTGAACCGTTTGAATCTAATTGATTGTGTGAACCGTTTGAATCTGATTGATTATGTGAACCGTTTGGTACTGTTTGAACCGTTGGGTTAGGGAAGTGATTAGGTAACGGGGCAGGTGTAATGTGTTAAAAGCATGGTGGATACGCCGTTGGTACTTCCTATATATAAGTGCTTTTAACACATTATATATCATTGCGTTATCTAGATCAGTTGGGCAAGGTTATCAAAACAAAGTTATATTACAAGGTTTTTCTAATAATATAAACCATATGAGTTTTATTAACGAGTTTTTACGAGATGTTTTACAATTTGATTTAATAAAATAAATGTTTTGGGTTAAGAATCATGGCTACGAGATTTTATAAAGTATAACCAACTTGATTTGAGTTGGTTAATTTTGTCGCACTACTATACTTTTCAAAACAAGGTTTTTAATTAGGTATTCCAACATGTAAACTAGCCATGAATCTGACACTCACATAAAACTTATGTACTCGCCGGCATTTTTATGCTGACGTATTTTCACATGTGTTTCAGGTATAATAATTTATGATGTTTGTTGATGATATTGATGCATGCTCACATAGGAACGGACGAGGCCTTAGTGACTTAATAACAATGAAAGTCTATGTGTTCATGTTTTGTTTCTAATTTCAATGTAATGTAATACATTTAATTTAATAAAACAGAACTTCAATCCATGTGTTATGAAACAATGATTCTGTTACAACACTCCCCGACGTTTCCGCCATGATTTGTTGTTTTTTTTCGTGGTCGGGGTGTGACATATCACCGGCTCAAGTCTTGTTTCCTGAAATACATGTAGTTTTAAAAAGTCAACAAAATATGAAAAGTAAACAAAAGTGTTAACCTTTAATGAAATCATCGTATGTAATTAGCATTCATGGATTTTAAGGATCTATCAGTGTGTAGCTTGCACCCTGACATATCTGCCATAAGTATGTAACCAACCCGAGACAACTTTGACATCATAGGGATCACAAAAGCACTCCTAAGGGTATACCAACATGGAGTGGAGGGCGCCTCAAGCTCGATAGATCTATTCCTTTTGAACCTTGGTCACTAAGTGATTAATGGTTACTAATGTCATCATCCTACTTACGCACATTAATCATGTTATCATCTAAATCTATAGCTAACATACTGTTTACTTGACATGTATTTCCCCTCGATTGTTTTAAAACTAAACATTAAAATCAGTGAAAGGAGGGACATGAACTCATAGCTTTGCATTTCGAGTATTGTTCTACTAAAAGTGAGCTTCCGTACGCGTGAATAACCTATATGTGTACTAACTTTATTAGACACTTAGGTCTTATCGGACCTAGTACAAGTTGTTCATCTTGAATTCATATTATGTTTACACTTGTCATATTTGGAACAACTTTGTATTTTGGAGCGTTGGCAGTTTGTTCGTTCGGTTGTTATATATGTATGTAATTATTTCACAATTGCATATATGTATACATTTTGTATGTATGGAATCATGTGTGAACGGGCCTCGCCCTTCGCATGTCCTTGTGCCTTGCACGCGTGACATGGGGCCTCGCCCATGTCATTGGGCCTAGCCCATGTCATTTATGTTATTGGGCCTCTACCCATGTATTTATGTCATTGGGCCCTTGCCTATGTTTTAATGTTATTGGGCCTTGCCCATGTTTTAATGTTATTGGGCCATTGCCCATGATTTATTGTTATTGGGCCACTGCCCATGTTTTATTGTTATTGGGCCATGCCCATGTATTCAATCAATTGAGCCTAGCACAAGATGAGTTTTATGAGTCCATAATTTAATAATCTTGCATTTTTATAAAATTTACTAAGTATAGGATTTTTAATGTGTTTTTTTCCTTATAAAAATACTTAGTAATTTTTATACTTTTCAACTTTCCGGATTTTGTTATCGGTAATATATATATATATATGTATGTATGTATTCGTTAAGCGTCTAAAATATATTATTTTTAGACTCGTCGTCGTAGCAATTTCTCGTGATGACCATACGCCCATTTTGTTGTCGTCGGGTGCTATGTACTCGTTTTTCGACCGATTTTTTAACATGTCCTATTTGGTTGATTGAAATATGCTTTATTTCTTAGGAATATTTTCTTGTAATTTTTGCTTCGCCGCCCATATTATCCGCTCGTCCGTTTAATCCGTTTAGGGACAACATGTAAATGAGTTTTGTGTATTCTATTCCTTAGCATTTCTTGGTTATATGAGGATATTGTATAGATGTATTTATGTGGTGTTTATACTTGTTATCTTTCAAGTATTTTTCTTGGTATCCTTTGTGTATTATTTAGATCACCCTAATAAGTCTAAATACATACACTTAGCACATAATATATATATACACCTTGATGAATTTTCTAAATATATATATATTTTCCCAAATATATATATATATATATATATATATATAAGTTTCTTCTTTTAACTTATAAAAACCACTATAAGTATTTAGAAACTTATTTAGCCGTTTAATACTTAAACTTTTCATCAAAAAGTTCGTTTAACCATGATTAACATCCTTAAGTGCGATTAACCATTTTAATCACACTTTAACCCCCGTTTAATCATGATTATGATTTTAGAAAATTTCGCCATAGTTTCCCCTAAACTATGACGTTTCCCACATCAAAACGCGTTTAATCATCAAAACAATTTTTCCAAAATCACCAAAATTACCAAGTATTTCCAAACATCAATTTACCACAATAATCACACTTATTCCTTCAAAGGTTCATCATGAGCATTACTTTGATTAAACTTTCAAGACTTTAAAATACCCATTTTTCAAGTTAATTATTTACAAAAACTTGATTATACTTGTTTTTAACTTTTAAAAATTGCCACGTCTTTATGTAAAAATTTCCAAGACTTTTATACCACACTTTTTATAAATAAAATTACATAAACTTGTTTTATGTTAAAAATCAAGTTCATTAGTGTTTTAAAAGCCTTGATTCATGATCATTCTAAGTTTAATCTTTCAAGAATCACTAATCAAAGTTCACATACATAATGCTCATAATCTTTGAAGTTGATGATCTTGTGTGATTTAAACATACATATGTTTAAATAACATTTTTAAGTGTAACATGGCAAGATTAGCACTAATCTAAATTATTGCATGCTATAAATCACAAGATCATCATAAATCTAGACTTTAAACCACTAATCCTTACAAAATCAACATAATCATCAAGATTACACCAACTAACTACACTAATTTACACATATAATCACATAATAAGTTATGATTAGTAGATTATTAAGTTTGATATTAGGGTTTTTGATTATGTTTTTCTTAAGCTTCAAGATAATCAACTTGTACTTCTTGAATCTACACATAATAAGAAGCTTAAATTGGTTAGAAGAAGCTTACAACTTTGCATAAGCTAAACAAGGTGATTAAGAAGTGGTTAGGCCTCCAAAGAACTCCCTAATGCTTCTCCATGCTTAATCCTTGCATTAATAACCTTAAAGTGCCTTGAATGTGGGCAATTTATGGTGTTTAATGGGTGATTTAAGGTGGATTTTATGGGGGTCTTGTGAGCCGTGAACATGAGGGTGAGAGGAAGGTTTTTCTTGTTATTGAAAAGTGATGAAACTAGATAAGAATGGAGCCTTATACATTAATTAAAATGATGGTGTATGTAAGGTTTTTCAACAACACTTTCATGAGCCATACTTCATATCTAGAAAAACTTCATCAAAGATCAAGTAGGGTGGGACCTACTTGTTGACCGGAATTGACTAAGGGGGGGGGGGGGTATTATGTATTTTTTTATAAAATGTGTTAAAAATGTAGATATTTTGGTAATTATGTAAAGTATGGTGATTAGGGGTTAATTGCACCATTAAGAGGTAATTGGGGATTCGGAATGTTAATCGACATTAACTAGTTCACTAAACTAGTAGAAATTGTATTTTGATACTTTAGATGCTTTCCGTTTGGTTGTCGGCTAGTTAACGGAACTTTTTCATCGTACCGACGAAGGTTTGTCGCAAGTTGTTATTCCTGTGAGGACCATGAGTTCGGGTATTCGAACGCTCAGACCAGATCTTAACACCTACTGACGTGTGCGGAATCCATGAAAGTAGTAGAGAGAATAACACCGTAGATACCGTTAAACACCATTCTCATTGATAATAGAAAAATTACAGAACCTGAGAGAATTTTGATAGGGCTTCGCCTAGGTATCAAAAGTTCAGTCCTAAAACAAGACCCAAGCACCTATATTTATAGAGGTTGCCCATCTGGATGAAACACTACTAATAATCATCCGTCCGGATGAGGTTGTCTATCCGTCTGGATGGACTTACAAAACATGCCTAACCCACAATTCATCCCGGATTACATACAAAACATACTATAAACATTACAAAGACATCAAACAGGTTCGACAAAGACTCAATACAGACGAAAGCTACAGACATAGTGCATTCACAGACTCCCCATTGGATGTAGCTGTAGTCATCTTCATGTATTGTCTTGATTAAGCCTTCCTTTTGCGTCTTCTCTCCATGTACTTTATGGCTCTCTTCAGCTCGTTCTGCTAACATTCTCTTTCGCTTGTGTCTTCCTTCATTGATCCACCATTCACGCCATTCTTTAATACCATCCATCGTCTTGGACCACCTGGGAATTTTACGTTCTTCTGATTCAATCGGAGTTTGATCAGTGTCAAACTGCCCCATTCCCAATCTCCTCTTGGCTCTCTCAGTAGCTTCAACCATCTTTTTATTCATTGTCTCATTGTGGCGTTCTCTCTTCAGAAACTCTTCAAGTTCAAGATCTCTCCAGCTTGACTTCCAGTATCGGCCTGAATTTATATCTTTCTCGAAGCAAACATTCTGTCACACCCTGGCTTTGCGGAAGCGTGGTTAATTTTGGTGTGACTTCTTAATACCATAGCTTAACCATAACAAAGCTATATGAAATAAAACCATGCAAGATCATCCATAGATTAAGTTTTAAAAACCAAATACAACAACATTGTCTTAACGGAAACACATCCTAATGACATTGTTCAACAAACATAAACATCAACATAACATAAACACAGTTTAAGGACTGTGACTTGTCCAGGAAAGAGTCACATTCCCCAAACCCGGATGACCTCGTAACCCATATGCAGCGGGAAAACATAACATACCGCGCCAGATCTTTAGTTCCCTGAAATACATGTAAGTTGAAAAATCAACAATAATGTTGAGCGAGTTCATGTGTAAGTGACTATGTAAAAACACTTGTAAGTATAAAAATCCTGGTATGTAGCAAATAAGGAAAAGAGATCACCAATGGTTTGCAAGGCCATTGATATGTGTGAAGTGCAAGTAGGAAGACTCAAACCTAGCAGATTTAGCGTTGGGTACAAAGTCACTCCAAGGTCCGTTCTGTTGGGCCTCCCTGAGGTCCGTTCTGTTGGGCCTAGAGTTGGGCTCGCTACACCCAGATAGATCTACCGCTTACGTCCCTCGGTCCTACAATGAGGATTAATGGCCTCCAGTTTCTGCCTACCCACTCACATGATCTAAGTAGTAAGCCTCCTTACGCTAACCATACCATGTATAAAGTACTTGTAATCAAAGTAACATGTATTTCACCCCCGCAGTTAAGAAAACTGAAAACAGTTAGAGAAAAGGGGGACATGAACTCACAGTGGTGCGTCTCTACCAAGTATGCCTCCAAATCAAGTAGCTGAGTGACGACCTACACGTACTAACTCTATTAGACGGACGGCCGTGCCTTAGCTTTATGGTTTAAGTTTTTGGGAAATAGTTAGGCAACTATTTCGTGTTTATATTCTGTATGTACTTGGTAGTTATTTTCCTTCCCAAGGATGGGGGATTTGATACATGTGCGTTCGTATAATTCGGATTACACTATTAAGTCTCACTTAATATATCTTATTTCCAACTTCAAAATATAAATATTCTTCTCAAAAATATTATACTTTAATACATGTGATTTTCCCAAAATAATACTTAGTAATATTATTTTTTTTACCCTAAAAATAATATTTACGTAGTTCACAAAATAATCATAAACACTTATACAAGTGATGTTGTGAAAAATATATACTAAATATATATATGTATCACGTTTTATTTTGTGAAATCCCACCTCCGATATTTTGTAAATAAGTCATGGCGAAATCTATAATTTGAAAACAAGTCAAAATGTATTTCTAACACTTATAGTGAAAATATTTCTAAGTGTTAGGTTTTTGGAAAAATTTCGCCAGAGTTTCCTCTGTAACTGGAGGTGGCCACGCTTTCTAGCGTATCATTTTCTTTTATAAATCAACTCAACAATCTTCTTATTCAATCAAAACAATGTTTAAACCACAACTAGTCAAAATATGTATATAAATCGCATAAATTTCATGAACTTGTGATTTATCCAAACTATGAAGTACATATCATTACTTTTAGTGGATCTTTATATAAAACAATCCGGTTTCGTAAAAACCTCGTTTTTAGAGAAGTTCCGTCTTTACAACTTCTTCTCATCTTTCACAAAAATAGTTATTTTGTCGATACTTTGTGCTACACTAGTGTTTACACACTTGTGTGTTCTAAAAACCATTCTTGTTAGTGTAAGATCCGTCTTTAGAAAAATATGATTTCTTTGACACTCGGTCCTTTGAAAATACCACCTGTAGATCCGTAGATCTACTAGTTTTAATCACTATTTTACAAGCTAAAACACTTTTACACAAGTTCATGATTCGTGTGTGGTAGAGTTTCATCTTCTAACCCTTGTTATACTTAAACAAGCTTTATGTCATAATCCAAGGTCATGACTAAACTGGGTTAAATGATGATCCGAGCTACCACAACATAGATCGGGTCCAAATAATCACACAAATCAAATACTACATGATTTACACAACATATGAGCTATTAACCAACATCTAAAGCATTTTAAGTAGACTTTTAAGCTTCAACTTTTATGTTTGCGACTTTTAACCGTTACATATCGTTTTAACCACTTTAGAATAGTTCAAGAAGGTGATTCAAGCAACTTACCACTAGCTCGAGGCTAGGGAAGAATCTAGACGTAAATCGGGTGGATAAAAGCAAGATAAAGAGGTCCTTCGCCTTCCGTTTGCACCAAGACTCCTCGTATGTGACCCGTAGCACTTGTATGGACTTGGGATTGCTTGATCAAAATCGAACAATGATGGATGGGGGGTGGGTGCTCTCGGCCGAAAGTTCAAAGAGAGGGAGAGAGTGTGTGTGAGTTGTGGTGTTAAGTGTGTGATCATGTGTGTTAAGTCATGATCTTATAGACAAATTCTAATGTGTTTAACCAATGGATTTTGTGTCTAATTGATTTTAGACAAGTTAGATTATTATAATCTACAAAGTACAAGGGGTGTCCCCCTCATGGGGACGGTTTCTAAAGGGGGGGTCTAGTTCGATTCCAACTAGTTAGTTAGGATAATAGTTAGGTTAAGTAAGTTAGTTAAGTGCTTAACCCGGTTACTAGTGTGTAGTATGTTATGTCGGGTGTTAGGGTATTCAGGGACCCTAACTGGCGCAGAAAAAGATAAATAATGAAAATAACAATATTTTCATGTTTCGGGTATAGTCCGGTTGTTCGGTTGGATAGTAATCCGTTAAGGTGCTTAACAAAGCTTTAAAGTGTCGTTAATACCCTTTTTAGTGACACAACTCATTTCTGACACTTTGGAAAGTGTCTAGTAATATTGTTCTCATGATTTGGCACTTTATTAAGTAGCTAGAAGCTGAATTATTATGTAAAGTGCTGAATTTTGTGCTTAGAGCACGTTTTAGTCACATCCAGTCATTGTAACTTATTTCTAGAGACGCAGTTCTACAACCCTTGTATCTCTACACTCACCACTAGTGTAGTAAAATATTTCTGGCTCATACAGGCCTTAGAGGCAGTGTCTGCCTGATGTTGGCTTTATCAGCATGTTCGATAGGTTATCCGTTTATAGTGCTACTGTGCTTTTGTGCATCATGTTTGTCACTAAGGTTCAGCATGTAAATAATGTAGTGACGGTAAGTAAAGTATGATGCAAGTAAGTGCATGTATCAGAATTCAAGTAGCAGTTTATTCACAAGTTCAAGCAAGCACAGTAATTAAGCAGTAATTAATTATTAATTAAGTCGTACGGATACCTGGTTTAGTGAGGGTTGTCACATTCTCCCCCCGTTAAATAAATTTCGTCCCGAAATTTAAGTTCTGCTACTAGATGCAGGGTTCTTAGGAAATAAGTGGGGGTATTTCTCTTTCATCCGGTCCTCGTGCTCCCAGGTGTATTCAGGACCTTGTCTGGCATTCCAACGAACTTTGACGAGCTTGACACTGCTCCGGCGGGTCTTGTTTACTTTCCAATCCGTGACCTCAACTGGTTCTTCAACGAAATGGAGCGTGTCGTCAACATGGATCTCGTCGATGGGAATGGCAATGTTATCTTGAGTTGGACTTTTCTTCAGGTTGGATACATGGAATGTATCGTGAACACCATTCTGTTCAGCAGGTAAATCCAACTTGTATGCTACTAGCCCTATTCTTTCCAGAATTCTGAAAGGACCAATGTAGCGCGGATTTAACTTCCCACGCCTTCCGAAGCGTGCCACCCCTTTCCAGGGTGAAACTTTCAATAAAACCATTTCTCCAACTTGGAATTCTACATGTTTCCGGTTTGGATCTGCATAGGCTTTCTGCCTGTGGCGAGCGGCTTCGATGCGTTTTAGAATCTGCGCAATCTTGTCTGTCGTCTCTTGGACGATTTCGGGACCAGCAAGCTGCCTGTCACCTGCGTCAGCCCAGCATAAGGGTGATCAGCACTTGCGTCCGTAAAGGGCTTCATATGGCGCGACACCAATACTGGTGTGGTAGCTGTTGTTGTATGAAAATTCGACCAAAGGCAAATGCTTATCCCAGCTACCGCCCAAATCCATAACACACGCCCTCAGCATGTCTTCCAAAGTCTGTATCGTTCGCTCGCTTTGACCGTCAGTTTGCGGATGAAACGCAGTGCTCAGATTTAATTATGAGCCAAAAGCTTCTTGGAAGGATTGCCATATCCTTGACACAAACCTTCCGTCTCTATCAGAGATGATTGAGAGAGGTACCCCATGGCGCGTAACGATCTCTCTCATGTAAATTTCGGCCAACTTGCTCGTATTATCCTTCTCTCTGATAGGTAAGAAGTGTGCTGACTTTGTTAATCGATCCACTATTACCCAAATAGTGTCATGGCCTCTCGGCGTTCTTGGCAACTTCGTAATAAAATCCATTGAGATTTGTTCCCATTTCCACTTGGGAATCTCAGGTTGTTGCAGAAGTCCTGAAGGCTTCTGGTATTCCGCTTTCACCTTAGCGCATGTTAAACATTTGCTAACATAAACAGCAACATCGCCTTTCATCCTAGGCCACCAATAGTAATCCTTGAGATCTTGGTACATCTTATCCGCTCCTGGGTGGATAGAGTACCGTGACTTGTGAGCTTCATCAAAAATAACTTTCCTTAAATCTCCAAACCAAGGAACCCAAATCCTTTTCTCAAAACATAACGTTCCTTCCTCGTTTGGTACCAGTAGCTTCTCCATCCCATGGAGATATTCTTCTTCAAGGTTTCCTTCCTTGAGAGCTTCTTTCTGCGCGGCACGAATGCGCAAGGAAAGATCGGTTCGGATAATCATTTCTAAAGCCCTAACCCTTATGGGCTTGATCCTCTCCTTTCGACTTAGGGCATCGGCGACCACATTCGCCTTCCCTGGATGATACTTTATCTCGCAGTCGTAATCATTCAGCAACTCAACCCATCGTCTTTGCCTCATATTCAGCTCCTTCTGATTAAATATGTGTTGTAGGCTCTTGTGATCTGTAAAGATTGTACACTTCGTACCATAAAGGTAGTGTCTCCAGATCTTTAATGCGAAAACCACTGCGCCAAGTTCCAAATCATGTGTGGTATAGTTCTTTTCGTGCACTTTCAGTTGACGTGATGCGTAAGCAATAACCTTTTGGCATTGCATCAACACACAACCCAATCCTTGACGTGAGGCGTCACAGTATACCACAAAATCATCTGTACCTTCCGGTAGTGCTAAGATTGGCGCATTGCAAAGCTTATCCTTCAATATCTGGAACGCTTCTTCCTGTTTGATTCCCCAATCAAACTTCTTATCTTTCTGTGTGAGGAGTGTCAATGGTTGAGCGATTTTTGAAAAATCCTCAATGAACCTTCGATAGTAGCCAGCCAAACCCAAGAATTGTCGAATCTCGGTTGGCGTCTTTGGCGTTTCCCAATTCTTGATCGCTTCGATCTTTGTGGGATCAACATGGATTCCACTTCCATTAACCACATGTCCAAGAAACTGGACTTCGCGTAGCCAAAACTCGCACTTAGAGAACTTGGCATACAACTGTTCCTTCTTCAGCAACTCCAAAATAGCTCTTAAATGTTTTTCGTGCTCAGCCTTTGTTCTTGAATAGATCAAGATGTCGTCGACAAACACAATCACGAACTTGTCCAAGTATGGCTTGCAAACTCTATTCATCAAGTCCATAAAGACTGCAGGTGCGTTTGTCAAACCAAACGGCATATCTAGGAACTCGTAGTGTCCATAACGAGTTCTGAAGGCTGTCTTCGGGATACTTTCCTCTTGTATCCTTAACTGATGGTATCCAGATCGAAGGTCGATCTTTGAATAAAAGCTTGACCCTTGCAGTTGGTCAAACAGATCGTCAATTCTTGGCAGAGGATACCTATTCTTGATTGTTAGCTTGTTCAGCTCCCGGTAGTCGATGCACATACGAAAACTACCGTCCTTCTTCTTAACAAACAGGACCGGAGCTCCCCAAGGCGAGAAGCTTGGTCGGATAAATCCCTTGTCTAACAACTCTTGAAGTTGTGTCGACAGTTCCTGCATCTCAGATGGAGCAAGTCTATAAGGAGCCTTAGCCACAGGTGCGGCGCCTGGGACTAAGTCAATGCGGAACTCTACTTGCCTCTGAGGTGGCAGTCCAGGTAAGTCCTCTGGGAAGACTTCTGGATATTCCCTCACGACAGGGATGTCTTCGATCTTCGGTTCAGTAGCCTTCTTATCCACAATGTGTGCCAGGAAGGCAACACATCCCTTCTGCAAACACTTTCGCGCTTTCAGGAAGCTGATAAATCTTAACGGCGTATCACGCTTCTCCCCGTGAACCACAATTGTTTCGCCATCTTCGGTTGGGATACGAACAATCTTTTCGTGACAAACTATCTCAGCCTTGTTGCCTGATAACCAATCCATTCCTACTACTACGTTAAAGCTCCCCAGCTGGACTGGTAGTAGATCCAAAGTAAACTCACGCTCTCCCAATTCGATCTCACAACCTCTGATTACTTCATTGGCTTCTACTAACTTCCCATTTGTCAATTCGATTGAGTACGGAATATCTAATTTACTAGCGGCTAAACCAAGCATATTCTTAAACTCTAACGATACGAAGCTATAATAGGCACCAGTATCAAATAGATGCAAGAGTTTTGGTTACTAGAAAACGTACCAGTAATCACGCCTGGATCCTGGCATGCTTCACAAGCTCCGATGTTGGATGTCCTTTCACGGTCTTGTTTCAACTTCGGGCATTCCCTCTTAAGATGTCCAACATCCCCACAATGGAAGCATCCTGTCACTCGGCCATTTCCTTTCCCATTTCCACCTTGAGCGTTGTTACTGTTTTCTCCTTGTCTGGGACCCTTCATCCCACAACCATCCTGGTTGTGTCCTCTCCTCCCGCACCTAGGCTTCCGACATCCACAATCGTGGTGATACTTGCACCCGGCACGTCTTGGCTTAGTTTCTAAGTAAATCTTATCATTGGCCTGTTTGTTGTTAGGGCAATCTTTCTTGAAATGCCCTTTGTCCCCGCAGTCAAAACAACCTCGAATAGATCTTTGCTCATCCTTATTCGTTTGGGTATCTTCGGTAAGCTTCCATTTGTTCTTTCCAGACGACTCTACCTGAGTCTCCTTGTCAGGGTTTGTAAGTTTTTCTAGTCTAATTGCTTCCGTAACGAGAGCCAAACCCATCTTACTTGCAACATCAGTTGTTGGTGGCGTTGATGTTGTCATCAAGCTCAAGACTTGAGGCGCCAGTTCCCAAATGAATTATTCCAATTTCTTTAATTCTGGTTTCACCAGGTACGGAACAACTCGTGACGAATCATGAAGTCTTTGCACGTACTCCAACACCTTCGGACCTTCCATCATCAGGCTCCGAAGTTCATCTTCCCACTTCTGGGTTTCCGTTTGGGGGCAATACTTCTTATGCATCATTCCTTTCAATTCACCCCAGGTTAATGCATATGCTGCAGTAGCACCCTTTATATGGGTCTGAAGATTCCACCATAATCGGGCTTCATCTAGAAACAGCTCAGAAACGTATAGGACTTGTTGTTCCGGCGTACAACCGCTCACTTGAAAGATGGAATCCATACTTTCGATCCATTTCACAAAAGCTATGGCACCCCCAGTGCCGTCGAACTTTGGAGGCTTGTATTTGAGGAAGTGCCAGTAGGAACAACCGTTATTTTCTGAGGTACCTCTGCTAGATTCGGAGCGTAGGGCCTCGTGCTGTGCTATAGCTGCAGCAATTATCTCTTGAAGTTCCGCCTCTGAGGTGGGCATGCGCATTTCGCGTCTTGGTGGCATCTTCTAAAAGATGTTTCACATAGGTTAGGTCATAGTAAGTAGAGTGTACGTAAGTATACAACAATATCAACACATAACATCTCATGTTATCAATCACATAACATCTCATGTTATAAATAAATCACCCATATTGATAGCCTCTGCAATGGTTGAGGGCTTCGAGGTAGTAACCATACCCCTGATCTGGGGTGCAAGTGTCCAAATGAATCGTTCAATCCTTTTGAACTCCGGTTTGACTAAGTAGGGGACGACCCTAGACAAGTCGTGAGATTGCTGGATGTATTCAGGAATCTTTAGTCCGTCCATTTTCAATTCCAGAACTCCACCTCAAGCTTCTGGATTTCCAGCCCTAGAATTGTATTTCTTCTCCATCATTCCTTTGAGCTCGTCGCAGCTCAGTGCATAAGCAGCGTCCGTGCCAAGGGTCTGAGACTGAAGGTTTCACCATGAGAGTGAGTTATCTAGAAATAACCCCGGGATGTAGGTAACACTCTGTTGGGACGAACAGTCACTCATTCTTGGAATGGAGTCAATCCTTTTGGACCAACGAACAAATGCAACGGCGCCTCCTGTTCCGTCAAAGTTCAAAGGCTTGCAGTTCAGGAACTGTTTATAGGTGCAGCCAGTTGGAGGGTTATTTCCAGTAATGCCATCGTTGTACTTAGAGCGGAGGGCTTCATGTCGTGCATTTATCTGTGAGATGCGTTCTTGCAGCTCGGCTTCTGTCCTTGGCAACGTACTGGTGTTTGTGTCACGTCTGGGTGACATTCCCTTTTGTCGAAGTGGTGTGAAGGGGGTTAGACAACGTTTCAATTGTCTATGAGGTATATATAGCAACATAAGCCATCATGTAATCACCCAATTTCACACGCAAATATACTCAATGTATGAGTGGGGAAGTAAATTTCTGAGCCTTCACATAGGCTTGCCAATTTGGCTTGTTGCTTGTAATAGAATGAACTCGAGGCTACATCGCCTCGCCTTGGTCATTCATGTTTTAGATATTTCCTGCTATATTGGTTTTCATTAGCTTGACCCGTAGAGTCCACCAGGATTTCTGTGCACTACAAGTCGTTATTACGTGAGCCCCCGTAATAATAAATTGTCTTGCACAGTTACCCCAAATTTTCTCTCGTCCAAGCAGATGATCAATCAAGGAGCAACAACAGGTGCATCGGCATGAACGGGGTCATGCTCCAATGCGGGGTCAGGAGCAACGCCTGGCTCAGGGGCCACGGCTGGCTCCGGATCAAAAACTCCATCTCAAGATCAGCTGGATCAACAAACACAGGGGGTTACAGGATCCTCCAAGGGCTGGTCTAAGTGTATGAACTCAAGGTCATGGTCTGGATCAAAACCAGGTGGAAGAACAAGATCACCCTCAATACTGTGATCAAACTCAAAGCTGGGTGCGGGAACCGGTGCAGCTGATGATGCCGTATCAGGGTCGGCGTCGTGTGAATGGTGTTGCACTCCCTGTATATGCGAAAATGCGGATGTCAGAAACTCAAATGAGTCTGGGACAGGGGGATGGGCATGAGTTTCCCCTGCAGGAGCGTCCGCATGCAGTAGGCTAATACCAGCAGCAATAGGGCCCTGCCCTCGAATGGGTCCTCCTCTAGTAGATCGTTATCGTCGTCAGAGGCCACGTCGGGAGGGGGCATATCAACAACAGGATAAGCGGCAAGGGGGCACAGGAGCAGGGATCACCGCGAGTGGCAAACTCCCAACAAGATGGCCATCAGTAGGCTCTGCTACGACTTCAGGCAGCGCAAAACGGGCTGAAAGTCGTCATTGTCTGTGCCGGTAGTATCGGAAATGTACACCTCGTGCTTCGATGAAACTATGTCGTCTGATACTATGGCCATGGGATTCGTAGTGTCCATCTTTACATGATGAAAGCATGACGTTTGTAACACAAACACATATATGTATAATAATCAATCATATAATCATATAAACATGTTAGTCAATCAAATAATTCTCCTAGTCCCACTAGCCAAATTCTTCCCAGTCTCTAAGACTGCTCTATCATCTACCTCGACCTCTTAGATCGAGCCTCGGCCTCTAAGACCGAGCCTCAGCCTCCAAGACTGAGCCTACTCTTCCTAGTCTTACTAGCCATCTACCTCGATTTCTTAGATCGAGCCTCGGTCTCTAAGACCGAGCCTCAGCCTCCAAGACTGAGCCTACTCTTCCTAGTCTTACTAGCCATCTACCTCGATTTCTTAGATCGAGCCTCGGTCTCTAAGACCGAGCCTCAGCCTCCAAGACTGAGCCTACTCTTCCTAGTCCAACTAGCCAACTACCTCGATCTCTCAGACCGAGCCTCGGCCTCCAAGACCGAGCCTCAGCCTCCAAGACTGAGCCTATAAATAATAAATAAAATGTGCTCAACATTTGTTTGTAAAAAGTTTTGGATCTGGACTTAAGTGGTATGCAGTAAAAATGTTTTCGTGAGAGCCCTAGTGATCATAGTCTAGACTCGAGAAAGAATCCTAGTTCGCTATGATCAGAGCTCTGATACCAAGCTGTCACACCCTGGCTTTGCGGAAGCGTGGTTAATTTTGGTGTGACTTCTTAATACCATAGCTTAACAATAACAAAGCTATATGAAATAAAACCATGCAAGATCATCCATAGATTAAGTTTTAAAAACCAAATACAACAACATTGTCTTAACGGAAACACATCCTAATGACATTGTTCAACAAACATAAACATCAACATAACATAAACACAGTTTAAGGACTGTGACTTGTCCAGGAAAGAGTCACATTCCCCAAACCCGGATGACCTCGTAACCCATATGCAGCGGGAAAACATAACATACCGCGCCAGATCTTTAGTTCCCTGAAATACATGTAAGTTGAAAAATCAACAATAATGTTGAGCGAGTTCATGTGTAAGTGACTATGTAAAAACACTTGTAAGTATAAAAATCCTGGTATGTAGCAAATAAGGAAAAGAGATCACCAATGGTTTGCAAGGCCATTGATATGTGTGAAGTGCAAGTAGGAAGACTCAAACCTAGCAGATTTAGCGTTGGGTACAAAGTCACTCCAAGGTCCGTTCTGTTGGGCCTCCCTGAGGTCCGTTCTGTTGGGCCTAGAGTTGGGCTCGCTACACCCAGATAGATCTACCGCTTACGTCCCTCGGTCCTACAATGAGGATTAATGGCCTCCAGTTTCTGCCTACCCACTCACATGATCTAAGTAGTAAGCCTCCTTACGCTAACCATACCATGTATAAAGTACTTGTAATCAAAGTAACATGTATTTCACCCCCGCAGTTAAGAAAACTGAAAACAGTTAGAGAAAAGGGGGACATGAACTCACAGTGGTGCGTCTCTACCAAGTATGCCTCCAAATCAAGTAGCTGAGTGACGACCTACACGTACTAACTCTATTAGACGGACGGCCGTGCCTTAGCTTTATGGTTTAAGTTTTTGGGAAATAGTTAGGCAACTATTTCGTGTTTATATTCTGTATATACTTGGTAGTTATTTTCCTTCCCAAGGATGGGGGATTTGATACATGTGCGTTCGTATAATTCGGATTACACTATTAAGTCTCACTTAATATATCTTATTTCCAACTTCAAAATATAAATATTCTTCTCAAAAATATTATACTTTAATACATGTGATTTTCCCAAAATAATACTTAGTAATATTATTTTTTTTACCCTAAAAATAATATTTACGTAGTTCACAAAATAATCATAATCACTTATACAAGTGATGTTGTGAAAAAATATATACTAAATATATATATGTATCACGTTTTATTTTGTGAAATCCCACCTCCGATATTTTGTAAATAAGTCATGGCGAAATCTATAATTTGAAAACAAGTCAAAATGTATTTCTAACACTTATAGTGAAAATATTTCTAAGTGTTAGGTTTTTGGAAAAATTTCGCCAGAGTTTCCTCTGTAACTGGAGGTGGCCACGCTTTCTAGCGTATCATTTTCTTTTATAAATCAACTCAACAATCTTCTTATTCAATCAAAACAATGTTTAAACCACAACTAGTCAAAATATGTATATAAATCGCATAAATTTCATGAACTTGTGATTTATCCAAACTATGAAGTAAATATCATTACTTTTAGTGGATCTTTATATAAAACAATCCGGTTTCGTAAAAACCTCGTTTTTAGAGAAGTTCCGTCTTTACAACTTCTTCTCATCTTTCACAAAAATAGTTATTTTGTCGATACTTTGTGCTACACTAGTGTTTACACACTTGTGTGTTCTAAAAACCATTCTTGTTAGTGTAAGATCCGTCTTTAGAAAAATATGATTTCTTTGACACTCGGTCCTTTGAAAATACCACCTATAGATCCGTAGATCTACTAGTTTTAATCACTATTTTACAAGCTAAAACACTTTTACACAAGTTCATGATTCGTGTGTGGTAGAGTTTCATCTTCTAACCCTTGTTACACTTAAACAAGCTTTATGTCATAATCCAAGGTCATGACTAAACCGGGTTAAATGATGATCCGAGCTACCACAACATAGATCGGGTCCAAATAATCACACAAATCAAATACTACATGATTTACACAACATATGAGCTATTAACCAACATCTAAAGCATTTTAAGTAGACTTTTAAGCTTCAACTTTTATGTTTGCGACTTTTAACCGTTACATATCGTTTTAACCACTTTAGAATAGTTCAAGAAGGTGATTCAAGCAACTTACCACTAGCTCGAGGCTAGGGAAGAATCTAGACGTAAATCGGGTGGATAAAAGCAAGATAAAGAGGTCCTTCGCCTTCCGTTTGCACCAAGACTCCTCGTATGTGACCCGTAGCACTTGTATGGACTTGGGATTGCTTGATCAAAATCGAACAATGATGGATGGGGGGTGGGTGCTCTCGGCCGAAAGTTCAAAGAGAGGGAGAGAGTGTGTGTGAGTTGTGGTGTTAAGTGTGTGATCATGTGTGTTAAGTCATGATCTTATAGACAAATTCTAATGTATTTAACCAATGGATTTTGTGTCTAATTGATTTTAGACAAGTTAGATTATTATAATCTACAAAGTACAAGGGGTGTCCCCCTCATGGGGACGGTTTCTAAAGGTGGGGGTCTAGTTCGATTCCAACTAGTTAGTTAGGATAATAGTTAGGTTAAGTAAGTTAGTTAAGTGCTTAACCCGGTTACTAGTGTGTAGTATGTTATGTCGGGTGTTAGGGTATTCAGGGACCCTAACTGGCGCAGAAAAAGATAAATAATGAAAATAACAATATTTTCATGTTTCGGGTATAGTCCGGTTGTCCGATTGGATAGTAATCCGTTAAGGTGCTTAACAAAGCTTTAAAGTGTCGTTAATACCCTTTTTAGTGACACAACTCATTTCTGACACTTTGGAAAGTGTCTAGTAATATTGTTCTCATGATTTGGCACTTTATTAAGTAGCTAGAAGCTGAATTATTATGTAAAGTGCTGAATTTTGTGCTTAGAGCACGTTTTAGGCACATCCAGTCATTGTAACTTATTCCTAGAGACGCAGTTCTACAACCCTTGTATCCCTACACTCACCACTAGTGTAGTAAAATATTTCTGGCTCATACAGGCCTTAGAGGCAGTGTCTGCCTGATGCTGGCTTTATCAGCATGTTCGATAGGTTATCCATTTATAGTGCTACTGTGCTTTTGTGCATCATGTTTGTCACTAAGGTTCAGCATGTAAATAATGTAGTGACGGTAAGTGAAGTATGATGCAAGTAAGTGCATGTATCAGAATTCAAGTAGCAGTTTATTCACAAGTTCAAGCAAGCACAGTAATTAAGCAGTAATTAATTATTAATTAAGTCGTACGGATACCTGGTTTAGTGAGGGTTGTCACACATTCACTACCTTTTGGTACTGTAGCACTTGTTCTTTATCAGCTGGATAGTACATGATCTTGTTGAAGAATAAGCAATCAATATCCTTCTTTAAACAGTTCACCAACCACATTGGATCAATCAGGAATATTCTCCTGTAAACCATATCTTTATCACGAAGACCAATCACCGCCTGATATGTTTTCGGATCATATGCCCAACCCATGAAATCTTTATAGAAATCCTGCTCCATTTCCTTCAGTGGCATATTCTTTAAACATCTTGGTCGCTTCACATGCAAGGTGATATCTTTTTCTCCAGTGACAGGATCAATCTTTACAGTCTTCTTTGGATACTGCGGCTTCCATTCTGGGAATTTATCACGTGCTTGCCCACAAATGTAGTACCACAGCTTTGATTCATAGTATCTAACCTCTGGACCCCATTCTAGTTGCTGAATATTCTTCGTTTTGACTAACTCCTCAATGTCCCACCAAGGCAACGTCTTCAAGTCTTTGACATATTCTAATTATTGCACTCTGAATTCACGCTAGAACGTATAAACCTTCAAATCATCTAAGTACGCCCACGACAAGATATCTCCAAGGGATTCATTTGGATAGCTTTTGAAGAATTTCAATGGTCTTTTGAACTTATGCTCATCAGGCATCGGTCTGAACTATTTCTTTTTGTTGGTGCATATTTCATATGCCTGCCACTGTGTGAATAGCTAGATAGAGTGTGTGTTGAATATTGTATAGACTAGGATCAGTCGGACATGGTGTTGATACTGTAAAGGTCCATCCGGACGGATGGACAACATGTAGTCTATACCCCATCCGAACGAATAGGTTATGTAATGTAAAAGTCCATCCGGACGGATGGACATAAGTCATTCGGGTGGATAGGCTTTGCCTATAAATAGGAGTCGGGGTTCCCAATTGGACAAGCTTTTGGATCCCTGAGGGGACATGTTGTCCGACTGGTCTCACGGTGCTGTAACTTTCAGATATGAATAGGAGACCAGATTATAAGTGATTGCTCGGTGTCGTTTCTATCTTCTACTCATTTCATGTCACCAGACCGATCATCTCGGGACCAAAGCTCCGTCAAACTCGCCGGATCCTGAAATCATATTTGGTATCAGAGCTACGGTACCGATTCAATCGATTTAACAGTTGATTGAATCACCTACACTCATAGATTTTGGACGTGTAGGGAGTTTTGACGTTAAAACATAGAAAACATAAAATTGAGGTTCAATTCACGGACAAAATTCTAAATTGAAGACATCATTCTGTTCGTAATTGATTCGTGCACAACCTTGTGAAATTTCATCATGAAATGCAAAGAAATAAAGATACTAGATCGAAAAATGTGATTGAGAGTGTTCTTGGGGAGTTTGAACATGCTTATTCAGATGTACCCATCCAGATGGATGCACTCACCCGGATGGATAGCAGATACTCATTCTGATGGACAGGAGACACCATCCGGACGGATAGACAAGAGAGTCCATCCGGACAGATCAACAAGTTCACATCCGGACGGATGAAGTCGGGAAACATACATCTGGACGGATGAGCTATGGACACTCAGGGTTTTCAAGTTTATTCATTCCAAAATCAGTCCATTCAAGTGTGATATGATAAAAACATGGTGGATACGCCGCTGGTACTTCCTATATATAAGTGTTTTCATCGTATTACATTTTGGTGGGATATCAAACATGATGATGTAATCACAGGTTGTGGAAATATGTGGGGTAGTCATGATACTGGCGCAGAACTGTTATATTTTGGGGTATCTGGCTATTTATGGGCCCAAAACAGTTATATCCGCATAGATGAAAAATTGACGTCTGGTGGCAGAACTGTTATATTCTTCATAGAGTTAAGTTTTTCAGAGATGTCAAGAGACTGAATTGCTTGGTTTGAAGGGGAATTCAGTGATAGAGATGTCAGAATTTGCAAAAATGAGGGGAATAAAAATTTCAATGTCATATGTTGAAATTCCGGTATTTTTGAAATTCGTGACACTGCAACAGTATTCGGGTGGTTCCGACTTCAGAATTGTCTGGGGATGTGAAGATGATTGTGGATGAATGCTTCTGAGATCAAGATTATCCGAGAGGGTGAATCTGATTGTGGACGAATGCTTCAGAGATCAGTATACGTTACCAGATGATTTGTATTCCGATGAAGATTTGCTGATTATGGAGAATACCGTTAATCCGGATCAATCATTATATCGGTGCGTTAAAGTGATCTTGGAAAACGGGATATTAGATCTTCAGGGGGAATCATGGGTTTGAAGTTATCCCGTAGGGTATTTGAAGTTTCTGTCAATTGTCGGTTGAGTTTTTGATACATTCTTAGATCGAGCAGGCGGAATGCGAGATCGTGGTGCTGAAAGGGTTTATCTAAAAACTAAACACGGATGTGGCTAAAGCTGAAACAAAGAATGCTGCAGTGATTAGTTTCAAGTTGGTGATTGTTCGTAAAGATTGCAGTTTAGCAAATCAGAGGAGAGTCGTGAACTGTGCAAATAACCTGAAGATTCATTTCAGAGGGAATTTGTGCTAATATTGTCAAAAAGTAAACCCGGATCATCAATCAAGGGGGACTCTATTGAAGATTTCAAGATGCCGGATTGAAGTTGCAGAAAAGTTAAAGATTGCAGAATAATCAAACACAACTCAAGGTTTTGTGACGATTCGACAGTGACAGCCGAGGGGGAATCTTTTGGTGCATATTTCGTACGTCTACCACTGTGCGAATAGCTAGGTAGAGTGTGTGTTGAATATTTTATAGAATAGGATCATTTGGACATGGTGTTGATACTGTAAAGGTCCATCCGGACGGATGGACAACATGTAGTCCATACCCCATCAGAACGAATAGGTTGTGTAATGTAAAAGTCCATCTGGGCGGATGGAGTCCATCTGGACGGATGGACATAGGTCATTCGGGCGGATAGGCTTTGCCTATAAATAGGGAGTTGGGGTTCCCAATTGGAAAAGCTTTTGGATCCCTAAGGGGACATGTTGTCCAACTGGTCTCACGATGCTGTAACTTTCAGATATGAATAAGAGACCAGATTATAAGTGATTGCTCGGTGTTGTTTCTATCTTCTACTCATTTCTTATCACCGGACCGAGCATCTCGAGACCAAAGCTTCGTCAGACTCGCCGGATCTTGGAATCTACTTTTTCTCTTCCTGGAGTTCTTCCTTTGACAACTTTTTAGGAATACCTTCTTCATTCAGCTTTTCAACAACTTTCCTTTTAAGATCCTCTTCATTGTGCGATCTGAACAACACAGCGAACGTTGGAAAATCTGAATCTTGACCAGCATAATGCATTGGAACATCATTATCAGAATCAGAACCATCTTCAATCACCACGTTGTTGAAGTTGTTAGTTTCATCAACCTTTTCAAATACATATTCACCTTCAGGACCATTATCTTCTATATCTTTCTCGAAGTCGAATGTGAACTTATCTTCTTCATTCAACCCGAGAGCTTTTTTCATTGACTCCCTCGTCTAGTTCTCAACTAGTTCACCTTCTTCAAAATCATGTTGCAAGTATATAAATTTAGGAGCATATGAACGTTTGGTACCTAACGGCTCCCCATGAGGATGAACATCCTCAACTTCTTCATTTTGAGCATCATCCAGAAAATCTAGATTCTACTGATCAGTGGTAGATCTGACAACTATTGCACCACCGTTACCACCCTGATCATCATCATCATCACCGTTATCACCATCACCATGATAATCATCAATGTCTTTCAAATCATCATCCTCTTAATCTTCATCTTCATTCTCTTTGTCAACTATCTCATCAGTCTGAGCTTTCTTTGCTTCCTTCGCTTTCAGTCGACGTCTTTCAACCTAAATTCTCCTTGCATTATCTTCTCTGCTGTAAGATACACTCGTTGATTTACCAACAAGGACGAATTGCTGTGCGAGGACAAGAGCATTTTCATCATTAACTTCAACCACATTAACTTCAACATCTGGTTGTTGCTCTCTCTGACTAGATGATTCAAGCACATCTTCATTAGCTTTAACTGGTTCTTCTTCAGTAGCCTTGCCTTTTCCTTTGTCTTTAACGGCTTCGCCTGCTTCTTCAGCTTCTTTTTGTTGTCTCTCCATCCTCCAAGCCTTAGCTCTTCGGATTCCAATCTCATCAAAAGCTGCATGAACATTAATACCAAGTCTGTCTTCAATTACAACATATTATATCTCTATCTGCTTAGACTTGTTTTCTTTGTCTGCTTTTAGATCTTCTATCTCTTTCTTCATGATCTCATTTGCATTACCAATTGTCGTATTAGCATCATTCAAATCACAATTTGTAGACAGCAGCTTATCAATCATTTCATTCAAAGCATTGTTGCCTGCTTCAACGTTCAATAACCTTTCATTCATCGCAAAATTCTCATTCTTGAGCACGACATTCTCAGCTTCAACTTGCTTTAGCTTTTGTTCAGTTTCTGCTTTTGCTTTCTCCAACTCTGCAACCTTCTTTGCTAACTCGTCAACTTTATCATCATTGAAGAACATAATGTATCCAACATCATCTAAACTTGTTAGACCAACATCAAGATTCGATGGAACTTTTGGAAAACTTTGACTCGAACCTTCTTGCCTGGGAGTTGGAATTTTCTTTGTTGTAGACCCAGGTTCTTCAAGGAGGTTCTTCAACGGTCTTTGGTAGTTGCTCAGGAGTTGTAACATGAACTTCTTCTTGAACTGGAATTGACTCTTGAATTGGAGAAGAAGGAGGTGTAGCCATTCTGAATTCGCTCTGTACAGGAACCTCCATTTCAACATTTTTAACTCTCTCAACTTCAGGAATAGAAGCTGTAGTCTTCATGACTTTCCTTCTACTTGTAATTTCACCCGTAGGCTAAGCTTTACGCATTTGCAATCCTTTACGCTTCTTTAACTTTTATGTTTCTACAGTTGAAGGCTCATAAGTCGCATCTTCATCGTCTGAATTCTTCTTTTTCTTCGAAGGCCCTTTCATTCTGAATTTGCCACTAACATATGATGTTGGTGCAAGATGTGTGACATCTATATCGCTTTTTGTCTCGCTTGAATATGTATGCACCTCACCTTCAACTAGTGTTTCTTTCATAGCTTCAATGTTTTTACCACTTTTCTCACCACCTGCTGCAACTTCAATATTCTGAGTAGCCTTAGCAGCATCTTGATCAGCTATAATAGATTCTATTTCACCAGAGAAAATATCATGATCATCACCTGCAATATTAACATCAATATTTTCAGGGGGGACATCATCTGCTTCATTAATTAGATGTGGTGGAGATTTCTTCTTCTTTGTAGCTCTTTTCGGTGCACCTTTTTGTGTTGCAGCTTTTGAAGTTGTAGCCTTTGGAGTTCTAGTTGTTGGAGTTCTCTTTTTCTTCTTTTCATCTTTCTTCACCCACCACCTAGTCTTCTTAGGCTCAAATGGCTGCATCTTCTCTGTTTCAGTTCCAGAGTCACTATTATCATGCCTCCATTTGTCATCAACAGGAGCTTGATAATCTGACTTTTCAATCACAGCAAACTTCTTTCTGAACTTGGCCTCTTTACCCTTTTCAACTCCTCTATAAACATCCAACCTCTTCAAGGTCTCGTTATCCATATGATCTAGCACCAGCTCATCATCGTCTGCTTTCGGTAAGTTAGGAATCTGATCATCTTGCAGCATTTGCACAAACCTTGGATATTGTAAGAATCTTTCACCTTTGATGTTATCCAACATATGATTGAAAATCATTTGTGAAATGTTGTAAGGTTTGTTTATGTAAGACCCTTAATCCTTTTTAATCGGTTAACCAATAAATTTCGATTATAATAGTGTATTAAGATTTAAAATACACTTAAAATTACGAGTTTGTTAAAACATTTTACTAAATAAAACATTCCAACATTTTGTAATTTAATTCGCCGTTTAAAACATGACGATGAAACTATTCGCGGAAGCTTTAATCTCGTGTGTTCGGTTCTTCGTCGGGCTCAGTCGTCATCCGGTGCTGCTAGGCAACCTACATTCCATAAACATGAAATGATTTTAGTCATACTTGGTTTAAAACTTGTTATAACGGATTCGCGAAACAAAACTTAACAACAATAAGTGGGCGCCACCGTAATTTACGGTAGCTCACTGGACAGAATGTTTTGCAGCTTATGCTGCATTTTCCAGGTCCAATTCTTTTTACGAAAATGTGCATAACTTTTAATCTACACATCCGTTTTGCGCGATTCTTTTTCCTACGCGTTCGTAATTTGATTCTCCATCTTATGGAATTAACATCTGACATCCGGATTGACAAATTTATAAAGTTTTAAGCTTTAGGCTTAAGTTAAAATTTACCTATTTTGAGCCATTCATGTATTTATCAAACAAACTTGTTTGTTTGATTCCAAATCCTCGTGAATCTCCTAATTTCTATATTGTCTATCATATTTGGCTCAAACCACGGGTTTCCTACGCACTTTAAACCCGCTTATACTCAAGTGCTTATTTTGACCCGTTAAGGGCATTTATGTCCTTTTAAGCATAATTTCGCTCATTTCCCTTATGCCTCATAATTCCACTCGTTCATTTTGGTTAGTTTTCCACCACAACCTTGAACGTGGTGGATTTAATGTAATAGACTATTTATTCCGAGTTTTATCCCTCAAATATGTTATTTTTGCGGCAATACACATTTTAAGGCATTTAACCCTTGATAGTTTATGCCTACAATTTTCATACGCATCTAAAGGTTACAAAATCATAATATAAGTTCCTAACCAACCCTTATGGGTTGTTTGCCCAATTTACCCTTCAAGGGCGTTTTAGTCAACATTAGCCCCTCACCTACTATGAAGGGCTTTTGCTACATATTTGGCCATGAAGTATGTTATCCACAACCATATTTACACGTACCTGGCTCGGGTCAACTTATTGACCCGTTTCGATACCTTGCCTCTATAATATGCTAATTCGTAGCACTTTAATCCATAAACCATTATTATCCTGTAAGCATAAGACTTGACACGTACTTATTAGTCATCATTTGTCAAATGGCACTAAAAGTCACCCTTTGACCCGTTTGGTCTAAACGACTAAACATTTTGCATTTGAATTTAGAATGGTATATATATACCATTTCGTTATTTAACCCATTTCGGCTTACGCCGTAGGGTGTCTTATAACTTTTACTTATATTTATCGACACACGACTAAATTACCATTTTATCCCTATCCTTATTATGAGTTACCCCATACGGTAACATCTCAAGATTCATTGTATGCTTGTCATTTACGGCTCTATTACCATTTACCCATATTTACCATTCATCATGGTTTTTATCAATTTTGTGTATGTCCCGACTCGTATCAATTGCGTCAGAAATCCATATTTCCCAATATTGTTTTTATCGAGTTTAAAACTTATAGAATAAATAAGTATTCTACAAAATGGTGTAAGTTTCACTTACCTTGCATCCGGTTATTTCTCTTTTCGCGTACACGATCCGTTTGACCCGCTTCTTTCCCAAGCCTCCATCTAGCTTGTCAAGAGTCAAACTATCATCATAATTCGTAAGACGGTTAGATTAGTCATCATTATTATGACTATTTCATCTTACGGATTTTATGTCGAAACTTCTATTCTACTTCATCATTGGTTAGTTTGACTTTCTAAAATCAACTACCTTTAATCATATAATATGCACCATCAAGGCAAATCAACATTATGATTACAAATCGTTTTATCCCATATCTTATGTAATTAGTCAAGTTAGCTAATTACGCGTTTCTTTCATAATTCCATCTTTTCATACCAAACCCAATTCATGGTAATTATGATTCATGTACCCAAACACCTAAATTGTTCAAGTACTATATCTTTACTATCTAATATGATGATTCTAATCACAAATTAGGCACTAACATCATCATATTATAAAAAACCCATTTCAAGTCATGTATGCTCAACACTCAAACTTGCAAATTGTTCAAGTATCTTGTATCTACTATCAACTATGATGATTTTAAACATGTGTATATCAATATCTTCACTACATAATCAAAACCCACTTGTCTAAAAGTGGTAAATCATCAAATTACTCGAATCATAGCAATTTTACTTCAATTTTCTACTTAGGGTTTGTTCCTAAGCAATCACACTTCATAAATTCGGCCATAGCCTCTACGATTCATGCATAGATCGCATCATGCAAAGTTAACTAATTTTCACAACTTCATGAATGTTAGAAATTCAACATACCTTACGATCCCCTTGACTTGGTGATCGTTTCTATGTATTCAAATCTGGATTTGGCCTTCGATTGATCCTCCAATTTGAAGGTTTTGTTGAGTTTTAGGGTTAGCTCCCATGGAGCTTGTCTCCTGATCATCTCACGCACGCACACACACAAGAGTGTGTGTATTGTGTTTTGTTTTTAAGTTTATAATTCCATTTGCAAGATACCCGGCTTTGGTCCCTCGTGTTTGGTTAGTTATTAATTTGGTCACAACCTAATTATTTTCAACAATATTCCCACTTATTAACTAGGTTTAATATTCCTAGTTAATTTAGCGGGTTCGAGAATATTTATGACTAAGTTTATTTTAGGTCCCGTTAACTTGGGCCTTTTATAAACTTTATTTTCCTTAGAAGCATTTATTCACGTTTTATTAAATATTAGGTTTATCTATTTAAATCCTAATATTTACCGGGTTACTTTTACCGCTAACGGTATTTTACCCGTCTTTTATTATTAACGTGGTTTGATTACCAAACCCGTTTTCGGGGTGTTACAAGTCTACCCCCCCTTAAAGAGGTTTCGTCCCCGAAACCTTTCTTACGTAATTCATTGAATTTAATCTCATTGCACTTGATCTCGGGAATCTTTTCAGCATTACACGTTTTCTTTTAACCATTTATTAGTATTACCAGAAAGGTATGGTAGTATCCTTTTGGTTATATTAATTTATAATTTATGTTTATTCCACGCTATTCTTATAATAAATAGCATATTAAACAAATTCATAATTTGAATTTTGACCTTATCCGGTCTCTCTAACTAAACTTATTAGTTCAATTATTTTATACCCCTTTTTCTCTGAATACAATGTGATTATATTTCACATTACTTTTCTGGACCGTGATCGAGTCACATCATGTTTAAATTGATATAACTTTTCATTATCGAAATTATTCCTTTCGAATATGTCGTCTTGCACCTATCAGTGCCAAGACCTGTATCTTTAATATTTACTATTCAAATTCCTATCAGAATTTATGGTTATAAAACGTTATTTCTTACTAAAACTGGAGTTTTAGTTTAACGTTTTATCTTTAATTTATGTCAAGCAATTTTGACGACTTGACATTTACACTTTTACAGTCTTTGTTTTACGCGAGGATTCTCAACTGGTTCCCTCGCTTTGTTTAAGTAACCCATAGGTTCTCTCACGTAGCCTCGTAGGCTATTTCCTTAGGTCTTCACCCCTTTTTAATGGGGACCCTAAGGTTTATTTCCCTTTCTATTCGTGACCCAAGGGTCATTCTGGTCCCGTAGATCTTAACACTGATCGCATTCCCGAAGGTTACGATGATCCCGCAGATTCATCTTTTATTTGTGTCTATATTCAAATGTATATATGCATATATAGCTTCAAAGCATGTCTTGTTATGTTTGGAATCGTATATTTTCGCTTTTGAACTTTAGTTGACCTTGACCGTAGTCTAAGGCTTCATTTGTTTATTTTCGGGCGAAATTTTCCGATTTTATGACTTCTCATGTCATTTATGCGTCGGTTCATCTTATGCTCACCATTCTCCAGTTTACATATATCCGTATTCGATTATGTCCCATTACCGGGCTCATTATTCTTTTGCTTTTAACTCTACCGTTATACCGCTTGCGTTTACTCATGCCATCCGGCATTATATTGTATTCAACCTGTTTGACTTGTTAATGTGAAATCCATCACTTATAAACGATCAACTTTATTCTTTATTCAACCCGTTCAACCTCAAATGGTTGAACATGTTTATTTAAAATTTCTATTTACGAAATTTCATAGTCATAACTCATAATCCAAATCTTTTTATTTTCAGCCTGCGTTCACGTCTCTTGGTTTACACATGTGCTTAAATTCCTACCCATCAACCGGGTGTTTTACCGAAGTCGTTATTATAGCAACCCTCCCGGTATGCATTAAGACCTCGCTTCACTTTTATATTCCGACTTTGTTCTCAAATTTGACGTTTTGCAACAACGGTCCATTTAGAGACATATTTGCATTTTCCGGGTTCGAGTGTAAGTACACCCCCTTCCAATGCGTATCTTAATCATTTTACATGTTTGCATTCTCTGGGTTCGAGTGTAAGTACACCCCCTCCCAATACATATCTAAATCATTTTACATCAATCTTTGTCCCTTCATTCGGGCTCATTATCCTAATGTAATACGTTTCCATCACCCGGCTGTGCGTTTACATTATTATCAAATATTTTGCTCATTTGATTCGTTTGGGTACTTTTTAATTTGTCCCACTCACCCCCGTCCTTACTACATCGGATGTAAGCATGTCCATCATAAAAAGTTCATGGTACCACGTGTTCACTACTTACTTGGCCAGAGTAAGCGATCAACACATGGTATACATGACCTTTTTATAATTTTCACATTACACCCCATGTAAGTAATGCCTCTATTTGTTTTTCTTGGAAACAATATCCCGGATAGGTTTTCTATTCAGGTTTTTCCAAGTTTTCAATCTACATATGCAACTTTCAATTTCTATGTATTTGTTGCATATTACTATTTATGCAATAATTTAAAACGTGCACCTGATAATGCTTGCTCTAACAGGCTCTCCTTGCCATTAACTTATTCGCAATCGTTGCGTGATTTAGGTCCTTGGTGAGCGTGCTCTATTTGTCGTACTTTGGACCGTTCCTCTGTCAAATCCACGATTTGTTAAACTCTCGCTTTCTTCATATGCGAGTGTTCTTCAATCTAAAACGTTTACAATAGTTAATAATTTCGACATTAATGGGTGCCCGTGTTATAATACGAGGCTTTTCTACTATACGCATCAATGCGTGTAATTTCGTTGACTATATCTATTCTATATCGATTTTATTGGTGTACCGTGTATTACACGATAACAATATGTGTTGTTCTCAACACTTTAATCATACTAAACCATTGATATACATGTACTTACCGGATTTGCGATCAAGCCTCGAACCGAACACATTTGTCAACAACCTTGAGCTCTGATACCAACTTGTAAGACCCTTAATCCTTTTTAATCGGTTAACCAATAAATTTTGATTATAATAGTGTATTAAGATTTAAAATACACTTAAAATTACGAGTTTGTTAACACACTTTACTAAATAAAACATTCCAACATTTTGTAATTTAATTCGCCGTTTAAAACGTGACGATGAAACTATTCGCGGAAGCTTTAATCTCGTGTGTTCGGTTCTTCGTCGGGCTCAGTCGTCATCCGGTGCTGCTAGGCAACCTACATTCCATAAACATGAAATGATTTTAGTCATACTTGGTTTAAAACTTGTTTAAACGGATTCGCGAAACAAAACTTAACAAAAATAACTGGGCGCCACCGTAAGTTACGGTAGCCACTGGGTTTTCTGGGGCTGCCGTAAGGCAGTACAATTCCACCGTAACACTTCAGCCTCTACCGTAAGTTACGGTAGCCACTGTAACTTACGGTAGCTCACTGGATAGAATATTTTGCAGCTTATGCTGCATTTTCCAGGTCCAATTCTTTTTACGAAAATGTGCATAACTTTTAATCTACACATCCCTTTTGCGCGATTCTTTTTCCTACGCGTTCGTAATTTGATTCTCCATCTTATGGAGTTAACATCCGACATCCGGATTAACAAATTTATAAAGTTTTAAGCTTTAGGCTTAAGTTAAAATTTACCTATTTTGACCCATTCATGTATTTATCAAACAAACTTGTTTGTTTGATTCCAAATCCTCGTGAATCTCCTAATTTCTATATTCTCTATCATATTTGGCTCAAACCACGGGTTACCTACGCACTTTAAACCCGCTTATACTCAAGTGCTTATTTTGACCCGTTAAGGGCATTTATGTCCTTTTAAGCATAATTTCGCTCATTTCCCTTATGCCTCATATTTCCACTCGTTCATTTTGGTTAGTCTTCCACCACAACCTTGAACGTGGTGGATTTAATGTAATAGACTATTTATTTCGAGTTTTATCCCTCAAATATGTTATTTTTGCGGCAATACACATTTTAAGGCATTTAACCCTTAATAGTTTATGCCTACAATTTTCATACGCATCTAAAGGTTACAAAATCATAATATAAGTTCCTAACCAACCCTTATGGGTTGTTTGCCCAATTTACCCTTTAAGGGCGTTTTAGTCAACATTAGCCCCTCACCTACTATGAAGGGCTTTTGCTACATATTTGGCCATGAAGTATGTTATCCACAACCATATTTACACGTACCTGGCTCGGGTTAACTTATTGACCCGTTTCGATACCTTGCCTCTATAATATGCTAATTCGTAGCACTTTAATCCATAAACCATTATTATCCTGTAAGCATAAGACTTGACACGTACTTATTAGTCGTCATTTGTCAAATGGCACTAAAAGTCACCCTTTGACCCGTTTGGTCTAAACGACTAAACATTTTGCATGTGAATTTAGAATGGTATATATATACCATTTCGTTATTTAACCCATTTCGGCTTACACCGTAGGGTGTCTTATAACTTTTACTTATATTTATCGACACACGACTAAATTACCATTTTATCCCTATCCTTATTATGAGTTACCCCATACGGTAACATCTCAAGATTCATTGTATGCTTGTCATTTACGGCTCTATTATCATTTACCCATATTTACCATTCATCATGGTTTTTATCAATTTTGTGTATGTCCTGACTCGTATCAATTGCGTCGGAAATCCATATTTCCCAATATTGTTTTTATCGAGTTTAAAACTTATAGAATAAATAAGTATTCTACAAAATGGTGTAAGTTTCACTTACCTTGCATCCGGTTATTGCTCTTTTCGCGTACACGATCCGTTTGACCCGCTTCTTTCCCAAGCCTCCATCTAGCTTGTCAAGAGTCAAACTATCATCATAATTCGTAAGACGGTTAGATTAGTCATCATTATTATGACTATTTCATCTTACGGATTTTATGTCGAAACTTCTATTCTAGTTCATCATTGGTTAGTTTGACTTTCTAAAATCAACTACCTTTAATCGTATAATATGCACAATCAAGGAAAATCAACATTATGATTAGAAATCGTTTTATCCCATATCTTATGTAATTAGTCAAGTTAGCTAATTACGCGTTTCTTTCATAATTCCATCTTTTCATACCAAACCCAATGCATGGTAATTATGATTCATGTACCCAAACACCTAAATTGTTCAAGTACTATATCTTTACTATCTCGATTTCTGGTCTGTAACTTTGTATGATTGATCAAAATGATGTTTTACACATAATATCCAAAATTCAGTCCATTTTGTCCATGAATTCGTCTGAAAATCCAAGAAAGAGTAGAAGTTTATGGTTCTAAACCGTTCAAAACACTGATATCAACAGATTTGACTCTTCCTGAGCTCTGATACCACTTGTAGGGTCGACGAATCATCCAAAACGAGTCAATCAGAGTCAGCTCTAGTTTCTAGAAAGGCAGAATCAGACTAGAAACCATCAATCAGTGTTAGAACAGGAGTAGAAGAGTAGAAAGTCACTTTAAACATGTTCTTCATTGATTTTAGATGTTTTGGTACAGAGAGAATCCAACAGCACTTCGTTACAAAATTCTCCAGAAAGTTACAAATGAAGAACACTACTAACCTATTTATAGGCTCACCAGTCCGCACGAGATAACATCTCCAGTCCGCACGAGTTGGGCAAAACCACTTCGTGCGACCTGACTTTCCAGGTCATGCGAACTGGCTCATAACACATAAACTTTACATTTTCAACCTATTACATATACATGACACGACATAGACTGATGACGCAGGCGATATACATTATGCATCAACAAAAGTCCATCGAAATGTCGTGCCACGGGTATTCGGGTGTTGGCAGTGGTTGAAGCAAACCATATGGTTTGTGGTTGGGAATCTTTATCGTTTGACAAACTTCACAAGCTTTAACAAAATCAGAAACATCCTTTTTTAAACCAAGCCAAGTAAAGGTACCTGAAATACGTTTGATGGTAGCGTTAATTCCAGAATGCCCGCCAACAAACGATGAATGAAATTATTGTAACAAACGTCGTCGAAGATCCAAAATTGGAGGAACCAAGAGCTTTCCATGCACATAAACTAAACCGTCGTGTAAGAGATGATGAGGAAAACTAGTGGGATCGGCTTGGATATCTTGTGCCAATTGTCGTCCAGTGGTGTCATTGCAATAGTATGAACGAAGCTCGTTTAACCAAGTAGTGGTGGGATAAGAGATAGCCAACATAGATGGAATGTCGACTCTACTTAATGCATCCGCAACATTGTTTTCTCTTCCGGGTTTAAAATGAATTTCGAAGTCATAGCCCATGAGTTTAGTGACCCACCTTTGTTGCTCCGGTGTTTGGATGGTTTGTGTAAGGATGTGCTTCAAACTATGATGGTCGGTATAAATGCAAAACCGACGTCCGAGAAGATATTGACGCCATTTTTTCACCGATTAGGTGATGGCATATAATTCCTTGGTATATGTAGATTGTGCTTGCATGGTAGGGCAAAGTTTCTTGCTGAAGAAAGAGATCAGTTTGTTATCTTGGGATAAAACGGCTCCTATGGCAGTACCTGAAGCATCAGTTGTTACGTCAAAAGTTTTGGTGAAATTAGGTAAGGCTAGGGTGACAAGTTTTTGCATGTGGAGTTTGAGTGTATTAAAAGCGTGGTTAGCTTCGGGGTTCCATGCAAACTCTTTGGTTTTCAGAATGTCGGTAAGTGGTGAGGCAATTCGAGCATAACCTTGAACGAAACAGCGATAGTAGCCGGTGAGTACCAAAAAAGCTCGAAGAGTGGTAAATGAAGATGGTTGTGTCCATTGTTGTATGGCATGGATTTTATCCGGTTCCGGTGCGACACCCTCAGCCGAGATTTTATGTCCTAAAAAGGAAATCTCGTGCACAATGAAAACACATTTTGAACCCTTGGCATGATACTGGTTATGGTGTAAGGTTTGAAAAACAAACTGTAAGTGATTGTAATGATCGGCTAGATTGGAGTTATAGATTAAAATATCATCGAAAAAAACCAAGACGAATTGGCGTAATACCTTGCGAAATAATTCGTTAATAGCCGATTGAAAGGTAGACGGAGCGTTGATGAGACCAAAAGGCATTACGAGAAATTCATAGTGGCCATCGGTGGTGCGAAAAGCGGTTTTGTGAATATCCTCTCATGCAACCCGAATTTGATGATATCCGGAGCGCAAGTCAATTTTTGAAAATATAGTAGCACAGTGAAGTTCATCGAGGAGCTCGTCGATGGTCGGAATTGGAAACCGATCACGAACCGTCACTGCGTTTAATGCTTGATAGTCTACACAAAAGCGCCACGATCCGTCTTTCTTTTTAACCAAAAGTACCGACGATGAAAATGGGCTTTGGCTGGGGCGTATGATACCATTTTGAAGCATTTCAATGATAAGTTGAGACATCACCTGTTTTTGATAATGAGGGTATCGGTAGGGCTTGACTCACAGGTTGGGTTTCGTTTAATAATGGTATGTGGTGGTCATGGGGATGGGCAGGAGGTAGACTGTTGGGTTCATCGAACAACACCTGAAATTGTTGGAGGAGTTGTGAGATGGCTGGGTTCGGGTTAGACGGTGAGGTGCACTGTATTGTGGATTGTGGGGTAATGGGTTCGTAGGTTAAAGTATGTAGGGAAGCGATGGAATTGTGGCGAAGGAGAGTGGATAAGGAACTAGGGGAACAAGGTTGGCTTAACGATTCACCACGGATTGTGTAAGTGGCACCATCTTTATTAAACGAAATTTCGGGTATACCGAAATCGGCCGATAGACGACCAAGAGATGCTAGCCATGTGACGCCAAGCACGACATCGGTACCTTCCACCGGTAAGACATACATCCGTACGCGTGAATAACCTACATGTGTACTAACTTTATTAGACACTTAGGTCTTATCGGACCTCGTACAAGGTGTTCATCTTGAATCTTATTATGTTTTCACTTGTCATATTTGGAACAACCATGTATTTTGGAGCGTTGGTAGTTTGTTTTTTGGTTGTTATATATGTATATAATTATTTCACAATTGTATATATGTATACATTTTGTATGTATTGAATCATGTGTGAACGGGCCTCGCCCTTCGCATGTCCTCGTGCCTTGCATGCTTGTCATTGGGCCTCGCCCATGTCATTGGGCCTAGCCCATGTCTTTTATGTTATTGGTGTGACAACCGGTGATTTACGGCTCCTAATTTCATTATTAACAGGTGATTAACGCAATAATAAGTAGTGTTTACAGCACAAATTAACTTAATTAGGCCTTTGGAGTGCCTAGGAACGTTTATCCGACTTTACAATACGCGTATGAAAATTCGCGTGGAATCTGCGGAACATCAAACTACAACGAACTGATACCGTACAAAATACTGACAACGCCGACAAATACGGATTTTCTACGAATATTTTATATTTATGAATTTAATGTTGTGAATTTATTGCACTTCCGTACATCACAAACGCAAACGGGAACGAGAAACGCGACTGCAGGAAATGCACCGGTAACGAAACGGAAGCATCGGACACGCGTGTTACCTTCAAAACTTGAATTTTTCATTATTTTTTATTTTGTAATTAAATTTTTACAATCATAGTTGAAACCGAATCGAAAAACGGATCGGAAACGGAAAACGAGGCATTTACGCGATTTTAACGAAACCGACGAACGTACGCGGGTAATAACGATTATCGACACTATTTTTACATATTCTGACCCTAAAGTAATGAATTATGATGTTTTACGACACGCGGGGGCGAAAGCGGGTCTCGTGGAAGATTTTCGGGCCACTTAAACGCGAGATTTGGGCTTGTGGGCCCTGGGCCCAAGCCCAAAGCCCATTAACAATACCAAGTATAAAAGGGGTCTACACCCATTGAACTTCATTTGTGCAAACACAAACAACACACACATCCCCTCATGCTCTCAACTCTCTCTCTCTCTAGAACATCCAGCAGCAGACCCGGCGGAGGAAACCGGAGACAGGCGGCGATGCCGGCGACATGGCTGCGGCGGAACGGCGGCGGCAGCGCCGCCGCATGCGGGCGGCGGCGGTAGCTTTTCCGGCGAACCTTTTACGAGCCTATACCCTACCCCCACTATTACAAACCTTCCCGACACGATGGTGGTGACCGTTTTTGAAGGTTCTGAGCCGTTTGGGCTCACGCGTAACTCCGACGAAGTTCCGGTCAAGATTCCGACGAACACGTTTTAAACTTTTAACTCTGTGCACGCGTAGATCGGCTCACAAGGGGTGTTTCTGCACATTTTCAAGGAATTTTATATTCCGGCGACTTTCCGGTAAGTTGAACCCGACTCGTGTTACTATTTTCTTTTGATTTCTGAATGGAAAAGATTGTCGATCTTGCTTTTTCTAGTTTTCCGGTGACGGCGGAGGACCGCCGGCGATGGCCGACAACAACGGTGGTGGTGTTTGGCTGATGACGACTGTAGTGGTGGCGGTTATGTTTCGTTTCGGGTTAGATGGTTCGGTGAGCGGGTTCGGTTTCGGGTCAGACGGTTCGGGTCACGTCAGACGGTTCGGGTCAAGGTTTGATTCAACTCGGGTCAACAGACGGTCAAGCTAGTGGATGCCTTTTCGGGTCAGTTTCGGAGCGTGCATTTTAGTTTTAATTCGGGTTTCGGTTCACTTCACATTTGTTTCGGTTCAACAGGTTCGGAATTGAGTCAAAACGGGTCAGAAAGTCAACAGCGGTCAAACAGGTCAAGGTCGGGTCAACTGGTCAAACGCGAGACGCAGTAAAGATTAAACGACGCGAAATACCTTCCAATCTACTTCGTGGTTATAATACGCGAATCGAGCTCGAACCATCTTTTATATAGTATTTTGTTTCGTTTTATTATGCGAACTTGACGAAAAATGATATATATTATTATTGCGTAATTGTTGCGTTTTGAAAATGACGATGATGCGTGGTTAGTGTGTATATGGATTTAAGTATATTTTAAGCCCTTTTTACACGTTAGTCAAGTTTTAAATTTATAAAACACGATATTTTACTAACACCAAACACACATATGGGCAAGTGCACCCATCGTGAGCGTAGTATAGTGTTGGCAAGATACCGAGGTCGTCCAAGGACACAAGAACTTTTAGTACCGGTTTATCCTCAACGTGTAATCAAATCAAAAGTTAGAAAAAGGTTTTAAACTAGAAAAATAAAAGCTAACTAAAATGCTGAAAAGTAAAATAAAATAAAAACAGATAGACATGATGAATCACTTGGCTCCGACTCATGTTTAGTGTAACCTTTGATTATTTCCGCACTTTTGCACTTTTTAAGAGATTATCTTAGTTATTGTAGTAGGCCCCTCTTTTGAAGGTGACGTTACCCTCAACCCATTAGTTTGAGTCAGCAAGGATACAATCCTAAAGGGTCGGATTATTGAAAGATAATTAATTAAGTTATTAATGCATATTATGGTAGGCCCCTCTTTTGAAGGTGACGTTACCCTCGGCTAAGTAGTCTGAGTCAGAAGTGATACAGTCCTAAGTAGCCGGGTTAAAGTATTAATAGTAGCTTACATATGAGGGGATCAAAGAGTTTGGACCCCCGCCATCCAATACCGGTGGGTATTGAAGGAGGTCCTACTAAATTTGACGCAGGTCCTTGCAGGATCTATACACTGAACAAGGCAAGACTCTTACCAAACCGTTCCCTTAACCCCCGACCAGGTAGCCAACATACCTCCATATAGACCGTGGAGATATGAATGGTGAAAATATTTTATTTTATATAGACAGTAAAATAATGCCAAGACACCACGGACAAACGATAAGGAAGAATCACCTTCAACATAAGAAACTAGTTATTAAAGTCATTAATACATAACCAAGTAAAAAGTGCGAAAAGATTAAAAATAAAAAGTATTACACTAGACACTTGTCTTCACCAAGTGATGTAAGAGACTTAGGCAAACATGGCCTTTGATTGTCAAGAACTCTTACGATCAATCTTGGATCCCGAGACGACTCACACACTCTATGATGGACAATGGATGATGGTGGTGGATGATGGTGTTGTGATGGTGGTGGGTGGTGGGTGAAGTGTGAGAGAGGTGGTGTGCCAAGGGATGGTTTGCAAATGAGCCAAGCACCCCTATTTATAGGCTGAACAGTAGCTTGGGCACGGCCCCGTGTCCATTGGGCACGACCCCGTGTCCATCCTCCTTCTCTGTATTCATTAATTGCGCTTTTCTGCATTAGTTGACCACGGCCCCGTGTCCGCTGGGCACGACCCCGTCTGCAGAAGCGTATCTGTACTATCAAGATTTTCCTGGATTCTGCGAATCTTATAGTTGACCACGGCCCCGTGTCCGCTGAGCACGGCCCCGTGGTGGGCGATAGAAGCTTCTACAGCTTTGTCTTTTATGCTGACACTTGGGCACGCCCTCGTGTTCGCTGAGCACGGGGCGTGTTCAGCCTTCTGTCTTCTTGATTTTGCTTGGGAAGATGTTGTCGGGGGGTCGGGCATGCCACGTTTGTTCCTTTTCTTGTATTTGTGTTAGATTTTGCTGCCTATTTGCTTCTTTTGTTCATTTGAGCTCATTTAATCCTGAAAATACAAAAGGAAGACAAAAACACACTTTTTCCGACATTAGTACTAAAAAATGGTTAGTTTTATGCCACAATTGATGTAATTTATATGTTGCATTTTGCACACATCAAATACCCTCACACTTGAATATTTGCTTGTCCTCAAGCAAAAATCTTTATAATGTGACTTTACACTCCCAAATGGAATGGGTAGAAGAGAAGGTTTTTGGGCTTTTCATAGAGTGTCGGGATTTCCAAGATTCTTTATTAAGTTTTATTTTTATTTATTTACAATCTTATTCGTCATGATTTATTTAAAACATTCCATAAGATAAATTACTTATTAGCGCATAACATGTCTTTTTTTTTAAATTTCACTTATATACAAGTTCACATACCTCACGGTGATCACTCAACACTCGGCCAAAGATGTATTTTAGTGAATCACTCGAGAGCGGCATGGAACTTACTTCTACCATAAGCTTGCCAAGCAATCAATCATCCTCCTTTTTAACTATATACCTTTGTAAATATCAAGAGGACTTTTGGGTGAAGGGTTAGACTTGGGCTAAAGGTAGGTGGTTGGGTTAGTGGTTAGTAAAAGGGCGAAAGGTGTAAAAAGCGTCGGTTTTCGTAAGACTTTTTTTTATTTTTGCAATTTTAATTTGATGAAGCCATTATTCAAACAAAGTTATTTTTGATAAACTTGTTTGTTTATTTCTCTTTTGCTTCATCATCATCATCTTTTTTTTTTTTTTTTTTTTTTTTTGAAAAGTCATACGAAAAAAACGAGCTTGTTACTAAAACAAAGGGCTAAAAATAAAAAAAGGTTTTGGTGGGTGAAAGGGTGTTTGTTTTTGGGTTAAGAAATGAAAAGGTTTAGGCTCAAAGAGGTTAATTAGGGGGATTTTTTGGGTAGGTGGTAAAAAAAAATAATGGTGTAGAAATAAAAAAGGGTTAGTCCTAATGCCTCCATCATTTACTTACTCGGGTTTAAGTTGGTAAGGACCGGGAATGTATCGTCGTGGCAAGTTCTAGAGTTGTAAGAACCAAGCGGCTATTCACACAAGAAACGAAAAATGAGCATTTAGTTTAAAGATATGTATTTGTATGCTCAATAAAGGCTCAAAACTCACTTTTGTGGGAATGGGTTTTTATGTGATCAAGTATATATAATCACATTTTAACAAAGCTTGTCATGCCGTTTCATAATTTTCTTATGTTGGTTCTTTTTATCACGACGCTATCGGTTGTAAATTTGTAAAAATTTAACCTTTTTAGAATTTGAAATTCCCAAGTTAAACCTAGACAAGTAAAAAAAATAGAAAATTTTTTGATAAAAAATTTGGGGTGATTAGCGGTTCCAATAGAGTTTTGTGTAAGGCTTATGATTAGGACTTGCAAGATTCAAAGTTTTAGCATCCCCCCCCCCCACACTTAAATTACACATTGTCCTCAATGTGTCCCAAAAATAAGTTTTTAGGTTGATTGAATGTGTAAAAAGGTGTGACAAGCACAATTTTATGTTACTGGACGTCTGGACATGGCCCTGTGGTGTCCGGGCACGGCCCCGTGTTCAGATCGCCAGTAACAGAAATGAATAAAGAGAAACAGAAGCCTGGGAACGAGGGCGTGTTCAGTGAGCACGCCTCGTGTCCAGTTACCTGAACTGGGCATTTTCTGCAGATTGTGCAGCACGGGGCCGTGTTGGGTGGGCACGGCCCGTGCTGAACTTGCTGTAATGAAGAAAATTTTGTCGGACGACCCTGTTTTCGTGCATGGGGTGCTGGTTCAAGTTTCCCTTGCTATCCTTCACCATCCCGAGTGTGTTTTATTCCTGAAAATTAAAACTAAACTAGAAAACATAAAAATTAATCTAAACTAAACTAAGGATAGTTCCGGGGAATGCCTCCGTGGTGCGCCACGTTTATAAGGGTCCTTGGCTAGACCCAAAGCCTGGTCATATGTTACCCAAGTGGGATGTTTTGCATCCCATGCTACACCGTCGGAGAGCGTCATCCAAACTTGAGTCTATGACCTTCATGTAGTTGACCGGGTCTTCGTCTTCTACTCTTTTTCCAACTCCAAACTTCACTTCCTCGTCCCCAAACTTCAATGTTAGTGTTCTGTCATTCATATCTACCACTGCTTGGGCTGTAGCTAGAAATGGCCTCCCTAGGATGAGAGGGACTTCGGCGTCTTCTTCCATGTCTAGTATGACAAAGTCGGCTGGGAAGACGAAATTGTCGACTTTGACCAATAGATTTTCAATGACACCTTGTGGATATTTGACGGATCTGTCGGCAAGTTGTATGCTCATCTTTGTAGGGCTCGTTTTTCCTAGGCCGAGTCGTTTGAACATTGAGGCAGGCATGAGGTTGATGCTAGCCCCAAGATCGGCCAGTGCATTGCGAATGGGGGACTCCCCAATTGAACAAGGAATCGTGAAGCTTCCAGGATCAATCTTCTTTTGCGGGAGTTTGTTGAGTAGTAAGGCGGAGCATTCTTCGCCTAAGTTAACTAATTTCAATGATTCAATTTTCCTTTTATGAGTGAGGAAGTCCCTCATAAATTTTGAATATTTAGGCATTTGGGTTAGGACTTCGATAAATGGAATATTAACATGCAATTGTTTTAGTAAATTTTTGAACTTTGCGAATTGCTCATCGGTCTTTTGACGAATTAACCGACCGGGGTATGGAACCGGAGGAGTCTTAGTGTGCTCTTGTATTGGTGGAGAAGCCTTCTCGGGTTGGGGCGCGGGTGGAGTTGTGTTATGGCTGGATTGGCTTCTTTCAGCTGACGGTAATGGAGCCTCCTCGGGACCAACGGTTCGGTTTCTCAATGTTATGAGATGTACTTGCGCTTTGGGGTTGGTTTTGGTATTGCTTGGTAACACGCCTTGTGGTCTCTCGGAGAAATTTTGAGCTATTTGACTTAATTGTTTTTCAATGTTTTGAATGCTAGCTTGTTGATTTCTGAAATTCGATTCCATTTGCTGAAATCGATCTGAGTTTTTCTTTTCGGTGTCGGAGATGAGGCGAGATATAGTATCTTCAAGCCTTTCTCGTCCACCTTGTTGTTGAGAAAAATTTTGTGGTTGTTGAAAGTTAGTTCGTTGGTTTTGTTGGTTACTACTATTGCCGGGATCTCTCCAACCAAGGTTAGGGTGGTTACGCCATCCTTGGTTGTAGGTACCCGTTGGAGGACCCGACGGCCTAGGTCTATTATCAATGTAGTTTACCGTTTCCGTTTGATCATCTAATTCTTTCATACAACTCCAATTTTCATGTGGCCCACCACACCCCTCACAAGCCATTACCGAGACCATTTTTGCCATTTCTAACTTTTTTATTTTTGAATAAAGGGCCTCGATTTGGGCTTGTAAAGAGGTGCTTTCATCAACCTTATGGGCGCCCGGGGCAATAGATTTATTGCCTCGGGGAGTGTGCCACTGAAAATTGGTTTGAGCAATTTCCTCAATTTGATTATATATTTCATTTGGGCGACGATTACCTAGAAGTCCCCCGGAGCTAGAATCAAGTGTTTGTCTTGTGTGTGGCAACAACCCATTGTAGAAAGTGGATACTTGTTGCCATACCGCAAGACCGTGATGAGGACACTTTCTTAGTAGCTCCTTGAACCTTTCCCAAGTTTCATATAGGGATTCCCCATCCTCTTGTGAATATGTATTAATTTCAGTCATTAATTTAGCAGTTTTAGCAGGAGGGAAATACTTATTTAGAAACTTTTGGGCTAGTTCATCCCAGGTGTTTACCGAACCAACTGGGAGGGTGTTAAGCCAAGCCTTAGCTCGGTCTTTTAGTGAAAATGGAAACATTCAAAGGCGGATGGCGTCATTTGATGCTCCATTGATCCGAAAGGTATCACATATTTATAAGAAATTAGTAATATGTAGATGGGGATCCTCGTCTGCAAGCCCGTGGAAGGTTCCGGAGTTTTGAAGCAATTGTATCAAATGCCGTCGAAGTTCGAAGTTGTTGGCTTCGACATTCGGTGCATTGATAGCGGCGCCGAGATTACCTACAGTGGGTCGTAGGTAATCCATGAGGGTACGTTGGTCCGCCATTGGAAGTGGGTCCCCCAAAACTTTCTCTTGGTTTTTAGCTTTAAGTCTTTTTCTGAGAAAGCGTTCGGGTTCTTCAAGGGGTTCTTTTATGTCTCTACTAGAACTGGAGCTCATACACTACGTAGAAAGCTCAGATGTGGAGCCTGGGTTCCAAGTCCTGCAATAAAACAGAAAAGAACGTTGGTCAGAAGGTTCACCACGGCCCCGTGCTCAGGTGAACACGACCCATGGTCGGAGATACAGTGATTGTTTTCCGGATCCCTGTTACTAGGGAGTTGGACACGGCCCCGTGTTGCACCGACACAGCCCTGTGCTCAACTCTCTGTAACTCAGAAAATAAAAACTGCCAGTGACAATGCAGGGCACGGCCCGTGTCCGACCAGGCACGGCCCGTGCTGAGCTCTGCAGAAACTGAAAAATTAAGAAAATCCTAAAAAAAAAAAACAGAAAAATTAGAAAAAACGATTAGGCCGTTGATTCCTAACTTTCTTAAAATCCTTGTGTCCCCGGCAACGGCGCCAAAAACTTGATGCGTGGTTAGTGTGTATATGGATTTAAGTATATTTTAAGCCCTTTTTAGACGTTAGTCAAGTTTTAAATTTATAAAAAACGATATTTTACTAACACCAAACACACATATGGGCAAGTGCACCCATCGTGAGCGTAGTATAGTGTTGGCAAGATACCGAGGTCGTCCAAGGACACAAGAGCTTTTAGTACCGGTTTATCCTCAACGTTTAATCAAATCAAAAGTTAGAAAAAGTTTTAAACTAGAAAAATAAAAGCTAACTAAAATGCTGAAAAGTAAAATAAAATAAAAACAGATAAACAAGATGAATCACTTGGCTCCGACTCGTGTTTAGTGTAACCTTTGATTATTTTTGCACGTTTGCACTTTTTAAGAGATTATCTTAGTTATTGTAGTAGGCCCCTCTTTTGAAGGTGACGTTACCCTCAACCCAGTAGTTTGAGTCAGCAAGGATACAATCCTAAAGGGTCGGATTATTGAAAGATAATTAATTAAGTTATTAATGCATATTATGGTTGGCCCCTCTTTTGAAGGTGACGTTACCCTCGGCTAAGTAGTCTGAGTCAGCAGGGATACAGTTCTAAGTAGCCGGGTTAAAGTATTAATAGTAGCTTACATATGAGGGGATCAAAGAGTTTGGACCCCCGCCATCCAATACCGGTGGGTATTGAAGGAGGTCCTACTAAATTTGACCCTGGTCCTTGCAGGATCTATACACTGAACAAGGCAAGACTCTTACCAAACTGTTCCCTTAACCCCCGACCAGGTAGCCAACATACCTCCATATAGACCATGGAGATATGAATGGTGAAAATCTTTTATTTTATATAGACAGTAAAATAATGCCAAGACACCACGGACAAACGATAAAGAAGAATCACCTTCAACATAAGAAACTAGTTATTAAAGTCATTAATACATAACCAAGTAAAAAGTGCGAAAAGATTAAAAATAAAAAGTATTACACTAGACACTTGTCTTCACCAACTGATGTAAGAGACTTAGGCAAACATGGCCTTTGATTGTCAAGAACTCTTACGATCAATCTTGGATCCCGAGACGACTCACACACTCTATGATGGACAATGGATGATGGTGGTGGATGATGGTGTTGTGATGGTGGTGGGTGGTGGGTGAAGTGTGAGAGAGGTGGTGTGCCAAGGGATGGTTTGCAAATGAGCCAAGCACCCCTATTTATAGGCTGAACAGTAGATTGGGCATGGCCCCGTGTCCATTGGGCACAGCCCCGTGTCCATCCTCCTTCCCTGTCTTCATTAATTGCTCTTGTCTGCATTAGTTGACCACGGCCCTGTGTCTGCTGGGCACGACCCCATGTGCAGAAGCGTATCTGTACTATCAAGATTTGCCTGGATTCTTCGAATCTTATAGTTGACCACGGCCCCGTGACCGTTGAGCACGGCCCCGTGGTGGGCGATAGAAGCTTCTACAGCTTTGTCTTTTGTGCTGACACTTGGGCACGCCCCCGTGTTCACTGAGCACGGGGCGTGTTCAGCCTTCTGTCTTCTTGATTTTGCTTGGGAAGATGCTGTCGGGGGGTTGGGCATGCCACGTTTGTTCCTTTTCTTGTATTTGTGTTAGATTTTGCTGCCTTTTTGCTTCTTTTGTTCATTTGAGCTCATTTAATCCTGAAAATACAAAAGGAAGACAAAAACACACTTTTTCCAACATTAGTACTAAAAATGGTTAGTTTTATGCCACAATTGATGTAATTTATATGTTGCATTTTGCACACATCAGACGACACCTTGGTTATCGGGGTTATTCCAAAAACAGATGAAACTCTGCCCGATTTTCGTTAAAAACCCGAATTATAAAACGTATTTAAATCTTTAACGACACTTATCTAAATCCAAGTTTTCTTATAAAATAAATATAAAAGTATATTTATTTTAGTGACGCCTTATAACTTATAAACTGAAACTATAACATTTCGACAACACGCGAGTTACAGCTTAACGAAACCCGACACTTATTTAGATAAACGTAATTATCTATATTCATTCGAACATCGATACTTCCGAGTACTTTCATAAAATAAATACAATGATTTATGTTTAATTCAAACGTTGTTACGTCATGTATTTTTATAAGATAAATATAATGTTCATATTTATTTCATTACATCCTACGAAAATTACAATGGTCTATTACAATATCATATACGACATTTCGAATAGTCGTATTTCTATTTCATCTACGCCTTCTACTCACGACGACTTCGTAAGTATAGATATGTTTCTATATTTAAATATATATAAACATATACATATCCTAAGTCGTTTGGAAAACTAAGTCGTTTCCATGACTTAGTATTATCCCGATTATAGACGAGATCAAATAACCATAAATTGGTTATTCTAAATCAAAATAAGAACACCATCGTAGAGTCATTTTATTAATGACTCGATAGAGCTCGGACACGTAGTTTAACTACGTTGTTTTATTAGAAACTTATAATTATTCCTTGATTAGGAATGCATTAGTTGCACGCTAGTGAGTTCACATTCTTGGAATGACATCACGGATAGCTTTGCACAAGAATATCCAGGTGAGTTCATAACCCCACCTTTTTACGGTTTTACATTTTTGTAAATGTTTTCGGGGTGGAAAGACATGCACGTTTTGCAGAAACATACAAAATTTTCGGTGAACAAAGATTCCATATTTTAGACAAGGCACGTTTTGCAGGAACATACGAGGTTTTTGAATGAACGAAAACTCATATTTTTAAGACATGTTACGAACGAATTTCAAGGAACTCAAATGGTTTACGAATGAATCATATTAAATATACCGGTTTTTCAAACAAATGCGTATTATCGAAAAGTGAATGATTTTCATGACTAGGGATGGGATCGTCTAGTTATAATAAGGGGGTTGGGTGGGTCTGCGTTTGAGAAACGGGACACCCAGTGAGTAAATGTTACAAAAGGATTACATACAGATACAATTGGTATGGTTAGCCTAGGAAAGAACCATAGATCATGTGAATGGGTAGGCAGATACTTGGGACCATTAATCCTCGTATAAGGACCGAGGGGCATGAGTGATAGATCTATTTGGGTGTAGCGAGCCCACACCCATGGGGACCAGGGTGGCCCATAGTGGTGACTATGTCTTCCAGCCGGAAGCCCGGTACAACTTTGCTAGGTTTGAGTCTTCCTACACCGTCACACATATCAGTGGCCTTGCAAACCATTGGTGATCTTTTCCTTGTTTGCTTTCATACCGGGGTTTTACAAATTACATACCATGTTTTATACAAATTCAAAGCATAGGGATTATGCGGGCATGAAGTCAAAGTCAGGGTGGGCATTGACGGTTATACAAACTTTACAAATACAAGAGTTTACAAATACATGGTTTTACGAACATAATGCGTTACACATACAAAGTTTCCATATAAGTTGACAAGAAAATGATTTTTAAATTCGTTTTCTCAATAATATTTCACAAACCGGTTATCAAAAAGATTTGTTTTAAATCTTTTCCATAACAAACTATGAACTCGCTCAACTTTATGTTGATTTTTCGCATGTTTCTTTCTCAGGTCACTTTTCAAATTATGGCACGGTTGGAATAGGAGAACCATTGGAGATTCGAGTACTTTGTGGGCGTTCATTTTCTAGAAGTCTTAGCTTTTTTTTGCTTCCGCTGTGCAATGAAGATATCAGTCCAGTCACGCCAGCTCTGATATTTTCGGGGTGTGACTGATTGGTATCAGAGCTATAGGTTACAGCGAATTAGGTTTCTGTAGCGATACCTAGGCTCTAACCTCACTTTCTCTAGGACTTAGATCATTGAGACTTTGAATACATACAAAACGCCTAAGACTCGAATATGGTCTCCAACCGTTGCCGAAAATTTTGATTTCAAACATACGCTAAAGTGGTGTTTTACACGCGGTACACAAAAACAATTACATACAGTACACAAAACTCTGAGAGACTGGGGAGTTAGTCTAAGAGACTAGCTGGGGCAGTCTGAGAGACTGGGAGTTTAATCTGAGAGATTCAGTCTGAGAGACTGGGGAGTTAGTCTGAGAGACTAGCTGGGGCAGTCTGAGAGACTAGTTGGGACAGTCTGAGAGACTGGGGAGTTTAGTTTGAGAAACTGAGTAGTTCAGTCTGAGAGACTGGGTTGTTAGTCTGAGAGACTAGTTGGGACAGTTTGAGAAACTAGGGAGTTCAGTCTGAGAGACTGGGTGTTTCAGTCTGGGAGACTGGGTGTTTCAGTCTGGGAGACTAGGTGCTTCAGTCTGAGAGACTGGGTGTTTAGTCTGGGAGGCTAGGTAGTTTAGTTTGGGAGACTGGGTGTTTAGTCTGGGAGACTAGTTGGTTTAGTCTGGGAGACTAGGTGGGTTAGTCTGGGAGACTAGGAAGGATAGAAAGTTTCATGAAGAATAATGTGAATACATGATTACATGATAAATTACCTTTGTTTGCATACACTAAGTGTTAGTGATTACTATGGATATACATGCTATGACTATTATGTACCAACACTCATGTCGCCTTCCTCAGAGGGCAAGTTGTTAGATGTTGACGACCCTATGGCCACCGCCACATATAATGAGACTGCACCTGCGCCGGGGATATTTGCGTCAGACACTGAGAGTGATCCTGATATGATGACCGAGGCGAGGCCTTTGAAAAGAAACGATGGCGCAATTCGACGACGCTAGATTCCTGTCAGCAGGAGAACTATCAATCAGGAAGCGGCGGTTTGGCACGCGGTCCTGCAACGACACGAATCACTCCAAGGAGAAGACGTATGTCTCCGCATCCCCCTATTTCAGTTAACAACAAATACGCTATGTTCGACATTCCATGGTAATGTCAACTAACAACCGGTCATCACATGAAACCCCAGGTAAAGTCCTTAAATTTCTTTTATTGAAATTCCGACTTTTGCATCTACTGAGTAGATTTTCACATCTCTACTCCTCTTAATGGTCATTGTATCACGATCATTACTTTCATTATAGCGAACACTAATTGCTTCATTTCTTGAAAAAAAAATCATATGTTACGCATGCATCGTTTGTTACGCATGTGGTTTCGTTTCGAATGAGCGCTTCATCAAAGTTCAAATATTATTTCGCTATATCCAATTATTGCTTCGTGATATTGATGATCTACATTCTTGTAAATGTTGACTTCTTGTTATCAAGTCAACACATTTTCTTGAAATTTTTTTTCTTTTCAAGTTACATACATGGTTTTTCGTTGTGACCATGCCGAAAGTTTTCTTGTCGATACATGTATTTATTGCTGGCTTGCGCCAAAACCAAGTTCAATTGTTTGAACTTGTTCATTACACGTATTCAATTCAAGACACCATATGATGTATTGGAAACATCATATTCAGATTCGTTTTAACGAGCGTTTCATTTGTTCTGAAACGTAGTAGACTTGTCTGCTCTACGACTCCATTAAGTCGTTTGTTGATTTCGACACCCTGTGGTGGTGTTTTCACTTATTTGAAGCTTGCGCTAAACTCGTTTACATATCTCATGCACGGATTTAAATATTTATTTATTGAATTGTTTTAAATCCGCTTTGAATTATCATGTTAAAGCACTCTTAACACAATCGTGTGTTAAGACGATGGTACACAAAATTCATTTTATAATCCGGTGTGCCTACTAACGTTTCTTTCATTATCGATCGAATGTTTTGCGATACTCATTGCTTCTTCATCTTCGATCGAAAACATTATTTCTTTGATGTTCCATTTTCAATTGAAAATCCTATGATGTCATTTGAAACAAACTTTCAGATTCACTTTATTACGCTTTCATTTGATTTCAAACACGGTGAATTTGTTTGATCACCGCTATTATTGAATTATTTAAGTCACTACGACACCTTGTGGTGTCAGTACAAACATGTAGCTTGGGCTAATCATGATTGACCATTTCATACAAAACACAGGTGATACTTGTTCTATCACCGCTATATTTGAATTGTTTCATTCTTTACGACACCTTGTGGCGTCGGTATAACTTGCAGCTTGTGCTGATCACGACCGAGCGTCTCATACAAACTATTACATTAGAGATTGTTGATTCTAAGTTCATCCAGTGGATGTTATTGCTTCTAGAACTCATTTACATGTTGTAAACATTCATATGGAATTCGATTGGTCGAAGTTCCTGTTCATTGTTGGATCCCTGTTAACTTAGTCACATTAGTGACTGTACCTATACGTCTTGTTCCTTTGACATCAATTTTTGAAACACATTTCTTTTAAACCGTTGGGTTCTTATTGTTGAGGAATGTCATTAAATTCACATGATTCGAATAAGTCTTGTTTAGATTACGCGGTCATTCACTTTGTTATTATTCGGACTTACCTGCAATCAACACAATTATGAGGAGATAACATAGTCTAAATTTCGAGGATGAAATTTCTGTAACAGGGGGAGAATGTGACAACCGGTGATTTACAGCTCCTAATTTCGTGATTAACAGGTGATTAACGCAATAATAAGTAGTGTTTATAGCGCAAATTAACTTAATTAGGCCTTTGGAGTGCCTAGGAACGTTTGTCCGACTTTACAGTACGCATATGAAAATTCGCGTGGAATCTGCGGAACATCAAACGACAACGAACTGATACCGTACAAAATACGGACAACGCCGAAAAATACAGATTTTCTACAAATACTTTATATTTATGAATTTAATGTTGTGAATTTATTGCGCTTCCGTACATCACAAACGCAAACGGGAACGAGAAACGCGACTGGAGGAAACGCACCGGTAACGAAACGGAAGCATCGGACACGCGTGTTACCTTCAAAACTTGAATTTTTCAGTATTTTTTGTTTCGTAATTAAATTTTTACAATCATAGTTGAAACCGGATCAAAAAACGGATCGGAAACGGAAAACGAGGCATTTACGCGATTTTAACAAAACCGACGAACGTACGCGGGTAATAACTATTATCGACACTATTTTTACACATTCTTACCCTAAAGTAATGAATTATGACGTTTTACGACACGCGGGGGCGAAGCGGGTCTCGTGGAAGATTTTCGGGCCACTTAAACGCGAGATTTGGGCTTATGGGCCCTGGGCCCAAGCCCAAAGCCCATTAACAATCCCAAGTATAAAAGGGGTCTACACCCGTTGAACTTCATTTGTGCAAACACAAACAACACACATATCCCCTCATGCTCTCAACTCTCTCTCTCTCTCTCTCTCTCTAGAACATCCGACAGCAGACCCGGCGGAGGAAACCAGCGACCGGTGGCGATGCCGGCGACCGGCTGCAGCGGAACGGCGGCGGCGCCGCCGCATGTGGCGGCGGCGGTAGCTTTTCCGGCTAACCTTATTTGAGCCTATACCCTACCCCCACTATAACAAACCTTCCCGACACGATGGTGGTGACCGTTTTTGAAGGTTCTGAGCCGTTTGGGCTCACGTGCAACTCCGGCGAAGTTCCGGTCTAGATTCCGGCGAACATGTTTTAAACTTTTAACTCCGTGCATGCGTAGATCGGCTCACAAGGGGTGTTTCTGCACATTTTCAAGGAATTTTATATTCCGGCGACTTTCCGGTAAGTTGAACCCGACTCGTGTTACTATTTTCTTTTGATTTCTGAACGGAAAAGAGTGTCGATCTTGTTTTTTCTTGTTTTCCGGTGACGGCAGAGGACCGCAGGCGACGGCCGACAACAACGGTGGTGGTGTTTGGCTGATGACGACTGTTATGTTTCGTTTCGGGTCAGATGGTTCGGTGAGCGGGTTCGGTTTCGGGTCAGACGGTTCGGGTCACGTCAGACGGTTCGGGTCAAGGTTTGATTCAACTCGGTTCGATTCGGTCAACACCCGAGTCAACTCGGGTCAACAGACGGTCAAGCAAGTCAATGCCTTTTCGGGTCAGTTTCGGAGCGTGCATTTAGTTTTAATTCGGGTTTCGGTTCACTTCACATTTGTTTCGGTTCAACAGGTTCGAAATTGAGTCAAAACGGGTCAGAAAGTCAACAGCGGTCAAACAGGTCAAGGTCGGGTCAACTGGTCAAACGCGAGACGCGGTAAAGATTAAACGACGCGAAATTCCTTCCAATCTACTTCGTGGTTATAATACGCGAACCGAGCTCGAACCATCTTTTATATAGTATTTTGTTTCGTTTTATTATGCGAACTTGACGAAAAATGATATATATTATTATTGCGTAATTGTTGCGTTTTGAAAATGACGACACCTTTGTTGTCGGGGTTATTCCAAAAACAGAGTAAACTCTGCCCGATTTTCGTTAAAAACCCGAATTATAAAACATATTTAAATCTTTAACGACACTTATCTAAATCCAAGTTTTCTTATAAAATAAATATAAAAGTATATTTATTTTAGTGACGCCTTATAACTTATAAACTGAAACTATAACATTTCGACAACACGCGAGTTACAACTTAACGAAACCCGACACTTATTTAGATAAACGTAATTATCTATATTCATTCGAACATCGATACTTCCGAGTACTTTCATAAAATAAATATAATGATTTATGTTTAATTCAAATGTTGTTATGTCATGTATTTTTATAAGATAAATATAATGTTTATATTTATTTCATTACATCCTACGAAAACTACAACGGTCTATTACCGTATCATATACGACATTTCGAATAGTCGTATTTCTATTTCATCTACGCCTTCTACTCACGACGACTTCCGTCGCGCAATTTGGATCGTTTTTCGCGCTTATGCGCATTCCGTCGTAATTAACCGAACATCGCGATCGTACGACCAAACGAACGTTGGTGACCGACCGGATAATATTTAAATCCCACAAATATTCTATTATGATTAAAATCTTATTTTAATCAGGTCCGTGTTGAAAAATAAATTAAAACGCCTAAAAACGTTATTTTTCAAAGTTTAAGCGCGTACCGTGTGCTTCTGCGCAACACAGTGCTTCTACTGCAAAACGCAGACAACGCAGCCAGTCCTGGCAACTGAAATTTATTTCAGTAATATCTTGGCGAGTTTATTTTTATAGAGTAATAAAAATAATTTAGAACGCCATAAACCGGGATTTAAACGCTAGATAAAATACCCGGTACCCAGTTAAATACCCGTTTTAGCCATATGCCAGGAATATGCTAAGGTATATGCTAAGGAATATGCCAGGAATAAGCTTAGAATATGCTAGGAATATGCCTGGCATATGCTAGGAATATGCTAGGAATATGCTTGGAATATGCTAGGAATATGCTTGGAATATGCTAGGAATATTCTATATGGAAGATCCTATAAATACCCAACCCCATTCAACCCAAAACCCACAAAAATCTGATCTAAAAGCTCTAAGTTGAAGCCATTGCTTCATACCTGAGCTACTTGGATCAAGATTAGCTTTTAGGAACCCTTTGTAAGTGTTCCTTTGTTTTTTTATTCATTTAGCGTTAAAAGTCAAACTTTGTTTGACTTTCTGCGTTGACCAGTTTATGGTCAATGCGAAGTTCGTTTGAACTTCATAACGTGAGCGTAATCATGATGGTTATAGTCCCTAGTGACTATACCTACTGATTACCACGTTATCTAGGCTCAGTGACGAGTCGTAGTTTCGGCCAAAATACGTGTTATTGCGTATTTTGTAACCAAACTACTTGTGGGTATCAAAACCGTTTGTTTTGATACCAAACCTGTTTTCTAAACTTAGTTAAGCATGTTTTAACATGCTTAGCTCGTCACTTTTAGCTTAGTGCTTATATAGGGTCGTAAGGTAAGCGATCTAAACAATCGCTTATACTTTCGAACCCGACCCGTTTGGTCGATCATTAGGATCCGACCAAACACATTAGGTGACCATAGTATATAGGGAATAACCTTCCGAGGTTATACCTTATGGTCGCTTTGTTTAAGTAGTTGTATGATAGGTAGTTTATATGCCTTAGGTAAATTACCAAAATGCCCTTTTAACGCCAAAATTCATTTTAAGCATATGTAACATAACTTTTGGTATCTAAACTGATTTGGTGACAATATTAGACATGTTAAGGCATATTTTACTTATCATAGGACTAGTTAGGCGCTCCGAACGCGTTTTTCGCGAACGACGCGTTAAAGTAGCATAAGCTACCTAAACGGGTCGTAATGGGTCGTAAGCACTTAGGTTAGGTTTCATTGTAGTATGTAGGCTTTGTTAAACCATATTACATGAGTTCCCATACTCATTTGGTTTACGAACCCTCATTCTATCCAATCCTCCGATTTTAGGTCCGGTATATTAACATAGTTACCTATATTAGGTGTCGTTGGATATCCGTGATCTCTAGCATTGTTTGGTTGTTACTCAAGGACTACTAAGCAATCTCAAGTGAGCACATAGACCCCTCTTTTACTGTTTTCCAAACATTTTGGGGTGAAACACATGTGCTGTCACACCCTGGCTTTGCGGAAGCGTGGTTAATTTGGTGTGACTTCTTAATACCATAGCTTAACCATAACAAGCTATATGAATTAAAAACATGCAAGATCATCCATTAAGTTTTTGAAAACCAAACACAATACCATTGTTTTAACGTACCCTGACAAACATAATCTTGTTCAACAACCATTACAAACTTGAAACATAACATAGACATGGTTTAAGGACTGTGTCTTGTCCAGGAAAGAGACACATCCCCTAAACCCCGGATGACCTTGGAAACTAGTGCAGCGGAAAACATGCCATACCGTGCCAGATCTCGTTAATTTCCTGAAATACATGTAAGTTGAAAAATCAACAATAATGTTGAGCGAGTTCATGTGCAAGTGAGTAAGTAAAACACTTGTAAGTATAAAAGTTCCCTGGTATGTAGCAGTGTAAGAGGACTTGTGATCACCAATGGTTTGCAAGGCCATTAGCATGTTGTGAGATGCAAGTAGGAAGATACAAACCTAGCGTATTTGGCGTTGGGGCACCAAGTCACCACCTGGTCCATTATGCGGGCTCAGGGGTTGGGCTCGCTACACCCAGATAGATCTACCGCTTAAGTCCCTCGGTGTTCTAACTACCCATTCACATGATCTAAAACCTCCTTACGTTAATCATACCATGTATAAAGTACTTGTAAACAAAGTAACATGTATTTCACCCCCGCAGTTAAGAAAACTGAAAACAGTTAGAGAAAAGGGGGACATGAACTCACAGTCGGTGCGTCTCTACCAAGTACTCCAAGTCAGAAAGCTGTGCGACGACCTACAAGTGCTAATTCTATTAGACGGACGGCCGTGCCTTAGCTTTATAGTTTAAGTCTTTGGGAAATAGTTAGACAACTATTTCGTGTTTACATTCTGTATATACTTGGTAGTTAATTTCCTTCCCAAGGATGGGGGATACAATACATGTGCGTAAGTTACGTTTTATCATTCGTGTGGTAATGTAATTACCGGTGTAACTTATATAATCATAGTGAAAGCGTTCGCAAAGTTTTGGAATCATTAACGCTTGTAAATATTATTTTTACCCTAAAATAATATTTATGTATTCTCACAAAATAATCATAAACAGTGTTGTGACAAAATATATTTATCACGTTAACTTAGTGAAAATCCCACCTCCGAATATTTAGTAAATAAAGTCGTGGCGAAATTTTATGTTTCGAAAATATGTCAAAAATAGTTCTAACACTTGTTGCGTAAATAATTCTAAGTGTTAGGTTTTAGAAAATTTCGCCAGAGTTTCCTCTGTAACTGGAGGTGGCCAGGCTCTCAAGCGTATCATTTTCTTTTTGAAAACAACCCGCGATCATCAACAATCAACTCTTACGTTTTAACACGCGAAACGCTACCCTTGTCGTTACAGTTTCAATATGTGGAAACTGGACTGTTTTCGGACGACTAAATAAAATACTTAACCCTTTCCAAAAATTCCCTAATTTTTACGGGTCGTCCTAATCGACCCAAAAATGATTGTATAAAAATATCGGGGTCCAGTTTCTTATCAATAATTTACAGAAAATCGTTTACCGAACTGTGATCAGATTTGTCACATTCTGATCACAGTTTACGGAAAAAGTCGTCAAAAATTCCTCGTATGTCCATTTATCGAAATTCCAGTTTGAGGGTCACAAATACATCCGTGACCATCTTAGATAAAAGTTTCAGGGGCTGGTTCGGTTCGGGTTTTAAGTTGTGATCGAAAACGCACAGCCCAATTTACTGCAGTAAGAAACAGCCTTAGCTGCTGTCACGAAAACAGGTTTTTAAAATAGTAACCGACGTCAGAAAAATACGATTCCAGCGCCATTTTCTTCGTTTTTCGAAATGACACGATTTAGGCTTTTGAAATTCCGTTTTTCGAGTTTTTAAAGTCTGTTTACAGCCTGTAGAAGGCGGCTGAAAAAGTAACTCAGAATGTTATTTTAAGGTTTAAACATTACTAAATAGCCTTATGTTAAGATCCATGACTTTACCAAACCGGGTTAAATGGTGATCCGAGCTACCACATCGTAGATCGGGTCTAAATAAACACATCTTCCAAGTACTACAACTTTTACACAAGTTAAATGCTATTAACCACCATTTTTATAGTTTTTACTAGACTTTTATGCATCATTTTGCATGTTAACGATATTTATCCGACAAAAATCCTTTTAACCACCTTAGATAAGTTCACAAATGAGTTTTAAGTGTTATACCTCTAGCTCAAGGCTAGGGAAGATTCGTGATGAAAAACGCGTGGATAAAAGCAAACGAAAGAGGTCCTTCGTGTTCCGCTTGCTCCGAGGCTCCTAATACGTGACTTGTGAAGCTTGTATATACTTGGAATGGCTTGAACAAGAGCCGAAAATATGGTGGTGGGGTGTGGGGTGTTCGGCCGAAGGTTAGAGAAGAGAGGGAGAGTGTTGTGGTCTTGAGTTGTGAGTGATAAAGATCATGAGGTTAAGGGTTTATCTTATAGGCAAATTTTAAGGTAATTATCCAATGGTCCATGTGTAGTCTAGATATTAGACAAAGATCATTAGGTGATCTTGCAAGTACCAACCATGTTCCCCTAGGGAACCGAATTCGGTCAAGAGGGGGGGGGGGTTGGTTCGATCTCAAGTAGGTAGTTAGGGAGTTTAGTTAGGTTAATTAGGTTAGTTAAGTAATTAACCCCGTTACTTGTATGTTATGTGTTATGGCGGGTGTTAGGGTAATCAGGGGCCCTAACTGGCTCAGAAAAATATAAATAGTGAAAATATTAATATTTTCATGTTCCGGGTATAATCCGGTTGTTTGGTTGGATAATAATCCGTTAAAGCGTTACAAAAGCTTTAAAGTGTCGTTATTAACAGTTTTAGTGACACATTTCATTCCTGACACTTTGGAAAGTGTCTAGTGTTATTTTCCCCATATTTTGGCACTTTACTAGTCTGCTAGAAGCTGGGTTATGTGTGAAAGTGCTGTGTTTTGTACTTAAAGTACGTTTTAGGCACATCCAATCAGTGTATCTTATTCCTAGAGACGCAGTTCCACAACCCTTATAACCCTACACTCACTACCAGTGTAGTCCAAATATTTGAGGCTCTTAACAGGCCTTAGAGGCAGTGTCTGCCTGATGCTGGTTATATCAGCATGTTTACTGTGTATCCGTTTAGTGCTACTGTGCTTTTTGTGCATCATGTTTGTCACTAAGGTGCCGTATGTAAATATTGTAGTGACAGTAAGCAAGTATGATGCAAGTAAGTTCATGTATCAGTATTTCAAGTAGCAGTTCATCAGCTAGTTCAAACAAGCACAGTAATTAAGCAGTAATTAATCAGTAATTAAGTTGTACGGATACCTGGTTTAGTGCGGGTTGTCACATGTGCCTACTTGTTACTTTCATGCTTTCCTGTTTTCACATCATATACTTGCTATGTTCATTAGTACACTTATAGTACTTGATTTCATTACATTTTATGCTATGTATGCCCATTGTGTGCGTACTTAGTACATTGTTTTACATTACATTTTATGCTATGTATGTCCTTTGTTGCATACTTAGTACATTTGTTATTCATGACATGCTTACATTTTGGTATGACATTTGGTTTGTTCAAATGATACAATGTACATTCATTAACATTAGCTACGCCGCTCGTTAGTAGGTAATGGTACCATAGGACTTGACAACTCCCGTTCCTGAACCCTAGGTTTGTTTGGGTGGAAGGAATGACCGAATTCGATAAACATAACAACAAGATAGACCTTTAAATTCGTTTAGGGGTTTATCGCCACAGTCACAAGGCTTGGATGTATGAATTTTTACAATACCGCATAGATGTTTGTATCAGTATAGCATGCATTTGTTACACAAAACATAACTTTGATTTAAACCATGTTTTACTTCAATACCTTGTTTTTGTGCATTTTACATATGGTTTAGTTGATATATTTCACCTACCATACATAATATTTTGGATACACATTACATGATTTACATTAGACATAAACATTTTGACATTGATATACACAATTCATGATTTACATTAGACATAAACATTTTGACATTGATATACACAAAACATTTTTGACATTTGAATATACATAAACATTTTACAATGGTGGTTTGGTTTGAGTAAGTGATTTAAGTAACGAGACGTGTGTAATATGATACAAGCATGGTGGATACGCCGCTGGTACTTCCTATATATAAGTGCTTGTATGGTATTACATATCGTAGCGTTATTTGAATCATTTCAATTTTAGACATATAACATTTTATACAAATAACATACTTTTCAAAATACATTATTTTACAAACAACTTATCTAATACAAACTCATTTTACTTGGTTATTTACTTAACCATGCATTATTCTTTTATACATATATATCATTTGGTTTATTTATCACTTTTCAAATGATTTACAAGACAAAGCAAATTACAAGGTTCATGACTAAACATTTTCTTAAACATAAGTCATGAATCTTATTTTCACAAAACCTATGTATCTCACAGGCATTTTTATGCTGACGTACCTATTTTCACATGTGTTTCAGGATATGATGCATAGGATTTATCAAGATACACTTAGGCGGACTTGGGCCTTAGTGACAATAAAAGATGCAAGACTAGTTATTTATGTTATATTTCTTTGATTGTCAAGACATTGTAACTCTTTTAATCAATAAAACAATATTTCAATTTCCATGTGTTATGAAACAATGATTCTGTTACAACACTCCCCGACGTTTCCGCCACGTTTTGTTGTTTTACGTGGTCAGGGTGTGACAGAAAAGTTGGTATCAGAGCTCATGGTTATAGGGAATTAGGTTATTAGTAATGCTTTGACCTTGTCTATAACCTTCCTAGGACCCTAACACGAGTTTACTTGCGTTTAGACATAAAACAATACCGTCACCTATCCTTAAGTGACAACCGCAACAAGAACATAAATTTCTAAACCGCTTTGAAAACTAATCATCTGTTCTAGGATGATTGATTACTAGGTTTTGAACCCTCTGTTATATGGTTTTGAACCCCTTTGAATTTTCAAAACCTCGTCAAAGTTTGGGTCTTATAGTGTGAACACGTGCAATCTGGAAGAGTGGATGCCTGTACTCTGAGTTTTCTGTCTAAGGCTAGAGTGTTCGTACAAATCCACATAATTGGACCAGTCACTCTTACCTGGGAACTCTTGGGGTGAGTGTCCACTCATAGGCTAAAGCATGTCTTCGCGATACATTAATATGACCCGCTTACTTTGATTAGTCACCGTCTCATTTGTTTGCCTTAGGTAACAAACAAATGATCGCAATTTATATGCATTGTCATTTTGTTTTATTTACCGATAACACTTCATTTGTTTCCTCCAGAATGTCTCTTCATCGCAACGATGCGCAGATATCCGAGCAGACAGCCAAATTTGCCCAGCGAATAGGCGAAGTAGTCCTGAAGACTGTTGAATTAGCTACTGCCATGTATCATCTCCAGGATGAAGCCACTCAAGAATCACTAAAGGAGATGGAAGCCAAGCCTTCACCAAAACCAAAGAAACGTAAAGCTTCAAAGAATCCCGCAGCGGTTGCACCAAAATACGCAAGACCTAGCCAAGTGACAGCACCACCAACCAAGAAACCAATCGAGGAATCAAAGACCATGGATGAACGATCCCCTAAGAAATCAAAGAAGCAAAAGGCTTCTCAGAATTTCACCGTGGTCGCTCACAATGGTCAAGCCATCCCCAACCAACCAGCTCAACCCCCTGCTAGGAAGCCATACAACGGAACTGCACCCTTGTGCAACCAATGTAGCCTTCATCATGCTAGTGTGAAGTGCCGCAAATGCCAGATTTGTGGACTTATAGGTCATACAGCAAGGGTTTGCTCAACTGCAGCTGTACCAAATCAAGCAAGACCCATCCGGGTGGCAACACCACCTGCTAAGAAGCAATACAAGGGAACGGCACCAATATGCGACAAATGTAATGGGCATCACCAAGCTCACTTACAGTGTCGTCTGTGTGTATCATGTGGGCGAGTTGGTCACCTGGCTAGTGCTTGTCGATGTAACCCGAACCAAGGTGGTCCAAATCAACCACAAGCCAATCCTGCTCAAGCTCGCTTCCCGCCTGGATCGTGCTACAACTGTGGCAACATGGGTCATTTCGTGAATAAATGCCCGAAGCTTGCTAAGGTAAATCCAACCCACGGATGAGCAGTTGGCTGATTAGAAGATGTTGTTGTCTTATGCTTTTGTTTCTTCTATTTTCTTGTAATGTGAAACAATCTGTTTTGTTTATAAATAAATCGTTGATCACAAATTCTGATATACAAGTGTAGTTACATGTGTGTATGGCATTTCCCTATAATACCTACATTAAGGAACTATGTTCCTTACAAACTACTCTTGTGAATTTTTCCCATTTTTGTGTTTACTCATGATTTCCTTGGTAAATTCTAAGTACTCATTTTATTCTAAGAAACGAAGTACAGGAAATAAAGTGACATTATGAGTAATCGTGCTTCTGCACATCTGTGCCTTTGAATCCTTGGTTAGATAACTAAGGGTATTTTCAAATCTCATACCCATCACGTTCTGATTTCTTCAACATGCATAACATAAGTTTTCAAAACAACCTACATGATTTCAAAACATTCTATATATAGTTCAAAAACATTTTTAATATAGTGTATTTACTTAACATAACAAATGCACAAAGCTTTGTCTATGTTTTCAAAAACAACCCACATGATTTCAAAATATTTCATATAGTTTGAAAACAATTTTAAGTAATATATCAAGTGCACGATTTCAAAAGCATCATTCATGTTTTCAAAAACCTTATACATACTTTCAAAATTCAACTCATGATTTTAAAACATTTTTATAAATATACTTACCTAGTACACCTACTTTATGATTTCAAAAGTATTATGCATAAGGTTTCAAAAACATTGAACACATTTTTTTTAAGAACCCCATGCATAGTTTTCAAAAATATTTTTCCTCATACATTGACTTAACCTTCAAATTCCGCTTCATATGTCGCCTTGGCATATCTAGCATCTCAACTTCATAAGCATTTTTACTTCATGTTTTGACTTAAGCACGTCCAGTGCAAGGTTTCAAAACATCTTCAACTTCTAAAATCCATATGGGATCTTCTTATCTTCACAATTAGATCCTTGTGGATAATTTTCATTCAAATCAGAATCCTTAATTGGATTCCTTGTGTACCTTAATTCGAACATTTCGGTTCCTTATAATCGAAATCGAATTTTTTCTTTTAAAAATCTTTCTATCTTTATAGTTAGATTCTTGATAATGTTTAAAGTACCAAATGAAATCCACGAGATGGATTCCTAATGTGCTTTAAATACATGTGCTCTGTTAGCATAACAAATTAAAGATCTAGATAAACAATCTTTGTGGTTATATGACTATGTGTTTATGCATCTTGTGTTTTCTTTTATGCATTTTGTGTTTTTGTATACTCTGGATATTCGTTATCCAAATCCTCGTAGAACCTTTCATATCTTCATATGAGGGATTCGTAGTAGGATATTCAAAAAGGTACTACCTTAAATCCTTAATGGGCTTCTATGTAATAGTTAAGACCCTTGGATTATATAGTACCACTCCATGATTCATAAGAGACCCTTTTAGTGGTCTAGTCAAAAAGATTGATTCAAAAATCTGGTTAAGAATGACATGTGATGATATAAGCTGAAAAGACTCCTTGGTTGTCTATTAAAATCATTTATTGATTTAATAAAAGGGACCCTATGGTGGTCTAGTCACACTCATCACAGGTGTGTTCATTTGGTTTTCCCCTACACATTATAAAATAGACTGTGTGAACTGTGCAAGGAATTGTCTAATTATGGACGCGTACATAATTATGAAATTTAGTGCACAGAAACCCAGTAAGATTTATTATGTGTAAGAACCGATAGTGACAACAATAACAAAATGAGAACGATGTAATGGAGGTACGGTGGACGCACCAATGACGCCTCATATACTTGTATATAAGTATCCCTCCTACATTGTAAGCATGATGTTATTTAAAGTTACTAGAAGTTCAAGAACTCGAACCAGTGTTGTTCGATCTTTTCAACTTCATGTTTCAAGCTCTCACAAGTTTCCTCTAAATAAATTTCGGGACGAAATTTCTTAAAGTATGGGAGACTGTGACACCTGGGTCACTGCGACCATCAAACAAATACCAAACCAATGAAAAATTTTGTTTCATACTTGGGATTTGTACAAATATGTGTATCATTTGCACATATCAATTCTTGTTCGATTTCAAACTCTATATCGCTTTCTGGAAGGTTATACGCGCACCGATGCGTAAATATAACCAGTTTAATGCAACAAACACTCCGGAACAGTGACATAGGCTTAACATACCTTAAATAACCTTTAAATTACTTAGAAATAAGTTTTGAAGGCTTTGGTATGGCAAAATCCAGTTTAATCGCTTACAGGGACTAAAGTTGACAAACAGCGAAAGTATGCCAATTTGAACTGTAACAGATATTCCGGAACTTGATCATAAGTTAAACATACCCTAAATATTCTTTACATAGCTTAGAAATAGGCTTTGAGGGGTTTGGTATGCTAAAATAAACTTTATTGATCAATAGGGACTAAAAGCGTCAAAAAGTGCACAAGTTTGCACTTTCGCGCATAACATACGTTCTGAATACATCCGGACATCCAAAAATTTATGTAAGCACTAAAATATTTTATTTTAGTGTTTGGCATAAGAAAAATCCATTCGTCGCGCAATTTGGATCGTTTTTCGCGCTTATGCGCATTCCGTCGTAATTAACCGAACATCGCGATCGTACGACCAAACGAACGTTGGTGACCGACCGGATAATATTTAAATCCCACAAATATTCTGTTATGATTAAAATCTTATTTTAATCAGGTCCATGTTGAAAAATAAATTAAAACGCCTAAAAACGTTATTTTTCAAAGTTTAAGCGCGTACCGTGTGTTTCTGCGCAACACAGTGCTTCTACTGCAAAATGCAGACAACGCAGCCAGTCCTGGCAACTGAAATTTATTTCAGTAATATCTTGGCGAGTTTATTTTTATAGAGTAATAAAAATAATTTAGAACGCCATAAACCGGGATTTAAACGCTAGATAAAATACCCGGTACCCAGTTAAATACCCGTTTTAGCCATATGCCAGGAATATGCTAAGGTATATGCTAAGGAATATGCCAGGAATATGCTTGGAATATGCTTGGAATATGCTAGGAATATGCTTGGAATATGCTAGGAATATTCTATATGGAAGATCCTATAAATACCCAACCCCATTCAACCCAAAACCCACAAAAATCTGATCTAAAAGCTCTAAGTTGAAGCCATTACTTCATACCTGAGCTACTTGGATTAAGATTAGCTTTTAGGGACCCTTTGTAAGTGTTCCTTCGTTTTTTTATTCGTTTAGCGTTAAAAGTCAAACTTTGTTTGACTTTCTGCGTTGACCAGTTTATGGTCAATGCGAAGTTCGTTTGAACTTCATAACGTGAGCGTAATCACGATGGTTATAGTCCCTAGTGACTATACCTACTGATTACCACGTTATCTAGGCTCAGTGACGAGTCGTAGTTTCGGCCAAAATACGTGTTATTGCGTATTTTGTAACCAAACTACTTGTGGGTATCAAAACCGTTTGTTTTGATACCAAACCTGTTTTCTAAACTTAGTTAAGCATGTTTTAACATGCTTAGCTCGTCACTTTTAGCTTAGTGCTTATATAGGGTCGTAAGGTAAGCGATCTAAACAATCGCTTATACTTTCGAACCCGACCCGTTTGGTCGATCATTAGGATCCGACCAAACACATTAGGTGACCATAGTATATAGGGAATAACCTTCCGAGGTTATACCTTATGGTCGCTTTGTTTAAGTAGTTGTATGATAGGTAGTTTATATGCCTTAGGTAAATTACCAAAATGCCCTTTTAACGCCAAAATTCATTTTAAGCATATGTAACATAACTTTTAGTATCTAAACTGATTTGGTAACAATATTAGACATGTTAAGGCATATTTTACTTATCATAGGACTAGTTAGGCGCTCCGAACGCGTTTTTCGCGAACGACGCGTTAAAGTAGCATAAGCTACCTAAACGGGTCGTAATGGGTCGTAAGCACTTAGGTTAGGTTTCATTGTAGTATGTAGGCTTTGTTAAACCATATTACATGAGTTCCCATACTCATTTGGTTTACGAACCCTCATTCTATCCAATCCTCCGATTTTAGGTCTGGTATATTAACATAGTTACCTATATTAGGTGCCGTTGGATATCCGTGATCTCTAGCATTGTTTGGTTGTTACTCAAGGACTACTAAGCAATCTCAAGTGAGTACATAGACCCCTCTTTTACTGTTTTCCAAACATTTTGGGGTGAAACACATGTGCCTACTTGTTACTTTCATGCTTTCCTGTTTTCACATCATATACTTGCTATGTTCATTAGTACACTTATAGTACATGATTTCATTACATTTTATGCTATGTATGCCCATTGTGTGCGTACTTAGTACATTGTTTTACATTACATTTTATGCTATGTATGCCCATTGTGTGCGTACTTAGTACATTGTTTTACATTACATTTTATGCTATGTATGTCCTTTGTTGCATACTTAGTACATTTGTTATTCATGACATACTTACATTTTGGTATGACATTTGGTTTGTTCAAATGATACAATGTACATTCATTAACATTAGCTACGCCGCTCGTTAGTAGGTAATGGTACCATAGGACTTGACAACTCCCGTTCCTGAACCCTAGGTTTGTTTGGGTGGAAGGAATGACCGAATTCGATAAACATAACAACAAGATAGACCTTTAAATTCGTTTAGGGGTTTATCGCCACAGTCACAAGGCTTGGATGTATGAATTTTTACAATACCGCATAGATGTTTGTATCAGTATAGCATGCATTTGTACACAAAACATAACTTTGATTTAAACCATGTTTTACTTCAATACCTTGTTTTTGTGCATTTTACATATGGTTTAGTTGATATATTTCACCTACCATACATAATATTTTGGATACACATTACATGATTTACATTAGACATAAACATTTTGACATTGATATACATAATTCATGATTTACATTAGATATAAATATTTTGACATTGATATACACAAAACATTTTTGACATATGAATATACATAAACATTTTACAATGGTGGTTTGGTTTGAGTAAGTGATTTAAGTAACGAAACGTGTGTAATATGATACAAGCATGGTGGATACGCCGCTGGTACTTCCTATATATAAGTGCTTGTATGGTATTACATATCGTAGCGTTATTTGAATCATTTCAATTTTAGACATATAACATTTTATACAAATAACATACTTTTCAAAATACATTATTTTACAAACAACTTATCTAATACAAACTCATTTTACTTGGTTATTTACTTAACCATGCATTATTCTTTTATACATATATATCATTTGGTTTATTTATCACTTTTCAAATGATTTACAAGACAAAGCAAATTACAAGGTTCATGACTAAACATTTTCTTAAACATAAGTCATGAATCTTATTTTCACAAAACCTATGTATCTCACAGGCATTTTTATGCTGACGTACCTATTTTCACATGTGTTTCAGGATATGATGCATAGGATTTATCAAGATACACTTAGGCGGACTTGGGCCTTAGTGACAATAAAAGATGCAAGACTAGTTATTTATGTTATATTTCTTTGATTGTCAAGACATTGTAACTCTTTTAATCAATAAAACAATATTTCAATTTCCATGTGTTATGAAACAATGATTCTGTTACAACACTCCCCGACGTTTCCGCCACATTTTGTTGTTTTACGTGGTCAGGATGTGACACCATAAACTGGTCAACGCAGAAAGTCAAACAAAGTTTGACTTTTTAACGCTAACGGAATAAATAGAATGAAGGAACACTTACAAAGGGTCCCCGAAAGCTAATCTTGATCCAAGTAGCTCAGGTATGAAGCAATGGCTTCAACTTAGATCTTTTAGGTCAGATTTTGTGGGTTTTGCAAGGAAGGGGGTTGGGTATTTATAGGATTTCTCGAACCGTTAAGATCGTTTCTTGAAAACCGTGATATAATCTCACCCCTACACTTGTTGGAATGTTATGGAACATCAATTGCCCCCCCCCCCCCACCATCAGGGATTAACATGTGGCATTGGGTTTGGGAGTGGGTAACAGCTGTTAACAGCTTGTTTAGAAGATTTTGATGTTCTGGGGATCCCTTACGGACCGTAAGGGTGATGGCTTACGGTCCGTAAGCCAACAACTATGCTGAAATGACAGTTTCAGTCCCTGCACCTTGTTTCGTTGCGTAACGGCACTTCTAACACCCGTCAAACCCAATTTCAAGCTCCACAATGATGTTAAGACATAGGGAACATGAAATATGCTTGAAAAAATTACGGATGTTGGTTCATTTGGCCGTACGATTGCGTTGTTCGGTTAATTACGACGGGAGTCGTAACGAACGCAAAAACGATCCAAATTAAGCGACGAATGGATTTTTGACAAGCCAAACACTAAAGCATAGTATTATAATGCTTACATAAATTTTTGGAGGTCTGGATGTATTCAGAACGTAAGATATGCGCGAAAGTGCAAACTTGTGCACTTTTTGACGCTTTTAGTCCCTGAATGACCCAAAAGTTTATTTTAGCACACCGAACCCATCAAAGCCTATTTCTAAGCTATGTAAAGGATATTTATGGTATGTTTAACTTATGGTCATGATCCGGAATGTCTGTTACAGTTCAAATTGGCATACTTTCGCAGTTTGTCAACTTTAGTCCCTGTAAGCGATTTAACTTGATTTTGCCATACCAAAGCCTTCAAAACTTATTTCTAAGTTATGTAAAGGTTAATTAAGGTATGTTAAGCCTATTTCACTATTCTGGAGTGTTCGTTGCATTAAACTGGTTATATTTACACATCAGTGCGCGTATAACCTTCCAGAAAGTGATTTAAAGCTTGAAATCAAACAAGAATTAATATGTGCAAAGGATACACATATTTATACAAATCCCAAGTATGAAATACAATATTTCATTGGTTTGGTGTTTGTTTGATGGCCGTGGAGGCACAGGTGTCACAGTCTCCCCTACTTCAGGAAATTTCGTCCCGAAATTTATCTAGAGGAAACTTGTGAGAGTTTAAAACATGAAGTTGAAAAGATAGAACAACATTGGTTAGGGTTCTTGAACTTCTAGTAACTTTAATAACATCATGCTTGCAATGTAAGAGGGATACTTATATACAAGTATATGAAGCGTCATTGGTGCGTCCACCGTACCTCCATTACATTGTTTATGTTTTGTTATTGTTGCCACTATAGGTTCCTACACATGATAATTCTTATTGTGGTTTCCGCGCACTAAATTTCATAATTATGTATGCATCCATAATTACGTAATTCCTTGCATCGTCCACACAGTGTATCTTAAAATGTGTAGAGGAAAACCAAATGAACAAACATGCGATGAGCGTGACTAGACCTCCATAGGGTCCTTTTAATCAAATCAATAAATGATTTCTTTAGATAGACCACCAATGAGTCTTTTCAGCTAAAGCATCACATGTCATTCTTAACCAGATCCTGAATCGATCTTTTGACTAGACCACTTAAAGGGTCTCTTATGTATCATGGAATGGTACTTTATAATCCAAGGGCCTTAACTATTACATAGAAGCCCATTAAGGATTTAAGGTAGTACCTTTGGATATCCTACTATGAATCCTTCATATGAAAATATGGAAGGTTCTACGAGGATTTGGATAACGAAAATAAAACCACAAAAGGAAATACATAACACAAAATCACATAACCACAAAATTGTTTATCTTGATCTTTAATTTGTTATCATTTTGTTAATTTGTTTTTGTTAATTATGGACATGTATTTAAAGCACACTAGGAATCCATTTCGTGGATTTCATTTGGTACTTTAAACATTAGCAAGAATCTAACTATGAAGATAGAAAGATCTTAAAGAGAAAATTCGATTTCAATTATAAAGAACCGAAATGTTCGAATTAAGGTACACAAGGAATCCAATTAAGGACTCTGATTTGAAAGATAATCATCCACAAGGGTCTAATGTGAAGATAAAAAGATCCTATATGGATTTTAGAAGTCGAAGATGTTTTGAAACCTTGCACTGGATGTGCTTAAGTCAAAACATGAAGTAAAAATGCTAATGAAGTTGAGATGCTAGATATGCCAAGGTGACATATGAAGCGAAATTTGAAGGTTAAGTCAATGTATGAGGAAAATATTATTATTTTTTTTTTGAAATCATAAAGTATGTTTATTAGGTAAAAAAGTTTTAAAATCATGCGAGATGAATTTTGAAATTATGTATAAGGTTTTTGAAAACATGATTGATGCTTTTGAAATCATGCACTTGATATAAGTAATTATACTGTATTAATAACATTTTGAAATCATGAAGGTTGTTTTTGAAACACTCATACTATGTATGTTGAAAAATCAAAACGTAATGGGTATGAGATTTGAAAATACCCTTAGTTATCTAACCAAGGATTCAAAGGCACAGATGTGCAGAAGCATGATTACTCATAATGTCACTTTATTTTCTGTACTTCGTATCTTAGAATTTTCTATGGGAATCATGAGTAAATGCAAGAATGGGAAATATTCACAAGAGTAGTTTGTAAGGAACATAGTTCCTTAATGTAGGTATTATAGGGAAATGCCATACACACATATAACTACACTTGTATATCAGAATTTGTGATCAACGATTTATTTATAAACAAAACAGATTGTTTCACATTACAAGAAAATAGAAGAAACAAAAGCATAAGACCACAATATCTTCTAATCAGCCAACTGCTCATCCATGGGTTGGATTTGCCTTAGCAAGCTTCGGGCATTTATTCACGAAATGACCCATGTTGCCACAGTTGTAGCACGATCCAGGCGGGAAGCGAGCTTGAGCAGGATTGGCTTGTGGTTGATTTGGACCACCTTGGTTCGGGTTATATCGACAAGCACTTGCCAGGTGACCAACTCGCCCACATGATACACACAGACGACACTGTAAGTAAGCTTGGTGATGCCCCTTACATTTGTTGCATGACGGTGCCGTTCCCTTGTATTGTTTCTTAGCAGGTGGTGTTGATACCTGGCTAGGTCCTGCTTGATTTGGTACAGCTGCAGTTGAGCAAACCCTTGCTGTATGACCTATAAGTCCACAAATCTGGCATTTGTGGCACTTCACACTAGCATGATGATGAAGGTTACATTGGTTGCACAAGGGTGCGGTTCCATTGTATGGCTTCCTAGCAGGGGGATGAGTTGGTTGGTTAGGGATGGCTTGACCATTGTGAGTGACAACGGTGAAGTTCTGAGAAGCCTTTCTCTTCTTTGACTTCTTAGGGGATCCAGTCTGTTCATCCATGGTCTTTGATTTCTCGATTGGTTTCTTTGCTGGTGGTGCTGTCACTTGGCAAGGTCTTGCCTGTTTTGGTGCAACCGCTGCGGGATTCTTTGAAGCTTTACGTTTCTTTGGTTTAGGTGAAGGCTTGGCCTCTGCCTCCTTTGGTGACTCTTGAGTGGCTTCATCCTGGAGACGGTACATGGCAATGCCTAAATCCACAGTATTCAGAATCACTTCGCCTATTCGCTGGGCAAATTTGGCTGTTTGCTCGGACATTTGACCGTTGCTGAGAGGAAGAGACATTCTAGAAGGAAATGAAAGACATAGGAAGAAATAGGTGAAAGGTTATCAGATAATCAAAACAGAATGACAACGCATGGAAATTGCGATCATTTATTTGTTACCTAAGGCAAACAAATGAGACGGTGACTAATCAAAGTAAGCGGGTCATATTAATGTATCGCGAAGACATGCTTTAGCCTTTAAGTGGACACTCACCCCAAGAGTTCCCAGGTAAGAGTGACTGGTCCGATTATGTGGATTTGTACGAACACTCTAGCCTTAGATAGAAAACTCAGAGTACAGGCATCCACTCTTCCAGATTGCACGTGTTCACACTATAAGACCCAAACTTTGACGAGGTTTTGAAAATTCAAAGGGGTTCAAAACCTTATAAAAGAGGGTTCAAAACCTAGTAATCAATCATCCTAGAACAGATGATTAGTTTTCAAAGTGGTTTTGAAATTTATGTTCTTGTTGCGGTTGTTACTTAAGGATAGGTGACGGTATTGTTTTATGTCTAAACGCAAGTAAACTCGCGTTAGGGTCCTAGGAAGGTTATAAACTAGGTCAAAGCATTACTAATAACCTAATTCCCTATAACCATGAGCTCTGATACCAACTTTTCTGTCACACCCCGACCACGTAAAACAACAAAACGTGGCGGAAACATCGGGGAGTGTTGTAACAGAATCATTGTTTCATAACAACACATGGAAATTGAAATATTGTTTTATTGATTAAAAGAGTTACAATGTCTTGACAATCAAAGAAATATAACATAATTAACTAGTCTTGCATCTTTTATTGTCACTAAGGCCCAAGTCCGCCTAAGTGTATCTTGATAAATCCTATGCATCATATCCTGAAACACATGTGAAAATTGGTACGTCAGCATAAAAATGCCTGTGAGATACATAGGTTTTGTGAAAATAGAATTTATGACTTATGTTTAAGAAAATGTTTAGTCATGAACCTTGTAATTTGCTTTGTCTTGTAAATTATTTGAAAAGTGATAAATAAACCAAATGATATATATATGTATAAAAGAATAATACATGGTTAAGTAAATAACCAAGTAAAATGAGTTTATATCAGATAAGTTGTTTATAAAACAATGTATTGTGAAAAGTATGTTATTTATATAAAATGCTATATGTCTAAATTGAAATGATTCAAATAACGCTACGATATGTAATACCATACAAGCACTTATATATAGGAAGTACCAGCGGCGTATCCACCATGCTTGTATCATATTACACACGCCTCGTTACTTAAATCACTTACTCAAACCAAACCATCAAAGTAGAATGTTTATGTATAATCAAATGTCAAAATGTTTGTGTGAAAACCATGTCAAATGTCTATGTCTAATGTAAATCACGAATTGTGTATATCAATGTCAAAAGGTTTATGTCTAATGTAAATCATGAATTGTGTATATCAATGTCAAAACGTTTATGTCTAATGTAAATCATGAATTGTGTATATCAATGTCAAAATGTTTATATCTAATGTAAATCATGAATTGTGTATATCAATGTTAAAATGTTTATGTCTAATGCAAATCATGTAATGTGTATCCAAAATATCATGTATGGTAAGTGAAATATATCAACTAAACCATATGTAAAATGCACAAAAACAAGGTATTGAAGTAAAACATGATTTAAATCAAAGTTATGTTTTGTGGAACAAATGCATGCTATACTGATACAAACATCTATGCGGTATTGTGAAATGCATACATCCAAGCCTTGTGACTGTGGTGATAGAACCCTAAACGAATTTAAAGGTCTATCTATGTTATGTTTATCGAATTCGGTCATTCCTTCCACCCAAACAAACCTAGGGTTCAGGAATGGGAGTTGTCAAGTCCTATGGTACCATTACCAACTAACGAGGGGCGTAGCTAATGTTAATGAATGTATATTGTCCCATTTGAACAACCCAAATGTCATACCAAAATGTAAGCATGTGATGAATAACAAATGTACTAAGTATGCAACAAATGAACATACATAGCATGTGATGTGATGTAAAACAATGTACTAAGTATGCACACAATGGACATACATAGCATAAAATGTAATGTAAAACGATGTACTAAGTATGCACACAATGGACATACATAGCATAAAATGTAATGTAAAACGATGTACTAAGTATGCACACAATGGATATACATAGCATAAAATGTAATGTAAAACGATGTACTAAGTATGCAACAAAGGACATACATAGCAAAAACACAATGAAATCATGTACTATAAGTGTACTATTGAACATAACAAGCATATGATATGAAAACATGAAAGGCACGAAAGTAACAAGTAGGCACATGTGTTTCACCCCAAAATGTTTGGAAAACAGTAAAAGAGGGGTCTATGTACTCACTTGAGATTGCTTAGTAGTCCTTGAGTAACAACCAAACAATGCTAGAGATCACGGATATCAAACGGCACCTAATATAGGTAACTATGTTATTATACCGGACCTAAATCGGAGGATTGGATAGAATGAAGGTTCGTAAACCAAACGAGTATGGAGACTCGTGTAATATGGTTTAACAAAGCCTACATACTAAAATGAAACCTAACCTAAGTGCTTACGACCCATTACGACCCGTTTAGGTAGCTTATGCTACTTTAACGCGTCGTTCGCGTGAAACGCGTTCGGAATGCCTAACTAGTCCTATGATAAGTAAAATATGCCTTAACATGTCTAATATTGTTACCAAATCAGTTTAGATACCAAAATTTATGTCACATATGCTTAAAATGAATTTTGGCGTTAAAAGGGCATTTTGGTAATTTACCTAAGGCATATATACTACTTATCATACAACTACTCAAACGATGTGACCATAAGGTATAACCTCAGAAGGTTATTCCCTATACAACTATGGTCACCTAGTGTGTTTGGTCGGATCCTAATGATCGACCAAACGGGTCGGGTTCGAAAGTATAAGCGATTGTTTAGATCGCTTACCTTACGACCCTATATAAGCACTAACTAAAAGTGACCAGCTAAGCATGTTAAAACATGCTTAAATAAGTTTAGAAAATAGGTTTGGTATCAAAACAAACGGTTTTGATACCTAAGAGTAGTTTGGTTACAAAATACGCAAGAATACGCATTTTGGCCGAAACTACGACTCGTCTCTGAGCCTTGATAACGTGGTAATCAGTAGGTATAGTCACTAGGGACTATAACCATCGTGATTACGCTCACGTTATGAAGTTCAAACGAACTTCGCATTGACCATAAACTGGTCAACGCAGAAAGTCAAACAAAGTTTGACTTTTTAACGCTAACGGAATAAATAGAACGAAGGAACACTTACAAAGGGTCCCCGAAAGCTAATCTTGATCCAAGTAGCTCAGGTATGAAGCAATGGCTTCAACTTAGATCTTTTAGGTCAGATTTTGTGGGTTTTGCAAGGAAGGGGGTTGGGTATTTATAGGATTTCTCGAACCGTTAAGATCGTTTCTTGAAAACCGTGATATAATCTCACCCCTACACTTGTTGGAATGTTATGGAACATCAATTGCCCCCCCCCCCCCCCCCCCCACCATCAGGGATTAACATGTGGCATTGGGTTTGGGAGTGGGTAACAGCTGTTAACAGCTTGTTTAGAAGATTTTGATGTTCTGGGGATCCCTTACGGACCGTAAGGGTGATGGCTTACGGTCCGTAAGCCAACAACTATGCTGAAATGACAGTTTCAGTCCCTGCACCTTGTTTCGTTGCGTAACGGCACTTCTAACACCCGTCAAACCCAATTTCAAGCTCCACAATGATGTTAAGACATAGGGAACATGAAATATGCTTGAAAAAATTACGGATGTTGGTTCATTTGGCCGTACGATTGCGTTGTTCGGTTAATTACGACGGGAGTCGTAACGAACGCAAAAACGATCCAAATTAAGCGACGAATGGATTTTTGACAAGCCAAACACTAAAGCATAATATTATAATGCTTACATAAATTTTTGGAGGTCCGGATGTATTCAGAACGTAAGATATGCGCGAAAGTGCAAACTTGTGCACTTTTTGACGCTTTTAGTCCCTGAATGACCCAAAAGTTTATTTTAGCACACCGAACCCCTCAAAGCCTATTTCTAAGCTATGTAAAGGACATTTATGGTATGTTTAACTTATGTTCATGTTCCGGAATGTCTTTTACAGTTCAAATTGGCATACTTTCGCAGTTTGTCAACTTTAGTCCCTGTAAGCGATTTAACTTGATTTTGCCATACCAAAGCCTTCAAAACTTATTTCTAAGTTATGTAAAGGTTAATTAAGGTATGTTAAGCCAATTTCACTATTCCAGAGTGTTCGTTGCATTAAATTGGTTATATTTACGCATCAGTGCGCGTATAACCTTCCAGAAAGTGATTTAAAGCTTGAAATCGAACAAGAATTGAAATGTGCAAAGGATACACATATTTATACAAATCCCAAGTATGAAATACAATATTTCATTGGTTTGGTGTTTGTTTGATGGCCGTGGAGGCACAGGTGTCACACCGAGGGGCATGAGTGATAGATCTATTTGGGTGTAGCGAGCCCACACCCATGGGGACCAGGGTGGCCCATAGTGGTAACTATATCTTCCAGCCGGAAGCAAGGTACAACTTTGCTAGGTTTGAGTCTTCCTACACCGTCACACATATCAGTGGCCTTGCAAACCATTGGTGATATTTTCCTTGTTTGCTTTCATACCGGGGTTTTACAAATTACATAGCATGTTTTATACAAATTCAAAGCATAGGGATTATGCGGGCATAAAGTCAAAGTCAGGGTGGGCATTGACAGTTATACAAACTTTACAAATACAAGAGTTTACAAATACATGGTTTTACGAACATAATCCGTTACACATACAAAGTTTCCATATAACTTGACAAGAAAATGATTTTTAAATTCGTTTTCTCAATAATATTTCACAAACCGGTTATCAAAAAGATTTGTTTTAAATCTTTTCCAAAACAAACTATGAACTCGCTCAACTTTATGTTGATTTTTCGCATGTTTCTTTCTCAGGTCATTTTTCAAATTATGGCATGGTTGGAATAGGAGAACCATTGTAGATTCGAGTACTTTGTGGGCGTTCATTTTCTAGAAGTCTTAGCTTTTTTTTGCTTCCGCTGTGCAATGAAGATACCAGTCCAGTCACGCCAGCTCTGATATTTTCGGGGTGTGACAATTGGGCCTCTGCCCATGTATTTATGTCATTGGGCCCTTGCCCATGTTTTAATGTTATTGGGCCATTGCCCATGTTTTGTTGTTATTGGGCCATTGCCCATGTTTTATTGTTATTAGGCCATGCCCATGTATTCAATCAATTGGCCAAGCACAAGATGAGTTTTATGAGTCCATAATTTAATAATCTTGCATTTTTATAAAATTTACTAAGTATAGGATTTTTAATGTGTTTTTTCCTTATAAAAATACTTAGTAATTTTTATACTTTTCAACTTTCTGGATTTTGTTATCGGTAATATATATATGTATTCGTTAAGCGTCTAAAAATATATTATTTTTAGACTCGTCGTCGTAGCAGTTTCTCGCGATGACGATACGCCCGTTTTGTTGTCGTCGGTTGCTATGTATTCCTTTTTCGACCGATTTGTTTACATATCTTATTTGGTCGATTGAAATATGCTTTATTTCTTAGGAATATTTACTTGTAATTTTTGATCCGCCGCCCATATTATCTGCTCGTCCGTTTAATCCGTTTAGGGACAACATATAAATGAGTTTTATGTATTCTATTCCTTAGCATTTCTTGGTTATATGAGGATATTGTGTATATGTATTTATGTGGTGTTTATACTTGTTATCTTTCAAGTATTTTTCTTGGCATCCTTTGTGTATTATTTAGATCACCCTAATAAGTCTAAATACATACACTTAGCACATAATATATATATATATATATATATATATATATATATATACACCTTGATGAGTTTTCTAAATATATATATATATATATATATTTTCCCAAAAATATATATATTTATAAGTTTCTTCTTTTAACTTATAAAAACCACTATAAGTATTTAGAAGCTTATTTAGGTGTTTAATACTTAAACTTTTCATCAAAAAGTTGGTTTAACCATGATTAACATCCTTAAGTGCGATTAACCATTTTAATCACACTTTAACCCCCCGTTTAATCATGATTATGATTTTCAAAAATTTCGCCATAGTTTCCCCTAAACTATGGCGTTTCCCACGTTATCAAAACGCGTTTAATCATCAAATCATTTTTTCCAAAATCACCACAATTACCAAGTATCTCCAAACATCAATTTACCACAATAATCACACTTATTCCTTCAAAGTTTCATCATGAACATTACTTTGATTAAACTTTCAAGACTTTAAAGTAACCATTTTTCAAGTTAATTATTTACATAAACTTGATTATACTTGTTTTTAACTTTTAAAAATTCCCACATTTTTATGTAAAAATTTCCAAGATTTTATACCACACTTTTTATAAATAAAATTGCATAAACTTGTTTTATGTTAAAAATAAAGTTCATTAATGTTTTAAAAGCCTTGATTCATGATCATTCTAAGTTTAATCTTTCAAGAATCACTAATCAAAGTTCACGTACATAATGCTCATAATCTTTGAAGTTGATGATCTTGTTTGATTTAAACATACATATGTTTAAAAGACATTTTTAAGTGTAACATGGCAAGATTAGCACTAATCTTAACTACTACATGATATAAATCACAAGATCATCATAAGGTTTGCGACGCTTGTCGGCGTAACTCTTTTGTTGGCTTCTGGCTTTCAACAAGTTTTCTCGAACCTGTAAATGTCACAGCTCCTGACCCCATCCTGGAAGCAGGAGCCGCGAACCAGTCAGATGGTATCGGTGCTTATTAATTTGGCAGCGGAAATTTTCATCAGGACCGTAGTTTGGAAATATTTTTATCAGAGTTAAACACCAAAATGTTTAAAATAGATAAATGGGATAAAATCCAAGTTTTCTTTACAATACATTTATAGGGATAAACCCTAAGTATTGAAAATAAAATCTCCTTTTTATTTAGGTAACTTTTATAGCCACTTTTCTAAGCCTTCGGTGCTCTCCAGCTGGCTTCTAATTGGCTTTCACATTTTGTTACCTGAAACGCGTTTAAAAACATTTTGTCAGTGGGAAATACTGGTGAGTGAATCCCACTTTAATCAAAACAGGTTTTATCATTGTAAAGTATTGAGAGCGATTACAATGTTTATATCTACACAATTACTCATTCAGTATTGTCAATCCTGACTAGTGGGTCATATTACTCATTGGCTGTCTCGTTGTCCAATGGTAACATGTTCCACATTTTGTATACAAAACCCCAACATACCGGCAGTAATTGAAGAATTACAAAGACTCAATCACTGCTAATTATATTTTAAAATATTTAAGGTTTTGTAAAAACAGTTTGCAAAAAGGTTTACAAAAAGGAGATTACTCACATTGCTACTTTAGGTTTTTCCTTTGTGACTTCCTGGTTATAATCTATTAATTAAACAATGAACACGTGTTAGTATAATAACCCAATTTACATTAGTTATACCCTTCCCGAGACAGAACTCCAATGACTACGTCGGGCAAAGCCTCAACAGCCGTTACGGAGCACTAGATCAATCGGGCAACGTATCTAATACGTAACCGGGGGTTATGATACTTACATCGAGGCAAAGCTTCGCTTATTAGGGGGTGTTTGGCTATAGTTTTAGCCTATTAGAAGTTAAGAGGAAATAAAGAAAGTTGAACGATTGAAATGGCAGCTTTCTGTTCCTTTTATAGCTGATCCAGTAGGTTCTCGCGCCCCGCGAGAGATACACGAATGGCCTTCATGGCCCGCGAGCGATGTAGGGTAGGTTATAGGGTTGGCGAGTCATAAGTGTAGGGTTTTCGAGTGTTATGCCATGTCGCGGGCTGGGGTGCCGCCTAGTGGTACTGGGTCGCGGCCCGCGACGGCTTATCTTAAGGGAGTCGCGCCCCGCGAGAGCCTCCCATTTCTTATTTTATTTGATTTTTAATGAAATAAAGGAATTCCGGGGTCATTTTTCGTATACGGGGTGTATTTTAAGGCGTATAGGGGTGTTTGTAAGGATTTTAGGAGAGTTGTTATATTTTGGGTATAACTCTTGAATTATTTAATAAAATATATAATGCACTTGCGTTAAGTATAGTAACCCAATTCAACTTTATCAATATGTCACGAGAAAGAACCCCAACGTACTTAGTCGGTCAGAGCCTTGACATGCGTTGGTGGGTCCTAAATCAATCGGACAGGGTATTGACTCAGTGATCAGGGGTTAAAATACTTAAAACGGGGCAGAGCTTTGTAGGATTTAGGGTGAATTACTAAAGAAAATGTAAGTATATAGAGTAGAGAAGGACAAGAGGGTGAGAAGATGACAGAAGCCAAGCAAATTGAAAGTTTGAACGGTAGCTCTATTTATACTAACTTTGCAAATCATGTAGCTCATGTTTACTTCCATATATGCATGTACTAATTTCACAAATGCAAGACACGTACGTACGGTCATATTGAATTCCAAGTTGAAAGTTAAGAATTTTGTTATTATTTTATTATTATATATTTTATAATTAATTTTAACTTCTTCACTCATTTGGCGCTTATAACTTCTAAAATATGACGTTTTATAAAATGATGAATATGCCATTAGAACAAAAATATTTTTATCTACATTTTGGCCTAAGTTTCATTAAAAAAGGAGTAAGGTTAATTATAACGTATTTTTATTATTATAACTATTAAACGGTTCCTACGTGTGACACCTGTGTCACTGCGACCATCAAACAAATGCCAAACCAATGAAATTTTGTGTTTCATACTTGGGATTTGTAAAAATATGTGTATTATTTGCACATATCAAATTTTGTTCGATTTCAAGCTTTAAATCACTTTCTGGAAGGTTATACGCGATCTGATGCGTAAATATAACCAGTTTAATGCAACGAACACTCCGGAATAGTGAAATAGGCTTAACATACCTTAAATAACCTTTACATAACTTAGAAATAAGTTTCGAAGGCTTTGGTATGGCAAAATCAAGTTAAATCGCTTACAGGGACTAAAGTTGACAAACTGCGAAAGTATACCAATTTGAACTGTAACAGACATTCCGGAACATGACCATAAGTTAAACATACCATAAATATCCTTTATATAGCTTAGAAATAGGCTTTGAGGGGTTCAGTGTGCTAAAATAAACTTTTGGGTCATTAAGGGACTAAAAGTGTCAAAAAGTGCACAAGTTTGCACTTTTGCGCATAACTCACGTTCTGAATATATCCGGACATCCAAAAATTTATGTAAGCACTAAAATATTTTATTTTAGTGTTTGGCTTGAGAAAAATCCATTCGTCGCGCAATTTGGATCGTTTTTCGCGCTTATGCGCATTCCGTCGTAATTAAGCGAACATCGCGTTCGTACGACCAAACGAACCGACATCCGAGATATTTTTGAGCATGTTTCATATCCACAATGTTTAGGCATCATTTTAGGGCTTTAAAGTTGGCTTTACGGGCCTTAGAGGTGTCGGAAATGGGCTTAAAACACAACAGGGACTGAAACTGTCATTTTTGAAACTTAAAATCTGATCAGAAGCTCCAGGCGGCCCGCCTGAGCTTTGTCTGATCCTGAAGCGGGCCGCATCAGACTAACAGAATAGATAAGAACAAGCAGTCAACATTTTCCAGCTGTTTTAACCACAACCACAAGTTCTAACTTGACCTTTCAGCTGATTTAGGACCATTTTTAGGCTACCATAACCTTGCGACAAGTGTACGCATGAGATTCGAGCATGGTTTCCATGAAACGATCTTAACGGTTACCCGAAAACTATAAATACCCCACCCCCCATTGCTTCAAAACCACTAGAATCTGATCTTAAAGACTCTAAGTTGGAACCTTTGTTTCATACCTGAGTTTTTTCGATCTAGATTAGCATTCGGGGACCCTTCGTAAGTATTCTTTCGTTCTTTTATTGCTTTTCGAGTCTTTTCGAGTCTAAAAGTCAAACTTTGTTTGACTTTCTGCATTGACCAGTTTATGGTCAATGCGAAGTTCGTTTGAACTTCGCAACGTGAGTGTAATCACGTTGGTTATAGTCCCTTGGGACTATGCCTACTGATTACCACGTTGTCTAGGGTCGTAAGGGTAAGCGATCTGATAAATCGCCTATACCTTCGAACCCGACCCAGTTTGGTCGATCATTAGGATTCGACCAAATACATTGGGTGACCATAGTAGGTTGGGAATAACCTTCCTAGGTTATACCCTATGGTCACATCGTTTGACTAGTTGTATGATAAGTAGTTTATATGCCTTAGGTAAATTACCAGAATACCCTTTTCATGTATAATTGGTAATTAAGCATATGTAACCTAAACTTTCGTCACATAACTGATTATGTAACATGTTTAGGCATATAACACTTGTCATAGGACTAGTTAGATGTCTCGAACGCGCTTTGCGCGCATGACGCGTTAAAGTAGCGTATGTTACCTTAATGGGTCGCGATGGGTCGAAAGCACTTAGGTTAGTCTCAATGTAGTATGTAGGCCTTGTTAAACCATATCATATGAGTTCCAATACTCATTTGGTTTACCAAGCCTCATCCTATTCGATCTCCCGATTTAAGTCCGGTTTATTTATATAGTTTTAGATTGCCGACTGATTCCGTGCTCCCTCTAGCTTTGTTTGGTTGTTGTTCAAGACCTCTAAGCATTCTCAGGTGAGTACATAGACCCCTCTTTTACTGTTTTCCAACCGTTTTGGGGTGAAACACATGTGCCTACTTATTACTTTCATGCTTTCCTGTTTTCACATCATATACTTGCTATGTTCATTAGTACATTTATAGTACATGATTTCAATACATTTTATGCTATGTATGTCCATTTAGTGCATATTTAGTACATTGTTTTACATTACAATTTGTTGCATATACTCATCCAGCATATGAACACATTATATTATATTTTGAACCGTTTGTAAACATTTGACTATGTGAATCGTTGTAAACATTTGACTATGTGAACCGTTTGTATCTGTGAACCGTTTGTATCTGTGAACCGTTTGTATCTGTGAACCGTTTGTATCTGTGAACCATTTGTATCTGTGAACCGTTTGTATCTGTGAACCATTTGTATCTGTGAACCGTTTGTATCTGTGAACCGTTTGTATCTGTGAACCGTGTGAACTGTATTTGACCATACATAAACATTTCTACAATTGTTAAACATAGACATCTTACATTGTTGGTTTGGTTTGAGTAAGTGATTAAGTAATGAGGCGTGTGTAATATGATACAAGCATGGTGGATACGCCGCTGGTACTTCCTATATATAAGTGTTTATATGGTATTACATATCGTAGCGTTGTTTAAATCATTTCAGTTTAAACATATAACATTTTATACAAATAACATACTTTTCACAATACATTGATTTACAAACAACATATCTTATACAAACTCATTTTACATGGTTATTTATTTAATCATGCATTATTCTCTTATTTATACATATCATCTGAACTTATTATTTTTCAAATGATTTACAAAGACAAAGCAAATTAAAAGGTTCATGACTAAACATTTTCTTAAACAGAAGTCATGAATCTTATTTTCACAAAACCTATGTACTCGCCAGCATTTCTTTGCTGACCTCGTTTTCACATGTGTTTCAGGTATTGTTGAAAGATATCGATTGATAGGATGCATGCTCACATAGGACTGGACAAGGCCTTAGTGACTCAATAACAATGATAGACTATGTTTAAATTGTGTATTTAGATTTCCGGACGATGTAATTATTCAATGTTTAATAAAACGAAACACTTTTTGGTATCCATGGTTATGAAACATTAATTCTGTTACAACACTCCCCGACGTTTCTGCCACGTTTTGTATGTTACACGTGGTCGGGGTGTGACACTACGTTCGCCAAAATACCTTATATTTCTATCGGTCAACTTACCCATGATCTATTCGTGTAATAACTTTATTTTAAATTTAAAAATTTTGGGAATGTTACAGTAAAATCTTGTCCGTTGTCGCTTGTATAAGCTCGGGACTGGTGATTTGAGCTTCTCCGATCTCGTGCCAACAAATAGGTGAACGACACTTATGACCATACAATTCCTCGAAAGGTGCAATTTGAATACTTACGTGATAATTGTTGTTGTACGAAAATTCGATCAAAGGCAAGTGCATATCCCAATTACTGTTAGTTCATATGTTTGTAGCTTCCGTCAGTATTGAGTCTTATTCTGTACTGTATATGTCTTTTGTGTATTTGTATGTAAATGTATGTATGTGTGTAGAACGACAGCTCAGGGAATGGCGTATAACTGTAAAAGTAATGTCCGAAGGATGGCAAGTGTCACCCGATCGGATAGCCATCTGATCGGATTGCCACCCGATCGGACTGCCACCCGATCGTACAGCACTTAATAACTTCCCTGAGTTTACCTATAAATACCCAGCTTGGGTTAGTCATTTGGAACTTTTGCTCAGCTTGTAAGGAGACTCTGTCAAGTCTGATTCTCTACCGGTTCTTGTGTACTTTCAAATTCATCTAATAGAATATCAGACGGATTTAATCGTTGAATACGTTGTTGTGATTCTGTGACTTGATCCATGGATTCCGCACATTGATCGAGGTCGATTCATCCACGTTCGAGACGAACAGATCCTGATCCAAAGGCCTAACAAGTGGTATCAGAGCCACATGAGGCTGAATCGAGGACTACGACAGCGAATTCACCGGAATTTCAGCTATTCTTGCCGATTACAGCCGAATTTCACCAGAAATTTGACGAATTTTCTCATTTTCTACTCATTTCTTGCTGTGTTTTACACTTTTATACCTTAAAAACGAGAAAAACGTAAAATTGAATGGGTATTTACGCTTAAAATTTGACAAATTTGATATCAATCGATTCGCAATTGTTCACAGAAAAATTCCATAAAAAACTAGATCAAATTCATCAAAAACCATGTTGAACTATTCGTGCTTGCTGACGTCATCCACCCGATCAGACAGCTGTCTGAATGGATTGGCTTAGACTGTTCTTGGTTATTGCTTGCTGACGTCATCTTGTCACCCGATCGGATCACCACCCGATCGGACGACATTGTTCTTGTTTTCATAAGCTTACGTCATCCTGTCACCCGATCAGATTATCACCCGATCGGTGAAGGGTTGAGGGTTTAAGTTTTTCAAAAGTCTTTGTGTCACTCGATCGGAAAACCACTCGATCGGATTACCACCCGATCGAGTTGCCATCCGATTCGTGTTCATCACTTGTTAACTGACAGTGGCACTCGATCGGATCACCATCCGATTCAAGTGCATCAGGTTGAAACTTTTGAAAATTCTAAAATTTTGTCTAAGTGTTTGAAAACTTTTTCAGGTATTCAACAATGGGAGACGATTTTCTAAACCCATTCAGCGACGTGTTTGCATACAACACGGGAGACTCCACGATAAGTAGCACAAACAACACAGCTCCAAACCCGAATCCTAAGAAAGCGACTGCTGACTCACTTAGCGTGGACAACACTTATGGCACTTACAATAAGCCGCCTAAGCTCATGGCCATTGAAGATTATAACAGATAGGCAAGCAGGTTTGAGGATTGGTTGAAGGCATTCGCCTACCAAAGCTGGAAGTGTTTGAAAAATGGTTTCAGTATTGGAAGGAGTGATTATGAAAATCTGATCGATACTGAACAAGAAAATTTTATTGCTGAACAGAAATGTATTGCATTATTACATCAATCCGTTAGGGATGATATCATTTCCTTGATCGATTACAAAGATTCAAGAGATTTATGGGGAAAATTAGAAAAGAAGTGTGTAGGAGGAGCAGAAATCGTTAAGAACAAGAAACGTTTATTGAAGAAAGAATTTGATTTGTTCGGTTGTATGAAGAATAAGTTGGTCTTGAAGATGATAGAGCGGTTTTGTCACTTAAAGATAGAGCTTGTGAGATATGGAATTACTTTCACCAAAGAAGAATTGGTCGAGAAGTTGTTGGAATCGTTACCAGACGAAAAATATTGGCAGTATTATGCTCTAGTTTTAAGAAACACCATGAAAATGTCTGACATGACTGTTGATTGGCAGATCGAAAGGTTTGTGTGTGACACCTGTGCCTCCACGGCCATCAAACAAATACCAAATCAATGAAATATTGTATTTCATACTTGGGATTTGTATAAATATGTTTATTATTTGCACATATCAATTCTTGTTCAATTTCAAACTCTATATAGCTTTCTGGAAAGTTATACGCGCACTGATGCGTAAACGTAATCAGTTTAACACGAAAAACACTCCGGAACATCAACATATTCCTAACATACCTTAAATAACCTTTACATAACTTAGAAATAAGTTTTGAAGGATTTGGTATGGCAAAATTAAGTTTATTCGCTTACATGGGCTAATTTCTACAAACTGCGAAAGTATGCCGATTCGTACTGTAATGGACATTCCAGAACTTGATCATAAGTTAAACATACCCTAAATATCCTTTACATAGCTTAGAAATAGGCTTTGAGGGGTTTGGTATGCTAAAATAAACTTTTTGGTCATTCAGGGACTAAAAGCGTCAAAAAGTGCATAAGTTTGCATTTTCGCGCATATCTTACGTTCTGAATACATCCGGACATCCAAAAATTTATGTAATCATTAAAATATTTTATTGCTGATCTGAAGTTTTAGGCCTGGGGCGTAAGACTTGATCAATTCTTACGCCGGCCGCCTAAAACTGCCAGATGTGCAGAAAATTGTTTCCAGCCTATTTCTAGTTGTTCCAACTGATTTTGGCACTTGCAAATGGTTTTCTAACTTACTATGGGCCATTTTTAAGTGCCCATGGTTTTGCAAAACCATGGGTGCATGTGTACGGTACAGATTTTAAGCTCGGGAATCGAGGAACGATCCTAACGGTCCTAGAAATCCTATATATACCCATGCCTTTTCATTGTTGCAACACACAAATCTGATCGATTTGCTCTAAGTTGGGGCTTAGCACCTCATACCTGAGCAAGTTGGATCTAGATTTCCATTCTAGGACCCTTTGTAAGTCCTCTTTCGTTCTTTTACGCGTTTTTAGCGTGAAAGTCAAACTGTGTTTGACTTTCTGCATTGACCAGTTTATGGTCAACACGAAGTTCGTTTGAACTTCGAAACGTGAGCGTAATCACGATGGTTAGAGTCCCTAGTGACTATACCTACTGATTACCACGTTGTTTAGGTGTAGTAACGAGTCGTAGTTTCGGCCAAAATGCGTATTCTTGCGTATTTTGTAACCAAACTACTTTTAGGTATCAAAACCGTTTGTTTTGATACCAAACCTGTTGTTCTAAATTTGTTAAACATGTTTTAACATGTTTAGCTCGTCACTTTAGGTTTAGTGCTTATGTAGGGTCGTAAGGTAAGCGATCTAAACAATCGCTTATACTTTCGAACCCGACCCGTTTGGTCGATCGTTAGGATCCGACCAAATACATTAGGTAACCATAGTTGTATAGGGAATAACCTTCCGAGGTTATACCTTATGGTCACTTCGTTTAAATAGTTGTATGATAGGTAGTTTATATGCCTTACGTAAATGACCAAAATGCCCTTTTTACTCCAAAATTCATTTTAAGCATATGTAACATAACTTTTGACATCTAAACAGATTTGGAAACAATATTAGACATGTTAAGGCATATTTTACTTCTCATAGGACTAGTTAGGCGGTCCAAGCGCGTTTTACCCGAACGACGCGTTAAAGTAGCGTAAGCTACCTAAACGGGTCATGATGGGTCGTAAGCACTTAGGTTAAGTTTCATTTTAGTATGTAGGGTTTATTAAACCATATCATATGAGTTCCAATACTCATTTGGTTTACGAAACCTCATACTATCCGATCTTCTGAGTTAGGTCTGGTTATTAACGTAGTTACCTATATTAGGTGCCGTTTGATTCCGTAATCCCTCTAGCTTTGCTTGGTTGTTGTTCAAGAGTTCTAAGCACCCTCAAGTGAGTACATAGTCCCCTCTTTTACTGTTTTTCAAACTTTTTGGGGTGAAACACATGTGCCTACTTGTTACTTTCAATCTTTCCATGTTTTCATATCATATACTTGCTATGTTCATTAGTACACTATTAGTACATGATTTCATTATGTTTTTGCTATGTATGTCCATTTGTTGCATACTTAGTACATCGTTTTACATTACATTTTATGCTATGTATGTTTATTTAGTTCATACTTAGCACATTGTTTTACATTTCATTTCATGCTATGAATGTCCATTTAGTGCATACTTAGTACATTATTTTCATTTACATTTCATGCTATGTATGTCCATTTGTTGCATACTTAGTACATTATTTTCATAAAACATGCTTACATTTTGGTATGACATTTGGTTTTTTTAAATGGCTCAAAAATATATTCATTAACATTAGCTACTCCGTTCGTTACTAGGTAGTGGTACCATAGGAATTGACAACTCCCGTTCCTGACATCCTAGGTATGTTTGGATGAAAGGAATGACCGAATTTGATATACATAACTCAGATAAACCTTTAATTCGTTTAAGGGTTTATCGCCATAGTCTCAAGGCTTGAATGTATGCATTTTCACAATACCGCATAGATGTTTGTATCAGTAAAGCATGCATTATTCTACAAAACATAAATTCTGATTATAATTTATCAAATGCATTGTTTTGTACATTTCTTTGTTATAGGGTCGAGTAAATGCTTTTAGTCAATAAAGGCTTTTTATTCACTCTACATTACATTTGTTTACACAATAACATATCACCATTTGTTTAAACATTACATTTAGTTATACATGAACATTTTTACATTGGTGGTTTGTTTGGGTAAGTGATTTAAGTAACGAGACGTGTGTAATATGATAAAAGCATGGTGGATACGCCGCTGGTACTTCCTATGTATAAGTGCTTTTATGATATTACATATCGTAGCGTTATTTAAATCATTTCAATTTTGACATATTACATTTTACACAAATTAACATATCTTTACAAAACATTGTTTTACAAACAACACATTTTATACAAATTCATTTTACTTGGTTATTTATTTAACAATACATATTTCCTTTATATCCTTATCGATTCTTATATGATTTATAAAACAAAAACATGTTACAAGGATCATGACTGACTTTTGTTAAACAACTTTTTCTAAACTTATAAGTCATGAATCCTAAATCAATAAAACATATGTATCTCACAGGCATTTTTATACTGACGTACCTATTTTCACATGTGTTTCAGGAAATGATGCATAGGATTGATCAAGATATACTTAGGCAGACTCGGGCCTTAGTGACAAATAAAAGATGCAAGACTAGTTAATCATGTTATGCTTCCTTGTTGTTAAGACATTGTAATTTCTTTTAATCAATAAAACAACATTTAAATTTCCATGTGTTATGAAACAATGATTATGTTACAACCCTCCTCGATGATTCCGCCACAATTTGTTGTTTTACGTGGTCGGGGTGTGACAGAAAAGTTGGTATCAGAGCTCATGGTTATAGGGAATTAGGTTATTAGTAATGCTTTGACCTAGTATATAACCTTCCTAGGACCCTAACGCGAGTTTACTTACGTTTAGTCATAAAACAATGCCGTCACCTATCCTTAGGCGACAACCACAACAAGAATACAAATTTCGAATCTGCTTCGAAAACCAATCATCTGTTCTAGGATGATTGATTACTAGGTTTTGAACCCTCTAAGTTTTCAAAATCTTGTCAAGGTTTGGGTCTTATAATGTGAACACGTGCAAACTGGAAGGGTGAATGCCTGTACTCTGAGTTTTCTGTCTAAGGCAAGAGTGTTCGTACAAATCCGCAGTATCGGACCAGTCACTCTTACCTGGGAACTCTTGGGGTGAGTGTTCACTAATAGGCAAGCATGTCTTCAGTGATACATTAATATGACCCGTTTACTTTGATTTGTCACAATCTCATTTGTTTGCCTTAGGTAACAAACAAATGATCGTAATTTTATGCATTGCCGTTCTGTTTTGATTATCCAATAACATTTCACTTGTTTCCTCCTATGTCTTTCACTTCCTCCAGAATGTCTCTTCATCGCAACGACACTCAAATGTCCGAGCAAACTGCCAAATTTGCCTAGCGAATAGGCGAAGTAATCCTGAAGTCTGTGGATTTAGGTGTCGCCATGTCTCGTCTCAATAATGAAGCCACCCAAGAAGCATCGAAAGAAGCAGAAGCCAAGCCTTCGAAAAGGTCAAGGAAGCATAAAGCCTCAAAGAATCCTCCAGTCGTTACACCAAATCAAGCAGAACCTAGCCAGGTGGCAGCACCACCAGCCAAGAAGCCGTACTTGGGAACTGCTTCCTTGTGAAATCGATGCAACCGTCATCATCCAGATCAAACACCATGTTTCAAATGTACCCACTGTGGACGATGGGGACATTTGGTTGACGTATGCCGCTTTGCTATCCAAAACAAAGCTGTTGCAAATCTTGCTACTACTCAACTCCAAGCCAACCCTGCTCAAGCTCGCTTTCCACATGGATCATGCTACAACTGTGGCGAGATGGGTCATTTCGTGAATAAATGCCCAAAGCTTGCTAATGCAAATCTGACCCACGGATGAGCATTTGGCTGATTATAAGATGTTGCTACTTTGAATAGTTTGTATCTGATGCTTTTTTTTCTTTTGTTGAACTCTGAAACAATCAGTTTTGTTTATAAATAAATCGTTGTTCACAATTCTGATTTACAAGTGTAGTTACATATGTGTATGGCATTTCCCTATGATACCTACATCAAAGAACCATGTTCTTTAAACAAACTACTCTTGTGATTCTCCCTTTCATGTGATCACTCATGATTTCCTCGAAAATTTTAAGTACTCGTTTCATTCTAAGAGATGAAGTACAGGAGATACAGCGACATTATGAGTGATCGTACTTTTTGCACATCCGTGCCTTTAAATCCTTGGTTAGATAACTAAGGGTAATTTTTTTCAATCTCATACCCACTACATTCTGATTTTCATAACAACATGCATAGCATAAGTTTTCAAAACAACCTTCATGATTTCAAAAACATTTTATATATAGTTTGAAAACATTTTTAATATAGTATATTTACCTAACATATCAAGTGCATGATTTCAAAAGTATCATTCATATTTTCAAAAACCTTATACATAATTTCAAAATTTCATCTCGCATGATTTTAAAACATTTTATAAATATACTTATCTAATACACCTACTTTATGATTTCAAAAGTATTATGTAAGCTTTCAAAAACATTAAACACATTTCAAAAAGAACCCCATGCATAGTTTTCAAAAACGTTTTCCCCATACATTAACTTAACCTTCAAACTCTGCTTCATATGTCGCCTTGGCATATCTACCACCTCAACTTCATAAGCATTTTAACTCATGTTTTAACTTAAGCACGTCTAGTGCAAGGATTTGAAACGCCTCCTGCCTTTTAAATCCCAAAATCCATATGGGATCTTTTTATCTTCACAATTAGATCCTTGTGGATGATTATCTTTCAAACCGGAGTCCTTAATTGGATTCCTTGAGTACCTAAATTCGAATATTACGATTCCTTGTAATCGAAATCGAATTTTATTTTTAAGATCTCCCTATCATTATAGTTAGATTCTTGGAAATATTTAAAGTGCCAATCAAAATCCACGGATTGGATTCCTAGTGTGCTTTAAATTCATGTGCACAATTAACAAACAAATTAACAAAATGATAACAAATTGAAGATTAAGTTAAACAATTTTGTGATTACATGTTTATGCATTTTGTGTTTTCTTTTATGCATTTTGTGTTTTTGAGTAATCTGGATATTCGTTATCCAAATCCTCGTAGAATCTTCCATATCTTCATATGAGGGATTCATAGTAGGATATTCAAAAGGGTGCAACCCTATATCCTTAAAGGGCTTCTACGTAATCGTTAAGACCCTTGGATTATATAGTACCATTCCATAATTCAAAGAGACCCCTTTGAGTGGTCTAAGTCAAAAGATTGATTCAGAATCTGGTTAAGAATGACATGTGATGATATAAGCTGAAAAGACTCCTTGGTAGTCTATTTAAATCATTTGTTGATTTAATTAAAAGGGCCCTATGGTGGTCTAGTCACAATGATCACAGATTCGTTCATTGTTTTCTTCCCCTACACATTTTAAGATGCACCGTGCGGACTATGCAAGGAATTACATAATTATGGATGCGTACATAATTATGAAATTCAGTGCACAGGAACCCCAGTAAGATTTATCATGTGTAAGAACCTATGGTGGCAACAATAACGAAACGTGAACAATGTAATGAAGGTACGGTGGACGCACCAATAACGCTTTATATACTTCTATATAAGTGTCCCTCTTACATTGCAAGCATGATGTTTTTAAAGTCACTAGAATTTTAGAACCTTAACCAGTGTTGTTTTATCTTTTCAACTTCATGTTTCAAGATCTCACAAGTTTCCTCTAAATAAATTTCGGGACGAAATTTACTGAAGTAGGGGAGACTGTGACACCTGTGCCTCCACGGCCATCAAACAAATACCAAATCAATGAAATATTGCATTTCATACTTGGGATTTGTATAAATATGTGTATTATTTGCACATATCAATTCTTGTTCAATTTCAAACTCTATATCGCTTTCTTGAAAGTTATACGCGCACTGATGCGTAAACGTAATCAGTTTAACGCGACAAATACTCCGGAACATCAACATATGCCTAACATACCTTAAATAACCTATACATAACTTAGAAATAAGTTTTGAAGGATTTGGTATGGCAAAATCAAGTTTATTCGCTTACAGGGGCTAATTTCGACAAACTGCGAAAGTATGCCAATTCGTACTGTAACGGACATTCTGGAACTTGATCATAAGTTAAACATACCCTAAATATCCTTTACATAGCTTAGAAATAGGCTTTGATGGGTTCGGTATGCTAAAATAAACTTTTTGGTCATTCAGGGACTAAAAGCGTCAAAAAGTGAATAAGTTTGCATTTTCGCACATATCTTACGTTCTGAATACATCCGGACATCCAAAATTTTATGTAATTATTAAAATATTTTATTTTAGTGATTGGCATGATAAAATTCCATTCATCGCGTAAGTTGGATCGTTTTTCACGTCCATTCATGTTTCGTCGTAATTAACCGAATAACGTGATCGTACGGCCAAACGAACCGACATCCGACATATTTTTGAGCATGTTTCATGTCCCTTATGTTTAGGAATCATTGTAGAGCCTTGAAAATGGCTTAATGGGCCTCAAACGTGTCAAAATGGGCCTTAAATACATGCAGGGACTGAAACACCAACTTTTGAAATTGTTTTGCTGATCTGAAGTTTTAGGCCTGGGGCGTAAGCCTTGATCAATTCTTACGCCGGCCGCCTAAAACTGCCAAATGTGCAGAAAATTGTTTCCAGCTGTTCCAACTGATTTTGGCACTTGCAAATGGTTTTCTAACTTACTATGGGCCATTTTTAAGTGCACATGGTTTTGCAAAACCATGGGTGCATGTGTACGGTCCAGATTTAAGCTCGGGAATCGTGGAACAATCCTAACGGTCCTAGAAATCCTATATATACCCATGCCTTTTCATTGTTGAACACACAAATCTGATCTATTTGCTCTAAGTTGGGGCTTAGCACCTCATACCTGAGCAAGTTGGATCTAGATTTCCATTCTTGGACCCTTTGTAAGTCCTCTTTCGTTCTTTTACGTGTTTTTAGCATGAAAGTCAAACTTTGTTTGACTTTATGCATTGACCAGTTTATGGTCAACACGAAGTTCATTTAAATTTCGCAACGTGAGCGTAATCACGATGGTTATAGTCCCTAGTGACTATACCTACTGATTACCACGTTGTTTAGGTGTAGTGACGAGTCGTAGTTTCGGCCAAAATGAGTATTCTTGCGTATTTTGTAACTAAACTACTTTTAAGTATCAAAACCGTTTGTTTTGATACCAAACCTGTTTTTCTAAATTTGTTAAACATGTTTTAACATGTTTAGCTCGTCACTTTAGGTTTAGTGCTTATGTAGGGTCGTAAGGTAAGCGATCTAAACAATCGCTTATACTTTCGAACCCGACCCGATTGGTCGATCGTTAGGATCCGACCAAACACATTAGGTGACCATAGTTGTATAGGGAATAACCTTCCGAGGATATACCTTATGGTCACTTCGTTTAAATAGTTGTATGATAGGTAGTTTATATGCCTTAGGTAAATGGCCAAAATGCCCTTTTTACGCCAAAATTCATTTTAAGCATATGTAACATAACTTTTGACATCTAAACTGATTTGGAAACAATATTAGACATGTTAAGGCATATTTTACTTGTCATAGGACTAGTTAGGCGGTCCAAGCGCATTTTACTCGAATGACACGTTAAAGTAGCGTAAGCTACCTAAACGGGTCATGATGGGTCTAAGCACTTAAGTTAAGTTTCATTTTAGTATCAAGGGTTTATTAAACCAAATCATATGAGTTCCAATACTCATTTGGTTTACGAAACCTCATACTCTCCGATCTTCTGAGCTAGGTCCGTTTATTAACGTAGTTACCAATATTAGGTGCCGTTTGATTCCGTGATCCCTCTAGCTTTGCTTTGTTGTTGTTCAAGACTTCTTAGCACCCTCAAGTGAGTACATAGTCCCCTCTTTTACTATTTTTCAAATGTTTTGGGGTTAAACACATGTGCCTACTTGTTACTTTCATGCTTTCTATGTTTTCATATCATATACTTGCTATGTTCATTAGTACACTATTAGTACATGATTTCATTATGTTTTTGCTATGTATGTCCATTTGTTGCATACTTAGTACATCGTTTTACATTATATTTTATGCTATATATGTTCATTTAGTTCATACTTAGCACATTGTTTTACATTTCATTTTATGCTATGTATGTCCATTTAGTGCATACTTAGTACATTATTTTCATTTACATTTCATGCTATGTATGTCCATTTGTTGCATACTTAGTACATTATTTTCATAAAACATGCTTACATTTTGGTACGGCATTTGGTTTGTTTAAATGGCTCAAAAATACATTCATTAACATTAGCTACGCCGTTCGTTAGTAGGTAGTGGTACCATAGGAATTGACAACTCCCGTTCCTGACATCCTAGGTATGTTTGGATGAAAGGAATGACCGAATTCGATATACATAACTCAGATAAACCTTTAATTCGTTTAAGGTTTTATCGCCACAGTCTCAAGGCTTGAATGTATGCATTTTCACAATACCGCATAGATGTTTGTATCAGTAAAGCATGCATTATTCTACAAAAAATAAATTCTGATTATAATTTATCAAATGCATTGTTTTGTACATCTCTTTCTTATAGGGTCGAGTAAATGCTTTTAGTCAATAAAAGCTTTTTATTCACTCTACATTACATTTGTTTACACAATAACATATCAACATTTGTTTAAACATTACATTTAGTTATACATGAACATTTTTACATTGGTGGTTTGTTTGGGTAAGTGATTTAAGTAACGAGACGTCTGTAATATGATAAAAGCATGGGGGATACGCCGCTGGTACTTCCTATATATAAGTGCTTTTACGATATTACATATTGTAGCGTTATTTAAATCATTTCAATTTTAACATATTACATTTTACACAAATTAACATATCTTTACAAAACATTGTTTTACAAACAATACATTTTATACAAATTCATTTTACTTGGTTATTGATTTAACAATACATATTTCCTTTATATCCTTATCGATTCTTATATGATTTATAAAACAAAAACATTTTACAAGGATCATGACTGACTTTTGATAAACAACTTTTTCTAAACTTATAAGTCATGAATCCTAAATCAATAAAACCTATGTATCTCACAGGAATTTTTATGCTGACGTACCTATTTTCACATGTGTTTCAGGAAATGATGCATAGGATTGATCAAGATACACTTAGGCAGACTCGGGCCTTAGTGACAAATAAAAGATGCAAGACTAGTTAATCATGTTATGATTCCTTGTTGTTAAGACATTGTAATTTCTTTTAATCAATAAAACAACATTTAAATTTCCATGTGTTATGAAACAATGATTCTGTTACAACACTCCCCGACGATTCCGCCACGATTTGTTGTTTTACGTGGTCGGGGTGTGACATTGCGAGCCATGAACTGGAGATCAAAAAGATGAATAAAGTCAACAACACCCCGTACCAACAAAACGTCAATCTGTACTATCGAGGAAGCATGATTCCTAAGACTGTTTCACCAAAAACTGCTTTTTCAGCTGAGAGCTCGAATACAGTTACTGAAGAAAGACAAAACAACAGTTCAGCACCCAGTAGTGGTTATCACGGGGGTACCTCTTCATCCGCTCCAAGCCAGCAACAACAATCTGTTCCTAAGAACGTGTTTCAGTGTAACATTGCAGTAAATCTGAACAACGCTCAGAATTTCAATGAAGAAACTGCAAAACAACAAATGGTATTTCTTGCTTAAATCCTGGAATCCTATGAAAGCTTGGTAGCCGGGAAAATCGGGAACACGAACCTTACCAAAGAAGATTATGATCAAATCAATCCCGAAGAAATGGAGTTGATCGACATACGCTGGTGCATGGCAAGCGTAGTTCGAATAGCTCAGAGGTTTATGGAGATAACCGGAAGACACTCCATCGGTGGACCTTCAACGAAGTTGGGCTTCGATAAGTCAAAAGTTACCTGTTTTAAGTGCAAGCAGAAGGGGCACTTTAAGAGAGAATGCAGGAATGCAGCTTCAGATGAAACGGCGAATCCATTCCATGATGACTATTATAAAAAGGCCATTTATCATCGCAACAAGGAAGAACCGCTGAGAATGAAACAAATTGAAGAAACTCCTAAAGAGAAGTCGAGAGCCTTAGCAGTAATCCATGATGATGAGGGCTTAGACTGGAGTGAATTTTTACCGGAAGAAGATATTGTGGGTTTTGCATTGATGGCAAAAATCGTTCCATTCAAAGACACATGAACTGAAGAGGAGAAATACGTCAATAGAAAAATGTTAGCTCAAACCATGAAAGATAGACATTATCGAGTTTGGAAAGAGGCTAAAAGTACAAATAGATGGGATGCTGACCGTGAGTGCTATTTGGACCCGAAAGGAAACATAATTGTTGAACCATCAACACTCGTTGTTGAGACTCTCATTGAACAAATAGCACAACAGGAAGAAGAAAGACAGAGAGAATGGGCAAGACAAGCTGAAGAAGAGAAAGAGTTAAAGTCAAAGAAAGTCGATGATGGGATAATCGACACAACAAAAGAAATGACTGCAGAGAACCTAAAGAAGATGGCAGATAAAGTGTTCGCAGCAAAGGAATTAGAGGTAGATTCTAAGTCTGCATCTGAGTCAAAGAGCCAGGTCAGTTGTAGTGATTCAACAAATGGGTCAGGTAAGACTGATAAGGCTAAAACTAAGAGTGACTGCAAAAATTGCATGATAGATTGCAAGGTTTGCAGCACACATGCATATCTCAACGCCAAAAAGACTGAAGAACTGGCTGCAAGAGTCAAATCAGTTGAAGATCAAATCTTAAATCGTGATAAACTTATGAGAGCTTCAAATGAAAGAATAAAGGAATTAACTTAGAGGATTGAAAAAGATAAAATTGATGTAGAATGAGTTAGGAAAGAAAATGAAAAGTTAATTCATGAAAATCGACAACTTTCTGAAAATTATGAGAAGCTGAAAAGAACGATAAAAGATTCTGATGAGCGAAACAGTAAAACATCCAAAGAAAATCTTCAACTGTCAGGAGTCCTTCAGTCAAAAGAAAAGCAAATCAACCAACAGTTGGATGAGATTGCAAATCTGAAGCTTCAGTTTCAGGAAGCTAACATTGAAAACGAACGAATCAATCTGAAACTAAACAGTTACAACTCCGCGAGCTTTGTTCTTCAACACATAGTTCCCAAACCCATTGGGAAGAACAAAGCTGGTGAAGATGTATATTCGGACGGAACTTGGGTAGGGTATCATCAAGTTCCACCGCCCATGTTGAATAATTTTTCAAAGAAAAAGTCTGGGTTGGATAATGATGATGAAATAAATGAGGTTAAACTTCCAGAAACGATTGATGTCACATTCACTTCATCATCTGATGAAGACAGTGTTCAGTCCGAAGTTGTTAAAAATGTGGTTGAAAAAGTTTTAAAATCTGACAGTGATTCAACTGAGGACGAAGAGTGCTTTTTGAATAATTACATTCCGAAATCAAAATCCAAAAACAACTTAAGTGAAGAACCTACTCTTGTGATATACAAGATGTCGGGATCAGATAAGTTGTATTCGGATCTTGAATTTCCACTTGAGAATGTGAATGTCGACAAATTGAAAAATGTGTTTAAACTGGTTGAGATTGATGTTTCTGAAATCGAAGGTTTGAAACGTTCCAAAAGGCAATTGAACTTTGAAAAAGATAAATCTTACTACAAAAAACCTGTTGTATCACCACGTTTTTCTAACAACAACCAAAACAAATGGTCGGGTGGTTATCAGGGTGGTAAGAACAATCAAAGAAGGAACTTTCAAAACAAGAAGTTTGTTGAGAAAAAGGTGTTTGTGAAAAGCTCGAGTTCACATTCCGAACAAGAATCTGAGATTTTTTCAAAATCAAATGAAGAATTCTTTGAGAAGAAGACCTCATAGCCTCAGACCGAAGGCAAAAGTCGGGAAGTTGACACCCGAACATGCTTTAAATGCGACAAAGTTGGACACATCGCACGAAAGTGCACCAACTCGAAGCCTAAGTCTGTGGTTGTCGAGAGTCCGAAAAAGAAAGACGATGTCAAAGGCAAAGCTCCAATGGTTGTTGAGAAGAAAGTTTCGAAAAATGAAAACACCAAAGTCAAAACTGAACCCGTAAAGAAGTCGGTAACTAAAACTGATAAATTTTACAAACGGGTTGCTTCGTTTCAACAAACTTGGAAACCAAAATCTGATAATAAGATAGCAAGTTCTCCAAAACCAAAGGTTGCTGAGTCTGCAAAACAATCATCTTCAACCACACCGGTGAAGATGAATGTTCCTTTGGATTACTACGAGAAACTTGAGAAACAAACTTCTACCTCTTCAGGGAAGAAGTATGTTGCAAAGAAAGACCAATCATCGGGTCAACCTCCTAAAAATGATTTCTTCTTATACAAAGAGGTTGAGATTGGGTCTGAAGAAAGTCTAAAAATCTCCCACCATTATACACCAAAACCACAGGCATTAACGTCAAGCTACCTGAGTCGAAAGAGGCTTGGATTGCTTCAAAATCTCACTAAATGTTTGTGATATGTGCAGGAGCATCCGAGATCCATCTCACGTTGGATAATGGATAGTGGAGCTTCGAGGCACATGATGGGGAGAAAAACCCTACTTTATGACGTTAGTGGGTTTAACGGAGGTTATGTTGGTTTTCCCGGTAATCAGGGAGGTCGTATCATTGGTGAGGGAACTTTAAAAAATGGGGTAATCACGTTTGAAAGAGTCAATTACATCGCCGAGCTGGAAAACAATCTTCTGAGCATATCTCAAATTTGTGACCGAATGTATTCGACACACTTCACGGATAAAGAATGTCTGATCTTGAAGCCGGGGTTTGTCATCCCCGAGGAGTGGATCATCAGGAGAGCGCCACGAGTTAATGATTTGTACGTGTTGGATATGAGCGTAGCCACGACTACCACGGGTAAAACTCATTGCTTCGTGTCAAGAGCCACTGAAAAGGAGTCGCAATTGTGGCATCGGAAAATGGGCCACATTCACCTGCGCAAGATGAACTACCTGGTGCACAATGACTTGGTAAAAGGTGTTCATTTGAAAAGTTTCCATCTTGAGGGGGAGTGCATTAGTTGTGTCAAAGGTAAACAGCGAAAGAAATCTCACCCGTGCAAAAAGATGAACTCAGTCTTGAGGCCGTTGGAGAGACTTCATATGGATCTCTTTGGTCCTGTGAATGTCAAAAGCATAACTGGTGATCTCTACTGCTTAGTAGTCACAGACGACTATTCAAGATTTTCGTGGGTGACGTTCTTGAAGAAAAAAGATGAAACATTCGAGAGTTTGCTGAGACTTTTCAGAAAGATTGAGAATCTGTACCGAACCCGCATCAAAAGATTAAGAAGTGACAACGATACTGAGTTTAAGAATAACAAAATGGAAGAATTTTGTGATAGGAGAGGTATTCTGCAAGAATTCAGTGCACCTTATACTCCGCAACAAAATGGAGTAGCAGAAAGAAAGAACAGAACACTGATTGAAACGGCCAGGACGATGCTTGTTGATTCCAAATTACCAATAAATTTCTGGGCAGAAGCAGTTTCCACTGCTTGCTACACTCTCAATAGGGTACTTACTATGAAAAAGCACAACAAGACATGTTTCGAGTTGATCAATAACTGCAAGCCTAATCTCAAGTATTTGGAACCGTTCAGGTCTCCCTGCATAGTTCTAGATCCCGATAGAAAATTTGGTTCAAAGTGCATTGAAGGAATCTTCGTGGGATATGCTAGTCCACTAAAGAGAGTCTTTGTTCCAAGTTTCAAACGGATCAACGAAGCACAACATGTTGAGTGCCAAGGTTATACAATGCCACCACAGAAGCCCGCAGACTCGTGGCGATTCAACTACGATACTCTATGGGATTCATTCGAGTTGGAGGAAGAGCCAGAGTTCTTTGATGATTTGGATATTCTGAGAGAATATGAAGCAGCACAGGAAAGATTCCCAGCAGAATCTTCTAGATATCAACGACAAACTTCAAATGATGATGAAGCTGGTCCAAGTAACGCTGGAGAGAATGATGAAGTTCAGCAAACTCCGACATCTTCGGAACGTGAACAAGCTCCTGATAATCAGACGGAAGCCAATGATAATTCAAAATCTGATGAAAGGCCAACATTTGATCGTGGGGATTCAGAGTCTGAGGGGGAGCAAATCCAGTCTCCAGATCAGACAATTCCTGTCAATGAACAAGTCGTGGATCAGAACGTTACGAATTTGGAAGGTGAGGTAGATGTTCCAGGCGAGGTGATGCCGAGGACTCTTTCATATCATCCAGAAGAGTTGATTATAGGAGAGCTGCAATCAGGCGTTCGCACCAGAAGACAGATTGACCAGGGCCTTACTTGCTTTTATACAAAAGTTGCTCCTTTACAAACAGAATTTTCACTTAGTTGTTTCATTTCGCAGATTGATCCGCGAACATACAAGGAAGCACTAACTGAAGATTCCTGGGTCAACGCAATGCAGGAGGAGCTGAGTCAGTTTGAGAAGTTGGGTGTATGGAAACTGGTGGACTTGCCTGATGGTCATAGGAAGATAAACATGAAGTGGGTGTTTAAGTGCAAAAGGGATGACCGAGGGGTTATTGTTCGCAACAAAGCTCGACTTGTGGTCCAGGGTTTCAGTCAGCAGGAGGGGATAGATTTCACTGAAGTATATGCTCCGGTTGCTCGACTTGAAGCGATCAGAATCTTCCTAGCGTTTGCTTCTTGGAAAGGATTTAAAGTATATCAGCTAGATGTGAAGTCGGCATTTCTCTATGGCAAAGTGAAGGAGGAGGTATATGTCGGACAGCCACCGGGCTTCACCGACCCAATCCACAAGGATAAGGTTTATCTCTTGGATAAGGCATTATACGGATTGCATCAGGCCCCGAGAGCCTGGTACGAGACACTCTCGCAACATTTACTCGCCAACAACTTCATCCGAGGCATGGTAGACACCACCCTCTTCACAAAAGAAGTCGACGACCATCTTCTGATAGTCCAGATTTACGTGGATGACATAATTTTCGGGTCGACAAATGTAAAACTTTGCAAAGATTTTGAAAAGGTTATGAAGCAGAAGTTTGAAATGTCAACAATGGGTGAGATGAAGTTCTTCTTAGGGCTCCAAGTTGACCAAATGTCTGAGGGAACGTTCATACATCAGACGAAGTATGTTCATGATGTTCTGGAGAAATTCGGGATGTCCGGGACTGCTCCAACTTCCACCCCATTAGCGACTAACCATGGAATAAACCTTGATCTCACCGGAGAGAAGGTGGATGAAACGTTGTACCGCTCCATGATCAGATCGCTGATGTATTTGATGACATCGAGACCTGATATTATGTATCCAACCTGCCTCAAGTCCCAGATCTTTGCATATGACGATCGTCAAGAGGATATTACGCTACCTGAAAGGAACTCCAAGCTTGGGGTTGTGGTATCCAAAAGATGGCGATTTCACGCTTGAGGGGTACTCTGATTCCGATTTCGGATGCTGCAAAGTCAATGCTAAGTCAACAATTGCGGGATGCCAGTTTTTCGGACCACGTTTGGTTACCTGGCAATGTAAGAAGCATACCTCTGTTGCTTTGTCTACATGTGAAGCCGAGTATGTATATGCTAGCAGCTGCTGCTCTCAGATCTTGTGGATCCAGCAACAGATGCGCGACTACGGTTTGCAATTTCTTACTTCCCCTATCTTTGTTGATAATGAGGCAGCCATTAACATAACAAAAAATCATGTTCATCACGCTAAAACCAAACACATTGAAATTCGTCATCACTTCATCCGAGACCTTTTCGAGAAGAAGTTGATACGAATTGATAAAATCCACACCGACGAACAAAAAGCTGATTTACATACCAAAGCGATTGATAGAACACGTTTTCAATATCTTTTAAAACTTAATGGTATGAAGCTATTGTCGGTTGCGGAGGGGATTCTTGGCGTAGATGAAGGTACCACTGTAGATGATGTTGAAAAGCAATCTGCGCTGGTTTGTCGATTTTTTAGCTGTTTTGGTATTTAGGGGGAGATAGGTAATATTTTCAGAAAATACAAAAACAATAAAAAATGAAAAAACCCAAAAACATGAGAAAATTCAAAATCTAAAAACAATAGAAAACCGAAAAAGAGTTTGTGTAAAAAGGGGAAATGATAGTACATCAGCTAGACAGTTGCAGTACGCAAAAGAAATGTAATGATTAAATAAGTGTTAAGCGGTCTCGCTGATGATATGTCGATAGGTTTTTATACATTTAGTAAATTTGTTTGGGATAAAAACCTAAATAATTTCTTGCTTATTACGTGGGGAACATCTCTCGGATATATAGGTAACCCATGAAATCCTGTTTGAAATTCTGACATACTAGGTCTATGTGCGTAATGATATATGGGGTATTGTACCAGGACTTCTGATTTTGCGAAAGCAATAGCCTAGTCCTCGTTTAATACTCTGCACTGCTTTATTCATAAAGCTCACCCTCAGCATAAAAAATGATGAAACATTGAAAAATGCTAATCATGTGCTGTTGAAGAAAAGATCCCCAAACGGGACACACCAAAAGTCGAGCCATCATCTCTCTGTCTGAACGGAAGTTCTAACCTGAGCTCTCATGGCCTCGCATTACCCGATTACAGATATCATTATTGTACGTTCACTTGTAAGACTGAATATAGAAAGTCTAGATACGGGAGTATATTCTGAGGTGGGACACGTGTATAAGTTAAGCTATTAAAACACTAATTCGTATCCTGAACAGATTGAAATTTGTGTGAAAAATTAAATTGGATCAGTATATCGGCAATCACTGTGAATTGTTTAATGCTTAGTATGTTATCAAGCTTAACGGTACTAGTAGCTTGTCGGTAGCTGATATGATCCCCTAACACGCTCACCAAAAATATGTTTGTAAATAGTTTACGTTTATTGCGCATTTCATTTCATTTTCATATTAGCATTTAAACCCAAAAATATTTCATAGTTTTCTAGTCTTAAACTTTCTTAGAATCACAAAAAGATTTTATATTTCTGCTTTGTTTTATCGACAAACCAAGGTGGAAAGCTGATCTTCAGAATCGCAGTTTTGAAGCAGATGCAGGAAGTTTCTGAGCTGGACAGATGGGTTGGGAGCTTATCATGAAAATTTTGGCAAAATGCAAAGTCAATGTAAGTTCATTAAGTTGAAACTTGTAATTTTCTGAAAAAAAAAATGTTTGAAAAAGATTGAATAAAATGTTAGTATGCTTTGTTTCGGGTCAACCAAGGTCATTAAGTTGGACTTGGTCGGCAAATTAAGTGCCTAAGGTCATTAACTTGGACCTAGATACTTAGGTGGATTTCTAAAACTGATAAAATCTGATAAAAACGGCATAAGGTCAAAAAGTCAAAGCTTTAAAAATTCAAAGAGATGTGTTTGGCTCGGGCGGCAATCCGATCGGGCGACAACCCGATCAGACAGCAATCTGATTCATGTTCACTATAAATAGGAGGTCAATGCTTCAGTCAAACTTTTCACTCGATCGGTCAACCATCCTATTCTCTCACACTCTCTTACATTCTAATCTTGATTTTCACAGTTTTTCTTTGCACAAGACATTGGATTGTTGGTTTGCACAACCTTCTCAATGGCAATGGTAAGATTTCATGATTTAAACTGCTAAATTTGATGTTTTTGTTGCTGTTCTTGATGACGAAGACTGTTCGGAGAGTAGATCTTAGATCTAGGTCTTTTTAGGATGTTTTGATGAAATCTGATATAACAACTCCAAACCGGCACCCTCGAATATTTTTTTTCCGACACTCCAAAATATTTTAAAATATCCCTATATGTCTTTAAATACACCCCGTACGTGAAAACGGGCCCCGAATACCCTAAATATTAATAAAAATAATTAAAAATATGATTTTTGAGTTTAGGCGGGCCGCGTAAAGGATCCTTACCTTACGCGGGCCGCGTCAACTTAAAACTCAGGCGGGCTCCGGTGTTGCCATGTGTGTGTACGCGTGTTAGACCTACCCCATGACCTGGACACCCTAAACCCTACCCGGACTAGTACGCGGGCCGCGTAAGCCCTTGCTTACATTTACGCGGGCCGCGTGAGAACCAGAAAATCGTTCACTTTCTTTCTGTATCTCGACTTTCTGAAGTAGTAGGCATAATATTCGAGTAGTATACCCCCTAAATAGCGAAGTTCTGCTCCGTTGTAAGTATTAAAACCCCCGTTTCGTATTAGATACGCTGCCTGGTTGATTTAGGGTTCCGTAACAACTGTCGTGGTTCTGCCTGACGTAGTTGTTGGAATACCATCTCGGGGAGGGTATCATTAATATTATCAAAGGGTTATTATACTAACCTATGTAAATTTGTATAAATTATAGATTAATCCCAGGAAACCCTTACGCGAAGTCTAAGATAGCAATGTGAGTTTATCCGATTTTTTTTAAACTTTTTGTAATATTTTACAAAACCTTAATGCTTTACAATGTGATTAAGCGGTGATTGAGTCTTTGTAGTACTTCAATTACTGCCGGTATGTTGGGGTTTTGTATACAAAATGTGGAACACGTTACCATTGGACGACGAGTTAGCCAATGTGTAATATGACCCACCAGTCAGGATTGACAGTACTGAATGAGTAATTGTGTAGAAATAAACATTGTGATCACTCTCAATACTGTGTTAATTGATACAATATTTCTTGATTAAACTGGGATTCACTCACCAGTATTTCCCACTGACAAATGTTTTTAAAACGCGTTTCAGGTAACACAATGTGACAGCCAATTAGTAAAAAGCCAGCTGGAGAGCACTGAAGGCTTGGGAAAAATGTGGCTATAAAAGTTACCTAAAAGACGATGTTTTAAATTCAATAAAATAGGGTTTATCCCTATAAACATGTTGTAATAAGAAACTTGGGTTTTACCCATGTGATTATTAATATCAAATATGGTGGTTTTACTCTGATAAACATTTCCTAACTATGGTCCTGATGTAATTTCCGCTGCCAAATTAACAAACTGATACCACCAAAATTCTGAGTTCGCGTCCGCCCGTTCCCGGGACAGATAAGGGATCAGGGGTTGCGACATCTGAGCATAAGGTTTTGATCATGAGTGATAGATCTACAACTTTACCGTCTTAATTTGAGCATAAAAATGTTTAAATCCATAGATCTTGTTGGTGCATATGTCTGTCGACTTCGTCTTGTATCGAGTCTTGTGTCTAGATTGGATAGAATGGAGCTCAGTAGGCGAGTTGATAGGGTTTTGGAGGTATTGGATCAGTTCGCACGAAATGGCAGAAGCCATTTCATACGAAATGAACCTTGTCCATTTCGCATGAAATGGATTAAAGTCATTCCGTGCGAAATGCCACTCCTATAAATACCTGAGCTTCGAATTCATTTGTAACAGTTGCTGATTCCAGAGCCGAAGTGCTGCTGACGTGTCGTTTGATCTGTAATCGTGTCAAATCAATATACAAGATAATTAAAGTGATTCTGTGTGTGGAGCTCGGTAGGCTAGATTATAGGGTTTTAGTGGTATTGGACCAATTCACACGAAATGGAAGAGGCCATTTCGTGCGAAATGGACTTTGTCCATTTCGTACGAAATGAATCTTGACCATCTCGTGCGAAATGGCCTCTCTGTAAATACCTGGGCTGCCAATTTGTTTGTAACAGTTTCGGATTCCAGAGCCGAAGTGCTGCTGGCGTGTCATTTGATCTGTAATCATGTCAAATCAATATACAAGACAATTAAAGTGATTATGTGTGTAAATCAAGCTGATTCAAAGTCGATACGTTAGTTTCCGCCTCTCGTATTGATTAGAACTCTTCTGAATGACTCGTTTTGGTCATGCAAACGATCCTACAAGTGGTATCAGAGCTCAGGAGGAAGAGTTCTTACCAAATCGGCCTGATTTCATCAAAATTTCTGACTTCTACACCTTCTTTTTCAAAATTAACAAGATTTTACGGTTAAAATGGATTGAATTTCACATATAACAAGCGAAACACAGTTTTAAACAATCCTTGAAAGAATCAGACTTAAAATCGGACAATAAGTTGTTCAATTTGTCAAAAATCCACTCGTTTGTGTGACATCAGCAGCATTTCGTACGAAATAGACCATTTCGTTTGAATCAGATCATCCATTTCGCACGGTTTGTACATAGCAAACCTCATTTCACACGAATTGATTAGTTTGAACTCCATTTCACACAAAATGACCCATTCCGCTTGAAAGTTGTCCATTTCGCTTGAACAAGTGCCATTTCGCTTGAAAAGGTCATTTCGCACCAGAGGGTCATTTCGCACCAAAAGGTCATTTCGCGCCAAAGGTCCATTTCGCACCAAAGTCCATTTCGTTTGAGATTCTATTTCGCTTGAACTTTGTAAACTTGTGAAACTTGTTACCGAAACATGGAAGAAGAGTTTTATAATGCGTTTGCTACCGCTCCAGCTGTTCTAATCACAGTTGCCGAAACTCTTGAAATCGAAAATGAAACAAGAACATCTCAAAAGCCTCCAAAGCTTATGTACATCGAGGATTTTAAAGGATGGCAAAACCATTTTGAAAACTGGGTGCAAGCTTATAAGTTTGATGCATGGTGTTCGTTAGATGTAGATTACGTTAAACCGAAAGATGAACGTGGGATTGAAAAAGCTTTAAGTGACTATTCAGCGGGTGAAAAATTAAAATACACCAGTGAAAAAATGATGATTAGTCTTCTCCAACAATCAGTAAAAGATGATATTTTCGTGTTGCTTCAACATGAAGAAACTGCTAGATCAATTTGGTTGGCGTTGATTAACAAGTTTAAGGGAAGTGCTGATACGATAAAAAATAAATGTGCATTATTAAAGAAATCATTTGATATGTTTACAGCGTTTGAAGGTGAATCAACAAAAACGACTATCGATAGATATTGTCATCTTGTCCAGGAAATGAGAAGGTTGGAAATCAAGAAAGAAAATGATGAATGGGTTGATAAGCTAGCTGATGCGCTACCACAACATAAATGGGGAACATATTTGTTGATTTTGAAACATATGAGAAAATCTGAAAGTATGAATTTGAGTAAGTTTATTCAGAAGATTGAAGAACATGAATTGGATATTCAGAAAACTGCTATCATGAATAATCAAAATGCTCAACAGGATGTTAGTCTATACTACAGAGGAAACAAATTTGAGACTACTCCGAGTCCGAAGATTAAGACTGCTTTCAGTGCTGATGGTCCTTCTGGAACAAATGTTAGCACTACAACTCAGAGTGGTGGATATTCGTCATCGTATTCAAGTTTTGATCCGACATAGTTCAACAAATCTGCAATGCAATGTGACATTGAATATACAAAATGGTCAAAATCTCTCTCCAAAAACTGCAAAGCAACACAAGGCATCACTTGTCACTGTGTTAGAATCGTATGAAAGTTTAGTTGCTGGAAAAATTGGGAATCCAATGCTTACTAAAGAGGATTATGACCAGATTGATTCTGAGGAACTTGAGTTGATGGACATTGTTTTGGTCAAAAATTACCGAGGCAATTTAGTGATCAAATTAGTTTAGTGAGGTAGTGTGCTAAAAAAATGTGTTGAAAATATGTTAATTAAGTTGTTTGCTAAAACAGTTTTCAGGATACGGCTCAGGGTATTGAGCTGTATCTATGATCAAACAATGAGCAAAAAGTAAAGAGGGTGACACGAGATATACGGGGAAAGCCCTTGATCAATCTAGATCGTCGGCACAAAACCTCGGGAGCTGACAATCGCAGCTGCCTTGTTCTTCTTATTACTTCAAACTTCAGGATACAGTGCAGGATATTGATCAGATCACTAAGTGTTACAATTCTTTTTGTGAAAGTGAAAGTTGCGAGACAGTAAAGTGTTAGAGAGCAGTGAGTGTTGTTGTGTCCTATTCGATCTGATTTATCCAACTATTTATAGCTAAGAAATACAAACAAAAATTCCTATAAACGGGGGATGCTTCCGAATATTCCATAGTTAACGTTATGGACCGAGTAAAGCGGCTTCAACGTCTTACTTCGAACGACTTAGACCGAGTCTTCTAGGGAAAGAGTCCTCATGAACGTTACAAGCTTGGACGCTTATTCCTGCACATAATCCATTAGTAATCCTGAGGATACCATTCAGGATGTTACCAATATCCTGAATCTGCATCCCGGGCATGAACATATATCATACAAGCAAGATATAATTTAAGATACTATCCAGGATATGAGATCAGAATTTCACCCATAACAATTGTCCCCAAAAAATGTTACCGTTTAGTATCCTGGCACTAACGGTTATATTTTTTTACGAATAACGAGGCAATTAAGAGATTAGACCTTGATGTGATAGCTTGTAACCGCTTAGTCTATAATTACTCATTACCTCCCTATAATTTCTCATCCTCATCCTCTTTTAACCTTTACCGAAGAGAAAAAAGGTAAACATTTCTCTCTCAATCCCATCTTCCTCCTTTATTCTGTTCAGTATTCCGGCACCATGAGACAAACAAGATCGAGCTCCGGTGATTCTGCTCCCACGTTCATTCACCAGAATCTTCTCCAAGAACCGGAGAAAGAGATATGCTCTTTCGATAGTGCCCACTTGTCGGCTCTCAAATCCTCCGGCATCTTCCCGAAAGGGACGGTGTTCCGGCCGTTTGACCGGGAAATCCGGTCGGACATGGTTTTCGACGAGTGGTTATGTTTTAATGCCTTTCCCTTTACCTTAGGATTGCAGTTTCCCTTTCCAGATTTCATCACTGATTTCTTTAATACCACGAAAACCTATTTTAGCCAAACAATGCCGATGCTCTGGCGAGTCCTGTCCATTCTTGATCAGATCAAGAGGAATCATGTTCCTGACCTTTCTGTTCATGACCTCCCCCTAGCATATCGGCTTAGATGCCATGGTTCCTGTAGATTCTTGTTATATTCTACCTCCGGCGATCCACTGATACTTCGTGCCACCAGGAATGAGGAGAAATGGCAATCCAAATTCTTCTTTGTAAATAGAGACTCAATCCCTGGTGGAACAGAATATCCGGTGAAGTGGTTGAGAAAGGGTAGGATTTAGGGTTTAAGGATGATCCTGCCTTATATCCTGTTTCATATCTTGTACTAATTTTCTTCATCTTCTTGTACACAGCCGATTTCAGGAAGCTTCCACCTCCCCTAGCTGACTCACAGAAGAGAATTGACACTATCAGACTCCTCCCAGAGGCTGAAAGAAGTTTTAACCCATCTCCAGCATCTCCAAGTCCACTTTCAAGTGCAAACATGTCTGGTAAGGATCCTGCACGATATCCTGCATACATGTTTTTATTTGATATATTTAGGAAAGAATTTCACTCCCTGTATGCAGACTCCAGCAAAGTTCCAGTCTTCCTGGACCTTGATGAGCTTGATAGCTACCCCACTCCAGTCGATGTCAAGAAAGAAACTTCCGCCATTACCAGCTCCAAGCCGCTCCCGGCTCCCAAGCCTACTCCGAGAACCTGTGCTTCCACTTCCAAGAAGAGGAAAGGTTCTGAGATCAGCACTCCAGGTCCTGAAGGGTTCTCATACGAAGAACTCAGCTTCACTGATTCCTTAGAACCGATGACATCCTTCCTCAACAAGGTAATATCCTGCGACTATATCCTGCATACATATCCTGATAGGATATCCTGATAGGATATCCTGGTTAATATATTTTGACTTATACCGGAATTTTGATGTGCAGGGACTCCAGCATCTGCTTCATCTTTACACCGATGCTTGCAGCACAAACAAGTTCCAGGAGGCCAGGATTAAACAGCTTGAAACCACTATTGCCGACCAAGGGGCCATTGCTGAAGTCAAGACCCGGCATTATGAGGACAAATTGAAGAAGGTCACTCAGGATGCTGAGATAAAGCTGGCTGCCGTTCAAGTGGAGCATGAGCAGGCCATGGTCTCTTTCCGGGAAGGGATCAAGAACTCAGCCATTGTCTCTCTGCTGCAAGCTCGCATCAAGATGGCTTATGAGGCCAAGGAGACAGGTCTTGAATGCCCAACCTGGCCGGTCGATTCCTGGGTGGCGAAGCTGAAGGAACTTGGAGGCAAAGTTGTGCCACTTCCTGCTGAGACTGGTGAATCCTCTAAGTCAGCAGAGCCGGTGGGCAAGGCTGGAGAAAAGAAGGATGTTGGGACGGATGATGGCGAGGATGTTGCTCAGTATGTTGAGGCTGAGAAGACGGAGAAGGCTGGAGAAGATGCCGCTGTGTGAGGGCATTCAAGTGGGCGATGATGGATGTTGATGCCTAGGCCGGAGCCCACTTTTTTTAAATTTGAATGTTGGTGTGTAACCCTAAAACAATTTACTTTTCCTGCATTTTATTTTTCCTGTATTTGAACAATATGATGGCCAATGGTGGAGGGATCCTGAGTTTCAGGACGAAACCCTTGGTTATCAAGGTTAGTATGCTTTACTTTTAGACAATATAACAGTTGGAGGTGGATGGGTCTTGGTTTAAGAAAAAACCTTCAACTGTTAAGTAAATATGGTAAGGAACTAATCGTTCTTTTGGTGGATGAACCTTGGTTTGAGGTGAAACCAAAAGCACAACTTTTGATATGTTAATAATATCACCTTCTTTTGGCTTTATTTCTGTTGTTATACCTTTACCGCATAAATTTTATTTACGAAAACAGTTTTGTTTGAACATTCTTGGGAACATATTGTAAGAGTATCCTGAGAGATATCCTGGTCAGGATACTGCCACATAACCTATAAAACTCAAGTTATCCAAATAAAAAGAAGAGATCATACCAGAGATTCTTAAAGAATCAACTCCAATTTTCCCTCATAGGAATGTCCCCAGTTCACATTTATAAGTTTGAATGCATCCTTTAAATTGTATAATGTACATCCCCTGTGTTCACCATATGCAAGCATAGTTATACTTTAGCTTTTTTGTAGATAAATCCTGAATATCCTGGGGATAAACCCTTAATATCCTGGGGATAAACCCTTAATATCCTGGGGATAAACCCTGATTTTCATGCGCTACAGGCGGGAGTGTATAAACTCCAAGACTTAGAAAGGTGAAAACCTTTAAACCTTAGAGAGTATGAAAATACCCTTTCGTGAGAGAGGGTGATCAATCCTCATATACCTTTAGGATCCAGGATATAGCCAATAGTAACGAAATTGTCAGCCACTTTTACATGAACTGGTCCCGCTACCTTGAACTATCCCTAGAAAACTTGTGCTCCAGGCGGGGTGTTTAAACCCAATTCGTAAGAAAGGTGAATACCTTTAAACCTTTGAAGGGATTAGAATCCCTTATACGTGAGAGAGGGGGCCAATCCTCTAATCCTTCGAAATATCCTGATCGTGTATCCTGGAGCTATATCCTGAGGCATATCCTGCAAAATAATCTTAAACTAAGGTGGGTGTTAGCCTGGCTAACACCCCTCCGATGCTTAAGTCAGTATTGGGTTCAAGATAATAAACAAATTCAAATATATTTAAAAGAGGTAGAATACATACCATTCTGAGATAGAAATTAAATTCTATTCTTACTTGAAATAGAGCTTTAAGTGTATAGCATTCCAGGATCTTGGTAGCATATCCCCCTCCATACTCTTGAGTCGGTATGCTCCTTTCCCTGATTCTGATTCAACCTCGTATGGTCCTTCCCACTTTGGAGCCAACTTTCCATCGGCAGGATTAGTAGTATTTTGAAAAGCCTTCCTTAATACCCAATCCCCAACTTGAAATCTTCTAGTCCTTATATTCTTGTTATACGCTCTGGATATCCTCTGTTGATATGCTGCCATCCTTAGCCTTGCTGCATCTCTTGTTTCATCTACAGTGTCCAAATCTTGGCACAAAGCTTCAGGATTCTGCTCAGGATCCCGGAGGATAGATCTTGCCGTAGGTATCACCATTTCTGTTGGGATCACTGCTTCTGCTCCAAATACCAAGGAAAACGGGGTTTGGCCAGTTGCATTTTTTACCGTTGTTCTATCAGCCCACAAAACAAAGGGTAGTTCTTCTGCCCATCTTCCTTTCTTAGCTCCTATACTCTTCTTCAAGTTGTTGACAATTATCTTGTTCGAGGATTCAGCTTATCCATTTGCTTGAGGATGTACTGGAGTAGATGTGATCATTTTAATTCCCCAACTCTTGCAAAACTCAGTAGTCCTCTTACTTATAAACTGAGATCCATTGTCACAAATGATTTCAGCTGGTACTCCAAATCTGGTCAGGATATTCCTTTTTATGAAGGACACTACTTCTTGGTCTCTAACTTGAACATATACTTCAGCTTCAACCCATTTGGAAAAATAGTCAGTCATTGCCAGCATAAAGACTTTTCCTCCTGGAGCTTTTGGCAGTTTTCCCACTATGTCCATCCCCCATTTCATGAATGGCCAAGGGGAAGTTATAGGATATAGTGGTGCAGCTGGTTGATGTAGTATGTTACTGTGCCTTTGACATGCATCACATCTTCGGGCATATTCTGTAGCATCTTTTTTCATTGTCGGCCAATAGTATCCTGTTCTTAATACTTTGAGAATAATGACTTGCCCCCAGTGTGGTTACCACAATCTCCTTCGTGTATATCTTGAAGCACTTCCTTAGTTTCAGGATCCTTCAAGCATCTCATAAATGGTCCTGCAAGAGATTTCTTGTACAAAATATTATTTATAATGGTGAATCGCGATACCTTCATTCTAAATGCCTTAGGGTTTTCGTCTTTGGGGATGTGTCCTTCCTTGAGATATCTTATGATTGGAGTCATCCAGGATTCCGTATCCTCGTCAGGATCATGACTAGGATCTTGGATGCTTCTTACCTCCTTATCCTGAGCTTTGAAGGGATCCACAGCAGGATACTGGATATGAAGTATCGGTATTTGAGTTCCCTCAGGTATCCTGACAGATGATCCTAGGTTTGCCAAGGCATCAGCTTCAGCATTATCCTCTCTTGGTACCAGTTCAAGTGTAAAAACATCGAAATATCCTGCTAATTTTTTGAGAATATCGAGGTACTCGATTAACTTCTCACCTTTAACTGCATAGGATCCATTAAAATGATTAGTGATTAACAAGGAGTCAACATATACTTGCAAATTCTTAATATTCATATTTTTAGCCAACTCTAATCCTGCAATTAAAGCCTCATATTCTGCTTCATTATTAGTGGCAGGAAATTCACACCTAATAGCCTGGGGTAATATGTCCCCCTGTGGCGATTTTAGTAGTATTCCCAATCCTACTCCTCTAACATTTGATGCACCATCAGTATATAATGTCCAGGATTCTGAGGTTTCTCCTAATTGTTGGACTTCTTGGTCTACTTCATCCTGAATATCACTACTGAAATCAGCCACAAAGTTAGCTAGAGCCAGTGATTTTATGGCATTTCTAGGTTCATATATTAAGTCATAAGCACTTAATTTCACTAACCACTTAGCCATCCTGCCTGACACCTCAGGTTTCCTAAGCACATTTTTAACAAGATAATTGGTTTTAACATGAATCCTATGTGTCTCAAAGTAATGTCTAAGCTTTGTCGATGCCATAACTAGAGCCAATATTAATTTTTCTAAATGAGAATATCTAGTTTCAGCATCTAATAAACTTTTACTAACATAATAGACAGGATACTCCTGACCTTCATTATCCTTTACAAGGACAGCACTTACGGCATTCCCCGATACTGCGAGGTATAGGGATAGTGGTTCACCATTTTCAGGCTTCATCAATAGAGGTGCAGTTGAAAGATACTGCTTCAAATCCTGCAGGGCTGCTTCATGCTTCTCTTTCCACTCGAACTTCTTATTCTTCTTCAGGGTATCATAAAATTCCTTGCACTTTTCCGAGGATCTTGAAATAAATCTGTTTAATGCTGCTACTCGCCCTGTTAATTGTTGAACATCCTTCATATTTGAAGGTGATTTGATATCCAATATAGCTTTAATCTGCTCCGGGCTTGCCTCTATTCCTCTTTTAGTCACCATATATCCTAGAAACTTTCCTGCCCCCACTCCGAAATGGCACTTAGCAGGATTTAGCTTCATGTTATACTGATCCAGGATATCAAATGCGCCCTTAATATCCTGGAGGTGATCCTCAGCCTTCTTAGATTTTACCACCAGATCGTCGATGTACACCTCCATGGTGTCCCCCAGCTTGTCTTTAAACATCATGTTCACCAATCTCTGGTACGTTGCACCTGCATTTTTCAAACCAAAAGGCATAGCAGTATAACAATAAATACATGTTGGTGTCATGAAGGCAGTATCCTCCTGGTCCGAAGGTTCCATTTGGATCTTCTGAAATCCTGAGGATGCATCATTGAAGGTTAATATCTCATTGCCGGCAGTAGCATCCACCATTGCATCAATATGAGGAAGAGGAAATGGGTCTTTGGGACAAGCTTTATTCAAGTCTGTGTAATCTACACAAACTCTCCATTTCCCATTTTTCTTCTGTACCACAACTACATTTGCTAGCCATCTTGGAAACTTGACTTCTCTGATCATCTTGGATTTCAATAGCCTCTCTACTTCTTCCTGAATAATCATATTTCGCTCCGGAGCAAATTTCCTTCTCTTTTATTGGACTGGTTTGAATGATCTGTCAATACCGAGCTTATGTGTTATAACATCTTTGGAAATGCCTGTCATATCCTCACGCTTCCATGCGAATGTCGACATCCTGCATTTCAAAAAGTTAGTTAACTGTTCTTCAATATCCTGAGGGATATTGGTTCCTACGAGCACCGAGATATCCGGATTATCATGATCCAGGATAATTTTCTTTACATCCTGCTCTGAAGCCTCCACGATATCCTGGGCCCGCATCTTTAATTGCTATGCTGCATTAGGCTTGGTTGAGGATTTCATTAAGGATGAGTAACATTCCTTCGCCTCCTGCTGATCACTATCAACCTTGACAACCCCCCAAGGGGTAGGGATCTTGGTGCATTGATGATAAGTTGATGGCACAGCTTTCATATCATGGATCCATGGCCTACCTAATATGATGTGATAGCAGGATAGGGAGTCCATCACACAGAAACGTTGTATTGAGTTGACCCCTTCAACATACACTGGTAACTTTATCTCTCCCACTATGTTCCTAGCCTCTCCACTGAACCCAACAAGCACGGTGGATTTCGAAGTGATATCCATTGGAGATACATTCATTCTTTTCAAAGTCTCTAGTTGGATTATGTTGACGGAGCTACCATTATCCACCAATATCCTGCGTACAAAATGGTTAGCCACATATAATGTTATTACCAGAGCATCATGGTGAGGATCCTGGACAGTATCCCTGTCATCACTGTCGAAAGGGATCACTTTATCAGTTGTTAGGGTAGTCATCCTGGCTAGTTTGTCTCCTCTTTTGGCCTTAGCCTCATTTGCATGTCTCTTGGCCGCAGAATATGAAGTCCCACAAATGTCGGATCCTCCTGAAATAAATTTGATTATCTTGGCATCCGCAGGAGGTGATGCTGCTCGTTCAGGATCCTTCTCAGTATCCTGAACCTTATTCTTCTTTCTTCCTAGGAGATCCTTCAGATATCCCTTGCTTAGAAGATAACTTATTTCTTTTCTTAGAGCAATGCAATCCTCAGTTACATGTCTGAAATCTTCATGGAAGGCACACCATTTGGACTTATCCTTCCAATCGGCTTTTTGTTGATTCTTCCGAGGCCACCTGGCTTTGTCTCCTAAACCCTGCATAGCATACATCAGTTCAGGTATGTTAACAGAAAAGCAATATTCAGATAATTCAGGATACTCTTCAGGATCCTCGTCTTCAACAGCATTCACTTTCTTGTTGTCATTTCTGCCATACGGCTTAGAGCGATATGGTTTAAACAAGGATTCTGATTTCCTATTAGTTGACTCATAAGTGGTGGACGAATTCATCCTCTCTTGCATCTTTTTGTCATCCTCCAGTCGAATATATCTTAAAGCCCTATTTCGAGCTTCATCCAAGTTCCTGCATGGGTTCATTACAAGATCCTGGTAAAACTGAGAATCTTTTTGCAGCCCCATCTTGAAAGCCTGCGCAGCTGTTGCAACATCAAGATGTGGAATATCTAGGGATTCTCGGCTAAACTTGTTCACATAATCTCTCAAGGATTCTTGAGGTCCTTGAGTTATCCTGTAGAGATCACTTGTTAGTTTTTCAAAACTTCGGCTGTAAGAAAATTGACTATTAAATAAATTCACTAGGTGAGCAAATGATGTAATCGAATGAGGAGGAACATTTAAGAGCCATTTCAAGGCCGATCCTGTTAAGGTAGAACCAAAACCCTTGCATAGGCATGCTTCCTTGAGCTCCAGAGGGATAGGGTTAATCTCCATTCTTTCCCTATACTGGGCAATATGCTCTTCAGGATCCGTAGTTCCATCATAGAGCTTCATGTTGGGGGTTTGAAATCTTTTGGGGGTTTCAGCATCACAAATAGGATATGCAAACCGAGATATCCTGTGGCTGTCTTGGGACACTTCCGGAATTGGCTGGACCACTCCAGGTACACTGGATATCATATCCTTCAATTTTTGAAGCTCCCTAGAAAATGCTGATGTCATACCTGCATCCTGCAAAGATCCACTATTATTAATAGCAAGAATATTATTATTATTTGACGTGTTACCGGTCTGAGGATTCTGGCCATATCCTGAAGCATATCCTGAGCTCCTCACAGTTGACATCCTGACTGAGGAGGGTATTTCAGGAGTATGATTCTGAGGATGGATAGGCACAATATTTCCCCTGTTATCTTCAGTATATACGGCTGAACTGAAGTTCAAAGTCCTGGGTTGTAAAGGAGTGACAATATCCTCAGCGGGCCTGCTTGAGCTGGATTTCAAGAGTTGTATTTCTCTCATTAGCATTTGGTTGGTTTCCTGTTGTTGCCTCATCTGTTCCTGTACACTACCAAATAATGTTAGAATTTCATCATTAGAAGCCAAAACAGGACCAGATCCCTGAGTGCTCCGAGTAGGGATAGTATCCTGAGGTTGTGAAGAAGCTTGCATCCTTGGAGGAGGTGGTGGAAGCACCGAACCAGTAGTAGCAGAGGTTGTAGCAGACATGGTGGAAGAGCTCGTGTTGATCTCGAGGCCATTGTAAATAGTGTGGCAAAAGGTTTTGAAAATAGAAAACCAAGTAGCGATTTCGCAAAAGTCTTTAGTAAAGATAGCACCACTTGCCCCACGGTGGGCGCCAAATTGTTTTGGTCAAAAATTACCGAGGCAATTTAGTGATCAAATTAGTTTAGTGAGATAGTGTGCTAAGAAAATGTGTTGAAAATATGTTAATTAAGCTGTTTGCTGAAACAGTTTTCAGGATACGGCTCAGGATATTGAGCTGTATCTATGATCAAACAATGAGTAAAAAGTAAAGAGGGTGACACGAGATATACGAGGAAAGCCCTTGATCAATCTAGATCGCCGGCACAAAACCTCGGGAGCTGACAATCGCAGCTGCCTTGTTCTTCTTATTACTTCAAACTTCAGGATACAGTGCAGGATATTGATCAGATCACTAAGTGTTACAATTCTTTTTGTGAAAGTGAAAGTTGCGAGACAGTAAAGTGTTAGAGAGCAGTGAGTGTTGTTGTGTCCTATTTGATCTGATTTATCCAACTATTTATAGCTAAGAAATACAAACAAAAATTCCTATAAACGGGGGATGCTTCCGAATATTCCATAGTTAACGTTATGGACCGAGTAAAGCGGCTTCAACGTTTTCCTTCGAACGACTTAGACCGAGTCTTCCGGGGAAAGAGTCCTCATGAACGTTACAAGCTTGGACGCGTATTCCTGCACATAATCCATTAGTAATCCTCAGGATACCATTCAGGATGTTACCAATATCCTGAATCTGCATCCCGGGCATGAACATATATCATACAAGCAAGATATAATTTAAGATACTATCCAGGATATGAGCTCAGAATTTCACCCATAACAGACATCAAGTGGTGTTTAGCCAGTTCTGTAAGAAGAGCAGAAAAATTCAAACAAATCACCGGAAGAGATGATTTTCGTGATGTTGCTACATCCCCGTTAGGGTTTGACAAATCAAATGTTACTTGCTTTCGTTGCAGAGAAAAGGGGCATTTTAAACGAGAGTGTACAAATAAAGAAGCAACCGGAAGACAAGATCCGTTTGGAAACAACGATTATCATTGAAAATCAATTTATCATCCGATTGCTCAACAACCATCATCATCCCATGCCATTGAAGATGGACAGAAGAAAGCTTGTCTGGTAGATCAAGATGATGAAAGATTACTATAGGGATTTAGCTGGGATAAATACATTCCGGATAAAAATTACTTAAAGAATCAAGCCTTTATTGCTCAAATTCTTGAAGATTCAACTTCTGCAGGAAAATCAATCAAGTCTAAGAATTGTCCGAGAAGAATACCGATTTTTAAGGAATTAGGAAGTGATGCAGACACCGATGACGAAGAAGAATATATTAATAAATCTAGACGACAATTGGATTCTTACAGTTTTAATTTGTTTTTTGCAGATAAGATCGAGATGTTGAATAAGAAAAAGGATGCTAGACTGAAGAAAGAAATGGAAGCAAGAAAGGTGGTTGAAAAAGAAATTGAAGCAAGAAGGGTTGCTGAAGAAAAAGAAAAAGTGGAAGCTGAAAAAGCAAAAGTTGAAGAAAATTCGACAGAGAAAGTCGAAGATGAAGAATGTGAAATAAAAATAGAATTTGATAAAGAACCAGTAAATGAAAAGGTGATTGAAAAAATAGTTGAAAAGATTGTCGAAGTTGAAAAAATAGTCGAAGTTGAAAAAATCGTTGAAGTTGAAAAGATTGTCGAAGTTGAAAAGATTGTCGAGGTCACAAAACCTTGTCTGAAATGTTTGGAACTATGCAAACAGTGTGAAGAAAAAGATAAGAAGTATAGTGAACTAGAAGAATTGAAAGAAAAATTGTTGTTTGATGTGAAATATGCAAAAGAATCATATGATGTACTGAACAGAACGGTTGATAATTTGAACAAGACAAACCTAGAAATGGGAGTTGCTTCAACGATGATGAGTTCAACATTAATGACTAAGCAGAGGGTTATCAATGAGTATATTGAAGACTGTGCAAAGCTGAAGAAGGATTTGGAACTTGAAAAGATTGAAAATGAAAGAATCAAACGATTGCTGCTGAGTTATACAACTAGTGATTATTTGATTGACAGAGTTTATCCTACTGTTGCAGGTCTTGAAGCTTTTCAAGATAAAAAGATGGAAGAGGATACTGGTAAGAAACAAAGTGTCAAGTATAACAAGTGTCCGCCTCCGATCTGGGAAAGTTATTCTCCCAGAAAACCAAATGAAGAACGATTAAAAAAGGCAGTCAACATAAAGTTAAAGTCTGAAACCATTGATGAGTTACCAGACAACATTGACGTCACATTCACAGCGTCTGACACTGATCATGAGTCTGAGTTATTAAAGAAAGTGGTCGATCAGGTGTTGGATATGGATGAAGAGTCAAAGTCGGAGTCTAAATCTGAAAGTTCGAGTTTATCAGACAAGAGTCCGAGTTCACCGGTCAAACGGGTTTACAATAAAGAATTTCTGATGTCGAAAAATAATTTGAATGACAAACCAATCAAAGTGGCATATACTTTGAATGATTCTGACAAATTATTTTCTGATGAAAAATTTCCAATAAGAAGTGTCAAAACTGAAATGATAAACAAGGTTTTCAAATTAACAGAAATTAATATTTCTGAAATAAAAGATGTAAATATTACTGAAAAACCTAAAAAGTACACTTTAAGAGTTCAACAGAGATTGAACAAGAAAAAAGGTTACAGTTCTGGTTCTGGTTTTCAAAAGAAATCAAATCATAACAGTAATTTCAAAAAGAAAGGATTAGGTTTCATTTCCCTAGAAATTTATAAAAATGAGAAAAATTATAAACCAAAAACCAAATTTGTTTTAGGTACAAGTTCAGAAGAAGAGAAGGAGAAACTGTTCAGGAAACAGTCAAATCAAGAGTTTTTCGCCGAAAAAAAGAAGAATATGGTGAAGGAATCTGAGAAGAGATTTGAACGAAGAACTTGTTTCAAGTGTCAAGAGGTTGGACATATTGCTTGGAATTGTCCAAAGTCCACCAATACAAAGCAGGGAGTTACTTCTAACTCAGATTTGAAAAAGAAATATGTTGATAAAACTGAACAACCAGTAGAAAGGTTTAAAAAATTCAAAAATTCGACTTTCGAAGTTGGTGAAAGTTCGAAACGTTTTTATAAAAGAAAAGTCGATTTGAACAAACAAAAATGGGTTGTTAAATCAGAGAGTAGTTCTGACAATGAATCTGACTCGTCAAAGTCAGAGGAGTCATTTGTTGTGAAAAATGTTGAGAATTCCGTTCCAGAAATGAACGATGAAAACTTTCCACCATTGTCAAAAGAAAACTTGAAGTTAAAAGTTGGAAAAATTGAGAGCTCAGATCAATTCTTCACTGTTAAAGAAGAATTTGATGCTGAAAAAGCTTTTAATGGAAATGTGAAATATATTTTTGGGAAGATGGTCGACGGAAAGGTAAAAGGAGCAAAAGAATTTTATGAATCAAAGAGATGGAGACCGAGTGAAAAGAACTCGGAAACACCCAAGACTGGTCAGGCTTGGGTGACAGCATTTTCTACTTAAAATCCTGACTTGCCGGAGCTCCCAAGTTGGTAATCGTGGAGCAGGAATCGGCATATTTCTTGAGAAATTCAAATCTGTGAAATTTCGACCTACAAGTGGTATTATCATAATTGAAAAATGTCATATTTCGATTTACAAATGGTATGGTTGATAAGTGAACCTACAAGTGGTTGAAAAAGAGGTTTTCACTTACAGGTGGTTAATCAAGGTCATTAAGTTGAACTTGATTTAATTCTCATACAAGTGGTTGAGAAAACAAAGTGATGAAACCCCACTAACTAATTTTCTGGAAAAACCATTTGATTAAAACAAACTTAAGTGTTTTGAAATTACTATGGGAAAATAGTTTGTTGTCAGGGGGAGTTCTGATTGTTTACGCCAAGTGGATGGAAAATTGAAGCTTGAAAATTAGTTTGTCACTTTATTTGTACAGTTTGTTTTCAAATTTTTCGTTAAATGATTTTGTATTTTAGGGGGAGTAAGAAATTTTCAGAAAATCCAAAAAATTTGAAAATTTGAAAATGTCAAAAACATGATAAAATTCAAAAATGAGTTTTGTTGTGAAAAAAAGAAAATGATAGTACATCAGTTAGACTGTCACAGTACGCTAAAGAAATGGAAAGTTAAATTGTGATAAACGGTCTCACTAAAGATGTGATGATAGGCTCAGCTAGACTAGTAGAATTGCGATAACGATACAAACTTAAATGAAAAAGCCTAGTTCTGGTGGGAAACGCGGTTAAAAGAATAGTACTTAGTTTTATCCTTTGTGACTGTGTACCTATTCAGTAATCGCTGAATGCTAAAAGAGCATAAAAAACCGGTCAGTTTGTGAACTTTAACAACTTGCTGAAAAAGTCACTGTGATTGTGCATTTCATTTTTGCAAAGATTTAAACTTGTTTGATTTCTTTATTTTGTTTAAGCATTGGACATCCTCTGCGTATACGTGAGAATCGAACTGGATGTTAGTGCCTGAACGTTCTGCTTTATTTTTCTTGGTGTTTCGTTTAAATCTTGGATCACCTCTGCGTATATGTGAATATCAAACTGGTGGTTAAGATCTAAACATTTTCAACTTGTTTTTATTTCTGATTTTGTTTAAACATTGGACTTTCTCTGCGTATCGAAAGATCGACCTGATTGTTAATGGTTAAACATTCTGCGTTGTTTTCGCACATATCATAATTGATGAAAGTTTAAAGGCATTACTTGAGTCAGTGTATTGCATGATGAGGGGATATGCTGAGATCGTGGGGTCCATAAGAATTTAGTGCAAAATTAATATATCTTAACGTATCGGTAAGCATTTCGAAAGTTTCTAGATTGAGTTTAAGAGGACAACAATATCGTCAATCTATGTGAATTGTTTAGAACTTAAAATGTTTAAAGCTTAACGGTGCTTGTGATTGGTCTCATAAACTGATATGATCCTCTTACACAAACTCACAAAAATATTGTTTGTAAATATTTCTTTACTGCATTTTATTAAAAACAAATTCCAAAAAGATTTTTAGTATGTTTTAGCATAAATTTTTTGAAAAATACAAAAAGATTTTCGACAACTGATGTTGGAAAGCTAATTTTCAAAATTCCGAGTGCTAAACATGATGAACAACAGGTTGGGAGAGTTTGATTGAAATGAGAGTTGTTTTTTGAAAAGTTTAAATGGTTTCATCTTAATGAACAAAATTTGTTAAATGGTTAAATGACTTCTTGAAACCAAATTTTGAATGATTTTCTTACAAGTGGTTAAGCAGAGATTCTAAATTTGTTAAATCTTATTGTTGGGAAGAGTTTTTGTGCAGGATTAGCCAGGTTCTTGATTTTGTTGCTACAGAGAGCCAGGATACGTTCCTGAGACTGTGAACGCTGCAAAACAAGATCCCCGTGTCTAAACCTGAGAAGAGTTTGAGCCAGGTTTCGATTCTAGAACAAAAGCTATGTCAGATTGCGATCCCGGAATAATTTAAGGGGGAGTTTGCTAGCAAAGGGGAGTCTGAAGACGCAAGAGCTAGTTTCTGATCCTGAAAGTTTGTTAAAGATAGAGCCAGGATTGAGATTCTAGGAAAGTACAAGAGAAGAGAGAAGATTGAGGATGCTTACAGTGTCAGATACTTTAGCAAGTTCTCGAAGGCTGAACAAGACTGAAGACGTGCCATACTGAAGACTCGACACCGAAGACTTCGTCAACATCCAAGGGGGAGTCTGTTAGTGCATATGTCTGTCAACTTCGTCTTATATCGAGTCTTGTGTCTAGATTGGATAGAATGGAGCTCAGTAGGCGAGTTGATAGGGTTTTGGAGGTATTGGATCAGTTCGCACGAAATGGCAGAAGCCATTTCGTACGAAATGAACCCTGTCCATTTCGCACGAAATGGATTATAGTCATTCCGTGCGAAATGCCACTCCTATAAATACCTAAGCTTCCAATTCATTTGTAACAGTTCCGGATTCCAGAACCGAAGTGCTGCTGACGTGTCATTTGATCTATAATCGTGTCAAATCAATATACAAGACAATTAAAGTGATTCTGTGTGTAAATCAAGCTGATTCAAAGTCGATACGTTAGTTTCCGCCTCTCGTATTGATTAGAACTCTTCTGAACGACTCGTTTTGGTCGTGCAAACGATCCTACAGATCTGATGTTTAGACGAGTCGGCTATCGGAGGTGTTTTTGTTAAATTAATCACTGTTTAGGCCGAGTTAGAACATGATGAACATAGGGTTTTGATCGCGTCAAGATTCTCTACGTAGATCTATGTTCAATTTGATGTTTTGCCTTAGAAAATTTTGTTGTTCATAATTGTTCTTAACTGTTCTTCATTGTCTATGAATCGAGTGGCAGCTCGATCGGGTGGCAATCCGATCGGGTGACCACCCGATCCAATGCATGATTACTTGTTAAAATTTTCTAAGTATTTGATGCCTTGATAACTGTGCTTAAACTGGTAAACTATTTGGTGATTATCTTGGATTTTTTGCCTTTTATCTGTCAAGTGTTTTGGATAGTTTGGCGACCCGATCGGGTGGCAATCCGATCGGGTGGCAATCCGATTCATAGCACTTCATAGTGTTTGCCTAGGTCTCTGTGCTTTTACTAAGGGACTTGGAATGTTTGGCAACCCGATCGGGTGGCAATCCGATCGGGTGGCAACTCGTTCCAAATGCATTCATTCACTGTTCAAGGATAGAGTGGCAATCCGATCGGGTGGCAATCCGATCGGACAGCCATTCCATCCATATTACTATGTCTTGAAAATTGTGCACTCATGTCATTAATCGAGTGGCAGTCCGATCGGGTGGCAATCCGATCGGACAACCATCCGATCCTCATCACTAAATGACAAAAACATTTCAACTGTTTCAAATTTGCCAAGAATCGAGTGGCAACCCGATCGGGTGGCAATCCGATTGGGTGGTCATCCGATCCATGGCATTCACTCTCAAAGAGTTGACTGGTCAAAGGAGATTATTTGCTTGTCACATGAATCGAGTGGCAACTCGATCGGGTGGCAATCTGATCGAGTGGGCATCCGATTCAAATGCATTTGACTTTGTTGACTTTTCATTGCATATAATGGTAATCTGATCGGGCGGCAATCCGATCGGACAGCCATCCGATCCATAGTACTACACATAGAGAGGGTTCCAGAGTTAGAAAAATTTTGAGTTTTTCAAAATTTTCATTTCTTGTCACTTTATGTCACAAACTTCATGCAATTGTTAACATTGTTTATTATTGCAGGGAAAAGCTTCTGACTGGGATAAATCTCATAACATCTATTTCTACTAGATGCGTTTTATACAGACAAAACTGTGGTTGAGGTCATAGCCAAGTTTTTGAGAGAAAGCAAAATTGCTAAGGCATTAACTGACAAAACAATAGTTTATGAATCTCATGTGAGATGATTTTGGAACTCAGCGAGATATGAAGAGAAAGATAAGATGATTTGTTCTGCTGTGAGAAAGAAGGATGAAAATGGAAAGGATGTGGATTTGGAAATAAAGTTTAATGTTGGTGATCTGAGACGTGTGTTAGAGTTAGGTGATTCTGACAACGATCCTACCATTATTCCAGAACGTCTATGTAAAGGTTTATGGTGCAGGATGGGATTTGCAGGGCACATAAATGGGAAAATGGGAAAAACAATGTTCTGCCATTCTTACAAGTTCATGATCCACTGTGTGGTACATGCACTATCTCACAGGAAGGGAGCATACGACGAAACATCTGATTATATCATGAACATAATCACATGTCTGGTGCTGAATAGGCCATACAATGTTTCAAAAGTGATTTTTGAATACTTGGTAGAAAATATAAGAGCTGGAAGTAATAAATACATCATGTATCCAAGGTTCATACAAATGATGATTGAAGATCAATTCAAGGATATTCAAAAGGATGATGATGATGTTTTAGGTCTAAGGAATATGACAGCTGAAACAATCAGCAGATTGGCTAAAGGACCAGAACCAAGAGTTAAGAGAATGATATGCAGAATCAATAATCCAGCTTATGTAGCTCCAGAGAATGATAGGTGGAGACATGAGAATGGTGATTCTAAAAATGAAAATGAAAAGATGAGTGGATTGGTTGAGAAGAAAACTCGTCGGTGGTTTGTGAAAGACTGAAAAAGAAAGAGAACAATGAAGACATCCCCAGTAGCTCCTATTCCTACGGAGCCAGCACCGAGGATAGTTGTAAAGGGTATAGTGAAAGGGGGAGTCATAAAAGATGTTAGAATTTTAAATTGTTATATGTTTCTAATGAATTTGTCAATGCTTGTTTTGCAGGGACTTTGAAAGAACCACAATCAAGACTGATAGATGAGCCAGTGTTGGATCCATCAAGCATACCACAAGAAGGTGTTGATTTGGCTAAAGCAACGTTTGAACAATACATAGAGATCACTGAAGCCACAACGCAGAAATATCAAGGTACCAGTGCTCCAACAGAAAGTGTCAAAGACAAAGAGCCTGAAGGCGTTGTTCGAGATGATTCAAGCGAAGCTGATTCTAAGTCTACTGAGACAGAGACGGAGCTTGATCTTACAACACTTGGTAGAGGAAAGGCTCAGTTGAAAAAGAAACCAACAAAGAAGAAGAAAGGATATGACGAAGAAGATTCTACTTACACTCCATCAATTGATGAGCGAAAGAAGCTGAGGATAAAGCGAAAAGCAGTTCAAACTGGAGTGATTCCAAGAAATGTCAGAGCAAGAAAAGGTGGTGCCTCAATGCCTGAAAGTCAAGCTGGAAAAAGTGAAAAACATGTTGCAACTTCAAAGGTTCTTGAAGCTGAAAAGATTCAAAGTGTTGAAGTCCCAAAAGAGCCAGAAGTTCAAAGTGTTCCAGAAGTTGAAGTTCAAAAGCAAGCAGGTGGTAATGATGATTATGTTGAAATCACTGGGTTTAAAGCAGCTACACCACCACCACCACCACAAGATCAACCTATTCCCGAAGCTCCTGAATCCTCAAGATCAAAGAATAAAGATTTTTCTAATCTGTTTGGAGATCTTCCTCATGCAACTGGGATATACAAATATGATCTTGGTCTTGATGATTATTTTGATATGTTCAACAACGCGGCAGTGAAAGAGCTACAGAAGAAAGTTGGTGAATTAGAGAAAGAAAAAGACAAAGCTGAAGCTGAGCGTGATGTGTTAAAGAAGCAAGTTGAGGAGTTAACGAAAGTTAATGAAGAAATCAAGACTGTCATGATAAAGCAACAAGAAAAGTTAAAGAAAATGAAATATGGCGTTCATGACAATTCACAACTGTTTGAGATTCTTTCAGCAGAAAATGTTGAAATGAGTGAGAAAATGAAGAATCTGCATGAGGTAAATCAAACTCTAAATCAGCTATTATGCGAAATCAATGAAGCATCGTCAAATGAAATGAAAGCGATGAAGCTTGAAATGGAGGCAATGAAGGCTGACAAAGTGGTGAAGGATGAACAACTCAATATGCTATACACTGTTATGGAAAGTCATCTGAACATTGATGTTCATGCTGCTTTCAACAACATTGAAGTCAAAAGAGCCGAAGAGCGTAGAATTGAAAGAGAAAGAGAGTTGGCTCAAGAAGAAACTCAAAGAAGAAAAGGGTTGGTAGTTGATACAGAAGAAACTCTTGGGTCTTCAAGTCAACCTGAAGCAGGTGGTTCTTCGAGCCAACTTGACGTAGAGATGGTTGATGCTGAAGAAGATCCTAAGGGATTCGTGCTTGTAGGTGAGTCTTCTTCATCTTTGAATTACAATGATATCATTCGTTATGTGTTGGTTGAACAACGGAAGAGAAAGGCGAAGGAGCCTGAGAAGTTATTGTTGAAATGGAAAGAAGAGGAAGAGGTAGTAGAAGAAGAAGAAGAAGAAGAAGAAGAAGATGAAGAAGAGATGATTGATGATGAGTTATTTGATTACATCGACAACTATCCAGAAGGTGATGATGATGATAATGATCAAGGTTCATCTGGGTTATTGATTGTGAATCCGTCTGTACAACAAAAGATTGAAGATTTCCTGAACGATGAGATCAATGAACAAGAGGATGATCAATATCAAGAAGCTTCTACATCAGGAAAGCAACACGTCGACCAGGTATTCCTCACACAACCAACTGTCATTTATTTGCATGCTCGATATGAGGGGGAGCTAGAGGTGCCTAGGTCTAGGGCGGAGATGTTAGAGGAGTTGGGCTTAGATGATGGGAAATTCAAGTTTGATATTGAAGATGAAATTCCTGCGTCACCAGGAAAAACCATCATTGGGTGTGTGATGTTAGAGCACTAAATACAATAATTAACAGGAGTTTGTAGAGAGAACAAACATTTTTAGGTGTCTTATTCAGTCACCATCTTAACAAAAACAACAATCAACCATAGAAAAACCATCATTGGGTGTGTGATACTTGCAGGGATATATACATCAGCAGGAAAACCAAACACGCGACTGATATGGTAAAATAACACAATGTGTCACACCCTCAAAATCCACACGCGGAGTATTACCGCGAGGCATGTGACGACCAGGATCTTAGCCACTAATTATTTTGAACGGATTAGTTATTGTTACAAACATTAGCATAATTAGTGACCCAAATTATATTTTTCAAAACATAGCTTAAGTTGCAGCGGAAAGGAAAAGAATACATATCGTAATTTAAAACCACAAGTTTGTTATTACGAAACTTACAAACCACGCACTCCATCCGATTGCAATGTCCGTCCTAAACTGTATCGAGCAACCTGCAAAGCATGCAGTAGGGTATCAACATAATGTTGGCGAGTTCACGAGTTGTCCAGTTTTGGTTTTTCGAAAACATAAGTTGTTTAGATAAAACATTTATAATCACGCCATGGGGAGCTACCCCATATGAAAGCTACTAAACTGACGTTACCGAAACTGTTGACGAGAAGATTTTGTGCCCCAGGTCAATGTCTATCGTCATTGACCAAGATGCAAGGTCTACTAGTTCACGCCCGATCTCCCCCGATCACGGTGTGAGGTTGTCAAACCTAATAGCGCTCTCAACTAATAACCCGTTCGCCCCCGGCGATTAATCGGTACTGTAAGCAGGGACTTAATGTGATAGAGATTCGTTTAGTTTTGCTAGTTGTGATTTATAAATATTATCCAAACGTATCTCCCACGGATATAGTAATTTTTTCCCCCGAAAATAATAGTTCGAAAGTATTTTTCTCAAAGTTGGCAGTTTGTCCGTGTCCCTCCCTGGGACGCATGCTTTTAGTGTGTGAACTCACCTTGGTTTGCTCGGCAGACAATTTACTTGTGTTAGGTTGGTCAACCATATCCTATTATGGTTATTAATATTCATTAGGTTCATATACAAATAATGCACGTATTTACACGTATTCAACAAGTTGCATGTCAATACAAGTTATCACACATCTCGTAGTACATAAATTCATGTTTCATATAATACACATAGTTTGCATAATTTGTACAGTAACGGTAACAATATCACATAGTCCAAAATGTAACATCTAACTGTGTGCGGCCCAATAACCAAACTGGCCCACAAAACCAATTCAGTCGGAACCGGGTGGTCTCGACTCAAGAACAAGAGGTCTCGAGTCGCAACCATGAAGTCCTGAGTCGCAACCAGACGGTCTCGAGTTGTGCATAACTGAGTCGCAACTTCAGAGGTCTCGAGTCAGGCTTGAGTCGAGATCGGGAGATCTCGAGTCGCAACCTACCCAATCTCGAGTCCCCTGTTGTTTGTCTGGTTTCGAGTGGTCACTAAGTGGTCTCGAGTCGAAACCGCTTGATCTCGGCTCGCAACCACTGTGGGAATCTTTCTAGAATTTTCCACCAACTTTTGTACGAACCAGTGAGATTTCCTTAACATGTTTTATCATACCGTACAATCACTAAATCAGATCAAAACAATAATTTCAAATATTCAAAACATCTCTAAACAGTTTATTATTTAGGGTTTTCACCATTTCATCCAACAGATTCATCCTAAACATCTGTCATATGATCCTTGTTATCATTAATCAAATTATCACATAGATATGAACCTTTTACAAGGATACCCATCACAGAAACAGTCATCATTCACTCATATGCCAATAAATCCTCAACTTTCGTACAAAACCCCAAATCAAACATGTGTACAGGTCTTATAAACAAACAATTTATACTAAAGATTCTATACACCATGGCCATGTGATAGTAGTCATACTTAATTAGTCAAACATTTTATTCTATTCTTGGATTCATACACAAAATAGCTTATAGTCATCATCCTACCACATGTTCCTACATCTTATGCAGATTATGAAAGATAGCACATATTACATCATTTCCCTTATTCAATATAGTTTATTATTTTTTTATTTAATGACCAAACCAAGCAACCGACCAATATCATCAGTTACATATCTCCATAACAATTAACCTTATTCATTCTTTCAAACAACTTCCAAACAATTTTGAAAACAACTTTCGAATCTCATGTTCATTTGTAAACAACAGTTAACGATTATATGTTCAAAACCTTACAAGTTATTAACACAAAACACACTATTACTTCACAATCAAATAGCACCTCTAACCAATGTGCAGCTCTATGCAAAACAGCTAAATACACATATATTTAACAAAAAGAAGACATCAAGATGCAAGGTAATCGCATACGGACCGAAGGGTTAAGGACATGATGCTATGTGTGACCCGAGACTAAACCGGACGAGACCCGAAGCTTCCAGACATCTGAGCGAGACTCGTAAAGGAAGGTTTGTCGGAACCAAAGCGCCGCCGCCGTTGCCGCCGCGGCTCCGCCGCCGATGGCGGATCGTCGCCGCAAATTACAGTTGTTGGCTTCCTGTCTCTCTCTCTCCTCAACTAGTCTTTCTCTCTCTCATCTGTTCCCGTTTTGTCGCCGGGAACGTTCACCGCAACGAAAAGGAGGGGTGCGGCTGAGATGTTTCCAAAATGGGGTTAAGGTTTGGTTTTTGACGTGTGAGAGGGCTGAGGGTCTCAAGGGTGTGCGGGTGTTTGTCAGAAAGGTAAGGGGGGTGTTCTGATAACAGTGAGCGGCCGGAGAAGATAGCCGGAATCGGATCTCCAGTCGCCGGAGATGGAGGCTTTAAAGGAGTGTGTGTGGCTGATCTTTGCTAGGGTCTTTAGGTTATCAAGATGAGGGAGTGGGGTATAAGGTTATTTAAATAGTGTAGGGTTTTAGGTTTAGGGAGTGGGCTTGGGCCTGGCCCAAGCGTGTGAACCCGTTGAATGATTGCGCGTCTTGTTCAATTATATTAGCCCGGTTATAATTAAATTTCTAATTGCGTGCTTTATTATTTTGTAATTACATAACAGTACTAGTAACGATAATAATAACAATAATAATAAAATAAACGTGCGCATTACTAATATGCCATTATCTTGACAACGAGAGTACGGGTTGTCACACAATGCAGTGCAAACCTCACTTGGTCCACCAGTGATGGAAGTCCTTGCGTCCGTTGATCTTTTTCTGCAGCTAGAGAAGCCCGTATAAGAGCGCCTCGGCTGTCAGTGGGCAACCAGGGACATAAATTGTAACGCCTGTGTCCCTAGACTTTTAGCTAATTGTCACTTTTAGCCCCTATACTATGTGATATGTGATACTTTTGATACTTTGTGAATCTAATACTATGATTCTTGATACTTGATACTTGGAAACTATGATTCTTGATACTAGATACTTAGAAACTATGATTCTTGATACTTGATACTTGGAAGCTATGATTCTTGATGCTTGGAATCTAGATTTTGACTCTTGATACTTTGGTGCTTGACTCTTGAGGCTCGTGAAACTTGAGACTTGGTTGAACGAGGGACTGGAGTCTTGTCACTGGCGGAAACTATGGAAACTATAGAAACTTTTGTGTTAACGATATAATCTAGTTATGTGATACTATTACCCAATAATACGCGACGCAACGCTTAATCTAACTCGTAAATCGAATCAAAGACGGGAACGCGGAAAGGATGGGATTGACCGAATGGCAACCCGATCGGATGACCATCCGATCGGATGACCAACTAATCGGATGGCCATTCGACCGAGCTACCATCCGATCCGTGCACACCACCTCACTCACTCCCTCTGACACTATAAATAGGCCTGTCACATCATTCTCCCTGATGTGACAGCCTCACTCGATCCAGACGCACGCACTCCTACTTTTCTTCATTTCTCGGCGATTTCGGTACGCTTTACACTAGACTCTTGTACATCTTAGATCTACACGTTATTCTCTACATGATTCTCCTTCGAAATCTCACTTTTCACCATGAAATCTCTAAGATTTGAGCTCTTGAGGGTGACGTCATCATGGTGGTTTGTACAAACTATGGTGTGTTGTCATTCCTGCCAAGATTTAACTCAGATCTAAGGAATTTCATGTGTTTTACATTGAATCTTAACTAAATCTAGACTTTTTTCAGCTAAAACTTATGTTTATCTTCATCTTTTCTTAACTTTTCACTTGAAATGGTGTGATCCAGATCTGAACGGACTAAAGACTTGATGATTAGCCTTGAGTCAGCTTAGAAAGGGATTGTTGCCGGAGAAGATGGCCGGAGTATGGATTCTGGCATAAGCACCGTCACGAACGGACGACTGAACGGACTGGGGTGATTCCCATCCGATTAGATCGGCTATTCACTGATGTGTTTACCATTGTCTCAATACGTACCATGTCGTCGTCGTTTAAACAGAAACTTAGAAACTTTACAAGGTTATGAATGGGACAAGGACAACCCAATTGAATGGTAATCCGATCGGATAGCCATCTGATCGAACTGCCATCCAATCAGGTGACATTTGTCTCTTAACCTTAAAGACTTTGAAACTCTGAATTCTTGATCGTCGTACGACAATCCGATCGGATAGCCATCCGATCGAACTGCCATCCGATCGAGGTGACAAGGTGTCTTGGAATCTTTTAACACTTAGAAACTTTTTCAGAAACTTGAACATTTGGAAACTTGAGACTTGGATCGAACGACCATTTGATCGAATGGCCATCCGTATGGATAACCATCCGATCGGATGGCATTCCGTCCCCCACACAATAGTCATCCCAATCGAATGGCAATCCGATCGGATAGCCATCCGATCGAACAGCCATCCGATTAAGATGACTGCTCCGACACTTGGTTTGAATCTTGTTATTCTGCCCGACTGTTATCTGTTGTAATCTAATCAGGCTAACTCTAAAGAGCTCCCTTTGATCCAATAACAGTTAATCTATTAAGCAATCACTGTGAGTATACTCGATCCCTTTTTGTTTTAAACTTTGGGATGCAACATGTATTCTATTAAACTATGATACTTGAAACTTTTGGAATCCAAACTCTATCCTATGTGTATGTGAAACTTGTGATTCTTGATTCTAGACTCTTTGTGCTATGTGGACGTTTAATCCAGAGTGTGTAGTTCTGCCTTAACAATAGTAGCGCTATAGGAGATGCACCTCCCCATTATTCTTGGGGGTATTGTTAGGAGGATTCTAGTTTTCCTTAAGACTTGGGAAAACACTAAAGCATCGGGATACTTGAGCTATCACTTGTTGGACTGCGAACACTAGCATGGCTGAAACTATTTTTGTATCATTTACACGATGGATATGAGTGGTTTTAATCTATTATGCTATTACTCAAACTTGTATACTCGCCAGTGCATTTTGTACTGACTTTATTTTAATACATGTTTCAGGCTGACAGGATGCTAGGAATTGTGAAACAAGCTAGGATGGAACTTAGATACTCCACGTAGCTAAAACTAGAAACTTTGAAACAAGGATTATGTTTGTTTTAGTTTGATACTATGTTTTGATGGTTGATGTTTTTTAGAAAATTGCATGAAATGAATCTAATTTATATTGAAACTATTTAGTGTTATGGATTCTCATGAGCAATCTGAATGCTTAGTGCTCACACCCCGATGTTTCCGCCATCGGTTGTGGTGTGACATAAATGTCAATCGGGACGATCCTATCCCAACCCTAACAACAGAGTATGAGTAGCGGTAGTATCGCCCACCTTGGCTCGGGCATATTGGGACATCTGTGACTCCACGACCATCATAAAAGTACGAATCCAATGAAATCTTGTGTTTCAATCTTGGAATTTGTACAAATAACTTGTGACCTTTGCTCATATCAATTCTCGTTCGATTTAGAGCTCTAAATTGCTTTCTGGAAAGTTATACGCGAACTGATGCGTAAACGTAATCAGTATAACACGAAAAACACTCTGGAATAGTGACATGGGCTTAACATACCTTAAATAACCTTTACATAACTTAGAAATAAGTTTGGAAGGTTTGGTGTGTCGAAATCAAGTTTATTCGATCGTAGGGACCATTTGCTTCAAACTGCAAAAGTCTGTCGATTCGTATAATAACGTACCTTCCGGAACATGATCATAAGTTAAACATACCCTAAATATCCTTTACATAGCTTAGAAATAGGCTTTGAGGGGTTCGGTATGCGAAAATAAACTTTTTGATCAATAGGGACTAAAAGCGTCAAAAGTGCATAAGTTTGTATTTTCGCGCATATCTTACGTTCTGAACATATCCGGACATCCAAAAATTTTTGTAATCATTAGAATATCTTATTTTAATGATTGGAATGCAAAAATACCATTCGTCGCGTAATTTGGATCGTTTTCGCGTCCGTTCGTGTTTCGTCGTAATTAACCGAATAACGCAACCGTACAACCAAACGAACCGACATCCGAGATGTTTTTGAGCATATTTCATGTCCCCTATGCTTTAACATCCTTGTAGAGCCTTGAAAATGGGTTAACGAGGTTTAAACACGTCGAAAATGGCTTGAAAGTGTTGCAGGGACCAAACCTGACAATTTTCAAACTTTTCTGAATCTGGGGACCAGTGGCATCGCGGCACAGCCTAATGTCTGTGCTGTGGCGGAACGCCACCACCTCATCTGGATAGAAAGTTCATTTTTGACAACCAGGTTGATTTTCAGGGGCCTAAGTGTAACTTTCTCAATACCGTATGATGGTTTTGGGCACCCCTAGTATTCCAAAACAATGTTCCTTACATGTACGGTCCAGATCGAAGCTCAATTATCAAGAAATGACCCTAACGGTTCTTCGAAATCTATAAATACCCACCATTTCCATTTCTTCTTCCTCACATTTGATCTCAATCTTCTTCTCTAAGTTGAAGCTCTCCTTGTGAAGCTTCATACCTGAGAATTTTTGAGTTCAAATCTTCATTTGCTTGGACCCTTTGTAAGTTTCCTTCATGCTTGTTCATGTATTTCAAGCATGAAAGTCAAATACTGTTTGACTTTCTGCTTTGACCTCGATTTGGTCAACACAAAATTCGTTTGAACTTTGTAACATGAGCGTAATCACGATGGTTACAGTCCCTTGTGACTATACCTATTGATTACCACGTTGATTAGGCATAGTGACGAGTCATAGTTTTGGTCAAAATACGTGTTTATGCGTATTTTGCATCGAAGCTATTTTCGGGTATCAAAACACTTTGTTTTGATATCAAACTTGTTTTCTAACTTAGTTAAACATGTTTTAACATGTTTAACTCGTCACTTTTAGTCTTGTGCTTGTTTAGAGTCGTAAGTCAAGCGGTCTAAACCACCGCTTAGACTTTCGAACTCGACCCGTTTGGTCGATCATTAGGATCCGACCAAGCATATTTCGTGACCGTAGTTGTATAGGGAATAACCTTCCAAGGTTATACCTTATGGTTACTTAGTTTAATTAGTTATATGATAGGTAGTTTATATGCCTTAGGAAAATGACCAAAATGCCCTTTTCATGCATAATTGGTATTTAAGCATATGTAACTTAACTTTTGTCACTTAAACTAATTATGCAACATGTTTAGGCATATAATACTTGTCATAGGACTAGTTAGGCGTCTCCAAACGCGTTTTACGTGAACGACGCGTTAACGTAGTGTAAGCTACCTTAACGAGTCGTAATGGGTCATAAGCACTTAGGATAGGTTCCAATTTAGAATGTAGGCTTTGTTAAACCATATTACATGAGTTCCCATACTCATTTGGTTTACGAAACCTCATTCTATCCAATCTTCCGATTTAGGTCCGGTTTATTAATGTAGATACCTATATTAGGTACCAATTGATTCCGTGATCCTTCTAGCGTCGCTTGGTTGTTATTCAAGACTTCTAAGCTATCTCAAGTGAGTACATAGTTCCCCTATTTTACTGCTTTCAATTGTTTTGGGGTAATTCATATGTGTTAAACGATTTCGATATTTTTAACAATGGTTTCAAAAACGATTAATATGGTCTATATTAAACAAATAATGATTTCGATAATGTGAACAAACTTGTTGGACGTAGTTACATAACGAATAACATTCATTAGTTTTGGCCGAACCAACCAGTATTAGGTTATGGTACCATAGGATCTGACAAATCGCGTTATCAGACTGCACCCATGGTTATGTGTGGGGGTTATGTGGGTAACGACTGAACCTGTTAATTGTTAACTTACCCTATGGTGGTTTGTTAAGACGAGTTGAACGATGGACGAGTTACGAAGGTTTGAATGTTATTAGCGAGACGACCAAAAGTAGTTTTCACAATTAAAACGAGAACGATTTAAACGATTTGCAACGATTTGAACAAGTTAAACGAATTGAACAAACGGTTGGTTTTGGGTTGTGATTAGATAATGGGACGGGTGTAACATGGTAGATACGCCACTGGTACTTCTTATATATAAGTGTTTCTATCATATTACATTCCGTGGCATTATTTAGTTCACTTGGGAAAATCGATGTTAAAACGATGTCACATAACGATGTTTACTAAATGATATAAACCATACGAGTTTTACTAACGAGATGATTTACAATTTGGTTTACTTAAACAAATGTTTTGGGTTAAGAATCATGGCTACGAGATTTTATAAACTATAACCAACTTGATTTGAGTTGGTTAATTACGTTGCAATACTAAACACTTTTCAAAACAAGGTTTTTAACTTTTGACTCTTGTAGTCTAACGAGGTATTGCAATATGCAAACGAGCCATGGATCCGACACTCTTACAAAACCTATGTGCTCGCCAGCATTTCTTTACTGACTTTGTTTTTACATATGTTTCAGGTGGTGTCGAATGATGTTGATTACAAGTAGGATGCATGCTCACTTAGGACTGGACGAGGCCTTAGTGACTTAATAACAATGATAGACGATATGTAATCTTGTTTGTTTGGTTTCAAGACAATGTTTAATGTTAATATTTTAATAAAACGACACTTTAAAATACCATGGTTATGAAACAATAATTCTGCCACTCCACTCCCCGACGTTTCCACCGCGGTTTCGTTGTTTTAACGCGGTCGGGGTGTGACACATATCACCCACCATGAAATTTAATCTACCATTTCAATCCAACACAGAACCATTTCAAATATATCATGAGAATTTGGTTTAACGAATGCCATGAAAAGTTGGTCAAAGCAGAGTCAACTTAAAATCTTGTGAAACAGTCAATTTCTTTGTGAATGGATCAAAATGTGATACTTACTCTTTAATATATATCTTCAATCACCTATTTTAGTTTACATGTGTTGTGAATGGATCAAAATGGATCAAAATTATGTGTTGAATGTTTAATATTAATGTTTAATTATTTATATTTGTAAAAAAACAAGAAAAAAGGGAGATGGTACGAAGGTTTAAGAGATTCCATTAAAGAGGGTAGGAGAAGGTAGTGGATGGTTTAAGTGACATCACTCAAGAAGATTAAAGAGAATTTGGGCATCTAATCTGGGCACCCCTTCCCCCTAGAAAATAAAAGTCATATATTCAAGATATATTTACTGAATCACACGTTATGCTACGTAGATGTTTTTGATATATGGTGTGTAAGGTAGTAGAGTGGTAGAGGTCTAGAGGATACTTTTCGTATGTATGTCGACATCCATCAATTAACTCACCAGTGTAAATCGAAGACTTAGGCATGTTGTTCCATATGTCCATTGAAAATGTAAAATGAGCGATTAATGGTTCAAAGATGACATTGGTTTGAGTTGAAACAAATAAACATGGCTTGACAATTTGTAATTCTAATTCCCCTTGTAACTAATTTATTCGATGAGGCTTTAGCCGAGTAATAAAAGACTCCTATCTTTTTATCTTTTGGGAAGAGGCTTGACTATTAAAACTCTACCCAAAGTTTTGATATCCCAACATAAGATTTCAATTTGCTTACGGTGGAGGAGCCACTCCTTTCATGTATTCTAGCCTCCTTTAATCCTGCACTGTCACATAATTTTTATCCTAAACTAAATTTAAACCATCAAAACACTGGTATTACTCCTTTCAAATGCCCTACAACTTTTTTTAAATAAAAAACAAATTCAACAAATTGAAATTACTAAATTATAATATTATTAAAATATAAAGATAATAAATAACTTAGAATTAACAAATAACACAACTTAAAATTGGTAAAATACATAAAACTTCTTTCTATTGCAGATGAATTCACATGATTTTCCAAACCTCAAGGTGAGATTCAAATTATCTGGGGTCGTATGTCGTTTTATATTCACCAAGGGCTACCCAAATGGCGTCCTCGTTTTGATTTTGTTGATTGTTCATTGCCTCTTTGAGCAATTTGTCAAACTTGGCACCATTAAGTTGGATAATATGCCACCTATTCACGAGTTCGTATACTTTGTGGGTTTGGTTACCTATTTTTTCCTGAAATACGCTGATGATTTGAAGCCACGTCTCACAAGACCCTCGAACCATGCGCACAGTGAAAGTAACCCAAACACTTGCCAATGTGATCTCTTCGTTTTTTGGTCCATTCGGCCATTTGATTAATAGAGGGTGTAATGTTTGTTTAGAGATTGTTAAAAAAAGGAGTATGCGAAGTCTGGTGTAGTGTTTGTAAAAGAAATGAGTTATATATAGGGTGTTTAATTGTAAAATAAATATTTAAGGCTCCATAAGACCGTTCAACCCATGTTTCCATCGGTCATATTTGGCCACACAACTGCAGCTTCCACGACCCTTGCAACATGCCCGCCAAGCCTACCCGAAGGGGTGGCAGCGGTGTAGCACTAGCCGTTTTAGGTTCAAACCCCCGCACGCTACCCCTGGGTTGCCCCCTCCACCTATATACACCATATGTGTTTTGGTTTTGGTCAAGGTTTTGTTAATTCATTAGATAATTTTGGCCAATTTTAGCTTTAAAAAAAATAAGACTGTGTTGGCCAGTTTTAGCCACTAAAAAAAGTACAATGGTTTTGGCCACTTTTCTAAACCAATTAATTGAAAAGCTAAACATATATGAAAAGTCTCCTTACGCGTTTGAGAGAAAAAAAATATCCCTTTGAAAAGTCTCCTTACGCGTTTGAGAGAAAAAAATATCCCTTTGAAGTGCTTTATAAATCTTGTATAAATCAGTTATATTTTTATTTGTACTTTATTCAAAGTCTCCAAATTCTGAATACTATTCAGAGAGGATCAAGATTTCTTAGTGTTATCATTCAATACAAGACAAGGATTCACACTTGCACACACGCATAAGGTTAAGTTCAGTACACATGGAAATAACTCATTTCAAAAACTAGCAATTTCAATAATTTTATTACTATAAATAAGCAACAAAAATATGCAATACAACTTGTACCTTGTGCTTTGGGAATTTTTCAAAAAAAACTTAATTTTTTTAATTTTAATCCAAAGGTTTTTACCTTTTGCAATTTTAACCCTAAATAATTTGTTTTTTTAACTTTAAGCCAAAACTTTTCATTTTTTGCAATTTAACTTCGCAACTTTTGTCACTTATACTTTTCATCTTTCGCAAATTTTCGTTTTACGTATAGTTCTAAATTTTTCGAGTTAATACGACGCAACGTACGACTGTGGTTCAACTTTGTTATGTTTTTTTTTCAAATTTTGCAAGTTAAAACGGCGCAACGTGCATGTGTGGTTCAACGTTTTCACCTCTATTTTTTCCATGTTTGACAGGTTCGTCGCAACACGTAGATCCTAGGTCGAGTCAGTGTTGGTGGTCGATGACGGTTGTGTGGCATTAGTACTATTTGACACCGTTTTATGCCCCGTCGCAACGCGGGGTGTGCTTTGGGGGTTTCTCAAAGAAAAAATGGTTATGCATATGGTTGTTGTAACCTTGGCTTTGTGGGTTTTCCAAAAAAAAATTGATTTTTTTACATTTCACCCAAAAGTATTTCATAAATTACTTTTAACCCAAAACTATTTGTTTTTTTTTTTTTGTTACTTTTAACCCAAAACTTTTTATCTATTGTAATCTATCCTCCCTCTCTGATCCATTCAACACGCGCAATTTCTTTTCCATCAATACGTCCTGCAATTTGCACTTGAATTCCTTTTGTATCTGCTTGTCTTCTTAGTTCTGAGGTATCTAATGTTGTCTTTCCGGATTTATTCTTATAGAAGAAGTATAAATAATTTTTTTTTTTTTTTTACTTTCAACTTTGGTCCTTTATAGTTTTCATTTTTCGCAAATTTTTCGTTTTATGCTTGGTTCTAAATTTTGTGACTTACCACATCGCAACGTGCGTCTTTGGTTTAACGTTTTTATGTTTCGTTCTAAATTTTGCGAGTTAACACGACGCAACGTTCGCGTCTATCTTTTTCCCGTTTGACAGGTTTAACATAACGTTCGGGTCCTAGATTGACTTAGTTATAACTAAAGAATCCCCGCCGCATTGCGACGGATCGCAATTCTAGTAGATCTTATGTATAAGCATACCATTACCTTATTAATTGTGACCAACTACAAATTTGAGTTGTATTTTCCATACAAAGAAACAAACCCAATAAAATCCCACTTATAGCCCTGTGTTTCCATAAATGGTGCAGATTAAGCACTAAATACAATAATTAACAGGAGTTTATTCAATCACCATCTTAACAAAAACAACAATCAACCATAGAAAAACCATCAGTGGGTGTGTGATAGTTGCAGGGATATATACATCAGCAGGAAAACCAAACACGCAACTGATATGGTAAAATAACACAATGCAGTGCGAACCTCACTTGGTCCACCGGTGATGGAAGTCCTTGCGTCCGTTGGTCTTGTTCTGCAGCTAGAGAAGCCCGTATAAGAGCGCCTCGATTGTCAGTGGGCAACCGAGGACATAAATGTCAACCGGGACGATCCTATCCCAACCCTAACAACAGGGTATGAGTAGTGGTAGTATCAGCCACCTTGGCTAGGGTATATCACCCACCATGCAATTCTATTTACCATTTCAAATATATCATGAGAATTTGGTTTAACGAATGCCATGAAAAGTTGGTCGAAGCAAAGTCAACTTAAAATCTTGTGAAACAGTCAATTTCTTTGTGAATGGATCAAAATGTGATACTTACTCTTTACTATATATCTTTAATCACCTATTTTAGTTTACATGTGTTGTAGATACAAGATGCATATGCATAGAAGCACGTAACCCAAGTACAAAATACCATTAAACAAACCACTTCAGGGGTTAAATCTGCATTGAACCATTCTTAGCTGAAACTGTACCAATTTCATTTTCTTGATTTTGTTTTCATTTGCCAAGGAAACTTGCATAGCTGATTTTAGAATCTACCTATAGACTTGTGGCGATTTGTTATCCATTTATCGACATCCAGATCACCATGTAAACAAATGCTAATTTTAATAAGGTTAGAATAAAGGTGCAAACGAGCCGATTAAAAAACAAACTCAGTTAGTGATTATTTAACGAAGGGGTGACACTGACACCTAAATGTTAAGTAGAGGGTGGTGAGAGCCAATTTTGCTTAGTTTAGGGTGATATAATCCATTTCCCCTTTTTTATTAAAGTGATGTAAATTAATTTATGTTTTTATCTTTTAAATAATCTTTATATATTATAAATTTTTTCTATTTTTGTAAAAAAGAAAAACTTAATTTCCTTTCAGAAATGTATTATTTTTAAATTATGTGTTGAATGTTTAATATTAATGTTTAGGAATGTAGTAATTTTATATTTTAGTAATGTATTAATTTTATGTGTTTAATTATTTATATTTGTAATAGAACAAGAAAAAAGGAAGATGGTACGAAGGTTTAAGTGACGCCATTAAAGAGTGTAGGAGAAGTCAGTGGATGGTTTAAGTGACGTAACTCAAGAAGATTAGAGAGAGTTTGGGTATCTAATCTGGGCACTCCTTCCCCCTAGAAAATAAAAGTCATATATTCGAGATTTATTTAGGTGGTGTTTGTTTTTTGGCCAGAAGCACTTCTGGCCACTTATGTCTGCGCCGCGCAGACGCGCAGAGGTTTGGAGTCCGCAGCTTGTTTGTTTTCTCGCAGACATTTCATTAAAAAGGTTTGCGAGACCTCTTCACCACACAGACATGATTCCATGTCTTCTTGGAACCTCTTCTTGGCAGACCTCTTCTTCCACCACCTCCACCACCACATCCCTGCCCAAACCTCCACCACCACATCCCTACCCAAAAACCCCAAATCAAACCAAAACCCCAAATCGATACCATAGAGAGAGAGAGAGAGAGATCGGTGGTGGTGCTACCAGATCGGTGGTGGTGCTTGAACCGAAACCCCCAAATCGAACATCATCGTCTCAACATCCATCATCATCATCATCATCATCGAACCACAACCACCGCCGTCATCATCTGTTATCATCATCATCGATCATCATCATCCTCGTACTCTCTCTCTCTGGATCTCTCTCCTCCCTCGATCTCTCTCTCTCTCTCTCTCTTCAGAAACCCCCAAATCGAACATCATCGTTTCGGTTGGGTGGTGGCTGAAGTGGTGGTGCTTGGTTGTGGTGAAATTAGGGTTTCGGTTGGGTGGTGGCTGAAGTGGGGGGGACGGTGGTTGTGGTGGTAGAGGGAGGGAGAGAGAGATCAGACAGATGTGTGTGTAAAGTGTGTGTTTGTGTGTGTTGAGAAGATCTTTTGTAGAATAAGAAAACAAACCCTCTTCTCCTTGCAGACTGCAGAAATTTGGTCTACCTCTTCTCCTGCAGATGCCTGCAGATATGGTCCGCAGACTGCAGACCTTTTCCTGCAGAAAAAACAAACAGCACCTTACTGAATCACACGTAATGCTACATAGATGTTTTTGATATATGGTGTGTAAGGTAGTAGAGTGGTCGAGGTCTAGAGGAGACTTTTCGTATGTATGTCAACATCCATCAATTAACTCGCCAGTGTAAATCGAAGACTTAGGCATGTTGTTCCATATGTCCATTGAAAATGTACAATGACCGTTGTTCCATATGTCCATTGAAAATGTAAAATGACTGATTAATGGTTCAAAGATGACATTGGTTTGAGTTGAAACAAATAAAGATGGCTTGACAATTTGTAATTCTAATTCCCCTTGTAACTAATTCATTCGATGAGGCTTTAGCCGAGTGATAAAAGACTCTTATCTTTTTTATCTTTTGGGAAGCGGCGTGACTATTAAAACTCTACCCAAAGTTTTGAGATCCCAACATAAGATTTTAATTTGCTTATGGTGGAGGAGCCACTCCTTTCATGTATTCTAGCCTCCTTTAATCCTGCACTGTGACATAATTTTTATCCTAAACTACGTTCAAACCATCACCACTGGTATCACTCCTTTCAAATACCCTACAACTTTTTTTTAAATAAAAAACAAATTCAACAAATTGAAATTACTAAATTATAATTTTATTAAAAAATAAAGTTAATAAATAACTTAGAATTAACATATAACACAACTTAAAATTGGTAAAATACATAAAACTTCTTTCTATTGCGGATGAATTCACATGATTTTCCAAACCTCAAGGTGAGGTTTTGTTGACCAAGGGCTACCCAAATGGCGTCCTCATATTGATTTTGTTGATTGTTCAACGCCTCTTTGAGCAATTTGTCAAATTTGGCTCGTATGTCCGTTTATATTCACCAAGGGCTACCCAAATGGCGTCCTCGTTTTGATTTTGTTGATTGTTCATCGCCTCTTTGAGCAATTTGTCAAATTTCGCACCATTAAGTTGGATAATATGCCACCTATTCACGAGTTCGTATACTTTGTGGGTTCGGTTACCTATATTTTTCTGAAATACGTTGATGATTTGAAGACACGTGTCACAAGACCCTCGAACCATGCGCACAGTGAAAGTAACCCAAACACTTGCTAACGTGATCTCTTCGTTTTTGGTCCATTCGGCTATTTGATTAATAGAGGGTGTAATGTTTGTTTAGAGATTGTTAAAAAATGGAGTATGCGAAGTGTGGTCTAGTGTTTGTAAAAGAAATGAGTTATATATAGGGTGTTTAATTGTAAAATAAGTTTTTAAGGCTCCATAAGACCGTTCAACCCATGTTTCCATCGGTCATATTTGGCTACACAACTGCAGCTTCCACTACCCTTGCAACCTGCCCGCCAAGCCTACCCGAAGGGGTGGCAGCGGTGTAGCCGTTGTAGGTTCAAACCCTCGCACGCTACCCCTGTGTTGCCCCCTTCCACCTATATACACCATATGTGTTTTGGTTTTGGTCAAGGTTTCGTTAATGCATTAGATAGTTTTGGCCAGATTTAACTGTTAAAAAAATAAGATAGTGTTGGCCAGTTTTAGCCGCTAAAAAAAGTACGATGGTTTTGGCCACTTTTCTAAACCAATTAATTGGAAGGCTAAATATATATGAAAAGTCTCCTTACGCGTTTGAGAGAAAAAAATATCCCTTTGAAAAGTCTCCTTACGCGTTTGAGAGAAAAAAAATATCCCTTTGAAGTGTTTTATAAATCTTGTATAAGTCAGTTACATTTTTATTTGTACTTTATTCAAAGTCTCCAAATTCAGAATACTATTCAGAGAGGATCAAGATTTCTTAGTGTTATCATTCAATACAAGACAAGGATTCACACTTGCACACACGCTAAAAAATGTACCATGGTTTTGGCCACTTTTCCAAACCAATTAATTGGAAAGCTAAACATATATGAAAAGTCTCCTTACGCGTTTGAGAGAAAAAAAATATCCCTTTGAAAAGTCTCCTTACGCGTTTGAGAGAAAAAAAATATTCCTTTGAAGTGCTTTATAAATCTTGTAGTCAGTTACATTTTTATTTGTACTTTATTCAAAGTCTCCAAATTCAGAATACTATTTAGAGAGGATTAAGATTCCTTAGTGTTATCATTCAATACAAGAAAAGTTTCAGTACACATGGAAATTATTGTGCAAAGTGAAACAAACAATAAAACCACCATGACATGTTTATAAATAACAATAAGAGTTAATTACACAGATGGACTCTGTGGTTTATAGCTATTTTCGCATTTGGTTACTAACTTTTTTAACAGGTTTGAGGCTTGTGATTGTCAGTTGTAACGAGTTTGGGCGTTAAAACTAACTTTTGTTCGTTTTTCTGTTAAATTTGAGAAAAATGACTAAAATACCCTTTTGTAACTACAGGGACCATCTATGTAATAAATTCTTAATAAATATAAAAACGAAACAATTCCCAACCCACATTAAATCAGATTTTCGTCTAAACCATTGTAAACTGTCTTCACATACTTCGGAGGCTCCAGAACCATAGGCTTTTGCTTCTTTGCAACTTTTTGGGGAACGATCATCGACTTCGTTGTTGGTAAAACCCGATTCATTAGATAATCGCGAGTCTTGAAATCAAAACCGAACGTTTTCGAAGACTATACTTCGCTGTTCTGTTCAGTATAATTGCACGAAATCGACATTAAAAGTTTTTCCATTGCTTCACCCTCTCCATTAACATCAACTGGTGATTGTTCGTCAATCCGGATCGGTCCGGATTGAAACACCTGAGGGTTTCGGGTGTTTTTGGGTGTTTTTTTTATCATTTTTCACTTGGCCCCGAATTTGTTCCCAGTTGAAGGGAACCGCTGTGGGTTTTGTAACCTCTTGGTCGGGTTCCCATTGGGATCTAGCAACCGGAAGTCATTGTTATCGGGTTATTGCTGTTTATCTAAAGGAATTGGGAGAAATTTGGTCCGAATTTGAACCAGCTGCTGATAATCGTCTGACTGAGAGTAGAGGAGCATTCAAATCTAGTTGTTTTTCATCCGTTTTCGAATTTGAACAGGCTTTCGATGCTAGCCGATTATATAAACTACAAATTTAACGTGGTGAAAACAGGAAATAGTGAGAATTAGGTCAATTATTATTTGAATTATGTAATTTGCAAAAAGTTAAAGTAGAAAATAGAGGATATATCAAAATCGCATGCTTAGCTAAAATTGAAAGAAAACAGGGGAACCCTATAATGATAAAAGCACATAACTTTATGGATTATAGATTAAAATTAAATAAAGTTTTATTATAATTCAACTTCACTTTAAAAATCTTTATAGATTGAACCCAACTTAGCAACTTATAATAAAATGATGAAATGTGCTCTTGAATTTTCATCTACAGACCACAAGAAAATAGAGACATTATTTCCAACTACTGAAACTTACCCTAAATACGACATTTTGGTTTAGACACGTATCTGATTTCATGTGGGTTGGGATTGTTTTGTTTTTATATTTATTAAGAATTTACATAAATAATCCCTGTAATTAACAATGATTTATTACATAAATGGTCCCTTTAGTTACAAACAGGTATTTTAGTCATTCTACTCAAATTTAACAGAAGTTAGTGTTAATACCTAAACTCGGTACAAACTGATAATCACAAGCGTCAAACTGTTAAAAAAAGTTAGTACCCAAAGACGAAACTAGGTATAAACCACAGAGTCCATATGTGTAATTAATAGACGTCACTAATTATGCCCATATTTATTGTATTGTAATTGTGTTTATTGTATGATTTATCTCCATAAATAGGAGATTGCTTTGTAACATTATACAGGGATTATTGTTAATGAAAGAGGGCAAGGAATTATCATCATTCTACATGGTATCACCCTAAAGATCCTCCCTTCTTTTTTCGATAACCTTCTGCCTTCTCCAAACCCTTGCCCCCCCCCCCCCTTTCTTCTTTGTCTGTCACCATCTTCAATGGCCGATAACAAGCTTCACCCTGCTGTCACTGTTAAGTGTTAACAATATCCGCACCTCGGTTCCTATCACCCTAGACAACGACGCCGCTGACTATAACACATGGTCGGAACTCTTCCGAATCCATTGTACGGCGTTTCTTGTGGCTGATCATCTCAAGCCTCGTGACCCACCCGCTGCTACCTCCTCGTCCGATAAGGAAAAACAATCGGCTCCTCCTGCTGCCGACTCTTGGGAATGTCTTGATGCTATCGTTCTCCAATGGATATATGGCACAATCTCTCCCGGTCTTCTCAAAACTGTAATAAAAAAGAGCCCCACCGCTTATGATGCTTGGAAAGCCATTGAGAACATTTTCCAAGACAATAAAGCCACCCGAGCCCTCTTTCTCAAACAAAAATTTGCAAACTCTCCTCTTGAAAATTTTTCTTCCATGCATGAATACTACCAAGAGATCAAGGTTTTGGCCGATCAATTGAATAATGTCGATGCCCCGGTTCCCGAACAGGATCTCGTTTTGCAAACCATACCTGGTCTAACTGAACAATACGAAACCGTAGGCACCATACTCCAAAACACCAAACCTTTGCCCTCGTTCTTTGAGGTCCGCTCTCAGTTATGCATGAATGAGACTACCAAAGCTAAACAAGCCATCCACTCTGCTCATCAAGCCGCAACTGCTCTTCACACCCAAAGCCAACCTCGCTCCACCTCGGCCACGTCCCACACCACCGCCCCTCCACCCTCATCCGACACTACCCGCGGCCGTGGCCGCTCCCGTGGACGCGGCAGAGGCCGTTCCTCATCTTCTCAGCCGAACCGTTCCCGGGGTCAGTCCAATTATCAGGCCCAAACCCAAAACCCCTACATCATATTTCCCAACAATTGGGCCACTTCCCAATGGGCTTCCCTCCTCAACAACACCTATAGCCCACCATTCAATCAGGCACCTCCCTGCCCTTACCCATCCACCCCATGGCCGAATGGTTCACAGGGCATTTTGGGCCCACGGCCTGCCCAGGCCCACATGGCCACCTACAGCCCGACGCCAACCGACATTGCGCAGGCACTCTACACTCTCTCTATGAGTCAGCCTTCTGACCCAATTGGTTACATGGACACCGGCGCCACTGGCCACATGGAGCAACCAGGTATGAATTCTCCGTCTATTTTTAACACTTGCACTAATAAGCAAATAATCATTGGCAATGGCTCAACCATTCCCGTTATTGGACAAGGCAACAAGACTTTACCACCGCCTTTCCCGCCTTTAAAATTAAACAACATCCTTTATGCTCCTAACCTCCTCAAAAACCTTATCTCCGTCCGTCGTCTAACGACAGACAATTTGCTTTCCATTGAATTTGACCCATTTGGTTTTCTTGTGAAGGATCTCAAGACCAAGGAACCTATCCTACGATGCAATAGCTCGAGAGACCTCTACCCTCTCACCACCAACTTCATCAAGCCTCCCTCCAAACCTACTGCTTTAGCTGCTGTTACTCAAGACCGTTAGCATCAACGCCTTGGGCACCCGGGCAACTCTTTATTGCATTCGTTAAAGACTAGTTCTTTTACTGATTTTAGCAAACAGAACAATACACTTTGTCAGTCATGTGTTTTTGGCAAAAGTGTTAAACTTCCATTTTATGATTCTATGAATAAAACTCATTTACCTTTCGATATCATTCACAGTGATTTGTGGACCTCCCTGGTCCTAAGTACCGGCGGTCATCGCTATTATATATTGTTTCTTGATGATTTAACAGATTTTTTATGGACTTTTCCTCTAACCAATAAATCTCAAGTTTACAACACCTTTACCAATTTCTATAACCATATTTCTACACAGTTTGAACGCAAAATTAAACAGTTTCAATGTGACAATGGCACCGAATATACCATCAATAATTTTAAACAATTTTGTCACATCAACGGTATGCATTTTCGTTTCTCTTGTCCCCACACCTCCTCCCAGAATGGCAAAGCCAAGAGAAAAATATGTACCATCAATAATATGATTCGTACCCTTTTATCTCAAGCCTCTCTACCTCCCTCATTTTGGCACCATGCCCTTGAAACCGCTACCTACCTACTAAATATCCTTCCTAAGAAAAATCACAAGTTTTTATCCCCTACTACCCTTCTATACAATGTTCTCCCAACCTACACACATCTTCGCGTGTTTGGTTGTCTATGCTATCCCATCACCCCCTCCACCACCATCCATAAACTCACCAACCGCTCCAAACCCTGTGTTTTTCTTGGCTACCCCTCCAACCACCATGGATATAAATGTTTTGACATCTCTAATAACCAATTATTTATATCTCGGCATGTACAGTTTGAGGAAACCATTTACCCCTTCTCCATTCAACACTCCACTACCACTCAAGACTATACCTTCCTTTCCCCTCCTTTCCATCCACTGTTGAGGGATCATGTGCATGGCAAGGAATTATCATCATTCTAGAGTAATTAACTCTAACAATAACTTATAATTAGAATAATTATATAACTAAGCTAGAGTAATTCTAATCCAGCTCGAACATATCCTCTAAACTTATATCCAAAATAATTATATAGTTACTTTAGAGTAATTCTAAACTAACCCAAACATATCGTAGAGCATTATATAACTAACGTAGTTATATAATTACCTAAAAGTAATTCTAATTAAAGTCAAACATATATTTTTTAAAAGATCCTATCATGCTTTTTTTATGTTTTCTTCACTTCGTACACTTTGTACCATAATTCCATATGTATTTGAATTTGGAGGTTTGATCAGATAGACAATACTTTTAGTCGTGGTGAAGTAAAAAAACACTCTTTAATCTTGATCACATTACTTTAATGTCTAATATTAATTCATTGGCAGTTTACTAAATACTTAAAAGTTTGTAAAGAGCTAGAAGTGAGGTGGTGGGATAAAATTTGTATACCCTACCATTGTTAACTTTTTTCATCTTCCTCAATTAAATTTAAACGGAAATGACTTTTTTATATGATAAATTATCTTTTTTAAATATACCATTAAATCTAACATTTTTTTCTCTATTGTATGAGTACATTTGTATATATTTTAAAAGACTTATAATCATATTGTTCATATAACTATGCTGTTAAATATTAACAAGTTTTTGATATGTGTCAAGTTCTAGATAATTGTGCATATAATTTTATTGTTATATCATTTATAGGGTATCGATATGTGGTAAATATGGAAAATTGCGTTATTAATAATTGTGCTTTTAGATAACAACACCTTCGTTTAAATCAATTGTGTACTCTTATCAAAAAGAAGAAAATGTTCGGTTTTATAATATAATTTTTTAAACAAATAGAGAGACAAGTATGTTATCTAAGTTTAAAAAAATTTGGTAAAACTAATAAATTTACTCAACTATGGCATGAATTTAGTGACCATGCACGAATTTAGTGACCATGTTGAATATTAATAGTCATATGAAAAGATATGATTAAAATTCATTTGTGAAGAAATATACTCATTATTATTATTGTTGTTATTATGATCTTACATAGGTTTGAATAGTAAAACATGTGCTATGTTTGCCTTCACATCAAAGACAGGTATTTAATAGGTATAGGTTTGAAAAGTAAAACATGTGCTATGTTTGCCTTCACATCAAAGACAAGTATTTAATAAGACTCATTCTATACACACCCCCCCTCTTCCTGATTAGAGCATTCACGTTCTAACCATCAAATTATGTGAGGAGGGGTTTTTATATTATAAAGGGTATAAAAAGTGGTTGTGAGTAGAGGAGAGAGAAAATGTTACTGTTCATCTGTATATTTGGGGGGACACTGTTCACCCGTTATAATTTTTTAATATATTTTGAAAGTGGTTGTGAGTGGAAGTGAGAGAAAAATGTAATGATAATATTATTTAATTGAAATGAGAGAGAAAAAGTATTTGTTTTTAGTGGAAATATATTGATACAGGAGTTGTTTTTTAGTGGAATGTATGTATAATTTGATGGATTGGATGTGAATGCTCTTACACCCCCCCTTGTGAGAGGAAAACTGTCGGTCCCACGCAGACCCCACCTGTAAGTATGTGAGAGGAGGGGGGTGAAAAAAGTAGATAGGAGGGTGTAGAAAGTAGCACCCTTTAATAATTCTCTTATATATATATATAAGGTAAGGATATATAGAAAACCACTTTTAGCTAGAAAACCCGGGAAACTCAAAGCTCCCGACTTTTTTTTTTTTTTTTTTAAATAACACATGTAATATACATGTTTTTAAGAGTTTTGGGCAAAAAAAAAAACAAAAAAGCGCCGAAGGGATTTTTTTTTAAAAAAATAAACAATTTTCAGCATTTTTTGCCTAACACGTGTTACACAACAAAGTTGCTGAAATTTGTTTATTTTTTTTAAAAATAATCCTTCGGCGCTTTTTCGATTTTTTTTGCCCAAAACTCTTAAAAACATGTATATTACGTGTGGTAATTTAAAAAAAAAAAAAAAAGTCGGGAGCTTAGAGTTTCCCTGGTTTTCTCACTAAAAGGTGGTTTTCTATTTATCTTTAGCCTATATATATATATATATATTATTTATTAACTAGTCTTAAGCCCCGCGTTGCGGGACAGGGGGTGCAAAACCGTACAACCAGTGTATTTTTGTTTTTGTTTTTTTTTTTGCGAGGGGGGGGGGGGTGCGGGGGCGTAAGACAGGGCTAACCGAACAATGACCAAAACCGGTAAAAACTGTAAATCAAAAACACGAATTTCTAATACCAAGTGACTTACGTAAACTAGCAAATAGACGACATTGAATTTATACTAACAACTTTATTAAAATTTAGGAGTTGTATGATAACTTTATTAGAATTTAGGGGTAGAAAAGTGAATTGTTTAAAGAAAATAACAAAAATACTAAAATTGTTAAACTACAGAGGTGAAAATAAAAGTATACAATAAAAGACGATATAGACTAAAGACGAAATTGCTACTATTCATTGAAATGTTATGAATATGAATTAATATATATAAATATATAAATAATAAGTTAATCAAATGAACAGTAAATTATATTATAATATAATAAAATATTATATACACTTTTTTATATAGTCTTATTATTTTAATATTAAAATTATAATAATTGTTATCTTCTTTACTTTTTAAGTTTGATAAGCTTGGTTTTAACCGGTACTTGTATCGAAAATAGCGGTTCATTATCGGTACATGAAGGTAAAAAACAGCACCAGCGTGGTACATAAAACGCCAAAGTAGGTACCGGATTGAGTTTGATAATCTTTTAGTTCGAGAAATTTGGTACTGCTACCCAGTACTATTTGCTCAACCCTGATCACGGGTACCGTACGAACAATAACGGTATCGTGCAACTTTTTTTTAGTTTCAGGGGGTAGTGATGACCTCGGTGCCAACTGATACCGAATCGGTATTGGTACAGAAAATACCGGTTACGGTATCGGTATATGAAGGTAAAAACAGGTAGCGAACCGGTACCAGGAACGCCAAACGTTAGTACTGAACTGGTACTTAGGATCTTTCGGTTCAGGAAATTCGGTACCGGTACCCGTTACTATTTGCTCATCTCTGACTACGGGTTTCTACCAAACAACATCATTACCATACAACTTTTTTAGTTGATTTTCTTTCGGGTTTTTTAGTGTTTTTTTCTACATTTTTTATTCTTGTCAACGATTCCGTGTGCAACGCGCTCGTAGTGATTTCAAACACATATAAAACAGACTAAATAACAAAATAAGTCCGCCGCAATGCAGCGACGGTTTTTATAACTAGTTATTTTAAAAACTAAACATGTATAAGAAAGTGTATATATACCATTCAAGCTGATGAAAAGACTCTTATCTTTTTTATCTTTTGGGAAGTGGCGTGACTATTAAAACTCTACCCAAAGTTTTGATATCCCAACATAAGATTTCAATTTGCTTATGGTGGAGGAGCCACCCCTTTCATGTATTCTAGCCTCCTTTAATCATGCACTGTCACATAATTTTTATCCTAAACTACGTTCAAACCATCAAAACACTGGTATCACTTATAATATTATTAAAACATAAAGATAATAAATAACTTAGAATTCACAAATAACACAACTTAAAATTGGTAAACTACTTAAAACTTCTTTCTATTGCAGATGAATTCACATGATTTTCCAAACCTCAAGGTGAGATTCAAATTATCTGGGGTCGTATGTCCGTTTATATTCACCAAGGGCTATCCAAATGGCGTCCTCGTTTTGATTTTGTTGATTGTTCATCGCCCTTTGAGCAATTTGTCAAACTTGGCACCATTAAGTTGGATAATATGCCACCTATTCACGAGTTCGTATACTTTGTGGGTTTTGTTACCTATTTTTTCCATGTGACAACCGTCAAAAATCAAGGTATCCGTACAATTAATAAATCTTGATTGATGCTTAATGACTATGCTGAATTATACTTAACTGCTTTCTGATTACTGCATCATACTTACATGTGCATCACATATTGCATGATGTCACTTCATTATTACATGCAAATCATATTGACATAAATGATGCACAAAACACAGTTAGCGGATAACTCAGAAAAATGCTGACGAAGTTCAGTACCTAGACAGACAGTGTTTTAAGACCCAGTATGGGCCAGAGACTAAGTACTACACTAGTATGGTGTGTAGGGAAGTAAGGACCACAAAACTGCATGCCTAAGTGATAGTTTAAGTGCCAAAAACCCACATAAAGTGCTGAATTCGGCATAAATCAGCAAAAATCAGCATTTTAACAAGCTAGTATCATGCAAAAATATGACTAAATGGTCCTGAATGCTTTCCTAAGTGTCGGGAATTAAAAGTGTCACAAAAGGGTACATAAAGAACACTAAACGGTATAGTTTGACACTTTAACGAACCGGTATCTAACCGAACAACCGGACACTACCCGAAACACCAAAATTATACTAGAAGCATTGTTTTAATGTTTCCAAGCTAATTATGGGCGCCAAACACCCTAACACACTATATAACACCATATTAACTTAAACACTAAACACCACACTTGAAATCTAACTAGATTGCTTAACCATCATTAGAAACCAACCAATACCCCCCCCCCCCTGTTATAGACGGTCACCTAGGTGGCCCCACACCTTGATTTCCTTTGATCTCATTTGATTTGTTAAGAGATCATGTTTAGTACTATTGAGACATATTACCCAATGGATTAACCTCTAAACTTGGATATAAGAAAGGCATAGGAGATCAAGACCTCATTATCTTTCACACACAAAAACACACTTACTCTCTCCCTCCTTCTCCTCCCTTACGGTCGAGAATCACCCACCACACCACCACCATTGTCAATCTTTGTTCATCCAATCCCAACTCATCACAAGGTGTTAGAAGCTAAGTTAAGAAGTTTGGAGCTTGTGGATCTTCAAGGACCTCTCTCATTTGCTATTATCCATCACATTTTTCATCTTCATCTTCTAGTGTTCTTCCCTAGCCCTTGTGCTAGTAGTAAGCTTCTTGTCACTTGAATTTACTTGTTATTTAGTTGGTTAAAAGATCATATGATGAAAATCATGAAGAACATCAAGAACCATGAACTTAAAACTTTAACATAAGCTTAATAACATAAGAATACATATTGTTTAGTGTTGTTTTGCTTCTTGATGATTGATTATTGGTGATTATGATGTTAGACATCATATGAAACCTACTAGATTGTGATTAAACACATGATCTAGTAAGTTAAGATGATGATCTTGTGAAAGACCAAGATGATCATACTTTATGTAGACATGAACTTGAATGATAAAATTTGTTTTCATATGTGATGATGATTTAAACAAAATACAAGTCTTGTAAGTGGATGATTTCCAAAATAGTTTTCCCAAGAAACTAAGTTAAATAACAAGATTTACATAGGCTTGGTTCTTACATAAACAAACAATATTTTTAATGGTTAAACAAGTGTAGAAACACTTGTGTAACAAAAAGATTACATAAAGAAGCATTTTTAGAAAATGTGATTGGAAGTTGTAAACACCCAACTTCTTTAAAAATGGAGTTTTTAAAGAAGTAAATACATTTTAAAGGGTAACTAAACCTACTAAAAACACTAGTAAGTTACTACAAGTTTTTATAAAAGTTCAAGTTCATGTTGTTGTGTAAATTACATAATTTTGGCACTTGGTAAGTGTTGATTGAGTTGTTGATTGTTTGTAATGATTTTAAAAAGAAAATGATATGCTTTGAAAGCATGGGAACCTTCATTTTTAGGGGAGACTATGGCAAAATTTTCTAAAAATATAAACACTTAGAAAAATATTTTCAAACAAGTATTTACAAGTATATTTTAACCATGAGTTTCCATATAAACTTTGCCATAATTTTTGTTACAAAAATACAAATATTGGAGGTTGATTTTTATAAATAAAAATGGCTAGATACATATTAAAGACATGTGTGTGAATATTTGTATACTTTGTGTAATAGTTATATTATTTTAGGGTTAAAGTAATATAACTTGACAAAATACCAAGAAATTACAATCCAAAATAATACCAAAAATCCCAAGGAATAAATATACAAGTTACACACATAATATTGTGAAACCGAACGAAAGAATGCAACTTACAAAATATTCCAGAAAATATATTTATAAATATATTTTTGGTAAATAATATTTTGGACACAAGAAATGATAATATGATTTTTGTAAATATTACCAAGTTATATCATATTTTTGACAAGGAGAAAATATATTATTTTTGGGAAGTAAAAATATATTTTCTTGGAAATTTTAGAAGATATATAATTTTTGGAAAAATATATATTTTCTTGAATAAACTTGAAATACAATATTTTTGGGTAAAAATAAGTTTATATATATTTTCTAAAGTTAGACTTGAAAATATATTATTTTGGAACTACAAATATTTTGCCAAAAGGAAAAATTATGAATAATTTTTCTAAGTAATAATTCTTAAATATATATATTTTGGGAAATATATATATTAGTGGACTTTTATTAGACAAAATATTCCGGAAAGTTTAACACAAAATTGAGTATAAAAATAATTAACAATTACAAGAAAATACGTATTCTCGTACATATAAATACACGCCGGAATACGAATACACATGTATGGGATACCCCCATCCTTGGGAAGAAAATGCGAATATAAATACTTGAGAAGTATTATTACGAAGATATTGTTTAACAATTATTCCAAAATTTATAAATATAATTTAAGTTGAAATATTAATTATTTTGACAATAATTATATAAATTGGAATGATATCAGAAACGTAACTCAAAAACGTAAATACTAAGACAAGGCACGACCCGTTCGTCTAATAGACGCTAGTACATTGTAGGTAGTCATGTTTGCTGAAGGGATTTGAGTTACGAGTACTGAAGACGCAAGACAGTGAGTTCATGTCCCCCTTTTCTTTTAACTGTTTTCAGTTTTATAACTTCGGGGGTGAAATACATGTTTAAATTGTTTACAAACGTTTTATACATGGTATGGTTAGCTAAGGAAGGTTACTGCTTGGTCATGTGAGTGGTGGGTACAAAACTTAAGGCCATTAATCCTCGTCGTAGGACCGAGGGACATGAGTGATAGATCTATTTGGGTGTAGCGAGCCCACACCCATGAGGACCAGGGTGGCCCATGTGGTGACTATGTCCACATACTAAAGCCGTGGCAAAATCCGCTAGGTTTGAGTTTTCCTGGATCACTTCACACATACCATTGGCCTTGCAAACCATTGGTGGTCTGTTTTTCCTTATTGCTTCATACCAGGATTTACATACATACATACATACTTACAGTTTATTCATACACAGACAAACACATGAACTCGCTCAACTTTTGTTGATGTTTTCAAATTACATGTATTTCAGGGAATTAAGTGGATCTGGCGGGTGTTTGCATGTTTCAAGCTGCGTCGTGAATAAAAAGATGTCATCCGAAGTCATTAGGGTTTAGGAGATGTATCTTAATCATGGACGAGATACATGGTTCTAAACTCGGTTTTATTTAAGGTCTTTTGTTGAGTCTTCGTGAACTCTTTTAAACATGTCATGGTTTGTAATTTAAATTTGGAGTCTACGTTTCAGACAAGTATGTTGTGGTATTTTCCAAACTTAATTTATGGATGAACATCTACTGGTTTTATCATATAGTGTTGTTATGATTGATTGCTATGGTATTAAGAAAGTCACACCATAATCACGCTTCCGCAAAAGTCAGGGTGTGACAGCTTGGTATCAGAGCTTCGATCGTAGCGAACTAGGATTCTTTCTCGAGTCTAGACTACGATCATTAGGGCTCTCACGAAAATGTTTTCATAACATAATTTCATTGCATACACAAAACGTCCAGATCCAGGAAACAAACATTTTTACAAACAAAAGACACGAAACACATTACAAAATTTATGTTCATAATTCCGTCTAAGAGACTGGGAGGTTCAGTCTGAAAGGCTGGGTAGTTCAGTTTGAGAATCTGGGGAGGTTTAGTCTGAGAGACTAGGTAGTTCAGTCTGAGAGGCTGGGTGGGATAGTCTGGGGAGACTAGGATGAATACATGCTTACCTTGTTACTACTTACATGCTTATTTGATGATTGTTGATGTATGTGCATATGTTATTGTTTTGTTACAGACACCATGTCCTCATCTGAGAGTGGACTGTCAGATACTGTAGACCCCATGGCCATTGTGTCGGACGATGAGATTGTCCAAGACCCTGAGATTTTTACCTCTGACACTGAGAGTGACGATGACGATGATTTCCAGCCTTTTGCATTACCTGATTTTGGAGACGATATACCGCCTGCTGATGGTTTACCCGACGAGGATCCTTTTCTCGCTCCTATTCCTGACCAGGACCATCTCATCCTCGGACATCCCGACGATGAGCATGTCGTGGTTCCGATCCTCGCCCCTTTTCCTCTTGCGGCTTTTCCTCTTGAGGATTTGCCTTTTGATGAGCTGTCTGATGATGATGTTGATCTTTTCAGTGATGGTCCCCCTGATGTTGCTCAGGGAGATGGGGTTCCAGCTGATGATGTTATTGTTATTCCGCTTGTTGAGATTCCTATCGTTGAGGTTTCATCTGATCATTTTGGTCCGGATTCTTTCGAGTCTGTGTTATCCACTACTTTGCATGCATTGGGATTGCAGCGTTACCCCACTGATTCTGATTCTGATATGGCCCTGTCTGTTGCACCTGCTATTCCACACGACTTTGATCATGATGTTGAGCCTGGACATGAGATTGACTTTGTTCCCGACGATCAGCATTTTGATGCACCCGCTGATCTCGAGCCGATACCTGCTGATCCTGAGCAGGCACTTGCTCCTGAGCCTATACCTGCCCCTGATCCTCTGCCTGATCATGACCCTGTACCTGTTGACATACCCGTTGTTGCACCACTTGTACCCGATCCGATCCTTGCACACGCCGACCATGCTGTTTTTGCTGATCAGATAGACCCCCATTACGCATTCACCAGCAATGGGTGGATAGAAGACGATGATGATATGCCCCTTTTGTTGAGCCTGTTACTCCCCCACCTGCACCTACACATGCACATGTTGACGTTGCCCCGTTTCACCCACATGTGTCTGATATACACCGCACTGACCTGCCGATCACATTCTTGCAGGATATCCCTCCACCCCATCCAGGGGAAGGTCCGTCCAGCCAGCAGCCTCGCCATGTTCCACCCGTGTCAGCCGCATTCCCCTTCATGCCACAGTTTACACCTGCTACTCATTTTGCTTCTGCACCGTCGGGCGAGCCACTCATATGGTTTCCGCCAAATACTATGCTAGTTTCTGATCCATACCATCCCTCCCACTTTATTGGCTACACGAGGGATGAGCTATTCCTGTCCTTGCAGCTTCAGCAGGAAATTTTGTGTCGTAGAGTCATGGAGCTAGAGAGGATTCCACGTCCTCCACCTTGTACATGCCAGTCACCTTTCGCGACTCCACCTGCTCCTCTTCTGCCATACCCAGATTTTGACATTCGATTTCTTACCATGGAGCAGCAGATTAGTTATCTGTTGCGTCGCGTTCATGCTCTTGAGGAGGAGTTAGCACATGTGCGCAGTTTACTTTTCGTTCCTCCACCTCCTCCTCCTCCACCATCAGCATAGTCGGTTTTTGGTTTTATGAAGGTAGCTTACTTTTGATGAGAGTGTCGCTATTGAGCCCAGCATGCACAACCTTTTGAAGACCACTTTTTGATTTTATGACTGTTGTAGTTTGATGGATATTTTGGACAAGGGTAGTGTGACCCTGTAGTCCATTTTGATGTAATATGGTACATTTGTAGAACATGTAAAACTGTATTTGTGGTCGATGATATATGAAAGCTCAATCGCAACATTCTCATTATATACATTGTTGAATTATACATTGGTGATATGAATGTGATGTTATGTGTTTACTTGCGATGAAAAATGTTATTACATACACGTACTACATACTTATATGCATAAGACCTGATCTATACAATCTTCTTTAGAAGATACCTCCTCGAAGAGACAACCAGCTGCCCACAAAAGAGGCTGAGCTACAAGAACGGATTTCACGAGCGATAGCACAACACGAGGCCTTGTGCTCTAAATATAGCGGAGGTACCTCAGGAAGTAACCCACCTCTTGGTAATGTTTAAGTCACTAAAGACACATTACGTTACATTTGGATATTTCATGTGCGTTTGCTAATGCTTTCTGTGAATGATGTTGCTTGTACAGGCTGTACCTATAAGCAGTTCCTAGACTGTAAGCCTCTGAATTTCGACGGCACCGGGGGTGCTGTAGCTTTTGTTGGATGGACGGAGAAAACTGATTCTGTGATAAGAATGAGCGAGTGTGCTCCGGAGCACCAGGTCACCTACATCTCTGGATTGTTCTTAGATGGAGCGCTATCATGGTGGAATCTCCAAGTTCAGACCTTGGGAGAAGAGGCTGCTTATGCCATGACCTGGGACGAAATGAAGGAACACATGCGCAAGAAATATTGTTCAAGGACCGAGATCCAGAAATTGGAAACTGAGTTTTGGAACGTCAAGATGGATGGTCCAAAGATTGCTGAATCACGACCTATCTCACGTCGTTCCTTACATGGTTGATCCGGAATTCAAGTGCATCGAGCGTTTTACTTGGGGATTGGCACCCCAAATCATGAGCATGGTGACGACGTCAAAGCCTGCCACGATCACTGAGGCTATTGATCTGAGTGTGGCACTAACTGAAGAAGCGATCAGGTTGAACAAGTTCTCGATTTCTAACCAAAAGAAGAAGGAGACTCACGTTGAGTCATCAAGTGAGAACAAAAGGAAGTTCTCAAACTTCAAGAAAGGTACCAACAGTGCTAATAAGAAGAAGGATGTGAACCCACCAGCTGATGTCAAGACTGGTGTTGAAAACAAAGGAAAAGGGTATATGGGCACTCTGCCCAAATGTGATGTGAGCCAGTACCATCATGCCAGCCAGTGCCGAGTTAGGAAATGTGAGTCTTGTGGAAAGGTTGGTCATTCGAAGGAGATGTGCTGGGCTAGTACTGGTCGTGGTAATGGTGGTCAGAGAGGTTATGGCAACGGGAATGGAAACAATAACCGTGGTGGAAATGGGTATGGAAACCGCAATCAAGGAGGAAGTAGCGGTAATGGTAATCGTGGTAATTTTGGAAATCAAGCTGGTAGTGGAAACCGTGGAGCAAACAACAACCAGGGTGGTAATGGAAACCGAAATGGTCGGGGACCAGGTTGCTTTAACTGTGGAAGGGTTTTCAACATCGGAGCTAGGGAAGCTCGCCAAGATCCGAACGTAGTCACTGGTACGTTCCCTATCAACAAATTTTTTGCATCTGTACTGTTTGATACTGGTGCCGGTTATAGTTTTGTATCCCTAGAATTTAAGAATATACTTGGGTTGGTAGCTAGTAAGCTAGATATTCCGTACTCGATAGAGCTAGCTAATGGAAAGCTAGTAAAAGCGAACGAAGTCATTAGAGGTTGCGTAATAGAGCTTGGGGAGCGTGAGTTTACGCTTGATCTTCTGCCAGTCAAGTTGGGAAGCTTTGACGTGGTAGTCGGAATGGATTGGTTATCAAGTAACCGAGCGGAGATCGTATGTCACGAGAAGATCATTCGCATTCCGATGGCGAATGGAGAGACGATTGTGGTGCATGGGGAGAAGCACGATACGTCTCTAAGGATTATCAGTTGTTTGAAAGCCCGAAGATGTTTGCAGAAAGGATGTGTTGCCTTCTTGGCACACATTATGGACAAAGAAGCCGCTGAGCCAAAGCTGGAAGACATCCCAGTCGTGAAGGAATATCCTGAAGTCTTTCCCGAAGACTTGCCAGGATTGCCGCCGCAAAGACAAGTCGAGTTTCACATTGACTTAGTTCCAGGCGCCGCGCCTATAGCTAAGGCACCTTATCGACTTGCACCCTAAAAATGCAGGAGTTGTCAACACAACTTCAGGAACTTTTGGACAAGGGATTTATCAGACCAAGCTTCTCGCCTTGGGGAGCTCCAGTTTCGTTTGTTAAGAAGAAGGACGGTAGTTTCCATATGTGTATCGACTACCGAGAGCTAAACAAGTTGACCATTAAGAATCGGTATCCTTTGCCAAGGATTGATGACCTGTTCGATCAACTACAAGGTTCGAGTTTCTACTCCAAGATCGATCTTCGATCAGGTTATCCCAAGTTGAGAATTCAAGAGGAGAGTATTCCAAAGAAGGCCTTTAGAACTCGATATGGACACTACGAGTTCCTGGTTATGCTGTTTGGTTTAACAAACGCGCCAGTAGTGTTTATGGATTTGATGAATAGAGTCTGCAAGCCATATCTCGATAAATTTGTGATTGTGTTTATCGACGATATTTTGATTTATTCAAAGACGAAGGAAGAACATGAGCAACATCTAAGAGCTATCTTAGAGCTGCTCAAGGAAGAGAAATTGTACGCAAAGTTCTCGAAGTGCGAATTCTGGTTGTGCGAGGTTCAGTTCCTTGGTCACGTGGTAAACGGAGATGGAATTCATGTGGATCCCACCAAGATTGAGGCGATCAAGAATTGGGAGACTCCGAAGACGCCAACCGAGATCCGTCAGTTCTTAGGTTTAGCTGGTTATTATCGCACATTTATTGAGGATTTTTTGAAAATCGCTCAACCTTTGACCTCCCTTACTTAGAAGGATAAGAAGTACGAATGGGGAGATAAGCAAGAGGAAGCATTTCAGTTGTTAAAGAACAAGCTTTGCGATGCACCAATTTTATCCCTACCCAAAGGCACTGACGACTTCGTGGTATATTACGATGCCTCGCGTCAAGGTTTAGGTTGCGTGCTGATGCAGCGACAGAAGGTTATAGCTTATGCTTCGCGCCAATTGAAGGTTCATGAGAAGAACTACACCACGCATGATTTGGAACTAGGCGCAGTGGTGTTTGCTTTAAAGATCTGGCGACATTACGTGTTTGGCACCCGATGCACGATCTTTACTGATCACAAGAGCCTGCAACATATATTTGATCAAAAGGAGCTTAACATGAGGTAGCGACGATGGGTTGAGTTGTTAAATGATTATGATTGCGAGATCAAGTACCACCCAGGAAAGGCGAATGTAGTAGCAGATGCCTTGAGTCGAAAAGAGAGAATCAAGCCCATAAGGGTTAGGGCTTTGGAAATGATCATTCAGACAGACCTCTCGTTGCGCATTCGTGTCGCGCAGAGAGAAGCTCTTAAGGAAAAGAATCTTGAGGATGAATATCTCCGTGGGATGGAGAAACAGTTAGTACCCAATAAGGAAGGAACATTGTGTTTTATGGGAAGAATTTGGGTTCCCCTCTTTGGTGGTCTTAGAAACGTGATTTTCGATGAAGCTCACAAGTCGAGGTACTCGATCCATCCTGGAGCAGATAAGATGTACCAGGATTTGAAGGATTTCTATTGGTGGCCGAGATTGAAAGGTGATGTTGCAACGTATGTTGGCAAATGTTTGACTTGTGCCAAGGTAAAGGCCGAATATCAGAAGCCTTCAGGTCTTCTGCAACAACCTGAAATACCCATGTGGAAATGGGAGCAGATTTCAATGGATTTTATAACAAAGTTACCAAAGACACCCAGAGATCATGACACGATTTGGGTAATCGTAGACCGTCTGACAAAATCTGCACACTTTTTGGCGATCAAGGAAAAGGATAACACTAGTAAGTTGCTGAGATGTACCTCAGAGAGATAGTTGCACGACATGGAGTGCCTATCTCGATTATTTCTGATAGAGACAGAAGATTTGTGTCGAGGATTTGGCAATCCTTCCAAGAAGCCTTTGGTTCTCAGTTAAATCTGAGTACTGCTTTCCATCCGCAGACAGATGGCCAGAGCGAACGAACGATTCAAACGCTAGAAGATATGTTGCGAGCTTGCGTAATGGACTTGGGTGGCAATTGGGACACTCACTAACCTTTGGTAGAGTTCTCATATAACAACAACTACCATGCAAGCATTCAAGCTGCACCGTTTGAAGCCCTCTACTGGGCAGATGCGGGTGATAGACATCTTGTTGGTCCCGAATTGGTTCAAGAGACGACTGATAAGATCATACAGATCCGAGAACGCATTAAGGCGGCTCGTGATCGACAAAAGAGCTAGGCAGACCAAAGGAGGAAACCTTTGGAGTTTGAAGTGGGAGACATGGTTTTACTAAAAGTCTCACCTTAGAAAGGTGTAGCACGCTTTGGGAAGCGTGGAAAGTTGAACCCACGATATATTGGACCGTTCAAAATCCTGGAGAGGATTGGTCTTATAGCTTACAAGTTGGATCTACCCGCAGAACTGAATGGAGTTCATGATACGTTTCATGTATCTAATCTGAAAAAGAGTCCAACTCAAGAAACAGTTGTCATTCCTGCCGATGAAGTCCACATTGACGACACACTCCACTTTACCGAAGAACCGGTTGAGGTTACTGATTGGAAGGTTAACAAGACGCGTAGGAGTAGTGTTAAACTCGTCAAGGTTCGATGGAACGCACGTCACGGCCTAGAATACACTTGGGAGCATGAGGACCGCATGAAAGCAAAATACCCGCATTTATTCCCCAACTCCCCTACAGCTAGTAGCAGAACTAAAATTTCGGGACGAAATTTTCTTAACATGGGGAGAATGTGACAAACGTCAAAAATCCAGGTATCCGTACAATTAATTAATCTTGATTGATGCTTAATGACTGTGCTGAATTATACTTAACTGCTTTCTGATTACTGCATCATACTTACATGTGCATCATATATTGCATGATGTCACTTCATTATTACCTGCAAATCATATTGACATAAATGATGCACAAAACACAGTTAGCGGATAACTCAGAAAAATGCTGACGAAGTTCAGTACATAGACAGACAGTGTTTTAAGACCCAGTATGGGCCAGAGACTAAGTACTACACTAGTATGGTGTGTAGGGAAGTAAGGACCACAAAACTGCATGCCTAAGTGATAGTTTAAGTGCTGGGAAGTGCATAAAACCCACATAAAGTGCTGAATTCAGCATAAATCAGCAAAAATCAACATTTTAACAAGCTAGTGTCATGCAAAAATATGACTAAATGGTCCTGAATGCTTTCCTAAGTGTCGGGAATTAAAAGTGTCACAAAATGGTACATAAAGAACACTAAACGGTATATTTTGACACTTTAACGAACCGGTATCTAACCGAACAACCGGGCACTACCCGAAACACCAAAAATTATACTAGAAGCATTGTTTTAATGTTTCCAAGCTAGTTATGGGCCCCGAATACCCTAACACGCTATATAATACCATATTAACTTAAACACTAAACACCACACTTGAAATCTAACTAGATTGCTTAACCATCATTAGAAACCAACCAATACCCCCCCCCCCCCCTTGTTGTGGACGGTCACCAAGGTGGCCCCACACCTTGATTTCCTTTGATCTCATTTGATTTGTTAAGAGATCATGTTTAGTAATATTGAGACATATTACCTAATGGATTAACCTCTAAACTTGGATATAAGAAAGGCATAGGAGATCAAGACCTCATTATCTTTCACACACAAAAACACACTTACTCTCTCCCTCCTTCTCCTCCCTTACGGCCGAGAATCACCCACCACACCACCACCATTGTCAATCTTTGTTCATCCAATCCCAACTCATCACAAGGTGTTAGAAGCTAAGTTAAGAAGTTTGGAGCTTGTGGATCTTCAAGGACCTCTCTCATTTGCTATTATCCATCACATGTATCATCTTCATCTTCTAGTGTTCTTCCCTAGCCCTTGTGCTAGTAGTAAGTGTTAGTGCATACGTCTGTCGACTTCGTCTTGTATCGAGTCATGTATTGTATTAGATAAGTCGGGGCACGCAAAATGAGAAAAGTGTGTTTGTAGGTATTTCGCACGAAATTACACATAGGTAATTTCGTACGAAATTAGATGGTGATTTCGCACGAAATTAGATTTCGTGTGAAACTAATTTCGCTTGGGCTATTCCGTGCGAAATTAGCTTGCCTATAAATACCTTTGATGCCTTGTCATTTGTAACTTTCCGGATTCAGTACCGAAGTGCTGCCGAAGTGTCTACTCGCTGTAAATCTTTGTCAAATCAATCAAAAGACAGTTTAAAGTGTATATCTAGCTGAATTGAACTTGATACGTTTATTTCCGCCTCTCGTATTGAGAAAAACTCTTCTGATCGACTCATTCGGGTCAGAAAACGATCCTACAAGTGGTATCAGAGCTCAGGAGGAAGAGTTCATACCAATTCAGCTGCAAATTCTGCTTTCACGGTTAAAATGTCTTGAATTTCACACATTATACGCGCAATAGTGTTTTAACAAAGCCTTGAAAGTTTCAGACTTAAAATCAGACAAAAACCTAATCAATTTTGGCAAAAACAGCTCGAGATGATGACATCAGCAGTATTTCGCACGTAATAAGGCTTATTTCGCTTGAGTAGTTCCACATGAAATTACTTATTTCGCACCAGATTGTAATTTCATTTGGGAGGTCCACACGAAATCAGTAATTTCGCATCAAAGTGTAATTTCGTTTGAGAGATCCACATGAAATCACCTATTTTGTTTGAAAGGGTGTTATTTCGCACGAAATCAGTGATTTCGCACAGGATTGGTTATTTCGCTTGAACAGGGTAATTTCGCACCAAAGGGTATTTTGTTTGAAGGAGTGATTTCGTTTGAAAGTGTCTGTTTGTGAAATTTTGAAACCGAATCATGGAAGAGGAATTTTACAACGCCTTTGCTACTCCAATTAGTATTGTTCAAAACACAATGTTGGAAAACGAAACGGGTACCATGCAAAAACCGCCAAAGCTTATGAACATTGGGAAGAACGATTTGAGAATTGGGTTCAAGCAAATTATTTGGATGCTTGGGAATGTGTTGAAACGAAATATGTTAGAACGATGACTGATGATGAGGAGATTATTGCAATTAAAGATCTAAGTGCAGAAGATAAAAAGAAATACAAAGATGAAAAAATGATGACAAGTCTTTTGCATCAAGTTGTGAAAGAAGATATCTTGGTTTTATTGCAACACAATGGAACTGCTTATTCTATCTGGAAAGCATTAAAATCAAAGTTTGTCGGTAGTAAAGAGATGATTAAGAACAAAAAATCACTTTTGAAGAAAGAATTCGATCTATTTCGTGGTTTGAGAACTGAAAGCACTAAGCAGATTATCGAAAGATATTGTAATCTGTTAGTCCAAATGAAGAGAGTGAGCATCACAAAAGATAATGAAGAGTTGATAGAAAAGTTGGTTGATGCATTGCCACATGAAACTTGGGGCACATATCTTATGATGTTGAGAAATAAGAAAGATTTTGGGAATTTGACACTGGGAAAGTTCATTGAAAAACTTGAAGCTCAGGAAATGGAACAAAGAAAGATCTCAAGAATGAAGGATTTTGATTGTGAACAAGATATCAGTCTTTATTACAAAGGAGGTACTAGTGATAAGACCAACATGTCACCAAAGGTTGAGACTGCTTTCAATGCTAAGAGTTCGTCTGGAGGGTCATCTAAAGGATCAAACAGCAAAACAAGTTTTTCTTCATATCCATCATTTGATCCAAACTTGTCAACAACAAAGAATGGCAAGATGCTTCAATGCAACATTATATTAAACCTTGAAAATGATCAAAATTTTTCGGAAGAGGTTGTAAAAAGTCACATGTCTTTGTTGGGAACTGTACTGGAGTCAGATGGAAGTCTAGTAGCAGGAAGGATCGGGAATCCAATGCTGAAAAAAGAGGATTACGATCAGATTGATGCTGAGGAGATGGAATTGATGGATATAAAGTGGTGTTTGGCGAGTGTTTTGAGAAGAGCCGAAAAGTTTAAACAAATTACGGGAAGAGATGATTTCCGTGATGCAAATGTTTCTACTTTAGGTTTTGATAAATCTAAAGTTACTTGTTTTCGTTGCAGGGAAAAAGGACACTTCAAGAGAGAGTGTACAAATCGCGAAGCAAGTGGAGCTCAAAATCCGTTCAACAACAATGATTATTATCGGAAAGCAATTTATCATCAAGTTGCTCAGCAATCACATCAACAACAACCACAAACTGCTCATGCCAGGAAGGAGATTGAAGAATCATCAAAGAGAGCTTGTATGGTGAATCAAGATGATAAAAAGTCAACAAAAGGATTCAGTTGGGATAAATATATTTCAGCTGACAGCAAAGCATGTCTGATAGATCATGATGATGAAAGACTACCAGAAGGTTTTAGCTGGAAAAATTTCAGTTGGGATGACTATGATCCTAACAAAACTTCAAATCACAAAGCTTTTGTTGCTCGAGTTGCTGAAGACAGTGATAATGATGATGATTATTATGCAAGGAGAATGGAAGAGCATTTAAAATTGATGGAAGAGAGTGACAGTGATGATGGAAAAGTTAAAAAGAAAAAGAAGAAAGTTAAAAAAACCGTCAGCAGTGATGATGAAGAAGTTCCTGTGATAAGGAAGAAAATAAAAGACATTCCAGTTTTTAAAGTTGATACAGAAGCTGATGCACAAAAGATTCAGGTGAAATGTGAGAATTGTGAAGCAGTGAAGAAACAAAACAGTACTTTGATTCATAACATGAACAGATTGAAAGAATCATATGATGTTCTAAACAAAGCAATGAATCAGTACAATCAGTCAAGCAGTGAGCAAGCAACAGCAATGAAGACACTTCAAGGAGCTTTCATGACAAAGCAGAAAGTGGTCAACAATTATATTGAGAAATGTGTTGTGCTTGAACAGAAATTGGAAACCCAGAGGATTGAAACAGAGAGAGTAAATAGATTGTTAAAAAGTTACTCATGTACTTCTTATGTTATTGACAGGATTTATCCAACCGTTGAAGGCATGAAGGCATTTGATGAAGATGAAGTATCTGAAGACAAGAGTTCTGAAAAGAAGAAGGATCCTGAAATAAAGACATCTGGTAAGAAACAAAGTGCCAGTTACAACAAGTGTCCACCCCCGCTTGAAAATGAATATTCTCCACGAAATCCAAATTCAGAAAGAGTAAAAAAGACAACCAATTTACAATGGGAGTCTGAGTCTTCAGAAAAGTTGCCAGACAACATCGATGTCACTTTCACATCGTCTGACACTGATCATGAGTCCGAATTAATAAAGAAAGTGGTCGATCAGGTATTGGATAACGATGAAACCGAGGAGTCAAAGTCGGAGTCAAATTCAGAGTCAAAGTCTGATACATCAAGTCCAACAGTCAAAAAGGGCAAACGGGTTTACAATAAAGAGTTTTTGTTATCAAAATCTAATTTGAATGATGAAACAGTCAAAGTAGCATATACTTTGAATGATTCTGACAAATTATATTCTGATGAAGAATTTCCAATAAGAGGTGTTAAAACTGAAATGATAAAAAAGGTTTTCAAACTAACAGAAATTAATATTTCTGAAATAAAAGATGTAAATCTTTCTGAAAAACCTAAAAAGTACACTTCAAGAGATCAACAGAGATTAAACAAGAAAAAGGGTTACAGTTCTGGTTCAGGTTTTCAAAAGAAACCAAACCATAACGGTAATTTCAAAAGGAAAGGTCTTGGTTTTATTCCACCGAAAAATCATAAAAATGAGAAAACTTATAAAACAAAAACTGTGTTTGTTTCAGGAACATCAACTGAAGAAGAAGAGGATCAATTGTTCAGAAAGCAGACAAACAAAGAATTCCTTGCTAAGAAGCAAGATGAAATGAAGAATGAAGCTGCTCAAAGGAAGGAGACGAGAACTTGTTTTCAATGCAAAACAGTTGGTCATATTGCCAGGAATTGTTCAAAGGCAATTCAAACAAAACATGGAGTCTCTATTAAACAGAAAGAAAAGATGGTTGAGAATGAACTATCAACTAAACAATTCAAAGTTTTCAAAAATTCAAAATTTGAGGTTGGTGAGTGTTCAAAAAGGTTTTACAAGAGAAAAACAAATCTTGACAACCAAAAGTGGGTTGTTAAGAAATCTGATGATAGTTCTAGCAATGATTCTGATTCGTCGAAATCAGATGAGCTATTTTCTGGTGATGAATCTGATTCCACAAAGTCAGAGGAGCCACATGTTGAACCAAAATTTGAGAAATCAGTTCCGCCAATGGATGATGTCAATTTTCCACCATTGAGGGCTGAAAATTTTAAACAAAAAGTTGGTAAAGTTGAAATTTCAAATCAATTTTTCTCATAAAAGAAAGAATTTGATATTGTAAAAGCTTTTAACCCCACAGTTCAAAATATTTTTGGAAAAATGGTTGACGGTAAGGTCAAAGGGGTAAAGGAATTTTATGAGAAGAAAACAAAGAAACCAGGTAAATATGGGTCATCCCAGGTTTGTGACTGGGATGGAACCTATTATGATTGAAAACCAGGACTAGCCGGAGCTTCCAGGTTGGTAAGAGTGAAGCAGGAATCGGCATCTTTCTTGAGAAATTCACGAAAGTGATTTCGACTTACAAGTGGTTATTGGTTTGTTCTTACAAGTGGTAAATCAGGGAGATTAAGTTGTACTTGATTTTCTACAAGTGGTATTTGTTGGTTGATTTTAAACTGTTATATTTTTCAAAAGGTTGAAGATGAAAGAACAAAGTGATGAACTAAACCCTAACCTACAAGTGGTTATATGAAATCAACAAAACTAATTTTCCGGAAAAACCATTTGATTAAAACAAACTTAAGTGTTTTGAAATCACAATGGGAAAATAGTTTGTTGTAAGGGGGAGTTCTGATTGTTTATGCCAAGTGGATGGCGATTTGAAGCAATTCACAACAGTTGTCATGTTACTTGTACAGTTTGTTTTCAAATTTTTTTTAAAATGCTTTTGCATTTTAGGGGGAGTAAGAATTTCAGAAAATCCAAAAACAGTTGAAAAATTGAAAAAGTCAAAAACATGATAAAATTCAAAATGAGTTTTGTTGTATAAAAGAGGAAATGATAGTACATCAGTGGACTATCACAGCATGCTAAAGAATTGGAAAGTCAAATGTGATAAACGGTCTCACTGATGATGTGCCAGTAGGTTTTTACACATTTAGTAGATTGTGACGAGATATAAACCTAAATTTCAAACTTACTTATATTGTGGGGAACATCTCTCGGATATATGGGTAACCCCCCGAAATCTTGTTTGAAAGGTCCCTCTTTATGAGATACTAGGTCTTTATGCTCAGTGATATCTAGGGTATTATTCCGGGACTTCTGATTTTGCGGAAGCAATGGCCTAGTCCCGTATAATACTTTACGCTTGCTTGAAATATAGCACCACCCTCAGTACAAAAAATGATGAAACATTGCAAAATGCTAATCATGTGCTGTTGAAGAAAAGATTCTCTAAAGGGAACACACCAAAAGTCGAAGCCATCATCTCTCTGATTTTGCGGAAGCAATAGCCTGAGCTCTCATGGCCCTCGCATTTTAACCCTTTACAGATATCATCTAGGTATACTCACCTGTAAGACTGAATATTGGGATCTGGATACGGGAGTATATTCTGAGGTGGGACACGCGAATAAGTTCAAGTGCTTAAAACATTAATATCATATCTCGAAACAGTTGAACTTTGTGTGAAAATTTAAGTGGACCAGTATACTGACAATCTAAGTGAATCGTTTAGAACTGACAATGCATAAAGCTTAATGGTGTTGGTGATTTGTCTCAGAAACTAATATGATTCTCTTACACAAACTCGAAAAAATATTGTTTGTAAATATTTCTTTACTGCATTTTCATTCTAATCAAAAATCCAAAAAGATTTTAAGTGTGTTTTAGCATAATTTTTTGAAAAATTCAAAAAGATTTTCGACAACTGATGTTGGAGAGCTGATTTTCAAAATTCCAAGTGCTAAGCATGATGAACATAAGGTTTGGGAGAGTTTGTTTGAGATGTTTGAGATGAAAAAGTTCTTGAAAATGAAAATGTTATTTTTACAAGTGGTCATCAGAGATTTTGAAATGAAAATTGTTATAATCAAATCTACCTCACAATAAGAGTGGTGTTGTTGAATAAAATCTACTTGTAATTTCTAAATTTGTCAAATTATAAATTTGTGAAATTTATTTTCGGGTAGAGATTGTGCAGGTAAGCCAGGTTTTGATCCTGAGCAAGATGTGAGCCAGTTCACAATCTTGAATCTGTGGAAGCCAGAGTACGATCCCAGCATAATTCAAGGGGGAGTCTGCTAGCAAAGGGGAGTCTGAAGATAGTAGAGCCAGTTTTAGATCCTGTGGCTACAGAGAGCCAAGAGTCTTTCCTGAACCTGTGAGAAACTTAAGGAATCAAGAGACCTGTTCAAGAAGAGCACAGAGCCAGGTTGAGATTTTGGAAAAGAAAGAAGAGAAGAGAGAAAGATTGAGGATGTTTTACATTGTTAGATATTTTGGAGAAATTGTAAAGACTGATAAAGACTGAAGATGTTGAAGACATGTATTGAAGACTCGTCGACATCCGAGGGGGAGTCTGTTAGTGCATACGTCTGTCGACTTCGTCTTGTATCGAGTCTTGTATTGTATTAGATAGATCAGGGAACACAAAACGAGAAAAAGTGTGTTTGTAGGTATTTCGCACGAAATTACACATAGGTAATTTCGTACGAAATTAGATGGTGATTTCGCACGAAATTAGATTTCGTGTGAAACTAATTTCGCTTGGGCTATTCCGTGCGAAATTAGCTTGCCTATAAATACCTTTGATGCCTTGTCATTTGTAACTTTCCGGATTCAGTACCGAAGTGCTGCCGAAGTGTCTACTCACTGTAAATCTTTGTCAAATCAATCAAAAGACAGTTTAAAGTGTATATCTAGCTGAATTGAACTTGATACGTTTGTTTCTGCCTCTCGTATTGAGAAAAACTCTTCTGATCGACTCATTCAGGTCAGAAAACGATCCTACAGTAAGCTTCTTGTCACTTGAATTTACTTGTTATTTAGTTGGTTAAAAGATCATATGATGAAAATCATGAAGAACATCAAGAACCATGAACTTAAAACTTTAACATAAGCTTAATAACATAAGAATACATATTGTTTAGTGTTGTTTTGCTTCTTGAATATTGATTATTGGTGATTATGATGTAAGACATCATATGAAACATACTAGATTGTGATTAAACACATGATCTAGTAAGTTAAGATGATGATCTTGTGAAAGACCAAGATGATCATACTTTATGTAGACATGAGCTTGAATGATAAAATTTGTTTTCATATGTGATGATGATTTAAACAAAATACAAGTCTTGTAAGTGGATGATTTCCAAAATAGTTTTCCCAAGAAACTAAGTTAAATAACAAGATTTACATAGGCTTGGTTCTTACATAAACAAACAATATTTTTAATGGTTAAACAAGTGTAGAAACACTTGTGTAACAAAAAGATTACATAAAGAAGCATTTTTAGAAAATGTGATTGGAAGTTATAAACACCCAACTTCTTTAAAAATGGAGTTTTTAAAGAAGTAAATACATTTTAAAGGATAACTAAACCTACTAAAAACACTAGTAAGTTACTACAAGTTTTTATAAAAGTTCAAGTTCATGTTGTTGTGTAAATTACATAATTTTGGCACTTGGTAAGTGTTGATTGAGTTGTTGACTGTTTGTAATGGATTTAAAAAGAAAATGATATGCTTTGAAAGCATGGGAACCTTCATTTTTAGGGGAGACTATGGCAAAATTTTCTAAAAATATAAACACTTAGAAAAATATTTTCAAACAAGTATTTACAAGTATATTTTTACCATGAGTTTCCATATAAACTTTGCCATAATTTTTGTTACAAAAATACAAATATTGGAGGTTGGTTTTTATAAATAAAAATGGCTAGATACATATTAAAGACATGTGTGTGAATATTTGTATACTTTGTGTAATAGTTATATTATTTTAGGGTTAAAGTAATATAACTTGACAAAATACCAAGAAATTACAATCCAAAATAATACCAAAAATCCCAAGGAATAAATATACAAGTTACACACATAATATTGTGAAACCGAACGAAAGAATGTAACTTACAAAATATTCCGGAAAATATATTTATAAATATATTTTTGGTAAATAATATTTTGGACACAAGAAATGAAAATATGATTTTGTAAATATTACCAAGTTATATCATATTTTTGACAAGGAGAAAATATATTATTTTTGGGAAGTAAAAATATATTTTCTTGGAAATTTTAGAAGATATATAATTTTTGGGAAAAATATATATTTTCTTGAATAAACTTGAAATACAATATTTTTGGGTAAAAATAAGTTTATATATATTTTCTAAAGTTAGACTTGAAAATATATTATTTTGGAACTACAAATATTTTGCCAAAAGGAAAAATTATGAATAATTTTTATAAGTAATAATTCTCAAATATATATATTTTGGGAAATATATATATTAGTGGACTTTTATTAGAAATAATATTCCGGAAAGTTTAACACAAAATTGAGTATAAAAATACTTAACAATTACAAGAAAATACGTATTCTCGTACGTATAAATACACGCCGAAATACGAATACACATGTATGAGATACCCTCATCCTTGGGAAGAAAATGCGAATATAAATACTTGAGAAGTATTATTACGAAGATATTGTTTAACAATTATTCCAAAATTTATAAATATAATTTAAGTTGAAATATTAATTATTTTGACAATAATTATATAAATTGGAACGATATCAGAAACGTAACTTAAAAACGTAAATACTAAGACAAGGCACGACCCGTTTGTCTAATAGACGCTAGTACATTGTAGGTAGTCGTGTTTGCTGAAGGGATTTGAGTTACGAGTACTGAAGACGCAAGACAGTGAGTTCATGTCCCCCTTTTCTTTTAACTGTTTTCAGTTTTATAACTTCAGGGGTGAAATACATGTTTCAATTGTTTACAAACGTTCTATACATGGTATGGTTAGCTAAGGAAGGTTACTGCTTGATCATGTGAATGGTGGGTATAACACTTAAGGCCATTTATCCTCGTCGTAGGACCGAGGGACATGAGTGATAGATCTATTTGGGTGTAGCGAGCCCACACCCATGAGGACCAGGGTGGCCCATGTGGTGACTATGTCCACATACTAAAGCCGTGGCAAAATCCGCTAGGTTTGAGTTTTCCTGCATCACTTCACACATACCATTGGCCTTGCAAATCATTGGTGATATTTTTTCCTTATTGCTTCATACCAGGATTTACATACATACATACATACTTACAGGTTATTCATACACAGACAAACACATGAACTCGCTCAACTTTTGTTGATGTTTTCAAATTACATGTATTTCAGGGAATTAAGTGGATCTGGCGGGTGTTTGCATGTTTCAAGCTGCGTCGTGAATAAAAAGATGTCATCCGAAGTCATTAGGGTTTAGGAGATGTATCTTAATCCTGGACGAGATACATGGTTCAAAACTCGGTTTTATTTAAAGTCTTTTGTTGAGTCTTCGTGAACTCTTTTAAACATGTCATGGTTTGTAATTTAAATTTGGAGTCTACTTTTCAGACAAGTATGTTGTGGTATTTTCCAAACTTAATTTATGGATGAACATCTACTGGTTTTATCATATAGTGTTGTTATGATTGATTGCTATGGTATTAAGAAAGTCACACCATAATCACGCTTCCGCAAAAGTCAGGGTGTGACATTCCAGAAATACGTCGATGATTTGAAGCCACGTCTCACAAGACCCTCGAACCATGCGCACAGTGAAAGTAACCCAAACACTTGCCAACGTGATCTCTTCGTTTTTTGGTCCATTCAGCCATTTGATTAATAGAGGGTGTAATGTTTGTTTAGAGATTGTTAAAAAAAAGGAGTATGTGAAGTGCGGTGTAGTGTTTGTAAAAGAAATGAGTTATATATAGGGTGTTTAATTGTAAAATAAGTATTTAAGGCTCCATAAGACCGTTCAACCCATGTTTCCATCGGTCATATTTGGCCACACAACTGCAGCTTCCACTACCCTTGCAACCTGCCCGCCAAGCCTACCCGAAGGGGTGGCAGCGGTGTAGCCGTTGTAGGTTCAAACCCTCGCACGCTACCCCTTAGTTGCCCCCTCCACCTATATACACCATATGTGTTTTGGTTTTGGTCAAGGTTTTGTTAATGCATTAGATAGTTTTGGCCAATTTTAGCTCTTAAAAAAATAAGATGGTGTTGGCCAGTTTTAGCCGCTAAAAAAAGTTTTAGCCGCTAAAAAAAGTTTTAGCCGCTAAAAAAAGTTTTAGCATGATGGTTTTGGCCACTTTTCTAAACCAATTAATTGGAAAGCTAAACATATATGAAAAGTCTCCTTACGCGTTTGAGAAAAAAAAATATCCCTTTGAAGTGTTTTATAAATCTTGTATAAGTCAGTTACATTTTATTTGTACTTTATTCAAAGTCTTCAAATTCAGAATACTATTCAGAGAGGATCAAGATTTCTTAGTGTTATCATCCAATACAAGACAAGGATTCACACTTGCACACACGCATAAGGTTAAGTTCAGTACACATGGAAATTATCGAACAAAGTGAAAGAAACAATAAAAACCACCATGACATGTTTATAAATAACAATAAGAGTTAATTACACAGATGGACTCTGTGGTTTATAGCTATTTTCGCATTTGGGTACTAACTTTTTTAACAGGTTTGAGGCTTACGAGTTTGGGCATTAAAACTAACTTTTGTTAGTTTTTCTGTTAAATTTGAGTAAAATGACTAAAATACCCTTTTGTAACTACAGGGACCATCTATGTAATAAATCATTGTTAACTACAGGCACCATTTGTTAAATTCTTAATAAATATAAGAACAAAACAATCCCCAACCCACATGAAATCAGATTCGCGTCTAAACCATTGTAAACCGTCTTCACATACTTCGGAGGCTCCTGAACCGCAGGCTCTTGCTTCTTTGCACCTTTTTGGGGAACGATCATCGACTTCGTTGTTGGTAAAAACCGATTCATTAGATAATCGTGAGTCTCTAAACTAGAACCCAACGCTTTCGAAGACAATACTTCGCTGTTCTGTTCACTGTAATTGCACGAAATCGACATTAAAAGTTTTTCCATTGCTTCACCATCTCCATTAACATCAACCGGTGATTGTTCATCAATCCGGATCGGTCCGGATTGAAACACCTAAGGGTTTCGGGTGTTTGGGTTTTTTTTTATCATTTTTCAGTTGACCCCGAATTTGTTCCCAATTGAAGGGAACCACTGTGGGTTTCGTGACCTCTTGTTCGGGTTCCCATTGGGATCTAGCAACCGGAAGTGATTGTTATCTAAAGGAATTGGCAGATATTTGGCGGTCCGACTTTGAACCAGCTGCTGATAATCGTCTGACTAAGAGTAGAGGAGCATTCAAATCCAGCTGTTTTTCATCCATTTTCGAATTTGAACAGGCTTTCGATGCTAGCCGATTATATAAACTACAAATTTAACGTGGTGAAAACAGGAAATAGTGAGAATTAGGTCAATTATTATGTGAATTAAGTAATTTGCAAAAAGTAAAAGTAGAAAATAGAGGATATATCAAAATCGCATGCTTAGCTTAAATTGAAAGGAAACAAAGGAACCCTATAATGATGAAAGCACAAAACTTTATGGATTATAGATTATAATTAAATAAAGTTTTATTACTAGTATAATTCAACTTCACTTCAAGAAACTTTATAAATTAAACCCAACTTAGCAACGTATAATAAAATGATGAAATGTGCTCTTGAATTTTTATCTACAGACCACAAGAAAATAGAGACATTGTTTCCAACTACTTAAACTTACCCTAAATACGAAATTTTGGTTTAGACACGTATCTGATTTCATGTGGGTTGTGATTGTTTTGTTTTTATACTTATTATGAATTTACACAAATAATCCCTGTAATTAGCAATGATTTATTACATAAATGGTCCCTGTAGTTACATACGGGTATTTTAGTCATTCTACTCAAATTTAACAGAAGTTAGTGTTAATACCTAAACTCGGTACAAACTGATAATCACAAGCGTCAAACCTGTTAAAAAAAGTTAGTACACAAAGACAAAACTAGGTATAAACCGTAGGGTCCATATGTGTAATTAACTCTAACAATAACTTATAATTAGAATAATTATATAACTACGCTAGAGTAATTCTAATACAGCTCGAACATATCCTATAAACTTATATCCAGAATAATTATTTAGTTACTTTAGAGTAGGGATGAGCTCGATACCGTTCGGTACCGAAAGAAGCGGTACCGAAAATCCCTAAAAGTGGGTACCGGTACCGGTACCGAATATACCCGGTTCGGTACGGTTCGGTACCGGTACCGGTTCGGTACCGGTACGGTACCGGTATTTGAGGGAAAAAATCGGTAAATACCGGTACCGAACCGGTACCGAAAATGTCAAAAGTGGGTACCGAATCGGTACCGAAAAAGCACCCGGTTTGGTAAATTCGGTACCGGTACCGGGTCTGATTTGCTCATCCCTACTTTAGAGTAATTCTAAACTAACCCAAACATATCCTAGAGCAATATATAACTAACGTAGTTATATAATTACCTAAAAGTTATTCTAACTAAAGTCAAACATATATTTAAAAAAAAAAGCTATCATGCGTTTGGAGGTTTGATCGGATAGACAATACTTTTAGTCGTGGTGAAGTAAAAAAACGCTCTTTAATCTTGATCACATTACTTTAATGACTAACTAGGTTAGTTGCCCGTGTGATACACGGGCTGAACTAATAAATTTTATAAATATTTTTTTAATAAAGCTATATAGAGCGTTCAATAAAAACATACAAAATTGTAATTAAAATCAATACTTATGAAACTATAATGGTAAAACTAACTCATAACTCTTTAAATATTTCTTTGTATACAACATTTGTTGTTTTATTTGTCACACTACCAGTTTTTATCTTATATTATTACTTTAACTCCGTCTCTACTTTTAACTCTTAACCACGCCACATACAATTGTCGATGTGTAAAAACTGGATCTTTTAGAAATAACCAGCTCTAGCTAACGTTTGGCCTTGGTCTTTATTAATGCCCTCATTGAAAAGCATACTGATAATGAAAATTGTCTTCTCTAGAACTTGAAACGAATCCTTTTTATCTGAAGGCATCAAACTAATTCAGTCATTGAAAAGCATACTAATAATGAAAATTGTCTTCTCTAAAACTTAAAACGAATCCTTTTATCTTAAGGTATCAAACTAATTCTTAAATTACATACCTCTAAATATAATTTATGCTTCTATTAACCAAACGATAGTATTTGTGTTCTCATCCCACTATTGTAAACATAAGCAACTCAATAAACTTCCCACATCGTCCATGACTGCTAGCCTCTAGTAGAGCTTCATAAAAAAAGACTGAGATGCTCCATTCTTTAGTAATATTTCAGACCCTCCTTTATTGTTATTGTTATTGAAAATCCTCTAAAAAGTTTCTGATTCATATCAGCTCCATGGCTTGGCTATATTATTTTAGGTAAAAGACATTAGCCCAAGTCATTTAGTGAAATTGACTATTAAAGCAACAAAGCCCCACATGGGGACATAGTGTTCATTAAATCTTTTCTTTGTTGATGATATTAGCTCAAGTGGATACATACATATAGTTATACATATAAATATAATATAAGAATATAACACGTTAATGTGATTCATGTAAATGAGATTTGGAAATCCTTTCTTAATGTGAAAAGGGCAGCAAAACTACCGGCTTATAAATTAGACCTGGAGGTGAGTTTCAACCCAATTAAATAAGATTAGCAAGTAAAATATACACCACTCATGAATGGGTCGATCTGGATTATGGCATTATGGGTTATCCATAAAGATCAAGCAGGTCAAATATAAATTTAAAGAGGCAAAAATGGTCAAGAAGGTTGTAAGTCGCCCAAACTGTCGTTTAATGCTAATCGCCTCCTAAATTGTTTTTTTTAAAGATGCTTGTAATAAAGTTATTGTAATAGTATCATATCCACCAATATGTTAAAAACTATTATACATTGTCGTTAAACACTAAAAACCGCCGATGCTTGTAATAAAGTTATTGTAATAGTATCATATCCACCAATATGTTAAAAACTATTATACATTGTCGTTAAACACTAAAAACCGCCATTAAACATAGCCGTAGAGGACATGTTTATCATATAACCTTTTGCATCAATGGACAAGTTGAAAGTATCTACATATGAGTCTTTTACCAGAAATATTGGAAGTATATGAATGTTACATTGATTACCGTCCAGTATTTAATGGTTTTATCATTTCTAGACATAAAAAAGGCACCATTGGTTGTTTGGCACCATCAACGCCACACAACTCTATCAAAAGAAGTATGCAACTTACGGTGTGCAAAAAACCGAATTAACCAAACCATAACCGAATTAACGGACAAAACCGAACCGAAAAAACCGAACCAAATAAAAAACCGGTGGGTCGGTTAATGGTTTTTTTTGAAAACCGAAAGTAGCGGGTCGGTTATGGTTATCATTTTTTCCATACCCACCATAACCGAACCGAACCGACATGTAATAAATCTTTGTAGGATTTAGGACTTTTCACCATATTTTTAATATTTTATGTTTTTTACTGAATATTTTTAGTACTTATCAGTTTTTCATATCATTTTGTGGTTTCGGTTGAATGTTTATTTGAATTTATGGAATGTATCATATCACTTTATTTGAATATTCAATAATAATTGGTACTAATATTATAGATTATATGTATTTTTTAATATTATGTAATATACTAATATATACAAATATGCAATAATAATTTATTTCATGTTAAAAAAATTAAGCTATTTTTAGCTAAGCTAAATACACGGTTAACCACCCATAACCGACCCGCTATAACAATCAAAACCGAATAACCATAACCACCATAACCGACCGGTTATGGTTATGGTTATCCAATAACCCATGAACACCCCTATTGCAACTAACTTGAAACCGCTTTCACCCAACTGATTTCAACCCAGCCCAAAACGCTTGTGATTCCTACTCTCGTTACTGAAACTGATTTGGACACGAACCGATTTGAAAAACCGGTTTCGACCCAACCCAAATCAATTTGTATAGGATTTGAATATTTTCCTCCGTAACCAGTTTATGACCCGGGACGGTTTTAACTCAAATCAATTTAAAACCAGATTCCATAGGTAAAAAAATAAAGGGTAAATTACACTTTTCGTCCTTTATGTTTGTATAGGTTTGCAATGGATGCCCTTTAACTTTAATAATTACAGTCACAGTCCTTTTTTTGTAAAACTCATTACACCCTACGTCCTTTGATCCTAACTGGTTAAAAATTTTAGTTAAGTATGACACGTGCTTTGCACATGAGGGTATTTACGTCTTTTTACTCCAATCTATTTAAATTAAAAATATAAATAAAAACATTAAAATACATCTCCAGCCCTTTATTTTTAACCAATCTTCAATCTTGGGACCCTATACCTGCAAATCAGTTGATCATCTTTTCCATAAAACAAGTAAACGTGTGGCAGTAATAAATCCCTCCACTATTCACATAATGCAAAAAAAATAACTTTTTTATGCAAAGTAAAAAAGAAAAGAAAAGAATGAGTGTGCTGCAAAAAAATCTTGTACATAAACCTATATATCTGCTATTCACGAGTGCAGGGCTTGTGCAGTTCTGCTTAAGGTCCAAGATGATTGTTCGACAACGGCTGCAACTTTTAACCCCATCCTCTTTCCGAACGGATCTGCGATTTCACAGATCTGATTCAAACGCGAGGTGAGGTGATTCAAACGCGATTTTACAGATCTGATTCAAACGTGATTTTGCAGATGATTCAAACGAAGGGTTCTTATGGTTATCCGTGAGGTGGAGCTTGGCGGCCGCCGGATCTGAGGTATCGTCCGGAGTAGTTTGATGGCTGCCGGATATGAGGAACCATTAAGAGTCATTTCAGGTGGTGGTACCGTGGTTGGTTTAGGCGGTGGGGGAGATGACAAGACGGTGGTGGTGGTTCATAGAAAGATAAAGTTCTAGAGAGATAGACAGAGAGCTTAAAGATGGGGTTTGTATTAATTCTGAATGAGAGAGATGGGAGAGACAGAACCTAGATAGAGAAATAGAGGAAGAGAGAGAACTGAGATCAGGTTGTTTATTTGCTTAAATATATTTTAAATATAATAATAGTAAAATTACTAACTTACCCTCATGTGCATGGCACATGCTATATTTAACCAGAAATTTTAACCCAGTTAGTACTAAAGGACGTAGAGTGTAATGAGTTTTAAAAAAAAGAACTGTGACTGTAATTATTGAAGTTAAAGGGCATCCATTGCAAACCTATACAAACATAAAGGATGAAAAGTGTAATTTACCCAAAAATAAATAAATAAGACCTATGATTTTTTGGACAACATCGTTTACCAATCCGTAATGCATTCCAATAATCTGAGAAAGTCCTCAAATATATAAAACCGAGGGTCGTGAACATCAGTATCTTCAACCTAAATCAATGCTATCCTACAAACAAAAACAAAATCCCAGAAAAAAAAAAAACTATTAATGAATCATGAACGAAAATTATCAAGAAAAACTCACAATCGATTACAAAATAATGATATATAGAAATTAATAACTCGGATGCGTTAGTCAACTTCGATGAAAAAAAACACTAAGACTATGGGTATGGGGCGGGGGTTGGGGCGTGGGTTGGGTACAAACGCCCAAGTCACCACTCGGGTGGGCGTGGGTTTCAGCGTGGCCCTTTTGGCGTGGGATTCAGCCCGGGCGTTGGACGGGGCTACCCACATGGCGGAACCTCATTATGATGTGGCTTGGCCACGCCACCCCAGCCACGCCCCCACCATACCCCTTTGAAATTGGCTTTTGGTCTTGGGTACCCCATACTCCACGTGTCGCACCATGCCCCCAACCCACGCCCCACCATACCCCACGGTCTAAATCGTATGTAACCCAAGATGAATAACCCCTAGGCGGCATCCCAAAGTGATCAAAATCATAAGAATCATCAACAAAAGCCCAAGATGAGACTTACCTCTTGCGATTGAATCAAGAACAGCGGAAGATGTGCGATAGGGAAACGTGATTGGTAAACAAACCTTGAGTATGTCATAGATAGTTGAAGCAATCATTAGGGTTTAAACTGAGAAAACGGAAAACAAGGAACAAAGAAAAAGGAAGGTTTCATTCAGAAAGGGTCAAAGGATTGAATCCACGTGTCATATTCTAAGTGAATATAAACTTACACTTGTCAAAAGCTATAGGTACCAATTAAGAACAGGGAAGCTAAAAACAATACACGTGTACTTCTTTTTTATTGATAAGTTTAAAGATAGTAATTCATTGGCAGTTTAGTAAATACTTAAAAGTTTGTAAAGAGCTAGAAGTGTGATGGAGGGATAAAATTTGTATACCCCACCATTGTTAACTTTTTTCATCTTCCTCAATTAAATTTAAACGAAAATGACTTTTTTATACGATATTATCTTTTTTAAATATACCATTAAATCTAACAATTTTTTCTCTATTGTATGAGTACACTTGTATATATTTTAAAAGACTGATAATCATATTGTGCATATAACTATGTTGTTATATATTAACACGTTATTGATATGTGTCAAGTTCTAGATAATTGTGCATATAATTGTATTGTTATATCATTTATAGGGTTTCGATATGTGGTAGATCTGGAAAATTGCGTTATTAATAATTGTGCTTTTACATAACATCATCTTCGTTTTTGTAATTAGAAAACTAATTTTTAATTATAAAAAGTAAATCAATTGTGTACTCTTATCAAAAAGAAAAAATGTTCGATATTATAATATATTTTTTTAAACACATAGAGAGACAAGTATGTTATCTAGGTTTAAAAAAATTTGCTAAAACCAATAAATTTACTCAACTATGGCATGAATTTAGTGACCATGCACGAATTTAGTGACCATGTTGAATATTAATACAGTCATATGAAAAGATACGACTAAAATTCATTTGTGAAGAAATATACTCATTATTATATTATTGTTGATGTTATGATCTTACATAGGTTTGAATAGTAAAACATGTGCTATGTTTGCGTTCACATCAAAGACAAGTATTTAATAATTACTTTAAAAACTAAACATGTTTAAGAAAGTGTATATATACCATTCAAGCTGATGAAAATATGCAAACCAAACACTAGAAATACTCGAGTTAGCGAAATGAAACACACATGTGTTATCCTCTGTTGCATGTTGCTGATTTCAACTCTTTTAGCAACCGCAAATGATAGTATTGCATATCCACCTCCAGATGATGGGCATGATGCACCTCACACACGCTCACATGATGTCCGTGCTTCACCAATTGCCTCGGTCGAATATGTCTACGAGTCTCCTCCACCGACTAACTAGTTTTTATCAGACCCAAAACATGATTTGGAGTATGATCATATTAAATAACTGGGAAATCGGTTTGTGCTTGTGGGGTTTAATTTTGGGTCATTAAGATTATTGTTTGTCTTCAATTGTTCAGGTGTTGGCCTTTTCCTGTTGTTTTTTTTTTTTTTTTCATCCTTCCACTTTTAAACAGTATTATATATAGGAGTTTGTTTGTCTATGTGCGTAAATGTTTTGATTTATCTTTTCCCTTTTAATCTATACTTCTCATTTAACTATCTTCACAAATTTACCACTTATGAAATTAGAACAAAATAACCCTAGTAATATTGTCGATGACCATTCACATGCTTATGTATTTAATCAAATTGAAGAGAATTAAAAAACATTTAACAATTAGGCCTTTAGTCGGATCTGAATTAGACCTACAATGGGCTCAAAACAAGCCCCTGAGATGGTACCAAACATACACTAGATCTTTTGGCCTGACACAAAGCCCAAAAATTAACAATTTCCAACAATTAGATTTGCTTCCTCTTTCTCAGGCTGGACGGTATGGGGTTAGTCCCCGGTTCGTCCTGGTCCGGCGCCGGGCCAAACACCACGCCGCCCCCTCCTGGCTTCGTCCTCCCTGTCCTCTGACAGACGTTTGCGACGGTCCACAAAAGGACAAAACAGAAAGATGTGCGAAATCCAATACATCATGATGTGCGAAATCCATCATGAAGCAAGCATGTACATACTGTAGACACTAAACAGAAAGAAGTAGAAACATAGAGAATTCACCAAATATGTACTTGTATTAACACACACTGCAAACACATCCGTCCTACAAATCAGCTTTGTATAACTGCTTACCGATACAAACTAATTCTTTTTAGATGATCCATTCACATTTTTTTACATTTATGTAATTACCACTTCCGGTTTTGTTTCTAAATGGAAAATCAATGCCAAAATCATATTTTATAACATCATTATACATAATTACAGTTTACAATTCCACAAATCATACAACACTTCAATAGTCCTATACCGAAAGTATCACATAGACAGCAATCATCGTAACCTGAGTAACATGATAGTGTGTGGCGTTTGTTCAGTGTAAAAGATGATGTAAAATATTGATCTTTATTACATTCTCAAACATCTATCTAAAGCAGCCAGATTATTATATCATATAAGATATAATCCTCCCTTCCAAGTTTTCACTAATTAACATAAAATTTTAGATTTTTTCCACAAAAAGTACATAATTAATCAAAAAAGATTAGCCATGAATAGATCAAGATTAGTAAATAATGTATATCAAAGATGATGATTTCAAAAGGTAAAAGCTTAAAGCTAGTAGATATCATTTCCCAGCCTATGCAACACCCCCAGCCCCTATGCACTTTCCATTTTACTAGTAAAAGGGTTAATAATCAAAGGCAGATTGGATTTTAACAATCCAAAGTGAAGTGCCATTATTATCAGCCAATCAACCAAAGTTTGGATAATTAAAATCCAATATGTGTAAATTTAAAGAATGGACCGGTCCATCAAACAACACTCTGAAGTCTAAATAGTTACTTCAACTTATACCACAAGCAAAGATACAGCATTAAAAACAAAAAAAAATCTTGTTTTCTTACACCAATTTCAAGTTTTATAACTTTATTAGCAACAAACTTCAATTTTCAAATATGACCATATAAAACAAAACACAACAATTAGCCAATTAGGTGTTCCTAAAATACCAAAAACTAATAAAATTCAAATTTCAATTAACACCTAAACTTAAAACCTAAATTTGCCACAAAAAACATAACATTATAAACAAACAGATCACTAAAGCAACAAATTATTAAAAAAAAAAGGAAACTTACAAATCATTTGGCAACCATCCTTGCAATAAAATCCTCATACTTAATCTTGCCATCGGATCCAACATCAATCTCCTTAATCCACTCATCAAACTCGGAAGGCTCAAGCTTCTCCCCAATGCTGGTCAAAATATGCTAGAGATCGGCAACAACAACATATCCAATCCCACCCTTATCAATACCCTTGAAAGCATCATGAAGCTAGCGATCAAAGGGCCCTAATTTAAACATTTAAAACAACTACCTAGTTTAAGTTGCTACAGGGGTGTGTGTGGGTTGTAATTTGCTTGAAAAACACAGCTTGTTAACAATTAATGAAATTGAAATATGAAGGATATAATACATTCTTAAAAGCCCTAATTTAATTGGACAAAACGGATAAACAACTTACCAGTACCGGCTGAAACCAAAATCGGTCAGATTTATGTGCTAGTGGAACCCTAGCTACCGCACTTTCGCCGTTGCCTATAACCACAACCATTACAAGACCACCAATGGAGAACCGCAACGATTGTTGAAGAAAGTTTCATCAAAACACATGAAATCCATACACAAAATGTAGATCAAGGAACGATCTACACGAATATGTAAACGAAATCGTCAAAAACAACGAAGAAAAACGAAGATCTGAAGAAAACGCGTTGGGAAAAGGGTTTTTGAAATGATGAACAGGGGTCGTCTCGTCTTCGAGCATAACATATCGACTGCCATTAACGTTACCGATCTAAAGAAAAACAGAAACATGAAACTGAAAAGGCTTACCTATGTATGTCACACCCCAACCGATGGCGGAAACATCGGGGTGAGGCACTGAGCGAAACAGATTGTCCAAGAGAAATCCATAACAACTAAATTACCGGATAATTAACATTATGTCCCATACCATAACTTATCAAATAAAGCAGTTATTACAGACATAGATATCTCAAGGCAAATCATTGTTTCGACAACTCAAAATATAAATTGTTTGTTTGGTTTCTAGACTCTTCCTAATCTTGATTCCACAAAAGATAGCAAGCATCCTAGCATCTCAAACACCTGTCACATACGTTAAAATAGAGGTCAATATGTCACACCCTGACTTTTGCGGAAGCGTGATTATGGTGTGACTTTCTTAATATCATTGCTTTCAATCATAACAACAACTATATGATAAAACCATAGATTCGTCATCCATTAAATAAGTTTGAAACATAGCAACACTGTTTTGAAACGTAGACTTCAAATTCAAGTTTTACAAACCGTACAAATTGTTTATGAGTTCATTAAGGACTCATCAAAAGATATTGAATAACACCAAGGTTTGGAAGACGTGTCTCGTCCAGGAATAAGACACACTGACCAAACTTAAGGACCATGGATGACATCTTTATTCCTAACGCAGCATAAAAACTTCCAACGCCTACCAGATCCATTTACAAATTCCCTAAAATACATGTAGTTTGAAAACATCAACAAAAGTTGAGTGAGTTCATGTGTTTGTGTATGAATAAACCTTTAAAGTGTGTCTGTATGTGTGTAGGTCCCTGGTATGTAGCAATAAGGAAAAACATATCACCACTGGGTTGCAAAGCCAATGGTATGTGTGAAGTGATGCAGGAAAACTCAAACCTAGCAGATTTCGTCAGTAAGACATAGTCACCACATGGCTCATTCGGCGTGCTCATGGGTGGGGCTCGCTACACCCGAATAGATCTATCACTCATGTCCCTCGGTCCTACAACGAGGATTAATGGCCTTAAGTGTCATACCCACCAATCACATGATCTAGCAGTAACCTTCCTTAGCTAACCATACCATGTATAAAACGTTTGTAATAATTGTAACATGTATTTCACCCCCGAAGTATAAAACTGAAAACAGTTAAAAGAAAAGGGGGACATGAACTCATAGTATTGCGTCTTCGGTACCCGTAATTCAAATCTCCTCAGCAAACATGACTACCTATAATGTTCTAACGTCTATTAGACGAACGGGTCGTGCCTTGTCTTAGTATTTACGTTTTTTAGTTACGTTTCTGATATTATTCCAGGTTATAATTATTTGTTAAAATAATAATTATTTTAATCTTAAATTATATTTAATTTTGGAATAATTGTTAAACAATATTTTTGTAATAATACTTCTCAAGTATTTCCTTCCCAAGGATGGGGGGTATCTGTCACTCCCCGATATTTCCACGTATTACCGGTGGGCCCGGTGGGGAGTATCGTGACGTAGTTGATATCATCATAGTCAAACAACACAATTTTAAATGCACAGCGGAAGCAAAAGATAGATTTATTTCAACCGAATAAATTGTAATATTAAGTATCACAAAATAGTTGAAACAGATCCACAGGCGGATCAAATAAAAAGGAAACGTAGTTCATCAGACGTAAAATGCATCCAAGCTTGCGAGACTCTTATTGACGCTAAGGAGAGGCCAGCCTATTTCGAGTAGTACCTGCACTTAACCTTTTTGGGAAAATACGTCAGTTTACACTGGTAAATACAATTAACTGACTCATTTTGAAAAGATTTAGAAAATTTATTTGAATGCACGAGGCACAAAATATTTTTATAACTTGGGATAATTATTTATATATAAACTTGTAAAAGAATTACATGTTTGTTATATGTTCAGTAGCCCGGATTTGACGCCGGGTTAAAGATTAATAGACACACCACATGATATAGTCCCGCGGCGGGTTATTCCCGAAACCGGCGGTTATACCTTATTATTTATATATGCACTGTCGGGTGTACGCCTACACCCCGTGCCTTAGGTCGTGGCCATTTCGTAAAATGATGCCAAGGATATCCGGGACATGGTCATTAACCCCCCAAAGGCTTTAAGCAAACAAAACAATTTAAATGGGACATTTCAATAAATTAATCTTCATACAATTAAAAATTCAATCTCCGACCAAGCGGTATTTTATATACCGTACCCCAAGCCCGTATAGGGAAAATAAGTTAAAAGTATTTACCTTTGCAAGTATTAATCACAAACAGCAAATGCACGTAGCTTTTACCGGGTCTCCTAGTCTGGAACAAAGGTTTATAATAACCTATTAGATTCCTAACGGGTCTTTTATTAAGCCTAGACTTAGACCGGTTAGTTTTAAAGGAAGATACGGTTCAAACGCACGTTTAAGCGAAAACCGAAATAGAATGTGATTTAGACCCGTCAAGTTTGAAGACTTGTATAATATGGGTAAACTAAACACATTCTGGATTTTGAGACAAAAATGATAAGGTTTGACCCATTGCGGTCAATTTATGCAAACTAGTTACATAAACCGAACCGAATGCGCAAGATGCATAACGGGTAACCATATGAGTCATAAACAGGTTTCCTAAGTTAATATGCCTTAAATATGTTGTGACATCAGTAAGATATCTTCTATTATGCCCAAAACGAATTTAAACTCAAACTATGCCCCGTAGGGGCATTTTGTTCATTTTAAAGGTTATAAAAGAGTTAAATAATAATCTAAGTTACAGGTCTGATTTAATCAGTAAAAATATTTATTTTAATAAGTTATAATAGTAGGGTATTACATATATGTGAAATTTATCATTTATAACCAAACTATGCACCTTAGGGGTATTTTGGTAATTTCACAAAGGCCTAAAAGGTCAAAACTGGAAATCTGAGTTTAAAAATTTTGCTTACTGTTAAAATATAAAAATTTACTAAAAATATCTGTAGGCATCAAACCTTATATGTTTAAAATAGTTTTAATACATACTATGCGTTAAAAACGCTTAAAAAGGCGATTTTGAGCTATTTCCGGGTTTTTAAAGGAAAGCTGATATTTTTATTATTCCAGAAGGCTCAAAATGTTTTATTTATCATATTAAATCAGTAGAAAAAGGTTTGGTATCAAAATAATTTGTAAAACTCATTTTATAGCCCAAAAGGGCAAAACCGGCAATTACCGAATCGAGCTTAGAACTCTATGTTATGCTCACCCTAAAATTTAATAAAAATCTTCAAAAATCCCAAAATATTATTTTATATTAGTAGGTAAAGAGTTCGGTATTAAAAATTGGGTTTAGATAGGCTATATGCCAATTACGCCATTTAATTAATAAAAAGCTTTTCATTTACGCAAATGAGCATAACTCCTAATCTAGACCTCAAACTGATGTCATATTTTAGGGACAAGTCTAATAATCAGTAACTAAGGTTTCTATTCTTTTACATTTTCAAAAATCACGTTTTAAGGTCATATGGGCATAATAGTCAACATATAGGCAATAAACGGAAACATGCATATGAATCGGATAACTAATGAACCAAGTTGTATAATCAGAGAGGGTTATACTAACATGAAACCTGGTCCAAATAAAGCTCTAAGGCATTTCTAAACTATACTCAAACGGGTCAGAACTGAAAGTCAAAGCAGAAGTCAAATTATGCGACTTTCGGTTCTGAACCGAGCCTAAACTGAAAATTGTCGGGTTGAACATGTTTAGACATGTTCTTACATTAATTACCAAGTTATATTAGTGATAAAACAGGTTGCATGGGTTCTACATTGCTAATTATGCATTAATTTGAAAATAAGCTTTCTGTTGACTTTTTAAGATAAACTTTGACCCGACAATTGACCTACTTAGAGTGGGAATCAGAGAGTACCCTTTTAAGGGTTTATTGCCCACATAATTACCAACTCATAGGTACTTTTAATTCGAGATTTGACTGGACAATTAATGATTAATCTCGAAGTCAAACTCTAATTAGGACGGTTTGACTTTAGGCTAATTAACTAGGCAAAACTGAATTAAAGAGGGTTAAGAACACTTACAATAGTCCTATGCACGACTAAAGACTTCTTGGAAATGTCCTTGAGCTCCAGCAAACTACAGGAGTTGAGTTGTGAGAGTTTCAAGTGAGTGTGCACAAGAGTTGCAACAAGGAGGTTGCTTATATATGAAATTTGATCTTACAAGATGATGCCAAGCAACTCTATGCATGGATTCAGATCATCACAACTGTCCCTAGTGCATGAAAATCCATTTGCACAGCCCATGGTATCATTTTACAGGCCCTTAAGTCGGTTACAGACCTGAAACTGGCAGCTGCCAGGTGAATTCTGTCGCTGGCATGCCCACGCGGGCCGCATAGACCCATAGGGCACTCTTACGCGGGCCGCCTGGCCTTCCAGAACCAGCCAAACAAGTTTCAACTTTTGCACTTTTGGTCCTTGGTCCTTCCAAACGTGGTTTCAACTTCCCAATTTGCATTTTAAGCCCTCTAACTTGATTTTTAAGGACTCAACGACATATACAAACTTTGTTAAGTCCTTGGTTAATTTTATGATAACCCGAAAAGTCATAAATTTCCACGTTGACGCTTTTAACCCCTCGTATACGAATATTGTCATAACTTTCTCATACTTTATCGAAACCTTGTGAAATTTTTATCACTTATCCTAGTGAGCATAATTAATCATTACAAAGCTTCAGGTTTGCTAAAAGGTCACTCAGAGGTATTCTTTAAACATGTTGACACATTTAACCCCTGTAGTTTGTTATTTATCACTTTCTCTCACAATTAGCTTCGTATGATCCATGATTCATTCGTTTAAGGGTATAAACCTCGTGTAGGGTTATTGCAAGATATATTTATCCATTGTTGACACTTTGAACCCTTTTTATTCACATACTTTCTCTGTTTGTCAACTTTAGTCCCTCTAAAGTAATCTTTTACATGTTTAAAGCTCATGACACGTGTCGATACATTATTGGACATAAATTTTTCGAGGTGTTACATCCTCACCCCCTTAAAATAAATCTCGACCTCTAGATTTACTGAAACAAATGAGGGTATTTTTCTTTCATTGTGGATTCTACCTCCCACGTGTACTCGGGACCTCTGCGGGCATCCCGTTTGACTTTTACAATTGGCACATGCTTCCTTCGAAGCTTCTTTACCTGTCGATCCTCGATCGACAGAGGTTTTTCCACAAATTTCAAGCTCTCATCTATATACACATCCGTATGTGGTATGACTAGCGATTCATCAGCTAGACATTTCTTCAGATTGTAGATGTGAAACACATTATGGATACCACTGAGCTCTTCAGGCAAGTTTAACTTATAAGCCACTGATCCGACACATTCGATGATCTCGAATGGTCCTATATACCTTGGGCTTAATTTTCCTTTCTTACCAAATCGCATCACTCCCTTCCAGGGTGATACTTTAAGCAACACTTTGTCACCAACCTCGAACTTTAGAGGTTTACGCCTTAAGTCTGTGTAGCTTTTCTGCCTATCTCTGGCAGCTTTCAGGCGGTCACGAATTTGGACAATCTTGTCCGTTGTTTCAAGGACTATATCAGGTCCTGATAACTGAGCTTCTCCTACTTCTGCCCAACAAATAGGCGTCCTGCATTTCCTACCATACAATGCCTCAAAAGGCGCAGCCTGAATGCTTGTATGGTAGCTATTGTTATAGGAGAACTCAATCAATGGCAGGTGGTTATCCCAACTACCACCTAAGTCAATCACACATGCACGAAGCATGTCTTCCAAAGTTTGATGGTAAGCTCACTCTGCCCGTCCGTCTTAGGATGGTAAGCCGTACTAAAATTTAAACGCGTGCCCAAAGATTGTTGGAAACTTTTCCAAAAATGTGATGTGTATCTAGTATCTCTGTCAGAGATAATAGATACTGGTACACCATGCAGAGATACAATCTTATCTACGTATAATTAGGCTAACATGTCGGAGCTATAGGTCTCCTTAATGGGTAGGAAATGTGCTGTCTTAGTCAGTCTGTCTACTATCACCCATATAGTATCATTTCCTTTCTTTGTCTTTGGCAACTTGGTGATGAAGTCCATCATCACCATATCCCACTTCCAGGTGGGAAGTTCAGGCTGTTGTAGCAAACCTGACGGCTTTTGATGTTCAGCTTTGACTTGAGCGCACGTCAAACATTTGGCTACATAGGTAGCTATAGACTTCTTCAAACCTATCCACCAATAGTTTGCCTTCAGATCCTGGTACATCTTGTCAGCTCCAGGATGAACAGAGTATTTAGAACTATGGGCTTCCTGGAGGATAACATCCCGAAGTCCTCCATAAACTGGAACCCATATTCGTCCATTTAACCTTAGGATTCCGTCTTTGCCATAGGATAACTGCTCTTCAGTTACTCCAAGCTTTTCATCAGGATAGTTAGCTTCTAGTACAGCTTCTTTCTGTGCAGCTAACAACCTTTCATTCAAACTATTCTTTAATTCAATGCTCTTGGCATTGATTCTTATGGGTTTCACCCTTTCCTTTCTACTTAAGGCATCGGCGACCACATTCGCCTTGCCTGGATGGTATCGGATTTCACAATCATAGTCATTTAGAGTTTCCATCCATCGTCGCTGCCTCATGTTTAAGTCCTTCTGATTAAACAAGTGTTGGAGGCTCTTGTGATCAGAATAGATCACACATTTGGTACCATACATGTAGGATCGTTCCGGTGACCCTAAACAGTCAAGTTGAGTAATTCATTATCCTTTGCAAAGGCAGAATCAATGCAAACAACATCAAACAGCTTGTTTCCTTTCAATTCTTTTCTATTACTGATTATCTGAGTCTTTACAATGATTTCTGATGAAAATTCGACAGCACCTCGACTCACATACAAGATCTGGTTCGCTTCAAATGACAACACACAACATCTATATATATACTACAGGATTTCGCTTGAGGATGTCACATACCTATTCAAGCGAAATCACATGTGATGATTTCGCTTGAACTGGTCCATGTCACCTTCAAGCGAAATTACTTTCAAACATGTAATCTATCCCTAATTATGACCCTGTTGCGTGTTCATTCAACCTATCTAGACATAAGACTCGATTAAGACGAAGTTAACAGACACTAAATGCACCAACAGACTCCCCCTTGGATGTTGACGAAGTCTTCGGCGTCGAGTCTTTAGTCTTTGTCTCTTTCCAAATTGTCTTCACATTGTAAAAGCTCCTTCAATCTTTATCTTTCAACTTTAATCTTCAATCTCCCCTTTGAGTGTTGATCCAGAATTCTGACTCCCCCTCTCGATAAGCTAGGGCTTTAAATTCTGGTTCAAACTTTGAAATTTTATTGCCATGGGGAACTTGATTCCTGCATAATCTCTACCCAAATATAAGATATATGACAATAACAATTTCAATCCAAATTTACCATTTATCCTAAATTCAATGAACTTGTTAGAATTAGAAATCCACTTAAGTATTCAGGTCCAAATTAATGACCCTGATTACTCAATTAATCTACCAAGTCCAACTTAATAACCTTGGTTGATCTGAGACAATTCACACTGATTTGATTTTTTTTTTACAATTTTTTTCTGAAAATTACAAGTTTCAAATTAATGAACTTGCTTTAACTTTTCAACAATCACAAACTTATCATGTTTTAGCTCCAAACTCATCATCCAGCCCAGAAACTTCCTGCATCTGCTTCAATTCGAATCTGAAGATCAGCTTTCCACTTTGGTTTGTCAAAAATAAAGCAGAAATGTAAAATCTTTTTGGATTTTTAATAAAGCTTCTAAACTAGAAATGAAATACAGAACTGAAATACAATGAAAGTAAACTATATACAAACATATTTTTGGTTAGCGTGTTAGGGAATCATATCAGCTATTTGACAAGTCACAAGTACCGTTAAGCTTCAATTACATATTCAGAATTAAACAATTCGCTTAGATTGTCGATATACTGATCCACTTAAATTCTCACACAATTTTCAATCTGTCCAGGATACGGATTTAGATGTTTTAAAGACTTAAACTTATACATGTGTCCCACCTCTTGAATATACTCTCGTATCCAAATCCCAATATTCAGTCTTACAGGTGAGTATACCACAGATGATATCTGTAAGGGGTTAAGATGCGAAGAACCGTGAGAGCTCAGGTCAGAACTTCCGTTCAGCAGAGAGATGACGGCTTCGACTTTGGTGTGTCCCCTTTAGAGGATCTTTTTTACAACAGCCATGATTAGCATTTTTCAATGTTTTATCATTTTTTTAGCTGAGGGCGGTGCTATGTTTCAAGCATGCGGAAAGTATTATTTGGGGACTAGGCCATTGCTTCCGCATTATCAGAAGTCCCGGAATAATACCCCAGATATCACTAAGTATAAAGACCTAGTATCTCAGAAAAAGGGATTTTTCAAATGAGATTTCAGGGGTTACCTATATATCCAAGTAGTGTTCCCCACGAAATAAGCAAGTAGGATTTTAGGTTTATATCCCGAACAAACCTACTAAATGTGTAAAAACCTATCGGCACATCATCAGCGAGACTATTTAACCTTTTAAACTTTCCATTTCTTTAGCATACTGTAACTGTCCAGCCGATGTACTATCATTTTCCCTTTTTACACAAGCTCTTTTTCAATTTTCTATTGTTTTTGGATTTTGAAAATATCTCATGTTTTTGGATTTTTGAAATTTTTTACTGTTTTTGTATTTTCTGAAAATATTACCCTATACTCCCCCTAAATACCAAAACAAGTAAAAAAACGACAAACCATTGCAGATTGCTTCTCAACATCATCATCTACAATGTCTCCTACATCAATGCCAAGAATCTCTTCCAACACCGATAAAAGCTTCATACCGTTCAATTTTAGCAAATATTGAAAACGAGTTTTGTCAAATGCTTTGGTATGGAAATCAGCTTTTTGTTCATCAGTGTGGATTTTCTCAATTCGTATCAACTTCTTCTCGAAACAATCTCGGATGAAGTGATGACGAATCTCAATGTGTTTGGTTTTAGCGTGATGAACAGGATTTTTAGTAATGTTAATCGCTGCCTCATTATCAACAAAGATAGGGGTGTTAAGAAATTGCAAACCGTAGTCGCGCATCTGTTGCTGGATCCACAAGATCTGTGAGCAGCAGCTGCTTGCAGATACATACTCCGCTTCACATGTGGATAAAGCCACAGAGGTTTGCTTTTTGCATTGCCAGGTGACCAATCGTGATCCAAAGAACTGGCACCCCGCTGTTGTTGATTTAGCGTTAACTTTGCAGCTTCCGAAATCTGAATCGGAATATCCTTCGAGCATAAAGTCGCCATCTTTTGAATACCACAACCCTAACGCTAGAGTTCCTTTAAGGTAGCGTAATATCCTTTTTACTATTACCATGTGTGATGCTCTCGGATTAGATTGAAATCTTGCTGCGAGGCAGGTTGGGTACATGATATCGGGTCTTGAGGCTGTCAAATACATCAGCGATCCGATCATGGAATGATACATCGTTTCATCTACCTTCTCTCCGGTGAGATCAGGGTTTATCCCATGATTCGTTGCTAATGGGGTGGAGGCTGGAGTAGAACCTGACATCCCGAATTTCTCCAAGATATCATGAACGTACTTCATTTGATGTATGAAAATTCCTTTGGATAGTTGATCAACCTGAAGTCCCAAGAAGAATTTCATCTCACCCATCGATGACATTTCGAATTTTTTCTTCATAACTCGTTCAAAATCTTTGCACAAATTTTCATTTGTTGACCCAAATATGATGTCGTCCACGTATATCTGAACAATCAGAAGATGTCCGTTGACCTCTTTGGTGAAGAGAGTGGCATCCACTTTTCCACGAATGAAACTGTTGGCTAGTAGGTGTTGAGACAATGTCTCGTACCAAGCTCTCGGGACCTGGTGTAAACCATACAGCGCTTTATCTAGCAAGTAGACCTTGTCTTTGTGGATTGGATCGATGAAGCCCGGTGGCTGTCCGACATATACCTCCTCTTTTACCTTCCCATAGAGAAACGCAGATTTAACATCTAACTGATATACTTTGAAGTTTTTCCAAGATGCAAATGCTAGGAAGATTCTGATTGCTTCAAGTCGAGCAACTGGAGCATATACTTCAGTGAAATCTATCCCCTCCTGCTGACTGAATCCCTGGACTACGAGTCGAGCTTTGTTACGAACCACAACTCCTCTATCGTCTCTCTTGCACTTGAACACCCACTTGGTGTTTATCTTCCTCTGACCATCAGGCAAGTCTACTAACTTCCACACACCTAACTTCTCAAACTGACTCAACTCTTCTTGCATAGCGTTGACCCAAGAATCTTCAGTTAGCGCCTCTTTATATGTACGCGGTTCGATCTGCGAAATAAAACAACTTAGTGAAAACTCAGTTTGTAAAGGTGCTACTGTAGAATAAAAACAAGTAAGGCCTTGTCAATTTGACGTCTAGTGCGAACGCCTGATTGTAATTCTCCAATGATCAGCTCCTCTGGATGGTATGAAAGAGTTCTCGGGATCACCTCGCCTAAAACATCTACCTCACCTTCCAGATTAGTAACATTCTGATTTGCACCTTGTTCATTGACTGGGTTTGTTTGACTTGAAATCTGAATTTGCTCCCCCTCAGAATCTGAATCACCACGATGAAATACTGGCATGTTCTCAGATTCTTGATTATCATTCTGTGCCGTCTGATTATCATGAGCAACTTCATTTTGTTGAATATCATCATGTTCTCCAGCATTACTTGGACCTGCTTCATTGTCGTTCGAAGCTTGTCTTTGTCGACTGAAAGTCATGCTGGGAATCTTTCCTGCGATTCTTCATACTCTCTCAGAATATCCAACTCGTCAAAGAAATCTTCTTCTTCTTCTTTTTCTTCTTCATGTCAAACGAATCTCACAAAGTGTCATAATGAAAACGCCATGAATCTCCAGGATTTTGCGGTGGCATTGTGTAACCTTGACACTCAACATTGTATGCTTCAGTAATCCGCTTCAAGCTTGGAACAAAGACTCGTTTTTGAGGACTTGAATAACTCACGAAAATTCCTTTAATACTCTTTGGACCAAATTTACCAAAAGGCTCTAGAACGGTGCAGGGAGACCCAAACGGTTCTAAATACTTCAGGTTTGGCTTGCGATTATTAATCAGCTCGAAACACGTCTTATTGAATTTCTTAATAGTGAGAACCCGATTGAGTGTATAGCATGCGGCGGATACTGCTTCTGCCCAAAAATTAATTGGTAGCTTTGAATCAGTAAGCATCGTCCTAGCCGTTTCGATTAGCGTCCTGTTCTTTCGTTCTGCTACTCCATTCTGCTGCGGAGTGTAAGGAGCACTAAATTCATGCAATATACCTCTTTCATCACAATATTCTTCCATCTTGTTGTTCTTGAACTCAGTACCATTATCACTTCTGATTTTTCTAATGCGTGTTTGGTACAAGTTTTCAATTTTCTTGAACAACGTCATCAAGCGATCAAACGTCTCATCTTTTGACTTTAGAAATAGTACCCATGAAAATCTTGAGTAATCATCAGTTACCACAAGACAGTAGAGATCCCCTGTAATACTTTTGACATTTACTGGACCAAACAGATCCATATGTAGTCTCTCTAACGGTCTGGAAACTGAATTGACTTTCTTTTTAGGATGTGATTTCTTTTTCTGCTTGCCTTTGATGCAGCTAATGCATTCTCCTTCAAGATGAAAACCTTTGACATGAACACCCATAACCAAATCATTATGCACCAAGTGATTCATTTTTCTAAGATGTATATGACCCATCTTCCGGTGCCACAATTGCGATTCCTTCTCAGTTGCTCTAGAAACAAAACAATGAGCTTGACCCGTTGTTGTAGTTGCTACACTCATGTCCAATACATACAGATCATTTACTCTAGGCGCTCTCATGATAATCCATCCTTTAGGAATAACAAATCCTGGTTTCAAGATCAAACATTCTTTGTCAGTAAAGTGAGTGGTATACATCCTATCACAGATCTGAGATATGCTCAGAAGATTGTTCTCAAGCTCGGCAATGTAGTTAACTCTTTCAAACGTTACAATCCCATTGGATAACGTTCCTTCTCCAACTATTCTACCACCTTGGTTTCCTGCGAATCCCACGTAACCACCATTGAAATTTCTAACATCGTACAACAGGGCTGTTTTCCCTGTCATGTGCCGAGAAGCTCCACTATCCATAATCCATCTTGAAACGGATCTTGGAAGCTCCTGCACCAGATAGAAATATGATTAGCTGAAATAAGCACCCCAAGCCTCATCAGACTCGGGTAACTTAACTTCAACTTCACACTTTACAACCGTTTTAAGAGGTGGAAAGTTTTTATCATTCATTTCCAATTTGTTATCAACAACCTCTTTAATGTCAATTTTAACCTCATTTTCCAAAGAAACATTCTTTTTCACAAAATTTTCATAAGAAATTGGAATTTTTCTTTTCTGTTTTCATTTTGAAGAATCTTTTTAGGAACAACTTTCTTCTCTTGTGGAGTTGAAACTTGTTTCTCTGATTTTGGTTTCCATGTTTGTTGAGATGATGCAACCCGTTTGTAAAATTTATCATTTTTAGTTACCCTATTCTTAACAGGTTCAGTTTTGATCTTGATATTGTTATTTTTCAAAATCTTTTTCTCAACAACCAATGGAGCTTTTCCTTTCACATCAACCTTCTTCTTTTGACTCTCAACAACTTCAGACTTAGGCTTAAAATTGGTGCAATTTCTTGCAATGTGACCAACTTTGTTACATCTAAAGCATGTACGAGTATCAACTACTCGACTTGTGCCTTCAGTCTGAGGTTGTGAGGCCCTCTCCTCAAAACACTCTTCATTTATCTTTGAAAAAATCTTAGACTCCTCATCAGAAAGTGAACTCGAACTTGACACAAACACTTTCTTCTCAGTAAACTTCTTGTTTTGAACATTCTTTTTCTGATAATTCTTACCACCCTGATAACCACCCGACCATCTGTTTCGATTATTGTTATAAAAACGCGGTGGAACAACAGGTTTCTTGTAATAAGCTTTATCTTTCTCAAAATTCATTTGCTTCTTTGTCTGATTCAAATCTTCTATTTCAGACAAATCAATTTCAACCAGTTTGAAAACATTTTTCAATTTGTTCACATTAACATTCTCCAGAGGAAACTCAGAATCCGAATACAACTTATCAGATCCAGCCATCTTGTACATCACAAGACCTGGTTCATCACCTAAGTTGTTTTTGGATTTTGATTTCGGAATGTAATTGTCCAGAAAACACTCTTCATCCTCAGCTGAATCACTAGCCAAAACACTTTCAGCCATGCCTTTAACAATCTCAGTTTGAACACTGTCATCAGATGATGATGAAGAAAATGTCAAATCAATTGACTCTGGAAGTTTTATTTCATTTGTTTCATCTTCATCATTAACCAACCCTGATTGTTTTTTCGAATAATTGTTTAGAACTGGTGGTGGAACCTGATGAAACCCCACCCCAGTTCCATCAGCATACACATCTTCGCCTGCTTTGTTCTTCCTAATGGGTTTGGGAACAATGTGTTGCAAAACAAAGCTTGCAGAGTTGTAACTTTTTAGTTTCAACTGGATTCGTTCATTTTCAATTTCAGCTTCTTGAAATTTAAGCTTCAACTTTGCAATTTCATCCAGTTGCTGGTTGATTAACTCTTGTTTTACCCGAAGAACTCCCGACAGATGATTATTTTCTTTAAATGTCTTACCATTTCTGTCATCAGCATCTTTAATCGTTCGTTTAAGCTTCTCAAATGTTTCTGAAATCTGACGATTTTCAAGAACTAACTGCTCATTTTCTTTCCTAACTTTTTCTTTATTAATTTTATCATTTTCAATTTTGTCAGTTAATTCTTTTAATCTGTCTTTCGAAGCTTTCAACATTTTATCACGGTTAAGGATCTGATCCTCAACACTTCTGACTCTATCAGTCAGATCATCAACTTTCTTACCATTTAGATAAGTGATTGTACTACAAACTTTGCACTCTTTCATGCAATTTTTCCAGTCAATATCACCATTAATTTTCTTACCTGACACACTCGTTGACGCATTTGAACTGACCTGGATTTTAGACTCAGATACGGACTTAGAGTCTACCTCAAGTTCCTTAGCAGCCAGCACTTTGTCAGCCATCTTTCCCAAGTTTTCAGCATTCAACTCTTGTGATGTATCAATGATTCCATCATCAACCTTCTTTGATTTTTCTTCTTTTTCTTTTTCTTTCTCTTCTCCGCTTCCCCACCATTTTCTTTGCCAACCCTCTTCTTCTTCAGCAATTTGTTGAATTATGGTTTCAAGATCGAGGGTCTTATAGTCAATAGCAATGTTTCCCATGGGGTCAAGATAACATTCTCTGTCTGGATCCCATCTCTTCGCCCTTTTTGCTTCAGTGTATATATCAAATATTCTGATCATTCTGTTTTGAGCTATCATCTTTCTGTTTACATACTTTTCTTCTTCATTTCTGCTATCTTTAAAAGGAACAGGTTCAACAATCTTTGCCATAAAAGCATATCCAATCGCATCCTCCTCTGGTAACAACTCGCTCCAGTCAAAACCTTCATCGTCATGAATCACAGCAAGAGCTCTGGATTTTTCTTTATTATCCTCAAGTTGTTTCATTCTGGACAGTTCTGATTTATTCTGATGATAAATCGCTCTCTTGTAGTAATCTTCTTTGAACGGATTTTCAGAATCATCAGCATAAGCATTCCGGCACTCTCTTTTAAAATGACCTTTCTGTTTACACTTGAAACAGGTCACTTTTGACTTGTCAAAGCCTAACTTGGTAGATGGTCCACCAATAGACTTTCTTCCTGTAATCTCCATAAAACGCTGTGCCCTTCTCACTGCACTGGCCATACACCACCTTATGTCGATCAATTCCATCTCCTCAGGATCTATTTGATCGTAGTCTTCCTTTGTTAGGTTGGTGTTGCCTATCTTGCCTGCCACAAGGCTCTCATACGACTCTAGCACAGAAGCTAAGAAAACCATCTGTTGCTTTGCAGACTCCTCGCTGAAGTTTTGAGCGTTCTTTAAATCCACAGTGATGTTGCATTGAAATAAGTTCTTTGCAACTGATTGGTTTGAAGTTGACGAAGAGTCACTGTGAAATCCACTGCTTGCACTCTCTTTGCTAGATGTGTTGGAATTTTCAGCAGAAAAAACTGTCTTGGGAGACGCATTCTTGGGAATCATGCTTTTTGGATAATACAGCTCCAAATTTTGCTGATATGACGAGTGATTGACTTTGTGTGTTTTCTTTATCTCCAGCTCGTGACTCTCTAGTCTCTCGATAAGCAGATCCACTGTCATCTCTTCAGACTTGATAGTATTCTTCAGCATTAACGCATAGTATTGCCAATCCATCTCATCTGGCAACGAGTCAAACAATTTGTTGACTAACTCTTCTTGAGAATAGGTAATTCCATGTCTCGCCAGCTCCAACTTCAAGTGCCCAAACCTCTCAATCATCTTACAAACTGATTCATTTTTTAAACAACCAAATAAATCAAACTCTTTTCTTAGTAGTTTCTTTTTGTTTTTCACTATTTCTGCACTACCCAAACATTTCACTTCTAACTTTTTCCACAGATCTTTAGCATTGTTATACTCGATTAAAGATATTATATCTTCTCGGACAGACTGAAACAGCAACGCGATGCACTTTTGCTCAGCAACAAAAACATCTATTTCTTCAGTTGATGTCAAATTTTCACAATTTTTCCCTCCATCACTGTATCCATTCTTTAGACTTTTCCAGCTGGTATACGCAAATGCCTTCAACCATTCTTCAAATTTCTTGGCCCACTGATTGTACTCTTCGATCGCCATCAACTTTGGAGGTTTGTTATATGTTCCGTATGCACTTTCCACACCTAAAGTATCCGACAAAGTTTTCTTTGCATTCGTCGTGTTCTCATTGGTGTTGCTAGAAGTATCATCTCCAGAGTTTCCAGCAAAGGCAAAAATATCACAAAACGGATTGAAGTCATCCATCTTCACGTACCTGAAATGATCAACAAACACTTAGAAAATTCTTGATTTTGAAAAAGACAGATTCAAGCGAAATCTGTTCAAGCGAAATAGTAAATCAAGTTCAAGCGAAACCCTTCAAGCGAAATCAAGTTACTTGAAGCGAAATCTGATTTTAAGCTAAAATGCTTTTTCAAGCGAAATAGCAATACAAGCTCAAGCGAAACCAGACAAATGTGTATATTTCAAGCGAAATCACTCAATACTTTCAAGCGAAATCAGTTGAAATGTACATTTTCAAGCGAAAACAGCAATAGATTCAAGCGAAATCACGATGACATCATCTTTTTACGAACAGTTTTCAAGCGAAATCAATGATTTGATCAAGTTTTAAGCTGAATTTTAGTCCACAACTTTCAAGGATTAGTTAACAATGTGTTTCGCTTGATATGTGAGAATTTCAGGCCATTTCAACCGTGAATTATGTCCGAATCAGAAAAGAAAGAGTAGAAGAGTGAGAATCCGGTAAGATCAAGCTGAATTTGGTATGAAATCCTCGTCCTGAGCTCTGATACCACTTGTAGGATCGTTCCGGTGCCCCTAAACAGTCAAGTTGAGTAGTTCATTATCATTTGCAAAGGCGGAATCAATGCAAACAACATCAAACAGCTTGTTTCCTTTCAATTCTTTTCTATTACTGATTATCTGAGTCTTTACAATGATTTCTGATGAAAATTTAACACCACCTCGACTCACATACAAGATCTGGTTTGCTTCAAATGACAACACACAACATCTATATATTGACTACAAGATTTCGCTTGAGGATGTCACATACCTATTCAAGCGAAATCACATGTGATGATTTCGCTTGAACTGGTCCATGTCACCTTCAAGCGAAATAACTTTCAAACATGTAATCTAACCCTAATTATGACCCTGTTGCGTGTTCATTCAACCTATCTAGACATAAGACTCGATTAAGACGAAGTTAACAGACACTAAATGCACCAACAATACAAATAATGTCTCCACGGTTTTAGTGTGAATACAACGGCACCCAACTCCAAGTCATGGGTGGTGTAATTCTTCTCATGCACCTTTAACTGTCGTGAAGCATAGGCAATAACCTTTCCTTTCTGCATAAGCACACATCCCATACCTGTGTGCGATGCATCACAATATACTACAAACTCATCAATTCCATCAGGCAATGTCAACACAGGTACATTGCTCAACTTTTGCTTAAGGATGTCAAAAGATTCTTGCTGTTTAGGACCCCAATCAAACTTGATATTCTTGCGGGTTAATGAAGTCAGGGGTGCTGCAATTCTTGAGAAGTTTTCAATAAATCGCCTGTAGTATCCTGCTAAACCTAGAAAGCTACGAATCTCAGTAGGCGTCTTTGGCTCTTGCCAATTCATAACAGCTTCAACCTTAGCGGGATCTACTTGGATACCACGCTCGCTAACAACATGTCCAAGAAATTGGACTTCACGAAGCCAGAATTCACATTTTGAAAATTTGGCATAGAGCTCTTCCTGTTGAAGTAGCTTAAGAATACAACGAAGATGCTTCTCATGGTCAGCTTGACTTTTCGAGTAAATGAGAATGTCATCGATGAAGACGATGACGAATTTATCCAAATAAGGCTTGCAGACGCGATTCATGAGATCCATGAATGCGGCAGGTGCATTAGTGAGCCCAAAAGGCATCACTAAGAACTCGTAATGACCATAACGAGTCCTAAATGCAGTCTTGTGTACATCTTCATCTTTAACCTTCAGCTGATGATAGCCTGACCTCAAGTCGATCTTCGAGAAGTAACTTGCCCCTTGCAATTGATCGAACAGATCGTCGATCTTGGGCAATGGATATCTATTCTTGATAGTGACCTTATTAAGCTCGTGATAATCGATGCATAGACGCCTCGACCCATCCTTCTTCTTCACAAACAGGATTGGTGCTCCCCAAGGAGATGAACTAGGACGAATGAAACCCTTCGCCAACAAATCATCTAACTGGGTCCTCAACTCTTTCATCTCTGTTGGTGCCAACCTGTAAGGTGCCCTTGCAACAGGTGCTGCTCCTGGAATAATGTCAATTCTGAATTCTACTTGCCTATCTGGTGGTAAACCAGGTAATTCTTCAGGGAATACTTCGGGATATTCAGAAATGACGGGGATATCTTCAATCTTAGGCTTCGGCTCATCAATAGTCACTTGTGCCATGTAGATGACACAACCCTTCTTCAAACACCTAGATGCCTTGAGCATAGACACTTGCTCTGGCAGTCCATACTGGGTATCTCCCTAAATGGTAAGTGACTCACCAGACGAAGTCTTGATCACCACTTGCTTCTTGTTGTAAACAATCTGGGCTTGGTTATGAGATAACCAGTCCATGCCTATAACTATGTCGAAACCGGCTAACTTCAAAGGAAGTAAGGACAATGGAAAAGAGTGGTTCCTAATGGATATGAAACATCCATCTAACACGGTTGATGCGGTTTCTATGGTGCCATCGGCTAACTCAACCTCATATTTTATGCTTAGGGTTCTAACAGGTAGGTTTAATAATTTACAAAACTTATCATCAACAAATGACTTATCTGCTCCAGAATCAAATAACATCCTTGTATAAACATCATTAATAAGGAAGGTACCTGTTATGACATTATCATTCTGGATCGCCTCCTGTGCGTTCATCAGGAAGACCGTAGCATTGGTCTTTTTCCTATCTTCAGCCTTCTTTGCAAACTTTGGGCAGTTGGACTTAATGTGCCCTTTCTCCTTGCAGCTGTAGCACATCGCATCCTTGATTTTCTTACAGTCCAATGTCTTGTGCTCAGAAGATTTACAAATCCCACAAGGCCTTGGCTGCGATTGGGATTTCGATTCAAATCTGCACCTCCCGAAATGGTGCTTCTTACAGACCTTACACTTGGGCTTATCACCCGATTGATGACCATCCTTTTTAGTTCCAGAACTCTTCTTGTGGTCATTGTTTCCCTTACGCTTCTTGTCTGAATGTCGTGAGTTGTCATCCTCACGCTTCCTCTTCTCAGCGTCTGTGTTTCTCAGCGATCTCTGCCTGACCACGTCCAAAGTAAGGGACAATGAAATATCAGCTGCAGACCTAAAAGTAGCTGGTCTAGAGGCCTTCACACTGGCCTTGATTTCTGGGGCCAAACCCCCAATGAAACGAGCTATCCTCTTAGGTTCCGGAGTCACCAGATACCGAACCAGTCTTGACATAGTATTGAAGCTTGTAAGGTAGGCTTGACAATCTAGGTTTTTCATAACCAAAGACAAGAAATCAGCTTCAATCTTTTCAACCTCGTGCTGAGGGCAGTAGTTTTCCTTAATGAGAGTAACAAACTGATCCCATGTCAGATTGTACAATGGGATCTTCCCAGTGGCCTGAATCAAAGATCTCCACCACGCTAGTGCCTCGCCTTTGAACGACTGAGATACAAACTTTACCACATCCTTATCAGCGCAACCACTGATATCCACCACAGTGTCCATCTCGTCTAACCATGACATGCAATCAACTGCTCCTTTCTCCCCAGTGAAATCCCTGGGTTTGCAGGAGACAAAGTATTTATAGGTGCAACCTTTAGCACGTGGTTCTTGATTTAACACAATTCTCTTAGATGGAACACTCCTCTGATTTGTTGAGTGATGAGAATCACTTTTACGAGCGGTATGAGTTCTAGAGGGTGGTTTAGAGTGTGGCACAAACTGGGTCCTTACATGGGTACCACTGGATTCATTGAACTGTCTGTCCAAAGCTCGCGTAACAGCATATCTATTAACGCTTGTAATTCTGCTCTTGCTACGTTGACTCTGGAGGTGTCATGATTTTCTCTGGGGTGACTGTTGGCTTCGTCTGACCCGGCCATGTAGCTTGTTTGCTACATAAAATAATGATTTTAATTCATTCAGAGGTCTATAACAGTTTTATCATTCTAGATGATTTATTAATCATGGTATTTAAGAGCCATTTTGATTAATTTGTTAGGCATATATATATTCAGGAATTTAAAGTAATCCTTAGTTAGAATTAAAATATATTAATGGCAACAAGGCCTAGTCACGTGGACGGTTTTAAATCTTTAATCATGATCTTATAGGGTCATGGTATTGAGGTTTTAATTATAATTCATTACCTCTTCTTAACAGGGGGTCGAAGACCACGACTGTCTTTTGTCTTATATGACAATGAGTATAGCCCGTAGGCATTATATCCCTAATGGATGTTTTAATTAATTAAAAGTATTTGGGGGAATCCAATATAAGGATGACTTATACGATTTTATCGAATCACATTTTATCAAGAGTGTTAACATGTTTTTAAATGTTAACATGGATTGGAATCTTTTGAATAGGTTCTACCATCTTGGTCATGTCTGCAATGACATATAGACTAGGCTTTACCTTTAAGATTCTTTTTAATATTTAACGCAGAATAATCCTAAATTGAGGTGTTAATCAGGACCTGAATCTAATTTGAGGAATTGCCATATTGGCCCTGTCTTATAATGCCACATGGCTAGGTTTTGTCCCTTTTTAGATTTTTATTATTTTATAATAATGGTAGGTCTCATAAGAGGATTGTTATATTTTCATTTATTTCACATATTATATTTATGCATATAATTTAATCAAAAATGAAAATTTAAATTTCAACCATTCCACCACAAAAATTAACTAGTACAAATTTGCCCTAAACGGGACTTCTATTGAAATAACATGCCCGCGCAGGGGCTTAAACAGAAATAACATACCCATGCAGGGGTTAACAGAAAGACATGCCCACGCAGGGGCAGAGTACAAAAAGACATGCCTACGCAGGGGCAGAATACAGAAACAAATGTGCACGCAGGGACATGATTACAACACTAAAACAAACAAACAAATAAAGGATTTAATGATCCTTTTTGCTTTTTCCCTTGATTAAGTTCACCAGACCCTTGAACATTCCTCGGTTTTGCCTACGGTCTTCTCGCACCTCCTTCCGCACCTCATTTATCCTTTGAAGAATCTCTTGATGCTGCGGTGGTGACATCACTGGCGGCTGCGGGGGTTGCTGATAAAACGGAGGTTGAGGAGGCGGCGGTTGTTGATACCCATATAGTGGGTACCCAAAGTGTGGGTATCCAGCTTGATATGGGATCCCAAAGGATCCTTCCGGATGATGGGCATTGTAGTTTGCCGCTGCTACCAGGTAAGGGTCGGCCTCGGCAAAGTTGTAGTTGGTGTGGATCGACTGCTCAAAGGGATTATATGCCGCCGCACCGGTGTATGTAGGTATAGGGTCGCCAAAGCCCAACAGTGGTGGCGCGATAGGCGCAGAGTTTACTTCCGAGATGGGGTTTGAAGACCCACCCATCTGCGGTTCTTCATGGAGTGGCGGGTAGCGGCTGCCACTCGAAGGTTGAGGGGTGCTGATACGCACTCCTCCTCGCACGGACATCCGTGCGTTTGATCTTCTTCGCCTCGGTGGCTCCGGAGGATGTTGCTGAGCTGGTGGTGGTGGCGGAGTGACCGCGACGAAACGAGAATCCTCGGAGGGATCCTGCTGTGGCTGTGGTGAGTTGTGGTAACTGGGAGTAAACACCCAGTCAATCTGTCTGAACCTCTCCTCATAACTGTCGGGACCATTATAAAGTGATCCCACGAAAGGTGAGCCATCTGAAATTTCGATGGGGTGGTTAGGGGTTCCGGACGGTGGCTCTGTGGGATCGGTGTCCTCGTCCATGTCCATTGCATGGTCGCCTGAGAAATGGTCTTCGGGTCCTAGTGGGTTAAAACCCACTGGTTCTCCAAGGTAGTTTGTCGGGTTGAGCCGGCTCTGGAAAAAGGGCGTTGGGTCATCAAAAGGTGAGTTGTGGTCCTGGAGAGGAATGTAAGATTGGTGGGAATTATGGGGCTCATTTTCAGAATGAGGCCCAAAGGAGTGTTGAAAAGAAGGGGAGGAGCTCAGCGAAACTGAGCGCCTTGCTGGTTCAATATAGGTCCTCCAGTTATCTTGAGGACTCCGGCTAAGTGAATCTGATGGTGTTCGCCAGTGTGAAGGCCCGGGCTCATGATCATTCAGGGCAACGAGTGGCCCCTTGCCTCTTCCTCTCCCTCTCACTCTTGGTGGCATCTTGTTCAACCTGTCAAAACAAACAAAGGATACAACAAGAAAATATAAAAGACAAAGTTAGAAATAAAACAAATTTGGATATATCCTAAGTTCTTTGTCTAGACTCGAGAATCGAGGAATGTGCAACTGTGTAACTGAGATTAAACACAAAAGGCTAGTGTTTAATTCACTCAGTGTTGGCTCTGATACCAACCTGTCACACCCCGATATTTCCACGTATTACCGGTGGGCCCGGTGGGGAGTATCGTGACGTAGTTGATATCATCATAGTCAAACAACACAATTTTAAATGCACAGCGGAAGCAAAAGATAGATTTATTTCAACAGAATAAATTGTAATATTAAGTATCACAAAATAGTTGAAACAGATCCACAGGCGGATCAAATAAAAAGGAAACGTAGTTCATCAGACTTAAAATGCATCCAAACTTGCGAGACTCTTATTGATGCTAAGGAGAGGCCAGCTTATTTCGAGTAGTACCTGCACTTAACCTTTTTGGGAAAATACGTCAGTTTACACTGGTAAATACAATTAACTGACTCATTTTGAAAAGATTTAGAAAATTGATTTGAATGCACGAGGCACAAAATATTTTTATAACTTGGGATAATTATTTATATATAAACTTGTAAAAGAATTACATGTTTGTTATACGTTCAGTAGCCCGGATTTGACGCCGGGTTAAAGATTAATAGACACACCACATGATATAGTCCCGCGGTGGGTTATTCTCGAAACCGGCGGTTATACCTTATTATTTATATATGCACTGTCGGGTGTACGCCTACACCCCGTGCCTTAGGTCGTGGCCATTTCGTAAAATGATGCCAAGGATATCCGGGACATGGTCATTAACCCCCCAAAGGCTTTAAGCAAACAAAACAATTTAAAGGGGACATTTCAATAAATTAATCTTCATACAATTAAAAATTCAATGCCTTACCAAGTGGTATTTTATATACCGTACCCCAAGCCCGTATAGGGAAAATAAGTTAAAAGTATTTACCTTTGGAAGTATTAATCACAAACAGCAAATGCACGTAGCTTTTACCGGGTCTCCTAGTCTGGAACAAAGGTTTATAATAACCTATTAGATTCCTAACGGGTCTTTTATTAAGCCTAGACTTAGATCGGTTAGTTTTAAAGGAAGATACGGTTCAAACGCACGTTTAAGTGAAAACCGGAATAGAATGTGATTTAGACTCGTCAAGTTTGAAGACTTGTATAATATGGGTAAACTAAACACATTCTGGATTTTGAGACAAAAATGATAAGGTTTGACCCGTTTCGGTCAATTTATGCAAACTAGTTACATAAACCGAACCGAATGCGCAAGATGCATAACGGGTAACCATATGAGTCATAAACAGGTTTCCTAAGTTAATATGCCTTAAATATGTTGTGACATCAGTAAGATATCTTCTATTATGCCCAAAACGAATTTAAACTCAAACTATGCCCCGTAGGGGCATTTTGGTCATTTTAAAGGTTATAAAAGAGTTAAATAATAATCTGAGTTACAGGTCTGATTTAATCAGTAAAAATATTTATTTTAATAAGTTATAACAGTAGGGTATTACATATATGTGAAATTTATCATTTATAACCAAACTATGCACCTTAGGGGTATTTTGGTAATTTCACAAAGGCCTAAAAGATCAAAACTAGAAATCTGAGTTTAAAACTTTTGCTTACTGTTAAAATATAAAAAGTTACTTAAAATATCAGTAGGCATCAAACCTTATATGTTTAAAATAGTTTTAATACATACTATGCGTTAAAAACGCTTAAAAAGGCGATTTTGAGCTATTTCCGGGTTTTTAAAGGAAAGCTGATATTTTTATTATTCCAGAAGGCTCAAAATGTTTTATTTATCATATTAGATCAGTAGAAAAAGGTTTGGTATCAAAATAATTTGTAAAACTCATTTTATAGCCCAAAAGGGCAAAACCGACAATTACCGAATCAAGCTTAGAACTCTATGTTATGCTCACCCTAAAATTTAATAAAAATCTTAAAAAATCCCAAAATATTATTTTATATTAGTAGGTAAAGAGTTTGGTATTAAAAATTGGGTTTAGATAGGCTATATGCCAATTACGCCGTTTAATTAATAAAAAGCTTTTCATTTACGCTAATGAGCATAACTCCTAATCTAGACCTCAAACTGATGTCATATTTTAGGGACAAGTCTAATAATCAGTAACTAAGGTTTCTATTCTTTTACATTTTCAAAAATCACGTTTTAAGGTCATATGGGCATAATAGTCAACATATAGGCAATAAACGGAAACATGCATATGAATCGGATAACTTATGAACCAAGTTGTACAATCACAGAGGGTTATACTAACATGAAACCTGGTCCAAATAAAGTTCTAAGGCATTTCTAAACTATGCTCAAATGGGTCAGAACTGAAAGTCAAAGCAGAAGTCAAATTATGCGACTTTCGGTTCTGAACCGAGCCTAAACTGAAAATTGTCGGGTTGAACATGTTTAGACATGTTCTTACATTAATTACCAAGTTATATTAGTGATAAAACAGGTTGCATGGGTTCTACATTGCTAATTATGCATTAATTTGAAAATAAGCTTTCTGATGACTTTTTAAGATAAACTTTGACCCGACAATTGACCTACTTAGAGTGGGAATCAGAGAGTACCCTTTTAAGGGTTTATTGCCCACATAATTACCAACTCATAGGTACTTTTAATTCTAGATTTGACTGGACAATTAATGATTAATCTCGAAGTCAAACTCTAATTACGAAGGTTTGACTTTAGGCTAATTAACTAGGCAAAACTGAATTAAAGAGGGTTAAGAACACTTACAATAGTCTTATGCATGACTAAAGACTTCTAGGAAATGTCCTTGAGCTCCAGCAAACTCCAGGAGTTGAGTTGTGAGAGTTTCAAGTGAGTGTGCACAAGAGTTGCAACAAGGAGGTTGCTTATATATGAAATTTGATCTCACAAGATGATGCCAAGCAACTCTATGCATGGATTCAGATCATCACAACTGTCCCTTGTGCATGAAAATCCTTTTGCACAGCCCATGGTATCATTTTATAGGCCCTTAAGTCGGTTACAGACCTGAAACTGGCAGCTGCCAGGTGAATTCTGTCGCTGGCATGCCCACGCGGGCCGCGTAGACCCATAGGGCACTCTTACGCGGGCCGCCTGGCCATCCAGAACCAGCCAAACAAGTTTCAACTTTTGCACTTTTGGTCCTTGGTCCTTCCAAACGTGGTTTCAACTTCCCAATTTGCATTTTAAGCCCTCTAACTTGGTTTTTAAGGACTCAAAGACATATACAAACTTTGTTAAGTCCTTGGTTAACTTTATGATCACCCAAAAATTCATAAATTTCCACGTTGACGCTTTTAACCCCTCGTATACGAATATTGTCATAACTTTCTCATACTTTATCGAAACCTTGTGAAATTTTTATCACTTATCCTAGTGAGCATAATTAATCGTTACAAAGCTTCAGGTTTGCTAAAAGGTCACTCAGAGGTATACTTTAAACATGTTGACACATTTAACCCCTGTAGTTTGTTATTTCTCACTTTCTCTCACAATTAGCTTCGTATGATCCATGATTCATTCGTTTAAGGGTATAAACCTCGTGTAGGGTTATTGCAAGATATATTTATCCATTGTTGACACTTTGAACCCTTTTTATTCACATACTTTCTCTGTTTGTCAACTTTAGTCCCTCTAAAGTAATCTTTTACACGTTTAAAGCTCATGACACGTGTCGATACATTATTGGACATAAATTTTTTAAGGTGTTACATCCTCACCCCCTTAAAAGAAATCTCGACCTCGAGATTTACTGAAATAAATGAGGGTATTTTTCTTTCATTGTGGATTCTACCTCCCACGTGTACTCGGGAGCTCTGCGGGCATCCCATTTGACTTTTACAATTGGCACATGCTTCCTTCGAAGCTTCTTTACCTGTCGATCCTCGATCGACAGAGGTTTTTCCACAAATTTCAAGCTCTCATCTATATACACATCCGTATGTGGTATGACTAGCGATTCATCAGCTAGACATTTCTTCAGATTGCAGATGTGAAACACATTATGGATACCACTGAGCTCTTCAGGCAAGTTTAACTTATAAGCCACTGATCCGACACATTCGATGATCTCGAATGGTCCTATATACCTTGGGCTTAATTTTCCTTTCTTACCAAATCGCATCACTCCCTTCCAGGGTGATACTTTAAGCAACACTTTGTCACCAACCTCGAACTTTAGAGGTTTACGCCTTAAGTCTGCGTAGCTTTTCTGCCTATCTCTGGCAGCTTTCAGGCGGTCACGAATTTGGACAATCTTGTTCGTTGTTTCAAGGACTATATCAGGTCCTGATAACTGAGCTTCTTCTACTTCTGCCCAACAAATAGGCGTCCTGCATTTCCTACCATATAATGCCTCAAAAGGCACAGCCTGAATGCTTGTATGGTAGCTATTGTTATAGGAGAACTCGATCAGTGGCTGGTGGTTATCCCAACTACCACCTAAGTCAATCACACATGCACGAAGCATGTCTTCCAAAGTTTGGATGGTACGCTCACTCTGCCCGTCCGTCTGAGGATGGTAAGCCGTACTAAAATTTAAACGCGTGCCCAAAGATTGTTGGAAACTTTTCCAAAAATGTGATGTGTATCTAGTATCTCTGTCAGAGATAATATATATTGGTACGCCATGCAGAGATACAATCTTATCTACGTATAATTGGGCTAACATGTCGGAGCTATAGGTCTCCTTAATGGGTATGAAATGTGCTGTCTTAGTCAGTCTATCTACTATCACCCATATAGTATCATTTCCTTTCTTTGTCTTTGGCAACTTGGTGATGAAGTCCATCATCACCATATCCCACTTCCAGGTGGGAAGTTCAGGCTGTTGTAGCAAACCTGACGGCTTTTGATGTTCAACTTTGACTTGAGCGCTCGTCAAACATTTGGCTACATAGGTAGCTATAGACTTCTTCAAACCTATCCACCAATAGTTCGCCTTCAGATCCTGGTACATCTTGTCAGCTCCAGGATGAACGGAGTATTTAGAACTATGGGCTTCCTGGAGGATAACATCCCGAAGTCCTCCATAAACTGGAACCCATATTCGTCCATTTAACCTTAGGATTCCGTCTTTGCCATAGGATAACTGCTCTTCAGTTACTCCTAGCTTTTCATCAGGATAGTTAGCTTCTAGTACTGCTTCTTTCTGTGCAGCTAACAACATTTCATTCAAACTATTCTTTAATTCAATTCTCTTGGCATTGATTCTTATGGGTTTCACCCTTTCCTTTCTAATTAAGGCATTGGCGACCACATTTGCCTTGCCTGGATGGTATCGGATTTCACAATCATAGTCATTTAGAGTTTCCATCCATCGTCGCTGCCTCATGTTTAAGTCCTTCTGATTAAACAAGTGTTGGAGGCTCTAGTGATCAGAATAGATCACACATTTGGTACCATACAAATAATGTCTCCACAGATTTAGTGCGAATACAACAGCACCTAACTCCAAGTCATGGGTGGTGTAATTCTTCTCATGCACCTTTAACTGTCGTGAAGCATAGGCAATAACCTTGCCTTTCTGCATAAGCACACATCCCATACCTGTGTGTGATGCATCACAATATACTACAAACTCATCAATTCCATCAGGCAATGTCAACACAAGTGCATTGCTCAACTTTTGCTTAAGGATGTCAAAAGATTCTTGCTGTTTAGGACCCCAATCAAACTTGATATTCTTGTGGGTTAATGAAGTTAGGGGTGCTGCAATTCTTGAGAAGTTTTCAATAAATCGCCTGTAGTATCCTGCTAAACCTAGAAAGCTACGAATCTCAGAAGGCATCTTTGGCTCTTGCCAATTCATAACAGCTTCAACCTTAGCGGGATCTACTTGGATACCACGCTCGCTAACAACATGTCCAAGAAATTGGACTTCACGAAGCCAGAATTCACATTTTGAAAATTTGGCATAGAGCTCTTCCTGTTGAAGTAGCTTAAGAATACAACGAAGATGCTTCTCATGGTCAGCTTGACTTTTCGAGTAAATGAGAATGTCATCGATGAATACGATGACGAATTTATCCAAATAAGGCTTGCAGACGCGATTCATGAGATCCATGAATGCGGCAGGTGCATTAGTGAGCCCAAAAGGCATCACTAAGAACTCGTAATGACCATAACGAGTCCTAAATGCAGTCTTGTGTACATCTTCATCTTTAACCTTCAGCTGATGATAGCCTGACCTCAAGTCGATCTTCGAAAAGTAACTTGCCCCTTGCAATTGATCGAACAGATTATCGATCCTGGGCAATGGATATCTATTCTTGATAGTGACCTTATTAAGCTCGCGATAATCGATGCATAGACGCATCGACCCATCCTTCTTCTTCACAAACAGGATTGGTGCTCCCCAAGGAGATGAACTAGGACGAATGAAACCCTTCGCCAACAAATCATCTTAATGGGTCCTCAACTCTTTCATCTCTCTTGGTGCCAACCTGTAAGGTGCCCTTGCAACAGGTGCTGCTCCTGGAATAATGTCAATTCTGAATTCTACTTGCCTATCAGGTGGTAAACCAGGTAATTCTTCAGGGAATACTTCGGGATATTCAGAAATGACGGGGATATCTTCAATCTTAGGCTTCGGCTCATCAATAGTCACTTGTGCCATGTAGATGACACAACCCTTCTTCAAACACCTAGATGCCTTGAGCATAGACACTTGATCTGGAAGTCCATACTGGGTATCTCCCTAAATGGTAAGTGACTCACCAGACGGAGTCTTGATCACCACTTGCTTCTTGTTGCAAACAATCTGGGCCTGGTTATGAGGTAACCAGTCCATGCCTATAACTATGTCGAAACCGGCTAACTTCAAAGGAAGTAAGGACAATGGAAGAGAGTGGTTCCTAATGGATATGAAACATCCATCTAACACAGTTGATTCGGTTTCTATGGTGCCATCGGCTAACTCAACCTCATATTTTTTGCTTAGGGTTCTAACAGGTAGGTTTAATAATTTACAAAACTTATCATCAACAAATGACTTATCTGCTCCAGAATCAAATAACACCCTTGCATAAACATCATTAATAAGGAAGGTACCTATTATGACATTATCATTCTGGATCGCCTCCTGTGCGTTCATCTGGAAGACCCTAGCATTGGTCTTTTTCCTATCTTCAGCCTTCTTTGCAAACTTTGGGCAGTTGGACTTAATGTGCCCTTTCTCGTTGCAGCTGTAGCACGTTACATCCTTGATTTTCTTATGGTCCAATGTCTTGTGTGTCACACCCCCAAAATCCACCATGCGGGGTATCACCGCTTGGAGGCGTGACATGACCAGGATCGAGCCACCAATCATATTGAACAACGAAATCTTAGTAAGTAAAACCAATCACAATACAATTGGTGACCATAAGACAGTAACCGGTTTTAAGTTAACAGCGGAAGCATAAAACGGAAGTTCAAAACATAAGTTTACAGTTCATAAGTTTAACGTCCAAAACATAGTTTATAAAGTTCGATTATTAAGTACGGGACATAGCAGTCCGCATCCCACAATAACCTCCTCCTCGTACAAGATCCATAAGCATCTAGCGACCTGTAAGGCATGTAACAACGAGTCAACAACAAAGTTGAGCGAGTTCACAGTTGGTTGTTTAGTTATAGCATTCGTTTCGTAAATCATCTGTTCGTTTTGTAAACCATGTATCGTATAAATTCATATCGCGGTCTTCCTGACATGTTTGCGAAGATTAGTGGGGGCTTCCCATGTGTTACTAGACCACGCGTATCGACTACTACGAAAATGTAAGAGGTGCCCTAAGTCAATGTCTATCAGCATTGACCCTTTGCCCATAGTCCATTAGTACACGCCCGTCCGACTGGCACGGTGTGAGGTTTGTTAAACCTAATAGCGCTATTAACTAATGACCCGCTCGCCATAGGCCTCGGCGATTAAGTCGATAAATGAGGGACTTCAATTGATAGAGTTGATGGTCTTATGGTCGTGTATGTAGGCTTTACGTACGTGCCCTTCAGTCCGAGGACAGTAGTAAGTAGTTTAATAGTAATGATAGTTCGAGTAGTCATTCAATCCCATTCCCAACCCACCGGGAATCCCATGCCTTGGAAAGAGTGTGAACTCACCTCGGTTGCTCGGTTTGACTCTCAAATATAGTTAACAGTCAAGGTCGGTCAATCACGCCCTAGTATGATTACCACTTAGTTTATTAGTGATTTCAAACAGAACACACAGTTCCTACACGTATCTATCACATAACATGCATCACTATAACGGTTCATGCCCATATAACCTTCCCATCTATCCCCCACTCATAGACAAACATACAACATTGCACATAACACTTTTATTGACATATAACATGTTATATCATTCTCGGATAACCTACCCGACATTTAGACACGCAAATCACTACTTATGTCGTTTCAACTTTTATATTCAAAATTGGGCTGTTTTCGGGGATTTTAATAAAATAGTTAACCTGTTTAAAAAATTCCCAACTTTTTACAGAAGGTCTTAAACGGTCCAAGTATTATTGTGTGAAAATCTCGGGATCCAATTCATTACCAATATTTTACTAAAATTCATTTTCCCAACTAAACTCAGATTTATCTTTTTCTGACTGCAGTCCACGGAATTATTTATTTAAAATTCATCGAGAGTCCGATTTATGAAATTCCAGTGAGGTAATTACAAATACATAAGTTATCATCTACTGTACAAATTTCATGAGCTGATTCATCATAGATTTCCAGTTATGACCAAAAACACATCCCCCATTTACTGCAGCAAAAACTCAGCTTCAGCTGCTGTTTTTAAAAGGGTCTTTAAAAATAGTAAACGACCTCGAAAAATTATGATTCCAATGTCATTTGTTCGGTTTTTCAAAAATACATAATTTAGGCTTCAGAAAATCCGTTTTTCGATTTATAAAGATCCAGTTACAGCCTGTTGAAGTTGGCTGAAAATACCAATCAGCATGCTTTTTAGAGTGTATATGTTACTAAAACGCGTCAACGATTGTTCTAACAACGGTTTTATTGAGAAATAAATGATCAAACAACATGCATGCTTATACCAACTCAATCCAACCAGATTTTATCATTATATATGTTCATGTTTAGGTTCCTTGTTCATTTTCTCTTTGTGTCCTTATTTTAAACCTCAAACAACCATGTTTCGAACAATCAACGTAGAAGTGATTCAAGAGTTAAATCGAAGACTTACTACTAGCACAAGGGCTAGGGATGAACTTGTGAACAAGAAATGATGGTGAAAGAGGTGTGAGAATGCAAGTGGTGATGCTTCTTCAAGGCTCTAATGCTCCAAACTCCACAAGGCTTCTTTCTAACACTTGTTTTAGACTTAAAAATGGATCAAAGGAGTGGAAGTTGAAGTGATGGTGATGGATTCAGATGTGGGCAGCCGAAAATGAGAGGGAGAGGAGTGAGGTGAGAGAGTAAATGATGGTGGTGGTGATATAGAGGGCCTTGGGAACTCACAAGCCACCTTAACCAACCTAGAGAAATGATTAGCTAGGTTTCTTGGCCAATCATAATTAAGAAGATAAAAATAAAATCTAAACAAAATATTTAGTAATGATGGGGCCGAAATTTGGTTGGGGGGGGGGGTAATTTGTAAAATTTTATAGTTAGTAGGTAAATAATTAGGATGTTTCGGGTATTTCCTAGAATAGTGAGTGTATGTCATGTTCCTATAGTGTGTGGGGATTTTTATGACCATGATTATTTAAGAATAATAAAATAATGTTTTTGACAAAATTTTGGTGTCCCGGGTAATGTCCGGTTGTTCGGTTAAGTATCGTTCCGTTAAAGTGTTAATTTATTCCGTAAAGTGTCTTATACATATATTTTTGTAACACGATTAATTCCTAACACATAGGAAAATATTCAGGACCATTTAGTCGAGTTTTCTGCATACTACTAGTATGTTAACACGCACATGTAAGTATAACACCATAATCAGAGAGCAGTTAAATGATTCAACACAATCACCAAGCACTTTAATTATCATTAAATAATCGTACGGAATACACGTAATTTTGAGGGTTGTCACATTCTCCCCCTGTTAAGAAAATTTCGTCCCGAAATTTAGTGCGTAGTTACTGAGGAAGCTAGTTAAGTTGCGTTGTTTTCCTGGTTTTCCTGGGGTGTCACATCATCCCCCCGTTGATTTGGAATTTCGTCCCGAAATTCTGCTGTAGCTTCAGCCTCAGTAGTGGTTGCGTTTTTCTTAAACAGTTGGGGATACTTGAGTTTCATTTGGTCTTCTCGTTCCCAGGTATACTCTGGGCCACGACGAGCATTCCAACGAACTCGGACCAGAGGTATCCTGGTACGCTTAAGGATCTTAACATCTCGATCCGTAATCTCTACTGGTTCCTCGACGAATCGCAGCTGGTCGTCGATTGTGAGTTCCTTGAGAGGAACTATGAGAGTCTCATCTGACAGACACTTCTTCAGATTTGACACGTGAAAAACGTTGTGAACTGCACTGAGTTATGCTGGTAGATCCAGTTTGTAGGCCACTTTGCCTAATTTCTCTATGATTTCAAAGGGTCCAACGTATCGCGGGTTGAGTTTGCCTCGTTTTCCAAATCGAACTGCACCCTTCCAAGGTGAGACTTTGAGTAGCACTCGATCCCCAACCTGGAACTCGAGTGGTTTTCTTCCCTTATCAGCATAGCTTTTCTGACGGTCACGAGCTGCTGCCATTCGCTGTCGTATCTGAGCAATTCTCTCGGTGGTATCTACCACAAGTTTTGGGCCAGTGATTTGGCTGTCACCAACTTCTGCCCAACAGAGAGGTGATCGGCATTTGCGTCCGTACAATGCCTCGAATGGAGCGGCCTGGATGCTGGTGTGGTAGCTGTTGTTATATGAAAACTCCACTAACGGGAGGTGTTTTTCCCAGCCATTACCAAAATCGATTACACATGCCCTAAGCATGTCTTCAAGGGTTTGGATGGTGCGTTCAGATTGCCCATCCGTCTGTGGGTGATAAGCGGTGCTCATATCTAAACGTGAGCCAAAGGACTTGTGCATTGCTTGCCACAGTTTAGAAGTAAAACACGCGTCACGATCAGAAATGATGGAGGTTGGCACTCCGTGCCTTGATACCACTTCCTTTAGGTAAATGTCTGCAAGAGTAGAAAACTTATCCGTTTCTTTGATAGCCAGAAAATGTGCAGACTTGGTCAGTCGATCTACGATCACCCAAATGGTATCGTTTCCGCGTTGAGATCTAGGCAGGCCAGTAACGAAATCCATGGAAATTTGCTCCCATTTCCATTTCGGGATCTCTGGTTATTGAAGTAGGCCTGATGGTTTCTGATATTCAGTCTTGACTCTCGCATAAGTCAAGCACTTACTGACGTAGGTTGCTATGTGGGCTTTCATGCCAGGCCACCAATACGTAGTCTTGAGGTCGTGGTACATTTTATCCGAACCAGGATGTACCGAATAACGAGACTTATATGCTTCATCCATCACAAGCTCGCGTAAGTTGCCATAAAGTGGAACCCAAATACGCCCTGTTACATAGTAGGCGCCGTCTTCTTTTTGTTCTAGCTGTTGCCTCGATCCTCGTAAGGATTCAGCCCTGATGTTTTCTGCTTTCAATGCTTTGACCTGAGCATCACGAATTTGAGCGGGAAGGCTAGAGTGAATGGTAAGCTGTAACGCACGTACACGCTTAGGTATAGTATCCTTTCGACTGAGGGCGTCAGCCACAACATTGGCTTTGCCCGGATGGTACTTGATAGCGCATTCATAATCATTCAAGAGCTCGACCCATCGACGTTGTCGCATGTTTAACTCCTTTTGCTTGAAGATATGCTCGAGACTCCTGTGATCGGTGTAAATGGTGCACTTGGTACCGTACAGGTAATGTCTCCATATCTTAAGTGCGAAAACAACTGCTCCCAATTCCAAGTCGTGCGTAGTATAGTTCCTTTCGTGAACTTTAAGTTGGCGCGATGCGTAGGCAATGACCTTGTCACGTTGCATCAACACGCAACCAAGTCCTTGGATGGAAGCGTCGCAGTAAACCACAAAATCATCTGTGCCCTCCGGCAATGAGAGGATAGGCGCGCTACAAAGTCTATCCTTTAAGTGCTGAAATGCGGACTCCTGTGCATCACCCCAATGATAGGTGACACCCTTCTGAGTCAGTGAAGTGAGAGGTTGCGCAATCTTTGAGAAATCCTTTATAAATCTTCTGTAATATCCTGCCAAACCCAAGAATTGGCGGATTTCTGTTGGTGTGCGGGGTGCAGGCCAGTTCTTGATCGATTCAACCTTAGATGGATCCACATGAATTCCATCCTTGTTTACCACATGGCCTAGAAAGTGGACTTCGCGAAGCCAGAAGTCACATTTCGAAAACTTGGCATACAACTGCTCTTTTCGAAGAAGTTCCAGCATAAGTCGTAGATGCTGCTCATGTTCCTCCTGATTCTTAGAATAGATCAGGATGTCGTCGATGAACACTATAACGAACTTATCCAGGTAAGGCTTGCATACTCGGTTCATGAGATCCATGAAAACCGCTGGTGCATTCGTCAACCCGAAAGGCATAACCAGAAACTCGTAATGGCCGTAACGAGTTCTGAATGCTGTTTTGGAGACGTCTTCCTCTCGGACTCTCAGCTGATGGTATCCCGATCTCAAATCAATCTTGGAGTAGTAGCTCGACCCTTGCAACTGGTCGAACAAGTCGTCAATACGTGGGAGAGGATAACGATTCTTCACGGTCACCTTGTTAAGTTCGCGGTAGTCAATACACATCCTGAAGGTACCGTCTTTCTTCTTCACGAATAACACTGGAGCTCCCCAGGGCGAAGAGCTAGGACGTATAAAACCCTTTTCCAAGAGTTCTTGCAGTTGCGTAGACAGTTCTTCAACTTCTGATGGAGCTAGACGATAAGGTGCTCGAGCTACTGGTGCTGCTCCAGGAGCTAGCTCGATTTGAAATTCAACTTGACGATGAGGCGGAAGACCAGGTAATTCCTCAGGAAATACCTCAGGAAAATCACGCACAATAGGAATGTCTTCAATTCTCTTTTCTTCCGTTGATGTGTCAGTAACGAGTGCTAGAATGGCAGTGTGGCCCTTTCGCAAACACTTCTGGGCCTTAAGGAAAGAGATAATGCCTACGACAGCACCACTCTTGTCGCCATGAATCACGAGGGGTTCTTTACCAGAACGAAGAATGCGGACGATTTTCTCCTTGCAAAGAATTTCCGCTTGTTGATGAGATAACCAATCCATCCCAATAACAACGTCAAAACTACCCAGAACGATAGGAATAAGATCGATAGAGAAGGTCTGACCAGCTAAGACAAGGTCACAACCCTTAACTATGTGCGTGGCCTCGAGACTTTTACCGTTTGCTAGCTCTACCGTGTGTTTGGTGTTCAGGAGTGTTGGAGTACGCTTAAGCATCTGACTAACTTTTAAGGACACATAACTAGTATCGGCACCCGAATAGAATAAAACAGTAACAAAGAAATCATCCAGAAGAAACTTACCCATCACTACGTTAGGATCATTCCTTGCGTCACCTTGACCCAGCACGAACACTCGACCCCTGGCACCATTGCCATCATTGTTTCCCCCATTGTTGCCCCCATTATTGTTCCTTTTTCCCTGGTTGTTGTTGTTGTTCTGATTCTGGTTAAGCTGGGGACAGTTCTTCTTAAAGTGGCCTTCAGCGCCACACTGAAAGCATCCCCTGTTGCCCTGTTGCTGTTGCTGATTCTGCGGTGCTTGCTGTTGCTGCTGACGATTCTGATTTGCAGGCCGTGAGCTCCTGCAATCCTTGGCTTCATGACCCATCTTGAGACACCTCTGACAACGTCCCTTGTTGCACTAACCACTATGGTGTCTGTTGCATTTGTTGCACTTTGGGTGGTTTCCTCGATATCCACCCTGTCCTTGACTATCGGAAGATTGCTGACCAGGACTCTGGTAGTCATCGGTCTTTCGCTGCTGTGACTGAACTGATGTAGAACCTTTACTGGAATTCCCATCCCATTTTCGCTTGTTGTCGCTGGGTGCATCAAGAGTAGCTATGGCACTGATACGTTTGGGCAGTCTGTACTGCTCCACTGCCTGGTCAGTGAGACGATGGGCCAACTTAATGATTTGCTGAATGGTACCCAGGTTGGCTGAAGTCACATGACTCTGAATCTCTGGTACAAGACCCTTGAGGTACAGCTCAATTCGTTTGATGGGAGGGTCCACCATGGTTGGACACAAGATGGCCAGTTCGTTTGACCTCTTAGTGTACGCCTCAATCTCAGATCCCGTCATCTTTAGATTGTAAAATTCCACCTCTAGCTTGTGGATGTCGTCTCGACTGCAGTACTCTTCTTTGATCAGTTCCTTGAAACCATTCCAGGGGGTGGCATTTGCAACCGCCAGTCCCAACAGCTGAACCTGTGCCTTCCACCAGGTTAACGCAGCACCTTCAAGCGTTCCAGTAGCATATTTCACCCTACGATCTTCAGGGCATTCACACATTTCAAAGACAGATTCGAGCTTCTCGAACCAGTGGAGGAGTCCAACGGCCCCTTCAGTGCCACTGAAAGTACTAGGACGACAGTCCATAAAAGTCTTGAACGTGCACACAGGCGGCTGGGCATGCTGGCCTCCTGCTTGAGCGGCTGCAAGTGCCGCAGTAACTTGTTCGTTGATCAAAGCCCTCAGCTGGGCTTGTGTGAGGTTGATTCGTCCACTCATGATCTTCACCATACAGAGAACACAAGTAAGAAGTGGTGTCGCGAAAGTGCATAAGTGTGGAGTGACAAAAGAGAGCAAACACACAGGGTTTTCAAGCAATAGTTGTTATGCTAACTAAGCATACCATGATCAATTGTGCTGCTTAAACTAGCAGGTAGGCAATAAGAACAATAACCATATTACCTATAGTGTTGAGTCTTGCACGTGGAGCGAAGCGTCGTTGTGGATCGTTGAGCACTATACAGGTTATAGTCTGGTTTTATCAAAAAGCTTTTCCCCTTTTTAAAACCAAGTTCACTATAACCAATGGCTCTGATACCAATCTGTCACACCCCCAAAATCCACCATGCGGGGTATCACCGCTTGGAGGCGTGACATGACCAGGATCGAGCCACCAATCATATTGAACAACGAAATCTTAGTAAGTAAAACCAATCACAATACAATTGGTGACCATAAGACAGTAACCAGTTTTAAGTTAACAGCGGAAGCATAAAACGGAAGTTCAAAACATAAGTTTACAGTTCATAAGTTTAATGTCCAAAACATAGTTTATAAAGTTCGATTATTAAGTACGGGACATAACAGTCCGCATCCCACAACAACCTCCTCCTCGTGCAAGCTCCATAAGCATCTAGCGACCTGTAAGGCATGTACAACGAGTCAACAACAAAGTTGAGCGAGTTCACAGTTGGTTGTTTAGTTATAGCATTCGTTTCGTAAATCATCTGTTCGTTTTGTAAACCATGTATCGTATAAATTCGTATCGCGGTCTTCCTGACATATTTGCGAAGATTAGTGGGGGCTTCCCATGTGTTACTAGACCACGCGTATCGACTACTACGAAAATGTAAGAGGTGCCCTAAGTCAATGTCTATCAGCAATGACCCTTTGCCCATAGTCCATTAGTACACGCCCGTCCGACTGGCACGGTGTGAGGTTTGTTAAACCTAATAGCGCTATTAACTAATGACCCGCTCGCCATAGGCCTCGGCGATTAAGTCGATAAATGAGGGACTTCAATTGATAGAGTTGATGGTCTTATGGTCGTGTACGTAGGCTTTACGTATGTGCCCTTCAGTCCGAGGACAGTAGTAAGTAGTTTAATAGTAATGATAGTTCGAGTAGTCATTCAATCCCATTCCCAACCCACCGGGAATCCCATGCCTTGGAAAGAGTGTGAACTCACCTCGGTTGCTCGGTTTGACTCTCAAATATAGCTAACAGTCAAGGTCGGTCAATCACGCCCTAGTATGATTACCACTTAGTTTATTAGTGATTTCAAACAGAACACACAGTTCCTACACGTATCTATCACATAACATGCATCACTTTAACGGTTCATGCCCATATAACCTTCCCATCTATTCCCCACTCATAGACAAACATACAACATTGCACATAACACTTTTATTGAAATATAACATGTTATATCATTCTCGGATAACCTACCCGACATTTAGACACGCAAATCACTACTTATGTCGTATCAGCTTTATATTCAAAATTGGGCTGTTTTCGGGGATTTTAATAAAATAGTTAAACTATTTCAAAAATTCCCAACTTTTTACAGAAGGTCTTAAACGGTCCAATTATTATTGTGTAAAAATCTCGGGATCCAATTCATTACCAATATTTTATTAAAATTCATTTTCCGGACTGAACTCAGATTTATCTTTTTCTGACTGCAGTCCACGGAATTATTTATTTAAAATTCATCGAGAGTCCGATTTATGAAATTCCAGTGAGGTAATTACAAATACATCAGTTATCATCTAATGTACAAATTTCATGAGCTGATTCATCGTAGATTTCCAGTTATGACCAAAAACACATCCCCCATTTACTGCAGCAAAAACTCAGCTTCAGCTGCTGTTTTTAAAAGGGTCTTTAAAAATAGTAAACGACCTCGAAAAATTACGATTCCAGTTCCATTTGTTCGGTTTTTCAAAAATACATAATTTAGGCTTCAGAAAATCTGTTTTTCGATTTATAAAGATCCAGTTACAGCCTGTTGAAGTTGGCTGAAAATACCAATCAGCATGCTTTTTAGAGTGTATATGTTACTAAAACGCGTCAACGATTGTTCTAACAACGGTTTTATTGAGAAATAAATGATCAAACAACATGCATGCTTATACCAACTCAATCCAACCAGATTTTATCATTATATATGTTCATGTTTAGGTTCCTTGTTCATTTTCTCTTTGTGTCCTTACTTTAAACCTCAAACAACAATGTTTCGAACAATCAACGTAGAAGTGATTCAAGAGTTAAATCGAAGACTTACTACTAGCACAAGGGCTAGGGATGAACTTGTGAACAAGAAATGATGGTGAAAGAGGTGTGAGAATGCAAGTGGTGATGCTTCTTCAAGGCTCTAATGCTCCAAACTCCACAAGGCTTCTTTCTAACACTTGTTTTAGACTTAAAATGGATCAAAGGAGTGGAAGTTGAAGTGATGGTGATGGATTCAGATGTGGGCAGCCGAAAATGAGAGGGAGAGGAGTGAGGTGAGAGAGTAAATGATGGTGGTGGTGATATATGTCGGTCCCTATCCCGTATGGATCGTAACAAAACTGACAATCTACCAAGGGTGCGGAATCCCCTTGATAAACCAAATAAACAGAAACAAGAACACCAGACGATTTACCAACCGATCTTCTATGATTATCCAACGAAAACGTTTACAATCACTCAAGATCTTCACGAACTCACAGCCAATAATCTGTGTATTCGAACTCTCTCTCAATTGCCTAAAAGTCTCCAAAAGTCTAACCCTAAAACTCTAGGTAAAGGTTGTTTATATACACACAACCATACAATTCGAATTGGGCCAAGCCCATACGAATTCTAGATACAATTCGGGCTAAACTAGATAGACTTAAACTTGATACAAACTTGGACTAGATTGGGCTTCAACAACCTCGAATTCCATTCAGTCTTCATAAGTCTTCGCGGCCCAAACTCGTTTAATATCCAAAGACCAATCCAACGTTGTTGTCACATAACATGCACCAACAAACTCCCCCTTGACAATAGCTTGCAAAGGAAACTTTAGTCTTCAGAATATCACATTCTTTGGTCTTTGGATAGCGTCAGCTTCAACATGAACTCTGTCAGCAACAGACTCCCCCTAAGCTGATGTATCCAATCACCAAATCTTCCAAGTTTTGATTCAGCAATCCAAGCAAGTCTTCACAGCATCCATTCTGCATTGTAGAAGGAGGATTCTACCAAGCAGCAACAAACTTCTCATCTCTTCACAGCAACTTCTCAGCAACAAACTGCTTCAATCTGTTTACTATAAAACAAACATCTCAAGAAACCATAAGAATTTTTCAACATAAGTCAAACAAATTATTATTATTCAAGAGATTAGTTATACTGTATCAGATTAAGCATTTTCAAATTAATCACCAACACGCAACAATTTTTAATCAAACCCTTATAACCTGCATGATTTAAAATTTTGAACCCACTTTCTAACATCGTCTCCCCCTATCGGTAACAACTCCTCCAAGAATAACAGTTTTCCGTACATTAAGAATTTTAACAGAAAAAGACACTATTTTTGTATTTTTGTATTTTACTGAAAGCAAATAAATACGAAAAGCAATAAACACTCTATTTTTGTGAGAATCACCGGTAAGAAGATCATATCAGCACAATCAAACTGTTTACACACTATTAGATAATTCTTTATTTGATTTTCGTGAAAAGCAGTCCAAGACGATTACCAGTATGTTTGTCCACCTAAACAAATGCATGAACATTTCAAGTTCCATTACCGTATGATACGTTAAGGTAATATTATTATACTGAAATACTAGTGTGTCCCACTTCAGGATATACCCCCGCGATCAAGGTATGCACAATGATTCATCGTAGTAGGTGAGTATACTAAATTCATCCGTTTTGATTTTCAACGTTTAGATAATTGGTGAACAGGTCAGTACTTCCGTACAGCAGAGAGACCAAAATATCTAACGAGGGCTAAGACAAATACCATTTTTTGGTACGATTTATGCATTTTGCACATTTGAATAACTCTCTTTGAGAGCTTCTTCATTTAAGGGTTTTGGCATTTTTAGCTCTTTTAAGATATCCTGGTTGTGCCTAGGTCAGCATGTATCTGGATGCAGCAGAAGGACAACCCTGATATCCCCAGATGAAATAACAGTATAAAGACCCAAAACTTTAGATTTTGGCAATCTATCAACGCAAGATTTAAGGTCATTAAACCATACACCACTGATGTGTTCCCCACTCATACACAGTTTATTTAAGTTTATATCACATTGGTAAGTTGATTATTTCATGCTTTTGCCTACTGGTACATCATATAATGAAGCTGCTATCACAATTAAGCAATTTAAGTTCATTTTCAGTGTGCCAGTCTAACTTGCTGATGTACTATCATTTCTTCTTTTTCACACAGTGATAACTCATTTTTAATTTTCTATTTTTTTTTGTTTTTGATTTTTCAATGTTTTTGTGTTTTTGATTTAAAAAAAAAACAGTAAACTATTTACAAAATTCTTATGAAAAACCAGTTATTCAGGATTCCTCATCCCGTTGAGTTCGACTAAGTGTTCAAAGCGAGCTCGATCAAAAGCTTTAGTGTAAAGATCAGCAAGGTTATCTTCTATGTCGACTCGATGTAATTCAATTAGTCGTTTTTCAGCACAATCCCGTATAAAGTGATGACGTATGTCAATATGTTTAGTTCTACTGTGCTTTACGGGATTGTTTGTGATTGATATAGTGGCATTATTATCTATCATAATAGGAGTACGAGTGAAATCCAAACCGTAATCGCGCATCTGTTGTTGAATCCAGAGAACCTGAGAGCAACAGCTACCCGCAGCAATATATTCAGCTTCACACGTAGATGTAGACACACAGGATTGCTTCTGCATTGCCAAGACACGATCCTGCCTCCTAAGAGCTGACAACCACCCGTTGTTGACTTTCTGTTTGATTTGCATCCTCCAAAGTCTGAGTCAGTGTAAGCAACGAACCTCAAATCACTATCAGCTGGATACCACAACCCAAGTTTAGGTTTCCCCTTCAAGTAACGAAGAATACGCTTCACTGCTTACATGTGTGACTCTTTTGGATTCGCCTGATATCTGGCACACAAGCATACGGCAAACATGATGTCAGGTCTTGAAGCAGTCAAGTACATTAGAGAACCAATCATCGCCCTGTATTGAGTAGGATCAACATCTTCAGTACTTTCATGATCTGGGCCGAGATTGTGATTTTCGCAAATGGGTGTGTTGAAAGTAGAGCAATCATTCATTTTGAATCGAGCCAAAATGTCATACACATACTTCTTTTGATGAATAAACATCCCATCCTCCTTCTGTTCAACTTGTAATCCCAGAAAGTAAGACAGCTCACCCATAGCGCTCATTTCAAACTTGCTCTTCATCACCTGTTCAAACTCCTTACACATGTTCTCATTTGATGACCCAAAGATGATGTCATCCACGTATACCTGTACCAGCAGAAAATCTTCCTTCTTTCTCTTGATGAACAGTGTACTGTCAATCTGACCTCTCTCAAAACCATTCTTGATCAGATGTGTAGACAGTGTCTCGTACCACGCCCTAGGAGCTTGATGTAACCCATATAAAGCCTTATCAAGTTTGTAAACTCGATCTGGATAGTCTGGATCAACGAACCCATCTGGTTGTGAGACATACACCACTTCTTGGACTTTCCCGTAAAGAAATGCACTCTTCACGTCTAGTTGGAAAACTTTAAAGCCCTTGAATGAAGCGAAAGCTAGAAACAAACGAATTGCCTCCAACCTTGCCACTGGTGCAAACACTTCATTATAATCTATCCCTTCTTTTTGATTGAACCCTTTTACCACTAACCGAGCCTTGTTGCGCGTGACAATACCTCTATCATCCTTCTTGCACTTAAACACCCACTTAGTGCCAATCTCTCTTTCACCTTTAGGAAGGTCCACTAACTCCCAAACCTTCAACTTCGCAAACTGGGCCAATTCTTCTTGCATAGCTTCAACCCATGAATTGTCTTTAAGAGCCATGTGAATGTTCTTCGGCTCCTCTTGGGAAATAAAGCAACTATACAAGCATTCATTCACTATCCCAGTCTTCTCAATCGAAACAAATAACCCAGAATTCGCTGCTATGCTTCTTCTCGTCTGAACACCTGCAGTAGGATCTCCAAGTATCATGTCAATCGGATGATCTTTATTTGCTCGTGTAGTAGCAACTGTATCGACTTCTAGATTATCACCCAGGTTTGATCCAATCTCCCCCTGAATATTCTGATTTGCAAACGGATTAATGAACTCCTCCCCCTGAATAGGTTCAGAGTCACTATCACTTGAATCAGGATCAGCAGCACCTTGGGAAATTTTCGGAGCATCTGAAATATCAACATTCGATCTAGGCATGAATTCGCCTTCATCGTCTTCACATACCACTGTTTGAATCAGCTGAGAATCATCTGCATCAGAAACCTCAGGAATATTAAATGATTTAAACACACTTTCATAATCATACAGTATAGCAGGACCACTCGTTGATTGTTGAGGTTTGTAGGAAGTAATTTCCACATTAAAAACAACCTCAATTTTACCAGTTTTGAGATTAAAAACCCTTTTATTCGGTGTGCCAGGCACGTAACCCAGAAAGTAGCCTTCGTCAGCCACCTCACCGAATTTTTGTTTATCCTTGTTTCGCACAATGGTGCAGGGTAATCCAAATGGTTCAAAGCCTGTTAAGTTTGGTTTTTCGTTAAACATCAACTCATGACAAGTTTTGTTAAAACGTTTAACAGTTAAAACTTTGTTTAGGACATAGCAAGCTGTATTCACAGCTTCTCCCCAGAAAAGAACTGGTAGCTTTGAATCTGAAAGCATCGTCCTAGCGGCTTCAATCAACGTCCTGTTTTTCCTCTCAGCGACTCCATTTTGTTGAGGTGTATAAGGAGCAGAATATTGATGTTCAATTCCTTTTCGAAGACAGTAGAGATCCAGAATCCGATTCTTAAACTCCGTGCCATTATCACTCCTTATCCTCTTGATCCTTGCATCATGGACGTTTTCCAATTTTGTAAAAAGATCTATCAGCAACTCTGCTGTCTCATCTTTTGAACCTAAAAAGAAAACCCATGAATAACGTGAATAATCATCAGTGACAACAAGACAATAATACTTTCCACCTATGCTCCTCACATTCACTGGACCGAATAAATCCATGTGAAGTAATTCATAAGGGGCATTAATGGAATTTACTGTTTTAGACTTATGAGGTTTCTTGTGTTGTTTTCCCTTTTGACATGGAAGACATTTATCTTCCACTTGAAACCTCAGCAATGGAACCCCTTTCACTAGCTCATTTTTTATGATATAATTCATTTTGCGATAGTGAATGTGGGCCATGCGTCTGTGCCACAACATAGATTCAGCTTCAGATGCTTTTGACAGTAAACACGCCACCGCAGCAGTTGGATCCTTGGCACCCATGTCCATGACAAAAGTATCATTTTTCCTCGGTGCACGCATCGCTATCCAATCGTCCGGAATAACCAAACCCGGTTTCAACACCAATGCCTCAGTATTTGTAAAATGGACCGAGTGACCCTTGTCGCAGACTTGTGACACGCTCATCAGATTGTGCTTAAGCTGCTCAACATAGTTCACTTTGTCCAAAGTGATCTTCCCATTCGTCACTTTTTCTCGTCCAGTTATCCTACCACCTTTAGCACCAGCAAAATTTACATGTCCACCATCATATTCTTCAAATTCAGAAAACAACCTCGCATCCCCCGTCATGTGCCTAGAGCAGCCACTATCAACATACCATAAGTTGATAATCCTCCTTAGCAGCTCCTGCACACACCAACCAAAGGATTAGTTAGCTTGGGGGACCCAAGCCTTAATGGTCTTGGGTCGTCCAAATTCACCAACTATTTGAACGTCCATCCAACATCCATCACTCCTAACTTGAGTCTTGGATCTTGGACCTGTTGATGGAAATTGGTTTTGATTTCCATAAGGTCTCTGGTCCTGAGGGTACCTATTTATGTTTGGACTATGTGACCTTTGAAAACTTTGATGTTGATTCCAAGAACCTTGATTGTTGTAATTTCGAAAGCCATTGCTATAAAAAGTTCGACCACCATTATTTTGGTATCGATTTTGATATTGACCTTGACTTCTAAAATTATTTGAATTTTGGTTGTTCATTCTCGGTGAACTACTTCTTGGTCTTTCATATCTGCCTGATGTAGATTCAGGCTGAAATCTTGGTTGATTTCTTTGGAAACGAGGAACTTGTGGAGTTCCTTTTTCAGCCATTTTTACACCACCAACAACACCCGGTTGTTGCTTTGGAGCAGATTTCTTTGGAGAATTTGAGACTTTCTCCTCATTATCACCTTTCTTCTCTGGTGATTTCCCTCTTTGTTTCTCACTAACTTGTGCTTCAACCTTTTTGTTAGGACAGCAGCTAGCTACATGTCCCTTTGTGTGGCATTTGAAGCACGATCTCTTTTTCGAAGACTTCTCAGCTGAAGCCTTTGAACTAGATTCTGGTTTAGATGATGATGCCTTAGAAGGATTTGGTTCAGTCTGCTTAGTTTCAAGATTTTCTATGTTTTTGTTTTTAGCAAACTCTACATTTGATTCATTTTCTATAACAACTGTTTCGTTTTTCATATCACTTCCTTGAACAAAATTAACCTTTTTAACAAAAGTTGGATTTTTATTCGTAGGATTTGAATTTTTCTTTTTCAAAACAGGTTTGCTGTTATTGACCTTCTTAGCATCATTATCTTCAAACACATCACCTTGACTAGATGTGAAACTACTTGGTGATGTTGACAGAAAGTCTGTGAACTCATCTTCATCAGGTAAGAAAGAATAGTCATGACTAAGAGGAGGTGGAACTTCATTGAAGCCCTTGAATCCCACACTTGTCTTGTCATTACTCTTCTTTAACCCACCCATCATGTGTTTCATAACAAAAGTAGAATCCCTGAATTGACCTAATTTCTTTTCGAGTTCAACAATTTTGAGTTGTGCATCTGACAACTCTTTGCATTTTTCAGAAATTTCTTTTGTTTTCTCAGCCATCATGTCATGAGCTAAGTCTATGACTTGAAGTTTTTCGTTTAGTTTACAGGTTAAAACTTCAATTTCAGCTTCATAGCCTTTTATCTTTTTCAAATATGATGACTCATTTCTTTTTGCAAAGAAATTTGATTCTTTTACGTTAGATATTTCGCTCACCAGACTTTTGTTTTGAGTTGACAACCTGTCAACTTCACCCTGTAATTCACGACACTTTAAGCAAACAGAAGTAGCAGAGTTACTTACCTCTCCTGTCGATTTGTCTGAGTTGGCCATAAGAGCAGCAAGTTGAGCTTCCATTCTTTTGATGATTTCATCTTTCTCATCTGCTTCCTTTTCATCATCTATTTCATGCTCAGACTTTGGCTTTCCTTTTTCAGCATCTGTTGTCTGACCAGCCTTATCTACCTCAGCTTCACTTTTCTTCTCAACTTCAGCATTCATGTTAGCTTCAGCTTCATCAACGGGAACAATCTCTGCCATAAATGCTTGAGTGACATTCTCATCATTTTCCAAGTGAATACTCCAGTCATATGAACCTTCTCGTGCAGTAGAGATCAGTGCTCTTGAGTTAGAGTTGTTTGATGAATTTCTATTGTTTGAACTCTGACTTGAGGTTTCATGCTTTTGTTTCTGACATTCCCTAGCAAAATGACCATAACTTTGACAGTTAAAGCACCTCACTTTGGTCTTGTCAAAACCAACACTTTTCCCTACAAATTTCCTTCCAGTTCTGTTCATGAACCTCTTCACTCTTCTAGTAATCATGGCCATTTGCCATTGCAAATCCATATCTTCAAGATCATCAGGGTCAATCTGATCGTAATCTTCATCTAAAACGGCAGGATCAGATATCTTCCCCTGAATGAAGTTTTCATAAGAAGCAACAAAAGAAGCAAGTAGAGCAAGATGTTCTTCAGCAGACTTCACACTCATTGGCATTGACTTTGAACTACTACTTTGCTTAGCAGTTGATGTTTTCTTAGCTCCAGTTGATCCTCCTGAAGCAGCTACAAAACATACATCACCATCCTCATTTACTGTGACCTGCTCAGTTTCACGCGAGAGAAAAGCAGTGGCAGAGTCGCTAGAAGCATCGTGAAGTGAAGAAGATGTAAGCCCATTGTAAATCCCTGGATCTTGAACCTGATCATATCCAGTGTCCTTCTTCTTCATGCTGAGCTCATAAGCTCTTAGCTTTCCAACTACTTCTTCCAGTTCCTTTGTTTCATAATCAGCTTCTCCCTTTATCATGAGAGTGTAAATATCCCATTTAGCAGGCAGAGCATCAAGCAGCTTGTCATTTTTCTCTATGTCAGAATAGCAATCTATATCATAATTGTCCAATTCTGACATCAGATGGTAGTATCGAGTAATGACGTCCTCAAGTGACTCATTTTTCATGTACTTGAACACAGCAAACTGCTTCTTCAGTAGATCAATTTTGTTCTTCTTGACATCAGAATTCCCTTCATATCTCTTCTCTAACGCATCCCACATTTCTTTTGAAGTAGTGTACTTCTTAAAGGTGTGTTTGATGCTATCAGGTAGGGACATCTTGATAGCTGCCAAGGTTTTCTTTTCAGCCTCATACATCCTTTTATCATTTTCTTGCATGTTCACATAGGCTGTGACACGCGGTCTGCCTTCAAAGTCATGTGTAGGGTTTGTGTACCCATCTTCAATACAAATCCACATGCGTGTGTCCTGATATTCAATAAAGGATTGAAACCTATCCTTCCATGTCAAGTAATTCTCCACCTTCATCATCTTAGGTGGTTTGTTCGTTGTGCCTACCTCGTGTTCCATCCTTAAAAGCTCGTTCAATTTAGACATGTTCGACATTTTAACTTAAGCAGACTGGTTAAACCGTACAATTTTAGTTCGAAACCTGTTTTTACTAAATTATACCGTTAGATTCGTCTCGAGATTACGATTCCAATGATATATAATGTCTAAAACCGTTTTCAGGATTTTCCAGAGTTTTTTTTTTCCTAAAAATCCAAGGAGTCCAACGGTGCAAGCGGTTTGTCCAGATGAGTTACGGATAATTATCTAAACACGAAACTGTGAAATTTTTCCTACGATTGCCTAGAAAAATTCCACCACTTTCAAACTTGCAACTACTCAGTCCAATCGAGACCACACAGTCCAGTCGAGACCACTTGTTGCGAGTCGAGACCTTTGTTTCGAGTCGAGACCACAGTTGCGAGTCAAATCAGCACAACTCGAGACCACTAGTTACGAGTCGAAACCACTGTTGCGAGTCGAAACCACTGTTGCGAGTCAAATCAGCACAAACCGAGACCACTAGTTACTAGTCGAAACCAGTGTTGCGAGTCAAATCAGCACAAACCGAGACCACTAGTTGGCTGAAAATACCAATCAGCATGCTTTTTAGAGTGTATATGTTACTAAAACGCGTCAACGATTGTTCTAACAACAGTTTTATTGAGAAATAAATGATCAAACAACATGCATGCTTATACCAACTCAATCCAACCAGATTTTATCATTATATATGTTCATGTTTAGGTTCCTTGTTCATTTTCTCTTTGTGTCCTTATTTTAAACCTCAAACAACAATGTTTCGAACAATCAAAGTAGAAGTGATTCAAGAGTTAAATCGAAGACTTACTACTAGCACAAGGGCTAGGGATGAACTTGTGAACAAGAAATGATGGTGAAAGAGGTGTGAGAATGCAAGTGGTGATGCTTCTTCAAGGCTCTAATGCTCCAAACTCCACAAGGCTTCTTTCTAACACTTGTTTTAGACTTAAAAATGGATCAAAGGAGTGGAAGTTGAAGTGATGGTGATGGATTCAGATGTGGGCAGCCGAAAATGAGAGGGAGAGGAGTGAGGTGAGAGAGTAAATGATGGTGGTGGTGATATATGTCGGTCCCTATCCCGTATGGATCGTAACAAAACTGACAATCTACCAAGGGTGCGGAATCCCCTTGATAAACCAAATAAACAGAAACAAGAACACCAGACGATTTACCAACCGATCTTCTATGATTATCCAACGAAAACGTTTACAATCACTCAAGATCTTCACGAACTCACAGCCAATAATCTGTGTATTCGAACTCTCTCTCAATTGCCTAAAAGTCTCCAAAAGTCTAACCCTAAAACTCTAGGTAAAGGTTGTTTATATACACACAACCATACAATTCGAATTGGGCCAAGCCCATACGAATTCTAGATACAATTCGGGCTAAACTAGATAGACTTAAACTTGATACAAACTTGGACTAGATTGGGCTTCAACAACCTCGAATTCCATTCAGTCTTCATAAGTCTTCGCGGCCCAAACTCGTTTAATATCCAAAGACCAATCCAACGTTGTTGTCACATAACATGCACCAACAAACTCCCCCTTGACAATAGCTTGCAAAGGAAACTTTAGTCTTCAGAATATCACATTCTTTGGTCTTTGGATAGCGTCAGCTTCAACATGAACTCTGTCAGCAACAGACTCCCCCTAAGCTGATGTATCCAATCACCAAATCTTCCAAGTTTTGATTCAGCAATCCAAGTAAGTCTTCACAGCATCCATTCTGCATTGTAGAAGGAGGATTCTACCAAGCAGCAACAAACTCCTCATCTCTTCACAGCAACTTCTCAGCAACAAACTGCTTCAATCTGTTTACTATAAAACAAACATCTCGAGAAACCATATGAATTTTTCAACATAAGTCAAACAAATTATTATTATTCAAGAGATTAGTTATACTGTATCAGATTAAGCATTTTCAAATTAATCACCAACACGCAACAATTTTTAATCAAACCCTTATAACCTGCATGATTTAAAATTTTGAACCCACTTTCTAACATCGTCTCCCCCTATCGGTAACAACTCCTCCAAGAATAATAGTTTTCCGTACATTAAGAATTTTAACAGAAAAAGACACTATTTTTGTATTTTACTGAAAGCAAATAAATACGAAAAGCAATAAACACTCTATTTTTGTGAGAATCACCGGTAAGAAGATCATATCAGCACAATCAAACTGTTTACACACTATTAGATAATTCTTTATTTGATTTTCGTGAAAAGCAGTCCAAGACGATTACCAGTATGTTTGTCCACCTAAACAAATGCATGAACATTTCAAGTTCCATTACCGTATGATACGTTAAGGTAATATTATTATACTGAAATACTAGTGTGTCCCACTTCAGGATATACCCCCGCGATCAAGGTATGCACAATGATTCATCGTAGTAGGTGAGTATACTAAATTCATCCGTTTTGATTTTCAACGTTTAGATAATTGGTGAACAGGTCAGTACTTCCGTACAGCAGAGAGACCAAAATATCTAACGAGGGCTAAGACAAATACCATTTTTTGGTACGATTTATGCATTTTGCACATTTGAATAACTCTCTTTGAGAGCTTCTTCATTTAAGGGTTTTGGCATTTTTAGCTCTTTTAAGATTTCCTGGTTGTGCCTAGGTCAGCATGTATCTGGATGCAGCAGAAGGACAACCCTGATATCCATTAGTACACGCCCGTCCGACTGGCACGGTGTGAGGTTTGTTAAACCTAATAGCGCTATTAACTAATGACCCGCTCGCCATAGGCCTCGGCGATTAAGTCGATAAATGAGGGACTTCAATTGATAGAGTTGATGGTCTTATGGTCGTGTACGTAGGCTTTACGTACGTGCCCTTCAGTCCGAGGACAGTAGTAAGTAGTTTAATAGTAATGATAGTTCGAGTAGTCATTCAATCCCATTCCCAACCCACCGGGAATCCCATGCCTTGGAAAGAGTGTGAACTCACCTCGGTTGCTCGGTTTGACTCTCAAATATAGCTAACAGTCAAGGTCGGTCAATCACGCCCTAGTATGATTACCACTTAGTTTATTAGTGATTTCAAACAGAACACACAGTTCCTACACGTATCTATCACATAACATGCATCACTTTAACGGTTCATGCCCATATAACCTTCCCATCTATTCCCCACTCATAGACAAACATACAACATTGCACATAACACTTTTATTGACATATAACATGTTATATCATTCTCGGATAACCTACCCGATATTTAGACACGCAAATCACTACATATGTCGTATCAGCTTTATATTCAAAATTGGGCTGTTTTCGGGGATTTTAATAAAATAGTTAAACTATTTCAAAAATTCCCAACTTTTTACAGAAGGTCTTAAACGGTCCAATTATTATTGTGTAAAAATCTCGGGATCCAATTCATTACCAATATTTTATTAAAATTCATTTTCCGGACTGAACTCAGATTTATCTTTTTCTGACTGCAGTCCACGGAATAATTTATTTAAAATTCATCGAGAGTCCGATTTATGAAATTCCAATGAGGTAATTACAAATACATCAGTTATCATCTAATGTACAAATTTCATGAGCTGATTCATCGTAGATTTCCAGTTATGACCAAAAACACATCCCCCATTTACTGCAGCAAAAACTCAGCTTCAACTGCTGTTTTTAAAAGGGTCTTTAAAAATAGTAAACGACCTCGAAAAATTACGATTCCAGTTCCATTTGTTCGGTTTTTCAAAAATACATAATTTAGGCTTCAGAAAATCTGTTTTTCGATTTATAAAGATCCAGTTACAGCCTGTTGAAGTTGGCTGAAAATACCAATCAGCATGCTTTTTAGAGTGTATATGTTACTAAAACGCGTCAACGATTGTTCTAACAACGGTTTTATTGAGAAATAAATGATCAAACAACATGCATGCTTATACCAACTCAATCCAACCAGATTTTATCATTATATATGTTCATGTTTAGGTTCCTTGTTCATTTTCTCTTTGTGTCCTTATTTTAAACCTCAAACAACAATGTTTCGAACAATCAACGTAGAAGTGATTCAAGAGTTAAATCGAAGACTTACTACTAGCACAAGGGCTAGGGATGAACTTGTGAACAAGAAATGATGGTGAAAGAGGTGTGAGAATGCAAGTGGTGATGCTTCTTCAAGGCTCTAATGCTCCAAACTCCACAAGGCTTCTTTCTAACACTTGTTTTAGACTTAAAAATGGATCAAAGGAGTGGAAGTTGAAGTGATGGTGATGGATTCAGATGTGGGCAGCCGAAAATGAGAGGGAGAGGAGTGAGGTGAGAGAGTAAATGATGGTGGTGGTGATATAGAGGGCCTTGGGAACTCACAAGCCACCCTAACCAACCTAGAGAAATGATTAGCTAGGTTTCTTGGCCAATCATAATTAAGAAGATAAAAATAAAATCTAAACAAAATATTTAGTAATGATGGGGCCGAAATTTGGTAGGGGGGGGGGGTAATTTGTAAAATTTGATAGTTAGTAGGTAAATAATTAGGAGGTTACGGGTATTTCCTAGAATAGTGAGTGTATGTCATGTTCCTATAGTGTGTGGGGATTTTTATGACTATGATTATTTAAGAATAATAAAATAATGTTTCTGACAAAATTTTGGTGTCCTGGGTAATGTCCGGTTGTTCGGTTAAGTATCGTTCCGTTAAAGTGTTAATTTATTCCGTAAAGTGTCTTATACATATATTTTTGTAACACGATTAATTCCTAACACATAGGAAAATATTCAGGACCATTTAGTCGAGTTTTCTGCATACTACTAGTATGTTAACACGCACATGTAAGTATAACACCATAATCAGAGGGCAGTTAAATGATTCAACACAATCACCAAGCACTTTAATTATCATTAAATAATCGTACGGAATACACGTAATTTTGAGGGTTGTCACATTGTGCTCAGAAGATTTACAAATCCCACAAGGCCTTGGCTGCGATTGGGATTTCAATTCAAATCTGCACCTCCCGAAATGGTGCTTCTTACAGACCTTACACTTGGGCTTATCACCCGATTGATGACCATCCTTTTTAGTTCCAGAACTCTTCTTGTGGTCATTGTTTCCCTTACGCTTCTTGTCTGAACGTGCTTCTTGTCTGAACGTCGTGAATTGTCATCCTCACGCTTCCTCTTCTCAGCGTCTGTGTTTCTCAATGATCTCTGCATGACCGCGTCCAAAGTAAGGGACAATGAAATATCAGCTGCAGACCTAAAAGTAGCTGGTCTAGAGGCCTTCACACTGGCCTTGATTTCTGGGGCCAAACCCCCAATGAAACGAGCTATCCTCTTGGGTTCCGGAGTTACCAGATACCGAACCAGTCTTGACATAGTATTGAAGCTTGTAAGGTAGGCTTGACAATCTAGGTTTTTCATAACCAAAGACAAGAAATCAGCTTCAATCTTTTCAACCTCGTGCTGAGGGCAGTAGTTTTCCTTAATGAGAGTAACAAACTGAACCCATGTCAGATTGTACAATGGTGTCTTCCCAGTGGCCTGAATCAAAGATCTCCACCACGCTAGTGCCTCGCCTTTGAATGACTGAGATACAAACTTTACCACATCCTTATCAGCGCAACCACTGTTATCCACCACATTGTCCATCTCGTCTAACCATGTCATGCAATCAACTGCTCCTTTCTCCCCAGTGAAATCCCTGGGTTTGCAGGAGACAAAGTATTTATAGGTGCAACCTTTAGCACGTGGTTCTTGATTTAACACAATTCTCTTAGATGGAATACTCCTCTAATTTGTTGAGTGATGAGAATCACTTTTACGAGCGGTATGAGTTCTAGAGGGTGGTTTAGAGTGTGGCACAGACTGGGTCCTTACATGGGTACCACTGGATTCATTGAACTGTCTGTCCAAAGCTCGCGTAACAGCATTATCTATTAACGCTTGTAATTCTGCTCCTGCTATGTTGACTCTGGAGGTGTCATGATTTTCTCTGGGGTGACTGTTGGCTTCGTCTGACCCGGCCATTTAGCTTGTTTGCTACATAAAATAATGATTTTAATTCATTCAGAGGTCTATAACAGTTTTATCATTCTAGATGATTTATTAATCATGGTATTTAAGAGCCATTTTGATTAATTTGTTAGGCATATATATATTTAGGAATTTATAGTAATCCTTAGTTAGAATTAAAATATATTAATGGCAAGAAGGCCTAGTCAAGTGGACAGTTTTAAATCTTTAGTCACGATCTTATAGGGTCATGGTATTGAGGTTTTAATTATAATTCATTACCTCTTCTTAACAGGGGGTCGAAGACCACGACTGTCTTTTGTCTTATATGACAATGAGTATAGCCCATAGACATTATATCCCTAATGGATGTTTTAATTAATTAAAATATTTGGGGGAATCCAATATAAGGATGACTTATGCGATTTTATCGAATCACATTTTATCAAGAGTGTTAACATGTTTTTAAATGTTAACATGGATTGGAATCTTTTGAATAGGTTCTACCATCTTGGTCATGTCTGCAACGACATATAGACTAGGCTTTACCTTTAAGATTCTTTTTAATACTTAACGCAGAACAATCCTAAATTGAGGTGTTAATAAGGACCTGAATCTAATTTGAGGAATTACCATCTTGGCCCTGTCTTATAATGACACATGGCTAGGTTTTGTCCCTTTTTAGATTTTTATTATTTTATTATAATGGTAGGTCTCATAAGAGGAATGTTATATTTTCACTTATTTTATTTATGCATATAATTTAATCAAAAATGAAAATTTAAATTTCAACCATTCCACCACAAAAATTAACTAGTACAAATTTGCCATAAACGGGACTTCTATTGAAATAACATGCCCGCGCAGGGGCTTAAACAGAAATAACATACCCACGCAGGGGTTAAAAGAAAGACATGCCCACGCAGGGGCATAGTACAAAAAGACATGCCCACGCAGGGGCAGAATACAGAAACAAATGTCCACGCAGGGACATGATTACAACACTAAAAAAAACAAACAAATAAAGGATTTAATGATCCTTTTTGCTTTTTCCCTTAATTAAGTTCACCAGACCCTTGAACATTCCTCGGTTTTGCCTACGGTCTTCTCGCACCTCCTGCCGCACCTCATTTATCCTTTGAAGAATCTCTTGATGCTGCGGTGGTGACATCACTGGCGGCTGCGGGGGTTGCTGGTAAAACGAAGGTTGAGGAGGCGGCGGTTGTTGATACCCATATGGTGGGTACCCAAAGTGTGGGTATCCAACTTGATATGGGATCCCAAAGGATCCTTCCGGATGATGGGCATTGTAGTTTGCCGCTGCTACCAGGTAAGGGTCGGCCTCGGCATAGTTGTAGTTGGTGTGGATCGGCTGCTCAAAGGGATTATATACCGCCGCACCAGTGTATGTAGTGAAGGGGTAAGGTCCCAAAAACCTCATGATAAGTGCTTGGGACCATACCACAACCTTACTTTTCAGCCCTTTACCTTGCGCGGCCGCGCACTGGTCTTACCAAAAGAAAGAAATACCAACAACAGTTAACATTTGCGCGCCAAAAGGGAATCATAAATCCTTGCACCTGCTTCCATAAATAAAGGATGAAAATCCTAAACACTTCCGCTTAATATCCTGACTTGGATATTATTGCCCAGACTTGGGATTTGTTTAGCTGATTCCACACGATAAGGAGTCACACCAGATTGCAACAGTAATCTTCTAGAAAGAGTTCAATCGTGCACCACCATGACGGTTATAACCGTCTGGACACGTGTCAGCTCCTCAGACGTCCCTGAAATCATAACGATAGCATGTAATTGGAGAGTAATCTCCACTTGATCACTTTACACGTGGCAAGTCCCCAGCCATCGATCTAAACCGCGATCCGTGTGCTCTCACGTCAGATCAAGGAGCTGGACGGAAGGAAATGCAACCGCTTACGGGGTTAGCATCTTCCGTCAACTTTTCACTAACGGGTTTTCCCGCCCATAACTCTCGGTTATAAATATGAGAAATAACTCAGGTATGAAGGCAAGTTACACACACTTCTCAAATACATCTTCTTCTTCGTAACCCATACTTATTCTCACACCAGAGTCGGGTCAAGGAGAGAACCCTTTTCTCCCCTTGACGAGGCAAACGGTGCTTCTTTTTTGCAGAATTCACCGGAGGAGAAGATCAATTGTAATCGAATCAAACGAGAGGAAACCCACCTTTTTATGCAGATTCAAACCCCCTAGATAATTGATTCCGATCGATTATTCTAGTGTTTCTTCATTGGCGCCCACCGATTCCTCTGTCTTATCAGTTTTCATCTCGTTTCGATTCAGTTCTTTTCATTATCTGTTTTAACATGGCAGAAAATTCATCATCTCATCGGCAAACCGGTCCTTGACTGAACGTCAGAAATAACTTTCAAGTAGAAGGAATCCCAGAGGATGCCTTGGATGACAACGAGGTTCAATCCAATCAAGCAAACGACCCGGTCACTCCAGGAGTGTTACCAGCAAACCCTGCTCAATCAATTCTGCCACCAGGAGAAACTCCAATTTCCTGGTACGTCAGGTCTCAAGGGGCACTAAACGCAGTATACACACAGCTGTGTGCACAAACTGCTCTCCTGACTCAATCACGGAGACCAGGATCTCGTGCTCATGCCTCCCAACAGGAAGATTCATCTTACGAAAATACAGAGGTTTATGCCAGATCCACATCCAAACATGAGTACACTCAGTCAGGAAGTCATCAGAGAGAGTATCGTGATGAAGCACACCCCTACCGCAGACAATCAGTCCATTCCAGGCTAGGTCCTCAACAAAACACTCACACCGATGAATCTGATCCAACCTATCATGTGAGTGAAAATACCAGTGTGTTTAACCGCTTGCAGCCCAATCGCAACAAATGCAGACCTCGTGCGGTTTACAACCCTGAGGCTGAGCATAATTACAATTTGATTTATCGCCCTGCGGAAGCAGCGGAAAATTCGAAATTCATCATGGAGATAGCTCTCGCGCCATTGGAGAAAGCAAAATTACCATCTAATGTAGGAAAGTTTAACGGGTTGACAGACCCGGATGATCACTTAAGAGTGTTTACCAGCGCAGGCTTGGTTGGGGGCTGGACCCTCCCATTATGGTGCCATCTGTTTGTACAGACCCTAACCGGAGCAGCGAGAATCTGGTTCGATAATCTACCGGTCGGGAATATTACATCATGGAAAGATCTGCGTATGAAGTTCCTGACTCATTTCAATCAACAACGACGCTCTATCCGAGACACGTCAGACGTCATGAACATTTGGCGCCATGACGACGAAAGCCTAGAGGACTTTATAACCCGATACAATAAAGAAGTACTGGAAATCGGGGGGGGGGGGGTTCACGAGCAATTGATCCGCGCACAGTTCAAGTACGCGGTCAGATATGATGATATGATTAAGGTCCTGTCTGGGACAGAAGGCCTCCCAAAAAGTTGGGAGAAAGTAATGGCAGCCGCAAAGGTTTATGCACAAACAGAGAAAAACCTTACCACCAACAGGCCACCGCCACCACATAACAGACCCACGGATTTAGGCTCCACTGGCGGAAGAAAGTTTAAAAAATCATGGCGTGATTCTGGCTCGACAAATCATTCGTCTGAAGATGCTCGAGCAACGATCAACAAACTCACCGCGCAGAGGGAGTCTAAACAGGAGAATAGGGAGAGGCAGTGGACTCCCTTAACAAAGACCCCGGCGGAAGTCTTGAGTACTGAAGACTATCAATTCAAACCTCCGATCCCCATGAAAAATAAGCGTTGACAAGACCCTGCCCAATACTGCGAGTATCACAAGGACAGCGGGCATACCACTAACAACTGCATTTCTTTACGCACAGAAATAGAGAAAGCCCTCAAAAGCAGCGAACTCACACATTTGCTCCAAAATGTGCGCAAAGAGATAAAGCAGATAACTCGGGGTGAGGAGGGCCCAAGCAAAAGGGCGAAAACTTAAAGGACAACTCTATGAATTCCCCGCGGGAAAACATGATCTATCAAACAAAACGGGAAAGTTAGAGAGTAAGTTAAGTCTCACATAATTATTTTAGCAAACTTTGTAAAAGCCTCTGTGCTCTATCCCTAAATAAAATAGCAAAGTTTCTATTATTCCTGTGTTTTTCTTACAAAGTGCATGCAATTTCTTTTAGTAAGCGCAAAAACATTATGGTAGTTATAAAGCAAGCTTCATGAACGGTCAGTGATCACATCACAAGCGACCATAAGTTCACACATGAAGCTTCATACCAACTTCATTCTCCTTACTCAATAAAAGTAATCGTACTCATGCAAAATATTGTAAAACGAAAAACATAGTATGCTATTTTCAGCGCACAAATACGCCCTAAAAACTATCAAACACGACAGTGTTTTAGTTACTTGCGCAACAGCGCATCAACGAAAAGAGGGTTATACATCCCAAATATTACAAGGAAAGTGTTCAATACATTTTCAACCTACGCCAAATATTCACCCTCATCCGGAAAGATTTCCTTTAGTTGCGCTACGTGATCGTCAGATTGCAGCGCAACATTTATCAGATCCATAACTGGAAGTTGCAAGTTGTTAAATTCTGTCTTTAAAGCAGCAAGCGCAGCACCAGTATTCGCGCCATAAGTTGCAGATCTACTGACATCCCAGTTAACCTTTAAAGCGCTATTTACATGATGAGAGCATTCAGCATATCCTTGAGCGTACCCATCTCTTCGCGCAGCAACCACTAAGCGCGCAACGGTTTTATCCAGTTCTTCAGAATTTAGCACTGACTCAGCAACCTGCGGAAGTAGGAAAGGGTGAATAACAAGAAAGCGCATAAACAGTTCCACAACAAAAAAGAACAAGCAACTTACACAAGCAATTCCTCGATCTTTTAACCACGCCATATCGCTCTTTAAAGGTTCAAGCTCGCTCTCCACCGTGGCTCGCGCCGTTTCAGAGTTTTCCAATTTTTCTTCAGTTTCGGTCAAACGGCGAGAGGTTTTAGCCTTTTCAGAATGCGCAAGCTCCAGATCCTTTTTAAGTTGTTCCTGGCCAGAAAGCAAAGCAATAAGTTCTTCTAACTCTTTATCTCTAAGGGCAAGAGTGGCGCAAGCTCGTACCTCTCGTTGCTCACTGCGCTCCCTATGAGAACGCGCTTCTTCTAAAGCAGCTTCTGCATCAGCTTTCTCCTTTTTCAACTTTTCTACCTCGGCATCCTGATTCTTCAGTTTTTCAACCTCAGCCTTGAGGTTATTAATGATATTATGGAGGTTTACCTTCTCAGCATTATCTTTTTCGCAAATTCTCCTCCAGTTTTTGCGTTCTTCGGAAAGGAGAGTAGCTTCAGCTTCTGCTTTCCTCTTCCAACCTGCAACAGACCACTCCTCAGTTTTACGATCAGCCTCAAATTTGGCCTGATCAGCTTCCAATTTAGCTTTTAGCTGGGCTAAACGCTTCTCATCACTAGCAAACTTCTTCTGGGATACCCTAAGAGTTTCCCAGTCTTTATGCATACTATACCACTCACGCACTATGCGATGAGTGGTAGAAGCAGTCTCTTCAAGATAAGCTTGATAAGTTTGTTCATAAGACCGGCTTTCTTGAAATTTGATTTCCCCGGGCGGAAATATTCCCTGCAACCAGTCTCGGCACACACGCCAATCCGAGAAAGTGTCACCCTTTCTCAAGTTCCAAACAGGGGCATGAGGCTCGGAAGCATCTTTTTCTGAATAAATTCTATAGTAATAATCCCCCAGGGTTTCCTTTGGGCGGATTGGAGAACTCGGACCCACATTAGAAAACGCGCCTTGCTCCTCAACAGTAACCTTCTCAACATGCTCAGGCATAGCATCAGAAGGTTTAGGGGAAGGAGTTGAAGTTTTTTCAGCAGTTTGTTCTTTCCCCAGATCTTGAGCAACAGTTTCAGGGGTTTGTGGATTACCAGTACCATCCACAATCCCTGGATCAACAACTTTTTCAACTTCTGCAGCAACATCAACAGGCTTCTCAGCCTCAACAGTCTTATCCACACCACCATCAGCAACCTCCGTAGTCTCTAACTGGTTAACAACAGAAGCACGCGGAGGGGTGAGTGGAAGCTCTTCATTAACCACAGGCTGTGGCTCTGTGGGAACAGGGGAAACAGGAACCTCTGAAAAAACAACAAAATCTGTAAAGATTTAATGCGCATAAAGAAAAGAAGTACAGACAACACTTACCAGGAACAGACTCCGAAATAAAAGCATCTAGATTTCCCTTTCTGGTAACTTTCTTCCTCTGGATCTTCTTAGAAGGCTGACCCTCAACATCAGTATCAGCTTGTTTCCTTTTACCAGCCTTCCTGTGCACCAAGTGTTCAGGACTAGATTCTAAATCAATGGGTTCATTTGGGTTGGATGGAGGGATATCAGCAGTATCTCTCGGTTCAGGTTTCGGCCTCCTAACAGTAACTGCAGGCGTAAGACCCTCCAAAGAGTCAGAAACCACCACATAATCACACCAGGAGTCAGAGGAACGGTGCATACCTTTCTTCTCTCCAACATTTTTTGTTTTCAAAGATTGAGTTTTGTTGATGCACAAGAATGTCTGTTGACTGCATCTTCATCAAGTCTTAAATCAAGAAAGTCAAGATTGGAACTTAAAAGTCAAATTAGGGTTTAGTGTTGATTTATGAAGTGTTTAAAGAGGGTTCCGTTTGAGATTAGATGGTTCCGTCTGAAACAATCGTTTGAGATATGATGGTTCCGTTTGAATAGGTTGTTTGAGATAGGGTTCCGTTTGAACCAGTTTAGGTTAAGTTCAAACGGAAGGGTCTTTGTCTATATATAGGTGTGTGATAGTCTCATTTCAAACGGAACAGTGGAATGGTTGTGTGTGTGAGCGAAGGTGCTGCCAAAATTTCATCAGAACTCATTGTAAAAGCTCACGGTTGATAATAGAAAGAAAGATTAGAAGATACAAGTTGTTTTGGACATTGTTTACTTTGATTCCGCCTTAGTAATCGATGTTGAACTACCTTAACTGACTTTCAGGGTCACGTACACGATCCAACAAGTGGTATCAGAGCTCAGGACGAGGAGTTCATACCAAATACAGCTTGAAATCATCGGATTATCTCACTTCTACCTTTCTTTTCTGATTTTAACTAGTTGTCACGGTTAAAATGGCTTGAAACGTTCACATAACAAACGAAATTCACTATTAACTAATCCTTGAAAGTTTGAAACCAAAATTCAACCTAAAACAGATTGAAATCATTCAGACCGTTTGAAAAGGTTCGCGATTTGCTGACGTCATATCGTTTGAAATACACATATCGTTTGAAAATGAACAATCGTTTGAAAATGATCACATCGTTTGAGTCTGTCGTTTGAAACAGTTGTCGTTTGAACAGCTGTCGTTTGAAACAGTTGTCATTTGAACTATTGTCATTTGAAACAGTTGTCGTTTGAACAGCTGTCATTTGAAACTATTGTCGTTTGAACAACCATCGTTTGAAACTATTGTTATTTCAAACGGAACAGTCCATTCCGTTTGAAAACAACTAGTTCGTTTGAAAAATTGTTTGAACCATTCCGTTTGAACAGGTTCCTATATTTTCCAAAATCAAAATTTTTCTAAGTGTTGTCTGATTTTACAGGTACATTCACGATGGATGATATTTTCTTAAACCCGTTTAGCGACATGTACGCGTTCGCTGGAGATTCTGGAAACGATAATACTTCGTCAAGCAATGTGAATGATAACAAGCCAAAAGAGAAGGAAAAGGAAGCTTGGGAGTCGGAAAGTGCTTTCGGAACGTTTAATAAACCTCCGAAGCTAATGGCTATTGAGGAGTATAGTCGGTGGTCTGGAAAGTTTGAAGACTGGTTGATGGCATTCGCATTTACTAGCTGGAAAAGTTTGAAAAATGGTTATGCCAATGGAAAGAAACATGGTGAAACTTTAAGAGCAGCCGAGGAAATTGAATCATTTGTAGCTGAACAAAAGTGTGTGGCATTGCTATTTCAGTCAGTCCGGGAAGACATTATTGCCTTGATCGACTATTCAAATGCAAAAGATCTTTGGGAAAAGCTTGAAAAGAAATGTATCGGTAGTCAAGAAATTAAGAAAAACAAAAAGAAACTTCTTAGAAAAGAATTTGATCTGTTTGGATGTTTAAAGAACGAGTCAGTGTGTAAAATGATAGAAAGGTTCGGTCATCTGAAGCTGGAATTAGTAAGACATGATATCGACATTCCTGAAGAAGATCTTATCGACAAATTGTTCGATTCGTTGCCTGACGAGATGGATTGGAGATATTATGCGCTGATGCTGAAGAATACCATCAAAGAACCAGAAAAGCTGACATTAGATTTGCTGATCGAAAAACTCGAAAGTCATGAGTTGGAGTTAAAGAAGACGTACAAAGTTAATCATTCATCTTATCAACAGAATCTAGATCTATACTATCCAAAAAGCATGATGCCAAAAGCAACTTCACCAAAAACTGCGTTTTCTGTGGAAAATGTGTCGACAGCCGGCAAAGAAAATCAAAGTGGTCAAAGCAGTGGAAGTCACAGTGGTTTTCACAGTGGATCTTCATCTTCTGGAATTGCTGATGCAAAGAATCGTTTTCAATGTAACATCGCAATAGATTTGAAGAATGCTCAAAATTTTGATGAAGAATCAGCCAAGCAGCAGATGATCTTTCTAGCATCAGTGTTGGAATCGTATGAAGGATTGGTAGCTGGAAAGATTGGCAATACAAATCTGACAAAAGAAGATTACGATCAGATTGATCCGGAGGAAATGGAACTGATCGATATTCGTTGGGCTATGGCAAGTGCTGTTCGTCGTGCACAAAGATTCATGGAAATTACAGGCAGAAAAACAATTGGTGGTGCTTCTACTAAGCTGGGGTTCGATAAATCCAAAGTGACATGCTTCAAGTGTAAGCAGAAGGGTTACTTCAAGAGAGAATGTCGAAACGCTTATGCTGATGAGTCGGAGAACCCTTTCAGAGATGATTACTACAAGAAGGCGATTTATCACCAGAATAAATCTGAGCCGCCTAGATTGAAGCAGGTTGAAGATAACAGAGAGAAATCTAGAGCTCTTGCGGTGATTTACGATGATGAGGGTTATGACTGGAGTCAAGAGGTTCTACCAGAAGAAGATGCGGTTGGTTACGCATTCATGGCGAAAAATGACGATCCTATTCCGTGGAAAGACGATCGAACTGAAGAGCAAAAGTATAGATACAGGAAAATGATAGCTGAAAACAAAATCATTAGAATATCTCGTATCTATCTGGAAGCAAGGAGAGCCAATAGATGGGATCCAGATAGAGAGTGCTATCTTGATGAGTATGGAAATATTGCAATTGATGATGGTACACTTGATATTGAAGTCATAATTCAGCAATATAAAGAAGATGATGAGTACTGGCAACACAAATGGTGGGGAACTCCAACTTCGAAAATGATTGAAGAAGAGAAAGAGAAAGAGAGAAAGGAGAAAGAAGAGATCGAGAAAGCAAAGAAGATTAATACTGGAGTTATTGACACAACGCAGGAGTTGACTGCTGAAAATCTTGGAAGAATGGCTGACAAAGTGCTAGCTGCTAAGGCACTTGAGGTAGACTCTAACTCCGTGTCTGAGTCAAAAAGCCAGGTCAGTTCAGAAGTGTCAACAAATGTGTCAGGTAAGAAAATTGATGGAAATGCTGATTGCAAAAATTGCAACAAAGAGTGCAAATTTTGTAGCACAGTCACGTATCTCAACGGGAAGAAAGTTGATGATCTGACAGCTAAGGTCAGAAGCGTTGAGAATCAGATTCTTGATCGTGACAAAACAGTTAAAGCTTCAACTGAACGGATAAGAGAATTAACTAAACAAATTGAAAATGATAAAATTGATCATGACAAAATTAAACAAGAAAATGAAAAGTTGATTCTTGAAAACCGTCAGATTTCTGAAAAATTTGAAAAACTAAAAAGCACATTGAAAGATTGTGATGATCGAAATGGTAAAACTTTTAAAGAAAATGAACATCTAAGAGCAGTGCTTAGAGTCAAAGAAGAATCAATCAATCAACAACTGGATGAAATCGCTAAATTGAAACTTAAAGTTCAAGAGGTTGTAATCGAAAATGAGCGAATCCAGTTGAAGCTTAACAGTTACAGCTCCGCAAGCTTTGTTTTGCAACATATCATTCCCAAACCCATTGGGAAAGACAAAGCGGGTGAAGATGTGTATTGTGATGGAACTGCGGTGGGGTTTCATCAAGTTCCACCACCTGTTCTTGATAACTATACGAAAAAACAATCTGGGTTGGTTGAAATTGAGGAAGAAAAAGAAGTTAAACTTCCGGAAAATATTGATGTTACTTTTACGTCATCTGATGATAGTGTTCAGACAGAGATTGTTAAGAGTACAGCTGAAAGTGTTTTGATGTCTGATTCAACTGAAGATGATGGGTGTTTCTTGGATAAATACATTCAGAAATCAAAATCCAAAAACAACTTAAGTGATGAACTGGGTCTTGTGATGTACAAGATGGCTGGATCTGATAAGTTGTATTCGGATTCTGAATTTCCCATTGAGAATGTTAATGTGAAAAAGTTGACAAATGTTTTCAAGTTAGTTGAAGTTGAATTGTCAGAAGTGAACAGTTTGAGCCAAACAAAAAGGCAAATGAATTTTGAGAAAGATAAATCTTATTACAAAAAGCCTGTTGTTCCACCACGGTTTTATAATAACAATCGAAACAATTGGTCAGGTGGTTATCGGGGTGGTAATAGTTATCAAAAGAAGAGTTTTCAAAACAAGAGGTTTGCTGAAAAGAAAGTGTTTGTGAACAGTTCAAGTTCACTTGCTGATGAAGAGAATGAAATTTTTTCAAAATCAAATAAAGAGTTCTTTGAGAAAAGAGCTTCACATTATCAGTCTGAAGGCACAAGTCGAGTTGTTGATACTCGTACATGTTTTAGATGTAACAAAGTTGGTCACATTGCAAGAAATTGCACCAACTCCAAGCCTAAGATTGAAAATGTGAAGATTCAACAGAAGAAAGTTGATGTGAAGGGTAAAGCACCAATCGTTGTTGAGAAAAAGAGTGTGAAAAATAATAACATCAAAGTGAAAAATGAACCTGTAAAGAAAGTGGTAACTAAAAATGACAAGTTTTATAAACAGGTTGCATTATCTCAACAAGTTTGGAAACCAAAAACTGAAATGAAAATTTCAACTTCTGAAGTGAAAAAGGCTGAAGAATCAATTTCGGTTGATTATGATGCAAATTTTCCACCTTTGAAGGCTGAAAATTTCAAAATTCAAATTGCGAGAGTCAAGGCTACACCTAAGGCTGATGAGGCCTGGGTGGACACCATGTTCGAATAAGCAGTTTGAATTGCCGGAGCTTCCTGGTTCGTGAAGCATGAATCGGCATCTTTATTAAGGTTGGTTAATTTGAAATTTGTTATGTGCAGGATCTTCCAAGAGCCATTTCAAGATGGATCATGGATAGTGGCGCATCTCGACATATGACAGGAAAAACTGCATTACTGTATGATGTGAAGAATATCAATGGTGGTTATGTAGGATTTGCAGGTCATGAAGGTGGTAGAATTGTTGGTGAAGGAACGTTATCCAATGGGATTGTGACGTTTGAAAGAGTTAACTACATCACTGAGCTGGAGAACAATCTGCTTAGTATCTCGCAGATTTGTGACAATCAGTATACTACTCACTTCACTGATAAAGAATGTTTGATTCTGAAACCTGGTTTTGTTATCCCTGAAGAATGGATTATTATGAGGGCACCTAGAGTGAATGATTTATATGTGTTAGATATGTCTGTAGCAACTACAACTACTGGTCAAGCACATTGTTTTGTGTCTAGAGCAACTGAGAAAGAATCAAGATTGTGGCACCGAAAGATGGGGCATATTCACCTAAGGAAGATGAATCACTTGGTGCACAATGATTTGGTATTGGGAGTTAATATCAAAGGTTTTCATCTGGAAGGGGAGTGCATTAGCTGCATTAAAGGCAAGCAGAAGAAAAAGTCACACCCTACAAAGCATGTCAATTCAGTTTCGAGACCTCTGGAAAGACTTCACATGGATTTGTTTGGTCTGGTGAATGTCAAAAGTATAACAGGAGATTACTATTGTTTGGTCGTTACTGATGATTATTCCAGATTTTCATGGGTTTCTTTCTTGAAGACGAAAGATGAAACATTTGACAGTTTGATGGGTCTGTTCAGAAAGATTGAGAATCTGTACCAAAGGCGTATCAAGAGAATTCGAAGTGATAATGGTACTGAATTCAAGAACAGCAAGATGGAAGAATTTTGTGATGAAAGAGGTATTTTGCATGAGTTTAGTGCTCCGTACACTCCGCAACAGAATGGAGTCGCAGAACGCAAAAACCGGACGCTAATCGAGACGGCTAGAACTATGCTCGCAGATTCAAAGTTACCGATTAATTTTTGGGCTGAAGCTGTTTCCGCCGCATGCTATACACTCAACAGGGTTCTCAGTGTCAAGAAGTTCAACAAAACATGCTTTGAGCTAATCAATAATCGCAAACCGAATTTGAAGTATCTAGAACCGTTTGGGTCACCTTGTACGGTTATAGAGCCTTTTGGAAAGTTTGGTCCGAAGTGCATTGAGGGAATATTTGTTGGTTATTCAAATCCGTTACGACGTGTCTTCGTTCCAAGTGAAAAGCGGATTATTGAAGCTGCAAATGTTGAATGTCAAGGTTATACTATGCCGCCGCAGAATCCTGGTGATTCATGGCGTTATCATTATGACAAACTTTGGGATTCGTTTGACATGAGAGAAGAATCAGAGGATGATGAAGATTTCTTTGATGAGTTGGATATTTTGCGTGAATATGAGTCGCAGTTAAGGTTCCCAGCTGAGTATTCGAGGAGACCACGGGAAACTTCAAATGACGATGAAGCAGGTCCAAGTAATGCTGGTGAACATGATGATGTCCAACAGAATGAAGTTGCTCAAGATAATCAGTCGGCTCAGAATGATAATCTAGAAGCTGAAAACATGCCAGTATTTGATCATGGTGATTCAGATTCAGATTCTGAGGGGGAGCAAATTCAGATTTCAGGTCAAACAAACCAAGTTGGTGAACAAGATGCAGAGCAGAATGTTACTAATCTGGAGGGAAATGTAGATGTTCCAAGTGAAGTGATGCCGCAAACTTTTTCATATCATCCAGAGGAGTTGATCATAGGAGAATTGCAGACAGGCGTTCGCACTCGAAATCAGATTGATAAAGGGCTTACATGTTTTTATACAAAAGTTGCTCCTTTGCAAACTGAATTTTCATTAAGTTATTTTATCTCGCAGGTTGAGCCAAGAACTTACAAAGAGGCACTTACTGAAGACTCTTGGGTCAATGCAATGCAGGAGGAACTTAGTCAATTCGAGAAATTGGGAGTGTGGAAGTTAGTTGATTTGCCGGATGGTCAAAGGAAAATTAACACCAAGTGGGTGTTCAAGTGTAAGAGGGACGATAGAGGAGTTGTCGTAAGGAACAAAGCTCGACTCGTTGTTCAGGGATTTAGTCAACAGGAGGGAATTGATTTTACCGAAGTCTATGCTCCTGTAGCACGACTAGAGGCAATCAGAATTTTCCTAGCATTTGCGTCTTGGAAGAACTTCAAAGTTTATCAGTTGGATGTTAAATCGGCGTTTCTTTACGGGAAGGTTAAAGAGGAGGTTTATGTCGGTCAGCCACCGGGCTTCACCGATCCAATCCACAAAAACAAGGTCTACTTATTGGACAAAGCGCTGTATGGTTTACACCAGGCCCCGAGAGCCTGGTACGAGACTTTGTCTCAACACCTACTAGCCAACAAGTTCATTCGTGGAAAAGTGGATGCCACTCTCTTCACTAAAGAGGTCGATGGTCATCTTTTGATAGTACAGATTTATGTGGACGATATAATTTTTGGGTCGACAAATGAAAATCTATGCAAAGATTTTGAATCAGTGATGAAGCAAAACTTTGAAATGTCATCAATGGGGGAGATGAAATTCTTTCTAGGTTTACAAGTTGAACAACTTCCTGAGGGAATTTTCATTCATCAGTCAAAGTACGTTCATGATATTCTAGAGAAATTTGGGATGTCAGGTTCTACTCCAGCTGCTACCCCACTTGCAACAAATCATGGGATTCACCCAGATCTCACCGGAGACAGGGCTGATGAAACGTTTTACCGATCCATGATAGGTTCTTTAATGTACCTAACTGCTTCACGTCCTGATATTATGTACCCAACGTGCCTCGCAGCAAGATTTCAGTCTAACCCGAGAGCATCGCATATGATCATTGTGAAGAGGATATTGCGCTACCTGAAAGGAACTCCTTCATTGGGGTTGTGGTATCCTAGAAAAGGTGACTTTACGCTCGAAGGGTATTCCGATTCGGATTTTGGATGCTGCAAAGTTAATTCAAAATCAACAACTGCAGGATGCCAGTTCTTTGGTCCTAGATTGGTTACCTGGCAGTGTAAGAAACAAACGTCTGTGGCGTTATCTACATGTGAAGCGGAGTATGTTTCTGCTAGCAGTTGCTGCTCTCAGATCTTGTGGATACAGCAACAGATGCACGACTACGGTTTGCAGTTTCTTAACACACCTCTTTTTGTTGATAATGAGGCCGCTATAAATATAACAAAAAATCCAGTACATCACGCTAAAACTAAACACATAGAAATTCGTCATCACTTTATTCGTGATTGCTTTGAGAAAAAGTTGATACGAATTGAGAAAATCCACACTGACGAACAGAAAGCTGATTTACATACCAAAGCTTTTGATAAAAATCGGTTTAAATATTTGTTAAAACTGAATGGTATGAAGCTTCTGTCGGTGTCGGATGGCATAATTGGCGTTGATGAGAGTACTGTTGCGGATGAAGACGAGAAACAATCTGCAATGGTTTGTCGAATTTTTACTTGTTTTGGTATTTAGGGGGAGTAGATGTTTGTACATAGTTATATTTTTCAGAAAAATACAAAAACAGTAAAAAATGAAAAAATACAAAAACATGATAAAATCTGAAAAAGAGCTTGTGTATATAGGGAAAATGATAGTACATCAGCTAGACGATTACAGTATGCTAAAGATTTGAAATGTTTAAAAGGTTAAACAGTCTCGCTGATGATGTGTCGATAGGTTTTCACACATTTAGTAGATTTATTCGGGATATAAACCTAAAATTCAAACTTGTGAATTCGTGGGGAACACTACTTGGATATATAGGTAACCCCTGAAATCTCGTTTGAAAGGTCCCATATTCTGAGATACTAGGTCTTTATACTCAGTGATATCTGGGGTATTATTCCGGGACTTCTGCTGAAAGAAATTTCTGACCTAGTCCTCGAATAATACTTTCTGCAAATGCTTGAAACATAGCATCGCCCTTAGCAAGCTGATGAAACAATAAAATTGATAGTCGCTGCTGTTGAAACTAAAAGATCCTCTAAAGGGGACACACCGAAAAGTCGAAGCCGTCATCTCTCTGCGTATCGAAAGATCGACCTGAGCTCTCATGGCCCTCGCATTTAACCCCTGACAGATATCATTTGTGGTATACTCACCTGTAAGACTGAATATCTGGGATTCTGGATACGGGAGTATATTCAAGAGGTGGGACACATGAATGAGCTAAGATCTTAATTCATCTAAATCGTATCCTGAGTAAATTGAAATTTGTGTGAGAATTTAAGATGGATCAGTATATCGACAATCGAGGTGAATTGTTTAAATCTGAGTATGTATTGTAGCTTAACGGTACTTGTAATTTGTCTGAAAAGCTGATATGATTCCCTGACACGCTCGTCAAAAATATGTTTGTAAATAGTTTATTTTGTTTACTTTCTGAAATTTAAGTTTTCTGTATTTCATTTCTTAGTTTAGAACACTTTGATAAAATCCAAAAAGATTTTATTTCTGCTTTATTTTCCGACAAACCAAAGTGGAAAGTGTGACAACCCGCACTAAACCAGGTATCCGTACGACTTAATTATTGATTAATTACTGCTTAATTACTGTGCTTGTTTGAACTAGCTGATGAACTGCTACTTGATATCTGATACATGTACTTACTTGCATCATACTTTACTTGTCGTCACTACAATACTTACATACTGAACCTTAGTGACAAACATGATGCACAAAAAGCACAGTAGCACAATAACGGATAACCTATTGACCATGCTGATAAAGCCAGCATCAGGCAAACACTGCCTCTAAGGCCTGTAAGAGCCTGAAATATTTTGCTACACTAAGTGGTGAGTGTAGGGGGATATAAGGGTTGTGGAACTGCGTCTCTAGGAATAAGTCACAATGACTGGATGTGCCTAAAACATACTCTAAGCACAAAACTCAGCACTTTACATAACAATCCGGCTTCTAGCTAACTAGTAAAGTGCCAAAACATGAGAAAAGTATTACTAGACACTTTCCAAAGTGTCGGAAATAAGCTGTGTCACTAAAGAGAGTAATAACGACACTTTAAAGCTTTGATTAACACTTTAACGGATTACTATCCAACCAAACAACCGGACTATACCCGGAACATGAAAATATTGTTATTTTCATTATTTATCTTTTTCTGAGCCAGTTAGGGTCCCCGTATACCCTAACACCCGCTATAACACATAACATATTAATAACTAAGTTAAACACTTAACTAACTTGGTTTAAACTAACTATATACTTAGTGGCTAGTTAAAATCGAACCAAGGACCCCCCCCCCCAAACCGAATCGGTCACCAAGTGACCCCACTCTTGTACCATGTTGATTCACTAGATCTTGTATGCATAATATCTAGGGGGCACAAAACCCATTGGTTAATACTCTTGATCTTAGTCTATAAGTTCCTCTAATTACACAAGATAATCATCATCACACAACTCACCAAACTCTCTCTCTTTTCCCTCTCTTTGGCTCTCGGCCGAACACACACATCCACAACCATCCATCCTTCGATTTTGATCTTCACATTCCATCATCATACAAGCATCAAGGGTCTCGTATTAGGAAGCTTGGTGCAAGCGGAACGTGAAGGACCTCGTTATCTAGCTTTTATCCACCTCTTTTGCGCGTAGATTCTTCCCTAGCCTCGAGCTAGAGGTATAATGCTTAAAACACCTTCTTGAACTAATCTAAAGTGGTTAAAAGGATTTGTATCGGTTAAAACTCGTTAACATGCAAGTTGATGCTTTAAAGTTTACTAAAAACACTAAAAATGGTGGTTAATAGCACATAAGTTGTGTAAATGTTGTAGTAATTGAAAGTTGTGTTCATTTAGGCCCGATCTATGATGTGGTAGCTCGGATCATCGTTTAACCCGGTTTGGTAAGATCATGGATCTTAACATAAGCTTGTTTTGAATAATACAAGGGTTAAAAGGTGAAACTCTACCACACGCGAATCATGAACTTGTGTAAAAGAGTTTTACTTGTTAAAGTTATGTTTAAAACTAGCAGATCTACACATCTGCAAGTGGTATTTTCAAAGAACCACGTATCAAAGAAATCATGTATTTTAAAAGATGGATTTTATACTAACAAGCATGATTTTTATAAACCACGAGTGTGTAAACACTTGTGAAATAAAAAGATCCGACAAAATAACGGTTTTTGTAAAAGATGACGGGAAGTTGTAAAGATGGATTTTCTCTAAAAACGAGGTTTTTACAAGATCAAATTACCTTATATGAAGATCTACTAAATTTAAGGGGATGTACACCACAGTTTTGGGAAAACTACAAGTTCATGTAATTTTTTTGGCAATTTACACATATGTTGATTTGTTGTTGTGATAAAAGTTGTTCTGATCAAATGAAGAAAATTGTTGAGTTGATTTGTTAAAGAAAATGATACGCTTGAAAGCGTGGCCACCTCCAGTTACAGAGGAAACTCTGGCGAAATTTTTCTAAAAACCTAACACTTAGAACTATTTGCACTACAAGTGTTAGAATTATTTTTGACATGTTTTCGAAACATAAATTTCGCCATGACTTTATTTACTAAATATTCGGAGGTGGGATTTTCACAAAATTTAACGTGATAAATATATATATTTTTCACACACTGTTTATGATTATTTTGTGAAATACATAAATATTATTTTTAGAGTAAAAATAATATTTACGAACGTTAACGAATCCAAAATAATACGAACGCTTTCACCATAAATATATAAGTTACACCGGTAATTATATTACCACTCGATTGTTAAAACGTAACTTACGCACTTACGGAAATATTTATGAACGCGTATTTTAACAACGTATTATTGGAGAAAAATTATGTGAAATGAAAATATAATATTTTTGAGAAAAATACTTATATTTTGGAATTGGAAATATGTATATATTAAGTGAGACTTAGTGATATCATTTGAACGCACATGTATTGAATCCCCCATCCTTGGGAAGGAGATTAACTACCAAGTATATACAGAATGTAAACACGAAATAGTTGTCTAACTATTTCCCAAAGACTTAAACTATAAAGCTAAGGCACGGCCGTCCGTCTAATAGAAATTAGCACCTGTAGGTCGTCGCACAGCTGCGTGAGCAGGAGATACTTGGTAGAGACGCTTCACTGTGAGTTCATGTCCCCCTTTTCTCTAACTGTTTTCAGTTTTCTTAACTGCGGGGGTGAAATACATGTTACTTTGATTACAAGTACTTTATACATCATGTATGGTTAGCGTAAGGAGGTTTACTACTTAGATCATGTGAGTGGGTAGGCAGAAACACCGAGGGACGTAAGCGGTAGATCTATCTGGGTGTAGCGAGCCCAACTCTAGGCCCAACAGAACGGACCTCTAAGAGGCCCAGCAGAACGGACCTTGAGTGACTTTGTACCCGACGCAAAATCTGCTAGGTTGAGTCTTCCTACTTGCACTTCACACATACTAATGGCCTTGCAAACCATTGGTGATCTCTTTTCCTTACACTGCTACATACCAGGGAACTTTTATACTTACAAGTGTTTTACATACTCACTTACACATGAACTCGCTCAACATTATTGTTGATTTTTCAACTTACATGTATTTCAGGAAATTAAGGATCTGGCACGGTATGTTATGTTTTCTGGCACGGTATTTCAGGAAATTAAGGATCTGGCACGGTATTTCAGGAAATTAAGGATCCGACCCTGATATGGCATCATCAGCTGCACCGAATCCCGCCCACAGCTTTGAGTTTGATCACGATATTGAGGTTGATCCTGCTTTTCCACCTGGTTTTGATCCAGACCATGACCTTGGGTTCATACACTTAGACCAGCCCTTGAAGGATCCTGTAACCCCCTGTGTTTGTTGATCCAGCTGATCTTGAGATGGAGTTTTTGATCCGGAGCCGGCCGTGGCCCCTGAGCCAGGCGCTGCTCCTGACCCCGCATTGGAGCATGACCCTGTTCATGCCAATGCACCTACTGTTGCTCCTTGATTGATCATCTGCTTGGACGAGAGAAAAATTTGGGGTAACTGTGCAAGACAATTTATTATTACGGGGGCCCACGTAATAACGATTTGTAGTGCACAGGAATCCTGGTGGACTCTGCGGGTCAAGCTAATGATAACCAATGCAGCAGGAAATAACTTAAACACGAATGACCAAGGCGATGTAGCCTCGAGTTCATTCTATTACGAGCAACAAGCCAAATTGGCAAGCCTATGTGAAGGCTCAGAAATTTACTTCCCCACTCATACAGTGAGTATATTTGCGTGTGAAATTGGGTGATTACATGATGGCTTATGTTGCTATATACACCTCATAGACAATTGAAACGTTGTCTAACCCGCTTCACACCACTTCGACAAAAGGGAATGTCACCCAGACGTGACACAAACACCAGTACGTTGCCAAGGACAGAAGCCGAGCTGCAAGAACGCATCTCACAGATAAATGCACGACATGAAGCCCTCCGCTCTAAGTACAACGATGGCATTACTGGTAATAACCCTCCAACTGGCTGCACCTATAAACAGTTCCTGAACTGCAAGCCTTTGAACTTTGACGGAACAGGAGGCGCCGTTGCATTTGTTCGTTGGTCCGAAAAGACCGACTCCATTCTAAGAATGAGAAACTGTTCACCCCAACAGAGTGTTACCTATATCTCGGGGATATTTCTAGATGGCACACTCTCTTAATGGAACCTCCAGGTTCAGACCCTTGGCACAGACGCTGCTTATGCACTGAGCTGGGACGAGCTCAAGGAAACGATTGAGAAGAAATGTTGTTTTAGGACTGGAATTTAGAAGCTTGAGGTGAAGTTCAGGAATTTGAAAATGGACGAACCAGAAATTCCTGAACTTGTCCAGCGATCGCACGACTTATCTAGGGTCGCCCCCTACTTAGTCAAACCGGAGTTCAAAAGGATTGAACGATTCATTTGGACACTTGCACCCCAGATCAGGGGTATGGTTACTACCTCAAAGCCCTCAACCATTGCAGAAGCTATCAATATGGATGATCTATTTATAACATGAGATGTTATGTGATTGATAACATGAGATGTTATGTGTTGATATTGTTGTATACTTACGTACACTCTACTTATTATGACCTGACCAACGTAAACCATCTTTTAGAAGATGCCGCCGAGACGTGAGACACGCATGCCTACCAATGAGGTAGAACTCCAGCAAATTATCACTGCTGCCATCGCACAATACGCCGCTTCACAAGGAGGACCCAGCGGAAGCAGCACGAATAACAATGGCAACAATAATCCACCTCATGGTAATACCAAGTCATTTAGACCTACCATGACCTAATTGGATATCTTTAGCGATGATGCTAATGCCGTTCATATGTTACAACGTATGTGCAGGGTGCACCTACAAGCAGTTCTTAGACTGCAAGCCCGTAAACTTTGATGGCACAGGAGGTGCTGTCGCCTTTGTTCGTTGGACTGAGAAAACTGAATCTGTTCTTCGCATGAGCAAATGCGCACTGGATCAGCAAGTCACCTATATCTCAGGGCTATTCTTGGATGGAGCCCTCTCTTGGTGGAATCTGCAAGTACAGACACTTGGCGAAGCTGCTGCCTACGCGCTGACCTGGACCGAACTGAAGGAACTTATGCGCAAAAAGTACTGTTCCCGCGCAGAAATCCAGCGATTGGAGACCGAGTTCTGGCACTTGAAAATGGACGGTCCAAAGATAGCAGAATACGTTCAAAGGTTCCATGACTTATCGCATGTGGTACCCTACATGGTCACTCCTGAGTTCAAGAGAATTGAACGTTTCATTTGGGGACTAGCTCCTCAAATCATAAGCATGGTAACCTCATCCAAGCCTGCGACCATTACTGAGGCGATCGATTTGAGCGTAGCTCTCACTGAGGAGGCCATTCGTTTGAACAAGTTTGATGAGATCAAGACGAAGAAGGCAGAGACTCACGTCGAGTCATCAGGAGGTAACAAACGGAAGTTCTCGAACTTCAAGCAGGGCGCCAGTGTGGTGGTTAAGAAAGGAGGATCAGACACGCCAGCTCAGGTTACAGCTGGTAGAGGAAGGAAAGGAAAAGGGTATATGGGCACCCAGCCCAAATGCAACACCTGCCAGCGCCACCATTCTGGTCATTGCGGGCCAAAAGTATGCGAAGCATGTGGGAAACGTGGCCACTCGAAGGACACTTGTTGGGCCACTGCTGGTCAGGGAGGCCAGGGAGGATTCGGAAACAGAAATTACAACCGGGGTGGGAATGGAAATCGCCCACAAGGAAACTATGGAGGTAACGAGAATCGAGGAAACAATGCTAACCAAGCGGGCGCCGTGAATCGTAATCAGAGGAATGATCAAGCTGGTGGAAACGGGCAAAGACTTGGATGCTTTAACTGCGGTGATATCGGGCATTTTAAGAAGAACTGCCCAGACTTAAACCAAGCCCGTGGAAGAGTGTTTCAAATCGAAGCAAGGGAAGCGCGCCAGGACCCCAATGTCGTTACTGGTACGTTCCCTGTGAACCAACGCTATGCATCCGTTTTGTTTGATACCGGTGCCGATTATAGCTTCGTATCGTTAGAATTTAAGAATATGCTTGGTCTAGCCGCTAATAAGTTAGATATTCCCTTCTCGATCGAATTGGCCAATGGGAAGTTAGTAGAAGCCAATGAAGTTATCAGAGGTTGTGTGATTGAATTGGGAGAGCGTGAGTTCGCTCTAGATCTACTACCAGTCCAGTTGGGAAGCTTCGACGTGGTGGTAGGAATGGATTGGTTATCAAGCAACAAAGCTGAGATAGTTTGTCACGAAAAGGTTGTTCGTATCCCAACCGATGATGGTGAGGCCATTATTGTTCATGGAGAGAAGCGTGAGACGCCGTTGAGGATTATCAGCTGCTTGAAAGCAAGGAAGTGTTTGCAGAAAGGATGTGTTGCCTTCCTGGCACACATTGTGGATAAGAAGGCTGCTGAGCCAAGAATCGAAGACATCCCTGTCGTGAGGGAGTATCCAGAAGTCTTCCCATAAGACTTGCCGGGACTGCCACCTCAGAGGCAGGTAGAGTTTCACATCGATCTAGTCCCAGGCGCCGCGCCTGTGGCTAAGGCACCGTACAGACTTGCTCCGTCTGAGATGCAGGAACTGTCGACACAACTTCAAGAGTTGTTAGACAAGGGATTTATCCGACCAAGCTTCTCGCCTTGGGGAGCTCCGGTCCTGTTTGTCAAGAAGAAGGACGGTAGTTTTCGAATGTGCATCGACTACCGGGAATTGAACAAGCTGACGATCAAGAATAGGTATCCTCTGCCAAGAATTGATGATCTGTTTGACCAACTGCAAGGTTCAAGCTTTTATTCAAAGATCGATCTTCGATCTGGATACCATCAGTTAAGGATACAAGAAGAGAGCATCCCGAAGACAGCCTTCAGAACTCGTTATGGACACTACAAGTTCCTCGTTATGCCATTTGGTTTGACAAACGCACCTGCGGTATTCATGGATCTAATAAATAGAGTTTGCAAGCCGTACTTGGATAAGTTCGTGATTGTATTCATCGATGACATTTTAATTTATTCAAAGACGAAGGCTGAACACGAGCAGCATCTTAGAGCCATTCTAGAGCTGCTGAAGAAGGAATAGCTGTATGCCAAATTCTCCAAGTGCGAATTTTGGCTACGTGAGGTGCAATTCCTTGGGCACGTGGTAAATGGAGATGGAATTCATGTGGATCCAATAAAGATCGAAGCGATCAAGGATTGGGAAACGCCAAAGACGCCAACCGAGATTCGGCAATTCTTGGGTTTGGCTGGCTATTATCGAAGATTCATTGAGAATTTTTCAAAGATCGCTCAACCATTGACGCTCCTCACGCAGAAGGATAAGAAGTTTGATTGGGAAATCAAACAGGAGGAAGCCTTCCAGATACTGAAGGATAAGCTCTGCAATGCGCCTATCTTAGCTCTACCAGAAGGTACAGATGATTTTGTGGTATACTGCGACACTTCACGTCAAGGATTGGGTTGTGTGTTGATGCAACGCCAAAAGGTTATTGCTTACGCATCGCGTCAATTGAAAGTGCACGAAAAGAACTATACCACGCATGATTTGGAGCTCGGCGCAGTGGTTTTTGCTTTAAAGATCTGGAGACACTACCTTTATGGTACGAAGTGTACAATTTTTACAGATCATAAGAGCCTACAACACATATTCAACCAGAAGGAGCTGAATATGAGGCAAAGGCGATGGGTTGAGTTGTTGAACGACTACGACTGCGAGATAAAGTATCATCCAGGGAAGGCGAATGTGGTCGCCGATGCCCTAAGTCGAAAGGAGAGGATCAAGCCCATAAGGGTTAGAGCTTTAGAAATGATTATACGAACCGATCTTTCCTTGCGCATTCGTGCCGCGCAGAAAGAAGCTCTCAAGGAAGGAAACCTTGAAGAAGAATATCTCCGTGGGATGGAGAAGCTTTTGGTACCAAACGAAGAAGGAACGTTATGTTTTGAGAAAAGGATTTGGGTTCCTCTGTTTGGTGATTTAAGGAAAGTTATTTTCGATGAAGCTCACAAATCGCGGTACTCTATCCATCCAGGAGCGGATAAGATGTACCAGGATCTCAAAGATTATTATTGGTGGCCTAGGATGAAAGGCGATGTTGCTGTTTATGTGAGCAAATGTTTAACATGCGCTAAGGTTAAAGCGGAATACAAGAAGCCTTCAGGACTTATGCAACAACCTGAGATTCCCAAGTGGAAATAGGAACAAATCTCAATGGATTTTGTTACAAAATTGCCAAGAACGCCAAGAGGCCATGACACTATCTGGGTGATAGTGGATCGATTAACGAAGACAGCACACTTCTTACCTATCAGAGAGAAGGATAATACGAGCAAATTGGCCGAAATATACATGAGAGAGATCGTCGCGCGCCATGGAGTACCTCTCTCGATCATCTCTGATAGAGACGGAAGGTTTGTGTCAAGGATATGGCAATCCTTCCAAGAAGCCTTTGGCTCACAATTGAATCTGAGCACTGCGTTTCATCCGCAAACTGACGGCCAGAGCGAGCGAACGATACAGACTTTGGAAGACATGCTGAGAGCATGTGTTATGGACTTGGGCGGTAGCTGGGATAAACATTTACCTTTGGTCGAATTTTCATACAACAACAGCTACCACACCAGTATTGGTGTCGCGCCATTTGAAGCCCTTTACGGACGCAAGTGTCGATCACCCTTATGCTGGGCTGACGCAGGTGATAGACAGCTTGCTGGTCCCGAAATCGTCCAAGAGACGACAGACAAGATCGCGCAGATTCTTAAACGCATCGAAGCAGCTCGCCACAGACAAAAGGCCTATGCGGATCCAAACCGGAAACATGTGGATTTCCAAGTTGGAGAAATGGTGTTATTGAAAGTATCACCCTGGAAGGGGGTGGCACGCTTTGGGAAGCGTGGGAAGTTAAATCCGCGCTACATTGGTCCCTTCAGAATTCTGGAAAGAATAGGACTAGTAGCATACAAGTTGGACCTACCTGCTGAACTGAATGGTGTTCACGATACATTTCATGTATCCAATCTAAAGAAAAGTCCAACTCAAGTCACCGTTGCCATTCCCACCGACGAGATTCATGTTGACGACACGCTCCACTTCGTTGAAGAACCTGTTGAGGTCACAGATTGGAAAGTTAACAAGACCCGCCGGAGCAGTGTCAAACTCGTCAAAGTTCGTTGGAATGCCAGACATGGTCCTGAGTTCACCTGGGAGCGTGAGGACCGGATGAAAGAGAAATACCCCCACCTTTTTCCTAAGAACCCTGCATCTAGTAGCAGAACTTAAATTTCGGGACGGAATTTATTTAACGGGGGGAGAATGTGACAACCCGCACTAAACCAGGTATCCGTACGACTTAATTATTGATTAATTACTGCTTAATTACTGTGCTTGTTTGAACTAGCTGATGAACTGCTACTTGATATCTGATACATGTACTTACTTGCATCATACTTTACTTGTCGTCACTACAATACTTACATACTGAACCTTAGTGACAGACATGATGCACAAAAAGCACAGTAGCACAATAACGGATAACCTATTGAACATGCTGATAAAGCCAGCATCAGGCAAACACTGCCTCTAAGGCCTGTAAGAGCCTGAAATATTTTGCTACACTAAGTGGTGAGTGTAGGGATATAAGGGTTGTGGAACTGCGTCTCTAGGAATAAGTCACAATGACTGGATGTGCCTAAAACGTACTCTAAGCACAAAACTCAGCACTTTACATAACAATCCGGCTTCTAGCTAACTAGTGAAGTGCCAAAACATGAGAAAAGTATTACTAGACACTTTCCAAAGTGTCGGAAATAAGCTGTGTCACTAAAGAGAGTAATAACGACACTTTAAAGCTTTGATTAACACTTTAACGGATTACTATCCAACCAAACAACCGGACTATACCCGGAACATGAAAATATTGTTATTTTCATTATTTATCTTTTTCTGAGCCAGTTAGGGTCCCCGTATACCCTAACACCCGCTATAACACATAACATATTAATAACTAAGTTAAACACTAAACTAACTTGGTTTAAACTAACTATATACTTAGTGGCTAGTTAAAATCGAACCAAGGACCCCCCCCCAAACCGAATCGGTCACCAAGTGACCCCACTCTTGTACCATGTTGATTCACTAGATCTTGTATGCATAATATCTAGGGGGCACAAAACCCATTGGTTAATACTCTTGATCTTAGTCTATAAGTTCCTCTAATTACACAAGATAATCATCATCACACAACTCACCAAACTCTCTCTCTTTTCCCTCTCTTTGGCTCTCGGCCGAACACACACATCCACAACCATCCATCCTTCGATTTTGATCTTCACATTCCATCATCATACAAGCATCAAGGGTCTCGTATTAGGAAGCTTGGTGCAAGCGGAACGTGAAGGACCTCGTTATCTAGCTTTTATCCACCTCTTTTGCGCGTAGATTCTTCCCTAGCCTCGAGCTAGAGGTATAATGCTTAAAACACCTTCTTGAACTAATCTAAAGTGGTTAAAAGGATTTGTATCGGTTAAAACTCGTTAACATGCAAGTTGATGCTTTAAAGTTTACTAAAAACACTAAAAATGGTGGTTAATAGCACATAAGTTGTGTAAATGTTGTAGTAATTGAAAGTTGTGTTCATTTAGGCCCGATCTATGATGTGGTAGCTCGGATCATCGTTTAACCCGGTTTGGTAAGATCATGGATCTTAACATAAGCTTGTTTTGAATAATACAAGGGTTAAAAGGTGAAACTCTACCACACGCGAATCATGAACTTGTGTAAAAGAGTTTTACTTGTTAAAGTTATGTTTAAAACTAGCAGATCTACACATCTGCAAGTGGTATTTTCAAAGAACCACGTATCAAAGAAATCATGTATTTTAAAAGATGGATTTTATACTAACAAGCATGATTTTTATAAACCACGAGTGTGTAAACACTTGTGAAATAAAAAGATCCGACAAAATAACGGTTTTTGTAAAAGATGACGGGAAGTTGTAAAGATGGATTTTCTCTAAAAACGAGGTTTTTACAAGATCAAATTACCTTATATGAAGATCTACTAAATTTAAGGGGATGTACACCACAGTTTTGGGAAAACTACAAGTTCATGTAATTTTTTTGGCAATTTACACATATGTTGATTTGTTGTTGTGATAAAAGTTGTTCTGATCAAATGAAGAAAATTGTTGAGTTGATTTGTTAAAGAAAATGATACGCTTGAAAGCGTGGCCACCTCCAGTTACAGAGGAAACTCTGGCGAAATTTTTCTAAAAACCTAACACTTAGAACTATTTGCACTACAAGTGTTAGAATTATTTTTGACATGTTTTCGAAACATAAATTTCGCCATGACTTTATTTACTAAATATTCGGAGGTGGGATTTTCACAAAATTTAACGTGATAAATATATATATTTTTCACACACTGTTTATGATTATTTTGTGAAATACATAAATATTATTTTTAGAGTAAAAATAATATTTACGAACGTTAACGAATCCAAAATAATACGAACGCTTTCACCATAAATATATAAGTTACACCGGTAATTATATTACCACTCGATTGTTAAAACGTAACTTACGCACTTACGGAAATATTTATGAACGCGTATTTTAACAACGTATTATTGGAGAAAAATTATGTGAAATGAAAATATAATATTTTTGAGAAAAATACTTATATTTTGGAATTGGAAATATGTATATATTAAGTGAGACTTAGTGATATCATTTGAACGCACATGTATTGAATCCCCCATCCTTGGGAAGGAGATTAACTACCAAGTATATACAGAATGTAAACACGAAATAGTTGTCTAACTATTTCCCAAAGACTTAAACTATAAAGCTAAGGCACGGCCGTCCGTCTAATAGAAATTAGCACCTGTAGGTCGTCGCACAGCTGCGTGAGCAGGAGATACTTGGTAGAGACGCTTCACTGTGAGTTCATGTCCCCCTTTTCTCTAACTGTTTTCAGTTTTCTTAACTGCGGGGGTGAAATACATGTTACTTTGATTACAAGTACTTTATACATCATGTATGGTTAGCGTAAGGAGGTTTACTACTTAGATCATGTGAGTGGGTAGGCAGAAACACCGAGGGACGTAAGCGGTAGATCTATCTGGGTGTAGCGAGCCCAACTCTAGGCCCAACAGAACGGACCTCTAAGAGGCCCAGCAGAACGGACCTTGAGTGACTTTGTACCCGACGCAAAATCTGCTAGGTTGAGTCTTCCTACTTGCACTTCACACATACTAATGGCCTTGCAAACCATTGGTGATCTCTTTTCCTTACACTGCTACATACCAGGGAACTTTTATACTTACAAGTGTTTTACATACTCACTTACACATGAACTCGCTCAACATTATTGTTGATTTTTCAACTTACATGTATTTCAGGAAATTAAGGATCTGGCACGGTATGTTATGTTTTCCCGCTGCATAAGGGTTCCAAGGTCATCCCAGTTTAGGAAATGTGACTCTTTCCTGGACAAGTCACAAATCTTAAACTGCGTTTATTTCATGACGGTGTTTATGTTATTCAAGACAATGTTTTATGTTATGAGGTTGTAAGTCTCTAAGACAATGTTGTGTTACTCTGGTTTTAAAACTTAATCGAATGGATGATCTTGCATGATTTTATTTCATATAGCTTTGTTATGATTAAGCTATGGTATTAAGAAGTCACACCAAAATTAACCACGCTTCCGCAAAGCCAGGGTGTGACAGAAAGTTGATTGTTGGATTCTCAGATGTTTGAAGCAGATGCAGGATATTCTGGACTGAAGAATGAGGAGAGCTTACTTTGAAGAAGTTTATATTGTTTGAAATGATAAAAACAAGTTCATTAACTTAATACTTGTTATTTTCAGAAAATGTTTGAAATTGTTGTTTTAAATCAGTTTGATTCGTCAAATGATCAACCAAGGTCATTAATTTGGACTTGGTAGATTAATCAAGTGATCAGGGTTATTAACTTGGACCTGAATACTTGAGTGGATTTCTAAAGCTGATTAAGTTTGTGATTTAATGTTTGAAAAGATAGAATTGTAATGTTTGTTGGTTTAGTAACAGATTTGGTCTTCATTATTCCCAATGGAAGCTATTTGTCAAAGCTTGAACCAGATATCTCAGATTCTAGCATATTGAGAGGGGGAGTCTGTGAAAGGGGGAGTTTGGATCAACAATATATGGGAGTGTGAAGATAGAGTGTTTATGATGAAAAGACAGAGTTAGAGAAAAGACTAAGACTGAAGACTCAGGATCTGAAGACTACGTCAACATCCAAGGGGGAGTCTGTTGATGCATAAGAATGTCTGTTGACTGCATCTTCATCAAGTCTTAAATCAAGAAAGTCAAGATTGGAACTTAAAAGTCAAATTAGGGTTTAGTGTTGATTTATGAAATGTTTAAAGAGGGTTCCGTTTGAGATTAGATGGTTCCGTCTGAAACAATCGTTTAAGATATGATGGTTCCGTTTGAATAGGTTGTTTGAGATAGGGTTCCGTTTGAACCAGTTTAGGTTAAGTTCAAACGGAAGGGTCTTTGTCTATATATAGGTGTGTGATAGTCTCATTTCAAACGAAACAGTGGAATGGTTGTGTGTGTGAGCGAAGGTGCTGCCAAAATTTCATCAGAACTCATTGTAAAAGCTCACGGTTGATAATAGAAAGAAAGATTAGAAGATACAAGTTGTTTTGGACATTTTTTACTTTGATTCCGCCTTAGTAATCGATGTTGAACTACCTTAACTGACTTTCAGGGTCACGTACACGATCCAACAAGTTTTATCAGTTTCATTCTTCTTCGGCGCAGAAGTAGAAGTCACCGCGCGCCTCTTCCTCTCAGGACCTATACCCAAGTTTGACAACTCACCTAAGAAAGCGCAAAGGATAATTTACTCAGAAGCGCAATAGAGAAAAGCAAAAATAAGCACATAGCTTACCAGCGCCAGCAGTAGGCTGAACAGACAGATCCGCATCACGCGGAAGAACAAAGTTTCTCACAATCCGGTGGTACCAAAGCTTCTCATCAGGTTTCTTCTTAATGGTACCCATTCTTCCGCCTTCTCTCTTGAACGCGACAACGTACAGCGACACAACTACAAGGGAGGAAAGGCAAGTTAAAAAAAAAAAAGGGGAGGAAAAACCCCAAACTTACCGTGACCGTCCTCCATATACACTGGCTTGTCATCACGGTCCATCTTCCAATTCAAGCTCATACTGGCACCGACAAGGGCTTTCTCCGGTAAGGCGATATTGGGAACGTCTTTCAGATCTTGATACCAGTTCTCATCAACAGGGGTCTGAATTGTTTCGACAGAAATATCTTCTTTCCCCCTTAAAACCATCCTCACCGGAATCACTCCGGCTTTGATAAAGAAAAATTTTTGCTTCCAGTCATGGAAGGACTTTGGAGGATGTTGCAAAATCTTCTTTGCAGATGCTCTCTGAACAAAAGAGTAAAACCCTTGAATACAATGCATTTGGTAAAAAAAACCCTAAATCGAGGAACTGTCGGCTCGATATGCATCGTTCGGCATACAAACTCAAAATGTCGAACCCTAACCATGCCAATAGGGTTCAATTGGGAAATATACAACTTGTAATACTCAAGGATTTCAAGGAAAAATCTGGTCACAGGCAAACGAAAGTTGCCTTCACAGAAAAAATCCCAGAAAAGGGTAATATACCCAGCCGGAGCATCCGCTGCCGTCTGCCCCTCTTCAGGGTATAGAGCACCCCAGTTCTCCAGAAATTTCAAATTCCAAACCAAACCGTCAAAGGTCGCTCTGGGCCACTTCAACGGTGGAAGTTCAGTAGACATTTCTTCAGATAAGTCTTCTTGGTGTTCTCCGGTTGACATAAGAGGAAGAAATAATAAACCTTTTCTTGAACGGAAAATGAAGAGAAGAACAAGAAAAGTTTCAACAAAAGCAATGATTAAATAGAAAGAGGCAACTCAAATACACTTATATACTCACCGCAATAAATAGCATCGGTAACCGCCATAGCACCTTTTCAGGACATCACAGTTACCCAAGCGACAGAGCGAGTGAAAATCAACACAAACGCGAGTACACGCGCGTGTACAAGACACGGACAGTAAAGGACAACTAACAGTGACAGCCTGTCACTCAGTATTTACTGCACTAGTCCTCTCTAAAGTCAAAAATTTTCAAAATCTCCACAAAGTAAACATAAACAATCTTCTCATAGAAGACTCTTTATTTTTCGCGCCAAAAAGCATTTCCCTCTTATAAGTCCAGTGCTCCACTTATTTGCATAAGTACAACACTAGACTGGGGGGACTTGAAGGGGTAAGGTCCCAAAAACCTCATGATAAGTGCTTGGGACCATACCACAACCTTACTTTTCAGCCCTTTACCTTGCGCGACCGCACACTGGTGTTACCAAAAGAAAGAAATACCAACAATAGTTAACATTTGTGCGCCAAAAGGGAATCATAAATCCTTGCGCCTGCTTCCATAAATAAAGGATGAAAATCCTAAACACTTCCGCTTAATATCCTGACTTGGATATTATTGCCCAGACTTGGGATTTGTTTAGCTGATTCCACACGATAAGGAGTCACACCAGATTGCAACAGTAATCTTCTAGAAGGAGTTCAATCGTGCACCACCAAGACGGTTATAACCGTCTAGACACGTGTCAGCTCCTCAGACGTCCCTGAAATCATAACGATAGCATGTAATTGGAGAGTAATCTCCACTTGATCACTTTACACGTGGCAAGTCCCCAGCCATCGATCTAAACCGCGATCCGTGTGCTCTCACGTCGGATCAAGGAGCTGGACGGAAGGAAATGCAAGCTTACGGGGTTAGCATCTTCCGTCAACTTTTCACTAACGGGTTTTCCCGCCCATAACTCTCGGTTATAAATATGAGAAATAACTCAGGTATGAAGGCAAGTTACACACACTTCTCAAATACATCTTCTTCTTCGTAACCCATACTTATTCTCACACCGGAGTCGGGTCAAGGAGAGAACCCTTTTCTCCCCTTGACGAGGCCAACGGTGCTTCTTTTTTGCAGAATTCACCGGAGGAGAAGATCAATTGTAATCGAATCAAACGAGAGGAAACCCACCTTTTTATGCAGATTCAAACCCCCTAGATAATTGATTCCGATCGATTATTCTAGTGTTTCTTCATGTAGGTATAGGTTCGCCAAAGCCCAACAGTGGTGGCGCGATAGGAGCAGAGTTTACTTCCGAGACGGGGTTTGAAGACCCACCCATCTGCGGTTCTTCATGGAGTGGCGGGTAGCGGTTGCCACTCGAAGGTTGAGGGGTGCTGATACGCACTCCTCCTCGCACGGACATCCGTGCGTTCGATCTTCTTCGCCTCGGTGGCTCCGGAGGCTGTTGCTGAGCTGGTGGTGGTGGCGGAGTGACCGCGACCAAACGAGAATCCTCGGAGGGATCCTGCTGTGGCTGTGGTGAGTTGTGGTAACAGGGAGTAAACACCCAGTCAATCTGTCTGAACCTCTTCTCATAACTGTCGGGACCATTATAAGGTGATCCCACGAAAGGTGACCCATCCGAAATTTCGATGGGGTGGTTAGGGGTTCCGGACGGTGGCTCTGCGGGATCGGTGTCCTCATCCATGTCCATTGCATGGTCGCCTGAGAAATGGTCTTCAGGTCCTAGTGGGTTAAAACCCACTGGTTCTCCAAGGTAGTTTGCCGGGTTGAACCGGCTCTGGAAAAAGGGTGTTGGGTCATCAAAAGGTGAGTTGTGGCCCTGGAGAGGAATGTAAGATTGGTGGGAATTATGGGCTCATTTTCAGAATGAGGCCTAAAGGAGTGTTGAAATGAAGGGGAGGAGCTCAGCGAAACTGAGCGCCTTACTGGTTCAATATAGGTCCTCCAGTTATCTTGAGGACTCCGGCTAAGTGAATCTGATGGTGTTCGCCGGTGCGAAGGCCCGGCCTCATGATCATTCGGGGCGACGAGTGGCCCCTTGCCTCTTCCTCTTCCTCTCTCTCTCACTCTTGGTGGCATCTTGTTCAACCTGTCAAAACAAACAAAGGATACAACAAGAAAATATAAAAGACAAAGTTAGAAATAAAACAAATTTGGATATATCCCAAGTTCTTTGTCTAGACTCGAGAATCGAGGAATGTGCAACTGTGTAACTGAGATTAAACACAAAAGGCTAGTGTTTAATTCACTCAGTGTTGGCTCTGATACCAACCTGTCACACCCCGATATTTCCACGTATTACCGGTGGGACCGGTGGGCCCGGTGGGGAGTATCGTGACGTAGTTGATATCATCATAGTCAAACAACACAATTTTAAATGCACAGCGGAAGCAAAAGATAGATTTATTTCAACCGAATAAATTGTAATATTAAGTATCACAAAATAGTTGAAACAGATCCACAGGCGGATCAAATAAAAAGGAAACGTAGTTCATCAGACTTAAAATGCATCCAAACTTGCGAGACTCTTATTGATGCTAAGGAGAGGCCAGCCTATTTCGAGTAGTACCTGCACTTAACCTTTTTGGGAAAATACGTCAGTTTACACTGCTAAATACAATTAACTGACTCATTTTGAAAAGATTTAGAAAATTGATTTGAATGCACGAGGCACAAAATATTTTTATAACTTGGGATAATTATTTATATATAAACTTGTAAAAGAATTACATGTTTGTCATACGTTCAGTAGCCCGGATTTGATGCCGGGTTAAAGATTAATAGACACACCACATGATATAGTCCTGCGGCAGGTTATTCCCGAAACCAGCGGTTATACCTTATTATTTATATATGCACTGTCGGGTGTACGCCTACACCCCGTGCCTTAGGTCGTGGCCATTTCGTAAAATGATGCCAAGGATATCCGGGACATGGTCATTAACCCCCCAAAGGCTTTAAGCAAACAAAACAATTTAAACGGGACATTTCAATAAATTAATCTTCATACAATTAAAAATTCAATGCCCGACCAAGCGGTATTTTATATACCATACCCCAAGCCCGTATAGGGAAAATAAGTTGAAAGTATTTACCTTTGCAAGTATTAATCACAAACAACAAATGCACGTAGCTTTTACTGGGTCTCCTAGTCTGTAACAAAGGTTTATAATAACCTATTAGATTCCTAACGGGTCTTTTATTAAGCCCAGACTTAGACCGGTTAGTTTTAAAGGAAGATACGGTTCAAACGCACGTTTAAGCGAAAACCATAATAGAATGTGATTTAGGCCCGTCAAGTTTGAAGACTTGTATAATATGGGTAAACTAAACACATTCTGGATTTTGAGACAAAAATGATAAGGTTTGACCCGTTTCGGTCAATTTATGCAAACTAGCTACATAAACCGAACCGAATGCGCAAGATGCATAACGGGTAACCATATGAGTCATAAACAGGTTTCCTAAGTTAATATACCTTAAATATGTTGTGACATCAGTAAGATATCTTCTATTATGCCCAAAACGAATTTAGACTCAAACTATGCCCCGTAGGGGCATTTTGGTCATTTTAAAGGTTATAAAAGAGTTAAATAATAATCTGAGTTACAGGTCTGATTTAATCAGTAAAAATATTTATTTTAATAAGTTATAACAGTAGGGTATTACATATATGTGAAATTTATCATTTATAACCAAACTATGCACCTTGGGGGTATTTTGGTAATTTCACAAAGGCCTAAAAGGTCAAAACTGGAAATCTGAGTTTAAAACTTTTGCTTACTATTAAAATATAAAAATTTACTAAAAATATCAGTAGGCATCAAACCTTATATGTTTAAAATAGTTTTAATACCTACTATGCGTTAAAAACGCTTAAAAAGGCGATTTTGAGCTATTTCCGGGTTTTTAAAGGAAAGCTGATATTTTTATTATTCCAGAAGGCTCAAAATGTTTTATTTATCATATTAGATTAGTAGAAAAAGGTTTGGTATCAAAATAATTTGTAAAACTCATTTTATAGCCCAAAAGGGCAAAACCGGCAATTACCGAATCAAGCTTAGAACTCTATGTTATGCTCACCCTAAAATTTAATAAAAATTTTCAAAAATCCCAAAATATTATTTTATATCAGTAGGTAAAGATTTTGGTATTAAAAATTGGGTTTACATAGGCTATATGCCAATTACGCTGTTTAATTAATAAAAAGCTTTTCATTTACGCTAATGAGCATAACTCCTAATCTAGACCTCAAACTGATGTCATATTTTAGGGACAAGTCTAATAATCAGTAACTAAGGTTTCTACTCTTTTACATTTCAAAAATCACGTTTTAAGGTCATATGGGCATAATAGTCAACATATAGGCAATAAACGGAAACATGCATATGAATCGGATAACTAATGAACCAAGTTGTATAATCACAGAGGGTTATACTAACATGAAACCTAGTTCAAATAAAGCTCTAAGGCATTTCTAAACTATGCTCAAACGGTTCAGAACTGAAAGTCAAAGCAGAAGTCAAATTATGCGACTTTCGGTTCTGAACCGAGCCTAAACTGAAAATTGTCGGGTTGAACATGTTCTTACATTAATTACCAAGTTATATTAGTGATAAAACAGGTTGCATGGGTTCTACATTGCTAATTATGCATTAATTTGAAAATAAGCTTTCTGTTGACTTTTTAAGATAAACTTTGACCCGACAATTGACCTACTTAGAGTGGGAATCAGAGAGTACCATTTTAAGGGTTTATTTCCCACATAATTACCAACTCATATGTACTTTTAATTCGAGATTTGACTGGACAATTAATGATTAATCTCGAAGTCAAACTCTAATTACGACGGTTTGACTTTAGGCTAATTAACTAGGCAAAACTGAATTAAAGAGGGTTAAGAACACTTACAATAGTCCTATGCACGACTAAAGACTTCTGGGAAATGTCCTTGAGCTCCAGCAAACTCCAGGAGTTGAGTTGTGAGAGTTTCAAGTGAGTGTGCACAAGAGTTGCAACAAGGAGGTTGCTTATATATGAAATTTGATCTCACAAGATGATGCTAAGCAACTCTATGCATGGATTCAGATCATCACAACTGTCCCTAGTGCATGAAAATCCATTTGCGCAGCCCATGGTATCATTTTACAGGCCCTTAAGTCGGTTACAGACCTGAAACTGGTAGCTTCCAGGTGAATTCTATCGCTGGCATGCCCACGCGGGCCGCGTAGACCCATAGGGCACTCTTACGCGGGCCGCCTGGCCTTCCAGAACCAGCCAAACAAGTTTCAACTTTTGCACTTTTCGTCCTTGGTCCTTCCAAACGTGATTTCAACTTCCCAATTTGCATTTTAAGCCCTCTAACTTGATTTTTAAGGACTCAAAGACATATACAAACTTTGTTAAGTCCTTGGTTAACTTTATGATCACCGAAAAAGTCATAAATTTCCACGTTGATGCTTTTAACCCCTCGTATACGAATATTGTCATAACTTTCTCATACTTTATCGAAACCTTGTGAAATTTTTATCACTTATCCAAGTGAGCATAATTAATCATTGCAAAGCTTCGGGTTTGCTAAAAGGTCACTCATAGGTATACTTTAAACTTGTTGACACATTTAACCCATGTAGTTTGTTATTTCTCACTTTCTCTCACAATTAGCTTCGTATGATCCATGATTAATTCGTTTAAGGGTATAAGCCTCGTGTAGGGTTATTGCAAGATATATTTATCCATTGTTGACACTTTGAACCCTTTTTATTCGCATACTTTCTCTGTTTGTCAACTTTAGTCCCTCTAAAGTAATCTTTTACACGTTTAAAGCTCATGACACGTGTCGATACATTATTGGACATAAATTTTTGGAGGTGTTACAGTATCTTATACATGTATCTTCGTATTCTTGTATTTGTTGTTCAAAAGTAATATATTTCAAGTTTTACTTTAGAAAATATATATAAACTTATTTTGTCCTAAAAGAATGTATTTCTCAGAAAATATATATATTTTTCCCAAAAATCATATATCTTCCAAATATTCCAAGAAAATATATTCTTTTACTTCCCAAAAATAATATATTTTCTCCTTGTCGAAAATCTGATATACTTTGTAATAATAATAAAAATCATATTCTCATTTCTTTCGTATCCAAAATAATATTTACCAAAAATATATTCATAACATATTTTCCGGAATATTTGTAAGTTACGTTCTATTGTTCGGTTCCACAATATTATGTGTGTAACTTATATATTTATTCCTTTGTGATTTTTGGTATTATTTTGGATTGTAAATTCTTGGTATTTTGTTAAGTGATATTACTTCAAACTCTAAAATAATATAACTACTACGCAAGGTATACGAATAATCACACACAATGTGTCTTTAATGTAAATATATATTCTAAATACATATTTATCCATTTTTATTTATAAAAACCAACCTCCAATACTTGTATTTTTGTAACAAAGTCTATGGAAAAGTTTATTTTGAAAACCATAGTTAAAACACACTTGTAAATATTTGTTTAGAAAGTATTTTTCTAAGTGTTTATATTTCTATAAAATTTTGTCATAGTTTCCCCTAAAAATGGAGGTGTCCATGCAATCAAAGCATATCATTTTCTTTTTAAACTCATCACAAACAATCAACAACCAATCCCTAAACAACCTACACTTACCAAGTGCAAAAACTACACAATTTTCATAACAACATGAACTTGATCTTTCATAAAAACTTGTAGTAACTTGGTAGTGTTTTTAGTAGGTTTAGTTACCCTTTAAAGTGTGTTTACTTCTTTAAAAATCTCATTTTTGGAAAATTTAGGTGTTTACAACTTACTAGATGATTTTCCCAAAAATCATTCTTTTGTATTTTTCTTGTAAACAATATATTCTTATACTTATTTCACCACTAGAAACATGGTTAGTTTCTTTAAAAACTATGTGTATACAAATCTTGTTATTTAACTTGGTTTCTTTGGAAAAACTATTTTAGAAATCATTCACTCACAAGACTTGTATTTTGTTTAAATCATCATCACATGAAAACAACTTTTATTATTCAAGTTCATGTAAACATAAGGCATGATGATCTTGGTCTTTCACAAGATCATCACATTAACTTACTAGATCATGTGTTCAATCACAATCTAGTAGGTTCCATATGATGTCTAACATCACTAACACTAATGATCAATCAACAAGAAGCAAATAAACACAAATCAACAAGTACTCATATGTTTTTAAGCTTATGTTAGAGATTCATGAATATGTCTTTTAGTGTTCATCAAGATTAACAATGTATATCATCTTTTAACCAACAATATATGAAGTATCAAAGGGTTATGAGGGCCTTACTACTAGCACAAGGCTAGGGAAGAACACTTGATGTTGTAGACGACAATTGTGGAGGATAAAAGCTAATGGGAGAAGTCCTTCAAGATCCAAGACCACCAAGCTTGCTTAAACACCTTCTTGCATCATGAAATGAACTTGGAATGGATGATCAAAATTTGATGATGATGGTGGTGTGCTTGGGGGTGTTCGGCCAAGAATAGAGCAAGGGAGGAGAGGGAGAGAGTTGTGGTGAAGTGTGGTGAGAATGAGAGCTTCAAGTCATCTTATAACCATTTTATAGTTTGGTCCAATGGGTCTTATGTTTCTAATAGTACATACACAATCTTCATGCAATCTAAGGAAGATCAAGAGAGGATTTAGCAAGATCTTGAGAAGATTATGGTGGGGTCACATAAGTGACCGTCCACTTATGGGGGGGGGGGGGTATTTAGTTGGTGTTTAATGGTTGGTTAGATGATTAGTTAGGATTCTAAGTGTAAAGTTAGGGGTATATGTGTATGATGTGTTATATAGTGTGTTAAGGTGTTCGGGAATCATAACTAGCTCAGAAACATTAAAACAATGTCTCTAGTATAATTTTGGTGGTTCGGGTAGTGTCCGGTTGTTCGGTTAGATACCGGTTCGTTAAAGTGTCAAACTATACCATTTAGTGTTCTTTATGTACCCTTTTGTGGCACTTTTAATTCTCGACACTTAGGAAAGCATTCAGGACCATTTTGCCATATTTTTGCATGTTGCTAGTTTGTTAAATTGCTGAATTTTGCTAAAATATGCAGAATTCTGCACTTAATGTGAGTTTTAGGCACTTTTCGGCACTTTAACTATCACCTAGAAAAGCAGTTTTGTGGCCCTTACTTCCCTACACATCATACTAGTGTAGTACTTAGTCTCTGGCTCACACTGTGTCTCAAAACAACGTCTGTCTATGTACTGAACCCCGTCAGCATTTTTCTGTCTTATCCGTTAACTGTGCTAACCGTGCTTTGTGCATCATGTATGACAATAAAGTTTGCATGTAATAATGATGTGTCATTATGCAATATGTGATGCACATGTAAGTATGATGCAGTAATCAGAAGGCAGTTAAGTATAATTCAGCATAGTCATTAAGCACTAATCAAGATTAATTAATTGTACGGATGCATGCAAATTTGGCAGTTGTCACACAATACACATAGTGTAAAGGTGAGCATACAAGTTTAATAGCATAATAGATAGCGAAATTGTTTTACGCATAACCAGCATGTAACATGTAGCAAAGTGAAGCTAGTAGGTTATCGAAAATGAAATATGCACAGACGTGACTGCGAGTTGTAGAATGCGTAACACATATCACCACTGTGACACGTGAAGTAAAGCCCTTAACAACCCCTGTCCATGACAGGTGCTGAGTCCAAACTCTAGTACTATCGTTGCTAAGGTGTCAGGCAACAATCACTGTGTAAACATAACATACAAGCATTCATTGAGTAACACGTATAACATGCAATAACGGTTAGCGTATAAAAGTGTTTGCGTTGTGTGTCGATTGTGATTTGAAATAGGTAACGTATGTAACACCCAAAAGTGCCTAAAGCAAATAGGGTTCGAGTATACTCACAGATCGTGTTTAAAATAAACACAGTCTTGGATTGGATTGAAGGGAGCACTGGAAAGTTAGCCTGATTACAGAACGATAGCATAAACGATGAACAGTGCGTTAAACGGTGTCATGTGAACTGAGTTGGCGAATGGACATTCGATCGGATGACAATCCAGACGGATGGTCATCCGGACGGATGGCCATTCGGTCGGATCATCATTCGTTTGGGATGAATGTGTTTGTGTATGATGGCGTTGAAGTTTTCATTGTAGCATTTTAAAATGAGAGAAGTATTTCTACCTTTCAGGTCGTCCGGTCGAACGGTCGTCCGGTCGGATGGCCGTTCGCTCGGATGGCGATCCGTTCCAAGTGAGATATTTTAAGAACAAGTTCACAGCAGAGTAGTCATTCGATCGGATGGTCATCCGATCGGATGACTATTCGTTGGAAACTGATAATCTTTGAAAATTTGTAAAAATGTTTAAGTGTGGAGACCACAAGTCATCCGATCGGATTGTCATTCGATCGGATGGCAATCCGATCGGACGGCAGTCCGTCAGTGACTTGATCATTTTGAAACTTGGAAAATTTGTTAAGTTTAGAAAGTTTGCGGTTTTGTGACAACTGGCACTTTCCCATGCATTCCGTACAATAATTGAACAGTAATCTATGCTTTAATGACTGTGCATAATTTAAGTTTACAAGACGAATGGAATTCTAATTACTATTATATACATACAATGGCATTTCATGTTGCAAGACTTTTATCACTACTAGATGCAACACAATATAGTTCTATTAATGCACAGAACGAAGTTAGCACAGTTATCAGACGAACTAGATGTACTGACGGGAGTTCGGTACGTATACAGACATGATGTTAAGACACAAAATAAGCCACATGACCAAGTGTTACACTAGTATAGTGTGTAGGAAAGTAGGAATTACAAAACTGTCTTCCTAGTGATGACATAGGTACCGGAAAGTGCAAGAAACACACTAAAACTGCAAAATTCTGCAGAAAATAAATAAATTCAGCAAAAATTCAGCTTTTAGCAACTAAAAATAATGCAGAATTATGATTTAATGGTCCTGAATACCTTCCTAGGTGTCGGGAATCAAAACTGTCATGAAAGACAACATAAAGCACACTAAACTGCGCAATTTAGCACTTTAACGAACAGTAACGAAACGAACAACCGGACACTAGCCGAAACATCAAATTCTTACTAGAAGCATTGTTTTAGTGTTACAAAGCTAGTTATGGTCACCAAACATCATATTACATCTCATAAACATTAAATACATAAAATACTTAACTAGCACCATTGAATCCTAACTAAAACAAGTAACTTACCATTAAATGTTACACTTTACCCCCCCCCCCTTTTGATGGCCGGTTAGGGGACATGGGTCCCACATAAGATTTCTTAGATATATTTTATTAGATATGTAGAGAATATGCTAAGCACAAGATACCATATGCTACCTTAAATGTTGAAAGTTATATTAGAAAATCACTAGTTTTTATATCATAATCACCATCACCATTCAAGAAACCTTCTCCTTCTTCCCTTCCTCCATACTTACGGCCCAAACACCCCCTCACAACCTATCCATTTTCAATACAATTCCAAGTAATCCAAGGTGATTCTAAGGTGTCTCGGGCCTATCTAAGAAGGTTGCAAGCAACGAAACTTGAAGGACCTCTCTCTAGTGCTTTTATCCACCTCATTTGTCATCTTCATCTTCTTGAACATCATCCCTAGCCTTGTGCTAGTAGTAAGACCTTCCTAATCTCATTTTACTTCATATTATGTTGGTTAAAAGATGATATAAGTTGTTAAGCATGAACATAAAGCTCTAAATCATGAAAATCAAAGATGTTTAAGTGTATGTAATATACCTGATTGTTGATTTCTTGTGTTTATGATGTTGATCATCATAAGAAGCTTGCTAGATTGTGATTAAACACATGATCTAGCAAGTATGAGGAGGATTCTTGAGAAAATCATAATGATCATCCTTTATGTTAAACATGAACTTGAAAATAAACTTGTTTTAGTGTATGATGATTTGTGATACATGTTATAAGTCTTGAAAATAAATGATTTCAAAGATAATATTTTCAAGAGAACAAAGTTATTTACAAGATTTACAAGATCTTGATTTTTAAAGAAACTAATCATATTTTTAGTGGTTAATCAAGTGTAGAAATATATATTTAACAAGAAAAACTCAAGAAGAAATATTTTTAGAAAATCACTTCACAAGTTGTGAAGATCAAAATTCATCAAGAATGATATTTTTAAATAAATAACCACACTTTAAAAGGTAACTAAGCTTACTAAATGCACTAGTAAGTTACTACAAATTTTTACAAAGTTTCAAGTTCATGACATAGTGTAAATTTCATATTTTTGGCACACGGTAAGTGTTGACTGATTTATTGATGATTGATGATGATTTTAAAAGAAAATGATATGCTTTAAAAGCATGGAAACCTCCATTTTTAAGGGGAAACTATGGCAAAATTTTTCTAGAAATCAAACACTTAGAAAAATATTTTTAAACAAATATTTACAAGTATATTTTTAACCACGGTTTTTATATAAAGTTTGCCATATTTTTTGTTACAAGATTATAAATATTGGAGGTTAGTTTTTGTAAATAAAAGTGACTAAATATGTATTTAGGAAAAATATATTTAGATGTCACCATGTGTGTGATTATTTGTATATTATGTGTATTAGTTATATTATTTTAGGACTTGAAACAATATAACTCACCAAAATACCAAGAAATTACAATCCAAAATATTACCAAAATTCCAAGAGAGTGGATATACAAAATATATCCAAATATTGGAAGAAACCGAACCAGGAATATAACTCACAAAAATATTCCGGAAATAAATTCATAAGTATATTTTGGTAATCAGTATTTTGGACACCAAGAAAACAAAAATATGATTCTTACAATAATTACAAAATATATCATATTTTTTACAAGGAGAAAATATATTATTTTTGGGTAAGTAAAAATATATATTTTCTTGGAATTATTAGAAGATATATTATTTTTAGGAGAAAATATATATTTTCTTAAATAAACTTTGGACATATTATTTTTGGGTGAAAAACAGATTTATATATATTTTTTCTAAGTTAGACTTGAAAATATATTATTTTTTAGACTTATATGAAAAGTATAAACATTTTTGCCAAGGAAAAATTATAAATAATTTTTCTATGTAATATTTCTTAAAATATATATTTTGGGAAAATATATTGATGTATTTTTATTAGAAATATTATTCCGGAAAAGTTAATACAAAATTAAGTATGAGATACTTAATAAACACAATAAAAATACGTATTCTCGTACGTATAATTACACACCGGAATACGCCATCGATACTTGGCAAAAATATAGAAGGATAAGAATACGAATACAAATACACCCATCCTTGGGAAGTTGTACAAGTACAATACATAAACTTGACAAGTTAAAATGTATTATTTTAACTAATATTCCAAAGTTCGTAAAAATAATTCAAGTTAAAATATTTATTATTTTAACAAATAATTATATAACTTGAAATAATATTAAGGACACAAAGAAACGTAACTCAAAGACACTAATTAATAATAAGCCAAGGCACGACCCTCTCGTCTAATAGACCGTAGTACGTTGTAGGTAGTCGTGCACACTAGTAGCAGCATGAGTTACGTCGGATTGAAGAACGCAAAACCGTAAGTTCATGTCCCCCTTTTCTCTTAACTGTTTTCGGATTTATAACTCTCGGGGGTGGAATACATGTTGCATACGTTTAAAAGGTATGAATTGGTTATGAAATGAATTATAGATCATGTGAGCATAGATTGAAATTGAAATGCCATTAACTCTTAATTATGGACGAAGGTTAGATCTAACGGGTACGGCCGAGCCCCACTCATGGTCCTTATGTGACCACTTGAGTGCTTTGGTGTCCCAGTCGAGGTAACTCAACAACAGTCAAGGTAAATTGACACAGCCAAGGTAAATTGACACGGTCGAGGTAAATTGACACAGTCGAAGGGAAATTCGACACAGTCGAGGGAAATCGACGAGGGTATAAGCCTACTCATTTTGAGTGCTCCCTTTGCCTTCACATACATTAATGTCCTTGCAAAACATTAATTTGATCTGTTCATAGATGCTTTTCATACCTGTTTTCAAAGGAGTCTCTCAAACGTTTACAAAGTCTATCAGTATTTATACAAAACGCATGAACTCGCTCAACTTTTGTTGATGTTTTCCAAAATTACATGTATTTCAGGTAACAAGTTGGATCTTGGGCGCGGGTGTTGTTCTGAAAGTAAATTCCAAGTTTAGATGTCATCCACTTTTGTTGAATTGTATCTTAGTCGAATGTTGCGTTGTTTGAAACTTAAATAACTGGTGTTTGTAATACTTTAAACTTAATGAATGGATGAACATCGTTTTGATCATATAGTTGTTTATTATGATTGAATGCAATGGTATTGAACAAGTCACACATCATACGCTTTCGCAAAAGTCAAGGTGTGATAGTTTGGTATCAGAGCGTCGATTGTAGTGAACTAGGATTCCTTCTCGAGTCTAGACTACAATCACTAGGACTCTCTCACGAAAACATTTTTACAAAAGGGTTTTTATTGCATTCACGAAAGCGTCAAGATCCATGAGTCAAACATTTTTCAAAGAAAAGACAAGGCAAGGACATTAGAAGGGAGGAGGATACCCCAAATTAAAGTGTCAATTAAAGCATAGTCTACATGAGATAGACTTGCCAAAGACAAAATGACCCCCCCCCCCCGAAAGGACAAACGAGTGTTATATGTGATATGATGCATCTATTTTCCTGTTTATACTAATGTGACAACTCGAAATTTAGAACCTTTCATTTGTATCTCGATGTAACATGCTTAAACGTGTGACTAGTTAACTATGTTGGTTTAATGATATAAGTGAACATTCTATGCGATTATGTGTTATGTTTATATGCTTGTATGTATAGTATGTGTATATGTTTATGTGAGCCGAGAACCAAGAACCCGACTCGAGACCATGCGGTCTCGAGTGAACAGTAACAGTTGGGCCGGATCGGGCCACGCACCCCTTTAGTCTTCCCGAAACCCATTAGGGTGCACCAATGTGGAACAAGTATATAATCCTTGTGATTAGCCACACTTGTCATTTTTGGGCAAACAACACACTCTCCTACACACACACACACACTCCCACATCCTCTCACTAAAACTCTAGAGATCAAACATCATCTTCCCCCTCCTATCTCTCGGATCAAATCGGCATCAACAAGGACTCGGTCAAGCTCATCACCAACACTCGGACACTCCATTTCATTCATCTCCTTTACCATCTCGGTGCCTTTCACAATCGGTTAGTGTTTCTAGATGCTCACTAGGTGTTTATGTGACTAATGATGCTACTTGCCTTAATGAAATAGCATGATAATGTTCTTGATGTGTATGATGATGATAATCGGTTAACATGTCTTGATTTCGGATATATTGCATGATGGGTTAATGATATCTTGTGTTTGAATGAGGTTTAAACCATTAGTTGTTAATGTTCATGAAAGCGGCTTGTATATGCGTATTAGATAATGTCCATGTTAATCGGATTGAATACTCTTATGATAAGAATCGAATGCTTGTTAAAAGGCTGCATATATGTGGAAATCGGATTAGTTATTTGAGTGTTTTGATTAGCGTTCATGTTATAATCATGTTAAAGTTCATAGAGCTTGATGCTAAAAACCCTAAGATGAAGAACATGACTTGAATATAGGAAGAACTTGTTAAATATGATATGAATGTGTTATGAATATTTGAAATCTGATTGTTTGATCCATTTTGGTTAATAACTAGACAAGGAAACATGTTTATGAAATACCATTGGATAGTACATTATCTCATGAAATTGTAATTCTATTGGTTTAGTACATATGTCAGGAAATCAGCAGATGTCCAGCCGAGACCTTCAGTCTCGACTCGAGACCACCATATGTCAACTCGAGATCACGGTTTCGACACAAGGTTGCGAGTCGAGAACCTCTAGTCTCGACTCGAGACCACACTTGATCAGCACACAAACCTTATGACTCGAGACCATGCTTGCGAGTCCGGTTGCGACTCGAGATCCATACGTGCATGACCCGAGACCTCCTCAGATTGCGACTCGAGAACTTGTAAGTTACAACTCGAGACCGCACAGTCTCGACTAGAGACCGCACAGTCTCGACTCGAGACCACTTGATCATGTATGGACTTGCACAGCTACGGGCCTGAGTATTTGGGCCTAATGCATGGACCTTATACGTTACTGATTGAACATGAATGTTGTTGGACTGCCATGAAAGATACTTGCATGCAATGTGCTAGCATACGTGTAGAAACATACGTGCACAACCCGAATACGAACCTGACTTGTATGGTACAACTATGTTAGGGCGTGATTGACCACTAGCATCTAGACTTGACTTTCTGTGTATCTGCCGAGCAAACTAAGGTGAGTTCACACCCTCTACAAAGCATGGGATTCCCTGGGTTGGGAATGGGGTTAAGGAACATGGGTTCCTCGTCCTCTCTTGGGTAGGACAGCATTGGTTCAGGAATGTAATTCCTCGTCCTCACGGATAGATAACTCGTACTAGACCAAAACTCTATCACGAAGTCCCTCATTTTTATATCGACTTAATCGCCGGGCCAATGGCGAGCGGGTCATTAGTTAGATAGCGCTATTTAGGTCTGACAAACCTCACACCGTGCCGCAGAGGACGGGCGTGAACTAATGGATCTGGGGCACGTCAATGATGATAGACATTGACAGTTTCAGGGCATATAAACATGACTACAGTCAGCAGTCGATATGGTAACGAGTCTAGTGTATACATGGGGTAGCCCCCACGGCCGAAATGCCAGATAACTAACACGGGGTAGCCCCCACGGCTGGATTGCCAGAGTAACCGGGAATAAACAAGTCACGTTTTTTAACTATGGGGTAACCCCCACGGCAGGATGCCAGATAAAGGAAACTGTTTTCGAAACAACTTAAAACAAACACCCAACCGTGAACTCACTCAACTTGTTGTTGACTCGTTACTACATGCTTTGCAGGTCTTTAGGTACTCAGCTGGAGCTTGCATGGAAGAGAGTCGTTGTGGGACATGGACGACTGTGTGCCATGTTAAACTTTGAAACAATTAAACTTATGTTTTGGTTTTAAGACTTATGCTTCCGCTTGCGACTTAAACTATGTTTTGTTTGAACACCAATTGTATTGGTTGGATTTTATAACTACTTATATGCTTGTTCAATATGATTGGTGGCTGGATCCTGGTCAGTCACACTTCCAAGCGGTAGTACTCCGCAGGTGGATTTTGGGGGTGTGACAGATTGGTATCAGAGCCATTGGTTATAGTGAACTTGGTTTTAATAAGGGAAAAGTTTTATTAAAATCAGACTATAACCTGTACAGTGCTCTACGATCCACAACGACGCTTCACTCCACATGCAAGGCTCAACATTCTAGGTGGTATGATCTACGTATATATTGCCTACTTGTTAGTAACTTAGTACATTGCTCATGGTATGCTTGATTAGTATAACTACTATTACTTGAACACGTGTGTGCTTACTCCCTTCTGTCATCGCACTTTCGCGAACCTCTCTCACTCACGTTCCTCTTGATATGAAGATCATGTCTGGACGCGTTAACCTGACACAAGCCCAGTTGACGGCTCTGATTAACGAACGAGTTGCCGCAGCACTTGCAGCTGCACACGCAGGAGGTATATCCTGCAGTCCGAACTCATTCCAGGATCTTTAGAATCCTACTCTCGTGAACCAACCTTTGTGTTAAACTCTGTCTTTTCTTTCACCCATGATAGGTCAGCATGCTCAGCCACCCATGTGCACTTTTAAGACTTTCATGGACTGCCGACCAACTACTTTTAGCGGCACTGAAGGAGCTGTAGGCCTCCTCCACTGGTTTGAGAAACTAGAATCTGTGTTCGAAATGTGTGAATGCCCTGAGGCGCGCAGGGTGAAGTATGCTACCGGTACTCTCGAGGGTTTAGCCCTCACTTGGTGGAACGCTCAGGTTCAAATGCTAGGGTTGGTTGCTGCTAACGCCACTCCATGGGAGAATTTTAAGGAAATAATCAAGGAAGAATACTGCAGTCGTGATGAGATTCACAAACTGGAAGTAGAGTTTTTCAACCTCAAGATGACGGGTCCGAGATTGAAGCGTATGTGAAAAGATCGAATGAACTGGCAATTCTGTGTCCTACTATGGTGGATCCTCCCATCAAACGCATCGAACTATTTCTCAAGGGCTTAGTGCCAGAAATCCAAAGTCATGTGACTTCGGCAAACCTCGCCACCATCCAGCAAGTTGTGCAATTGGCTCACCGTCTCACGGATCAGGCGGTGGAGCAGAACAGGTTACCAAAGCGCATAGGCGCTGCAACTACTTCGGGTGTTCCTAGTGACAACAAGAGGAAATGGGATGGAGCTTCAAGCAAAGGTTCGACTTCTGTTCAGTCCCAGTCTCAGCAGAGAAGGACTGATGACTACAAGAACCCTAGTCAGCAATCATCTGGTGGTCAAAGTCATGGTGGGTACAAAGGGAATCACCCCAAATGCAATCGCTGCAACCTGCACCACAGCGGGCCATGCACCAGGGGTAACTGTCATCGGTGCAACAAGCCAGGTCACGCTGCAAAGGATTGCAGGAGCTTATACCCCGCCAATCAGAATCGCCAACAAGCTCAACAGAACCAACGCCAGCAGCAGCAGCAGGGTGATAACAAAGGGTGCTTTCAGTGTGGAGCTGAGGGCCACTTCAAGAGAGATTGTCCCCAACTGAACAGGAACCAGAACAACAACAACAACAATCAGGGGAATGGTAACAATGGGAACAACAACAACAATGGTGCCAGGGGGCGGGCGTTCGTGATTGGCCAAGGTGAAGCAAGGAATGACCCCAATGTTGTGGCGGGTAAGTTCCTTCTCGACGACTTTTATGTTTCAGTATTATTTGATTCGGGTGCCGACACTAGCTACATGTCACTAGAAGTTAGTCAGATACTTAAGCGTATCCCAACACCTTTGAACAACAAACACACTGTAGAGCTAGCAAACGGTAAGAATTTAGAGGCCACACACGTAGTCAAGGGTTGTAAACTTATTCTCGCTGACCAGACCTTCTCTATCGACCTCATTCCTATTGTCTTGGGTAGTTTCGACGTTGTCATTGGGATGGATTGGTTATCCCAACACCGAGCAGAGATTCTTTGCAACGAGAAGATTGTTCGTATTCCTGGTTCCAGTAGTGAACCTCTCATAATTCGTGGCGACAAGCGGAGTGCTGTTGAGAACATCATCTCTCTCCTTAAGGCCCAGAAGTGCTTGCGAAAGGGCCACACTGCCATTTTGGCTCTCGTTACTGACACCTCGGAGAAAGAAAAGAAGATAGAAGATTTTCCTGTTGTACGCGACTATCCCGAGGTATTTCCTGAGGAATTACCTGGTCTTCCACCTCATCGCCAAGTCGAGTTTCAGATTGAACTAGCTCCTGGAGCTGCGCCTATAGCTCATGCACCTTATCGTTTAGCTCCATCAGAGTTGGAAGAACTCTCTACGCAACTGCAAGAACTCTTGGATAAGGGCTTTATTCGTCCTAGCTCATCACCCTGGGGAGCTCCAGTACTATTTGTGAAGAAGAAGGACGGTACCTTCAGAATGTGCATCGACTACCGGGAACTCAACAAGGTAACGGTGAAGAATCGTTATCCTCTACCGCGTATCGACGACTTGTTTGACCAACTGCAAGGGTCAAGCTACTATTCGAAGATTGATCTGAGATCGGGATATCATCAGTTGAGAGTCCGAGAAGAGGACGTCTCCAAAACAGCTTTTAGAACGCGTTACGGACACTATGAGTTTTTGGTCATGCCTTTTGGGCTGACAAACGCACCTGCGGTTTTCATGGACTTGATGAACCGAGTGTGCAAGCCTTATCTGGACAAGTTCGTTATAGTCTTCATCGACGACATCCTGATCTATTCTAAGAGTCAGGAGGAACACGAGCAACATCTGCGACTTATCCTGGAACTCCTTCGAACAAAACAGCTTTATGCAAAGTTCTCGAAATGCGACTTCTGGCTTCGAGAAGTCCATTTCCTAGGCCACGTGGTAAACAAGGATGGGATTCACGTTGATCCATCCAAGGTAGACTCGATTAAGAACTGGCCTGCACCTCGTACACCAAAGGAAATTCGCCAATTCTTGGGTTTAGCAGGTTACTACAGGAGATTCATAAAGGATTTTTCTAAGATCGCACAGCCTCTCACCTCGCTAACGCAGAAAGGCGTTGTTTATCGCTGGGGAAATGCACAGGAGTTAGTATTTCAGCACTTAAAGGATAGACTTTGCAGTGCACCTATCGTTTCCTTGCCGGAGGGCACAGACGACTTCGTGGTCTACTGCGACGCGTCAATTCAAGGTCTTGGTTGTGTATTGATGCAACGAGATAAGGTTATAGCCTACGCCTCACGCCAACTTAAAGTTCATGAAAAGAACTACACTACGCACGACTTAGAGCTGGGAGCTGTTGTTTTTGCACTTAAGTTATGGTGACATTACCTGTACGGTACCAAGTGCGCCATCTACACCGACCACAGGAGCCTCGAGCATATCTTCAAGCAGAAGGAACTAAATATGCGACAACGACGGTGGGTTGAGCTACTGAATGACTACGAGTGCTCAATCAGGTATCACCCGGGCAAGGCCAATGTTGTGGCTGACGCCCTCAGTCGAAAGGACACCGCTCCTAAGCGCGTGCGAGCTTTACAACTCACTATCCATTCTAGTCTTCCTTCTCAAATACGAGCTGCTCAGATAGAGGCACTGAAACCAGAAAACGTCAGGGCTGAAGCCCTACGCGGATCAAGGCAACGCTTGGAACAGAAGGAAGACGGTGCTTACTACGTAACGGGACGCGTTTGGGTCCCACTCTACGGCAACCTACGAGAGCTTGTGATGGATGAAGCACACAAGTCTCGCTACTCGGTACACCCTGGTTCGGATAAAATGTACCACGACATCAAAGCTACGTATTGGTGGCCTAGCATGAAGGCCCACATAGCAACTTACGTCAGCAAGTGTTTGACTTGTGCGAGAGTCAAGTCTGAATACCAGAAACCCTCAGGCCTACTCCAACAACCAGAAATACCACAATGGAAATGGGAGCAAATTTCCATGGATTTCGTTACTGGCCTGCCTAGATCCCAGCGCGGGAACGATACTATTTGGGTGATCGTGGACCGACTCACAAAATCTGCACACTTCCTGGCTATCAAGGAGACGGATAAGTTCTCCACTCTAGCAGACATATACCTCAAGGAAGTTGTTTCGAGGCACGGGGTGCCCACCTCTATTATCTCGGATCGAGATGCACGTTTTACTTCAGAACCGTGGCAAGCAATGCACAAATCCTTTGGCTCACGATTAGACATGAGCACAGCGTATCACCCTCAGACGGACGGGCAGTCCGAGCGCACTATTCAAACCTTAGAAGACATGCTTCGTGCATGTGTAATCGACTTTGGCAACCGCTGGGAAAAGCATCTGCCACTTGTGGAATTTTCGTACAATAACAGCTACCACACCAGCATTAAAGCTGCTCCGTTTGAGGCATTGTATGGACGTAAATGCCGGTCACCTCTTTGTTGGGCAGAGGTGGGAGATAGTCAGATCACTGGTCCAGAACATGTGGTAGACACAACCGAACAAATTGCTCAAATACGAAAACGCATGGCGGCAGCTCGTGACCGTCAGAAAGTTTACGCCGATAAGGGCAGGAAACCACTAGAGCTCCAGGTTGGGGAGCGGGTACTACTCAAAGTTTCACCCTGGAAGGGTGTGGTTCATTTTGGTAAACGAGGCAAACTTAACCCACGATACGTTGGACCTTTCGAAATCATTGAGAAAATAGGCAGGGTGGCCTACAGACTGAACTTACCAGCAGAACTCGGTGCAGTTCACAATGTTTATCACGTGTCGAATCTGAAGAAGTGTATGTCAGATGAGACCCACATAGTTCCTCTGAAGGAACTCACTATCGACGAGCAGTTACGATTCATCAAGGAACCAGTCGAAATCACGAACCGGGATGTTAAGGTCCTCAAGAGCACTAGAATACCTCTCGTTCGAGTTCGTTGGAACTCACGTCGCGGCCCAGAGTTCACCTGGGAACGGGAAGATCGGATGAAACAAAAGTATCCCCAATTGTTCGCAAACAGTACAACCACTACTGAGGCTGAAGCTACGGAATTTCGGGACGAAATTCCAGATCAACGGGGGGTGGATGTGACACCCCAGGAAAACCAGGAAAACCATACAACTTAACTAGCTTCCTCAGTGAGTGCTTACCAAATTTCGGGACGACATTTCTTTCAACTTGGGGATGATGTGACAACTCGAAATTTAGAACCTTTCATTTGTATCTCGATGTAACATGCTTAAACGTGTGACTAGTTAACTATGTTGGTTTAATGATATAAGTGAACATTCTATGCGATTATGTGTTATGTTTATATGCTTGTATGTATAGTATGTGTATATGTTTATGTGAGCCGAGAACCAAGAACCCGACTCGAGACCATGCGGTCTCGAGTGAACAGTAACAGTTGGGCCGGATCGGGCCACGCACCCCTTTAGTCTTCCCGAAACCCATTAGGGTGCACCAATGTGGAACAAGTATATAATCCTTGTGATTAGCCACACTTGTCATTTTTGGGCAAACAACACACTCTCCTACACACACACACACTCCCACATCCTCTCACTAAAACTCTAGAGATCAAACATCATCTTTCCCCTCCTATCTCTCGGATCAAATCGGCATCAACAAGGACTCGGTCAAGCTCATCACCAACACTCGGACACTCCATTTCATTCATCTCCTTTACCATCTCGGTGCCTTTCACAATCGGTTAGTGTTTCTAGATGCTCACTAGGTGTTTATGTGACTAATGATGCTACTTGCCTTAATGAAATAGCATGATAATGTTCTTGATGTGTATGATGATGATAATCGGTTAACATGTCTTGATTTCGGATATATTGCATGATGGGTTAATGATATCTTGTGTTTGAATGAGGTTTAAACCATTAGTTGTTAATGTTCATGAAAGCAGCTTGTATATGCGTATTAGATAATGTCCATGTTAATCGGATTGAATACTCTTATGATAAGAATCGAATGCTTGTTAAAAGGCTGCATATATGTGGAAATCGGATTAGTTATTTGAGTGTTTTGATTAGCGTTCATGTTATAATCATGTTAAAGTTCATAGAGCTTGATGCTAAAAACCCTAAGATGAAGAACATGACTTGAATATAGGAAGAACTTGTTGAATATGATATGAATGTGTTATGAATATTTGAAATCTGATTGTTTGATCCATTTTGGTTAATAACTAGACAAGGAAACATGTTTATGAAATACCATTGGATAGTACATTATCTCATGAAATTGTAATTCTATTGGTTTAGTACATATGTCAGGAAATCAGCAGATGTCCAGCCGAGACCTTCAGTCTCGACTTGAGACCACCATATGTCAACTCGAGATCACGGTTTCGACACAAGGTTGCGAGTCGAGAACCTCTAGTCTCGACTCGAGACCACACTTGATCAGCACACAAACCTTATGACTCGAGACCATGCTTGCGAGTCTGGTTGCGACTCGAGATCCATACGTGCATGACCCGAGACCTCCTCAGATTGCGACTCGAGAACTTGTAAGTTACAACTCGAGACCGCACAGTCTCGACTAGAGACCGCACAGTCTCGACTCGAGACCACTTGATCATGTATGGACTTGCACAGCTACGGGCCTGAGTATTTGGGCCTAATGCATGGACCTTATACGTTACTGATTGAACATGAATGTTGTTGGACTGCCATGAAAGATACTTGCATGCAATGTGCTAGCATACGTGTAGAAACATACGTGCACAACCCGAATACGAACCTGACTTGTATGGTACAACTATGTTAGGGCGTGATTGACCACTAGCATCTAGACTTGACTTTCTGTGTATCTGCCGAGCAAACTAAGGTGAGTTCACACCCTCTACAAAGCATGGGATTCCCTGGGTTGGGAATGGGGTTAAGGAACATGGGTTCCTCGTCCTCTCTTGGGTAGGACAGCATTGGTTCAGGAATGTAATTCCTCGTCCTCACGGACAGATAACTCGTACTAGACCAAAACTCTATCACGAAGTCCCTCATTTTTATATCGACTTAATCGCCGGGCCAATGGCGAGCGGGTCATTAGTTAGATAGCGCTATTTAGGTCTGACAAACCTCACACCATGCCGCAGAGGACGGACGTGAACTAATGGATCTGGGGCACGTCAATGATGATAGACATTGACAGTTTCAGGGCACATAAACATGACTACAGTCAGCAGTCGATATGGTAACGAGTCTAGTGTATACATGGGGTAGCCCCCACGGCCGAAATGCCAGATAACTAACACGGGGTAGCCCCCACGGCTGGATTGCCAGAGTAACCGGGAATAAACAAGTCACGTTTTTTAACTATGGCGTAACCCCCACGGCAGGATGCCAGATAAAGGAAACTGTTTTTGAAACAACTTAAAACAAACACCCAATCGTGAACTCACTCAAGTTGTTGTTGACTCGTTACTACATGCTTTGCAGGTCTTTAGGTACTCAGCTGGAGCTTGCATGGAAGAGAGTCGTTGTGGGACATGGACGACTGTGTGCCATGTTAAACTTTGAAACAATTAAACTTATGTTTTGGTTTTAAGACTTATGCTTCCGCTTGCGACTTAAACTATGTTTTGTTTGAACACCAATTGTATTGGTTGGATTTTATAACTACTTATATGCTTGTTCAATATGATTGGTGGCTGGATCCTGGTCAGTCACACTTCCAAGCGGTAGTACTCCGCAGGTGGATTTTGGGGGTGTGACAACTAAGTAACATCTTTATCTATTAATATATATATGTGTATAAGTATACGGAATAATTATTGACGTGAACGAGATACCTATGACTCTGAATCCTATTATTGTTCTTGACTCGCACGATGAGACTATTGACCTCGCGTTTACTGTAAAGCTCATGGCTGGAGTGATTACCAAACAAGATTCCGAGCTTGTTTCCATAGGAGATGGTTGTTCTTCCCTCTCGAATGTGAAGGTGCCTGACTACGGTAGTGACGGCGAGGCAGAGACCGCTACCTTGGACAACACCCTTATCAGCAAGACGAGGTCCCTGCGGCTTTTGTGAAACAAGATGGAAGACGCTCTTGTCCAGACTAGGAAGATGAAGTATTCATCTAGAAGGTGCCCCTCCAACTACTAGGAGTTCTCCTTATTCCTATTATGTTTAATCATCGTGCCTATTCGCGAGTAACGATGACGGATGTTAGCGCGTGGACCACCGCTATGGTCCTTGCTATGCCGGAGGTATAAGGACAGTAGTGTCCCCTCTGTGGTTGACCATCTGCTTTGAATGAGGGAAAGTTGGGGTGACCGTGCAAGACAATTTATTATTACGGGGGGCCACGTAATAACGACTTGTAGTGCATGGAAATCCTGGTGGACTCTGTGGGTCAAGCTAATGATCACCACCTATCCAAAAATAATCCCTAGGTATTCACACTTTCATCTGGTAGAACACTTTCATCTAGTGATCAAGCTAATGATCACCACCTATCTTTACCTACTTCGTGTCTGACACTTTTACCCGCCTACGAGCCGTTTGGGAACCGATATCTAAGAAAGTGAAGATGGCTAATGCCCAAGGAAGATTCAGTGACGTTACACTCTCTATCACCCCTATATGTACAACCCCCATCTCTTTGGGAGAATACATGTCTTTGCGAAGCTAAAGACCTAAGAAAACCAATGTAGAAGGAAAATAACTACTACTTTCATATTATGAAACTTGTATGACCGAGGTGATGTAACCTCGAGTTCATTTTATTTTCCCCGTTACAAACAATAAGTCAAGTTGTCAAGCATATATGAAAGCTTAGTAGTTGTTTCCTTACTTATACATTGTTGATTATATATGCATGTGATATTGGGTGATTACATGTTTGCTTGTGGTATTATGTACCTCATAGACAATTATGGAATGTTGTCTAACCTACCCCATACCTTTTGACAGACAGAAATGCCACCCAGACGTGACACGGACACCATTACGTTAACTAAGGCCGAATACAATGAGCGCATTTCTCTAGTTATAGTGCCGTATGAAGCCCTCTGCTCCCAACGCAACGGTGGCACTCCCGGAAGTAACCCTCCAACTGGCTGCACCTATAAACAGTTCCTGGACTACAAGCCATTGAATTTTGGCGGCACAGGAGGTGTCGTTGCATTTGTTCGTTGGGCAGAAAAGACTGACTCCGTTCTGAGAATGAGTAACTGTTCGCCCGAGCAGAGTGTTACCTATATATCAAGGTTGTTTCTGGATGGCGCACTCTCCTGGTGGAACCTTCAGGTTCAGACCCTTGGTGAAGCTACTGCTTATGCACTGAGCTGGGACGAGCTCAAGGAATTGATGCGGAAGAAATATTGTTCTAGGGCCGAGATCCAGAAGCTTGAGATTGAGTTCTGGATATTGAAAATGGACGGGCCGAAGATTTCTGAGTACGTCCAACGATTTCACGACTTGTCTAGTGTTGTTCCCTACTTAGTCAAGCTGGAATTCAAGAGGATTGAGCGATTCATTTGGGGACTTGCACCTCAAATTCTGAGCACGGTTACTGCCTCAAAGCCTCCAACCATCACAGAGGCCTAGTTTCAAGTAGGATAGGCGCCCCGTATTCTTTAGAATTGGCATATAGAAGGATAGTTTAAGTAGACGAGGCAATTAAGGATTGTAATTTGGAACTTAGAAGGTAGGAACCTTCTATTACCATTGACTTGGGAAGTCATGATATGGTAGTCAGCATGGATTGGATATCCAAGTATAGAGCTGAAGTTGTTCATTATAAGGAAAATCATTCGCATCCCTCTTGCGAATGATGAAACACTTATAGTACACAACCTTCTTGCAATTGGTGCAAGAGCACTAGGCCCCATAAGACGATGGATTGGCAACGCCTCACAATTGGTTATAGAGACACGGAAGCGCCTCCGAATAGACTGCATACCCTTCCCTGCTCATGTTGTCGATAAGAAGACCAAGAAGCCAAAACCTGAAGACATCCCCGTGATGGAGGAATTTCCAGAAGCCTTTCCTGAAGATTTTCCAGGAATACCTCCACAGTGACCAGAGGAGTTTAGAATAACCTAGTACTAGGAGCGGCACCAGTGACAGATGACGCCTTACCAACTAGTCCCATCCGAGATACATGAGCCTCCGATGCAACTGCAAGAGCTGCTAGACAGAGGAAATCTACCAGGCCGAGCTTCTCACCCCGGGAAGCCCCAGTGTTATTCGTTAGAAAGTAGGGCGACAGTTTTTACACGCGTACACAGCCTAATCTGAGAGGAACTCAGAAGATTTAATATGGAAAAGTATTACGCATAGGTTACATGGAGATAGACGACTAACCATCAAGAATCAGTACCCCTTACCGAGAATTGATGACTTGTCGACCAACTACAGGGTCCCAGCTATCCAAGATGGAATTAAGGACACGAGAAGAAAGTTGGCAGTTTCCATTTTGCATCAACTTCAGAAAATTGGATATCAAGGACCGGTATCCTTTGCCAAGGATTGATGACTTGTTGAACCGATCGTAAGGTTCTAGTTACTACTCGAAGAGTGACTTGAGGTCAGGATGTCCTCAACTGCAAATACAAGAAGAAAATATCCCTAAAGCGACCTTTAGGACTCGATTCGAGCATTACGAGTTCCTTGTCGTACTGTTTGGCTTAACACATGCACCGGCAGTATTCGTGGACCTCGTGAATCGGGTGTGTAAGCCATACCTGGATAAGATCATGATTATATTTAATGACTACATTCTCATAAGCTCAAAGACCGAGGGAGGTCATGAGCAACATCTGAAATTCATCTTGGGACTCTTAGAGAAAGAACAGTTATGTGCTAGGATGTCGAAGTGCGAACTTTGGATTCAAGGGGTAAGACTCTTAGGACACATGGTGGATAAGAATGAGATTCATGTCGACCCTGCAATCAAGAATTAACGAGCCCCAAAGACACAACTAAGAATTTTTGGGGATTGTAGGCTGTATCAGACGACCCCTAGAAAACCTTTCAAGGACTACTCAACCGCTAACAACCCTAACCTAGTCGACACCTATCTTGTCTTCACCTAAAAGTACCAATAGAGTTGCGGTACTTGTGACGCTTCTCGACAAAGTCCCGATTGCGCATTGATGTAACGAGACCAAGTCATCGCATACGCGTCACGTTGATTAAGGAATCATAAGAAGAGACCTTGAACTAGGTGTAGTAATTGCGCGTTACAGATTTAACTTCATTGCTTGTATGGGAAAAACGCCGCACGATCTTTACTGATCACAAAGGTTCGCAGCACATCTTTGATCATAAGGAGTTAAATATTAACCAAGATGGACTGAGCTACTGAATGATTACGACTGTGAGATTAAGTGTCACCTGAACAAGGTGAGCGTTGTAGCAGACGCCTTGAGCCGCAAGGAACACACAAAGCCTCTAAGGGTGCGAGCCTTAGAGATGATCATACAGACAAATCTTGTCACTTGGATTCGTGAAGTTGAGCAAGAGGCGTTCAAACCAGAGAATCTAGGAGCTAAAGCATTACGTGGAATGGGAGTGCGATTCTTACCTAAGGTAAATAGAACATTTTACTTCATGGAACGACCTTGGGTTTCGTTTCGCGGCATTTACGTACGCTTATTTTGGGACAAGGCTCATAGGTGAAAGTACTCGATCCACCCTGGATCCGACAAGATGTACCACGACTTGAAGGATTAATATGAGTGGCCCAAGATGGAAGCTGATATAGCTATATATGCGGGTAACTGTCTTACCTGTGCCGAGGTAAAGACAGAATATAAGAAACCATCAGGGCTACTGCAATAGCCTGAGATTCCCATATGGAAGTGGGAACAAATCTCAAAGGATTTCGCTACAAGCTACCAAGAACCCAAAAAGGTCACGATATGAATTGGGTGATTATTGATCGACACACCAAGAGTGCATATTTCCTACCAAACAGTGAGGAAGACAGTGTAAGGGAATTAGCAAAGATTTAGCCTAAAAAGATTGTGGCACGTCATGAAGTGCATGATTCTATCATGTCCGACCGAGATGGTTGTTTTGTGCCAAGGATATGGCAGACGTTTCAAAGGCGTTTAGGTCACGATTGGACCTTAGTACTGCATTTCGCCCTCAGATAGACGGCCAGAGAAAATGAGCGATACAGGCTTTGGTAGACTCGCTTTGTGCTTGTGTGATAAACTTTGATGAAAAGATGGATTACTCATTAGCCCTTAGTGGAGTTTTCCTACAATAATATTTATCACATCGCTGTTTAGGCCGCTTCGTGTGAAGCTTTATAGGAACATAAGTATCGGTCCCCTATGTGTTAGGCGGAGACCAGGGATAACCGACTTACTGGCCCGAGATAGTTCAGGAAACCACAGACAAGATCGATCGGATACGTGACCGTATCAAGTCAAGCATGTGGTATATAAAGAATCTACGCCAGTGAGCGGCGGAAACTGTTGGAATTTGAGATGGGAGGTATGGTTTTATCGAGAGTCTCGCCTTGGGAAGGCGTGGTACGATTTGGAAAGCTGGGAGGTTGGACCCACTGTATATTAGACCTTTCGAGATCCTGGAAGGGATCGGGACCATTGCTCACAAGTTGAAACTTCCAAAGAAATTCAGCAGTGATCACGACACGTTTCACGTGTCTAGTCTTTAGAGGAGCCTAACTCTAGGAACAGTCGTTATTCCCGCAAACAGGATTCACGTCAACGACAAACTCCAATTTATTAAAGAACCTGTTAAGATTGCAGACTGGAAGTCCGCAAAACACGGAGAAGTCGTAATTGATTTGTTAGAGTTCGTTGGAATTTATATCACGGCCCATAGTTACTTGGGAACATGAAGACCAAATTAAGCCTAAGTGACCACATTTGATTCACAACTCCCCTGCGACCGATGGCATCGCTTGAATTTCGGGACGAAATTCTTTTAACGGGGGGAGAATGTGACAACTGGCACTTTCCCATGCATTCCGTACAATAATTGAATAGTAATCTATGCTTTAATGACTGTGCATAATTTAAGTTTACAAGACGAATGGAATTCTAATTACTATTATATACATACAATGGCATTTCATGTTGCAAGACTTTTATCACTACTACATGCAACACAATATAGTTCTATTAATGCACAGAACGAAGTTAGCACAGTTATCAGACGAACTAGAAGTACTGACGGGAGTTCAGTACTTAGACAGACATGATGTTAAGACACAAAATAAGCCCCAGGACCAAGTGTTACACTAGTATAGTGTGTAGGAAAGTAGGAATTACAAAACTGTCTTCCTAGTGATGACATAGGTACCGGAAAGTGCCTGAAACACACTAAAACTGCAAAATTCTGCAGAAAATAAATAAATTCAGCAAAAATTCAGCTTTTAGCAACTAAATATAATACAGAATTATGATTTAATGGTCCTGAATACCTTCCTAGGTGTCTGGAATCAAAACTGTCATGAAAGACAACATAAAGCATACTAAACTGCGCAATTTAGCACTTTAACGAACTGTAACGAAACGAACAACCGGACACTACTCGAAACATCAAATTCTTACTAGAAGCATTGTCTTAGTGTTAAAAAGCTAGTTAAGGTCACCAAACATCATATTACATCTCATAAACATTAAATACATAAAATACTTAACTAGCACCATTGAATCCTAACTAAAACAAGTAACTTACCATTAAATGTTACACTTTACCCCCCCCCCCCTTTTGATGGCCGGTTAGGGGACATGGGTCCCACATAAGATTTCTCAGATATATTTTATTAGATATGTAGAGAATATGCTAAGCACAAGATACCATATGCTACCTTAAATGTTGAAAGTTATATTAGAAAATCACTAGTTTTTATATCATAATCACCATTACCATTCAAGAAACCTTCTCCTTCTTCCCTTCCTCCATACTTACGGCTCAAACACCCCCTCACAACCTATCCATTTTCAATCCAATTCCAAGTAATCCAAGGTGATTCTAAGGTGTCTCGGGCCTATCTAAGAAGGTTGCAAGCAACGGAACTTGAAGGACCTCTCTCTAGTGCTTTTATCCACCTCATTTGTCATCTTCATCTTCTTGAACATCATCCCTAGCCTTGTGCTAGTAGTAAGACCTTCCTAATCTCATTTTACTTCATATTATATTGGTTAAAAGATGATATAAGTTGTTAAGCATAAAGATCATGAAGAAACATAAGCATAAACATGAACATAAAGCTCTAAATCATGAAAATCAAAGATGTTTAAGTGTATGTAATATACTTGATTGTTGATTTCTTGTGTTTATGATGTTGATCATCATAAGAAGCTTGCTAGATTGTGATTAAACACATGATCTAGCAAGTATGAAGAGGATTCTTGAGAAAATCATAATGATCATCCTTTATGTTAAATAGGGGTGTTAAACGGGTCGTGTTCGCGGGTTGGCGGGTTCAACCCGACCCGAACCCGAAAATTTTATACAACCCCGAACCCGACCCGAACCCGAAAATTGTATCATACCAATGAACCCGAACCCGACCCGAATATTCAAGGGTTGACCTGAACACGACCCGTTCAACCCGAAAACTTTTATTTTTTAATTTTTTTTACACAAATTAATATATTAAATTTAAAGATTACTTAAAAAAACACAAATGTGTATAATACAATTACATTTACGTTATAAAATCTTATGTGAATTTCTTTTTTTAAGTTACAATTATAGCATAAAATACATACCCAATTTAATTTATAACATAAAATATATTGTAGAAAAATATTATACAATATAAAGGGGTTAAACGGGTCAACCCGCCAACCTGACCAGGTTGCCCGAACCCGACCCGTTTAGCTAAACGTGTCACACCTCGGCCGCGTCAAAACAACGAAACCGCGGCGGAAACGCCGGGGAGTGAGGCGACAGAATTATTGTTTCAACAACCATGGTAATTAAAGTTATGTATTATTGAATTAAGTTTACATTGTTTTTGAGTTCAGACTAAATATAACATAAATAACTGTCTTTTAAGTCACTAAGGCCCGAGTCTGCCTAAGTGTAGCACAAACATCATCATGCATCAGCACCTGAAACACATGTAAAAATAGGTACGTCAGCATAAAAATGCCTGTGAGATACATAGGTTTTGTTTATGCAAGATTCATGACTTGTGGTTTAAAAAGTGTTTAACAAAATGTAGTCATGAACCTTGTAAAATGTTTTCTTTTATAAAATCATGTGAAAATCGATATGAAAATCAAATGATATAAAAGAAATATGCATGGTTAAATAAATAATCAAGTAAAAGTGAATTGTATAAAATATGTACTTTGTATAAAAATGTCGTGTCCTTGTAAAAATGTTTCATGTCTTTGTCAAGTGGCTTAGATAACGCAACAATGTGTAATACAATAAAAGCACTTATATATAGGAAGTACCAGCGGCGTATCCACCATGCTTTTATCGTGTAGCACATAGCCCCGTTACATAAGTCACTTTATCATTACCCAACAAAATGTCATGTTTAACGTCAAAATGTTTATGCATAAACCATGTTTAATGTCATGTGTAACATGTATTATGTATAACCAATGAAATGCATAGCAAGTAGGAAGACATCTACTTAAACTATGTAATAATGCCAATGTGAAACATATGTCATGTACGGTGAATAAAAGAATCTACTCAACCCCGTCGGATAAGTGTACAAAACAATGTTTTTGAGTAAACCTAAGTTTAATTCAAATGTCATGTTTTGCAGAAAACAATGCTTTATGATTACAAACATTTATGCAGTAATGTTAATCGTATACATTCAAGCCTTGCGACTGTGGCGACAAACCTTTAAACAAATTAAAGGTTTATCTAAGTTATGTATATTGGATTCTGTCATTCCCAACTTCCAAACAAACCTAGGAAGTCGGAAACGGGAGTTGTCAATTCCTATGGTACCATTACATACTACCGAGCGGCGTAGCTAATGTTAATGAATGTATTATTGTCCCGATTTAACATACCAAATGTCATAACCAATGTAGCATGTGAAAACCATGTACTAGGTATGCTAAGTAAACATACTTAGTAGAAAATGTCATGTAAAACAATTGTGCTAGCATGCTCAGTAAACATACATAGCAGAAATGTCATGTAAAACAATGTGCACATATGCTAAGTAAACATATGTAACAAATGTGTAATAAATCAATGTGCTAGCATGCTTAACATACATAGCAAAACGTAATGAAAGCATGTACTAAATATGTACTAGGTGAAACTAGCATGTTTATGTCATAAAAGCATGAAATGCACGAAAGTAACACGTATGTACATGTGAATCACCCCAAAGTATTTGAAAGCGGTAAAAGAGGGGAACTATGTACTCACTTGGGATTACTTATTAGTCTTGAGAATAAAACCAATAAAAGCTCCAAGTATCACGGAATCAACCGGCACCTAGTATAGATAACTATGTTAATAATCGGCTCCTAAATCGGGAGATAGGATAGAATGAGGTTCTATAAATCAAACGAGTATTTGAACTCATGTGGTATGATTTAATAGTCCCTACATTCTGATTTGAAAGTCTACCTAAGTGCTTTTGACCCGTCTCGACCCGTTATGGTAGTTTAAACCACTAGAACACGTCGTTTGCGCGAAACTATGTTCGGATGGTTAACTATGTGCTATGTCAAGTCTTACATGCCCAATTATACCCTAATATGTTACTAAATCAGATTAGATGTCAAAAATATGTTCACATATGCACATTACGGATTTATGCTTCAAAAGGGCGTTTTGGTCATTTCCTATGGGCATACAAGCTAGCTAACAAATGGTTAACCAATCCTAAGTGATCATAAGGTATAACCTCAGGGGTTATTCCCTATACAACTATGATCACTAAGCAAGCTTTGTCGGATCCTAATGATCGACCAAACGGGTCGGGTTCGAAAGTCTAAGCGGTTGTCTAGACCGCTTAACTTACGACCCTAAACAAGCACCAAACTATTAGTAACGAGTTAAACATGTCAAAACATGTTTAACCTACTGATTTGGTATCAAAACAAGGTGTTTTGATACTTAAAAGTAGTTCCGTTGCAAAATGCGTGCTAAAACGCATTTTGACCGAAACTTTGACTCGTCACTACCCCTAGTTAATGTGGTAATCAGTAGGTATAATCGCTAAGGATTATAACCATTGTGATTACAATGACATTGCAAAGTTCAACCGAACTTTGCGTTGACCATTGACTGGTCAAACAGAAAGTCAAACACTGTTTGACTTTCTAAACTAGTAAGCAATAAAAGAAATGAAAGAATGCTCACTAAAGTCCTTGCTATCTTTTCTACAAAGAAAATAAGCTTCCAATCAGATGAGAATGCTCCCCAAAGCAGATGTAGAGGAGAGAATAGGAGAATGAGCAAGGAACAAATGAGAGTTGATGGCTATTTATAGTTGTGGAGGATGAACAAGATCATCACAAGTGGTTATTTGGCCTCCAAGCAATGAAATCTGACCATACAAGTGTTAGGAACAGCTGGTATTACTTGGAGAGTCGTTTACTTGGAGCCCAAAACAAGAGAATTGCATACAAGTCCCTGAATTATGGAACAGCAGCTGAAAAACATGTTTCTGGTCGCTGGGCAACTCACACGGCCCGCGTAAGGATAGGCATAAGCCTTACGCGCCCCGCCTGGGCTCCCCAGTTCAGCATAAGTTTCAAAAATTACAATTCAGGTCCCTGCACATGGTTTGAGCTCATTTCAGGCCTTTTTGACCCCCGTTAAGCCATTTTCAAGGCTCTATAAGGTCAATAAAGTTTAGAGAACTCAAAATGTGCTCGGAAAATTCTCGGATGTCGGCTCGTTTGGTCGTACGGTCGCGTTGTTCGTCAAATTACGACGAAACTCAAACGGACGCGAAAACGAACCAAATTAAGCGACGAATGGTATTTTTGCATGCCGATCACTAAAATAAAAATATTTTAGTGTGTACACTAATTTTGGATGTCCAGATGTGGCCAGAACGTAAGATATGCGTGAAAATGCAAACTTACGCCGTTTTTGACACTTTTAGTCCCTGTAAGATCATGTAAGCATGTTTTCGCACACCGAACCTATCAAAGCTTATTTCTAAGCTATGTTTAGGTCATATATGGTATGTTTAACTTATGATCAAGTTCTGGACTGTACGTTGCCTTGCGAAACGGCAGACTTTTACAGTTTGACGCAAATAGTCCCTGTGAGCGAATAAACTTGTTTTTGCCATACCAAACCTTTTAAAACTTATTTCTAAGTTATGTAAAGGTTATTTAAGGTATGTTAAGTTTATGTTGCTGTTCCGGATTGTTTGACACGTTAAACTGATTACGTTTACGCATCAGTTTGCGTAATACTTCCCAGAAGGTGATATAGAGTTCAAAATCGATCAAAAATCAACATGTGCATAAAATCAAACATAAATAACAAACATTGGGATCAAAACACACTGTTTTATTAATATTGTATTGTTCAGAGTCTGTAGAATGATTACATAAGCACAGATGTCACAGTCTCCCCTACTTTAGGAAATTTCGTCCCGAAATTTATTTAGAGGAAACTTGTGAGAACAAATGCGGATATTTCGTCTTCATCTGGTCCTCCCATTCCCAAGTAAACTCTGGGCCACGTTTGGATTCCTAGCGAACCTTGACCAAACGAATCCGTTTGTTCTTCAGCTGTTTAAATGTATGGTCCACTATCTCCACAGGTTTCTCAACGAAGTGCATCGTGTTATCAACACAGATTTCATCAAGTGGTATGTGGAGGTTCTCATTAGCTAAACACTTTTTGAGATTGGACACGTGGAATGTCGGATGAACATTTCCAAGTTCAGGAGGTAGCTCAAGTCTGTAGGCTACTTTTCCGACTCTTTCAACGATCTTGAATGGTCCAACATAACGTGGTGCAAGTTTTCCTTTCTTTCCAAATCTAATCACACCTTTCCAAGGGGATACCTTGAGTAGGACGCGATCACCGACTTGAAATTCTAAGGGCTTGCGTCGTTGATCCGCGTAACTCTTTTGACGGCTTCTAGCTGTCTGTAGGTTATTTCTTGACCTTATTTGTAGTCTCTAGAATGAGTTCAGGTCCAGTAAGCTGAGCTTCACCTATCTCATTCTAGCAGACCGAGGAACGACATTTTCGACCGTATAAAGCTTCGAAATGAGCCATGTTGATGCTCGTGTGATAACTATTATTGTAGGAGAATTCGATCAACGGTAGATGTGAATCCCAACTACCACCAAAATCAATCACACACGCTCTAAGCATATCCTCCAGTGTCTGGATTGTTCTCACAGATTGACCATCTGTCTGCGGATGGTATGCTGTGCTCAAATTAAGTTGGGTTCCCATGGCAGATTGCATGGTTCTCCAAAAGCGAGACGAGAATCGAGCATCTCTGTCAGATATAATGTTCAAAGGAACATCATCTCGAGATACAATCTCATCAACATATAACTTGGCAAGCTTGTCAGCAGATAAATCCTCGCGGATCGGCAAGAAATGTGCTGACTTGGTAAGACGATCAACAACAACCCAAATAGCGTCGTGACCTCTTTTTGTGCGCGGTAGCTTGGTAATGAGATCCATGGCAATGTTTTCCCATTTCCAAACCGGAATCTCTGGTTGCTCCAATAATCTAGAGGGATGTTGGTGTTCTGCCTTAACCTTAAGACAAGTAAGGCATTTGGTAACATATAAGGCAATGTCCTTCTTCATACCCGGCCACCAATACTGGGTTCGAAGATCCTTATACATTTTGTCTGCACCAGGATGAATAGAATAACGAGACTTATGAGCTTCATCCATAAGCAAGGTACGAAGATCATCTATACTTGGGACCCACAAACGGCCCATGAAATAGAATATCCCAAAGTCTCTCAGTTCAAGCTCAGGCTTAGTGTGACATGGTAATTCTTTACTCATCAAGTCTTGTGTAACACAAGTATGTTGAGCCTGAATTATGCGGGATTGAATGTCAGATCGAACCTGAACACAGTGAAGCTTGACACGTTCCTTACGACTCAATGCGTCAGCCACGGCATTCGCCTTACCAGGATGGTAGCGAATTTCGCAATCGTAGTCGTTTAGGAGTTCAACCCAACGTCGTTGCCTCATGTTTAGTTCTTTCTGATTGAAGATATGCTGGAGACTCTTGTGGTCAGTAAACACTACACACTTTGTACCGTACAGGTAGTGTCTCCAGATTTTGAGAGCAAAGACTACTGCACCTAACTCAAGATCATGAGTGGTGTAGTTCTTCTCGTGCACCTTCAGCTGCCTTGATGCATAAGCTATGACTTTGTTTCTTTGCATAAGAACGCAGCCAAGGCCTAAGTTGGATGCATCACAGTACACGACAAAATCGTCGTTACCCTCGGGCAAAGATAGAATAGGTCCATCACAGAGTTTCTGTTTCAAGGTCTGGAAAGCTTCTTCCTGTTTGGATCCCCACTCAAAAGGTTTGCTCTTCTGAGTTAGAGCAGTGAGAGGAACCGCAATCTTGGAGAAGTTTTCAATGAAACGGCGGTAATAACCCACGAGACCAAGAAATGAACGAACCTCGGTAGGAGTAGTAGGTGTATCCCAATCCTTAATCGCACTGATTTTGGCGGGATCTACATATATACCTTGTTCGTTAACGATGTGCCCCAAAAATTGAACTTCCTTAAGCCAGAATTCGCACTTGGAGAATTTGGCGAAAAGCTGTTCTTTCTTTAGGAGCTCCATTGTAAGACGAAGATGCTGTTCATGATCAGCTCGAGTCTTAGAATATATCAAGATATCATCAATGAAAACAATGATGAACTTGTCCAAATAAGGCTTACAAACCCTATTCATCAAGTCCATGAAGACAGCAGGAGCATTTGTTAAACCGAAAGGCATAACGGTAAACTCATAATGACCATAGCGCGTACGAAAAGCTTTCTTGGGAATATCTTCTTCGAGAACTCGAAGTTGATGATACCCAGAACGTAGATCAATCTTTGAAAAGCAAGCAGCACCTTGTAGCTGATCAAAGAGATCATCAATGTGAGGTAGGGGATATCGATTCTTGATGGTAAGCTTGTTGAGCTCACGATAATCGATACACATCCTAAATGATCCATCTTTCTTTTTCACAAATAGGACAGGAGCGCCCCAAGGGGAAAAGCTCGGATGGATGAATCCTTTATCAGAAAGTTCTTGAAGCTGTTTAGACAACTCTTGCATCTCAGACGGTGCAAGACGATAAGGTGACTTAGCAATAGGATTTGCGCCAGGCACAAGATCGATGAGAAACTCAACTTGGCGTACAGGGGGTAATCCAGGTAAGTCTTCAGGAAATACCTCAGGATAATCCCGAACAACAGGGATATCTTGGATAGTCTTACCCTTGCCTTTATCCTCTACGACATGTGCCAAGAAAGGAACATATTTCTTTCGTAGGTATTTTTGGGCTTGGGTACAAGACATGAGTTTAACAGGTTTCTCCCCACGAACTTCTAAGATCTCACCAGTCAAAAGCGGAATACGGACAATCTTCTCAAAGCAAATCACCTCAGCATGGTATTTGGCTAACCAATCCATTCCCACTATAACATCAAAGCTCCCGAGTTGCATCGGTGTGAGGTCAATAGGGAAAAGATGATTGTTAAGGTTCAATTGGCAATTTCGAAGAACGGAATCGAGTATAACGGGTTCACCACTTGCTACTTCTACTGTCAAGGGATTTCCTAGTTTTGTTCAAGTCATCGAAAGCAAAGGCTCAAATGCTAAGGACACAAAACTCTTATCAGCACCCGAATCAAAAAGAACAGAAGCAGGATGGTTGTTAACAAGGAACGTACTGTTCACCACTTCGTTATCCGCAAGCGCTTCATTTGCATTCAGATTAAAAGCTCTACCACGAGCCGGTGCCTGATTTTTGTTTGCCAACCTCGGGCAGTTGTTTCTGTAGTGGGTCAGATCCCCACAATTATAACACGAACCAGACGGAAAGTGAGGTCGTGCAGGATTCTGGGAAGGGTTTTGTGCAGCTTGGTTTTGAGCTGCCTGGTTTTGGTTAGGAGCAAAACAGCAGGTGTTCACAAGATGACCAGACTTGCCACAATTTGTGCAGATGCGGCATTGCAAATGTGGCTGGTGGTGGCTGTTACATCTATTGCACATAGGTGCATTTCCAGCATACTGCCTCTTGGCAGCAGGTTGTGCAGCCTGATTCTGTGCTGCCTGATTAGGAGCAGCCTGATTTGTCTGAGCAGTGACAGCGAAATTCTTGGAAGCCTTACGCTTCCTCGATTTCTTTGAAGACTCAGCAGTCTTCTTGCCCATTTTCTCAGTGGCGCTATCAGACTGTTTCTGCTTCTTGTCACCCTTCCTGTGGAGTTTACCCTTTTTGACTTGCGATTCAGTAAGGGTTGCAGCTAGCTCAATGGCCTGACGGACGGTAGTAGGGTTGCTGCCAGTGACAATATCTTGAATAGGATCTGGCAAACCGTCTATGTATTTCACAATAGCCTTATCCAAAGGCGTGACCATTGTAGGACAGAGTAAGCTTAACTCCTCGTATCTATCAGTATAAGCCCGGTGTTCACCACTGTCTTGCTTCAGATCATGGAACTCATTTTCGAGTGCCCTCTGTTCGTGACGAGGACAAAATTCTCTCATCATGAGAGCTCTAAGTTCCTCCCATGTCTGACCCAAAGCAACCTCAGTACCTCGGTGTCTCATTACCCCATTCCACCAGGTAAGAGCCCTCTTTTGAAATACACTCGAAGCAAACTCGACCTTACGGTTATTCGGACACTGAACATGGTGAAAGGTGCTCTCAAGACTCTCAAACCACTGCAGGAGGCCAGTTGCTCCTTCAGAACCACTGAACTTGAGCGGTTTAGCCGAGTTAAAACTTTTAAAGTTGAACGGAGCAGGTGCATTAACATTGTTATTAGTGGCTTGGTTTATTTGAGTTATGAGACCAGGTAGCATTGCAGCCATCTGCTGTGCTATAATAGCAGCCAGTTCGGCATCAGGTTGTGGAACATTACGTCGAGGAGGCATTCTAAAAGTGGAAACATGAGAGAAAACGAGTGAGATGATGTGATGAAAGAAATGAGATAGCAATAAAATCGACAAGATGCAAGGATGGTGGTCGTTTGTTCGTTACCACAAAGCAAACAAACGACACACAGTGACAAATCAAAGTAAATAGGTCATAATAATGTATCACTGAAGACATGCTCGCCTATAAGTGAACACTCACCCCAAGAGTTCCCAGGTAAGAGTGACTGGTCCGATACTGCGAATTTGTACGAACACTCTAGCCTTAGACAGAAAACTCAGGGTACAGGCATTCACTCTTCCAGTTTGCACGTGTTCACATTATTTAGACCCAAACTTTGACGAGATTTTGAAAAATTTGGAAGGCATTAAGCCAGAAGAAATCATCTAAGGATAGATGATTGATTTCAAAAATCATTTTGGAAATTGTGTTCGAGTTTTGGTAATCACCTAAGGATAGGTGACGTGTATTGTTTTAAGATCTAAACACAAGTAAACTTGTGTTAGGGTCCTAGAAGTTATAGTCTAGGTCAAGCATTGCTAATAACCTAATTCCCTATAACCATTGGCTCTGATACCAACTCTTCTGTCACACCCCGGCCGCGTCAAAACAACGAAACCGCGGCGGAAACGCCGGGGAGTGAGGCGACAGAATTATTGTTTCAACAACCATGGTAATTAAAGTTATGTATTATTGAATTAAGTTTACATTGTTTTTGAGTTCAAACTAAATATAACATAAATAACTGTCTTTTAAGTCACTAAGGCCCGAGTCTGCCTAAGTGTAGCACAAACATCATCATGCATCAGCACCTGAAACACATGTAAAAATAGGTACGTCAGCATAAAAATGCTTGTGAGATACATAGGTTTTGTTTATGCAAGATTCATGACTTGTGGTTTAAAAAGTGTTTAACAAAATGTAGTCATGAACCTTGTAAAATGTTTTCTTTTATAAAATCATGTGAAAATCGATATGAATATCTAATGATATAAAAGAAATATGCATGGTTAAATAAATAATCAAGTAAAAGTGAATTGTATAAAATATGTACTTTGTATAAAAATGTCGCGTCCTTGTAAAAATGTTTCATGTCTTTGTCAAGTGGCTTAGATAACGCAACAATGTGTAATACAATAAAAGCACTTATATATAGGAAGTACCAGCGGCGTATCCACCATGCTTTTATCGTGTGGCACATAGCCCCGTTACATAAGTCACTTTATCATTACCCAACAAAATGTCATGTTTAACGTCAAAATGTTTATGCATAAACCATGTTTAATGTCATCTGTAACATGTATTATGTATAACCAATGAAATGCATAGTAAGTAGGAAGACATCTACTTAAACTATGTAATAATGCCAATGTGAAACATATGTCATGTACGGTGAATAAAAGAATCTACTCAACCCCGTAGGATAAGTGTACAAAACAATGTTTTTGAGTAAACCTAAGTTTAATTCAAATGTCATGTTTTGCAGAAAACAATGCTTTATGATTACAAACATTTATGCAGTAATGTTAATAGCATACATTCAAGCCTTGCGACTGTGGCGACAAACCTTTAAACAAATTAAAGGTTTATCTAAGTTATGTATATCGGATTCTGTCATTCCCAACTTCCAAACAAACCTAGGAAGTCGGAAACGGGAGTTGTCAATTCCTATGGTACCATTACATACTACCGAGCGGCGTAACAAATGTTAATGAATGTATTATTGTCCCGATTTAACATACCAAATGTCATAACCAATGTAGCATGTGAAAACCATGTACTAGGTATGCTAAGTAAACATACTTAGTAGAAAATGTCATGTAAAACAATTGTGCTAGCATGCTCAGTAAACATACATAGCAGAAATGTCATGTAAAACAATGTGCACATATGCTAAGTAAACATATGTAACAAATGTGTAATAAATCAATGTGCTAGCATGCTTAACATACATAGCAAAACGTAATGAAAGCATGTACTAAATATGTACTAGGTGAAACTAGCATGTTTATGTCATAAAAGCATGAAATGCACGAAAGTAACACGTATGTACATGTGAATCACCCCAAAGTATTTGAAAGCGGTAAAAGAGGGGAACTATGTACTCACTTGGGATTGCTTATTAGTCTTGAGAATAAGACCAATAAAAGCACCAAGTATCACGGAATCAACCGGCACCTAGTATAGATAACTATGTTAATAATCGGCTCCTAAATCGGGAGATAGGATAGAATGAGGTTCTATAAATCAAACGAGTATTTGAACTCATATGGTATGATTTAATAGTCCCTACATTCTGATTTGAAAGTCTACCTAAGTGCTTTTGACCGGTCTCGACCCGTTATGGTAGTTTAAACCACTATAACACGTCGTTTGCGCGAAACTATGTTCGGATGGTTAACTATGTGCTATGTCAAGTCTTACATGCCCAATTATACCCTAATATGTTACTAAATCAGATTAGATGTCAAAAATATGTTCACATATGCACATTACGTATTTATGCTTCAAAAGGGCGTTTTGGTCATTTCCTATGGGCATACAAGCTAGCTAACAAATGGTTAACCAATCCTAAGTGATCATAAGGTATAACCTCAGGGGTTATTCCCTATACAACTATGATCACTAAGCAAGCTTTGTCGGATCCTAATGATCGACCAAACGGGTCAGGTTCGAAAGTCTAAGCGGTTGTCTAGATCGCTTAACTTACGACCCTAAACAAGCACCAAACTATTAGTGATGAGTTAAACATGTCAAAACATGTTTAACCTACTGATTTGGTATCAAAACAAGGTGTTTTGATACTTAAAAGTAGTTCCGTTGCAAAATGCGTGCTAAAACGCATTTTGACCGAAACTTTGACTCGTCACTACCCCTAGTTAATGTGGTAATCAGTAGGTATAATCGCTAAGGATTATAACCATTGTGATTACAATGACATTGCAAAGTTCAACCGAACTTTGCGTTGACCATTGACTGGTCAAACAGAAAGTCAAACACTGTTTGACTTTCTAAACTAGTAAGCAATAAAAGAAATGAAAGAATGCTCACTAAAGTCCTTGCTATCTTTTCTACAAAGAAAATAAGCTTCCAATCAGATGAGAATGCTCCCCAAAGCAGATGTAGAGGAGAGAATAGGAGAATGAGCAAGGAACAAATGAGAGTTGATGGATATTTATAGTTGTGGAGGATGAACAAGATCATCACAAGTGGTTATTTGGCCTCCAAGCAATGAAATCTGACCATACAAGTGTTAGGAACAGCTGGTATTACTTGGAGAGTCGTTTACTTGGAGCCCAAAACAAGAGAATTGCATACAAGTCCCTGAATTATGGAACAGCAGCTGAAAAACATGTTTCTAGTCACTGGGCAACTCACACAGCCCGCGTAAGGATAGGCATAAGCCTTACGCGCCCCACCTGGGCTCCCCAGTTCAGCATAAGTTTCAAAAATTACAATTCAGGTCCCTGCACATGGTTTGAGCTCATTTCAGGCCCTTTTAACCCCCGTTAAGCCATTTTCAAGGCTCTATAAGGTCAATATACTTTAGAGAACTCAAAATGTGCTCGGAAAATTCTCGGATGTCGGCTCGTTTGGTCGTACGGTCGCGTTGTTCGTCAAATTACGACGAAACTCAAACGGACGCGAAAACGAACCAAATTAAGCGACGAATGGTATTTTTGCATGCCGATAACTAAAATAAAAATATTTTAGTGTGTACAAAAATTTTGGATGTCCAGATGTGGCCAGAACGTAAGATATGCGCGAAAATGCAAACTTACGCCGTTTTTGACACTTTTAGTCCCTGTAAGATCATGTAAGCATGTTTTCGCACACCGAACCTATCAAAGTTTATTTCTAAGCTATGTTTAGGTCATATATGGTATGTTTAACTTATGATCAAGTTCCGGACTGTACGTTGCCTTGTGAAACGGCAGACTTTTGCAGTTTGACGTAAATAGTCCCTGTGAGCGAATAAACTTGTTTTTGCCATACCAAACCTTTTAAAACTTATTTCTAAGTTATGTAAAGGTTATTTAAGGTATGTTAAGTTTATGTTGCTGTTCCGGAGTGTTTGACACGTTAAACTGATTACGTTTACGCATCAGTTTGCGTAATACTTCCCAGAAGGCGATATAGAGTTCAAAATCGATCAAAAATCAACATGTGCATAAAATCAAACATAAATAACAAACATTGGGATCAAAACACACTGTTTTATTAATATTGTATTGTTCAGAGTCTGTAGAATGATTACATAAGCACAGATGTCACAAAACGGGTTCGCGGGTTCAACCTGAAACTGACCCGAACCCGTTTAGACTAAACCTAAACCCACGTATTTCGTGTTAGGTTCGTGTCGTGTCAGAAATTCACACCCCTAATGTTAAACTTGAACTTGAAAATAAACTTGTTTTAGTGTATGATGATTTGTGATACATGTTATAAGTCTTGAAAATAAATGATTTCAAAGATAATATTTTCAAGAGAACAAAGTTATTTACAGGATTTACAAGATCTTGATTTTTTAAAGAAACTAATCATATTTTTAGTGGTTAATCAAGTGTAGAAATATATATTTAACAAGAAAAACTCAAGAAGAAATATTTTTAGAAAATCACTTCACAAGTTGTGAAGATCTAAATTCATCAAGAATGATATTTTTAAATAAATAACCACACTTTAAAAGGTAACTAAGCTTACTAAATACACTAGTAAGTTACTACAAATTTTTACAAAGTTTCAAGTTCATGACACAGTGTAAATTTCATATTTTTGGCACATGGTAAGTGTTGAATGATTTATTGATGATGATTTTAAAAGAAAATGATATTCTTTGAAAGCATGGAAACCTCCATTTTTAAGGAGAAACTATGGCAAAATTTTTCTAGAAATCAAACACTTAGAAAAATATTTTTAAACAAATATTTACAAGTATATTTTTAACCACGGTTTTTATATAAAGTTTGCCATAATTTTTGTTACAAGATTATAAATATTGGAGGTTGGTTTTTGTAAATAAAAGTGACTAAATATGTATTTAGGAAAAATATATTTAGATGTCACCATGTGTGTGATTATTTGTATATTATGTGTATTAATTATATTATTTTAGTACTTGAAATAATATAACTCACCAAAATACCAAGAAATTACAATCCAAAATACTACCAAAATTCCAAGAGAGTGAATATACAAAATATGTCCAAATATTGGAAGAAACCGAACTAGGAATATAGCTCACAAAAATATTCCGGAAATAAATTCATAAGTATATTTTGGTAATCAATATTCTGGACACCAAGAAAACAAAAATATGATTCTTACAATAATTACAAAATATATCATATTTTTTACAAGGAGAAAATATATTATTTTTGGGTAAGTAAAAATATATATTTTCTTGTAATTATTAGAAGATATATTATTTTTGGGAGAAAATATATATTTTCTTAAATAAACTTTGGACAAATTATTTTTCGGTGAAAAACATATTTATATATATATTTTCTAAGTTAGACTTGAAAATATATTATTTTTTAGACTTATATGAAAAGTATAAACATTTTTGCCAAGGAAAAATTATAAATAATTTTTCTATGTAATATTTCTTAAAATATATATTTTGGGAAAATATATTGATGTATTTTTATTAGAAATATTATTCCGGAAAAGTTAATACAAAATTAAGTCTGAGATACTTAATAAACACAATAAAAATACGTATTCTCGTACGTATAATTACACACCGGAATACGCCATCGATACTTGGCAAAAATATAGAAGAATAAGAATACGAATACAAATACAAATACACCCATCATTGGGAAGTTATACAAGTACAATACATAAACTTGACAAGTTAAAATGTATTATTTTAACTAATATTCCAAAGTTCATAAATATAATTCAAGTTAAAATAATTATTATTTTAACAAATAATTATATAACTTGGAATAATATTAAGGACACAAAGAAACGTAACTCAAAGACACTAATTAATACTAAGGCAAGGCACGACCCGCTCGTCTAATAGACCGTAGTACGTTGTAGGTAATCGTGCACACTAGTAGCAGCTTGAGTTACGTCGGATTGAAGAACGCAAAACCGTGAGTTCATGTCCCCCTTTTCTCTTAACTGTTTTCGGATTTATAACTCTCGGGGGTGGAATACATGTTGCATACGTTTAAATGGTATGAATTGGCTATGAAATGAATTATAGATCATGTGAGCATAGATTGAAATTGAAATGCCATTAACTCTTAATTATAGACGAAGGTTAGATCTAACGGGTACGGCCGAGCCCCACTCATGGTCCTTATGTGACCACTTGAGTGCTTTGGTATCCCAGTCAAGGTAACTCGACAACAGTCAAGGTAACTCGACAACAGTCAAGGTAAATTGACACAGTCGAGGTAAATTGACACAGTCGAAGGGAAATTCGACACAGTCGAGGGAAATCGACGAGGGTATAAGCCTACTCATTTTGAGTGCTCCCTTTGCCTTCACATACATTAATGTCCTTGCAAAACATTAATTTGATCTGTTCATAGATGCTTTTCATACCTGTTTTCAAAGGAGTCTCTCAAACGTTTACAAAGTCTATCAGTATTTATACAAAACGCATGAACTCGCTCAACTTTTGTTGATGTTTTCCAAAATTACATGTATTTCAGGTAACAAGTTGGATCTTGGGCGCGGGTGTTGTTTCTGAAAGTAAATTCCAAGTTTAGATGTCATCCACTTTTGTTAAATTGTATCTTAGTCGAAGGTTGCGTTGTTTGAAATTTAAATAACTGGCGTTTGTAATACTTTAAACTTAATGAATGGATGAACATCGTTTTGATCATATAGTTGTTTATTATGATTGAATGCAATGGTATTGAACAAGTCACACATCATACGCTTCCGCAAAAGTCAGGGTGTGACAGGTTTGACCGAGACGGTATGACAACGTGTTAAACAACGGAAACCCCACCAAGTCCAAGTTACCCGATCGGATGGGAATCACGCCGTCTGATCAGTTAACTGTTCTTGATGGTTGTTCATGTTCAACCCGCTAAGTCGGTTATCTCGTCGATAGGAATCAGTTCTCAGACCGACACATTACTAGAGAAAGAGTGGAAGGCCTTAATGAGCTCCGATTCTATCGGTTTTGAGTGCAAGAGTGTGAAAGAGTTGAAAGAAAAGTTATGAAAGCATCTTTTAATTCTTTTAATCTTGAAAATGTTTAGATTTAGGTGAAATCAGTGTTTAAACATGTTGAAATCTCTTAGATCTGAGTTGTTCTTGGTGGAACGAGGTCACACTTTGAAGTTCATGAGAACCCATGATGACATCACCCTAGAACAGCCCAAATCAGACAGATTTCATTGTGAAAAGTGAAGATTTGATGGTGAAAAATGATGAAGAAGTGTGTGTAGATCATAGAAGTACAAGATTTGAGGTAGAAACTTACAAGAATCATGAGTAATCGAGAGAAATAGAGCCAAGAGAGTGCTGGTCGAACGAGAGCTGTCACATCACTGTTCAAGTGATGTGACAGGTGCTATTTATAGGTGAAGGAGAGTGAAAGGTGATGTAGTGTGACGGATCGGTGGGCAATCCAATCGGATGGCCATCCGATCGGATGGTCATCTAGACGGATGACCATTCGATCGAATGGTCATTCGATCGAAGGGCTCGAGTGAGTTGGGTTTCGTCGTTTCGTTTCGTGCGTTGAGCGTTGCGATGCGTTTGAGCGAGTGTCGATTAAGCATTGCGATTGGTTTAAATAATAGTCACATAAATAACATAACTAACACACAACAACATAAATAAACTTGTGTTTCCAGTTCGCGATGAGATTGCTTTGTGATAGAGTTGCGATTGCGTTTTCGATTAGTCACCACCAACATATGATAAACAGGCACAAGTAACACATATATAGTACACACACGTAAAACAATATTCGGAACCTATCATTTAAGTTGCGATGCGATTAGCGATTAAACTGCGATTATTAGCATTTACTCCACATAATACAACTAAAGTACACAAATTAAAGAATTCGATTATAAGTCAAGGAGTACAATCAATAATTAAGCAAGGAGTGACAGATCGCATTTAGCAATCTTTTCTTCCTTTGACTTTGACTTTGACTTGTACTTTGACTTTGAAGACGCGGGTTGTTACAACCTCCCCTACTTAGGGAATTTTGTCCCGAACTTAGGCCGTAGGCGTAACAAACAGCTGTGGATATTTCGCCTTCATGTCACTTTCGAGTTCCCAGGTGAACTCTGCACCTCGTTTGCCTTCCCAACGAACTTTCACAATGGGAATGCGTGAGCATCTGAGCTTCTTGGTTTCTCGATCCATGATCTCGACAGGCTTCTCCACGAAGTGTAATGTTTCATCCACTTGTAGATCCTCAAGTGGTACGTGTAAATTCTGCTCAGCCATACACTTTTTAAGGTTCGAAACATGGAAAGCCGGGTGGACATTGCTAAGTTCCTCAGGTAGTTCAAGTCTGTAGGCCACCTTGCCAATCTTTTCCAGAATTTTAAAGGGTCCAGCATATCGAGGCGGGAGTTTCCCTTTCTTGCCGAATCTGATCACCCCCTTCCAAGGAGAAACCTTTAGGAGCACGTGATCGCCAACGTCAAATTCAAGGGGCTTGCGACGTCTATCGGCATAACTTTTTGTCTGCTCTGAGCTTTCAGCAGATTGTCTCGGATTTGGAGGATTTTGTCAGTCATTTCTTGCAGCAGCTCTAGCATGGACATCGGGTGCAGGAGCTGCTTGCTGGCCCTGGGAAGCAGGAAGGAGAGCTTGTGGTGCAGGAGCTTAAGCTTGAACTTGAGCTGGGGCTTGACGTGGACCAGTACGGCAATTTGCAGTAAAGCGGATGTACATTTTGCAGTGAACGCAAAACCTGCATGCAATCCCCACGGGATGATGATAGGTACAGGTAAGGCAGACCGGGTATGGACCAGTATAAGCTCGCTTGGCCAGCAGTGCATTAGTCACCGGTGCCGTTACTTGGCGGTTTTGAGGTTGCGGTTGAGCAGGGATAGCTTGGAGCGGAGCGGTGACTGTGACAGCGCAATTCTTGTTGTTGTTGTTATTTCTCTTCGGTGAGAGGACTTTGAAGCTTGTGGGGCGGCGGTTTCAGCGGTGGGAGCGGCGGTAGCTTGATGAAGGCTCTTCGGAGTGTTCTTGAAGTACCCAGTGAGAACTCGCTTATCATTTATCTCAGCAGCGAGTAGGTAGGTTTCTTCAATTGTTGTTGTCTTCGCGGCTTGCACGAAGTCAGCAACACAATCCGGTAAAGCACGGATATATTGATCGTCATCTCAGGTGTTGCCACCTGGCTTGGACAAATGATACTCAGCTGTTTGAAGCGGGCAGTTAGACCGGCGTTATCGCCTCTTGATGTGCCAGAACTCATTCTCCAGCTTCTGGAGCTCGTGGGGTGGGCAGAATTCCTTCATCACGAGTTCCTTCAACTCATTCCAAGTGAGCCCAAAGGCCACATCATTCCCTCATCTGTTTCTTTCGGCTGTCCACCATTCCAGTGCCCTGGATTGGGACACACCAGTTGCGTTGACAGTACGTAGGTCTTCGGGACATCCGCTCTGATGTAGCGTGACTTCAATTGAGTCGAACCATTGTAACATTGCGCTTGGTCCGTCTTTGCCCGTGAAGTCTTTTGGGCCACAGGCCTTAAACTGCTTAAATCTGAAAGTACCCTTAGGCGAGTCAGTCCTTGATTCCTCAGAGGACTTGCTGGTATTCTCGTTAAGCACACTGACGATTTGTGGGATAACTTTCGCCATTTGCTTAGCGACTAGAGCAGCGACGCGTTTGTCCTCATGGTTGCGGCGAGCAGCACAGGAGTGACGTGATCCAAATGACGACATTGTCTGCAACAGACATCTCCATAGGACTTAGACACAAATTTCGATTAACCCTAGGATAGTCTATCGCGCTACTCAAACTACTTCACATAAAGCTCAGGAACACGTCTAAACACATAAGCACATAGTCACGTAGACACATAAACCACAGAAACACATGAGCACGTAGAGCACAGAAACACGTAGACACATAGGACACATGGCTCACAGAAATCCGACTATATTTTGCACGTATTCACCTGCATATATTGCACGTATTCACCTATCATTCAAAGTTCGTGCATTCGAGAGTAGTGATTGCAAGTAGCGAGTACATAGCGAGTAGCATAGTGAGTAACATAGCATGCAATTTGTTAACGGATTGAGATAGATATGCAGTGCGTGTTGATCAAAGCGAACAACGGAAAAAAAGCGTATAAATCACCAAAATCAAAGCACATAACATGTAAAACCACATAAATCACATGAAAGTTCACATAAAAAGAGATAAATCACAGAGTCAGTGGTTGCGAGCTTAGAATCAGAAACACATAAAATCAGCGATTGCGAGCTTGAAATCGAAAATAGATTGTCTGGGGGTGAGATATCGACTGCCCAAAGTGTTTCGACTATTCTCAAGGACTCGTGTATATGCTTTGGCCTAATAGACTGGGCTCTATTACCGACATACGGTGAATGGCACACATCCTTTCGGTTATTCGCATCACTCGAGTTGTTGGAATCCAGGTAGACTTTGGTGAGAGTTTTGTAAAATTTGTAATAAGGAGTAGAACGTGTCGTTAAGGTGCGGGTCTCACCCCTAACTTAACAACTTGGCCAAGACAATCCTTTTAGTAGATAGAGGGGGAGATTCCCGTTGAGGTGTGGATTTCACTCCTGACTCAACGCAAATTCTCGTGTTTATAGTAGAAATGCGCGTCGAACAAGCAATCTAATCAAGAGTTTGCGGTTTTCACATCTAGTCTCGATCTAATCACTCGTTTATTTTCAAAAATAGCGTGCGGTGCGCCTGCCTTAGGAAAGGCATAGTGATAATATTCCAGCCTTAGGAAATGCGGATAGAGTATAGTATGGTAGCGAGTCGATCGAGTAACAGAAATAGGCTCACGCAGAACCCTTATCTGGTTCGTACAAGGCGGTCTGTTGGTACTTAGACTATAGACTAGGTCGTTTCTAAGACATCGACCCGGACTAGGTCGAGTCTTGCCTAATGCCCTATAGTTATGGCTCTGATACCAATCTGTCACTGTGACACCTGTGTCACTTCAACCATCAAACAAATACCAAACCAATGAAATATTGTATTTCATACTTGGGATTTGTATAAATATGTGTATCGTTTGCACATATAAATTCTTGTTCGATTTCGGGCTCTAAATCGCTTTCTGGAAGGTTATACGCGCACCGATGCGTAAATATAACCAGTTTAATGCAACAAACACTCCGGAATAGTGACATAGGCTTAACATACCTTAAATAACCTTTACATAACTTCGAAATAAGTTTTGAAGGCTTTGGTATAGCAAAATCAAGTTTATTCGCTTACAGGGACTAAAGTTGACAAACTGCGAAAGTATGCCAATTTGAACTGTAACAGACATTCCGGAATATGACCATAAGTTAAACATACCATAAATATCCTCTACATATCTTATAAATAGGCTTTTAGGGGTTCGGTGTGATAAAATAAACTTTTGGGTCATTCAGGGACTAAAAGCGTCAAAAAGTGCATAAGTTTGCATTTTCATGCATAACTTACGTTCTGAATACATCCGGACATCCAAAAATTTATGTAAGCACTAAAATATTTTATTTTAGTGTTTGGCATAAGAAAAATCCATTCGTCACGCAAATTGGACTGTTTTTCGCGCTTATGCGCATTCCGTCGTAATTAAGCGAACATCGCGATCGTACGGCCGAAAGAACCGACATCCGAGATATTTTTGAGCACATTTTAAGTTCCCTGTACTTTAACTTCATTTTAGAGCTTTGAAATGGGGTTAACGGGGCTTAAACGTGTCAAAAATGCATCGAAAACCAAGTTTGGAGCTGCAGGGACCAAAACTGTCAAATTGCCGAAGTTGCTGGCTTACGGACCGTAAGCCCTCACCCTTACGGTCCGTAAGGAGTCCCCAGATCAGCAGAAACTTCTAAACCAGCTGTTAACAGCTGTTACCCACTCCTAATCTCATTTCCACATGTTGTTCTCTGATGTTGGGGGGCCAATTGACATACCTTAGCATTTCAACAAATGTAGGGATGAGATTGAAGCATGTTATTCGATAAACGATCCTAACGGTGGTCCATTTCCTATAAATACCCAACCCGTTCACTTACAAAACCCATAAATCTGATATAAGAATGCTCTAAGTTGAAGCCATTGCTTCATACCTGAGCTACTTGGATCAAGATTAGCTTGCGGGGACCCTTTGTAAGTGTTCCTTCATTCTTTTATCGCTTTTCGAGTCCGAAAGTCAAACTATGTTTGACTTTCTGCGTTGACCAGTTTATGGTCAACACGAAGTTCGATTGAACTTCATAACGTGAGCGTAATCACGATGGTTATAGTCCCTAGTGACTATACCTACTGATTACCACGTTATCTAGGCTCAGTGACGAGTCGTAGTTTCGGCCAGAATACGTATTCTTGCGTATTTTGTAACCAAACTACTTATGGGTATCAAAACCGTTTGTTTTGATACCAAACTTATTTTTCTAACTTAGTTAAGCATGTTTTAACGTGCTTAGCTCGTCACTTTTAGTTTTGTGCTTGTCTAGGGTCGTAAAGGTAAGCGATCTAATCAATCGCTTATACTTTCGAACCCGACCCGTTTGGTCGATCATTAGGATCCGACCAAACACATTAGGTGACCATAGTTTTATAACCTTCCAAGGTTATACCTTATGGTCACGACGTTTAGTTAGTTGTATGATAGGTTGTTTATATGCCTTAGGTAAATTACCAAAATACCCTTTTTGCGCCAAAATTCATTTTAAGCATATGTAACATAACTTTCGACATCTAAACTGATTCAGCAACAATATTAGACATGTTAAGGCATATTTTACTTATCATAGGACTAGTTAGGCGGTCCGAACGCGTTTCACGCGAACGACGCGTTATAGTAGCATAAGCTACCTAAACGGGTCGTAATGGGTCGTAAGCACTTAGGTTAGGTTTCATTTTAGTATGTAGGCTTTGTTAAACCATATTACATGAGTTCCCATACTCATTTGGTTTACGAGCCTTCATTCTATCCGATCCTCCGATTTAGGTCCGTTTATTTATGTAGATACCTATATTAGGTGCCGTTTGATTCTGTGATCTTCTAGCTTGCTTGGTGGTTATCCTAGGACTTCTAAGAAATCTCAAGTGAGTACATAGACCCCCCTTTTACTGTTTTCCAAACACTTTGGGGTGAAACACATGTGCCTACTTGTTACTTTCATGTTTTTCCATGTTTTCACATCATATACTTGCTATGTTCATTAGTACACTATTAGTACATTGTTTTACATTACCTTTCATGCTATGTATGTCCATTGTGTGCATACTTAGTACATTGTTTTACATTACATTTCATGCTATGTATGTCCATTGTGTGCATACTTAGTACATTGTTTTACATTACATTTCATGCTATGTATGTCCATTGTGTGCATACTTAGTACATTGTTTTACTATACATTTCATTGTGTGCATACTTAGTACATTGTTTTACATTACATTTCATGCTATGTATGTCCATTGTGTGCATACTTAGTACATTGTTTTACATTACATTTTGTTGCATATGCTCATCCAGCATATGAACACATTATATTACATTATGTGAACCACTTGTATCTATTGAACCATGTGAACCATTTGACAATAGACATTTGACTATACCTAAACATTTCTACAATTGTTAAACATTACATCTTGATGGTTTGGTTTGAGTAAGTGATTTAAGTAACGAGGCGTGTGTAATATGGTACAAGCATGATGGATACGCCGCTGGTACTTCCTATATATAAGTGCTTGTATGGTATTACATATCATAGCGTTATTTGAATCATTTCAATTTAAGACATATAACATTTTATACAAATAACATACTTTTCACAAGACATTGTTTTACAAACAACTTATCTTATACAAACTCATTTTACATGGTTATTCATTTAACCATACATTATTCTCTTATTTATACATATCATCTGAACTTATTGTTTTTCAAATGATTTACAAAACAAATCAATTTACAAGGTTCATGACTAAACTTTATTTAACAACTCTTTCTAAACTTACAAGTCATGAAACCTATTTTCACAAAACCTATGTATCTCACAGGCATTTTTATGCTGACGTACCTATTTTCACATGTGTTTTCAGGAGTTGATGCATAGGACTTATCGAGACATACTTAGGCGGACCTATGCCTTAGTGACTTAAAACGAGACAAGAACTAGTTAATTTATGTTATGTACTCTTTATTTCTTGTTTAAAGACAATGTAACTTGCTTGTTTGATGAATAAAACGAAACTTTAATTTCCATGGTTGTGAAACAATTAATTCTGTTACAACACTCCCCGACGTTTCCGCCACGTTTCGTTGTTTTACGTGGTCGGGGTGTGACAGTCACACCCCAACCGATGGCAGAAACATCGGGGTGAGGCACTGAGCAAAACAGATTGTCCAAGAGAAATCTATATCAACTAAATTACCGGATAATTAACATTATATCCCATACCATAACTTATCAAATAAAGCAGTTATTACAGACATAGATATCTCAAGGTAAATCATTGTTTTGACAACTCAAAATATAAATTGTTTGTTTGGTTTCTAGACTCTTCCTAATCTTGATTCCATAAAAGATAGCAAGCATCCTAGCATCTCAAACACCTGTCACATACGTTAAAATAGAGGTCAATACACATAGTGTAAAGGTGAGCATACAAGTTTAATAGCATAATAGATAGCAAAATCGTTTTACTCATAACCAGCATGTAACATGTAGCAAAGTGAAGCTAGTAGGTTATCGACAATGAAATATGCACAGACGTGACTGCGAGTTGTAGAATGCGCAACACATATCACCACTGTGACACGTGAAGTAAAGCCCTTAACAACCCCTGTCCACGACAGGTGCTGAGTCGAAACTATAGTACTATCGTTGCTAAGGTGTCAGGCAACAACCACTGTGTAAACATAACATACAAGCATTCATCGAGTAACACGTATAACATGCAATAACGGTTAGCGTATAAAAGTGTTTGCGTTGTCTGTCGATTGTGATTTGAAATAGGTAACGTATGTAACACCCAAAAGTGCGTAAAGCAAATAGGGTTCGAGTATACTCACAGATCGTGTTTAAAATAAACAAAGTCTTGGATTGGATTGAAGGGAGCGCTGGAAAGTTAGCCAGATTACAGAACGATAGCATAAGCGATGAACAGTGCGTTAAACGGTGTCGCGTGAACTGAGTTGGCGAATGGTCATTCGATCGGATGACAATCTGGATGGATGGTCATTCGATCGGATGACAATTCGGACGGATGGTCATCCGGACGGATGGCCATTCGGTCGGATCGTCATTCATTTGGGATGGATGTGTTTGTGTATGATGGCGTTGAAGTTTTCGTTGTAGCATTTTAAAATGAGAGAAGTATCTCTACCTTTCAGGTCGTCCGGTCGGATGGCCGTTCGCTCGGATGGCGATCCGTTCCAAGTGAGATATTTTAAGAACAAGTTCACAGCAGAGTAGTCATTCGATCGAATGGTCATCTGATCGGATGACTATTCGTTGGAAACTGATAATCTTTGAAAATTTGTAAAAATGTTTAAGTGTGGAGACCACAAGTCATCCGATCGGATTGTCGTTCGATCGAATGGCAATCCGATCCGACGACAGTCCGTCAGTGACTTGATCGTTTTGAAACTTGGAAAATTTTGTTAAGTTTAGAAAGTTTGCGGTTTGACCGAGACGGTATGACAACGTGTTAAACAACGGCAACCCCACCAAGTCCAAGTTACCCGATCGGATGGGAATCACCCCGTCTGATCAGTTAACTGTTCTTGACGGTTGTTCATGTTCAACCCGCTAAGTCGGTTATCTCGTCGATAGGAATCAGTTCTCAGACCAACACATCACTAGAGAAAGAGTGGAACGCCTTAATGAGCTCCGATTCTATCGGTTTTGAGTGCAAGAGTGTAAAAGAGTTGAAAGAAAAGTTATGAAAGAATCTTTCAATTCTTTTAATCTTGAAAATGTTTAGATTTAGGTGAAATCAGTGTTTAAACATGTTGGAATCTCTTAGATCTGAGTTGTTCTTGGTGGAACGAGGTCACACTTTGAAGTTCATGAGAACCCATGATGACATCACCCTAGAACAGCCCAAATTGGACAGATTTCATGGTGAAAAGTGAAGATTTGATGGTGAAAATGATGAAGAAGTGTGTGTAGATCATAGAAGTACAAGATTTGAGGTAGAAACTTACAAGAATCGCGAGGAATCGAGAGAAATAGAGCCAAATGAGTGCTGGTCGAACGAGAGCTGTCACATCACTGTTCAAGTGATGTGACAGGTGCTATTTATAGGTGAAGGAGAGTGAAAGGCGGTGTAGTGTGACGGATCTGAGGGCAATCCGATCGGATGGCCATCCGATCGGATGGTCATCCGGACGGATGACCATTCGATCGAATGGTCATTCGATCGAAGGGCTCGAGTGAGTTGGGTTTCGACGTTTCGTTTCGTGCGTTGAGCGTTGCGATGCGTTTGAGCGAGTGTCGATTAAGCGTTGCGATTGGTTTAAATAATAGTCACACAAATAACATAACTAACACACAACAACATAAATAAACTTGCGTTTCCAGTTCGCGATGAGATTGCGTTGTGATAGAGTTGCGATTGCGTTTTCGATTAGTCACCACCAACATATGATAAACATGCACAAGTAACACATATATAGCACATGCACGTAAAAAAATATTCAGAACCTATCATTTAAGTTGCGATGCGATTGTGATGCGATTAGCGATTAATAGCGATTAAACTGCGATTATTAGTATTTATTCCACATAATACAACTAAAGTACACAAATTAAAGAATTCGATTACAAGTCAAGGAGTACAATCAATAATTAAGCAAGGAGTGACAGATCGCATTTAGCAATCTTTTCTTCCTTTGATTTGTACTTTGACTTTGACTTGTACTTTGACTTTGAAGACGCGGGTTGTTACAATGTACTCGCCGGAACCCTAGGCTTGACTGGAATCTGATATGTCACTATAGTACGGGTTTAACCCCACCAAATCAGGCACTGATCAGTGCTGGAATTCCATCTCTACCGAAAACACCTGCCATTGATGCAGATCTGACTGTTGATGAGACATACAAACCTGTTCTTGAAGAACATCCAACCAAAGATCACTAATGGAAACCCTATCCGCCTCTGATTTAATTTCACTCTAAAATGAAGATGAAAAGTCATTGCATTTGTGTGTTCATGCGTTCATGGTAAATAAGAGAGAGTTTTAGCTTTTAAATTTTGAATTTTGAATTCTGGGATGAGGTGAAGGAGTTTTGTAGACTACTTTTTGATTCAGAGATTTGCAGAATGTCTCTTTGCTGTTGCAACAGGACATTGATACATCAGCTTTATAAAAAAAATAAAAAATCTTAGAAAATTACACATATGATGAAATTAAATGGGGGGCTTGTGAGATTGACACATAGGACATGGAATGCTAGAATTTTGACACATCAGCTTTTTAAAGTATGATTTATTATATAGGAAGATTAGGGCTGTTTGGCATCATCTGAATGGTTAAGTGCTGAACCAGTAAGAGGTCTGAACCATTAAGTGCTGAATCAGTAAGATGTCTGAACCATTAAGAGCCAGTATAATGCGTAATCGTTAAAAGGCAAATGTCTGACCAATTCAGATTAAAGGTCTTAACCATTCAGACTCTGTATAATTCTTAACCATTCAGAGGCAAATGTCTGAACCATTCAGACATCTACTCGTGAAACAAACAATCTGAACCATTAAGTGCTGAACCTGTAAAAGGTCTGAACCATTAAAAGTCTTTTTAAGAGGTAAACAAACTGCCCCTAGTATATTATAAAGTGAAAAACCATATAAATCGCATAATTTTACCCATAAACTGATTCATACATATTCTGCGGGGTTGCCAGCACAAAACATTTTCACTCATCTTCATACTTTCCGCCTCACTCTCCCTGCAAATAACCATTTCCACAAATCTCAAACCACAACCACCACCATCACCAATGGAGTCCACCGCCCTTTTCTCCACCACATTCCGCCCACCCTCCCTCCACCTCCGCTCCCGCCTCTTCAAACCCATTTCCCCCTCCAAACCACCCTTTCTCCGATCACCCCCACCCCCTTACCCCCACTCCTTCACCACCAAACCCCTCCTCCTCCTCAAACCCATCTGCGCATCCGCCACCTCCATTCCCCAACCCACCGAACCCAAAACCCTTCACCCACAAGGCGCAAAGATCGTCCCACTAACCCTCTCAATCGCCATCGGTCTCCTCCTCCGTTTCCTCATCCCCAAACCCCCCGACGTCACCCCTCAAGCCTGGCAACTCCTCTCCATTTTCCTCTCCACCATTGCCGGTCTCGTCCTCTCCCCTTTACCAGTCGGCGCTTGGGCATTTATCGGTCTCACCACCTCCATCATAACCAAAACTCTCACTTTCAAAACCGCCTTTAGCGCCTTTACTAATGAGGTTATTTGGTTGATTGTGATTTCCTTCTTTTTTGCCCGTGGCTTTGTTAAGACCGGCTTGGGGGATCGCATTGCCACTTATTTTGTTAAGTGGTTGGGGAAGAGTACTTTGGGCTTGAGTTATGGCTTGGCCTTGAGTGAGACTTTGATTGCTCCCGCCATGCCTAGTACCACTGCGCGGGCCGGTGGGGTGTTTTTGCCCATTATTAAGTCCTTGGCGGTTTCCGGTGGGAGTAAACCGAATGATCCGTCGTCCAGGAAGCTTGGGGCCTACCTTGTTCAGTCTCAGTTTCAGGTTAGCAGTTGAAAGTTTATTAGTGAATTGGATTTGTTTAGTTTGTTTGTTATGGTTATGGGGTTCGGGAAAAGATTGCATGATTAGGTTTTGTTGTACTATTTGGGATTTGAAAGTATAGAATTGATGCACAAAGGTAGTTGATCTTTTAGTTAGTTTTGTTTATTACTGTTAATTTACATTTGATGATGGAAATGAGACCATTTAATGATTGACGGTAAAACCCCGCTAACCGATGTGACTAGGTAAAATGCAGCTTGCGCCTTGGTTTTAAAAAAGCGCGCCTCAGGGTCGCTTAAGCGCGAGGCGCAACAAGGCGCACACCCTGGGCTTTTTCGCTTAGCGCCTAGATTAATTACAAGAAGCGACAAAAAAAGCGCTTTTTTGGGATTTTCCTGGGCTTTTTTGGCCTGAGGCGCGCGCCTCTCGTACCCGAGGCGTTTTTATGCATCTAACTGTTGTACCTTTGGTGATTTGACTTGTACATGCAGCTAAAATCATACAAAAACATTACTTATAGCTATATTTTGGGTAGGGAAAGCTAAAAACCTATGGGATATATAAAATATATATAATTAGCTTGCGCCTCGGGTATGAAAAGCCCACTGCTTTTGCTCTTCGCGCCTCGGTTTTAGACCTCGTCGCTTTTGTGTGCTTCTCGATTTTTAAAACCAAGGCTTGCGCTTGCTAGAAGGAATAAGGCGTTTACCACTGTGCCACACCTCTGAAGGTTTATTGTACAAATTGTCATTAGATTAGATTTTTTTATGGATGAGGTATGGCTTTATGTGGAGCAAGAGGGCAAGGGTATTTATTTAGTTAATTAACAACAAAGTTTAGTCAATTTTGCCTTTTCATGTAATCTAGTGGGAAATAGTTATTGTCTTTAAGTGATATCAACAATTCTTGAGTTTTAACAATGTTGCACTTTTCAAGGGATGATTTTTACCAAATTATACTTAATGATTGACAGTGTGCTGGCAATTCTAGTGCGCTTTTTCTAACGGCTGCAGCACAAAACCTGTTGTGTTTGAAACTGGCTGAGGAACTCGGGTTGGTCATTGCAAATCCATGGATTTCATGGTTCAAGGCTGCTAGTTTACCGGCTTTTGTATCTCTTCTATTTACTCCATATATTTTGTACAAAATTTATCCACCTGAAATCAAAGATACACCTGATGCACCTGCGATGGCTGAAAAGAGGCTTCAAGCCATGGGCCCCGTCACAACTAACGAGTGGATTATGATCGGTACCATGCTTCTTGCTGTCTCACTTTGGGTTTTCGGGTATGTGATATTTGGTAAACCATTAGTTTTTTTTGGTTTTTAATATTTGAATCCTGTTTATCTTACGTGAAGAAATGGGCCTTGTTTACTGGTTAGAGGCAAATGAAAGAATAATATGTTTAGTTATTGAGGTGGCAATTTCAACCCAGTTACGTATCAATGTGCCAATGGTAAGCGGATTAAATAAAAAGTATATTATTTAAAGAAAATGGGTCGAACAAAGTAAAAAGTCACGGTCACCCAAAGTGTGATTTTGATGCTAATTTACAAAAAAAAATATTGAGATAATACTAATTTACTACTACTACTACTACTGTAATTATATTTGACGAACTAACTATTTATAAAAAATTGGACAAAAATTGTCTTGATTAACACAATCCAACCTGACCCGTTAGACGCATTGCCACATCTTCACTCTTGTCGAAATCTTGTTTCGGGCATTGGAATAGGGGACCGACAAAACGTATATAATGTTATAAAGTCTGAACGACTACAAATTACTAATCTTCCTTTATTCTCATCACAGGGATGCTATTGGAATACCAAGTGTTGTTACCGCAATGTTGGGGTTATCAGTACTATTATTGTTAGGAGTACTTGAATGGAATGATTGTTTAAGTGAAAAATCTGCATGGGACACTTTGGCTTGGTTTGCGGTCCTTGTAGGCATGGCGGGTCAGCTGACAAATCTTGGAATAGTAACATGGATGTCTAATTGTGTAGCTAAGTTCCTCCAATCTTTCTCGTTGAGTTGGCCTGCTGCATTTGGTGTTCTTCAGGCAGCTTACTTCTTCATCCACTACATGTTTGCTAGTCAAACGGGCCATGTAGGAGCCTTATACTCTGCGTTTCTTGCTATGCATTTGGCAGCCGGTGTGCCTGCTGTATTGGCGGCACTCGCTTTGGCCTACAATACAAACTTATTTGGTGCTCAGACTCATTATAGCAGTGGTCAAGCCGCTGTTTACTTCGGAGGTATGCTTTTTTTTTTTTTTTTAAACCGATACAAAGTTACAGTGGCAATCTCAACTCATTTACTTATGAGCGTGTGAATTTCGGTTTTTGTTTTTCAAATTCAAGCAAGTCAAACATAGAAATTTAGGTTAAAGGAATAGATTAGACGAGTTAAAATCGCCAAGTCATTTTATGCATAGATGTAATTATATATAAAATTTAATTAGTCAAAAAAGTATGGCTCCCAAGAAGTGATTACAGTTTGACTTTTGAGGTCAAGCGAAGTAAATTTAATGCAGTTGTAAAAGTCCCACCTAGGCTCTGAGTCCTCCCCGAGTACTCGCTACAAGGTAGGCTGCCGAGGCCCGAGTACTGTTTGCCTAGGCTAATTACTCCCGAGTAATCTCTGCCTAGGCCGAGTACTTCCCGAGTAGTCTCAAATCCGACTAGGGAGCGCCTAGCGACTTTTGCAACCATGGCTAAAACTAATATAGATTCTTTTAAGTTACTTATAAAAACAAGTTGGTAATACAATAAGATTAGGACAAGTTCCACAAATACAAAATTTGGCATCAGATATTTAAGAAGGTGTAGTCTTCTTAAATATTCCAAAGTGTAATTTGAGTATGTGAAGTAATAGGTTCGAGTTAAAAAGCTCTATTGGTGCATTATGACTAACCTTTTCTTTTAATTTTTTTCATTAACAGCCGGTTACGTGGAGCTACCAGATGTATTTAGAATCGGGTTCATGATGGCTTGTATTAACGCGGTGATTTGGTCAGTTGTTGGCGGTGTATGGTGGAAATTTTTGGGGCTGTACTGATTTCCGAGTTTCGTCAAGTAGATATCTTTCATGTTTCATCCGATAAAGCCCTTCATTTCATGATAGGGTTGAGCACAAAAGCATTAAAGCTACATAGTTTTGTTTTTTTTTTTTTTTTTTACTTTTGCACTTTTGACCCTTTCGGATCAGTCATGATCAACTCTTGACTTAATTGAGTCAAATCATCGAGTTTTGTTGCATACCACATTGTTCTTGGACCATACATTTTTTCATTTATTCAATCCTCAAAAGCCATGATCATCTGGATGACACATTTATGGTCTTCATTTGTATGTAGTCTTACTTTGAAAAACACACTCATGTTCAGTTGGCCACAAGATGATATGAGGTGATAAGGTTTCTTTGGACAACAAAAAAGGCATTAGTAAGAAATGATTGAACTCAGCAAAACACATTTTTTTTATGCGAAGGGTGTAAGTTTCTGGTATAGATTTGGAAGATATGGTTGGTAGCTAATGTGTGGCAAGCATCAACATATCCATAACAAAGGGGTTTTTATATTTTTTTGCACAATAATATTATATCTCTGTCTTTTAATTTAAACTAGTTAAATTCCCCCGCACGTTGTGGCGGGTATCATTCGGTATGGGTTCGATTCATTACGACATTGATACGGTATCGCCACTCGGTATATCAAGCGAACGATAAAACCCAAAAAATAAAGTCACGATATGACCAAAATAATATCAATATGTGTTTTACATGGGTCAAAAACCATAAATACGAATATCAGTAACGGTTCTAATAATAAGGATACCGATACCGATGTTATGCAGTCGAGATCGTCAGAGAATCAATGTTGCTAAGACATTATCTTAAATGTTATATGAGAAAACTTAAAATAATAAAATAAGGAAACAATAAAATAATAAATTAAAGTAACAAAATAATAAAATAATGGAAACTTTAAAAACTATAATATTATAAAAATCTTGAACTACTGTTCATGACAAGTTCCTATTAATATGTATAATAATGAGTCTCAAATTGTCAAGTTAAATTCTGACTACAAAGAGATATATACAAAACATAAAATACAAATAACTTTAACGTACAAAACGTACGAACTAAAGGTTTTGCTGAAAAAACACGGTAACATTTTCGTAATTATTAGTAATTATCAAAATTACTCTACAAATGATCTTGTAAAGTAATTTTTATCTTGTAGAGTAATTTTGTAAAATGTTCTTGTAGAGTAATTTTGATCTTGCAGGTTAATTATCAAAATTACTCTACAAGTGTATCAAAATTAATCTGCTTCAAAATTACTTTACAAATGTATTAAAATTACTCTGCAAGTTTATCAAACAACATACGATTCAAAATTACTCTACAAAATTATTTGTAGAGTAATTATGATACTCTACAAAATTACCTTACAAAATCAAAATTGCCATACAAGATCATTTGTAAAGTAGTTATGATACTCTACAAGATCAAAATTACCCTACAAGAACATTTTACAAAATTACTCTACAAGATCAAAATATTGTACAGGATCATTTGTAGAGTAATTTTGATAATTACTCTACGAATGATTATTACGAAAAAGCCCCGGTAATAAATCACGTTAACCAGAAAAAGAAAGTATTAAGCATAACAAATGTGGGTAGAGCATTGTAAATCGTGACGGGTTGGCTAGCTGGCTGAAAGATTTAGATTTGGCGGGTTGAACAGGTGAAACCTAAACTGTTACGATAAGAAATTTAGAGAGAATCGTAAGACAGAAACGATATTCAATTCATTATCGAGATAATTATTACAACTAGCTCACATGGTATGTAACGAACTCTCCAAAAGACTAACCAACTAATTCTAACTATAACCCTCAAGTTTATAGAATTACATAAACACCCCTTCACATATTATGACTAAATGATATTTTAGTCCTACTAATTAACATGTAACAAAACTCCCCCCTTTAAACATTCTTGACCTCAAGAATTACTATCAAAATCAGGATATCTAGTCATAAACGATTTTGCTTCCTCCGAAGCATTATGCAATGGTAAATCTTTCCATTCTATCAAGAACTTCATTACTGGCTGGTTCCCAGTTCTAGCTAGCTTGTTGGTGCATAATGTCTATTGCCTACGTCTTGGTTTCGTGTCGTGTCGTGTCGTGTCGTGTGATTTATTGAATAGTATGACATTTAATAGGGTGAATTGTTAGTTTTGTTTTGTAAAAAGCTTCATTCGTACGCATGAGTCATCCGCACGGATGAGAGCTAATCCATACGAATGAGCTAGTCCGTCCCAAACAACTTTCCCATGTCTATAAATAGGTGTGAGGGATGTGAGTCTTAGATAACTTGTTCACTTTGATGCGAAGCTCTGTCAAATTTGTACTGTGAATGTCATACTGTTAAAATTTAATGAAAATAGAGAAAATTGAAGAACTCTTGTGTTTCTACTTTTATATGATGGATTCCGCACATTATATTCAAGATTAGATATCTTCGGAGGCTATAAAGTAGATCAACACGATCCTAACATAGTTTCCTGTCAATAATAGTCATAGGCTGCAACACTTGTTCTCCTACATTAGGTACTAAAACTTGCTGAGTAGGAGGACCAAATGATCTTTTGAACAGGGACATATGAAAAGTTGGGTGAAGTTAGGATCCACTAGGAACATCCAATGTATATGCGACTGAGCCTATCTTTTGAATTATCTGAAATGGACCATAATATTTTTGAGAAATTTTGGAATATCTGAGCAGTCTTAATGAAGTGTACACATAAGGTTACAGTTTAAGGTAAACTAAATCACCAATTTCAAAGTGTCTTTCATTCCTTTTGGTATCAACAAACTGTTTCATTTGATTTCTAGCTCTTTTCGATGAATGCTTCAAGTTTAGAATCATTTCTTCTCTTTCAGTTAACCAATCTTCCGACGTGTCAACATTAGTGTTTCCAGGAATGTTAGGTAGTTAAATAGGAGGGTCAATACAATATAGGGCTTTGAAAGGAGACATTTGAATGGCATAATGCCAGGTGGTGGATGTTCTACCACCATTCCGCTAAAGGTAACCACTTCAACCATGTGTTAGGGTCATTCATTGCCATACACCTTTGTTGGTGCATACATCTGTCGTCTTCGTCTTATATCGAGTCTTGGAATCGTTGTAGTTCGGAACAAGCATGATGTCATCATTCTTGATGATGACATCATTCTTGATGATGACATCATACAAGTGACATCATCTTATATCATAGAAACAAGATATATGAAGTAGAGCACACGAAACAGAATATAATATCACATGAAATAGGAATTAATGTTTGATTTCACTTGAAGACAAAGTTTGAGTTCGCTTGAAGGAAATTAGGAGGTTTCGCTTGAATGGTCACATGTAGTCTCAAGCGAAACAGCTAGCACTATATATAGGTAGTCATGTCATTTCATTTGATACGAGACTAAGAGATTAGGAACTTGTACCGAAGTGCTGCCGGTATTTCTCGTGACTGTAATCGTTGTTAAATCAATATACAAGAAGATTAAAGTGGTATTCAAGCTGTTTCGAGTCTATACGTCTGTTTCCGCCTTTCGTATAGTCTAAGAACTCTTCTGAACGACTCGTTTGGGTCACAAAACGATCCTACAAGTGGTATCAGAGCTCAGGAGGAAGATATCTTGCCAAAACAGCCTGTTTTCATCATTTTTTCTGATTTCTACACCATTCTTTTTCAAAATTAAATTTTTTTCACGGTTAAAATCGGCTCAAACTTTCACATTATACGCGCAATCATGTTTTAACAAATCCTGGAAAGTTTCAGAACTAAAATCGACTTAAAATTGGTTCAAATTGTACTTTCGCTTGAAAAGTTGTTCGAAATGCTGATGTCATCGACATTTCGCTTGAATTTACATGGCGATTCCGCTTGAAAAACGACATTCTGCTTGAAAACGACATTTCGCTTGAGTTTACACTGAGATTCCGCTTGAAAATATGTTTTGATTCCGCTTGAAATACGACATTCCGCTTGAATACAACATTCCGCTTGAAAGTGCATTGTGTTGTGTGAAATATTAATTGAGGTTGTCAGTAAATTGGGAAAAGAAATCATGTGTCAGTCTACACGAGGTGATCAGAACCATTTGTGATTGCATGTGATTTATGAGTTTCGATAACATTGAATTCTGATCAATTCATGCATATTAAAGTCCACTAATTCAGTTGGTCCAATGAGATTTGAGTAGTGATCAAAATTGTCGATCAAGTTTATTTGAAGATTAGATCAAGTTCTATCGGCCCAATCAAATTAAGTTGGGTAATAGAGATTGTCGGGCCTTTTATTGTCTGCATGTGAATTTAGATCAAATCAAGAAATATCACGTGAACACATTAATTGACTTGACAGAATCCATGTGACTTCAAACTACCGGTCCAATCATATTTGTTTACCGTTTGAAGTTGTTGACCAATCTCATTTCATGCACATTTAAAATTGAAGGAAACTGATTTTAATTGGTGAAATTGTTGTCAGCCCAAATATGTCATCGGCCCAAATCAGAAATTGAAAGTTCTTCGGCCCAAATCATTTTCAGGCTCATTCATTCAGTAATCTCACTTCAACAACATTGAAACGAGTCCACAAATCTTCGACACGAGTCTTAGATTGATTTCACAAACACACTTTTACGTATTCAGTCCGTTTAAACTGATCGTTTGTTTGTTTGTTTGAAGGTATTTTACAAGGTGATACAGCTCATTTGAGACCAGTATTTTTGAAACTATAAAGTTTGTGTTGTGTGAACTTTGAAAATCCGAAACATGGACGAGGAATTTTACAACGCATTCGCTACCCCAGTAACCCCGATTACTCTTGCACATAACACGATGTTGGAAAATGAAACGGGGACGATGCAAAAACCGCCTAAACTCATGAACATCGAGGAGTATAAGGGTTGGGAAGGACGGTTTGAGAATTGGGTACAAGCAAATTATTTGGATGCTTGGGAATGTGTCGAGACGAAATACATTAGACCGACGAATGATGACGAAGAGGTTGGTCCAATTAAAGATCTAAGTGCCGATGCTAGAAAGAAATATAAAGATGAGAAAATGATGTTGAGTTTATTGCAACAAGCTGTAAAGGAAGATATCTTGGTTCTACTGCAACATAATGGAACTTCTTATTCGATTTGGAAAGCATTAAAATCAAAGTTTCAGGGAAGCCAAGAGATGATAAAGAACAAAAAGTCGCTTTTAAAGAAAGAATTCGATCTGTTTCGTGGGTTGAAGAATGAAAGCACAAAACAAATCATTGAGAGATACTGCAATTTGCTAGCTAACATGAGAAGGTTGAGCATTGAAAAAGATAATGAAGAGTTGATTGAGAAACTTGCTGATGCATTACCACATGAGACTTGGGGGACATATCTCATGATGTTAAGGAACAAGAAAGGTTTTAGCAATCTGACACTGAGCAAGTTCATTGAAAAAATTGAAGCTCAGGAGATGGAGCAGAGAAAGGTTTCAAGGATGAAAGATTTCGACGGTGAACAAGATATTGCTCTTTATTACAAAGGTGGTGTCAGTGATAAATCCACCAACATGTCACCAAAAATCCAAACTGCTTTCAATGCAAAAGATTCATCTGCAAGTTCATCCAAAGGATCAAACAGCAACACAAGTTTTTCATCATATCCATCTTTTGATCCGAACATTTCAACGACAAAGAATGGCAAGAAGCTACAATGCAATATTGTACTTAATCTGGAGAATGATGAGGATTATTCAGCAGAAATGGCTAAGAGTCACATGTCTTTGTTGGGAACTGTTTTGGAATCATATGTAGTTTTGTTGCAGGTCGGATCGGGAATCCAATGCTTACTAAAGAGGATTACGATCAGATTGATGCTGAAGAGATGGAATTGATGGACATAAAGTGGTGTTTGGCAAGTGTGTTGAGATGAGCTAAGAAATTTAAGCAGATCACAGGAAGAGATGATTTACGTGAAGCTAATATTTCTACTTTAGGATTTGATAAATCTAAAGTCACTTGTTTTCGTTGCAGGGAAAAAGGACACTTCAAGAGGGAGTGCAAAAACTGCGAAGCAAGTGGAGCTCAAAATCCGTTCAACAACAACAATGATTACTATCGGAAAGCTATCTATCATCAAGTTGCTCAACAACAAGAACCACAAGTGGCACATGGTAGAAAAGTGATTGAAGAATCTTCAAAGAGAGCCTGTATGGTGAATCAGGATGACAAAAATCCAACGGAAGGTTTCAATTGGGATAAATATATCTCAATTGATAACAAAGCATGCCTGATAAGCCAAGATGATGAAAAGTTGCCTGAAGGTTTTAGCTGGGAAAATTTCAATTGGGATGATTATGATCCAGACAAAGATTCAAATCACAAAGCGTATGTTGCTCGAGTTGAAGAGGATAGTGATGATGATACTGAATATTGGTCAAAGAAATTGGCAGCAGATTTGAAATTGATAGCAGAAAGTGACAGTGATGATGAAAAAGTCAAAAAGAAAAAGGTCAAAACACCAGTTAGCAGTGATGATGAAGCTGTTCCAGTGATAAGGCAAAAGGTAAAAGACGTTCCAAAGTTCAAAGTTGATGAAGAAGTTGATGCTAAAAAGATTCCTGTGAAGTGTGACACTTGTGAAGCTATAAAGAAGTAGAACAACACATTGATTTACAACTTAAACAGTTTAAAGGAATCTTATGATGTTCTTAACAAAGCTATGAATCAATACAATCAAACAAGTGAAGAACAGGCAACAGCAATGAAGACACTTCAAGGAGCTTTCATGATAAAACAAAAAGTGGTGAACAACTACATCGAGAAGTGTGTTGTGTTAGAGCAGAAACTTGAAACTCAAAGGATTGAAACTGAGAGAGTTAATCATTTGTTGAAAACTTACTCATGTACTTCTTATGTTATTGATAGGATCTATCCAACAGTAGAAGGCATGAAGGCGTTTGAGGAAGAGGAAACTTCTGAGGCAAAGAATACTGAAGAACAAAAAGTTTCTGAAGAAAAGACTCCTGAAAAGAAGAAAGCAAAGAAGAAGGATACTAAAGTGAATGATTCCGGTAAGAAACAAGGTTTCAGTTACAACAAGTGTCCACCCCCGCTTGAAAATGGATATTCTCCGAGAAATCCAAATTCAGAAAGAGTCGAAGAGGCAACAAATTTACAGTGGGAGTCGAAGTCTACAGTTAAATTGCCAGAAAATATTGATGTTACGTTTACATCGTCTGACACTGATCAACAATCTCAATTGATGAAGAAAGTGGTGGATCATGTGTTAGATAACGATGAAACTGAGGAGTCAAAGTCGGAGTCTAAGTCAGAATCAAAGTCTGAGTCCGACACATCAAGTCAAAACTCCAAACAGGGCAAAAGAGTTTACAACAAAGAATTCCTGTTATCAAAATCTAATTTGAATGATGAAACATTTAAAGTGGCATATACTTTGAATGATTCGGACAAATTATATTCTGATGAGGAATTTCCAATAAGAGGTGTTAAACCTGAATTGATTAAAAAGGTTTTTAAACTAACAGAAATTAATATTTCTGAAATAAAAGATGTAAATATTTCTAAAAAACCAAGACCTTACACCTCAAGGGCAACACAAAGATTAAACAAGAAAAAAGGTTACAGTTCAGGTTCTGGTTTTCAAAAGAAACCAAACCATAACGGTAATTTCAAAAAGAAAGGATTAGGATTTATTCCACCAGAAAATTATAAAAATGAAAAATATGTTCGAGATTTTAAATCAAAAATGACATTTGTTTCAGGAACTTTAGCAGAAGAAGAAGAAAAGAAAGAATTCTGGAGACAATCGAACACATAATTCCTTGCGAAAAAGCAAGAAGAGAGGAAGATTGCTGGTCAGATGAAAGAAACGAGAACCTGTTTCAAATGCAACACTGTTGGTCATATTGCCAAGAATTGTTCCAAAGCAGTACAATCAAAACAGGGAGTTTCTCATAAACTAAAAGATAAAGAAGTTGTGTTTGAATCACCAATTGATAGAACTAAACTTTTCAAAAATTCAACTTTTGAGATTGGTGAAAGTTCAAATAGATTTTACAAGAAAAGAGCAAACCTTGACAACCAGAAATGGGTTGTTAAGAAATCAAATGATAGTTCTAGCAATGATTATGATTCGTCAAAATCAGAGGAGCTATCTTCTGGCGATGAATCTGATTCCACAAAGTCAGAGGAGGCACAGGTTGAGATTAAAAGTGAAAAGTCAGTACCGACTGCTGATGATGTGAATTTTCCATCATTTCGGGTTGAAAATTTTAAGAAGAAAATTGGTAAAGTTGAGATTTCAAATCAATTTTTTTTCTGAAAGGAAGAAATTGATGTTGAAAAAGCATTCAATTCCAAAGTCCATAACATTTTTGGAAAAATGGTTGATAGGAAGGTCAAAGGAGTGAAGGAGTTTTACGAAAAGAAGATGAAGAAAGATAAAGTTGAACCATCCCTGGTTTGTGACTGAGATGGTACCTACTACGAACAATAAAATTCTGGACTAGCCGGAGCTCCTAGGTTGGTAAGAGTGGAGCAGGAATCGGCATTCATCTTTCTTGGTTGGTAATTTTACAAGTGGTACAGTTGGTAAAGTACATGTGATATTTTAAATTGTTAGTTTTCTACAAGTGGTTGATGAGTGAACCTACAAGTGATTGAAAGAGGTTTTTACTTTCAAGTGGTAAATCAATGACATTAAGTTGTACTTGTTTTTCCTACAAGTGGTTAATCAAGGTCATTAAGTTGAACTTGATTGGACCATACTTACAAGTGGTATTTGAAGGACAATGTGATATATAGGATCGATTTGACCGACCGAATGAGTCAATATGAGTCAATACACACTATTTGAGTGGCGGAAACACTCAAACAGATTAGAATCAGAGAGAATGGAGTAGAAAACATAATTATATCACTTTAACACTTGTTTCTCATTCATTAATCACATGAAAATCCAGCAGCACTTCAGTACACAAACTGCTATTCCGTTACAAATGAAAAGACAACAAGCCTATTTATAGCCTTCCTAATTCCGTTTGAAACATGACAAGCCTTGTTCAAACGGAATCACCTCATTCACATCCAAACGGAAATACAAGTTTACATTTCAAACAAAATCAAAATTTGTCTCATGTGTGCATCATTTTTCATGTACTATTGCTCATGATGATGTCATCTCTATGATGTCATCATTGAATATGATGACATCATGCTTGATCAAATCCGCAACGAATCCAAGACTCGATATAAGATGAAGTCGACAGACAACTGCACCAACAGACTCCCCCTTGAATGTTGACGGAATCTTTAGTGAGAGTCTTCATAATGTCAACTCTTCAATCTTGATCGGTCTGCTTGAATAAAATTCCAGAATCTATCTCTTTGGCTTCAACCTCGTCAGACTCCCCCTCTCATCATGATGGGATCGCCATCTGGAATTAGCTATTACCTTGAGATTGCATCCTGGCTTTAACTCTGTTTAAGCTCATCACCTACACAATTCTCATCAAAACATAAGTTTTTACTTAAATCAATAAGAAAAACTTACTAGAAATAGTTCCATCAAGTTCAAATTAATGACCCTGATTAACTAATCTCAACTTCTTTCTCAAATAAAAAATTTTCAATTCAATACACACACTCCCAAACCAGTTCATCATGTTCAGCACTCGGAATTTTGAAAATCAGCTCTCCAACATCAGTTGTCGAAAATCTTTTTGTATTTTTCAAAATTTATGCTAAAACACTCCGAAAATCTTTTTGGATTTTTTATAACAAAGGAATGCAGTAAAGAAATATTTACATACAATATTTTTGAGAGTTTGTGTAAGAGGATCCTATCAGTGTATGTGACCAATCACTAGCACCGTTAAGCTTTAAACATTTTCAGTTCTAAACGATTCACGTAGATTGACGATATTGTTGTCCACTTAAACTCAATCTAAAAACTTTCAAAATGCTTACCGATACGTTAAGGTATATTAATTTTGCACTAAATTCTTATGGACCCCACGATCTCAGCATATCCCCTCATCATGCAATACACTAACTCAAGTAATGCCTTTAAACTTTTATCAACTGTGATTTGTGCAAAAACAAAGCAGAATGTTTAAACATTAACAATCAGGTCGATACTTCCGTATACGAGGATAAAGTCCAATGTTTAAACAAAATAAGAAAAATAAAACAAGTTGAATTTGTTTAGGCTTTAACCACCAGGTCGATACTCCCGTATACGCAGAGGTGATCCAAAGCTTAAACGAAACACCAAAGAAAATAAAGCAGAACGTTTAGGCAATAACATCCAGGTCGATACTCACGTATACGCAGAGGATGTCCAATGCTTAAACAAAATAAAGAAATAAAACAAGTTTAAATCTTCGCAAAATGAAATACACAATCACAGCGACTTTTTAGCAAAGTTGTGAAAGTTCACAAACTTAACCAGTTTTATGTCTTTCGACAATCAGCGATTACTGAGTAGGCACACAATCAAGAAGGACAAAACTAAGTACTATGCTTTCGACCATGTTTCCCACTAGAACTAGGCTTTTTCATTTAAGTTTGTATCGTTATCGCAAATCTACTAGTCTAGCTGAGCCTACCGTCACATCCTTAGTGAGATCGTTTATCACATTTTGAATTTCCATATCTTTAGCATGCTGTGACAGTCCAACTGATCTACTATCATTTTCTCTTTTTACAACAAAACTCATTTTTGCATTTTTCAATGTTTTTGACATTTTCAAATTTTCTATTTTTTTTAAAATTTTTCTCCCCCTAAAATCAAAATATGTCTCAATTTTGATTTTCTGGGAAAATTTGAAAATCAACTGTACAAGGTAAAATGACAACATGATGAGAATTACTTCAATTCTCCATTCACTTGGCTTAAACAATCAGAACTCCCCCTGACAACAAAACATTTTCCCATAGTGATTTCAAAACACTTAAGTTTGTTTTAATCAAAATGGTTTTTCCGGAAAATTAGTTTTGTGAGTCATTTATCAAACATGGGGATCATTCATCACCTTGTTTTCTTTAACCACTTGTAAAAACTAACATTTTTAAGATCAAACATCAAAAATCACTTGTAGAAAATCAAGTACAACTTAATGTCCCTGATTTACCACTTGTAAGTCAAAATCACTTTCGTGAATTTCTCAAGAAATGTACCGATTCCTGCTCCACTCTTACCAACCTGGAAGCTCCGGCAAGTCAGGTTTTTCATTTAAATAGATTCACCCAAGCCTGACTGTCCTTGGGTGATTTTGAATTCTTGTTCAACAATGGTGGAAAATTTACATCATCCATTGTTAGACCAGAATTCTCAACTTTTACCTCAACACACGGCTCTTCTGGCTTTACCACACCAGATTCATCGCCTGAACTTTGCTTGTCTGACTTTGATGAGTCAGATTCATTGCCAACACGTGGCTCCTTTGTTTCCGGAGAAACAAATTCATCACCAGGAAGTGAATCCTCCATTTTCTTTGATTTCCCTTTCGTCCTCAGATTTGTATCTGATGAATTCGTTTTGCTTGATTTGTCATTCTTTGGAGAACAAGATGATTTATCAGAACTTTTATCTGTTTTACCAGCTGTATCCGAGGACAAAATCCTTTCGAGATATTCTCTCGCTTTCTTTCTCTTCTTCCTCAGTCTGTCTTTTTGCCCCTGCGAAAGCTTCACTTTCGGTTTTAGAACTTTCTGTTCTTGAACTTTATGTTCTTGAACTTTCTTTTCCTTGGGCTTTGCTTTAACATTGACTGGTTTCTTTGCCATTTTCTGAGATTCAGCCCTCGATCTTCCCTTTGATCTCATTGGGCAATCTCTGGCAATGTGTCCTCTGATTTGGCAGTTATAGCATCTTCTCGTCTCATAACTCCAATTCTGGCAGTTAACAGCAATGTGTCCTCTCACACCACAAGTATAACACACTCTGTTATCGTACCAATCACCACATTCAGTCCAAACATTCAGATCATAGCACTGTTTGGCTTGGTGATAATCATTTGTCCTCTTGTTTGCTGGATTTGGCTTTTGAGCACTGTGGTCAAACCTGCACCACTTATTACCAACAATTTTTGAGTTTTGATTTTCTAATTTTTGTGATTTTTTATCACGATTGAATGATTGAACTGATGAGCTTTTATTTTCTTTTTGAACATTTTTCGGTTTTTTATCCTTTTGTTTTTGTTCCACATTCTTCTTTACAGGTTTTTGCGTTGAGCATTCACCTTTCTCAGTAGAATGTAAAACAGTTTCTTGAAACATTTCATTTAATTTCAAAAATATTTTTCTTTTTTCATCATTATCAGTTTTCTCATCACAATCTTCAACTTTGACTTTATCAAAGTTTGTGACATTGTCACTTATTGGAACAGAATTGATCGGTTTTGGACATGGATAATCTGGTGTTGATGACGAAGTCTCAAAACCTTTCAATTTCTTTTCAAGCTCTTTGATTTTATTCCGAGCATTTTCAGCTTCTTTTTCAAGTCGAATAATTGTCTGAAGATGATAATTTATTACTTTTTGTTTTTCAATGTTATTCTTGCTAAAAACAGATCTCTGATCTTCAAGAATCTTTATTTGACTTTGAAATTCTTTTTCAGTTTTTAATTTTTCATTTTCAAAAAATTTTATTTTCTTTTCAAAATCTTTTTTATTTTCTTTCAAATTTTTGTTTTCTAATGTCAAACTGTTCAAACCACTCAACAGTTTGACATTTTCAGATTTCAACTTCTCAAAATTTTCCTGCAAAACAAGAATCTGTTTATCATCAGATTTCTTCTCATCCTTGAAAGCTGAAATTTCTTTAACCTGTTCCTTCAACTCTTTGATTTCCAATGTCAAACTTTCCACATCCTTCAAAAGTTTGTCATTGTCAGCTTCAAATTGAACACATTTAGAGCATACAGATTCAAAATTTGAAGATCCAAGCTTTTCTGATTCTTCATTCTTTGAGATTTCCTTTTCCTCTATCTTGTATGTTCCTGCACAAAAATTTTTAACAAAATCAAGAGGATTCGCATTCTCATCAATGTAACAACCCCTCTTGTTATCGTATATCAAATTACTTTTTGCAGCAAGACATACACTAATTCTTCTTTTTATTTCAAGAATCACATTCAAACCCACTTTCATCAAATTCTTTTCTATTTCATTTATCAATTCTTTCTTTTTCATTTCACTTTCAGATTTATACTTTTTAAGTTTGTTGATAAACTCTTTTAGATAAAACTTTGAAAAACTAGAATCCTTTTTTAGATTTTCCAAACATTCATCCCACTCTACTGGTAATGCATCAGCAAACTTTGATACTTTTTTAGTATCTGACAATCTTATCTCATGTTCTTTCAACTGTTCAATTAAGACTGTATATCGGTTTGCTAGATCATCCAAATTTTCATTTTTCAAACACACGAAATATTTAAACCTTTTCTCCCAACCAACCTTCTTCACATTTCTATAACTATCATCTATAAACCCTCGATGCCAATCGTTAAATCTTTCAAAATAATAATTTTCTGTTTCATCAAACATTTTTGCCATATTTCAAACACAACCTGTTCAAACACCTTTCAAATGAAATACTAAACACTTAAAAGTCTGATTGGGCCGATATTAAATTGATCAACTTCAGTCTTCATTGGGCCGCTATTAATAAAGTCACATGAACCTATCAATTTTATTGGACCATGCTTTTCAATTAATCCAATCAGCTCACATGCAATGTCTGACAATTAGCATCTTTGATTAATGTGAAAATTTGATGAATTCAATTAAGATGGCCGACAAGAGGAATATATTCACATGCACACTTAAATCTCAAATAAATGTCTTATTCAGTAAACCCACATTATCACATGTATATTGATGTTATCAAGACAAATGCCATAAATGGATTCAGAGTTCACGTTATAGATCACTTCCCAACGATTTCTTTATAGTCTGATTAAGTATAGCAAATGCAAACTGACACAGAACCCGTGATTTCTATTCCCAACTACTGACAACCTCGTAAAATGTTTCACACGAAAATATCAATTTCAAGCAATTTCAAACGGAATCTCCAAAAGCTTTCCTTCAAACGAGAAGTTCAAACGGAATCCCTCATTTCAAACGATACAAGAGATTACGTTTGAGACTTTTGCAATTTTCAAACGAGATTATGTTGTTCAAACGTAAATATCACCAATTTCAAACGAAGTGTCAGTTTTCAAACGGAAAACCAGGGCTTCGTTCAAAACAGAATTATATCACTTTAACACTTGTTTCTCATTCATTAATCACATGAAAATCCAGCAGCACTTCAGTACACAAACTGCTATTCTGTTACAAATGAAAAGACAACAAGCCTATTTATAGCCTTCCTAATTTCGTTTGAAACATGACAAGCCTTGTTCAAACGGAATCACCTCATTCACATCCAAACGGAAATACAAGTTTACATTTCAAACAAAACCAAAATTTATCTCATGTGTGCATCATTTTTCATGTACTATTGCTCATGATGATGTCATCTCTATGATGTCATCATTGAATATGATGACATCATGCTTGATCAAATCCGCAACGAATCCAAGACTCGATATAAGATGAAGTCGACAGACAACTGCACCAACATGATAAACCAAACCCCTAACCTACAAATGGTAAAATCAATCAACAAAACTTATTTTCCGGAAAAAACCATTTGATTAAAACAAACTTAAGTGTTTTGAAATCAGTGGGAAAATAGTTTGTTGTAAGGGGGAGTTTTGATTGTTTATGCCATGTGGATGGCGAATTAAAGCGATTCGATATCAGTTGTCAATTTCTGTATAGTTTGTTTTCAAATTTCCTAAAATGTGTTTGCATTTTAGGGGGAGTAATTTTTTTTCAGAAAATCCAAAAACATTTGAAAATTTGAAAAGACAAAAACATGATAAAATGAGTTTTTGTGTCAAAAGAAGAGGAAATGATAGTACATCAGTAGACTATCACAACATGCTAAAGAAATGGAAAGTTAAAAAGTGATAAACGGTCTCACTGATGATATGCCAGTAGGTTTTTACACATTTAGTAGATTGTGACGAGATATAAACCTAAATTCAAACTTGCTTATATCGTGGGTAACATCTCTCGGATATATGGGTAACCCCCGAAATCTTGTTTGAAAGGTCCCTGTTTCTAAGATACTAGGTCTTTATGCTCCGTGATATCTGGGGTATTATCCCGAGACTTCTGATTTTGCGGAAGCAATGGCCTAGTCCCCGGAGAATACTTTACGCTTGCTTGAAATATAGCGCCGCCCTCAGCAAAAATGATGAGACAATAAAATTGCTAATCAATGCTGTTGTAAAAAAAGATCCTCTAAAGGGGACACACCCAAGTCGAGCCGTCATCTCTCTGCTGAGCGGAAGTTCTGACCTGAGCTCTCATGGTTTCGCAATTAACCCCTTTACAGATATCATCTGTGGTATACTCACCTGTAAGACTGAATATTGGGATCTGGATACGGGAGTATATTCTGAGGTGGGACACGCAATTAAGTTTAAGTGCTTAAGACATTAATCTCGTATCTCGAAACAGTTGAAATTTGTGTGAAAATTTAAATGGACCAGTATACTGACAATCTAAGTGAATCGTTTAAAACTTAAAATGTTTAAAGCTTAACGGTGTTGGTGATTTGTCTCAAAAAATGATATGATCCTCTTACACAAACTCACAAAAATATTGTTTGTAAATATTTCTTTACTGCATTTATTTCATTACAAAATTTCAAAAAGATTTTCGGTGTGTTTTAGCATAAATTTTGAAAAATTCAAAAATATTTTAGACAACTGATGTTGGAAAGCTGATTTTCAAAATTCCGAGTGCTGAACATGACGAACAGGTTTGGGAATGTTTGTTTTGAAGTTGTTTGAAAAGAAAATTTGATATACATGCAAGTGGTTCATCAGATATTACTAATGATTAATCATTTTGAGATTATGTTTTTGAGTGGTTAGAGGAGAGTAACTTTGTTGAAATATTAAAATTGTGAGGTAGAGTTTATGCAGGTAGGCCAGGTTACGATTCTGGAACTGCTGCTACTGATGAACTTAAGTAAGCCAAGGTTTTCGATCCTAGCACAAGTTGAGAGGGAGTCTGCTAGAGAGAGAAGGATTTAAAGTGAGGCAAGAGCCAGGACAAGATTTTGGAAGCCCAAAGGCTGATAAAGATTGAAGATTCTGAAGACTCGACACTTAAGACCCGTCAACATCTGAGGGGGAGTCTGTTGGTGCATACATCTGTCGTCTTCGTCTTATATCGAGTCTTGGAATCGTTGCGGTTCGGAACAAGCATGATGTCATCATTCTTGATGATGACATCATACAAGTGACATCATCTTATATCATGGAAACAAGATATATGAAGTAGAGCACACGAAACAGAATATAATATCACATGAAATAGGAATTAATGTTTGATTTCGCTTGAAGACAAAGTTTGAGTTCGCTTGAAGGAAATTAGGAGGTTTCGCTTGAATGGTCACATGTAGTCTCAAGCGAAACAGCTAGCACTATATATAGGTAGTCATGTCATTTCATTTGATGCGAGACTAAGAGATTAGGAACTTGTACTGAAGTGCTGCCGGTATTTCTCATGACTGTAATTGTTGTTAAATCAATATACAAGAAGATTAAAGTGATATTCAAGCTGTTTCGAGTCTATACGTCTGTTTCCGCCTTTCGTATAGTCTAAGAACTCTTCTGAACGACTCGTTTGGGTCACAAAACGATCCTACAACCTTAGATAATTTCCAAACATTTATTCAAAACCTTAGTTTGCCCGTCTGATTGTGGGTGATAGGCAGTTGATAAAGCTTGTTCAATTCCTTGTAATTTCAAAAACTCTTTCCAAAATAGACTGAGAAAGATGGGTCCCTATCTGATACGATTGTTTATGGACATCCTTGTAGTTTAAACACGCCATCCATCATAACGTAAGCCACTTAAACAACTGAAAAGGGATGTTTTAGGGATATAAAATGCCCATACTTTGTGAATTTCTTTATAACCACCAAGATAGTATCTTCCTCACCCGATCTAGGAAGCCCACTAATAAAAATCCATAGACACATCAATAAACACAGATTAAGGGAGAGATAAAGGACTTAACGAACCAGGAGTAGCTAATGCTTGATTCTTTGTTTTCAAACATATATCACACCTCTTAACCCATGGTTTGATATCCGTATCTGCCCTTTTCCAATAAAACATATCCCTGCACCTTTTCAAAGTAGTAGATGCATGACATAATAACAAGATTTCTCTTCTCAACTCATCATCCTTCCCATTCCAAAGTTTATTCTTCCTAGTTAACAAGGTACCATTCCAAGGCATATGTTTGATCTCTTCACCTTGTAATAGACTTTGAATTAACAACTGAGCTTGTATATCTTGGACCTAGTGAGCAATATCATAAGAAGATATTGCCATTTCAAAAATCATTGAACTATGGACCCTTAAAAGAGAATCAACTACATTATTTTCTACACCCTTCTTCAAATCTGTGTGATAATCATATCCCATGAGTTTACTCATCCAAGTATGTTGCAAGAGTGTTGTAATCTTCTGTTCCAGCAAGTGTTTCAAACTTTTCTGGTTAGGTCTAATAGTGAAATGCTTCAAAATAAGATACTGGTGACAATGTTTAACAACCAAAAGAATGGCCAACAATTCTTTCTCATAAACTGATAGAGCACATTGTCTTGCAGATAGGGCTTTACTCACATAGGCTATAGGATGCTTTCCTTGCATTAAAACAACTCCCAACCCTTTAGAACTAGCATCAGTTTCAACTATGAATTCTTGGGTCTAATCAGGAAGTGAAAATAGTGAAACTTGTTTCATTGCCAACTTCAATGTTTCAAATGCCTCTCGTGCTTCAGAAAACCAAAGAAATGCATCTTTTTGCAAAAGATTGGTTAGAGGTTTAGAAATTGAGCCATAAGAAGAGATAAATCTCCTATAGTAACCGGTGAGACCTAGAAACCCTCTTAATTGTTTAACAGTTGTAGGAATTGGCCAATATTTTACTACTTCTATTTTAGATGGATCTGTTGACACCCCTTATTTTGAAATGACATGCCCCAAATACTCCACTTTTGAACCAACAAAACTGCACTTAGATACTTAGCATACAACTATAACACTTCCCTTAAATCTTCTACATGTTGCTACTATTTTTACTATAAACTAGCACATCATCAAAGAAGATTAATACTGTCTTCCATAACAGCTTCTAAAAGACTGAATTTATAACAACCCTCAAAACACATTATAACACCCAGTGTACGAGAAACCGGACCCGTATGACTTTAATTTTTAGTAAAAACAAACAAAATTCTGAGTTTCACTCACTAGCGGGCCGCGACAGGGAGACCCCTGTGTCTCGCGGGGCGCGATAGCCTGTGGCTAGCCGAGTTCTGCTTATGACATGTGTCACACATCTGTCTAATCTAGGGTTGTGAGGAGGCAACCCTAGCCATAGCTAGGGTTCCCTCGCGTGGCGCGAAAGGACCAGGGGAGGGGGTCGCGGGGTGCGAGAGACGTCCGGAGAAACTATAAATAGAGCAGTTCAGCAACTTTCACAATCGTTCATCTCTTTTCTTTCTCTCTGTCCCGATAATAGCCAAAAATAACTCGATATTATACCCCTAAAACATGAAGCTCTGCCTCGTTGTAAGTATTTTAACCCCGATCACTAATTCGTTACCCTACCCGATTGATCTAGGGCCCCCTAACGCATGTCCAGGATCTGCTTGACTAAGTTCGTTGGGGTTCTGTCTCGTGTTGTATGGCTAATGTGATTTGGGTTATCTTACTAACACGTATGCATTGTATGTTTTTAATAGAAAATAATCTGGAAAATCAACAGGAAGCTGTAGAAATACATAAGTCTACAAAGTGAGTCATTCTTTTTTTCTACCACACCGTATTTCAAAATCTCAATATTTTCAAATTATACTTACAGTGATTGAGTCTTTGTATTCTACAATTGCTGCTGGTATGTGGGGTTTTGTATACACTACTAGTCAAGCGTTACTATTGGACAAAGAGTTAGCCAATAGTAATACGACCACAGTCATGGAACTGTCAACATGACAAATACTGAATGAGTAATTGGTTAGATATAAACATTGTAATCGTTCTCAATATTGTAAAGTTATAAAAGCTTATTTTGATTAAACTGGGATGCACTCGCCAGTATTTCTTGCTGATAAAATGTTTTTAAAACGCTTTTCAGGTAACTTGATGTGAAAGCTATTAGAAGCCAGCTGTGGAGCACTGAAGGCTTAAAGAAAGTGGCTATAAAAGTTACCTAAATAAAAGAAGTTTATGCTTTCAATAATTAGGGTTTATCCCTATAAAGATGTTATGAATGAAACATGGGTTTTGTCTCATTTTGTTTAATATAAAGTTTGGTGTTTTGAAACTCTGAAATTTATTTCCTAACTACGATCCTGATGTCTCATTTCCGCTGCCAAAGTAATAAACACCGATACCACCGGAAGCTGCCTCGCGGATCCCGCTCCCGGGGTAGGGGTCGGGGGCTACGACATAATTCATTAACCCTTGGAATGTAGTAGGTGCATTTGTCAATCCAAAAGGAAGCACTAAAAACTCAAATAAACCCTAGTGAGTTCTGAATGCTGTTTTATGAATATCATTTTCATGTATCCTAATCTGATGATAGCCAGACCTTAAATCTATCTTAGAATAAACTTCTACTCCCCCCGATTCTTCCAATAGTTCTTCAATCAAAGGAATAGGAAATCTATTCTTAACGGTTTGATCATTAAGTTTCCTGTAGTCCACACATAACCTCCAGGTACCATCCTTTTCTAAACTAACACCACAAGAGAAGCAAAAGAACTGACATTGTGTTTGATGATGCCCATATCCAACATTTCTTGAACCATCTTCTCTATAATATCTTTCTGCCCAACTAGATACTTGTAATCCCTTTGGTTGATAGTTACCGATTCATCAATCAATTGAATTTTGTGGTTGCATTCTCTATTTGGTGGCAAGCTATCAGGTTTCTTACACATCCTCATATTGTGATAACATTTCATTAACCACTTCATTTGTACCATCATTAGCTACTTGAGCTTGATGTTGAAAAGAGTTATTAATACCTTGTTGCATGCTGAATAACTGCAGATTGACCATAGAATTGTTCTTTTGTAGCATACAAGATAATCTCTCCATATAACACAAAGAAACACTATTTTTGTTTATCCCTTTCAATTCAATGACCTTTGAATTGCAAGTTAAGTTCTTAAAATTCCATACTATATCATTCAAGGATTGTAGCCATTGTATTCCAAAAACCATGTCATAGTTATCCAATGGTAAAAGTAATACCTCAGTTTTAAACTACGCACCTTGCATTAACCATTGAAAATTTTGACATAACTGGTGACAATCTAACTCCTTCCCATTTGCAACCAATACTTTCATTAAGGGTACTTCTTTGGTAGGACATTGTAATATGGATGCTAACTTGGAATTAACAAAATTATGAGTCGAACTTGAATAAATGAGAATGTGTATCTGCCTTGTTCCTATTGTAGCAACCACCTTCATTGTGGAAAATGAAGTTACTCTTGTCATTGCATAGACATAATTCTGAGCTTCTGTTTCTCTTTCTTCTTTTCCATTTTGACAGTCCATTTCCTCACAATCTTCATTATCATGTATTTCCAAAATGTACAAATGCTTCAACTTACAATTATGAGTCGGTGAATACTTCTCATTACACCAAAAACATTCCCCCTTAGCTCTTTTTTCTTTAGCTATCTTTGCAAGTACTCTCTTCACATTTTTAAGCATCTTATTAACCGGTGGTGTAGGCAATAATGCCAATGTATTGCTTGGAGTTACTATACTCCTGTTGTTTGCAATTGAAACTAGTTTAGAACTAGAAGTACTTACACTATAGTTATTATTCGAATTCTTGGCCTCTTTCTCACCAAATAAAGTCGAGTAAACTACATTCTGCTGTTTGGCCATTGCTATAGCATCTCTCATGGTTCTTGGTTTGAAAATTTTAACTAAACAGCGAATTTCAGGTTTCAATCCCCTCACATATAAACTAGCAGAATATTCATCAGACAGTTTTACTCTATTAAGCAAAGCATCAAATTCTTTAGTGTACTCGTTATGTGAACTTGTTTGGTTGAGATTTTTTAACTCTTCCGTAGCGTTAATCTTTCACAAAATCTTGGTGAAAACCGATCTTGAATATTGATCGCAAGTGATCTCATCTATATCTCTATTTTGACTATCAACATATCCTTGATGCCATTCTAATGTTGCACCTTCTAAGTTGATCACTACATAATGAACTTTTAAGTTTTCAGGTGTTTTATCCACTGCAAAAAAATGATTACATCGAATTATCCGGTTGTTGAAAGCGTTTTGTCAGAGGAGTCTACTAAACCAGATAAGTCTGAGGCACAAGATGAAAATGAGGGAAGTTTTTTCATGAAAGGTATATTAAAAATTCAAAATCTGAGAAAGATGCGAATGATGATTCAACAGGATTGGTGTATACCATGATTGGATCGGACAAATTATTCTCAGATGTTGAATATCCCAATTCAGAATGTGATTTCAGATTAAATTGACAAATTGTTCAAACTGTTAGAAATTCAAAAGTCTGAAATTTCAAAATTCGCTGGAAAGAGCAAGAAAAATTCTTATAATAAACCTAGTTACAAGAAGAAAAACATGAAGGCTGGGTTGGGTTATAAGAAGAAACAAAATCAGAAAAGATTTAAAAAGCCAAATTATCATAAAAAGATGAACTTTGTTCATGGAACAAGTTCTGAAGAAGAGAAAGAACTCCAATTTAGTCGACAGACTAATGAAGAGTTCTATGTTTGTTGGGATTGAACCCTACCAGAGGAACAGATAATGAAAGCCAAAACCGGTTCACAACAGTGGATTAGTCATAAGCAGCTGTTTACATTATGCTTTCCCCTTGACAGTGGTTATCTAGCATCTGATAGACTTCAAAGTAATGCTCAATAGAACAACTGCTACTAAAGAACTGATGATGTTTAAAGGCTGAAGCTCAATCTACTGACAGAATCCAAGCACTGCTGAAGAATTAAAGCACTGCCCATTCAAGGTCTGATCACCCTTTGAAGAAAGCACTGATGCTCAAACAACAGTGGTTGACTACATCAGTGGAATGAAGAATCAGTGTTTATACATCAGTGATTAGAATGTAATCAGTGTCTGTATGGTCAGTAGTTATAGAACAGTAGATAGAGTTTGTTAGTTTGTTAGATGTCGCTTTCATGGTGACGTCAGCTGAGATTTGGTTTGCCTATAAATGTAACAGTACCCTGTACTGTTACATTTGATTGATTAAGTGAGTTTTTCTCCTCATGTCTAATCCTTTCATCTTGAGCAATCAACCATGGAGTATCAGGCTGAGGGGGAGTTTAGATTGTAAGCATGCTTTGTAATCCTTTGACTTAATTGTAATCATTCAGCTTAATATGAAGCAAGTGTTTATCAAAACTATTTTCTCTTTTGATTGTGTTTACAAAGTTTGTTGTTCATTTCCGCTGCACTTAAACTCTGTTCATTTCTATTGATTTGTTCAAATCATACAAATAAACACAATCATGACAGCCTCAGATCCTAACAATTGGTATCAGAGCCCGGACAGTCAAATTCGATCTAACAATCAATTTGACATAACAGTTCAGCTCAAAATTCATTGATACTAAGGTTGATTGTATTTAGTTGAAAAACAGGGTAACGAGAAATCATGTTCAAAGTGATTATTCAGATACTCTGTAAAACAACCAAGATGTCATAAGACACACAAACTTCACATAACAAGTGATATCATGCATAAAACACCTATAGTGCTCAGATCTGAAATTATGTCTGATAACTATGGTATAATCACTTCCTTTACAAAATTGATTTCAAGTGTTAATATGAAGTTTGTGCTGTTTCCATCGTGTTTAATACTAATGTATGAACCTCCTGTCAACAAAAACCTAGTTTCATAAAAACAATAGTGTTTTTGTTAACATAAAAGGAGGGAAATTAAAACTTTAGTTATTACATCTTATGTGTTGAAAAACAGGTTGAGAATCCTGTTAAAAAGGATCAGATCAACTCGGTTAAGAACACATCGAGAAAATCATATGAAAAACAGACTAAATCATATGTGATGTGAGATTTGACATAAGCATGTGCAAAAATGTCCAAGTCTCTCCAAACATTGCTGTAAAATGATTCTGGTCTAAGTATTTTTTCAATAAAATCCTCCCAGTAAGTATCTTAGTACTTATGAATGGGAAGGGTGAAAAGGGAAGAAGAAAAATAACAAAACTCAAAAGTGTATTTATCTCCAAAAAAGGGTATAAATATAAAACACTTAAGAGTCCAAAGTAGGGTAAACAATGGTCATCAAGTATGTGCATTCATTAATTCAGGGAAATTCTGGGAACAATAGTATCACCTATGATGAAACTGATAAGAGGACTAGACAAATATTTCAGAATCCTCACATGTCTCCTCTTTTGCAATCAATTAACAAGGAAATGGTCACACAAAATAGTCATTTCAAATCATTGACCATTTTCCTAAAACTTGAGAATGATATGACTATGAGTTTTAATTGTAAAATTTACCAGATCCTTTTTGATGTTGTTGTCAGAATAACCTTCAATTTTTTTAAAGGTTTTTCTCAAATAAAACAGGATATATTATTCTTTATTTTTCTTTAGAATAATATATTTTGTACTTTTACTTGTTTTTGATAGTAAAAGTATCAATCTCCTGTCAGGATATAGAACCTCTATTTTTTTGGTGATATTATCCTTAAAAACGGATCAAAAGGAAAAGGTACTTGTCCCAAGGTCTTATCAACCTCAAGTCTGTTTTATCACAGATCAAAAAATTGATTGTTAACAGATTTTAAAATACCGAGATACTCATGTTCTAATTCAAATAATTAGACACCAAATGAGTAACCTTAGTAAAAAGGTTTTCATCATCTGGGATACTTAACCACTGTCAGAAATTTATAAAAGCTTCAAAACCTGTAGAAAACATGTGGTAAAACCTAGAACATAAATTCCCAGAAAAACTGCTGACAAATTAAACTTGATAATTTGCATCTAAAATGCAATTTGTTAAGTATAGCATTCCTGCAGATGTATATTAACAGATGTTGGACATGATATTGTGTTTACACAAGACAAAATCAATTCTCTCATCTGAACAAGCAGATGCTCAAATATTATTTGTCAAAAGTTCAAACACTGTTGCACTAACAGTTGTTGACTTAATGGTCTTTCAAATCCTTACCATTTCTTTACCCTTAACTACTGTTGTGCTCAAACATCTGCTTTCTAAAGTCTGTCCACTGCAGAAAGTCAACCCCTGCTCTCTCATATTCTTGATAAGCATTGTTGTTCAAAATCAGTGTTCTATCAACTGATATGCTATCCACTGATGGTAAAAATCACCCACTGTTTCATTTGTTACCGTTGTAACTACTAATGGTTGATCCATCAGTGGCTCTCAAAACAACTGTCCTCCATTATTTAACCTTTCATCAGGGGTTGGCACGTGTTCAGTTTTTAGCCATCAAATCGTTGTAACCGCTGCCACATCAGCATTCACTTTTTCCCTAAATAAAACCCTGACCAAAACCCCAAACAGGGTTTCACTGTCGAATTGAATTCCAAAAATTCTCTTCTCAAAACAGTTTCCCACTCTTCATCGCAAATCATTCTTCGATCTTCTTCATCAAAATGACGAAATCAAAATCAAAATCAAAATCAAAATCATTTTCATCCTCTGCTTCCAAAGACGCCACTCAAATGGCCGCTGAACCCATTGAAATCCCATACAAATCCCCTCACAATTACTTGGGTCTACTCACAAAACCCACTACAACCAACACTTTCGATTCCATCATCGACACCTTATCTGCATCAAAGTACAAAACTTTGCTAATAGCAGATGCTCCCATTTACCAACAAACCCAGAGAGAGTTCTGGAAAAATGCTGTCCTTGAAAAACAAGAAGACACTCTCATAGCCATCAACTCCTCTATACAGGGTAAAGTGATTCAAATTACTCCACAATCAATCTCAGAAGTCTTTAAACTCGATGATCAGAAAGGTAAAACTTCTTTTTCTAAAACCGAGTTGAAAAATGATTTATTGAATAGGGGGTATGCAGAACAACCAAAAAGAGATACCTTACAAAAAGGTTATTTCCCTTCTGCACCTAGGTTTTTATTTCACACACTTTTGATGTGTGTTTCAAATAAAACAACTGCATTTAACGAAATACCATTAAAGATTCAATGCCTGGGTTATGCTATTTTAAACAATGAAGATTTTAACTATTCCCAGGAGATCTTTAATGACTTGGTAAAAATGTTGACAGCAAATCATTTCTGCTCTTTCCAAGGTTTCTAAGTTACTATTTCAAACAAAAATTTGGAAATGAAAATGAAAATTTGCTCAAACAAGGTGTTTATTTTTAAATAAATGGTTTAACACCTGAAACATTCTCTAGAATGTTAACACCTTCAAAAACAAAAGCAGAGGTGCCTGAGCAGAATTTAGCAGATAACACTGCTCCTCAGGTATCGGCTGCTGAGCCCACTGCTCCAGGTGATCATAGCAGCACAACCACTGCTTTGAAACCCACACCTGCCATTGCCAAAAAGACCAAAAAGAAAACATCCAGAAAGCCCCCCAAACCCAAAACAAAGGCACCTCTGGAAGATGAGATCCCAGAGCCACTGCCAGTGACAACACAAATGTCACCTATAACCACTGCTGCTACTTCCTCACAGCAGATGGAAGAAAGATCTCCACCTTTGCCTCAAACTCCTCCTGCATCCTCTCAAAAGGATCAGGTTGTAAACACAGGGACCCCACAATATGAAGCTCTGGATTCACTTGGATCCATCTTCCTCAGTCCTAATCCCAAGGACATGTCTCTTTCAACACCTTTACCTTCACCCCCCCCACATTACCACAATCCATATTACCTTTGTTGCATGTAGTTGATATAGCATAGACACAAACCAGTTCCTCTCAAACACCTATCACTGAGAGTATACTCCAACAAGTGACTGGGTCTGATGTTCATACCTCTGCTATCCCAGCAACAACTGAGGAGGTTACACTGCAGGGATTACAAGTAATTCCTGACAGTAGTTCATTTGGAGCAGCCACTACAAATGTTGAACCCACTGGTTTACATTGGGACAGTGGTTACATTCATAAGACTCCCTTGAAGGCAATTCCTTCCATAGCACCTCTGAGAACCACCAGTGAGTTTTTTATGCCCACTGGTACCTTTAAAAGGCTATCAAGTGCTGAAGGAAGAAGACCCCAGTACCAAGAACAAGGGGCATCAATGAATGACTTTTGGGATTCATTTCCTAAGTCACACATTGGTACAACCACTGCTGGTGGGGAATCAGATGATCTCATTAACTTGGGTAATGATTTAAAATATCAGGAATTGACGGGCAGAGTTGAAACTCTTGAAACATCAGTTGCTGAAATCAAGGATATGGTGCAACAGCTGCTAAAAGCTCAAAAAGCACAATCCACTGCTGTTCCAGCTCAAGCATTTGCACAACCTGCACCTGCTGCAAATGAGCTATGGGGTGTATTCAAACCCCTGCTTGAAAAACAAAAACAAATGGCTGATCAGCAACATGCAATACATGTACAAATGCTGACAAACATGGAGGAGTCAAGGTTCAAAGATACTCAAGCTGACATCAAAGCTATTAAGGCTCACATACAAAGCACCTCTGGAAAAGTTCCTCCCACTATTCACTTCATGAATAACCCCTTTCCAGATAATGCCAAAAAGGGGGAGAAAATCAGGCTGAAGAAGAAGGGAATTGAGGTTGGTGTTTATACTGAACCTGAAAAAGATAGCCAGACTAAGCTGCTGTATCAACAATCACCACTTCAACACACACCACTTCACCACACACCATCAAAACCACTGTTCTACCACCATCATCACCTATGATCACATCACCACCAAAAACAGCCACCCCATCATCTCCTCCTGCCAAAAAGCAGAAGACAACAGATGTTACAACATCTGTTGTAATGACAACAGTAGTTGAAACACCAGTTGTTTCAACAACTGTTAGTCAGACACTTTCCACCACTCAAATCACTACCATTTCAACACCTGCTCAAAAGCAGAAGACACCTACTGACACATCAGTAGTTGTAATGACAACAGAGGTTGAAAATCCAGTTGTTTCAACAGCTGTTAGTCAACCATCTACCACTGCTCTCACCATTCCTACATCAAAACCAAAATTTCCTTCACCCAAAAAGCTTTACACAAGAAAAAGGAAAACAACTCAATCAAACGAGGACAAGTAGTTCATGAGGCAAACAGAATTGATAGAATAAAAAATGATCCAAGCAAAAAGAGGACAGCTCCAAACTGGAGTAAATACAAAAAGCTCATTGCTGACCTTACATCCGAGTATAAAAGAAAGAAGCAGGAGCTGGTGGATGCAAAGGTGGATACTGCCACAGCCATAGCAAAATGGACAAAGCAGTATACCGATGAGGCTTATGAAAGGCTGAAGAAAAGGAGGATGACAGATTCTGACACTCCAAAGAAGCCTGACTACAAAAAGCCTGAACAACAGATTAGTGCTCCTAAACCACTGATCACATCAGCAGATACCCCTATCTTTGTGATAAACAAGAAAAAGGAAAATTGTTGACCAGTGAAGAAGAAAAAGAAAAGGAAGCTGAGTACTTTACAGAAGCCATCAAGAAAATGGATCTAAAAGAAGATAGCTCAGTGAAACTTCAAAACCTTGTTAAAAAGGTATTAACCAAACCTGCATCACCAAACACTTCAGCAAACATGACAGCCATTGAGCTAGATCAAAAGAAGAGACAAAAGCAGATTGAAAAGGAGACTGCAGAAGATATAGCTGCAGCAAATGATGTCATCAAAATGGCCTTCAAACAAATGTCTGCTGAAAGTTCACATCTTTTCACAAGGCCAATATCTCCAAACTCATCAGTAAATAAACCTCTCCCAAGAAACCCATTGAGTTTAAAAATACTAAAATGGATGTCTGATCAAAAGACCCATGTATTGACCCTGGTCAGATCCAATGGAGAAGTGAAGTACATATCAAGGAAACAAGCACTAAGCCTTGGTGTTGAAGATCTACAAGATCTCCTTGAACTTACACTGTGTAGGGATGAGGATGACTCAAGTTCCAAGGATTTTGAAGTAGAATTTAAAAGACAAGTTAGGGAACTTCTGATGAGAAATAAAAATCCAGAATAATGAAGGGTTTTGGCATTATCTGTTCCAGGGGGAGATTGTTGGGATTGAACCCTACCAGAGGAACAGATAATGAAAGCCAAAACCGGTTCACAACAGTGGATTAGTCATAAGCAGCTGTTTACATTATGCTTTCCCGTTGACAGTGGTTATCTAGCATCTGATAGACTTCAAAGTACTGCTCAATAGAACAACTGCTACTAAAGAACTGATGATGTTTAAAGGCTGAAGCTCAATATACTGACAGAATCCAAGCACTGCTGAAGAATTAAAGCACTGCCCATTCAAGGTCTGATCACCCTTTGAAGAAAGCACTGATGCTCAAACAACAGTGGTTGACTACATCAGTGGAATGAAGAATCAGTGTTTATACATCAGTGATTAGAATGTAATCAGTGTCTGTATGGTCAGTAGTTATAGAACAGTAGATAGAGTTTGTTAGTTTGTTAGATGTCGCTTTCATGGTGACGTCAGCTGAGATGCCTTAGTGGTTTGGTTTGCCTATAAATGTAACAGTACCCTGTACTGTTACATTTGATTGACTGAGTGAGTTTTTCTCCTCATGTCTAATCCTTTCATCTTGAGCAATCAACCATGGAGTATCAGGCTGAGGGGGAGTTTAGATTGTAAGCATGCTTTGTAATCCTTTGACTTAATTGTAATCATTCAGCTTAATATGAAGCAAGTGTTTATCAAAACTATTTTCTCTTTTGATTGTGTTTACAAAGTTTGTTGTTCATTTCCGCTGCACTTAAACTCTGTTCATTTCTATTGATTTGTTCAAATCATACAAATAAACACAATCATGACAGCCTCAGATCCTAACAATGTTCAAAAGAAAAGGCAACAACAACAGGTTAAAGATGTTTCAAAGAGGACATGCTTTAAGTGTGACCAAATTGGACATCTTTGTCGCAAATGTCCAAATCTTAAACCTGTTGTCGTTGAGAAACAGAAGTATGATGTTGTGAATCAGAAATCAACCGAGTTTGAATCAAAACAAACTTGGAAGCCAAAAATGTCAAAAGCTGAATCACTACAAACTGGGAAACCAGTGACACCCAGATTTCGGACAACAAAAAGTTGGAAAACAACTGTTGATATGACAAAACAAAACCAGTTTTGGAAACCAAAAGTTGTTGTTAAAAATCAAAACATTTAAATTGAATCAAGATTCTATAAAAGGAATGTTTCAGAAGGGCAAATCTAGGTGGTCAAGCAACAAAGAGTTTCAGTTAATGAGAAAATTAAAAGGGATATTTTTGAAAAGAACGAACGAAACTATCTAGTTCTACCTGGAAAGATTCATATTCAACTACCTGAGTCTAAACAGGCTTGGGGTTGCATTGTTCAAATGATTGAGTTATTTGAATGTGCAGGTGCTACCGAAGATAACTGAATGTCAACAAGAGGAGTATCGGAGCAGCCTGGCACAAGAGGAGGAGGCTGCTGATCCCTGTAACTGAGAAACAGGGAGTTTGTTCGTTTCTGTATGTAAATAAACCATATTAAAAATCCTAAAAATAGAAAATTTAAAGACCAAAAATATGTTTTCACTTTGTTAAAAATTGAAAAAAATTATATGTTTGTTTTTAAATTTTTTCAAAAATTAAAAATTTTCAAAAATATGTTGATTGAATATGCCGAAACCCTCACGACGGAACAAACATGATTATTCTACAATTGAAATTGGTTTTAACATTGTTAAAAATCAGTGTGTTGAAAATCATGGGGGTAATTTGTAACACACCGTGTTTTCGAAGTCAAAGTACAAGTCAAAGTCAAAGGAAGAAAAGATTGCTAATTGCGATCTGTCACTCCTTGCTTAATTATTGATTGTACCCTTTGACTTATAATCGATACACTATTTTAAGTTGCTTTAGTTGTATTATGTGGAGTAAATGATAATAATCGATGTTTATCGCTAATCGACCTATCGCTATCTCATTGCTATCCCATCAGAACCCTAATTATGTGTTCTGAATATTGTTTTACGTATGTGTGCTATTTATGTGTTACTTGTGCATGTTTATTATATGTTTGTGGTGAATAATCGAAACACAATCGCAACTCTATCGCAACGCAAACTAATCGCAAACGCTAAATGAAAGGTTGATTATGTTAGTTATATTATTTGTGAGACTATTATTTAAATCTATCGCATCGCTTATTCGACACTCGCTTAAACTCATCGCATCGCTCAACGCACGAAACGAAAACACGAAAACCAACTCGCGGCATTCCATCGATCGAATGGTCATCCGAACGGATGGCCATCCGATCGGATGGCCATCCGATCGGGTTGCCATCCGATCCGTCCCTTGTGCACTGCTTTCCTATTTTGGACACCTATAAATAGCCCTGTCACATCACAAACAGTGATGTGACAGCTCTCTCTGCGACCCTTCGACTTCTCAGGCCATTTTCTCTCGATTTCTCGCGATTCTTGTAAGTTTTCAACTCAAACCTTGTATATCTATCATCTACACACACTTCTTCATCTTTTTCACCAACAAATCTCAACTTTTAACCGTGAAATCAGCGGATTTGAGGTGTTCTAGGATGATGTCATCATGGGGTTCTCACGAACTTCAAGCTTTGACCTCATTCCACCAAGAACAACTCAGATCTGATAGATTTCAACATGATTAAACACTGATTTCACCTAAAATCTAAACATTTTCGAGATTAAAGGATTGGAAGAAGTTTTCATAACTTTCTTTCAACTCTTGAACTCAAAACCGATGGAATCGGAGCTTATTTAGGCCTTTCACTCATTCTTTAGTAAAGTGTCGGTTTGGGAACTGATTTCTATCAGAGAGACAACCAATTCACGGGTTGAACATGAACAACCGTCAAGAACAGTTAACTAATCGGACAGGGGTGATTCCCACTTCGATCGGAAGACTCGGAATTGATGGGGTTCCCGTTGTTTAACATGTTATCATACCGTCTCGGTTAAACCACAAGCTTTTCAAACTTAACAAATTTCAAGACGAGCAAGTCACCGAACGGACTGCCGTCCGATCGGATTGCCATCCGATCGAACAATAATCCGATCGGATGACATTTGATCTTCAATACTTAAACATTTTTACAATCTTACAAGTTTTCAAATATCATCAGTTTCTAACAGATTGCAATCCGATCGGAAGACCCTCTGATCGAATGACCATCCTGCTGTGAACTTGTTCTCCAAGAAATGTCTCGATGGACGGATCGCCATCCGATCGAACGACTGTTCGACCGGATGACCTGAAAGGTAGAGATACTTCTCTGTTTTCAAAATGCTACAACGAAAACTTCAAGCCATCATACACAAACACATCCATCCCAAACGAATGCCAATCCGACCAAATGGCCATCCGTCCGGATTGTCATCCGATCGGGTAACCATTCGTCAGTCAGCACACTCGTCTCTGTTTTTCGCACCGTTCATCGCTTATGCTGTCGTTCTGTAATCAGGCTAACTTTCCAGCGCTCCCTTCAATCCAAGACGGTGTTTAGTTATTAAACACAATCTGTGAGTATACTCGATCCCTTTTTGCTTTACGCACTTTTGGGTGTTACATACGTTATCTATTTCAAATCACAATCGATGAATGCATGTTATACGTGTTATTCGATGAATGCTTGTATGTTATGTTTACACAGTGATTGTTGCCTAACACCTTAGCAACGATAGTACTATGGTTTGGACTCAGCACCTGTCGTGTACAGGGGTTGTTAAGGGTTTTTCTTCACATGTCACAGTGGTGATATGTGTTGCGCATTCTACAACTCGCAGTCACGTATGTGTATATTTCATTGTCGATAACCTACTAGCTTCACTTTGCTACATGTTACATGCTGGTTATGTGTAAAACGATTTCGCTATCTATTATACTATTAAACTTGTCTGCTCACCTTTACACTATGTGTATTGACCTCTATTTTAACGTATGTGACAGGTGTTTGAGATGCTAGGATGCTTGCTATGTGGAATCAAGTAGGAGAGAGTCTAGAAACAAACAATTTAAATTTGAGTTGTCGAAACAATGATTTGTCTTGAGATATCTATGTCTGTAATAACTGCTTTATTTGGTATGTTATGGTATGGGACCTAATATTAAATATCTGGTTATATAGTTGTTATGGATTTCTCCTGGACAATCTGTTTCGCTCAGTGCCTCACCCCGATGTTTTCGCCATCGGTTGAGGTGTAACATAATTTCTTCTTATATTTTTTTCAAAACAGAGCATGAGATGCAGAAAATGGATAGCGAGACAAAGCTATCTACACCGGTTTGTCAAATTTTCTTAAATGTTTTGAATTTTAGGGAGCCAAAAACATGAAAAATGAAAAATGAATTTTGTGTAAACAGAGGAAATGATAGTACATTACTAGACAATCACATTACGCTAAAGATTTGGAAAGTTAAATGTGATAAACGGTCTCACTGATGATATGCCAGTAGGTTTTTACACAGTTAGTAGATTGTTTTCGAGTTATAAACCTAAATATCAATACTTTCTTATCTCGTGGGGAACATCTCTCGGATATATGGGTAACCCCCGAAATCTTGTTTGAGAGATTGCCAGATTCTGAGATACTAGGTTTTTATACTGTTTAATATCTGGGTTATTATACTTGGTCTTCTGATATTGCAAAATCAATGGCCTAGACCTTGTATAATACTTTGCGCACTTAATGCTTACCCTCTGCATAAAAATTGAAAAAATATCGAAAGATATAAATCAATTGCAGTTATAAAGAAGATCCGTAAGTGGGACACCCCTCAAGTCAAGCCTTCATCTCTTTGACCGAACGGTAGTTCGTACCTGAGCTCTCAAGGCCTCGCACTAACCCAGAGTACAGATATCAATATAGTATATTCACCTGTAAGACTGAATCTAGGGAATTTTGATACGTGAGTATATTCTGAGGTGGGACACGCGAAAAAGTTAAGTTCCTAAAACACTAAATCTCGTAGCAGTTGAAATTTGTGTGAAAATTTAAGTGGATCAGTATAAACAATCTAAGTGAATAGTTTAGAACTTAAAGGGTTTATAGCTCAACGGTGCTAGTGATTTGTCATAAACTGATATGATCCTCTGACATGAACTCAAACAAAAAATATTGTCTGTAAATATTTTTTTACTGCTTTATGTTTCAGAAAAATACAAAAAGATTTTGATTCTACTTTATTTTTGAAAACCGATGTCACACCATGACCGCGTAAAACAACGAAACCGCGGCGGAAACGTCGGGGAGTGTTGTAACAGAATTATTGATTCACAACCATGGTAATTTAAGTTATGTTTTATTTATTAACAAACAGGGGTTACATTGTCTCAAACAAAGAAAACGAGAGTACATAACTTATTTAAACTAGTTCTAGCTTCATTTTAAGTTGCTAAGGCACAGGTCCGCCTATGTGTGTCTCGATCATCCTATGCAACAGCTCCTGAAAACACATGTGAAAATAGGTACGTCAGCATAAAAATGCCCGTGAGATACATAGGTTTAGTTAAAGTAGGATTCATGACTTAAGTTTAAAGAAATGTTTACAAAAATTAGTCATGAATCTTGTTAAATGTTTTTCTTTTATAAATCATATAAAAAGTGATATGAAAATCTGATGATATATAAAAGAAAGATGTTTAGTTAGATAATTAAGTAAAAATGAGTTTGTATGAAGTAAGTTGATTGTAAAACAATGTTTATGTGAAGATATGTTGTAAATGTAATATGTCTAAACTGAAATGGTTTAAATAACGCTACGATATGTAATACCATAAAAGCACTTATATATAGGAAGTACCAGCGGCGTATCCACCATGCTTTTATCTTATTACACACGCCTCGTTACTTAATTCACTTACCCAAACAAACCACCAAAAATGTTATGTTTAAACCAATTGTCAAATGTTTATGTGTAAACCAAGTCTATTGTCAAATGTAAATCATTTAATGTAACAAATGTCATGTATGGTAAGTAAAAAGTAACTACTCAAACCATATGTAAAAAGTGCACAAAACAAAGTATTTGAATAAATCAAAGTTATGTTTTGTAAAATAAATGTATGCTTTACTGATACAAACACTTATGCGGTATGTTAAACGTATACATTCAAGCCTTGAGACTGTAGGATAACCTTAGAGTAAAGGTTATCAAAAATGTTTACGGATTCAGTCATTCCTTACATCCAAACAAACCTAGGATATCAGGAATGGGAGTTGTCAAGTCCTATGGTACCACTACTTACTACCGAGCGGTGTAGCTAATGTTAATGAACGTATTTTAGTTCGTTAAACAAACCAAATGTTATACCAAATGTAAGCATGTTTTATGAAAACAATGTACCTAGTATGCTAAGTGAACATACAAGATAGAAATGTAAAACAATGTATCCATATGCTGAGTAAACATATGCAACAGAATTGCAATGTAAAACAATGTGTCCATATGCTGAGTAAACATATGCAATAGAAATGAAATGTAAAACAATGTGCTAGCATGCTAAGTGAACATACATAGCAAAACATGCAAGAAATCATGTACTATAAGTGTACTAATGAACATAACAAGCATATGATATAAAAACATGGAAAGCATGAAAGTAACAAGTAGGCACATGTGTTTCACCCCAAAATGTTTGAAAACAGTAAAAGAGGGGACTATGTACTCACTTGAGATGGCTCAATAGTCTTTGGATAACCACCAAGCAATGCTAGAAAGATCGCGAAATCAAACGGCACCTAATATAGGTAACTACGTTAATAAACGGACCTAATCGGAGGATCGGATAGAATAAGGTTTCGTAAACCAAATGAGTGTAAGAACTCATGCAATATGATTTAACAAAACCTACATTCTAAAACGGAACCTATCCTAAGTGCTTACGACCCATTACGACTCGTTTAGGTAGCTTACGCTACTTTAACGTGTCGTTCACGTAAAACGCGTTTGGACCGCCTAACTAGTCCTATGACAAGTAATATATGCATTAACATGTCTAATAATGTTGCCTAATCAGTTTAGATGTCAAGATTTATGTTACATAAGCTTAAAATGAATTTTGGCGTAAAAAGGGCATTTTGGTCATTTTTCCTAAGGCATATAATTTCCTATCATACGACAAAGTAGACTAAGTGACCATAAAGTATAACCTTGGAAGGTTATTCCTTATGCAAATATGGTCACATAATGTGTTTGGTTGGATCCTAATGATCGACCAAATGGGCCGGGTTCGAAAGTCTAAGCGATTGTTTAGATCGCTTACCTTACGACCCTATATAAGCACTAAACCTAAAGTGATGAGCTAAACATGTTAAAACATGTTTAACGAGGTTTGAAAACAAGTTTGGTATCAAAACAAAGGGTCTTGATACCTAAAAATAGTTTGGTTGCAAAATACGCAAGAATACACATTTTGACCGAAACTACGACTCGTCGCTACACCTAAATAACGTGGTAATCAGTAGGTATAGTCACAAAGGACTATGACCATCGTGATTACGCTCACGTTGCGAAGTTCAAACGACTTCGTGTTGACCATTGACTGGTCAAAGTAGAAAGTCAAACACTGTTTGACTTTCATGCTTGAAATACATAAACAAGCATGAAGGAGACTTACAAAAGGTCCAAGCTAGGATCAAGATCAAGAAAACTTAGGTATGGAGCTTCAACAAGTGAAAACCCCAACTTCGAGCTGATCTTGAATGAAATGAACAACGGACCCAAATGAAGACCCATGTTATTTATAGGAAGTTAGGATGAATTGGATCATTACAAGTGTTAGGAAGGTGTAATCTTGACCCTACACTTGTGCACATTGTATTACAATACAATGGGGGCCTAAAACCAGCACAAGGTATTGAGAAATTTGCATAAATAACCCAGGAAATCAAGCCAGGTGCTGAAAACAAGTTTGCTGGAAAAGTGCTCTATCACGTGGCGTGCCAGGGAGACCTGGTTCTGGCGCGTGGCTCGGGGGAGCTCAGTTCTAAGTTTCCAGAATTGTCAAAACAGGTCCCTGCATTCATAAAACTTGATTTTTGGCACGTTTAAGCCCTGTTAACCCCATTTCAAGGCTCTAAAATGAAGTTAAAGTATAGGGAACTTAAAATATGCTAAAAATATCTCGGATGTCGGTTCGTTTGGTCGTACGGTCACGATATTCTGTTAATTACGACGAAACACGAACGGACGCGAAAAACGATCCAAATTACGCGACGAAGGGAATTTTATCATGCCAATCACTAAAATAAAATATTTTAATGATTACATAAATTTTTGGATGTACGGATGTATTCAGAATGTAAGATATGCGCGAAAATGCAAACTTATGCACTTTTTGATGCTTTAAGTCCCTGATTGAGCAAAAAGTTTATTTTAGCATACCGAACCCCTCAAAGCCTATTTCTAGTATATGTAAAGGATATTTAGGGTATGTTTAACTTATGGTCATGTTCCGGATTGTCCGTTACAGTACGAATCGGCATACTTTCGCAGTTTGTCAAAATTAGTCCCTGTAAGCGAATAAACTTGATTTTGCCATACCAAAGCCTTCAAAACTTATTTCTAAGTTATGTAATGGTTATTTAAGGTATGTTAAGCATAAATTGATGTTCTGGAGTATTTGTCGCATTAAACTGATTATGTTTACGCAACGATTTGCGTATAACTCTCCAAAAATTGATATAGAGTTTGAAATTGAACAAAAATCAAAATATGCAAAATGTCAAACATAAACAAACAAACATTGGGATCAAATAACATTGTTTCATTGATAACTGAACTGTTTACAATTATTACAAGCACAGGTGTCACAGTCTCCCCTACTTGTGGAAATTTCGTCCAGAAATTTATTTAGAGGAAACTTGTGAGAAAAGATGTGGATATTTCGCCTTCATTTGATCTTTACATTCCCAAGTAAATTCGGGTCCACGTTTAGATTCCCAGTGAACTTTGACCAATGGAATGCGCTTGCGTTTAAGCCACTTGACTTCACGGTCCATGATTTCTACAGGTTTCTCAACAAAATGCATCGTGTTATCAACACGAATTTCATCAAGTGGTATGTGGAGGTTCTCATCAGCTAAACACTTCTTGAGATTGGACACATGAAAGGTTGGATGAATGTTTCCAAGTTTAGGAGGTAACTCAAGTCTGTAGGCTACCTTTCCGATTCTTTCGACGATCTTGAATGGTCCAACATATCTAGGTGCAAGTTTTCCTGTCTTTCCAAATCTGATCACACCTTTCCAAGGTGAGAACTTAAGTAATACGCGATCACCGACTTAAAATTCCAAGGGCTTGCGTCGTCGGTCCGCGTAACTCTTTTGACGACTTCTAGCTGTCTGAAGATTATCACAAACTTTCTTAACCTTATCTGTTGTCTCTAGAATGAGGTAAGGTCCAGTAAGCTGAGCCTCACTGATCTCATTCCAGCAGACTGGTGAACGACATTTTCGACCATAGAGAGCCTCGAAAGGAGCTATGTTGATGCTCGAGTGATAACTATTGTTGTAGGAGAATTCAATCAACGGTAGGTACGAATCCCAACTACCACCAAAATCGATCACACAAGCTCTAAGCATATCCTCCAAAGTCTGGATTGTTCTTTTAGTTTGGCCATTTGATTGTGGATGATAAGCGGTGCTCAAATTAAGTTGGGTCCCCATGGCAGATTGCATGGTTCTCCAAAAACGAGACAAGAATCGAGCATCTCTGTCAGAAATAATGTTCAAAGGAACACCATGTCTAGATACAATTTCATCCACATAGATCTTAGCAAGCTTGTCAGCAGATAGATCCTCACGGATCGACAAGAAATGCGCTGATTTTGTAAGACGATCAACAACTACCCAGATGGCATCATGACCTCTCTTTGTGCGTGGAAGTTTGGTAATAAGATCCATTGCAATGTTTTTCCATTTCCAATCTGGAATCTCTGGTTGCTCCAAAAGACCAGAGGGATGTTGATGTTCAGCCTTAACCTTAAGACAAGTAAGGCATTTTGAAACGTACAAGGCAATGTCTTTCTTCATACCAGGCCACCAATACTGAGTACGAAGATCCTTATACATTTTATCAACACCACAATGAATATAATAACGAGACTTATGAGCTTCATCCATAAGCAAGGTGCGAAGATTGTCTTGACTTGGGACCCACAAACGGTCCATGAAATAATACAATCCATTGTCCTTCAGTTCAAGATCAGGCTTAATGTGATAGGGTAATTCCTTACCCATCAAACCTTGTGAAACACAAGTATGTTGAGCCTGAGAAATGCAGGTTTGAATGTCAGATCGAACTTTGAGACAGTGAAGCTTGACACGTTCCTTACGACTCAATGCATCAGCCACGACATTCGCCTTACCAGGATGGTAGCGAATTTCGCAATCATAGTCGTTTAGGAGTTTAACCCAACGTCGTTGCCTCATATTGAGTTCTTTTTTATTGAAGATGTGCTGAAGACTTTTGTGGTCAGTGAAGACCACACATTTTGTACCATACAAATAGTGTCTCCAGATTTTGAGAGCGAACACAACTGCACCTAACTCAAGATCATGAGTGGTGTAGTTCTTCTCATGTATCTTCAACTGCCTCGATGCATATGCTATGACTTTGTTCCTTTGCATGAGAACACAGCCAAGACCCAAGTTTGATGCATCACAATACACGACGAAATCATCATTGCCCTCAGGCAATGATAGAAAAGGCGCATCACAAAGTTTCTGCTTCAAGGTCTGAAACGCTTCTTCTTGGTTGGTTCCCCATTTAAAGGGTTTGTTCTTCTAAGTTAGAGCAATTAGAGGAACTGCAATCTTGGAGAAGTTCCCGATGAAGCGGCAGTAATAACCCGCGAGACCCAGAAAAGAACGAACTTCAGTGGGTGTAGTTGGCGTATCCCAATCCTTAATCGCACTGATCTTGGAGGGATCTACATGGATACCTTGTTCGTTGACAATATGCCCTAAAAATTTAACTTCCTTAAGCCAAAATTCGCACTTGGAGAATTTGGCGAAAAGTTGCTCTTTCTTCAGGAGTTCCAGGGTAAGACGAAGATGTTGCTCATGATCAGCTTGCGTCTTAGAATATATTAAGATGTCATCAATGAAAACGATGATGAACTTATCTAGATAAGGCTTACAAACCCTATTCATTAAGTCCATGAAAACAGCAGGAGCATTAATCAAACCGAATGGCATAACTGCGAACTCATAATGCCCATATCGAGTGCGGAAAGCTGTCTTGGGAATATCTTCTTCATGCACACGAAGCTGATGATACCCAGAACGTAGATCAATCTTTGAGAAACAAGTAGCACCCTGTAACTGATCAAAGAGATCATCAATGCGAGGTAGAGGATATCTATTCTTGATGGTAAGCTTGTTAAGCTCACGATAATCGATACACATCCTGAAAGATCCATCCTTCTTCTTGACAAAAAGAACAGGAGCACCCCAAGGTGAAAAGCTAGGGCGAATAAAACCTTTGTCAGAAAGCTCCTGAAGTTGCTTTGACAACTCTTGCATCTCAGACGGTGCAAGACGATATGGAGATCTGGCAATAGGATTTGCACCAGGTACAAGATCAATACGGAACTCGACTTGGCGTGCTGGGGGTAACCCAGGTAACTCTTCAGGAAACAATTCAGGATAATCCCGAACAAAAGGGATATCTTAAATAGACTTACCTTTGCCTTTATCTGCTATGACATGTGCCAAGAAGGCCACATAATTCTTTCGCAGATACTTCCGATTCTGAGTACAAGACATGAGCTTGAGACTACTAGCAGGTTTCTCACCACGAACCTGTAGGATCTCACCTGTCGAGAGCGGAACATGAACAATCTTTTCGAAACAAACTACCTCTTTGTGATGCTTGGCTAACCAATCCATACCCACTATAACGTCGAAACTCCCAAGTTGCGTTGGCGTGAGGTCAAAAGGAAAGAGATGGTTGTTAAGGTTCAACTGGCAGTTACGAAGAACAGAATCGAGAACAACGGGATCACCACTAGCAACTTCTACTGTCAAAGGCTTTCCTAGTTTTGTTCTAGACATGTGAAGCAATGGCTCAAAGGACAATGATACAAAACTATTATCGGCACCTGAATCAAAAAGAACAGAAGCAGTCTGATTGTTAACAAAGAACATACCGTTCACCACCTTGTTGTCTGTACGTGCTTCATTAGCATTCATGTTGAAACTCGACCTCGAGCCTGAGCCTGATTCTGATTCTGATTTGCGTTGGCCAGTCTTGTACACTGGTTTCTGTAGTGGATCAGATCCCCACAGTTATAGCAAGAACCAGGCGGGTAGTGAGGTCGTGCAGCTTGAGCCTGTTGTTGAGCAGGAGGCTGAGCAGCCTGCTGAGCTGGGTTCTGAGGTGCTCGATTCTGATTAGCAGGAAGGCGACATGTGGCGACAAGATGACCAGATCTTCCACAATTAGTACAATAACAACACTTGATGTGCGGCTGATGATGACCGTTACACCTATTGCACAGAGGTGCATTGCCAAGGTATGGTTTCTTGGCAAGTGGTTGCGCAGGCTGATTTGGAGCAGCTTGATTGGCCTGTGCAGTAACGGCGAAGTTTTGGGAAGCCTTATGCTTCCTAGACTTCTTTGTAGACCCAACTTTCTTTCCCTTCTTGTTCTCACCCTTATCAGACGTTTGTTTCTTATCCTTGTCACCCTTCCTATGAAGCTTACCCTTTCTGATCTGCGACTCAGTCAATGTCGCAGCTAACTTGATTGCCTGACGAACTGAGGTAGGGTTACTACCAGTGACGATGTCTTGCACGGAGTCAGGTAAGCCATCAATATACCTCTCGATAGCCTTCTCGAGTGGGGTAACCATTGTAGGACAAAGTAAGCTCAGCTCCTCATACCTGTCAGTGTACGCACTGTGTTCTCCACTATCCTGTTTCAAGTCATCAAACTCCTTTTCTAACGCCCTCTGTTCATGACGAGGACAGAATTCCCTCATCATATGTGCCCTAAGCTAGGCCCAAGTCTGTACTAAAGTAACCTCAGCACCACGGTCTCTCATAACCCCGTTCCACCAAGTAAGAGCCCTCTTCTGAAACACACTAGAAGCAAACTCGACCTTGAGATTATCAGGACACTGAACATGATGAAACGTACTCTCGATGCTCTCAAACCACTATAGGAGCCCAGTTGCTCCTTCAGAACCACTAAACTTGAGTGGTTTAGCCGAATAAACTCTTGAAATTGCATGAGCATTTTGGTTATTGTTGGCTTGGTTAACTTGAGCAATAATGTCTGGGAGTACAGCAGCCATATGCTACGCCATGATAGCTGCCATTTCAGCATTAGGTAGTGGATTTTCGCGTCAAGGAGGCATTCTAAAAGAGGAAACATGAGAGAAAACGAGTGAGATGATACAAAACTCGACAAACGCAAAGATGGTGGTCATTCGTCCGTACCACAAAGCAAACAAATGACACACAGTGACTAATCAAAGTAAATGGGTCAAAAATAATGTATTGCGAAGACATGCTCACCTATAAGTGAACACTCACCCCAAAAGTTCCCAGGTAAGAGTGACTGGTCCGATTATGTGGATTTGTACGAACACTCTAGCCTTAGACAGAAAACTCAGGGTACAGGCATTCACCCTTCCAGTTTGCACGTGTTCACAATATTTAGAACCCAAAACTTTGACGAGAGTTCGAAAACTTGGAAGGCACATGGCCAAAAGAATCATTCAAAAACGGATGATTAAATTTTCAAAATCATTTTGAAAAATTGGAGGGTTCAAAACCTTATAACAAACTATTTAAAAATAGATGATTGATTTTCAAAAATTGTTTTAGAAAACTATGTTTTTGTTTTGTGTAATCACCTAAGGATAGATGAAATGCATGTTTTAAGATCTAAACACAAGATAACTTGTGTTGGGATCCTAGAAAGGTTATAGTCTAGGTCAAAGCATTACTGATAACCTAATTCCCTATAACCATTGGCTCTGATACCAACTCTTCTGTCACACCCCGACCGCGTAAAACAACGAAACCGCGGCGGAAACGTCAGGGAGTGTTGTAACAGAATTATTGATTCACAACCATGGTAATTTAAGTTATGTTTTATTTATTAACAAACAGGGGTTACATTGTCTCAAACAAGAAAACGAGAGTACATAACATATTTAAACTATTTCTAGCTTCATTTTAAGTTGCTAAGGCACAGGTCCGCCTATGTGTGTCTTGATCATCCTATGCAACAGCTCCTGAAAACACATGTGAAAATAGGTACGTCAGCATAAAAATGGTTGTGAGATACATAGGTTTAGTTAAAATAGGATTCATGACTTAAGTTTAAAGAAATGTTTACAAAAATTAGTCATGAATCTTGTTAAATGTTTTTCTTTTATAAATCATATAAAAAGTGATAGGAAAATATGATGATATATAAAAGAAAGATGTTTAGTTAGATAATTAAGTAAAAATGAGTTTATATGAAGTAAGTTGATTGTAAAACAATGTTTATGTGAAGATATGTTATAAATGTACTATGTCTAAACTGAAATGGTTTAAATAATTGTTGGTGCATTAAATGTCTGTTAACTTTGTCTTGTATCGAGTCATGTATTTGTTAAGTTAGATCAGGGCATGGAAATCGAGAAACAGTATTTTAGGGTAATTCCGCTTGAAATGGTACATGTCATTTCAAGCGAAATCAAGAATGTTAATTCCGCTCGAAGTGATTCCGCTCGGAATCTAATTCCGCTTGAGCATGTTCAAGCGGAATCAGATTGCCTATATATACTGAACTTGTCTGTTCATTTGAAGTAGAATTACAGAGAGTGTTTCAGAGCCGAGGTTCTGTCCGTGTGTCATTTGATCTTGTAAAAGCTCAGGAAATCAGTAATAGAAGATAATTAGAAAGCATCAAGCTGTGTTACATCAATTTCATTGATTCCGCCCTTGATTTTGATGTTGAACTCTCCAGATTGACTCATTAGGGTCACACGACGATCCAACAAGTGGTATCAGAGCTCAGGATGAGGAGTTCATACCAATTCAGCTTGTTTTTCTCACTTCTACACCTTCTTTTCTGAATTAAACAAGATTTAATGGTTGAAATGGCCTAATTTTCACATATATCACGTAAAACAGTGTATTAACAAACCCTTGAAAGAATCAGACCAAAACTCGGATTAAATCTGATAAAAATGGACTAAAACCTAATTCCGCTTGAACGAACCATCTAATTCCGCTTGAATCTGCTGTGTTATTTCAAACGGAATCACTTATTCCGCTTGAAAGTGCTGTTGTTTTTCAAACGAAATCAGATTCCGCTTGAGTGTTCAAGCAAAATCAGCTATTCAGCTCCAAAAGTTGATTCCGCTTGAAACCTACCTAATCTCGCTTGAAGTGATTTCGCTTGAACTGATTTCGCTTGAAATTGCTGTTTTTAAAATCCAAAAATTTTCTAAGTCTTTGTTAAGTGTTTTAGGTACTTGAAAGATGGATGAGTTCATGAATCCATTCAGTTTTGCTTTTACGGGTAGTTCAGGAGATGATACATCAAACAACACCAATGAAAATGCTCCAACAAACCCGAGTCTGAAGAAAACTTTGTCCGATGCTTTGAGTGTGGAGAGTGCATATGGCACATACAACAAACCTCCAAAATTGATGGCGATTGAAGAGTATAATAGATGGGCTACACGGTTTGACGAGTGGCTTAAAGCATTTGCATACCAAAGCTGGAAGAGTTTAAAGAATGGTTACATTTCGGGAGGACATGGTGAAAGTTTGACAGATACTGATGAGATTGAAAGATTTGTTGCCGAACAAAAGTGCATTGCGTTGATTCATCAGTCTGTGAGAGATGATATAATATCTTTGATTGAGTACACAAATGGTCAAGATCTTTGGGAAAAATTAAGAGTAAAATGTGTGGGTAGTGCTGAGATAGTCAAAAACAAAAAGAAATTGTTAAGAAAAGAGTTTGATTTATTTGGTTGTTTGAAAAACGAATCTGTTTCTAAGATGATTGAAAGATTCGAACATTTGAAGTTAGAGCTGGCAAGACATGGGGTTGTATATTCTCAAGACGAGTTGGTTGACAAATTATTTGATTCACTACCTAATGAGCAAGACTGGCAATACTTTGCATTGATGCTGAAGAATACAATCAAGCCGCCAGAAGTTTTGACAGTGGATCTGCTTATTGAAAGACTGGAGGGTCATGAGTTAGAGCTCAAGAAATCCAGCAAAGTCAACAACTCATCTTATCAACAGAACGTGGAGCTGTATTATAGGGGGAGTATGATTCCGAAGACTGTGTCTCCAAAAACAGGTTTTTCTGCAGAGAGTTCAAACACAGTGAATCAAGAAATTCCTAGTAGTGGTTATCATAGTGGATCATCGTCAACTGCTCAAAATCAATCTGTTCCAAAGAATTTGTTCCAATGCAACGTCGCTGTAGATTTAAAGAATGCTCAAAACTTTAGTGAAGAATCTGCTAAGCAACAAATGATATTTTTAGCATCTGTTTTAGAATCTTACGAAAGTCTTGTTGCAGGTAAAATTCTAAATACTAACCTCACCAAGGAGGACTACAATCAGATTGATCCTGAAGAGATGGAACTGATCGACATCAGATGGTGTATGGCTAGTGCGGTCCGACGAGCACAACGCTTCATGGAGATTACTGGCAGACATTCAATTAGAGGACCATCTACAAAACTTGGCTTTGACAAATCAAAAGTCACATGCTTCAGGTGTAAACAAAAGGGACATTTCAAGCGTGAATGTCGAAATGCACCTGCAGATGATACTGCAAATCCATTCAGAGAGGATTACTACAAAAGAGCAATCTATCATCAGAATAAATCAGAACCGCCCAGAATGAAGCAGCTTGAGGATGCCCCAAAGAAAAATCAAGAGCTCTTGCTGTTATTCATGATGACGAAGGTTTTGATTGGAGTGAACTGCTACCAGAGGAAGACGCAGTAGGATACGCTTTCGTAGTAGAAAAGATTGTTCCTTACAAAGACACCAGAACAGAGGCAGAAAAATACATGAGCAGAAAGGGTAGAGCAGAATTCAAGATGATGAGATTATCTAGGATATTCAGCGAAGCCAGGAGAGCAAAGAGATGGGATGCTGATAGAGAATGTTACCTTGACCCTCAAGGAAATATTGCTATTGATACAAAAACTCTTAGTATTGAAGCTTTCATTGAACAATTTTCCGAAGAAGAAGAAGCCTTACAGAGAGAATGGTGGGGAGGTGGAGAAGAGAAAGAGTCACAGCCAAAGAAGGTTGATGACGGGATTGTTGATACATCAAAAGAATTTACCGCTGAAAACTTGGGAAAGATGGCTGACAAAGTGCTTGCTGCAAAAGAGCTTGAGGTAGACTCTAAGTCTGAAACTGAGTCTAAAAGCAAGGTCAGTCCAAAAGTTTCAACAAGTGAGACAGGTAAGAAAGTCAAAGGTGATAGTGACTGCAAAAGTTGCATGAAAAACTTCAAGTTTTGTAGTACACTCACTTACCTCAGTGATACAAAGGTTGAAGAACTGACAACAAGAGTCAGAAAGGTTGAAGATCAGATTTTAGATCGTGACAAAATGCTAAAAGCTTCAAATGATCGAGCTAAAAATTTAACTGAGAAAATTGAAAATGATAAAATTGAAGTAGAAAGAATTAGGAAAGAGAATGAAAAGCTAATTCATTAAAATCGTCAACTTTCAGAAAATTTTGACAAGCTAAAACGAACTGTAAAAGATTCTGATGAAAGAAATGGTAAAACCAACACAGAAAATGAGAAACTAACCTGTGTTCTTAGGATTAAAGAAGAGCAAATTAATAAACAGTTGGATGAAATTGCTAAGTTGAAGCTTCAGTTTGAAGAAGCTAAGATTGAGAATGAGCGCATCAATCTGAAATTAACCAGTTACAACTCCGCAAGTTTTGTTTTACAACACATTGTTCCCAAACCCATCGGGAAGAACATGTCACACCCCGACCACGTAAAACAACAAAACATGGCGGAAACGTCGGGGTGTGTTGTAACAGAATCATTGTTTCACAACCATGGATCAAATGATTTCGTTTTATTAAATTATTGAACTCATTGTTTATTACAAATCAGATAAATACAATTATTATCTTTCAAGTTTTAAAGTCGCTAAGGCACGAGTCCATCCTATGTATAGCATGTATCAACAATCATCACAAAGCAGTACCTGAAACATGTGTAAAAAGAGGTACGTCAGCATAAAAATTCCTGTGAGATACATAGGTTTTGTTTATGCATGATTCATGACTTATAAGTTTAAAAGAATGTTTTAACAAAAAGTAGTCATGAATCTAAAAATGTTTTCTTTATAAAATCATGTGAAAACTTATGAGAAATTTGGTGGTATAAAGAATAATGCATAAATAAATAATCAAGTAAAATGAGTTTATAAAATAATGTTTTGGATAAAATGTTTGAAGTATATATAAGAATATACTTTAGTTTTAAGAAAGTCGATTAGGTAATATATCAAAATATATTTCGGTTCCAAAATCGTTAAACAGATAGTATATTAAATATACTTTAGTAGTCAAAATAATCGTTTTGGTAGTATATCAAAAGTATACTTTGGATTTACAAATAACATATTAAACTATGTTTTGGTTGAATAAATAACATATTTAAATTATGTTTTGGTAGTTTAATAAAATATATGTTGTTTTGTACAATATCACACATGAGAGTATATCAAACTATACTTTTGGGAGTATAATAAAATATACAAATAAAATGTGATTTAAGAATTCAATCAGACCTAGTGCATCAAAATACACCTTTGAGACTATAGGGATACCACAAAGGCAATCCCTATTTGGATGGAGAAACAAATTGGTTTCAGACATTCCATGACAACAGGAATGGGGTGTCAAATCCGATAGCGCTATATCATACTACAAATCCGTCTGGTGAACAAAATATGTACTATCCAACAATTAATTTTATAATCTTTAAAAAAATCAGTCTTTAGATCATAAATAATCATTTGGTTTGTCAAAAGATAGATACTGATATGTATAATCAATTATACTTTGAAATCGTGAACATAACAAATAGGTACACATGCTTCACCCCAAAACATTGAAAACAGTAAAAGAGGGGACTATGTACTCACTTGAGGGTGCTTAGAAGTCTTAAACAACAACCAAGCAAAGCTAGAGGGAGTACGGAATCAAACGGCACCTAATATAGGTAACTATGTTATTAAACGGCTCCTAAACCGGGAGATAGGATAGAATGATGTTCTATAAATCAAATGAGTAATTGAACTCATATGGTATGATTTAATAGAACTAACATTCTGATTTGAAAGTCTACCTAAGTGCTTTTGACACGTTTCGACCCATTATGGTAGCATAAGCTACTATAATGCGTCGTTTATGCAAAACTATGTTCGGATGGTTAACTATGTGCTATGTCAAGTCTCACATGCCCAATTATGCCTAAACATGTTACTAATTCAGATTACATGTCAAAAAGTTGATCACATATGCAAAAATATAGATTTTAGCTTCAAAAGGGCATTTTGGTCATTTCCTATGGGCATACAAGCTAACTAGCAAATGACTAACCAATCCCATGTGATCATAAGGTATAACCTCAGTGGTTATTCCCTATGCAACTATGATCACTAAGCAAGCTTGGTCGGATCCTAATGATCGACCAAACGGGTCGGGTTCGAAAGTCTAAGCGGTTGTCAAGACCGCTTAACTTACGACCCTAAACAAGCACTAAACTAGTAGTGACGAGTTAAACATGTCAAAACATGTTTAACCTACTTAGAAAACTGATTTGGTATCAAAACAAAGTGTTTTGATACCTACAAGTAGTTCCGTTGCAAAATGCCTGCTAAAACACATTTTGACCGAAACTTTGACTCGTCACTACACCTAGTTAATGTGGTAATCAGTAGGCATAATCACTAAGGATTATAACCATCGTGATTACAATCACGTTGCAAAGTTCTACCGAACTTTGCGTTGACCATTGACTGGTCAAACTGAAAGTCAAACACTGTTTGACTTTTTAAACTAGTAAGCAATAAAAGAATGAAGGAATGCTCACTAAAGGTCCTTGCTATCTTTTCTACAAAGAATAAGCTTCCAATCAGATGAGAGAGCTCCCAATCCAGATTAGAGAGGAGAAAAGAAGGAAATGAGCAAATGAAATGGAAGTTGGCCATGCTATTTATACTTGTTGGTGATCAACAAGATCAAGACATGTGTTTGTTCGGCCAAGAAGCAAGAAATCCTAGCCATACAAGTGTTAGAGGCCAGCTAATTTGCTTGGAGAGGTGTTAACTTGGCTGCCACACCAAGAACTTGCAAGAACAGCCCCTAAAGTATCAAACAGATTGCAAAAATATGATTTCTGGTCGCTGGGCATGCCTTACGGACCATAAGGATATGGGCCATATGGTCCGTAAGCTACTTGCAGACCAGCAACTTTCAGAAATTGACAATTTAGTCCCTACACTTGAGAAACTTGATTTTTGATGCATTTTTAACAAGTTTAAGCCCCGTTAACCCCATTTCAATGCTCTAAAATGAAGTTAAAGTATAGGGAACTTAAAATATGCTCAAAAATATCTCGGATGTCAGTTCGTTTGGTCGTATGGTTGCGTTGTTCGGTTAATTACGACGGAAGTCGTAACGAACGCAAAAACGATCCAAATTAAGCGACGAATGGAATTTTTGCATGCCGATCACTAAAATAATAATATTTTAGTGTGTACAAAAATTTTGGATGTCCAGATGTGGTCAGAACGTAAGATATGCGTGAAAATGCAAACTTACGCCGTTTGACACTTTTAGTCCCTGTAAGATCAAATAAGCATATTTACACACACCGAACCACTCAAAGCTTATTTCTAAGATATGTTTAGGTTATTTATGGTATGTTTAGCTTATGATCATGTTCCGGGCTGTACGTTGCCTTACGAATCGGCAGACTTTTGCAAGTTGACGCAAATAGTCCTTGTGATTGAATAAACTTGATTTCGCCACACCAAACCTTCCAAAACTTATTTCTAAGTTATGTAAAGGTTATTTAAGGTATGTTAAGCCTATTTCACTATTCCATAGTGTTTGTTGCATTAAACTGGTTATATTTATGCATAAGATTGCGTATAACCTTCCAGAAAGCGATTTAAGGCTCGAAATCGAACAAGAATTGATATGTGCAAACGATACACATATTTACACAAATCCCAAGTATGAAATATAATATTTCATTGGTTTGGTATTTTTTGGTGGTTGAAGAGACACAGGTGTCACAGTCTCCCCTACTTTAGGAAATTTCGTCCCGAAATTTAATTTTAGAGGAAACTTGTGAAGACAACTGTGATTGTTTCGCTTTCGAATGAATCCCTCAAACCCTAAGTAAAACTCTAGGCCATGTTAGGATTCTTAGCGAAATTGTCAACTGTCAAAGTGGAGTCCTTGTAGTAACAAAACATGGAGTTTCGAACTACAGACAGAAGAACGTTTCTTATGAAGACTATCATAGGAAACTTGTGTGTGCTTGAAATCAGAATTGGAGAGTTTAAGATAAAATGACATTAGTCAAGGTCCAGGACTTCTAGTAACTTAAATAACGCTACGTTCGCAATGTAGTAAGGAACACTTATACATAGGAAGTACCAGCGGCGTATCCACCATGCTCCTTTCTATATTGTTCTCGTTTCGTTCTTCTTATCACTATAGGTCTTAACACATGACAAAACTTGCTGTGGTTTCTGTGCACTGAATTCCATAATTATGTATGCATCCATAATTACGTAATTCCTTGCACAGTCCGCACAGTTTATTTTATAATGTGTAGGGGAAAAATCAATCGGATAAACATGAAGTGACTTGACTAGACCACCAAAGGATCTTTTTAAGTAGATCAACGAACAATCTTTTTAATTAGATCAACACATGATCTTCTTAACTAGACCGTCGTACGATCTTTTTAAATTGATCACTTAAGGGATCTTTTCAACTATATCATCACATGATATTTCTAACCAGAATTTTGAATCAATCTATTTAACCAGACCACTCAAGGGGTCCAATTATAGAATAGTACTTTATAATCCAAGGGACTTAGCTATGACGTAGAAGTCCATTATGGATTTAAGATAGTACCTTTTGATATCCTACTATGAATCCCTCATATGGAGATATGGAAGATTCTACGAGGATTTGAAAAACATGAAACATAGAAGAAAACACATACACATAATCACATAGTTAATTAACTTGATCTTCATTTTGTTAATTTTCTTGTTAATTGAGCACACGAGTATTCAAAGCACACTAGGAATCCAATCCATGAATTCCGTTTGGTACTTTAAATATTTTCAAGAATCTAACTATGAAGATAGGAAGACCTTAATAGAGATTTGTCTTTGTTTCTTAAAAAGAAACGTGTAATTAAGATTTTCGGGGAGATCACAAGTGATCATAAAATGACAGAACCACACAAGTAGTTTGTCTTAGTGTCAGTATCGAAGGGTTGGATCAACATTCACACAATCGTATCAGTTTTGTAAAATAAAATTGAAACGTCAAATTTTATTTATATAACAACTGAATTGTTCCAACATCAAAAGATAAAAGAAATACAAAAGACTAATTGTTCACTGCTGCATTGTTGTCCACGTTCGCCTCATTTATGTTAAACACTCGTCCACGCACTGGATTTGCGTTAACAAGTCTTGGGCAATTGTTTCTGTAGTGAGTAAGTTCACCACAGTTATAACACGACCCAGGTGGGAACCGTGCTTGAATAGCAGCAGGATTTGCATAACGGCAAGTATCGACCAAATGTCCCAATCTTCCACAGTGGGTACATTTGTGACACTTCTCTTGCTCCAGATGATGACGGTTGCATTTGTTGCACAAAGGTGCAGTACCAACATAATTTTTCCACTTACGAGGTTGTGCTGGTTGGTTTGGTGCAACCTGATTGTTCTGAGCAGTTATGGCGCAGTTTTGAGAAGCCTTATGCTTCTTCTTCTTCTTGGATACCTCGGCCTGTTTTTCCTTTGGTTCAACTTGAGCAGCCTTGTCAGATGGTCTTGGGTCGCCTTTTCGAAAAAGCTTACCCTTCCTGATATGGGATTCAGTCAGGGTGGCAGACAATTCAATGGCTTGTCTAACAGTAGTAGGGTTGCTGCCAGTAACGATATCCTGAACTAAATCAGGAAGACCATCAATGTACTTCTCAATCGCCTTTTCCACAGGCGTGACCATGGCAGGACATAACAGGCTCAATTCCTCATAACGGTCAGTATAGGCTCGATATTCACCGATGTCTTGTTTAAGATCGTCAAATTCCCGTTCCAAAGCCCTGAGCTCATGACGAGGACAGAATTCCTTCATCATTAGAGCCCGAAGCTCTTCCCAGGTTTGTGCCATTGCCACATCGGCACCTCTATCACGCATCACACCGTTCCACCATGTAAGAGCACGCCTCTCGAACGCACTGGATGCAAACTCAACCTTACGCTCATTCGGGCATTGCACGTGCCTGAATGTGCTCTCCAAACTTTCGAACCATTGCAGGAGCGCGGTTGCTCCTTGAGATCCCGAAAACTTTGAAGGTTTGGCAGAGTTGAAGGTCTTGAAATTACACTGGGTGTTGTTGTTATTGTTATATAACTCATGAATCTGAGTTACTACGCCTGGAAGCACTGCAGCCATTTGTTGAGCAACAAGGGCTGTGACTTCCTCAGCAGTAAAAGATTGAGCATCACGTCGAGGAGGCATTGTCTAAAAGGAACAAGGGAACATGAGAAACGAGTGAGGGCGATGATTGGAAAACAAAAGAGGTATTGAAAACATCGACAAAACATAAGGAAGGCGATCATTTGTTCGTTACCTCGAACAAACAAACGACACGCAATGACTAATCAAAGTAAATGGATCAATATAATGTATCACCGAAGACATGCTCTCCTATAAGTGAACACTCACCCCAAGATTTCCCAGGTAAGAGTGACTGGTCCGATACTGCGGATTTGTACGAACACTCTAGCCTTAGACAGAAAACTCAGGGTACAGGCATTCACTCTTCCAGTTTGCACGTGTTCACATTATTTAGACCCAAACTTTGACGAGATTTTGGAAACTTTGAAGGTTCAAAACCTTACAATAAATCATCCTAGAACAGATGATTGATTTTCAAAGAGGATTCGGAATTTGTATTCTTGTTGTGGTTGCCACTTAAGGATAAGTGACGGTATTGTTTTAAAACTAAGCACAAGATAACTTGTGTTAGAGTCCTAGGAAGTTTATAGTCTAGGTCAAAGCATTACTAATAACCTAATTCCCTATAACCATTGGCTCTGATACCAACTTTTCTGTCACACCCCGACCACGTAAAACAACAAAACGTGGCGGAAACGTCGGGGAGTGTTGTAACAGAATCATTGTTTCACAACCATGGATCAAATGATTTCGTTTTATTAAATTATTGAACTCATTGTTTATTACAAATCAGATAAATACAATTATTATCTTTCAAGTTTTAAAGTCGCTAAGGCACGAGTCCATCCTATGTATAGCATGTATCAACAATCATCACAAAGCAGTACCTGAAACGTGTGTAAAAATAGGTACGTCAGCATAAAAATGTATGTGAGATACATAGGTTTTGTTTATGCATGATTCATGACTTATAAGTTTAAAAGAATGTTTTAACAAAAAGTAGTCATGAATCTAAAAATGTTTTCTTTATAAAATCATGTGAAAACTTATGAGAAATTTGATGGTATAAAGAATGATGCATAAATAAATAATCAAGTAAAATGAGTTTATAAAATAATGTTTTGGATAAAATGTTTGAAGTATATATAAGAATATACTTTAGTTTTAAGAAAGTCGATTAGGTAATATATCAAAATATATTTCGGTTCCAAAATCGTTAAACAGATAGTATATTAAATATACTTTAGTAGTCAAAATAATCGTTTTGGTAGTATATCAAAAGTATACTTTGGATTTATAAATAACATATTAAACTATGTTTTGGTTGAATAAATAACATCTTTAAATTATGTTTTGGTAGTTTAATAAAATATATGTTGTTTTGTACAATATCACACATGAGAGTATATCAAACTATACTTTTGGGAGTATAATAAAATATACAAATAAAATGTGATTTAAGAATTCAATCAGACCTAGTGCATCAAAATAAACATTTGAGACTATAGGGATACCACAAAGGCAATCCCTATTTGGATGGAGAAACAAATTGGTTTCAGACATTCCATGACAACAGGAATGGGGTGTCAAATCCTATAGCGCTATATCATACTACCAATCGGTCTGGTGAACAAAATATGTACTATCCAACAATTAATTTTATAATCTTTAAAAAAATCAGTGTTTAGATCATAAATAATCATTTGGTTTGTCAAAAGATAGATACTGATATGTATAATCAATTATACTTTGAAATCGTGAACATAACAAATAGGAACACATGCTTCACGCCAAAACATTGAAAACAGTAAAAGAGGGGACTATGTACTCACTTGAGGGTGCTTAGAAGTCTTGAACAACAACCAAGCAAAGCTAGAGGGAGTACGGAATCAAACGGCACCTAATATAGGAAACTATGTTATTAAACGGCTCCTAAACCGGGAGATAGGATAGAATGATGTTCTATAAATTAAATGAGTAATTGAACTCATATGGTATGATTTAATAGAACTAACATTCTGATTTGAAAGTCTACCTAAGTGCTTTTGACCCGTTTCGACCCATTATGGTAGCATAAGCTACTATAATGCGTCGTTTGTGCAAAACTATGTTCGGATGGTTAACTATGTGCTATGTCAAGTCTCACATGCCCAATTATGCCTAAACATGTTACTAATTCAGATTACATGTCAAAAAGTTGATCACATATGCAAAAATATAGATTTTAGCTTCAAAAGGGCATTTTGGTCATTTCCTATGGGCATACAAGCTAACTAGCAAATGACTAACCAATCCCATGTGATCATAAGGTATAACCTCAGTGGTTATTCCCTATGCAACTATGATCACTAAGCAAGCTTGTTCGGATCCTAATGATCGACCAAACGAGTCGGGTTCGAAAGTCAAAGCGGTTGTCTAGACCGCTTAACTTACGACCCTAAACAAGCACTAAACTAGTAGTGACGAGTTAAACATGTCAAAACATGTTTAACCTACTTAGAAAACGGATTTGGTATCAAAACAAAGTGTTTTGATACCTACAAGTAGTTCCGTTGCAAAATGCGTGCTAAAACGCATTTTGACCGAAACTTTGACTCGTCACTACACCTAGTTAACGTGGTAATCAGTAGGCATAATCACTAAGGATTATAACCATCGTGATTACAATCACGTTGCAAAGTTCTACCGAACTTTGCGTTGACCATTGACTGGTCAAACTGAAAGTCAAACACTGTTTGACTTTTTAAACTAGTAAGAGAATGAAGGAATGCTCACTAAAGGTCCTTGCTATCTTTTCTACAAAGAATAAGCATCCAATCAGACGAGAGAGCTCCCAATCCAGATTAGAGAGGAGAAAAGAAGGAAATGAGCAAATGAAATGGAAGTTGGCCATGCTATTTATACTTGTTGGTGATCAACAAGATCAACACATGTGTTTGTGTGGCCAAGAAGCAAGAAATCCTAGCCATACAAGTGTTAGAGGCCAGCTAATTTGCTTGGAGAGGTGTTAACTTGGCTGCCACACCAAGAACTTGCAAGAACAGCCCCTAAAGTATCAAACAGATTGCAAAAATATGATTTTTGGTTGCTGGGCACGCCTTACGGACCATAAGGATATGGGCCATACGGTCCGTAAGCTACTTGCAGACCAGCAACTTTCAGAAATTGACAATTTAGTCCCTGCACTTGAGAAACTTGATTTTTGATGCATTTTTTACACGTTTAAGCCCCGTTAACCGCATTTCAAAGCTCTAAAATGAAGCTAAAGTATAGGGAACTTAAAATATGCTCAAAAATATCTCGGATGTCTGTTCGTTTGGTCGTACGGTTGCGTTGTTCGGTTAATTACTACGGAAGTCGTAACGAACGCAAAAACGATCCAAATTAAACGACGAATGGAATTTTTGCATGCCGATCACTAAAATAATAATATTTTAGTGTGTACAAAAATTTTGGATGTCCAGATTGGTCAGAACGTAAGATATGCGCGAAAATGCAAACTTACGCCATTTGACACTTTTAGTCCCTGTAAGATCAAATAAGCATATTTACACACACCGAACCACTCAAAGCTTATTTCTAAGCTATGTTTAGGTTATTTATGGTATGTTTAGCTTATGATCATGTTCCAGGCTGTACGTTGCCTTACGAATTGGCAAACTTTTGCAAGTTGACGCAAATAGTCCTTGTGATTGAATAAACTTGATTTCGCCGCACCAAACCTTCCAAAACTTATTTCTAAGTTATGTAAAGGTTATTTAAGGTATGTTAAGCCTATTTCACTATTCTGGAGTGTTTGTTGCATTAAACTGGTTATATTTACGCATTAGATTGCGTATAGCCTTCCAGAAAGCGATTTAAGGCTCGAAATCGAACAAGAATTGATATGTGCAAACGATACACATATTTACACAAATCCCAAGTATGAAATATAATATTTCATTGGTTTGGTATTTGATTGGTGGTTGAAGTGACACAGGTGTCACAGAACAAAGCAGGCGAAGATGTTTACTCGGATGGAACTGGGGTTGGGTATCATCAGGTTCCACCGCCAGTGTTAAAAAATTTCTCAAAGAAAAAGTCCGGGTTGGTTAATGATGAGACAGATGAAATTTAACTTCCAGACACAATTGATGTTACATACACTTCATCATCATCTGATGATAGTATTCAGTCTCAAGTGGTAAAAATTGTTGTTGAAAATGTTTTGAAATCTGATAGTGATTCGGTTGAGGATGATGAATGTTTTCTGGAAAAATACATTCCGAAATCAAAATCCAAAAACAACTTAGGTGATGAACCGAGTCTTGTGATGTACAAGATGGCTGGATCTGATAAGTTGTATTCGGATCAAGATTTTCCATTGGAGAATGTGAATGTGGGCAAATTGAAAAATGTTTTCAAATTGGTTGAGATTGATGTGTCTGAGATTGAAGGTTTGAAACAAGCAAAGAGGCAATTGAACTTTGAGAAAGATAAAGCTTACTATAAAAAACCTGTTGTACTACCGCGTTTTTCTAACAACAATCAAAACAGATGGTCGGGTGGTTATCAGGGTGGTAAGTACAATCAAAGAAGAAAATTTCAAAATAAAAAGTTTGTCGAGAAAAAGGTTTTTGCAAAAAGTTCAAGTTCACTTTCTGATGAAGAATCTGAGATTTTTTCAAAATCAAATGAAGATTTTTTTTTTGCAAAGAGGGCCTCACAACCTCAGACTGAAGGTACAAGTCGAGTAGTTGATACTCGAACATGCTTTAAATGCAACAAAGTTGGATATATTGCATGAAAGTGTACCAACTTGAAGCCTAAGTCTGAAGTTGTTGAGAGTCAGAAGAAGAAAGTTGATTCAAAAGGCAAAGCTCGGATGGTTGTTGAGAAAAAGATTTTAAAGAAAGAAAATGCGAAAACTGAATCTGTAAAAGAATCAGTTAAGAAAATTGAACCTGTTAAGAAGTTGGTAACCAAAAGTGACCATTTTTACAAGAAGGTTGCTACACCTCAACAAGCATGGAAGCCAAAAGTTGCAAGTTCTCTAAAACCAAAGGTTTCAGAGTCAGAAAAACAACCATCTTCGACCACACAGGTCAAAATGGATGTTCCTTTGGATCACTATGAGAAACTTGAAAAACCAGAGTCTAGTGTTTCTGAAAAGAAGAATGTTCTAAAGAAAGACCAATCATCTGGTCAACCTTCTAAAAATGATTGCTTTCTATACAAAGAGGTTGAGATTGGGTCTAAGGAAAGCTTAAAAATGAATGATAAGAATTTTCCGCCACTATACATTGCAAAAACTCACATTAGTGTCAAGTTACCCGAGTGAAAAGAGGCTTGGGTGGCTTCAAAATCTCATTAAATGTTTTTGATATGTGCAGGAGCTTCCAAGATCTATTTCACGTTGGATTATGGATAGTGGAGCTTCTCGGCACATGACGGGGAAGAAGACATTACTGTATGATGTTAGAGGATTTAATGGAGGATACGTAGGTTTTGCGGGCAATCAAGGTGGTAGAATAGTTGGAGAAGGAACGTTATGGAATGGTATTGTAACGTTTGAAAGAGTGAATTACATCGCCGAGCTGAAGAACAATCTTCTAAGTATTTCTCAAATCTGTGATCGTATGTATACAACGCACTTCACATACAAAGAATGTTTGATCTTGAAACCAGGATTTGTTGTTCCCGAAGACTAGATTATCATGAGAGCACCAAGAGTCAATGATCTGTACGTGTTGGACATGAGTGTTGCTACTACAACCACGGGTCAGGCTCATTGCTTCATGTCAAGAGCAACAGAAAAAGAATCAAAATTATGGCATCGAAAGATGGGCCATATTCACCTGCGAAAAATGAATCACTTGGTTCACAACGACTTAGTAACTGGTGTTCATTTAAAAAATTTTCATCTGGAAGGGGAGTGCATTAGCTGCATCAAAGGCAAGCAGAAGAAGAAATCACATCCTCAGAAGAAAGTCAACTCAGTCTCAAGACCATTAGAGAGACTTCACATGGATCTTTTTGGCCCAGTAAACGTCAAAAGCATAACTGGTGATCTCTACTGTCTTGTAGTAACTGATGATTATTCCAGATTTTCGTGGGTATCATTTTTGAAGACAAAAGATGAGACGTTTGAAAGTTTGATGTCGTTGTTCAGAAAAATTGAAAATGTGTACCAAAGGCGCATTAGAAGAATCAGAAGTGACAACGGTACCGAGTTTAAGAACAACAAGATGGAAGAATATTGTGATGAGAAAGGTATATTGCATGAATTTAGTGCTCCGTACACTCCGCAACAAAATGGAGTAGCAGAACGTAAGAACAAGACACTAATTGAAATGGCCAGAACAATGCTTGGTGATTCAAAGCTACCAGTAAATTTTTGGGCAGAAGCAGTGTCAGCCGCATGTTATACACTCAACCGGGTTCTCACAGTAAAGAAATTCAACAAGACGTGTTTTGAGTTGATCAATAACCGCAAACTGAACCTAAAGTATCTAGAACCGTTTGGGTCTCCCTGCACGGTTATAGACCCTAATGGTAAGTTTGGTCCAAAGAGTATCGAGGGAATATTTGTCGGTTACTCAAGTCCTTTGAAACGAGTCTTTGTTCCAAGTTTGAAGCAGATTATTGAGGCAAACAATGTTGAATGTCAAGGCTATACAATGCCACCACAGAATCCAGGCGATTCATGGCGTTTTCACTACGATACTTTGTGGGATTCGTTTGACATGGAAGAAGAACCAGAGGAAGAAGAAGAGTTCTTTGATGAATTGGATATTCTAGGAGAGTATGAGTCATCAGGAGAAAGATTTCCAGCTGAGTATTCCAGAAGTCAACGGCGAACTTCAAATGATGATGAAGCCGGTCCTAGCAATGCTGGTGAACATGATGATATTCTACAATCTTCAGAAAATGCTCCTGAAAATCAGGCGGCAGTCAATGATAATTTAGAATCTGATAATATGCCAGTATTTGATCATGGTGATTCAAATTCTGAGGGGGAGCAGATCCAGATCTTAAGTCAAACAATTCCAGTTGGTGAACACGATGTAAACCAGAATATCACGAATTTGGAAGGCGAGGTAGATGTTCCAGGCGAGGTGATGCCACGAACTCTTTCATACCATCCAGAAGAGTTGATTATTGGAGAATTGCAATCAGGCGTCCGCACAAGACGACAAATTGATCAAGGGCTTACTTGTTTTTATACAAAAGTTACTCCGTTACAAACTGAGTTTTCACTAAGTTGTTTTATTTCGCAGATTGAACCGAGAACTTATAAGGAGGCACTTACTGAAGATTCTTGGGTCAATGCTATGTATGAAGAGCTAAGCCAGTTTGAAAAGTTAGGCGTGTGGAAGTTGGTAGATTTGCCTGATGGTCACAAGAAGATAAACACCAAGTGGGTGTTCAAGTGCAAGAGAGATGATCGAGGGGTTATTATTCGTAACAAAGCTCGACTCGTAGTCCAGGGTTTTAGTCAACAGGAGGGTATAGATTTCACCGAAGTGTATGCTCCTGTTGCTAGACTAGAAGCGATCAGAATCTTCCTAGCATTTGCATCGTGGAAAAAATTTAAAGTATATCAGTTAGATGTAAAATCGGCTTTTCTTTATGGGAAGGTAAAAGAGGAGGTATATGTCGGACAGCCACCGGGTTTTACCGATCCAATCCACAAAGACAAGGTCTATTTGTTGGATAAAGCACTGTATGGTTTACACCAGGCCCCGAGAGCTTGGTACAAGACATTGTCTCAACACCTGCTAGCCAACAGCTTCATCCGTGGAAAAGTGGATGCCACTCTCTTCACCAAAGAGGTCGAGGGACATCTTCTGATAGTTTAAATATACGTGGACGACATCATATTTGGGTCAACAAATGAAAATTTGTGCAAAGATTTCAAAAGAGTTATGAAGCAGAAATTTGAAATGTCATCGATGGGTGAGATGAAATTCTTCTTAAGACTTCAAGTTGAACAACTGCCTGAGGGAATTTTCATACATCAAATGAAGTACGTTCATGATGTTATAGAGAAATTTGGGATGTCAGGAATGTCTCCGAATTCCACCCCATTAGCGACGAATCATGGGATAAACCCAGATCTCACCGGAGAAAGGGTAGATGAAACGATGTATTGTTCCATGATCGGTTCGTTGATGTATTTGACAGCTTCAAGACCCGATATTATGTATCCTACCTGCCTCGCATCACAGTTTCAGTCTACACCCAGAGCTTCGCATATGATGATTGTGAAAAGGATATTACGCTACCTGAAAGGAACTCCAACATTGGGGTTGTGGTATCCAAGAAAAGGCGATTTCATGCTCGAAGGGTATTCTGATTCTGATTTCGGATGTTGTAAAGTTAACGCTAAATCAACAACAGCGGGGTGCCAGTTTTTTGGACCAAGATTGGTTACCTGGCAATGCAAAAAGCAGATCTCTGTGGCTTCATCCACATGTGAAGCTGAGTATGTATCTACTAGCAGTTGCTGCTCTCAGATCTTGTGGATCCAGCAACAGATGTGCGACTACGGTTTGCAATTTCTTAACACCCCTATCTTTGTTGATAATGAGGCAACGATAAATATTACTAAAAATCCAGTACATCACGCTAAAACGAAACACATAGAGATTCGTCATCACTTCATTCGCGATTGTTTTGAGAAGAAGTTGATACGAATTGAGAAAATCCACACTGACGAGCAAAAAGCTGATTTACATACCAAAGCATTTGATAAAAATCGGTTTAAATATCTTTTAAAACTGAACGGTATGAAGCTTTTATCGGTGTCAGATGGGATTCTTGGCGTTGATAAAGGAGACATTGTAGATGATGTTGAGAAGCAATCTGCAATGGTTTGTCGATTTTTTACTTGTTTTGGTATTAGGGGGAGGTATTAGGGTAATATTTCAGAAAATACAAAAACATTAAAAATTTCAAAAATCTAAAAACATGAGTTATTTTCAAAATACAAAAACAATAGAAAACCAGAAAAGAGCTTGTGTAAAAAGGGAAAATGATAGTACATCAGTTTGACAGTTACAGTATGCTAAAGATATGTAAAGTTTAAAAGTCTTAAACAGTCTCACTGATGATGTGCCGATAGGTTTTTACACATTTAGTAGGTTTGTTCAGGATATAAACCTAAATCTTTAGTTACTTATTTCATGGGGAACACTACTTGGATATATAGGTAACCCCTGAAATCTTGTTTGAAAGATCCCTCTTTCTGAAATACTAGGTCTTTATACTCAGTGATATCTGGGGTATTATCCCGGGACTTCTGATAATGCGGAAGCACTGGCCTAGTCTCCGTATAATACTTTACTGCTTGCTTGAAATATAGCACCGCCCTCAATATAAAAATGATGAAGCATTGAAAAATGTTAGTCATGTACTGTTGTAAAAAAGATCCTCTAAAGGGGACACACCTTAAGTCGAAGCCGTCATCTCTCTGCTGAACGGAAGTTCTAACCTGAGCTCTCATGGCCCTCGCAAATTAACCCCTTACAGATATCATCTGTGGTATACTCACCTGTAAGACTGAATATTGGGATTTGGATACGGGAGTATATTCATGAGGTGGGACACATGAATGAGTTTAAGTCTTTAAAACACCTAATTCGTATCCTGGACAGATTGAAAATTGTGTGAGAATTTAAGTGGATCAGTATATCGACAATCTAAGTGAATTGTTTAATTCTGAGTATGTTATAAAGCTTAACGGTACTTGTGATTTGTCGTATAGCTGATATGATTCCCTAACACGCTCAGCAAAAATATTTTTGTAAATAGTTTACTTTTACTGCATTTCATTTCTGCATTTCATTTCTAGTTTAGAAACTTTATTAAAACCAAAAAGATTTTACACTTCTGCTTTATTTTTCGACAAAACCAAAGTGGAAAGCTGATATTCAGATTCAAAATTTGAAGCAGATACAAGAAGTTTCTGAGCTGGAAGATGAGTCATGAGCTTATCATTATAAACCTAAAAATTTGAAAAGTTGAAGCAAGTTCATTAATTTGAAACTTGTTAATTTTCAGAAAATGTTTGTACAAATTTTAGTGTGCTTTATCTCAGGTCAACCAAGGTCATTAAGTTGGACTTGGTAGACAAATTGAGTAATCAAGGTCATTAATTTGAACCTGAATACTTAAGTGGATTTATAAATTTTGACAAAACCAACAAATGTAGTTAAATGCTAAGTTTGGAATTGAAACTGTTATTGTCATATATCTTATATTTAGGTAGAGATTATGCAGGTAACAAGTGTGTTATTGAGAAAACAGCATAGTAAAATCCCAGCTAACTGTTAGGGGGAGTTTGAAGACTTAAAAGTCAGATACAATTCCTGAATCTACATTCAAGGGGGAGTTTGAAGGTGTTAAAGATTCAGATTCTGTGATTTATGCTAGCTGTTGATAGTAGAAGAGAAGATTGAAGGGAGCTTTACAATGACAAAACAATTTGGTAAGATAGTCAAGACCGATCAAGACTAAAGACTCGATCCTAAAGACTTTGTCAACATCCAAAGGGGAGTCTGTTGGTGCATTAAATGTCTGTTAACTTTATCTTGTATCGAGTCATGTATTTGTTAAGTTAGATCAGGGCACGGAAATCGAGAAACAGTATTTTAGGGTAATTCCGCTTGAAATGGTACATGTCATTTCAAGCGAAATCAAGAATGTTAATTCCGCTCGGAATCTAATTCCGCTCGGAATCTAATTCCGCTTGAGCATGTTCAAGCAGAATCAGATTGCCTATATATACGGAACTTGTCTGTTCATTTGAAGCGGAATTACAGTGAGTGTTTCAGAGCCGAGGTGCTGCCCGTGTGTCATTTGATCTTGTAAAAGCTCAGGAAATCAGTAATAGAAGACAATTAGAAAGTATCAAGCTGTGTTACATCAATTTCATTGATTCCGCCCTTGATTTTGATGTTGAACTCTTCAGATTGACTCATTAGGGTCACACGAAGATCCAACAATAACGCTACGATATGTAATACCATAAAAGCACTTATATATAGGAAGTACCATTGGCGTATCCACCATGCTTTTATCTTATTACACACGCCTCGTTACTTAATTCACTCACCCAAACAAACCACCAAAAATGTTATGTTTAAACCAATTGTCAAATGTTTATGTGTAAACCAAGTCTATTGTCAAATGTAAATCATGTAATGTAACAAATGTCATGTATGGTAAGTAAAAATTAACTACTCAAACCATATGTAAAAAGTGCACAAAACAAAGTATTTGAATAAATCAAAGTTATGTTTTGTAAAATAAATGCATGATTTACTGATACAAACACTTATGCGGTATGTTAAACGTATACATTTAAGCCTTGAGATTGTAGGATAACCTTAGAGTAAAGGTTATCAAAAATGTTTTCGGATTCAGTCATTCCTTACATCTAAACAAACCTAGGATATCAGGAACGGGAGTTGTCAAGTCCTATGGTACCACTACTTACTACCGAGCGGCGTAGCTAATGTTAATGAACGTATTTTAGTTCGTTAAACAAACCAAATGTTATACCAAATGTAAGCATGTTTTATGAAAACAATGTACCTAGTATGCTAAGTGAACATACAAGATAAAAATGTAAAACAATGTGTCCATATGCTGAGTAAACATATGCAACAGAAATGCAATGTAAAACAATGTGTCCATATGCTGAGTAAACATATGCAACAGAAATGAAATGTAAAACAATGTGCTAGCATGCTAAGTGAACATACATAGCAAAACATGCAAGATATCATGTACTATAAGTGTACTAATGAACATAACAAGCATATGATATAAAAACATGGAAAGCACGAAAGTAACAAGTAGGCACATGTGTTTCACCCCAAAATGTTTAAAAACAGTAAAAGAGGGGACTATGTACTCACTTGAGATTGCTCAATAGTCTTTGGATAACCACCAAGCAATGCTAGAAAGATCACGGAATCAAACGGCACCTAATATAGGTAACTACGTTAATAAACGGACCTAATCGGAGGATTGGATAGAATGAGGTTTCGTAAACCAAATGAGTGTAATAACTCATGTAATATGGTTTAACAAAACCTACATTCTAAAACGGAACCTATCCTAAGTGTTTACGACCCATTACGACTCGTTTAGGTAGCTTACGCTACTTTAACGCGTCGTTCGCGTAAAACGCATTTGGACCGCCTAACTAGTCCTATGACAAGTAATATATGCCTTAACATGTCTAATAATGTTGCCTAATCAGTTTAGATGTCAAAATTTATGTTACATAAGCTTAAAATGAATTTTGGCGTAAAAAGAGCATTTTGGTCATTTTTCCAAAGGTATATAATTTCCTATCATACGACTAAGTAGACTAAGTGACCTTAAAGTATAACCTCGGAAGGTTATTCCTTATGCAACTATGGTCACATAATGTGTTTGCTTGGATCCTAATGATCGACCAAACGGGTCGGGTTCGAAAGTCTAAGCGATTGTTTAGATCGCTTACCTTTCGACCATATGTAAGCACTAAACCTAAAGTGACTAGCTAAACATGTTAAAACATGTTTAACGAGGTTTGAAAACAAGTTTGGTATCAAAACAAAGGGTCTTGATACCTAAAAGTAGTTTGGTTGCAAAATACGCAAGAATACGCATTTTGACCGAAACTACGACTCGTCACTACGCCCAAATAACATGGTAATCAGTAGGTATAGTCACAAAGGACTATGACCATCGTGATTACGCTCACATTGCGAAGTTCAAACGAACTTCGTGTTGACCATTGACTGGTCAAAGCAGAAAGTCAAACACTGTTTGACTTTCATGCTTGAAATACATAAACAAGCATGAAGGAGACTTACAAAAGGTCCAAGCTAGGATCAAGATCAAGAAAACTCAGGTATGGAGCTTCAACAAGTGAAAACCCTAACTTAGAGCTGATCTTGAATGAAATGTGAAAAGAACCTAAATGAAGACCCATGCTATTTATAGGAAGTTAGGATGAATCGGATCATTACAAGTGTTAGGAAGGTGTAATCTTGACCCTACACTTGTGCACATGGTATTACAATACAATGGGGGCTTAAAACCAGCACAAGGGATTGAGAAATTTGCATAAATAACCCTGGAAATCAAGCCAGCTGCTGAAAACAAGTTTGCTGGAAAAGTGCTCTATCACGTGGCGCGCCAGGGAGACCTGGTTCTGGCACGTGGCTCGGGGGAGCTCAGTTCTAAGTTTCCAGAATTGTCAAAACAGGTCCCTGCATGCATAAAACTTGATTTTTGGCACGTTTAAGCCCTGTTAACCCCATTTTAAGGCTCTAAAATGAAGTTAAAGTATAGGGAACTTAAAATATGCTCAAAAATACGATCCAAATTACGCGACGAATGGTCGTACGGTCACGATATTCTGTTAATTACGACGAAACACGAACGGACGCGAAAAACGATCCAAATTACGCGACGAATGGAATTTTATCATGCCAATCACTAAAATAAAATATTTTAATGATTACATAAATTTTTGGATGTTCGGATATATTCAGAACATAAGATATGCGCGAAAATGCAAACTTATGCACTTTTTGACGCTTTTAGTCCCTGAATGAGCAAAAAGTTTATTTAGCATACCGAACCCCTCAAAGCCTATTTCTAAGATATGTGTTGGTGCATATGTCTGTCAACTTCGTCTTGTATCGGGTCTTGTAGCTAGATTAGAAAGAACAAAGCTCAACAGTCTAGAAAATAGAGTTTTAGTGAAGATTGTCTAGTTCACACGAACTGGTTAGGCTAGTTCTTACGAACTGACACTGGCCAGGTCGCATGAGTCCACTCCATGCAAACTGGGATCTCTATAAATAGCTGAGCATGGTCTCTCATTTGTAACATCGTTGATTCTGGAGCAGAGGTGCTGCCGAAGTGTCAAGTGGTCTGTAAAGCTTTCAAATCAATGTACAAGACAGTTAAAGTGTATATCAAGCTGATTCAACATCAATACGTTTGTTTCCGCCTCTCGTATTGATCAAAAACTCTTCTGATTGACTCGTTTAGGTCGAATCTCGATCCTACAAGTGGTATCAGAGCTCAGGAGGAAGAGTTCTTACCATTTCAACTTGTTTTTAATCTAAAATTCTGATTTCTACTCCTTCTTTTACAAGTTTTCATCAAATTAACCAAGATTTTACGGTTAAAATGGCTTGATTTTCACATATAATATGCAAAACACTGTTTTAACAAATCCTTGAAAGAATCAGACCTAAAATCGACCTATAACTTGATCAATTTTGTAAAAAAAATCAACCAAGAACATGTTCAGTTCGTTCGAGATAGGTCAGATCGTGTGAAACTTGGTTCCATTTCGCACGAATTGAACATAATTGGACCAGTTCGCTTGAATTGAACTTCTAATTCGCACGTAGTGGGCCTAGGTCGCACCAAATTAATCCAGTTCGCTTGAAGTTCATTCAGTTCGCTTGAACTTGAACCAATTCGCATAAAAAAGGTTAATTTCACACGATTTAATCCCAGTTCGCATCAAAACGTCCATTTCGCACGAGTTGAACCTCCAGTTCACACGAAGTGAACCCCATTTCGCACGTAGTCTAGGTCGTGTCATTGTGAACCAGTTCGTCTGAAATTAGGGTTTTAGGTCGCGTGGAAGGTTTAACCAGTCTACATGAAGTGAATTGTCAGTTCGTTTGTAATTACCAGTTCGCTTGAGATTTGATTCCAGTTCGTTTGAAAGTCTGAGTTTGTGAAATTTTTGAAACTGAAACATGGAAAACAAATTCTACAATGCATTTTCTACCCCGATCACTATGACTCAGAATGCGATGTTAGAAAATGAAATGGGCACTATGCAAAAACCGCCTAAGCTCATGAATATTGAGGAGTATAGTGGATGGGAGGAATGTTTTGAAAATTGGGTTCAAGCAAATTACTTGGATGCATGGGAATGTGTTGAATATCAATATATTAGACCGGTTAATGATAACGGAGAGCATGTTGCTATTAAAGATCTAAGTGTTGAAGAGAAAAAGAAATACAAAAGTGAAAAGATGATGGTTAGTATATTGCAGCAAGCTATTAAGGAAGAAATTTTGATTTTATTACAACACAATGGAAGTGCATATTCAATATGGAAAGAACTAAAATCGAAGTTTGTTGGAAGTGAAGACATGATCAAGAACAAAAAATCGCTTTTGAAGAAAGAGTTTGATTTGTTTCGTGGATTAAAAACTGAAAACACCAAGCAGATTATAGAAAGATATTGCAATTTGGTGGTTAACATGAAGAGATTGAACATCAAGAAAGATAAAGAAGAATGGATTGAAAAGTTGGCCGATGCGTTGCCGCAATATGTTTGGGGCACATATCTTATGATGTTGAAAAATAAACCTGAATTTTACAATCTAACGCTGATAGTAGGATCGTTTTCTGACCCAAACGAGTCGATCAGAAGAGTTTTTGCTCAATACGAGAGGCGGAAACAAACGTATTGAGGTAATTAAGCTAGATATTCACTTTAAATGTCTTTTTAATTGATATAACAAAGATTTACAGCTAGTAGACACTTCGGCAGCAGTTCGACACTGAAACCAGAAAGTTACAAATGACAAGGCATAACAGGTATTTATAGGTAGAGCTATTTCGTGCGGAATCAACTCACACGAAATAGTGATTTCATGCGGAATAGCAAAACTCATTTCGTACGAAATGGTTAAACCCATTTCGTGTGAAATAGTCTTTCTATTTCGTGCGAAATAGCCATCAATACACATTTCTTGTTTTACGTGCCCTGATCTATCTATTCTAACACAAGACTCGATACAAGACGAAGTCGACAGACATATGCACCGACAGACATATGCACCAACAGACTCCCCCTTGGATGTTGACGAAGTCTTCAGTGTCGAGTCTTCAATCTTCAGTCTTTACCAGTCTTTGCTCCTGCTAAAGTACCTGACACTGTAAGCATCCTCAATCCTTTCTCTTCTCTGTATCAACTAATCTCCCCCTTGGATGTTGATCTATCATCTTCACAATCTTTGAATCTGAATCTCGAGCTTTCTAATTCTCTTGATCAGATCTCTTGATTCCTTAAGTTCATCAGCATCGACAGTATCAAGATTGTAACCTGGCTCACATTCTGCTCAGGTTTAATCACTAGAACCTGCACACATCTCTACCTCACAATAAATTTCACAAATTTAAAATTTGACAAATTTATATACCACTTGCAGATATTAATCAATCAATAAATGATTTTACAATGTTAATCTCTAATGAACCACTTTGTAGAAATAACATTTTCCTTTTCAAACAATTTTTCATCTCAAACTGTCTCACCCTGGCTTTGCGGAAGCGTGGTTATTTTGGTGTGACTTCTTAATACCATAGCTTAATCATAACAAGCTATATGAAATAAAAACCATGCAAGATCATCCATTTAATTAAGTTTTAAAAACCAAATACAACAACATTGTCTCAACGGAAACACATCCTAACGACATAAACATTGTTCAACAAACATCAACATAACATAAACACAGTTTAAGGACTGTGACTTGTCCAGGAAAGAGTCACATTCCCTAAACCCGGATGACCTCAAAACTAGTGCAGCAGGAAAATGTGTCATACCGCGCCAGATCCTTTAATTCCCTGAAATACATGTAAGTTGAAAAATCAACAATAATGTTGAGCGAGTTCATGTGAAAGTGAGTAAATAAACCTTTGTATGTATAAAAATCCTGGTATGTAGCAAATAAGGAAAAAGAGATCACCAATGGTTTGCAAGGCCATTGATATGTGTGAAGTGCAAGTAGGGAGACTCAAACCTAGCGGATTTATGCGTTGGGCACGAAGTCACCCCGAGGTCCATTTCTAGTTTGGCCTGGGGCTGGGCTCGCTACACCCAGATAGATCTACCGCTCCTGTCCCTCGGTCCTACATGAGGATTAATGGCCCCATGTTGCTCCTACCCACTCACATGATCTAAGTAGTAAACCTCCTTACGCTAACCATACCATGTATAAAGTACTTGTAATCATAGTAACATGTATTTCACCCCCGTAGTTTAGAAAACTGAAAACAGTTAAGAGAAAAGGGGGGACATGAACTCATAGTGGTGCGTCTCTACCAAGTATGTCTCCTGATCAAGCAGCTGGGTGACGACCTACACGTACTAATTCTATTAGACGGACGGCCGTGCCTTAGCTTTATGGTTTAAGTTTTTGGGAAATAGTTAGACAACTATTTCGTGTTTACATTTAGTAAATACTTGGTAATCATTTTCCTTCCCAAGGATGGGGGATTTAATACATGTGTGTTCGAAATATATTATTAAGCCTCACTTAAAATATATTTTATTTCTATCTCCAAAATATAAATATTCTTCTCAAAAATATTATATTTTCTATTTCATAAATTTTCCCAAAATAATACCTTGACAAAATACGCGTTCAGTCATATTTCCTTAAGATGCGTAAGTTACGTTTTAATGTTCGAGTGGTAATAATAATTACCGGTGTAACTTATATATTTATCGTAGAGACGTTCGTATTATTTTGGATTCTTTAACATTCGATAGTATTATTTTTACCCTAAAAATAATACTAGTATCTTCACAAAATAATCATAAACACATATCAAGTGACTTTATGAAAAATATATACTAAACATATATTTACCAAGCTTTATTTTGTGAAACCCCACCTCCGATACATTGTAAATAAAGTCGTGGCGAAATCTATAATTTGAAAACAAGTCGAAAAGTATTTCTAACACTTATAGTGAAAATATTTCTAAGTGTTAGGTTTTCGGAAAAATTTCGCCAGAGTTTCCCCTGTAACTGGAGGTGGCCACGCTTTTAAGCGTATCATTTTCTTTTATAAATCAAACCAACAATCTTTTCATTCAATCAAAATAATGTCCAAGACAACAACTAGTAAATAAATATGTATATCGCATAAATTACATGAACTTGCGTTTTATCCAAGAATATAAAGTAAATTCCATTACTTTTAGTGGATCTTTATATAAATCAATCCGGTTTCGTAAAAACCTCGTTTTTAAAGAAATTCCATCTTTACAACTTCTTGTCAATTTTTACAAAAATAGTTATTTTGTCGAAACTTAGTGCTACACAAGTGTTTACACACTTGTGTGTTCTAAAAATCATTCTTGTTCATGTAAGATCCATTTTTAGAAAAATATGGTTTCTTTGACACTCGGTCCTTTGGAAATACCACTTGTAGATCCATAGATCTACTAGTTTTAAACACTATTTCGTAAGTAAAATCATTTTTACACAAGTTCAAGTTAGATGTGTGGTAGAGTTTCATCACCTAACCCTTGTTACACTTAAACAAGCTTTATGTCATAATCCATGATCATGACCAATCCGGGTTAAACGATGATCCGAGCTACCACAACATAGATCGGGCCTAAATAACCACACAAATCAAATACTACAAGATTTACACAACATTCAAGCTTTTAACCACCATTTTTAGCATTTTTAGTAGACTTTTTCATATCATTTTGTATGTTCATGAGTTTTAACCATCATATACCGTTTTAACCACTTTAAAATAGTTCGAGAGTGTGATTATAGTAACTTACTACTAGCTCGAGGCTAGGGAAGAAACAAGTCAAAAAATGCGTGGATAAAAGCAATAGAGTGAGGTCCTTCGCCTTCCGATTGCACCAAGCCTCCTTGTAGGTGATCCTTAACACTTGTGTGATCTTGGAATGGCTTGAACAAAATCGAAAGATGGATGGATGGTTGTTGTTGTTCTCGGCCGAGAGCCAAAGAGAGAGGGAGAGTGTGTGTGTGTTGGTGAGTTTGTTAAGTGAAGTGATTAGTGTGTTTAGGTTTGAACTTATAGACAAATAATATGATCATTACCCAATGGTCACCATGTCTAATAGATATTAGACAAGAAGATTATGAAAATCTTGGAAGTACAAAGGGGTGTCCCCCTAGGGGACGAGTTCGGTTAGGGGGGGGGGGTAAGTCTGATTCCATTTCAACCATTAGTTAGATATTAGTTAGGTTAATCTAGTTAGTTTAAGGATTAACCCGGTTACTAGTGTGTTGTGCTTCACAGTGGGTGTTAGGGTGTTCTGGGACCCTAACTGGCTCAGAAAAAGATAAATAATGTTAATGGCAAAAATTTCATGTCCCGGGTAAAGTCCGGTTGTTCGGTTGGATAGTAATCCGTTAAGGCGTTTAACAAAGCTTTAAAGTGTCGTTTATTATTTTTAGTGACACAACTTATTCCTCCAAAGTGTCGGGAATATTTTCCTCATGTTTTGACACTTTACTAGTTAACCAAATGCTGAATTTTTAATTAGAGTGCTGGATTTTGTACTTAAAGTACGTTTGAGGCACATCCGATCACTGTAATCTCATTCCTAGTGACGCAGTTTTACAACCCTTATATCCCTACACTCACCACTAGTGTAGCAAACTATCTCAGGCTCTTACAGGCCTTAGAGGCAGTATCTGCCTGGTGCTAGTTATGTCAGCACGTTCAATAGGTTATCCGTTCATTGTGCTACTGTGCTTTTGTGCATCATGTTTGTCACTAAGGTTCAGCATGCAAATAATGTAGTGACGGTAAATAGAGTATGATGCAAGTAAGTACATGTATCAGCATTCAAGTAGCAGTTTATCCACAAGTTCAAGTAAGCACAGTAATTAAGCAGTAATTAATTATTAATTAAGTCGTACGGATACCTGGTTTAGTGAGGGTTGTCACATTCTCCCCCCGTTAGAGAAATTTCGTCCCGAAATTTTAAGTTCTGCTTGTAGATGCAGGGTTCTTAGGAAAAAGGTGGGGGTACTTCTCTTTCATCCGGTCCTCACGCTCCCAGGTGTATTCAGGACCATGTCTGGCATTCCAACGAACTTTGACGAGCTTGACACTGCTCCGACGGGTCTTGTTTACTTTCCAATCCATAACCTCAATAGGTTCTTCAACGAAATGGAGCGTGTCGTCAACATGAATCTCGTCGGCAGGAATGACAACGGTATCTTGAGTTGGACTTTTCTTCAGGTTGGATACATGAAATGTATCATGAACTCCATTCAGCTCGGCAGGTAAGTCCAGCTTGTATGCTACTAGCCCAATTCTTTCCAAAATTCTGAAAGGACCAATGTAGCGCGGATTCAACTTCCCACGCTTTCCGAAGCGTGCCACACCCTTCCAGGGTGAAACTTTCAACAAAACCATATCTCCAACCTGGAACTCCAAATGTTTCCGGTTTGGATCTGCATAGGCTTTCTGCCTTTCGCGAGCTGCTTCGATGCGTTTTCGAATCTGCGCAATCTTGTCTGTCGTCTCTTGGACGATTTCGGGACCAACAAGCTGCCTATCACCTGCGTCAGCCCAGCATAGGGGTGATCGGCACTTGCGTCCGTAAAGAGATTCAAATGGCGCGGCTCCAATACTGGTGTGGTAGCTGTTGTGGTATGAAAATTCGACCAAAGGCAAATGCTTGTCCCAGCTACCACCCAAATCCATTACACATGCTCTCAGCATATCTTCTAACGTCTGAATAGTTCGCTCGCTTTGACCGTCAGTTTGCGGATGAAACGCAGTGCTCAGATTTAATTGTGAGCCAAAAGCTTCTTGGAAGGATTGCCAAATCCTTGATATGAAACGTCCATCTCTATCAGAGATGATTGAGAGGGGCACTCCTTGACGTGCGACGATCTCTCTCATGTATATTTCTGCCAGTTTGCTAGTGTTATCCTTCTCTTTGATTGGCAGAAAGTGTGCGGACTTTGTTAATCGGTCCACTATTACCCAAATAGTGTCATGACCTCTTGGCGTTCTTGGCAACTTTGTAATAAAATCCATAGAGATTTGTTCCCATTTCCACTTGGGAATCTCAGGTTGTTGCAGAAGTCCTGAAGGCTTCTGGTATTCCGCTTTCACCTTAGCACACGTTAGACATTTGCTCACATAAACAGCAACATCGCCCTTCATCCTAGGCCACCAATAGTAATCCTTGAGATCTTGGTACATCTTATCCGCTCCTTGATGGATAGAGTACCGCGATTTGTGAGCTTCATCAAAAATAACTTTCCTTAGACCTCCATACAAAGGAACCCAAATCCTTTTCTCAAAACATAACGTTCCTTCCTCGTTTGGCACCAATAGCTTCTCCATCCCACGGAGATATTCTTCTTCTAGGTTTCTTTCCTTAAGAGCTTCTTTCTGTGCGGCACGAATGCGCAAGGAAAGATCGGTTTGGATAATCATTTCTAAAGCCCTAACCCTTATGGGCTTGATCCTATCCTTTCGAATTAGGGCATCGGCGACCACATTCGCCTTCCCTGGGTGGTACTTTATCTCGCAGTCGTAATCATTCAACAACTCAACCCATCGTCTCTGCCTCATATTCAGCTCCTTCTGATTGAATATGTGTTGTAGGCTCTTGTGATCTGTGAAGATTGTACATTTTGTACCATAAAGGTTGTGTCTCCAGATCTTTAATGCAAAAACCACTGCGCCAAGTTCCAAATCATGAGTGGTATAGTTCTTTTCATGCACTTTCAATTGATGCGATGCGTAAGCAATAACCTTTTGGCGTTGCATCAACACACAACCCAATCCTTGACGTGAGGCATCACAGTATACCACGAAATCATCTGTACCTTCTGGTAGTGCTAAGATTGGCGCATTGCAGAGCTTATCCTTCAATATCTGGAACGCTTCTTCCTGTTTGATTCCCCAATCAAACTTCTTATCTTTCTGCGTGAGGAGCGTCAATGGTTGAGCGATTTTTGAAAAATCCTCAATGAATCTTCGGTAGTAACCAGCCAAACCCAAGAATTGTCGGATCTCGGTTGGCGTCTTTGGCGTTTCCCAATTCTTGATCGCTTCGATCTTGGTTGGATCAACATGGATTCCATTTCCATTAACCACGTGTCCAAGAAATTGGACTTCACGTAGCCAAAACTCGCACTTAGAGAATTTGGCATACAGCTGTTCTTTCTTCAGCAACTCCAAAATAGCTCTTAGGTGCTGTTCGTGCTCAGCCTTCGTCCTTGAATAAATCAAGATGTCGTCGATAAACACAATCACGAACTTGTCCAAGTACGGCTTGCAAACTCTATTCATCAAGTCCATAAAGACTGCAGGTGCGTTTGTCAAACCAAACGGCATAACCAGGAACTCGTAGTGTCCATAACGAGTTCTGAAGGCTGTCTTTGGGATACTCTCCTCTTGTATCCTTAACTGATGGTATCCAGATCGAAGATCGATCTTTGAGTAAAAGCTTGAACCTTGCAGTTGGTCGAATAGATCATCGATCCTTGGCAGAGGGTATCTATTCTTGATCGTCAGCTTGTTCAATTCTCTGCAGTCGATGCACATACGAAAACTACCGTCCTTCTTCTTGACAAAAAGGACCGGAGCTCCCCAAGGCGAGAAGCTTGGTCGGATAAATCCCTTGTCTAGCAACTCTTGAAGTTGTGTCGACAGTTCTTGCATCTCAGACGGGGCAAGTCTGTAAGGTGCCTTAGCCACAGGCGCGACGCCTGGAACTAAATCGATGTGAAACTCTACTTGCCTCTGAGGTGGCAGTCCAGGCAAGTCCTCTGGGAAGACTTCTGGATATTCCCTCACGACAGGGATGTCTTCGATTCTTGGTTCTGCAGCTTTCTTATCCACGATGTGCGCCAGGAAGGCAGCACATCCTTTCTGCAAACACTTCCGCGCTTTTAGGCAGCTGATAATTCTTAACGGCGTATCACGCTTTTCACCATGAACCACAATTGTTTCACCCTCTTCGGTTGGGATACGAACAACCTTTTCGTGACAAACTATCTCAGCCTTGTTGCCTGATAACCAATCCATTCCTACCACCACGTCGAAGCTTCCCAACTGGACTGGTAGTAGATCCAGAGCAAACTCACGCTCTCCCAATTCGATCACACAGCCTCTGATAACTTCCTTGGCTTCTACTAACTTTCCATTGGCCAATTCGATCGAGTACGGAATATCTAATTTACTAGCGGCTAGACCAAGCATATTCTTAAATTCTAATGACACAAAGCTATAATCGGCGCCAGTATCAAATAAAACGGATGCATAGCGTTGGTTTATAGGGAACGTACCAGTAACGACATTGGGATCCTGGCGCGCTTCCCTCGCTTCTGTCACACCTGAGCAAAGTCCGCAACAATCTTGATTCCTCACTTCATCTCTCTGTGCTTACTTGTCAAATTTCGGGACAAAATTTCTTTCAAGTTGGGGATGATGTGACAACCCGAACTATCAAGGTTAGTAACGCTCTATCTCATGACCTCTATTTCTTGTTATCACCCTCTAAGGTGTTAAAACGTTCCGTTCAATGATAACTTTGTTAAATTAAATGTTGAATGACTCGGTTAAATAACACGTTTTGGGCCGCACATATCTACACTTTAGCATAACCCGAATTACAGTATATAAAGCTTAATGGTCGGCCCAGTCTTTGTAGCCCAACATCTTTTGTGACTGGCCCACCCTCAACATATAGGATTGGTATTATATTTATGAATTGAACATATCACGTACGCAATCTCTCCCTTATCCCACAATTAATTCATAACAAACCCTACTTCTCTCAAGAGGACGTACGACTGAAGAAACCCCCCCCCCCCTCTCTAGTTCGTGATAACATCTGAGTCGAGCAGGTCCCTGGTTAGTGGTTTCATCTATCAATTTCCATAATCGTATATAGTCGATGATTAGATGGTATTGGTTTTGGTTAGTTGTGGATTGTGTTGATTGTATGTATTTGTCGTGTAACATGTGATAATCTTTTGGGAATAATGGCATTATAATATTCATGTGTGATCGATTAATAGGGGTATAGTAATAACGATTGGTGACCTTGATGCATGGTTAAGGACTGGTAGTTAGCATGTAAATAGTCAACAGTGCAGGTTAATAATTAAGTTCGCATGAGTTTGTCACGATCAGATTTTATTGACTGTATAATGGTTCGATAATGATGATTGTGATCAAGATTAGTTGAGCCCATGTTTATGTTAAACCCTATTCTGATTGTTCTATACGTGATTACGGTTAGCAAATATGTCATTATATGCTGATTAATTCTTGTATATATAATTGCAGTATGTTCGCATGAGAAATTGAATTGTGTCTAGGGATGGGTTCATAACATATACTGTTTCATTACGTGATGAGTAGGGTTAGCATAGGTATACGTCGACGGCTCGGTTGGGTGACGAAACTGGAGGGTTTTGTCACAAGGGTTTTCACCATAGAATCTTGCATGGACTTTTGTCGAATAGGGTTGTAGTGTAATCTTTGTTGATCAAGGTGATTGAGTACATGTTATAAAAACGTGATTGATGTTACTGATTTCGTGAGTCTTGTATGGTCATGTAATTGAATTGGTTGTGATATTGGGCCGCATGGACTCACGTTAATGGACTGGAGGTTTGGGATTGAAATTTATGTGTTGAGTTTCATGAGAATTGCATTATGTATGCATGTAAATTGACTTCTATTGTTGTCGTTATTTGCACATGCATTCTCAGGAAGTATATTATTGAATATATGTATGCACATGACTTTAGGAAGTTAAGGGATTTCATGATTATAGTCTTTGTGCATTGCTTGCTTAATTGTTATAAGTGCCATACGTGACAACCACTGATGTGATCTATGTGTAAACAAACAGTAAAACTGATCATTACCAAACACTCTTCTAGGTCGTGAGTATTGAACTTATTTAACGAGTAACTTGTCTAACCGAGCAAACCTAAGGTGAGTTCATTGCTCTTTCTCAAGCATGGATCCCAGGGAAGGGATAACGGGTAACGTTCCGAGGAGGAATGCATGTGTAATGGGATGTTGGTTATCGTACTCAGTTTTCTATCATTGTAAGACCACAATATCTACCGGCATGTTGCTTGTAGGGCAACGGGGGTTATTAGTTGATAGCGCTATTAGGTTTGGCACCCTCACGACGTTCGAGGAGAACGGGCGTGAACTAATTACCTTAAAACATGACCAATGCTTTGATAGAGGCATTGGGGTTGGCAATCACATATCATATGGCCATTCGGTAATCGAGTAATAACAACATCGAAACATCAAACATCATAACAATAAACAACATATCGTCTTGTAAACTGTTTTACTCACATGATTGGTAATACAACTGGGTAAACAAACACAAACCTTGAACTCACCAGCGTTGTCTGACACACTTGTTTACATGCTTGTAGGTAATCATTGAAGGAACTAGGGAACTTGCCGTCTGATGCTGCTGGAGTGGTTGTCGTCATGATAAACAATTACATTGATTGGTTTTGATACATTTACACACTGATACATTTATGCTTCCGCTCAATACTTTGGTTTTGGTTTAACTTACAAACAATACATTTCTTTCAAATGAGTATTTCAATATATTATTACTTGTGTTTGATATGATTGGTGGCTCTTTGTTGGATCGTTGCACCTCCATTAGGGACATGCCCTAGGTGGTAATTTGGGGGTGTGACAGTTTGGTATCAGAGCCACTGGTTATAGAGAACTCGGTTTCAAAATGTTTTCATAAAACCAGACTATAACCGAATTGATCCAAACGTTGACCATGACACTCAGCTTCAGATTGCAAGGTTCGTTCCTCGTTAGTTTATGCATTACATGTTTAGTAAACGTATCTGTATTTATAGCATGCACGACACGACATGGTAGATGTCATGACACATTGATAGTGTAACATAACTCTTGCATCTAGTAAATCCTAATCTCGTTGGTAGTGCATATTTTGTGGGTGGGAGAAACTTCAAACATAAGTTAAGAAGCATCGAGAGGAGCATGCAAACCGCCTTATTATCATGGGTGCACACATAATAATAACGCGTGGTGCATGCAAATCCCAATGAGGCTTAACGAGTGTAAGAGGGGTTCTTCCCTGTTTGTGTATGAACATGGTAGTTAATCGTTCCTAACGTGATAAACCTGAACACTTTTCTCGTTCTCGACTCCTAAATTAGTTCATTTCCATATATAGAAACATGAGTGGACGAGGACACGGACGTGGTAGCATCAACATGACTCAGGCTGAGTTAACAAATCTGATAAACACACGTGTGGCTGAGGCTCTGGCAGCCTACCAAGCTGGTATGAACTGTACCAACTACTTTTAATCCTGTATCGTGTACACAACTCTTACTCCTGTGTTGTATCTTCTTTCACCCAGCGCACCCGAACAACCAGCCTGCCTGTACGTTCAAGATGTTTATGGATTGTAAGCCATAGACCTTCAGCGGGACGGAAGGGGCTGTGGGACTACTGAGGTGGTTCGAGAAAGCTGAGTCAGTGTTCGCTATGTGCAACTGTCCCGTGGGGGACCGCGTGAAATATGCTACAGGCACTCTCGAGGATGGTGCCCTGACATGGTGGAATGCCCAGGTTCAGTTGTTGGGTATCGAGGCGGCGAACGCTACTACTTGGGACGACTTTAAGGAATTGATGAGGGAGGAGTACTGTCCTCGTGATGAGATACAGAAGCTAGAAAACGAGTATTACGATCTGAAACTGGTGGGATCTGAAGTTGAAGCATACGTGAAGCGGTCGTATGAGTTGGCTGACTTGTGTCCGAATTTGTCTCGACCTATGTCTCGAAGAATTGAATTATTCATCAAGGGATTACCTCCACGAGTGAAGGGTTTGGTTACTGCTGCAAACCTCAATAACTTAACTCATATTGTTCGAATGACTCACAAGATTGTTGATCAGGAGGTAGAAAGTAATTCACTACCACCACGTGTTTCTGCTACTGCTACTACTGCCGCTACTACAGCTATTACTCCTGCCACTGACGGTAAGCGTAAGTGGAATGATGTGGACAAGGTGTCCAATTCAGTACAGTCACAGAAGAAAGCAGACACCGGCAGTACTCGCAGCTTTAGCCAGTCGTCAACAGTTAATCAGAATCAGAGTTCTTATGTTGGGAAGAAGCCCCAATGCAACAAATGTGGGTTTCATCATTATGGGCAGTGTGCTCGGGTTTGTCGCAGGTGCAACAAGGTAGGCCATGAGGCCAAGGATTGTAGGGCTCCTCAGCCAAAGCAGCAGCATTAGCAGACTCAGCCGAATCAGAGACAGCAAGGGCAGCAATCTCAGCAGGGTCAGGGGTTTAGAAAAGGGTGTTATCAGTGTGGGGCTGAGGGACATATGAAGCGAGATTGCCCTCAATTGAAACAGAATACAGGTGGTAACAACACGGGGAACAATGATGGGAACAATGGGGGCAACGTGGCGCGTGGGCGTGGATTTACTATTGGAGCTGGTGAAGCACGGAACGACGGCAATGTGGTGACTGGTACGTTCTCTGTGAATGGTGTTTATGCTTCTATTTTATTTGATTCGGGTGCCGATTGGAGTTATGTGTCTACGGGGTTCAGTAGTCGTTTAGGATTGAGTCCTACGCCTCTTGTTGTTAAGCATGTAGTAGAAATAGCGAATGGTAAAACTATCGAAGCATCACATGTTCTCATGGGTTGCAAATTAGATCTCTTGGGTCAAGTATTCGACATTGACCTACTTCCTGTCACTCTCGGAAGCTTCGATGTAGTTGTTGGAATGGATTGGTTATCCAAAAATCAGGCGGAAATTCTCTGCAAGGAGAAAGTCGTTCGTATTCCCCTTGCTAGCGGTGAATCTTTATCTGTTCAAGGTCATCGTAGCGGTGCTACAGTCGGTATTATCTCAGCCATGAAAGCTCTAAGCTGTTTGCGTAAGGGCTATCCTTCCATTTTAGCCCTTGTCACTGATACCCAGACTGATGAGAGGAAACTCGAAGATCTTCCTGTTGTTCGAGAGTTTCCTGATGTTTTTCCTGAAGAGCTCCCTGGTTTACCTCCACATCGTCAGGTGGAATTTCAGATTGATCTTCAGCCAAGAGCAGCGCCGATTGCTCGTGCTCCATACCGTCTTGCACCAGGGGAGTTGCAAGAATTATCGAATCAACTTCAAGAGTTACTGGACAGGGGTTTCATTCGTCCTAGTTCATCTCCTTGGGGAGCTCCTGTATTATTTGTGAAGAAGAAGGACGGGTCTTTTCGTATGTGCATCGACTACTGCGAGCTCAACAAAGTGACGATCAAGAATCGTTATCCTCTGCCACGTATTGACGACTTGTTTGACCAGCTGCAAGGGTCAAGTTTCTATTCCAAGATTGATTTGAGGTCGGGATATCATCAGGTACGGGTTAGAGAGGAGGATGTGCCTCGAACAGCTTTTCGAATGCGGTATGGCCACTATGAGTTTTTGGTTATGTCATTTGGGATGACCAACGCACCAGCGGTCTTCATGGACCTCATGAACCGCGTGTGCAAACCGTACCTTGACGACTTCGTTATCGTTTTCATTGACGACATTTTGATCTACTCCAAGAACAAGGAAGACCACGAGCGCCATCTTCGTCTCATTTTGGAGCTCCTGAGGAAGGAGCAGTTGTACGCAAAGTTTTCTAAGTGTGACTTCTGGATTCGGGAAGTACACTTTCTCGGGCACATCGTTAACGAAATGGGTATTCATGTGGATCCTGCCAAGATCGATGCTATTCACAATTGGGCGGCACCAAAGAATCCTTCGGAGGTGCGTCAATTTCTTGGTCTTGCGGGATATTATCGTCAGTTTATTCGGGATTTTTCTAAGATTGCTCAACCCCTCACCGCCCTGACTCAAAAGAAAGTTGTTTATTCTTGGGGATCGAACCAGGAAGAAGCTTTTCAGCTCTTAAAGCAGAAATTGTGTAGCGCGCCGATTTTATCTCTACCAGAGGGTACTGAGGATTTTGTGGTTTATTGCGATGCGTCTATTCAGGGTCTCGGCTGTGTGTTGATGCAGCGAGACAAGGTGATAGCTTATGCTTCTCGACAGTTGAAGGTACACGAGAAGAACTATACGACACACGACCTGGAGTTAGGAGCCGTAGTCTTCGCGTTGAAGATTTGGAGGCATTACCTGTACGGTACCAAGTGTACCATCTATACCGATCACAGGAGTCTTCAACATATCTTTGACCAGAAGGAATTGAATATGCGGCAACGTCGTCGGATCGAGCTTTTTAATGATTATGAGTGTGCTATCAAGTACCATCCGGGTAAAGATAATGTTGTAGCTGATGCTCTTAGTCGCAAGGAACCAAAACAGAAGCGCGTTCGTGCCCTACAGCTTACTATTCACTCTGATTTACCCGCTCGGATTCGTTCAGCTCAGATTGAAGCGTTAAAGGAAGAAAATATCGAAGTTGAAGGATTACGAGGTCTACACAAGAAGAAGTTCGAGCAACGGTCTGACGATATCTACTACTTCATGGAACGGATATGGGTTCCTTCATTTGGTAATCTTCGAGAGCTTGTGATGGACGAAGCACACAAGTCACGATATTCGATTCATCCAGGGTCCGATAAGATGTACCAGGACCTCAAGGTTTTATATTGGTGGCCGAACATGAAAGCTATTATTGCCACCTACGTGGGTAAGTGTTTGACATGTGCTAGGGTCAAGGCAGAATACCAGAAACCTTCGGGTCTACTTCAGCAGCCAGAGATACCCATGTGGAAATGGGAACAGATCGCTATGGATTTTGTTACGGGATTACCTAGAACACAGGCTGGGAACGATACTATATGGGTGATTGTCGACCGTCTCACAAAGTCAGCACATTTCCTAGCAATCAAGGAGACAGATAAGTATTCGCAGCTCGCAGCAGTGTACCTTAAAGAGGTGGTTTCTAGGCACGGGGTGCCGACTTCTATTATTTCTGATCGAGATCCTCGTTTTACTTCGGAGTTATGGCAGGCTATGCATAAGATGTTCGGCTCACGTCTCGATATGAGCACAGCTTATCATCCACAAACGGATGGTCAGAGTGAGCGCACTATTCAGACACTAGAGGACATGCTGCGGGCATGTGTTATTGACTTTGGGAAAGGATGGGAGAAGCACTTGCCGTTGGTAGAGTTTTCCTACAATAACAGCTACCACACCAGTATCAAAGCGGCACCATTTGAGGCACTGTACGGGAGGAAGTGTCGTTCACCTCTCTGTTGGGCTGAGGTGGGTGATAGTCAGATCACGGGTCCTGAGATGGTACTCGAAACTTCAGATATGATTGTGAAAATCAGGGAACGTATGGCAGCTGCTCGTGACCGCCAGAAGGCCTATGCTGACGAGCGTAGCAAAGAAGTAGTGTTTGAAGTGAATGACCGCGTCATGCTGAAAGTCTCACCGTGGAAAGGGGTTGTACGCTTTGGGAAGCGTGGCAAGCTGAATCCACGTTATGTTGGGCCGTTTAAAGTCCTTGAGCGTGTCGGTAAGGTGGCTTATAGGTTGGAATTACCTACTGAGCTAGGTAATGTTCACGACGTATTTCATGTATCACAGTTAAAGAAGTGTTATGCTGACGACCCATTAGCGGTACCTTTTCAAGAGTTAAAAATCGACGACAAGTTACAGTTTGTTGAAGAACCCATCGAGATCATGGACCGTGAGGTCAAAGTGCGTAAACACAGTCGTATTCCCATCGTTAGAGTTCGTTGGAACTCAAGACGTGGACCGGAGTTCACGTGGGAGCGCGAGGATTAGATGAAGCTTAAGTATCCTCACCTCTTCCCCAAAGACAAAGCCGAGTCAAGCAAAACTGGTGAATCTCGGGACGAGATTCCTCTTCAAGTTGGGGATGATGTCACACCTGAGCAAAGTCCGCAACAATCTTGATTCCTCACTTCATCTCTCTGTGCTTACTTGTCAAATTTCGAGACGAAATTTCTTTCAAGTTGGGGATGATGTGACAACCCGAACTATCAAGGTCAGTAACGCTTTATCTCATGACCTCTATTTCTTGTTATCACCCTCTAAGGTGTTAAAACGTTCCGTTCAATGATAACTTTGTTAAATTAAATGTTGAATGACTCGGTTAAATAACACGTTTTGGGCCGCACATATCTACACTTTAGCATAACCCGAATTACAGTATATAAAGCTTAATGGTCGGCCCAGTCTTTGTAGCCCAACATCTTTTGTGACTGGCCCACCCTCAACATATAGGATTGGTATTATATTTATGAATTGAACATATCACGTACGCAATCTCTCCCTTATCCCACAATTAATTCATAACAAACCCTACTTCTCTCAAGAGGACGTACGACTGAAGAAACCCCCCCCCCTCTCTAGTTCGTGATAACATCTGAGTCGAGCAGGTCCCTGGTTAGTGGTTTCATCTATCAATTTCCATAATCGTATATAGTCGATGATTAGATGGTATTGGTTTTGGTTAGTTGTGGATTGTGTTGATTGTATGTATTTGTCGTGTAACATGTGATAATCTTTTGGGAATAATGGCATTATAATATTCATGTGTGATCGATTAATAGGGGTATAGTAATAACGATTGGTGACCTTGATGCATGGTTAAGGACTGGTAGTTAGCATGTAAATAGTCAACAGTGCAGGTTAATAATTAAGTTCGCATGAGTTTGTCACGATCAGATTTTATTGACTGTATAATGGTTCGATAATGATGATTGTGATCAAGATTAGTTGAGCCCATGTTTATGTTAAACCCTATTCTGATTGTTCTATACGTGATTACGGTTAGCAAAGATGTCATTATATGCTGATTAATTCTTGTATATATAATTGCAGTATGTTCGCATGAGAAATTGAATTGTGTCTAGGGATGGGTTCATAACATATACTGTTTCATTACGTGATGAGTAGGGTTAGCATAGGTATACGTCGACGGCTCGGTTGGGTGACGAAACTGGAGGGTTTTGTCACAAGGGTTTTCACCATAGAATCTTGCATGGACTTTTGTCGAATAGGGTTGTAGTGTAATCTTTGTTGATCAAGGTGATTGAGTACATGTTATAAAAACGTGATTGATGTTACTGATTTCGTGAGTCTTGTATGGTCATGTAATTGAATTGGTTGTGATATTGGGCCGCATGGACTCACGTTAATGGACTGGAGGTTTGGGATTGAAATTTATGTGTTGAGTTTCATGAGAATTGCATTATGTATGCATGTAAATTGACTTCTACTGTTGTCGTTATTTGCACATGCATTGTCAGGAAGTATATTATTGAATATATGTATGCACATGACTTTAGGAAGTTAAGGGATTTCATGATTATAGTCTTTGTGCATTGCTTGCTTAATTGTTATAAGTGCCATACGTGACAACCACTGATGTGATCTATGTGTAAACAAACTGTAAAACTGATCATTACCAAACACTCTTCTAGGTCGTGAGTATTGAACTTATTTAACGAGTAACTTGTCTAACCGAGCAAACCTAAGGTGAGTTCATTGCTCTTTCTCAAGCATGGATCCCAGGGAAGGGATAACGGGTAACGTTCCGAGGAGGAGTGCATGTGTAATGGGATGTTGGTTATCGTACTCAGTTTTCTATCATTGTAAGACCACAATATCTACCGGCACGTTGCTTGTAGGGCAACGGGGGTTATTAGTTGATAGCGCTATTAGGTTTGGCACCCTCACGACGTTCGAGGAGAACGGGCGTGAACTAATTACCTTAAAACATGACCAATGCTTTGATAGAGGCATTGGGGTTGGCAATCACATATCATATGGCCATTCGGTAATCGAGTAATAACAACATCGAAACATCAAACATCATAACAATAAACAACATATCGTCTTGTAAACTGTTTTACTCACATGATTGGTAATACAACTGGGTAAACAAACACAAACCTTGAACTCACCAGCGTAGTCTGACACACTTGTTTACATGCTTGTAGGTAATCATTGAAGGAACTAGGGAACTTGCCGTCTGATGCTGCTGGAGTGGTTGTGGTCATGATAAACAATTACATTGATTGGTTTTGATACATTTACACACTGATACATTTATGCTTCCGCTCAATACTTTGGTTTTGGTTTAACTTATAAACAATACATTTCTTTCAAATGAGTATTTCAATATATTATTACTTGTGTTTGATATGATTGGTGGCTCTTTGTTGGATCGTTGCACCTCCATTAGGGACATGCCCTAGGTGGTAATTTGGGGGTGTGACAGCTTCGATATTAAACACTCTTCCACGGGCTTGGTTTAACTCTGGGCAGTTCCTCTTGTAGTGCCCAAGATCACCACAGTTGAAGCATCCGGGTCTTTGCCCATTTCCACCAGCTTGATTATTCCTCTGGTTACGATTCACAGCGCCCGCTTGGTTAGCATTGTTGCCTCGATTTCCATTACCTCCATTGTTTCCTTGTGGGCGATTTCCATTCCCACCCCGGTTATTATTTATGTTTCCAAATCCTCCCTGGCCTCCCTGGCCAGCAGTGGCCCAACAAGAATCCTTCAAGTGGCCAGGTTTTCCACATGCTTCGCATACTTTCACAATACAATGGCCAGAATGGTGTCGTTGGCAGGTATTACACTTGGGCTGGGTGCCTATATATCCTTTTCCTTTCTTTCTACTACCAGCTGTAACCTGAGCTGGCATGCTTGTTTCTCCTTTCTTGACAACACCACTGGTGCCTTGCTTGAAGTTCGAGAACTTCCGCTTGTTACCTCCTGATGACTCGACGTGAGTCTCTTTCTTCTTAGGCTCAGCATCATCGAACTTGTTCAGGCGAATAGCCTCCTCAGTGAGAGCCACGCTCAAATCAATCGCCTCAGTAATTGTCGCAGGCTTGGAGGAGGTCACCATGCTTATGATTTGAGGAGCTAATCCCCAAATAAAACGTTCAATCCGCTTGAACTCTGGAGTGACCATATAGGGTACCACATGTGATAAGTCATGAAACCTCTGAACGTATTCTGCGATCTTAGGACCTTCCATTTTCAAATGCCAGAACTCAGTTTCCAATCTTTGGATTTCCGCGCGAGAGCAGTACTTTTTGCGCATAAGTTCCTTCAGTTCGGTCCAGGTAAGTGCGTAGGAAGCAACTTCACCAAGTGTCTGTACTTGCAAACTCCACCAAGATAGGGCTCCATCCAAGAATAGCCCAGAGATGTAGGTGACTTGCTGGTCTGGTGCACTTTTGCTCATGCGAAGAACAGATTCAGTTTTCTCAGCCCAACGAACAAAGGCGACAGCACCTCCAGTGCCATCAAAGTTGACAGGCTTGCAGTCTAGAAACTGCTTGTAGGTGCACCCTGCACATACATTATAACATGTGAATGGCATTAGCATCCTTGCTAGAGATATCCAATTAGGTCATGGTATGTCTTAATGACTTGGTATTACCATGAGGTGGGTTGTTGTTGCCAGTGTTGCCAGAGTTACTTCCACTCGTCCCTCCTTGAGAGGCGGCGTATTGCGCGATGGCAGCAGCGATGATTTGCTGGAGTTCTGCCTGATTGGTAGGCATTTGCGGTTGTTGACGTCTTGGCGGCATCTTCTAAAAGATGGGTTTACGTCGGTCAGGCCATAGTAAAGATCCCATGTTATAATACGTACGCTTTATTATATTAGTAATAGTACATAACATCTCATGTTACCAATATACCATTCACATAACATCCCATGTCACAAACATCAATCACACAACATCCCATGTCACAAACATCAATCACACAACATCCCATGTCATAAAATATAATAACCAAATCAAGCATCAAATATGATGAGAATACTGCGATTGCCATATATCGAGACCACATAGTAAGTGTACAAGTACATCACCCTAGTCCAAGAACTATATCAAATCAGTGTCAATACTTCCCATATACGTGATCAACAAAAGTCAGAATCAAAATGTAGTCTCCAAAAATGCTGTGCAGTCAAAAGCATTCGCCGTCTTCTCACCAATGTCTACCCATACGGTACTGAAGAGCTCTACACAGATGGCGGTGGAGGAGGGGGAAAGTGAGTGTAGAACAAACGACGCAACTGGAGCCAGTCCTCCTCCATGGCTCTCTGGGTACGCAACCAAGAAGCAACCTGCTGCTCAAGTGCCAAAAGGCGTGCAGCATAGTCAGGTAACAATGGTCGAGAGTGCTGTGAAGAAACAGGGTGGGTCTGACCCTAACACTAGCACGGCGGTGGCTGAGCTCTCTCAAGCTCCTAAATACGCCGTGTGAGCGCCTCCTGCTGGACAACAAACGACATCAGAACGTCCTCAATAGAATACCCCATATGGAAAGGATGGTAGGGGTCGGTCGGTGGCATAACAGAAGGTGACGTCCAGAGAAACGGCTCGCTGGATGGATCAAAAGGTGCCACATGAAATGGTGGAACAGGGGGTAAAACAGGTGAAAACTGTGGTATAACGGGAACAGACGTCGGCACATGTCCAAAGGGATGGGCCGAAGAACCCTCTCCAGGTCGTGCTGGAGGTGTAAACTGAGGGAATGTAAAAGAGGTATCAACGTGACGGGTATCAGTGATCTGAGGGGGAATAGGTGGAACCTCATCATCAGCAGGAATCCACCCATGCTGGGCGTGCTCATCTCGTGGGTCCATCTATGCCCCAAAAAGTGCACGATCAAACTGAACAGGCATAGGATCATGGTGGGGTGCAACAAGAGGGTCAACAGGTGCATCAGCAATAGGTGGGGGATCAACATGATCAACAGCAACGACATGATCGCCCTCCAACAACGGGGCATCCACAGGGTGATCATCAATAGGTGGGTCAGCAATCACAAGCTCAATAATGGGTGCGCCAGCATGAACTGGGTCATGCTCAAACGCAGGGTCTAGAGCGGCTACCTGCTCAGGGGCCATGACAGGCTCGGAATCATCAAAGGCCATCTCAAAATCAAACTCAGGGTCGATGGGATCAACTGGGTCAACTGGGTCGACCGGATCCTCCATAGGCTGATCCATGGGTATAAACTCTATATCCTGATCTGGGTCGAATCCTGGGGGAAAAACAGGATCGGAATCCTCCTCAACATCGTGGTCAAAAGCAAAGCTAGGAGCAGGGGTAACAGAAGATGCTCTATCTGGATCTGAATCATGAGAGAAGCGCTGCGCACTCTGAGTGTGTGAATGTCACACCCCGAAATTATCAGAGCTGGCGTGACTGGACTGGTATCTTCATTGCACAGCGGAAGCAAATAAGCTAAGTCTTTTAGAAAATGAACGCCCACTAAGTACTCGACTCCACATGGTTCTCCTATTCCAACCGTGCCTTGTCTTAGAAAAGTAACCTGAGAAAGAAGCATGCGAAAAATCAACATAAAGTTGAGCGAGTCCATAGTTTGTTTGTAAAAGATTTGAAATAAATCTTTTGAGTTGTGAAAGATTTGAAATAAATCTTTGGAATAACCGGTTTTTGAAATAGTATTGAGAAAATGAATTTAAAAATCATTTTCTTGCCAAGTTATAAGGAAAACGTTGTGTTTGTAACACGTTATGTTCATAAAACCATGTATTTGTAAAGCCTTGTATTTGTAATGTTCGCATAACCGTCAATGCCCACCCTGACTTTGACTCCATACCCGCATAATGCTTTGAATTTGTATAAAACATGGTAGTTAATTTGTATGAACAAGAAGTTTCCGTAAGTATGAAATCCCTGGTATGTAGCAGATAAGGAAAAAGAGATCACCAATGGTTTGCAAGGCCATTGATATGTGTGAAGTGCAAGTAGGAAGACTCAAACCTAGCAAATTTCGCGTTGGGCACAAAGTCACCCCAAGGTCCGTACTGTTGGACCTGGAGTTGGGCTCGCTACACCTAGATAGATCTACCGCTTACGTCCCTCGGTCCTACAATGAGGATTAATGGCCTCCAGTTCCCGCCTACCCACTCACATGATCTGTACGTTCTAACCCTCCTTACGCTAACCATACCATGTATAAAAATCCCTAGTCACCCTGACCAGATCCCTGGTCACCCTGACCAGATTCCTGGTCACCCTGACCAGATCCCTGGTCACCCTGACCAGAAATCATTCATTTTTCGAAAATAAGCATTTGTTTTGTAAAAACCGGTATGTTTAATATAACCTTTCGTAAATCATTTGCGTTCCTCGAAATCCCTTCGTAATATGATTTAGAAATACGAGTTTTGCCTTTGTTCAAAACTTTGCTTGTTTTTGCAAAACGTGCATGTCTTTCCACCCCGAAAACATTTATAAAAAATGTAAAGTCGTAAAAAGTGGGGTTATGAACTCACCTGAATATTCTTGTGCAAAGCGAGCTAATTACGACCTCGTGATGTCGTTTCCAAAATGAGACTCGCTAGCGTGCATTCTACAATATTCCTAACACTGAATATCTAATAAGTTTCTAAATAAACGTAGTAACTAACTACGTGTCACCGAGCTCTACCGAATCGTTAATCGAACGATTCAACGGTAAGTTGTTAACTTAATGGAAAAAAATTAAGTTATACGTGTCAAGTCTCGTTTAATGTCAGTAGTAATTTAATAAGTCTTGAAAAGACTTAGTTTCCGAGAGACTTAAAGTGAATAAATATTTATATAAAAAAATATAAATATATCGTTGTAAGTGTGTTAGTAGTCTCGAGTAGTCATACGTGTATAAAAGGATATTTCTATGAAAATATCATATAGCAAACTCGTATCATATATCGTGTTTCGTATGAAAATAATACATAATAACTTGTATTATATATATCACGTCTTGTGTATATTTGCCGAAAATATACGTATATGCCGTTTAGGCGGATAAAATAAATATGAAGAGTTATATTTATTTTATAAAGAAATCGTCGAGTTGTTATGTTTGAAAATAAATATAAACCATATTTATCTTTGTAAAAGATTTCGCGTTGTACGACTTTTAGAATAAATATATAACTATATTTATTTTAGTAACACAATTGTAGTGTCGTTTGAAATACGAAATAAGTATATGAGCTATATTTATTTTGTAAAAGTATTCGTGTTGACGACGTTCGAAATAAATATAACCTTATATTTATTTGGAAAAACGTTTGGAACTATCAAGGTTTGAAGTATTATAAACTCGAATTCCTTTAAGCGTCGTTTTTGAGATATAATACGTGTCGTGTTTAAGGGTTTTTCTCGAAAACCGGGCAGAGTTTCCTCTATTTTTGGACACCCTCGACAACACAAGTTGTCGTTTTATTTTCAAAAATTCAACACAATATAATCAAGATTCAACTATATGCAAACTTTGTCAAATATATAACGAATGTAATTTATAATCAGTCGGTTCGAGCTCGTTTGTCACGTAAGTAAATAAAAGTATACGAATAATGAAATGAATTTGCGCCGTAAAATCTTTACCACTCTACGTGTCGAAATGTTAACTGAGCTGACCGGCTGACCGAGTCAACCGGGTTGGCTGTGTTGAGACTCAAACTCGCCATGAAGCTGCTATTGACCGAACCCGGACTGAGTTGACTGTTTGACCACGTTTGACCGGCTTTGACTGTCGAACCGAAACCCGATCCGTGTGAACCGATAACCGAGCAGAGCTCCGAAATAAAAAAACCCGAATCATAACGGTAACACTACCAACACCAACTTCCATTCTAACAAAGAATTTAACATCAGACATGGAAATGGGAACGAACTGCTCAAAACAAGACGAAGTTGAACCAAACGGAACCGAAGCGGAACTGACCTGAACCGAACATCCTGACTTAATGTACTGCACCGAGAACCGAAATGAAGCTGAACCAGTCCCGAACCCAACTCAAACCAGGACCCGTCGTGAATCCAGCTAAAACCCGAACCACACCTGCTGACTGAGACTCGAACCCGCTAATCGTGATCCCGAATTCGAACCCAACGACGAAACCCGATGGTCAATAACAAAGACCGTCGGTCCTTGCCATGAACCACCGGTCTGAGACTCGAACCACCCGTCCGAGACTCAACCGCCGCTCACCATCACCGATTCTCTCTCTCCTCTTCGTTCTCTCTCTTCCGTCTTCCCCTGCTCGTCACCGTCGTCGCACCACCGGTCAAAAGAACTGACCGGCGGTCCTAGTCTTTGACCGTCGGTCCTCCCTCTCTCTCTTGCCTTCAGTCTCTCTTTCTTCGCCGTTGCACCACCACCGGACCGTGGTGGTGGTCGTTGAATCTGTAACACAGGGGGGGTCTTGCTTGTCGAGGAGGATCACCGGCATCAGTGCCGGTTAACCAGCCGGCACCTCCGGCTCTGCCGCCGATGATGATGAGTGAAGGAGGGGGGGGTATCGGCTGCTTGTTTGAAAGAATGATAGTGGGTTTGTGTGTGTTTGTAGGTAATATCGAGAGGGAGAGAGTAAATGTGAGAGATGGATAGGATTTGTGTGTGTATAGTCTGCACATTTGAAGAATAGGGATATGGGTTTTATACACATTTAGTTGGGTAATGACTAATGTTATTATCTTATGTCTAGTGTGTAAAGATCCATAGAGATTTTTGTAAATCTTGCAAGGATTTTGTATAGATTTCATTGAGATTTTATAAGGATTTGATGAGATTTTGCAAATCTTTTGTAAAGATTTGGCAATATATTGTAGATTTAGTCAGGATTTTATCGAGATTCTATTGAGATTCTATAGGATTTTATAAGATTTTGATAGCCAAAAATCTCTATGTGTAGGTTTAGGCTTGTGGGTGTTGGGCTTGGACCCAGGGCCCACAAGCTCAATCCCCGTGTATAAGTGGCCCGTAAATCCTACGAGACCCGTTGTCAAAACCCTGAACTCCGTTTAACGTCAAGAATTAAAATACACAAAAATATGGTCGGTAGTTGTTGTTTGCGCGTCCGTTCGTCGAATACGGTAATAATCACGAAAAATTGTATTGTTGTCGTCTTTAATCCGTTTTTCGATCCGGTTTCAACTGTAGTCACAAAAATTTAATTACGAAGCTAAAATATATCGTAAAAATTTAATATTTGTCGGCGTCGTCAGTATCTCATACAGTATCAGTTCGTTGTCGCGTAACATTCAGCAGATTTTCCCGTAAACCACCGTTTGCGAACTGTTAAGTCGTATAGACGTTCCTAGGCACTCCAAAGGCCTAATTGAGTTAATTCGCGCTGTAAACACTATTTATTATCGCGTTAATCACTTGTTAATCACGTAATTAAGAGCCGTAAATCACGGGTTGTCACAGTGAAGGTGCGGAGGCCACAGACTCGAAGGAGTCTGGGACCGGAGAGTGAGCAGGTGACTCCTCAGCTGGAGCATCTGCGAGTAACAAAAGTCCACCGTCAGCTAGAAGGGCCTCGCCCTCAACATCGTCCTCCAGGGGCTCATCATCAAATAGATCGACGTCGTCGTCAACGTCGGTGTCGAGGGGCATATCGTAAGCAGGATAAGAAGCCAAAGGTATGGGAGCAGGGATCTCTACAAGCGGTAGGTCCCCGGCCAAAGGGCCATCAGCGAGCTCATCAGCACCATCAGGTAACGCAAAGGGCTAAAAGTCATCCTCGTCTGTGCTAGTAACGTCGGATGTGTGAACCTCGCGCTCTGAAGACTCTAGGTCGTCTGATACTATAGGTCTAGGGCCTGTGGTGTCTGAATCACATACGCACAAACATGACGTATGGCACTGGTGATTCATGATGTCTGTAACATAAACACAAATGTGCACAAATAATCAATCATACAATCAGATAAGCACATTAGTCACCAAGTAAGCAATCAAATAATTATCCTAGTCCCACTAGCCTCCCAGCCTCCCAGCCTCCCAGACTGATCTTCCTAGTCCCACTAGCCTCCCAGCCTCTCATACTGCTCTTCCTAGTCCCACTAGCCAATCCTCCTAGTCCCACTAGCCAATTCTCCTAGTCCCACTAGCCAATCCTCCTAGTCCCACTAGCCAATTACCTCGGTCTCCTAGACTGAGCCTCAGCCTCCCAGACTGAGCCTATAATAAAAAAATAAAAAGTGCTCAACATTTGTTTGGAAAAACGTTTTGGATCTGGACTTAAGTGGTATGCAATAAAAATGTTTTCGTGAGAGCCCTAGTGATCATAGTCTAGACTCGAGAAGGAATCCTAGTTCGCTATGATCAGAGCTCTGATACCAAGCTGTCACACCCTGGCTTTGCGGAAGCGTGGTTATTTTGGTGTGACTTCTTAATACCATAGCTTAATCATAACAAGCTATATGAAATAAAAACCATGCAAGATCATCCATTTAATTAAGTTTTAAAAACCAAATACAACAACATTGTCTCAACGGAAACACATCCTAACGACATAAACATTGTTCAACAAACATCAACATAACATAAACACAGTTTAAGGACTGTGACTTGTCCAGGAAAGAGTCACATTCCCTAAACCCGGATGACCTCGAAACTAGTGCAGCAGGAAAACGTGTCATACCGCGCCAGATCCTTTAATTCCCTGAAATACATGTAAGTTGAAAAATCAACAATAATGTTGAGCGAGTTCATGTGAAAGTGAGTAAATAAACCTTTGTATGTATAAAAATCCTGGTATGTAGCAAATAAGGAAAAAGAGATCACCAATGGTTTGCAAGGCCATTGATATGTGTGAAGTGCAAGTAGGGAGACTCAAACCTAGCGGATTTATGCGTTGGGCACGAAGTCACCCCGAGGTCCGTTTCTAGTTTGGCCTGGGGCTGGGCTCGCTACACCCAGATAGATCTACCGCTCCTGTCCCTCGGTCCTACATGAGGATTAATGGCCCCATGTTGCTCCTACCCACTCACATGATCTAAGTAGTAAACCTCCTTACGCTAACCATACCATGTATAAAGTACTTGTAATCATAGTAACATGTATTTCACCCCCGTAGTTTAGAAAACTGAAAACAGTTAAGAGAAAAGGGGGGACATGAACTCACAGTGGTGCGTCTCTACCAAGTATGTCTCCTGATCAAGCAGCTGGGTGACGACCTACACGTACTAATTCTATTAGACGGACGGCCGTGCCTTAGCTTTATGGTTTAAGTTTTTGGGAAATAGTTAGACAACTATTTCGTGTTTACATTTAGTAAATACTTGGTAATCATTTTCCTTCCCAAGGATGGGGGATTTAATACATGTGTGTTCGAAATATATTATTAAGCCTCACTTAAAATATATTTTATTTCTATCTCCAAAATATAAATATTCTTCTCAAAAATATTATATTTTCTATTTCATAAATTTTCCCAAAATAATACCTTGACAAAATACGCGTTCAGTCATATTTCCTTAAGATGCGTAAGTTACGTTTTAATGTTCGAGTGGTAATAATAATTACCGGTGTAACTTATATATTTATCGTAGAGACGTTCGTATTATTTTGGATTCTTTAACATTCGATAGTATTATTTTACCCTAAAAATAATACTAGTATCTTCACAAAATAATCATAAACACATATCAAGTGACTTTATGAAAAATATATACTAAACATATATTTACCAAGCTTTATTTTGTGAAATCCCACCTCCGATACTTTGTAAATAAAGTCGTGGCGAAATCTATAATTTGAAAACAAGTCGAAAAGTATTTCTAACACTTATAGTGAAAATATTTCTAAGTGTTAGGTTTTTGGAAAAATTTCGCCAGAGTTTCCCCTGTAACTGGAGGTGGCCACGCTTTTAAGCGTATCATTTTCTTTTATAAATCAAACCAACAATCTTTTCATTCAATCAAAACAATGTCCAAGACAACAACTAGTAAATAAATATGTATATCGCATAAATTTCATGAACTTGCGTTTTATCCAAGAATATAAAGTAAATTCCATTACTTTTAGTGGATCTTTATATAAATCAATCCGGTTTCGTAAAAACCTTGTTTTTAAAGAAATTCCATCTTTACAACTTCTTGTCAATTTTTACAAAAATAGTTATTTTGTCGAAACTTAGTGCTACACAAGTGTTTACACACTTGTGTGTTCTAAAAATCATTCTTGTTCATGTAAGATCCATTTTTAGAAAAATATGGTTTCTTTGACACTCGGTCCTTTGGAAATACCGCTTGTAGATCCGTAGATCTACTAGTTTTAAACACTATTTCGTAAGTAAAATCATTTTTACACAAGTTCAAGTTAGATGTGTGGTAGAGTTTCATCACTTAACCCTTGTTACACTTAAACAAGCTTTATGTCATAATCCATGATCATGACCAATCCGGGTTAAACGATGATCCGAGCTACCACAACATAGATCGGGCCTAAATAACCACACAAATCAAATACTACAAGATTTACACAACATTCAAGCTTTTAACCACCATTTTTAGCATTTTTAGTAGACTTTTTCATATCATTTTGTATGTTCATGAGTTTTAACCATCATATACCGTTTTAACCACTTTAAAATAGTTCGAGAGTGTGATTATAGTAACTTACTACTAGCTCGAGGCTAGGGAAGAAACAAGTCGAAAAATGTGTGGATAAAAGCAATAGAGTGAGGTCCTTCGCCTTCCGATTGCACCAAGCCTCCTTGTAGGTGATCCTTAACACTTGTGTGATCTTGGAATGGCTTGAACAAAATCGAAAGATGGATGGATGGTTGTTGTTGTTCTCGGCCGAGAGCCAAAGAGAGAGGGAGAGTGTGTGTGTTGGTGAGTTTGTTAAGTGAAGTGATTAGTGTGTTTAGGTTTAAACTTATAGACAAATAATATGATCATTACCCAATGGTTACCATGTCTAATAGATATTAGACAAGAAGATTATGAAAATCTTGGAAGTACAAAAGGGTGTCCCCCTAGGGGACGAGTTCGGTTAGGGGGGGGGGGTAAGTCCGATTCCATTTCAACCATTAGTTAGATATTAGTTAGGTTAATCTAGTTAGTTTAAGGATTAACCCGGTTACTAGTGTGTTGTGCTTCACAGTGGGTGTTAGGGTGTTCTGGGACCCTAACTGGCTCAGAAAAAGATAAATAATGTTAATGGCAAAATTTTCATGTCCCGGGTAAAGTCCGGTTGTTCGGTTGGATAGTAATCCGTTAAGGCGTTTAACAAAGCTTTAAAGTGTCGTTTATTATTTTTAGTGACACAACTTATTCCTCCAAAGTGTCGGGAATATTTTCCTCATGTTTTGACACTTTACTAGTTAACCAAATGCTGAATTTTTAATTAGAGTGCTGGATTTTGTACTTAAAGTACGTTTTAGGCACATCCGATCACTGTAATCTCATTCCTAGTGACGCAGTTTTACAACCCTTATATCCCTACACTCACCACTAGTGTAGCAAACTATCTCAGGCTCTTACAGGCCTTAGAGGCAGTATCTGCCTGGTGCTAGTTATGTCAGCACGTTCAATAGGTTATCCGTTCATTGTGCTACTGTGCTTTTGTGCATCATGTTTGTCACTAAGGTTCAGCATGCAAATAATGTAGTGACGGTAAATAGAGTATGATGCAAGTAAGTACATGTATCAGCATTCAAGTAGCAGTTTATCCCCAAGTTCAAGTAAGCACAGTAATTAAGCAGTAATTAATTATTAATTAAGTCGTACGGATACCTGGTTTAGTGAGGGTTGTCACACAAACAAACTCTCCCAAACTTATTGTTCATCATGTTTAGCACTTGGAATTTTGAAAATCAGCTTTTCAACATCAGTTGTCGAAAATAATGATGAAATAAAATATTTTTGGATTTTCAAAACTTTATGCTAAAACACAATAAAATCTTTTTGGATTTTTTTTTAATGAAAAGCAGTGAAGAAATATTTACATGCAATATTTTTTGTGAGTTTGTGTAAGAGGATCATATCAGTTTATGAGACAAATCACTAACACCGTTAAGCTTTAAACATTTTAAGTTCTAAACGATTCACTTAGATTGTCAGTATACTGATCCACTTAAATTTTCACACAAAGTTCAACTATTTCGAGATACGAAATTAGTGTTTTAAGCACTTAAACTTATTCGCGTGTCCCACCTCAGAATATACTCCCGTATCCAGACTTCTATATTCAGTCTTACAGGTGAATGTACACTAATGATATCTGTAAACGGGTAATGCGAGACCATGAGAGCTCAGGTTAGAACTTCCGTTCAGACAAAGAGATGATGGCTCGTCTTTCGGTGTGTCCCGTTTGGGGATCTTTTCTTCAACAGCACATGATTAGCATTTTTCAATGTTTCATCATTTTTATGCTGAGGGCTGGCTTTAAAGATTAAAGCTTATGCAAAGTATTATACGAGGACTAGGCTATTGCTCCCGCAAAATCAGAAGTCCTGGTATAATACCCCAGATATCATCACGCACAAAGACCTAATATGTCAGAAATAGAAAGTCTTTTAAACAAGATTTCGGGGGTTACCCATATATCCGAGAGATATTCCCCACGAGATAAGTAAGTAATGATATTTAGGTTTATATCTCGAAAACAATCTACTAAATGTGTAAAAACCTACTGGCACATCGACAGTGAGATCGTTTATCACATTTTTGACTTTACAATTCTTTAGCATGCTGTGATAGTCCACTGATGTACTATCATTTCCTCTTTTTCACAACAAAACTCATTTTCAATTTTTCGATGTTTTTGGCTTTTTGAATTTTCAATATGTTTTTGGATTTTTCAAATTTTCGAAATTTTCTAAAAATTTTACTCCCCCTAAAATCAAAATATGTTTCAATTTTGATTTTCTAGGAAAAATTCGAAAACAAACTGTACAAATAAAGTGACAACTGTTGTGAATTGCTTCAATTCGCCATTCACTTTGGCATAAACAATCAGAACTCCCCCTGACAACAAACTATTTTCCCATTATGATTTCAAAACACTTAAGTTTGTTTTAATCAAAATGGTTTTTCCGAAAAATAAGTTTTGTTGAAATTCATAAACCACTTGTAGGTTAGGGGATCAACTCATCATTTTGTTTTATCAACCACTTGTATGTGGATTACATCAAGTTTAATTTAATGACCTTGATTAACCACTTGTATGAACAAACACTTTAATGTTCACTTCAACAATACCACTTGTAAGTTGAAAGATGACAATTTTGAGTTTTATCACTTGTAGGCTTTTCAAACAAACATTTTCAAGAATGATGCCGATTCCTGCTCCACGATTACCAACTTGGGAGCTCCGGCAAGTCAGGATTTTACATATGAAAAACTGACATCCAAGCCTGACCAAACTTGGATGTAACCTCCTCAACTTCATTCAGGGTCTGAACATTCCTTTTTTCTTCATAAAAATCTTTTACCCCTTTTGCCTTACCATCAACCATTTTCTCAAAAAAATGCTTCACTTTCCCATTAAACGTTTTCTCGACATCAAATTCCTTCTTTTCAGAATAGAATTGATTCAAGATCTCAACTTTTCCAACTTTTGATTTTAAATTTTCAGCCCGCAATGGTGGAAAATTAACATCATCCATTGACGGTACTGAATTTTCATTCTTAACCTCAACTTGTGGCTCCTCTGACTTTGACGAGTCAGATTCATCGCCAGATTTTACATCTGATTTCTTAATAACCCAAGTTTGGTTGTCAAGATTTCCCCTTCGTTTGTAAAACCTTTTTGAACATTCACCAATTTCATATGTTGAGTTTTTGAAAACTTTGAACTTTTCAGTTGGTGGTTCGGTTTTATCAACAACTTTTTCTTTGAGTTTAGAAATAACTTCCTGTTTTGTTTTGGTTGCCATTGGATAATTCCAGGCAATGTGACCAACTTCTTGACAACGATAACAGGTTCTTGTCTCCCTTTTCTGATTAGCTCCATTCTTTGCAAACTTTTTCTTTTATGCAAGAAATGTCTTGTTTGATTGCTTCCAGAATGAGCTCTTTGCTTCTTCCTCAGAACTTGTCCCTGAAACAAATTTTGTTTTCGGTTTAAAATTTTTCATATTTTTATGATTTTCTACATCAAAACCCAATCCTTTCTTTTTGAAATTACTGTTATGGTTTGGATTCTTTTGAAAACCTGAACCAGAACCGTAACCTTTTTTCTTGTTCAATCTTTTGCTGAACTCTTGAAGTGTATTTTTTAGGTTTTTCAGTAAGATTTACATCTATTATTTCAGAAATATTAATTTCTATTAATTTGAAAACCTTTTTAATCTTTTCAATTTGAACACTTCTTATTGGAAATTCTTTATCAGAATATAATTTGTCTGAATCATTCAAAGTATATGCAACTTCAAATGTTTCATTATTCAAATTAGATTTTGATAATAGGAATTCTTTATTGTAAACCCGTTTGACTGACGACTTTGGATTGTCAACTGATGATGAATTTGAACTTCCTGACTCAGACTTTGACTCTGACTCCTCATCCTTATCCAACACCTGATCGACAACTTTCTTTATTAACTCAAACTCATGATCAGTGTCAGATGATGTGAACGTAATGTCAATATTTTCTGGTAACTCATCAGTTGTTTTGGACTTTAACTTTATATTGATTGCCTTTTTGACTTGCTCCTCATTTGGTTTTCTGGGAGAATAACCTTCCCAGATCAGAGGCGGACACTTGTTATAACTGACACTTTGTTTCTTACCAGTATCCTTTTCTTCGGTCTTCTTTTCATCCTGAAATGCTTCAAAACCTGCAACAGTTGGATAAATTCGATCAATCAAATAATCAGAACTAGAATAACTTTGCAGTAATCGTCTGATTCTTTCATTCTCTATTTTTTTAGTTTCCAACTCTTGTTTCAACTTTGCTCACTCTTCAATGTAATGATTGATAGCCTTCTGCTTAGACATCATCACCGCATTCATCATTACCAATGTATCTTCTCTTTCTGAATTTGTCTTTCGCAGACTATTCACCATTCTGTTCAACACATCATATGACTCTTTCACATAGTTTAAATCAAACAACAATTTTTCCTTCATCTTGTCAAGCTCACTATACTTCTCATCCTTTTCTTCACATTGTTTGCAAGATTCCAAACATTTTAAACACGGTTTTGTAACCTCAATGACTTTTTCAACTTCAACAACCTTTTCAACTTCCACAACCTTCTCAATTTCAACCTCCTTCTCCACTTCAACTAGTTTTTCATCAACTGTAACTTCTTCATTTTGTTCAACCTTCTCTACCTGAGCATCCTTTTCGCATTTTTCCTTTTTCTGTTCTTTTGCTGCTCATTTCTCTTTCAGCTTCTACAGTCTATCTGAAAAATAAAATTTAAAACTTTCAGGGGATAATTGAGATTTTCCAATGTTTATATGCATTTCTTCTTCATCATCACTGTTATCAGTTGATGAATCATCAAAAACTTGTGTCTTTTCTGAACTTTCTTCTGAATACACAGACTCTGCATCTTGTCTTTTCTCAACATTAGCAAACATGCCCATCCATTCCTTCATCAAATCCGGTTCTTGAACTATCTGTGCAATAAATGCTCCTAACTTTGAATTAGGTGGAACATATTTGTCCCAACTAAAACCTTCTGCCACTTTCTCATCATCTTGATCAATTATGCCATAATAAGCTTTCTTATTTGACTCTTCGATCGCCTTCTTCTTTCCATCTTCAATAACATTTGATGATGATGGTTGTTGAGCAACTTGTTGGTATATAGCTTTTCGATAGTATTCATTATTCCCGAACGGATTCTTAGCTCCACTTGCTTCCCGATTAGTACATTCCCTCTTGAAATGTCCTTTTTCCCTGCATCGAAAACAAGTAACTTTAGATTTATCAAAACCTAAAGTAGACACATTAGCATCACGAAAATAATCTCTTCCTGTAATTATCTTAAATTTCTCAGCTATCCTCAACACACTTGCTAAACACCACTTAATATCCATAAGTTCCATTTCCTCAGCATCAATCTGATCGTAATCCTCTTTTGTCAGCATAGGATTCCCGATCCTTCCAGCAACCAAACCCTCATATGATTCTAACACTGTAGCAAGCAATGCCATATGACTTTTAGCGACTTCTTCAGAAAAACTTTGACCATTCTGAAGTTGCAACGCAATGTTGCATTGTATCACATAACCATTTCCATTGTTTGAGCCCTGAGACTGATAGCTTGAGTTTGAAACCTTCGGACTAACATTCGAGTATGAAGAAAATCCACTGCTACTGTTCGGGTTTTGATTAACTGGTCCAGATGAGTTTTCTGCGCTGAAAGCAATTTGGACTTTCGGACTTGCTTCAACATTCTGAACACCTCCTTTGAAGTACATCTTGACATCCTGTTGACCACTAGGATTATTCATTCTCGCGATCTTTTGTTGTTCAAGATCTTGTCCTTCAATCTTTTCAATAAACTGGGAAATTGTCAACTTATCATATTCTCCAGTATTCTTTAAGATCATCAGATATGTACCCCATTCTTTCTGAGGTAGAGCATCAGCTAATTTGTCAACCCATTATTCACGATCTTTGTTGATATCTAACAGTGACATTGATCGCCCTAAATGACAATATCTTTCAATCAACATCTTTGTTGTTTCACTCGGTAAACTGGTAAACAAGTCAAACTCTTTCTTTAATAGTGATTTCTTGCTCCTGATCATCTTCTCACTACCCTCAAATTTAACTCGAAGTGCTTCCCAAATTGAACGTGAAGTGTTATCATGTTGAAGTAATACGAAGATGTCTTCTTTCACAGCTTGCTGTAACAGACTGATCATCATCTTTTCTGCTTTGTACATGTCTCGTTCTTTGTCTGACAACTCAGAAATCATTTTGTTAACACCCAAATCTGTACGAGGTTTAACATACTTCTTCTCTATACACTCCCAAGATCTCAAATGATTTGCTTGAACCCAATTTTCAAACCGATCTTTCCAACCATAGTACTCTTCAATTCCCATTAGCTTTGGGGGTTTTTGCAAAGTTCTTGTTTCATTTTCCATGTTTACACTCTGAGCAATGGTAACTGGAGTACTCGGGGCAGTAGCAAACGCGTTATAAAACTCTTTTTCCATGATTCGGTTCTCAAAAATTCACAAACACAATTTTCAAACGAAATGACAACTCAAACGAAAAGCCTTTTGAAAAGAAATGACTGATTCGTGCGAAATAACTGGTTTCGTACGAAATAGATGATTTCGTACGAAATAGCTGAATTTTCAAGCGAAATGAAGTGATTTCGTACGAAATGGGTAAAAACCTTCCAATTCATGCGAAATGAACCAAACTGAGATGATTTCGTGCGAAATGAACCGGTAAATGCTATTCCGTGTGAAATGAAAGATTCATTTCGTGCGAAATACTGCTGATGTCATCATATCGGCCAAGTTTTTGTCAAATTGATCAGGTTTTAGGTTGATTTTAGGTCCAATTCTTTCAAGGCTTTGTTAAAACAGTGTTGCGCGTATAATGTGTGAAATTCAATCCATTTTAACCATGAAATCTTGTTAAGTTTGAAAAAGAAAGTGTAGAAATCATAATTTTGAGCTGAATCAGTAAGAACTCTTCCTCCTGAGCTCTGATACCAATTATAGGATCGTTTTCTGACCCAAACGAGTCGATCAAGAGAGTTTTTGCTCAATACGAGAGGCGGAAACAAACGTATTGAGGTAATTCAGCTAGATATTCACTTTAAATGTCTTTTTGATTGATATAACAAAGATTTACAGCGAGTAGACACTTCGGCAGCATTTCGACACTGAAACCGGAAAGTTACAAATGACAAGGCATAACAGGTATTTATAGGCAGAGCTATTTCGTGCGGAATCAACTCACACGAAATAGTGATTTCGTGCGGAATAGCAAAACTCATTTCGTACGAAATGGTTAAACCTATTTCGTGTGAAATAGTCTTTCTATTTCGTGAGAAATAGCCATCAATACACATTTCTTGTTTTACGTGCCCTGATCTATCTATTCTAACACAAGACTTGATACAAGACGAAGTCGACAGACATATGCACCAACACTGAGCACGTTTATTGAACAACTTGAAGCTCAAGAGATGGAACAACGAAAGATGGCGAGAATGAAAGACTTTAATGGTGAGCAAGACATTGGTCTGTATTACAAAGGAGGTACTAGTGATAAGACCAATATTGCACCAAAGATTGAAACTGCTTTCAATGCAAAAACTTCTTCTGGAAGGTCATCTCGGGAATCAAACAACAATAATGAATTCTCTTCATATCCATCATTTGATCCAAATTTTTCAGCAACCAAGAATGGCAAAGTACTACAATGCAGTATTGCTTTAAATCTTGAGAATGGTCAGAATTTCTCGGAAGAAGTTGCCAAAGGTCATATGTCTTTGTTGGTGACTGTGTTAGAATCTTATGAGAGTTTAGTTGCAGGAAGGATCGGAAATCCAATGTTGACAAAAGAGGATTACGATCAGATTGATGTTGAGGAGATGGAGTTAATGGATATAAAGTGGTGTTTGGCTAGTGTGTTGAGAAGAGCTGAGAAGTTTAAACAGATTACGGGAAGAGATGATTTTCGTGATGCTAATGTTTCTACTTTAGGTTTTGATAAATCTAAAGTTACTTGTTTTTGTTGCAGGGAGAAAGGGCATTTCAAGCGAGAATGCACAAACCGTGAAACAAGTGGAGCTCAAAATCCTTTCGGAAACAATGATTATTATCGGAAAGCAATTTATCATCAAGTTGCTCAACAGCAGCATCAACAACAATCGCCACAAACTTCACATGCTAGGAAAGAGATTGAAGAATCAAAGAAAGCTTATCTAGTTAATCAAGATGATAAAATATCGCCAAAAGGATTTAACTGGGACAAATATATTTCAACTGAAAGTAAAGCATGTTTGACAGATCAAGATGATGAAAGGCTTCCAAAAGGTTTCAGTTGGGATGATTATGATCCTAACAGAACTTCAGATCATAAAGCTTTTGTTGCTCAAATCTTTGATGATTCAACTGCTGAGGAAGTAAAAAGGGCTTCAAGAAAAACACCAATTGTTGAAGATAGTGGTGATGATTATTATGAAAGAAAAATGAAAGAGCACATAAAAAGAATGCAAGCTGAAAAAGTTGACAGTGAGGATGAAGATGTTCGAGTAATAAAAAGGCAGGTTAAAAAACAAGATGACAGTGATGATGAAGCTATCCGAGTGATAAAGAAGCAGGTCAAAGAAATTCCAGCTTTCAAGATTGAAAAGGAAGCTGATGCAGAAAAGGTGTCTGAGAAATGTGAAAATTGTGAGACTATGAAAAAGCACAACAACAAGTTGATTCATAACATGAACAGATTGAAAGAATCGTATGATGTTTTAAACAAAGCCATGAATCAATATAACGAGTCAAGCAGTGAACAAGCAACAGCTATGACGACACTCAATGGAGCGTTCATGACAAAGCAGAAAGTCGTCAATAACTACATTGAGAGATGTGCTGAGCTTGAACAAAAATTGGAAACTCAGAGAATAGAAACTGAGAGAGTAAACAGGTTATTGAAAAGTTATTCATGTTCTTCTTATGTGATTGACAGGATTTACCCGACAGTGGAAGGCATGAAAGCGTTTAAAGAAGAGAAACCTGAAGAAAAGAATTCTGGTAAGAAACAAAGTGTCAGTTATAACAAGTGTCCGCCTCCGCTTGAAAATGGATATTCTCCACGAAATCCTAATTCAGAAAGAATCAAAAAGGCAACCAACTTAAAGTGGGAATCTGAACCTTCAGATAACTTGCCAGACAACATCGATGTCACTTTCACATCGTCTGACACTGATCATGAGTCTGAGTTAATAAAGAAAGTGGTCGATCAGGTGTTGGATAAAGATGAAACCGAGGAGTCAGAGTCAAAATCAACGTCAAAGTCTGACACGTCAAGTCCAAAAGTCGAAAAGGGCAAACGGGTTTATAATAAAGAATTTTTGTTATCACAAAATAATTTGAATGACGAAACATTCAAAGTAGCATACACTTTGAATGATTCTGACAAATTATATTCTGATGAAGAATATCCAATAAGAGGTGTTAAAACTGAAATGATCAACAAGGTTTTCAAACTAACAGAAATTAATATTTCTGAAATAAAATATTTAAATCTTACTGAAAAACCTAAAAAGTACACCTCAAGAGTTCAACAAAGGTTAAACAAGAAAAAAGGTTACAGTTTTGGTTCGAGTTTTCAAAAGAAACCAAACCATAACAGTAATTTCAAAAAGAAAGGTCTAGGTTTTATTCCACCAGAAAATCATAAAAATGAGAAAACTTATAAACCAAAAACTATATTTGTTTCAGGGTCAAGTTCAGAAGAAGAGGAAAAGAGCTCATTCTGGAAGCAATCGAACAAAGAATTCCTTGCTAAGAAGCAAGAGGGAATGGAGAATGAAGCTGCTCAGAAGAAGAAGGAGACAAGAACCTGTTTTCAATGTCAAAAAGTTGGTCACATTGCCTTGAACTGTCCAAAGGCAATCAACATAAAATAGGGAGTCTTTGAGAAACTGAAAGAAAAAATGGTTGATAATGAACCACCAACCGAACAATTTATAGTGTTCAAAAATTCAAAATTTGAGGTTGGTGAGTGTTCAAAAAAGTTTTACAAAAGAAAAGTGAAGCTTAACAACCAAAAGTGGGTTGTTAAGAAATCAGAAAACAGTTCTAGCAATGATTCTGATTCGTCAAAATCAGAGGAGCTATTTTCTGGTGATGAATCTGACTCGTCAAAGTCAGAGGAGCCACAAGTTGAGCTAAAAAGTTAAAATTCTGTTCCGCCAATGGATGATGTTAACTTTTCACCATTGCGGACTGAAAATTTTAAACAAAAAGTTGGAAAAGTTGAGATTTCAAATCAATTTTTTTCTGAAAAGAAAGAATTTGATGTTGAAAAAGCCTTTAACCCCAAAGTTCAAAATATTTTTGGAAAAATGGTTGACGGGATGGTCAAAGGGGTAAAGGAATTTTATGAAAAGAAAAAGAAAGGTAAGAAACCGAGTGACGATGACTCAGAAACTCTCAAGGACCATCAGGCTTGGGAGAATCTCTATGAATAAAAATCCTGACTTGCCGGAGCTCCCAAGTTGGTAATCGTGGAGCATGAATCGGCATCTTTCTTAAAAATTCAAAATTGTCATATTTCAACTTACAAGTGGTATTGGTTGATAAGAACCTACAAGTGGTTAAAGAAATAAGGGGTTTTCATTCACAAGTGGTTAATCAAGGTCATTAAGTTGAACTTGATTTAACTTTCATACAAAATGATTGAAAGAACAAAAAGATGAGTTTATCCGCGATCTCACAAATGAAATCAACAAAACTAATTTTGCGGAAAAACCATTTTGATTAAAACAAACTTAAGTGTTTTGAAATCATAATGGGAAAATAGTTTGTTCTCAGGGGGAGTTCTGATTGTTTATGCCAAGTGAATGGAGAATTGAAGCAATTCATATCGGTTTGTCAAATTTTCTTTAAATGGTTTTAAATTTTAGGGGGAGTAAGAAATTTCAGAAAATCCAAAAACATTAGAAAATTTGAAAAAGCCAAAAACATGATAAAAATCAAAATGAGTTTTGTTGTGAAAAAGAGGAAATGATAGTACATCAGTGGACTATCACAGCACGTTAAAGAATTGGAAAGTCAAATGGGATAAACGGTCTCACTGATGATATGCCAGTAGGTTTTTATACATTTAGTAGATTGTTTTTTAGATATAAACCTAAATATCGAATAACTTACTTATATCGTGGGGAACATCTCTCGGATATATGGGTAACCCCCGAAATCTTGTTTAAAGGGCTTTCTATTTCTGACATACTAGGTCTTTGTGCGTGATGATATCTGGGTATTATACCAGGACTTCTGATTTTGCGGAAGCAATAGCCTATTCCTCGTATAATACTCTGCAATGCTTTAATCTTGAAAGCCCACCCTCAGCATAAAAAATGATGAAACACTGAAAAATGATAATCATGTGCTGTTGAAGAAAAGATCCCCAAACGGGACACACCGAAAGACGAGCCATCATCTCTCTGATTGAACAGAAGTTCTAGCCTGAGCTCTCATGGTCTCGCATTTACCCGTTTACAGATATCATTAGTGTACATTCACCTGTAAGACTGAATATAGAAGTCTGGATACTTGAGTATATTCTGAGGTGGGACACGCGAATAAGTTTAAGTGCTTAAAACACTAATTCTCGTATCTCAAAAAAATTGAACTTTGTGTGAAAATTTAAGTGGATCAGTCAGTATACTGACAATCTACGTGAATCGTTTAGAACTTAAAATGTTTAAAGCTTAACGGTGTTCGTGATTTGTCTCAAAAACTGATATGATCCTCTTACACAAACTCACAAAAGTATTGTCTGTAAATATTTCTTTACTGTTTTTCATTAAAAACAAAAATCCAAAAAGATTGTATTTTAGCATAATATTTTGAAAAAAAAAAGATTTTATTTCATCTTATTTTCGACAACTAATGTTGGAAAGCTGATTTTCAAAATTCCAAGTGCTAAACATGATGAACAACAGGTTTGGGAGAGTTTGTTTAAAAAAAATGGTATTCTTACAAGTGATCATCAGAGATTATAAATGTAAAATTATTTTGGATGATATCTACAAGTGATGGTTTGAGATTGTTTTTACAAGTGGTAAGCAAAGATTAATATTGTTATAAATAAAAATCTTACTTTTAGGTAGAGTTTGTGCAGGTAGAAGCAGCTAGGTTTCAACTCCTAAGGATATGCAGATTCAAGCTAGGTTCCAGATCCTGTTGCTACGGAGAGCCAGGAAACGTTCATGAACCTGTGAAAGCTGCAAAGCGTGATGAGCAGAGTTTGAGCCAGGTTTCTGATTCAAAGCCTGTAGATTGTGAATTCCAGACTGCGATCCCAGCTTATCGAAAGGGGGAGTCTGAAGACATTAAAGCCAGAAGCTGCTGATGCTGAAAAAGGATAGAGCCAAGGTTGAGATTCTGGAAGAGAAGATAAAGAGAGATTGAGGATGCTTACATTGTTAGATACTTTGGAAAGAGCGAGTAGACTGATCAAGACTGAAGACTTGTCATGCTGAAGACTCTTACCGAAGACTTCGTCAACATCCAAGGGGGAGTCTGTTGGTGCATATGTCTGTCGACTTCGTCTTGTATCGGGTCTTGTAGCTAGATTAGAAAGAACAAAGCTCAACAGTCTAGAAAATAGAGTTTTAGTGAAGATTGTCCAGTTCGTACGAACTGGTTAGGCCAGTTCATACGAACTGACACTGGCCAGGTCGCATGAGTCCACTCCATGCGAACTGGGATCTCTATAAATAGCTGAGCGTGGTCTCTCATTTGTAACATTGCTGATTCCGGAGCAGAGGTGCTACCGAAGTGTCAAGTGGTCTGTAAAGCTTTCAAATCAATATACAAGACAGTTAAAGTGTATATCAAGCTGATTCAACATCAATACGTTTGTTTCCGCCTCTCGTATTGATCAAAAACTCTTCTGATCGACTCGTTTAGGTCGAATCTCGATCCTACACTATGTAAAGGATATTTAGGGTATGTTTAACTTATGGTCATGTTCCGGATTGTCATTTACAGTATGAATCGGCATACTTTCGCAGTTTGTCGAAATTAGTCCCTGTAAGCGAATAAACTTGATTTTGTCATACCAAAGCCTTCAAAACTTATTTCTAAGTTATGTAAATGTTATTTAAGGTATGTTAAGCATAAATTGATGTTCCAGAGTATTTTTTGCGTTAAACTGGTTACGTTTACGCATCGGTTTGCGTATAACTCTCTAGAAATTGATATAGAGTTTGAAATTAAACAAAAATCAAAATATGCAAAATGTCAAACATAAACAAACAAACAAACATTGGGATCAAATAACATTGTTTCATTGATAACTGAACTGTTTACAATGATTACAAGCACAGGTGTCACAACCGATGTCTGAAAGCTGAGTTTCAAAATCTAAGTATGCTGATCGTGTTTCTAAAAATAAACAAGTTCATTAATTTGAAACTTGAAGTTTTTAAAAATGAAAAATCAAAAACAGTTTGTGAAATCTCCAAGGTCATTAATTTGGACTTGGATGATTACTTGATAAAAGTTTTGGATGCTTTAAACTGTCAAATTTATAAATCTGGTTGATAGGGGGAGAATGCCAGGTTATATTTCCTGAGAAAATCTATATATTGTCAAACTCAGTTGTGTCTAAGGGCCAGGTAATCGGTTTTGGGAGATATAAAGAGGTTAAAATTGTTATATGTGAGCTAGGTTCTCGATTAGAGAATATTTGTAGCCAGGTCATCGATTTTGGAAAAATAAAACATTTTTTCTGTTAAATATATAATCCAGATTTATGTGAACAAACGATGTCCTGTGTAGTCACATATTTGAAATGCTCCAGCTTATTCATTGTTATATGTCTAGAGCTAAGTGATTGATCCTTAGATAGTCAAATATCTTATAATGGTTTGAGAGTTTTGCAGATGAAAGTTCCAGACTACGATCCTGAGAGCAGAACTTAAGGGGGAGTCTGAAGACGAGTTTGCGATCAAAGAGCCAGGTGTCTATCATGGAGAAACTTATGGAGCTTGTAGAGTCAGCTGACGATCCTAGTAGCTAAAAGCGCGGAAGCTTAAAGCAAGGGGGAGCCTGAAGGAGGAGTCAAAAGAAAGGGGGAGCAGCTGAAGCTGAAAACAAATTCACAGGGATTCTGTTAGAGATTGGGGAGTCTATATTGCTGATTATGTCAACATTTCTAAAGACTCAGTAAGAGATTGAAAGGTACGAGATTGACTACAGCAATATCCAAGGGGGAGTCTGTGAGTGCAGTATGTCTATCGCTTGCGTCAATCACAAAACATAGCTAGAACGAATGATTCAAGACTGGTACAACATTGAAGAAATCAAGATTTGAAGAAAAGGCAGCCATGTTGTTCTTGTTCGAACCTGCAACACTATATATAGGTGTCTTGTGTTAGTTCATTTACATCTTTTGGGTAACTTTGAGGCGAAGCTCTGCCCGTTTGTTTTCACGGTTTAAACATTGTCAAATCAGTAAAGAAAAACAGTTATATTTACATCATAGTGTCTGATCCACACACGTATATGGATTCCGCACATCATACGTGTTAGTACGCACTCAACGGAGAAGGAATCGTTCACGATCCAAAATTCACACCTCTCGATGTATATCCTTGAGCATCACCCTGAACCCCACGTCTCTATCATCGCACTCTATATTACTAACAACACAAAGCTCATGAACGGAAGTTGAAGGCATCCGCATCAGGTTTCTGGAAACCTGCTCTCTTGTGAACAGGCCAACGTGCAGTCCATCAAAACATCTCTTCAGCTCTTGAAGAGTAGCCCTATCCTCATACACCTGTTCCTCAATTTGACTGACAAAGCGTTGCTTTAAATCATCAGACTCTGCAGAAGTGTATGACACCATTTTAACTTATATATTACTCAAGTGATGTGAAAGAATGATATCTTTGTAGCAAAACGTAATGAAAAACAAGTGAAGTAGCAATGAGTTTATATAGTGAGATATATAACAGCCCAAGAAGTCATATTTAAACTCATTATACATTTAATAATCTAATCAAGAAAAACGTGTAGATTTAATATAAACATATAAATTTATATTTCAAAACAACAGCCTTTTAATGCAAAAACATTTTCAAACCCCAGCTTTTATGGGAAAACTATAACATTAAATATCAAGAAACCCAAGGGACAAATTTTAAAGCTTCTAAGAAAAAAAACAGGCTATCATAATTACAATTAACCTCTTCATTTACCATATAGACGCATTTTAAACACTATAAAAGACCGATAATTAGTTTGATTCAAAACATCAACAAATTGTCTTACAAATCACTGTTTGTCAAAAACAAATCAAAATCAGCAAATCCAACAAAAATCTAGATGGCAAACAGATGCTTCTACCACTGGTCAGACACCAGCGATGTTAAAACACAATTCTCGATGTGGTTACTCAAAGAAAAAAGATCAGATGAAGAACTAAACAGAAAATTCGGCATAATCAGTGACACTAATTACAACAAAACCTGGAACAGCATAGCATTGCTTGATGAAGTCCTCCACTCTCCTCCATCAGATTTCCAGAAGAATGCAGAAGAGTTTCGGACACAACTACTAAAACAGGATCAGAAAATCTGCGACATGCTAACCGATCTGAAAAACAAAAAAAAGAATGAAATCACATGGAGAAAGGCGAGAGTCTACGAAAGCCTAGCAAGTGTTAACTGTAGTGTGTAATAGTTTATGCATATTTCAGTAAATTTTTATCTTTCTATGTATATTTATTTAATTTAATACTATCAATATGCATATTAACATATTCTAAAATGTGACTGTTAATAAAAATATCAACATTATCAACACTTGTTTCTTCATAATCAAATTAAATTAGTATAACTACAGTTAACAAAAATAAGCCACAAACCTAAAATGCAACTCTCCCATCAAAGAAGGTAGCACATATAACTTTTCACGATGTTGCAACAATCTATACTTTCTATAAAAGGAGAAATCTGAGTGACATAAGAAAAGCTGAATTGGCATTTAACGATGTTGGAACAATGCAACTCTCCCATCAAAGAAGGTAGCACATACAACTTTTCACGATGTTGCAACAATGATATTGCAACATCGATGTTGAAACGTTGATGTGTGATGGGAAGCTTCATTGGAACGACAATATTGGAACAATGATACTGGAATGATAATGTGTAAACAGAATCAACAAATGTTCGAACAAATAACTGTAATCGGAGATTAACCGGCTGAATCATGAGAGCTATGCATTTGAGAGAGAGAGAGATATGCTCGCAGATATGAGTGAGAGAGATGAGTTGAAATTTGAATGTGGAGCTAGATTCATATATGTTCTTTATATGGTTCGAATATATGGTTTGAATTTTGAATTTTGAATCTGGCCAGAGGTTTGCTTTTGTTATGAAGAGGAGAGGTTTGAATTATGAATGAAGAGCAGAGGTTTTAATTTTGAATGAAGTGTAGAGGTTTGACTTTTAAATGAAGGGCAGAGGTTTGAAATTAAAATGTATTTTAAATTAAGCTTTATGATAAAATAATGACAAAAGAAAAGCATTGTTGGACAGCCTCTCTGGCTGCCACATCAGCTTTTCTTATGTCACTGGGATTTCTCCTTTTATAGAAAGTATAGATTATTTCTATTTTAAAACTATATAAATCAATTAAATTTAATTACATAAATTTAAAAGATAAAAAAACATAAATTTACAAAACTACATAAAATTTAAAAATAAAAAAATTACATAAACTTTAATTTTCATCTTTGTCTTCGTCAGGGTTGTCTCGTGGAACGCTCCAAATGCGTTCAACCAAATCCACTCGAAGATTGTGATGTGTTGTATTATTTTTAATTTCATTCAAGTTCGCTTCTTTTTCTTCGTCACTTAATTCTTCGGTGCTTGGTTGACTCGTCTTCTCGTAATACTCGCAAATTGCGCGTCTATCATCCTCCAAAATCATGTTATGCAAAATAACGCACACGTACATCACATTTCAAATTCTAGGTTTTTCCATAATTCTACACGGCACTTTCAAAATGTGTCATCTTGATTGCAAAACACCAAACGCTCGTTCGACGTCCTTTCGTGCTGCCAGCCAACGATGAGGAAGATGAAGATGAAGAATTTGAGCCTTCCATTTTTATAAATTTTGTAAACAATGGGAGAAAATATGTGGATGAGATGAGAATAATTGGGTGATTGAGTGTAGTTTTTATAAATTTGATGTGAAATGTGGAAGTATATATAGGGGTTTTTTTTAAAAAAAAAATCTTTTTAGGGTCAAACTAGCCGTTAAATGCGTAGTTTCAAACAACCAATCAACAAAGTCCACGTCGTTGTATGTTGGACCTCCACGCCGGTGGCAAGGGCGTAGGACAGAAGGGGCGGGGGGGGTTGGGTCCGACCCCCCGAATCCAAACTTTTCGCTCAGTAGTGTGCCGTATGTAGTTTTCATATAAAATTTTTTAGGTATATACGTTTTCGACCCCCCGCTTTTATAATTTTTTTAGGTATATACGTTTTCGACCCCCGGTCGGAAATCTCAAGTTTCGCCACTTGCCGGTGGAGAATTCGTGTCACAATGTCGAGCAGAAAGTGGGAGGACCAGGGCCGGCCCGCTAGTGTAATTGGGCTAGGCGACAGCTTAGGGCCTCCGAAAACATATGGCCTCCAAAATTAAAAAAAATCCATATTTATAAAAAAAAAAAGAATATTACATTTACGGTGATATTTGTTAACATTAATACAGGTGTAGTCTGGTGGTAAGAACAAGATTTGGTTTTTGTAGAGGGCTGGGTTCGAATCCCACCTGCTACTCATTTTCAAAATTATTAATCACCTCACTCACTCTTTTAATAAAGGGTTATAAATGCATCTTTTTAATCACCTCTCCTAATTTAATAAGCTATAATATTTTGTCCACACAATTTTTAACATGATACGTCCATGTAAAATTTTATTAAAAAAATCGTTTCTAACTAATAACAATAGTATACTTAAAATAAGTAGAATGTTTTAATTCCTTTCACACATAATGCAAGTTGTTATTTGTTACGTTAAACTCTTTTGACCAACTTAGATTTAATTTATGTATTAGATGTTGGAAATTTGTGAAAATAGCATTTTTCACAAATATAGGAAAATGTTTTTTTCCTATTTTGGACTAAAAATAAATATAAGAAAATGAGTGGGTTTTATATATTTATTTGTGGGTTTGTGTTCTATGTTGGAAGAGCTTCGCAACAAACTAAACCACGTCCAAAACGGAGCTAAGATGAATGAGATATTGATGCTCAAAGTTTGGTGTTTGAAACTTGAATGCTGGAAAAAAGTGGGAAAGTGGCACCTTGTCCCACATATGAGGAGAGATGAAACTTAAAGAAGGTATTTAAGTGGGAACTCTCCATCCTTAATGTTTCATGGAAGCACACACTAAGTGTACTCGTGAAGGGTGCAGAGCACCCTAACCCGCACTCGCACACGCGCGCGCGTGCGCGTGGCGAGGGCGATGAGGCCCAATGTGGCGCACTTTGCACTTCGCACTTCTCACCATTTGAGATCCGCCTTTGTATTTTTGATCGCGTGCGCGTGGTGGAGCACAAGGGCTGCAAGAACCAGGTGGATGGTGACGTGGCATGCAGGCGCATGAGTACGAGGCGCGTGACCCTGGTGGGTCCACGCAAAGTGGCGCATGACGCGGCAAGTCTAGCACATCCGTGCGTGAGTACACATGGCAAGTAGGCGCGCGGTTGCGGGCATGGAGCATGGGCACCGATGTGACGTGTGCGGCGCACCAAAGTGAGCCAATACGACGCGACTATGTGGCGTGCTCGTATAGGCTCACAGGTGACGTGGCGCACGCGCGCATGGAACTGAGCCAGTGTGGCACACGAGCGCATGGAAGTGAGCCAAAATGGCGCACACACGCATGAGCGTGCAGACTTGTGTGCGTGCACCAGTGTGCCTTGCGCGCGCGCGCAGAAGCTTCCAGCAGTTAATACTAGTGCAGTTACATTTCAACATTTGAAACTGATGAGTTAATGTTTTTGACTGAAAATTAAATGACGAATTAAAGTGCATTGAAGATGTTTAATGTAGTTTAATTCTCCCATTTAAATCTTTTTCAGTTTCGAGTTCAGACCTGCTGTATAAATAGGGAGGTTCCTGCAGCAGAATAAACACACCGAAATCACTCAGCTGATAAACAATCTTCTCTGAATTTTCTTCTTCTTCTTCTTTAAGCATTCAAGGTACACCTTCGGGTTGGAGTCAAGATTGGCAGTGCAACTGCTTCGGGCTGTTGTATCCTGGAAACAAACGTGTTCTCTTAGGAGACACGAAATTTGTTTTAAGGGACCCGTGTCTAACACGATCCTCAGCCAAGAACTGTTTTTCGTTTGCAAAATCCGTTCTTGTTTTTCATTTATTTCAGTTGAATTTGTAAAGTACTTGCTTATCAAGCACAACAAGTATTTTATGTTGCAGATCGTGTTGACAAAGGATGGAAAGTTGTGATCAAGACAACGCCTAGAGATTCTTATGACTTGAATGAACAAACATGTCTTGAGAATGTGGAAACACATTTGCAGAGTGACACATCTACGGGTCCTCAACTTGATGAAAATATGAATTTTGAATTGGTTAGAAGGGGTTTAAATGGGACCGTTGTTGACAAAAATACCTTAGTTTTTGACGGAGATGAAGATCTATTTGAAGCTGCTTCATGATTTCAATTAGTTATTGTCACACCCTGAAATATCAGAGCTGGCGTGACTGGACCGGTATCATCATTGCACAGCGGAAGCAAATAAGCTAAGACTTCTAGAAAATGAACGCCCACTAAGTACTCAAATCTCCAATGGTTCTCCTATTCCAACCGTGCCATAGTTTTGAAGGTAAACTGAGAAAGAACATGCGAAAAGTCAACATAAAGTTGAGCGAGTTCATAGTTTGTTTTGAAAAAGATTTAAAACAAATCTTTTTGATAACCGGTTTAAGTAATATCGAGAGAATGTAATAAAACCATTTTCTTTGGCATGTCATTTGAAAATCTTGTGTTTGTATAAATTGTATAATCGTCAATGTCCGTGTACGACAAAGACAACATGCCCGCATTAGCCTATAACCCACCCTGTGCTAGCAAGTGCCTCGCCAAACCGTTTACTCAAGACGGTAGACTAGCAGGCGATTATAGTTCCAAATAGTAGCGAGGACTTCACTGTACAGTTTTAGAGACCCTACGGCCCTTAGTGAGTAATGGACCATCCAGTCCTTGTGTCATTGGGACTTTGCCCTAGTGGACCATCCAGTCTTAGTGACATTGGGCCTTTGCCCTAGTAGACCATCCAGTCCTAGTGACATTGGGCCTTTGCCATAGTAGACCATCCAGTCCTAGTGACATTGGGCCTTTGCCCACGTCCTTGGGCCCTTGCCCTAGTGGACCATCTAGTCCTAGTGACATTGGGCCTTTGCCCACGTCCTTGGGCCCTTGCCCTAGTTATGAAAACTCATGCATGTTTCGAAAACCTTGTATTGTTGTAAAAACCGATAAGTTTAGCATGAACTTTTCGTAAACCATTTGAGTTCGTTGAAATCCTGTTGCGAAATGGTTTAGAAATATATATAGTTTTCGTTCATCGAAATATTGTGTACTTTTGCGAAACTTGCATGTCTTTCAACCCCCCGAAAACATTTATAAAAATGTAAAACAGTAAAAAGTGGGGGTTATGAACTCACCTGGATATTCCTGTGCAAAGCTAGCTTAGCGTGATTCCGAAGTGTCGTTCCAAGAACATGAATTAGCTAGCGTGCATCTATAGTATTCCTAACAGGGAATAACTCATCAGTTTCTAGTTTAAACGTAGCTAAACTACGTGTCCGAGCTCTACCGAGTCGTTAACTAAACGACCCTAAGGTAGTGTTATCTTGACTTAGAATAACCAATCTATGGTTATTTGATCTCGTTTATAATCGAGATAAAACTAAGTCTCGAGATCAACTTAGTTTTCGAGTGATATAAGATATATACTTATATTTATGTATGTAATCAAATACATACACACGAAGTCGTGGTTAGTCGTTGTAACTAGTAATACGTAGATGGGTAGCGGTACATGTCGTATTCGGTTTAGACATTAGTAACGAATGATTTTTTTAAGTATTTCGAAGTCTCGACACTCGAAATAAATATAAATAATTATATTTATGTTATATATTTTCCGAACACTAGACTTTTGAAATACGATTTTCGAATCATTAACGTTGGTAATAAATATAAAACATTATACTTATTTAATAAAATATTTCCGAATATTGGGCGTTTGAAATAAGTATAAACATTATATTTGTTTCTAAAAACGCTCGGAAATATCGATGTTTGAAATAACCATAAGTGTTATACTTATTTTAAATAAGTATCGGTTTCTTAATCTTATAACGTCATCAAAAATAAATATACTTTATATTTATTTTATAATAAAACTCGAATCCTGTCAAGTGTCGTTATTAAACTGTAAATACGTGTCGTGTTTTGGATATTACATTTCGTGTTCCGGGGTTTTTTTTAACGAAAATCGGGCAAAGTTTCCTCTGTTTTTTGAATAACCCAACGACTCAAGTTGCCGACATTTTGTCAAAATTCAACAATTCAATAAACCATATATATAGAGTTTACGACAAATATATCAAAACGTCAAATATGATACCAAATCACTAAATGTAAAACCGTTAGTTAGTCGGGTCGAGCTCGGTTCGCGTAAACTAATAAAATCTAACTAACGTATACTAACTCACTTCGATTAAATTTGTTACCGGGTCTTCATTTGACTGCGTTTGACCTCACGTTGACCTGATGTTGACCGGTAGTTTGACTGTTGACCCGAATATCAACACTGAACCAAGTTGAGTCGACAGTTGACTAACATTGACCAGAACTAGGTCTGTTGACTGTTGTTGACCGAGTTAACTCGGTTTGACCCGAACTCGTACTGAGTTGACCCGCATCGCGAGTTGACTGAACCGAATTTGAAATCTGACTTAACCAAACCAAACTGAACCAATACACTCAAAAACACCCCAAGCTGACCCGTGACTCCCGAGCCGACATTTGACTAAAAACATCCCGAACCGATCTTGTACCAAGCTGAACGTAACCTGAATCTTTAAACCAAACTCGAACCTGCTGAATATAGTACCCACCTCCGCCGCCGACGCCGGCCAGAGGTCTCCGACAGTGGTGTCGCACCACTACCACCATCTTCAATATCAGAGAAACTCGTAGAACCCATCCCACCGTCGCCGTCGACGATCTCGAAAAACGAAGGGGGGGCCCGCCGCCGTGAACGGCGGCGCCACTGCCACTGTTGCCGTAAAAGGAGGGAATAGACTCCTTTCTTCTTCTCCGTCTCTCACTCTCTCTCTCTTCGATCTGTCCGATCTGCTCATTGGGGGGTTGTCGGTGTGTGTTTTACGTCTGAGATTTCTAAGAAAATAAGGATAGATGAAGTTCTGGGCGTTGATATGTATAGATCGAGAGGGAAAGGGGAAAGCAGACAAGGGTTTTGTGATTTTGATTTGTCTGTGTTTGAATTTTGTTAAGGGATGTTGAGGATAAGGTGCAACAAAGAGGGAGATGAGAGGGGATCTTGTGGTATCGGCTGTAAAAGTGAGGTTTATTAGGGTTATACTACCCATTTATACATAGGGTTCATCTAGTGGGCTTTAGGCTTGGGCCCAAGGCCCACAAGCCCAATCCCGGTGTTTAGGTGGCCCGTAATTTTTCTACGAAACCCGTTACCAAAACCCGAGCTCCACTTAACGTCGAAGATAAAATTTTATTATTAAAATACGTAGAGCATAATCAGTAGCCGTTTGTGCGCTCGATCGTTGATTACGGTAATATTCGCGTAAAGTCGCGTCATTTGTCGTTTTAACCGTTTTTCGATCCGGTTTCGACTGCAATTGTTAAAATTTAATTACAGAGCTAGTTATATCGTAAAATTTCAGTTTTGAAGTTAATACGCGTGTCTGATACTTCTGTTTCGATGCCGGTGCATTCCTGTAGTCGTGTTTTTCGTTCACGTGCATTTTGTGACATTCGAAAGCGTGAAAATTTCGCCAAACGAAATCATAGGTTTAAATTATACGTATAACTTCGTATTTATCGGCGTTGTCAGTGGTTTGTAGTTTTGTACGGCGTCAGTTCGTTATCGCTTAATATCCAACAGATTTCCTGAAATTCATCATACGCACACTGTGACATTAGATAAGCGTTCCTAGGCATTCAACAAGCCTAATTCGTGTCTTAAAACACTATTTATTATTACCTTAAACGTTTGTTAATCGCATAATTAAGAGGCGTTAATTATCGGTTGTCACATTCTCCCCCTGTTACAGAAATTTCGTCCTCGAAATTTGTACTACGTTATCTCCTCAGAGTTGCGTCGTTTCGCAGGTAAGTCCGAATAATACCAAAGTGAATGATCGCGTAATTGAATCAAGACTTATTCAGGTTACGTGAGTGTAAGGACATTTTGCATCAATAAGAACCCAACGGTTCAACTGAGTTTGTTCCAGAAATCGATGTTTGAGTGAACGAAGCGTGGTGATACTATCACCAATGTGACTAAGTTTACGAGGATTCAACAAAAGAGGAATTTCGACCAATAGAATTCCAAATGAACGTTCACAGTATGCAAATCAATTTTTGAAACAATAGAATTTACTACCAACGGAATCTTGTGTTGGTTGTTGTATAAATGAAACTCGAAATCAACAAACTCAAATAAATAGAATCATAAAAATGATTTGTCAACTATCGAACCAATAAATGAATAAGGTAAAATCAATGTGTTGACATTGTTGAGTTGCAAGGATACACCAAAATGATACAACCGAACCTGGTGTATCATCGTCTTAATATGTAGTTGCATTAAGACTATTTAAATGACGTGTCAAACGAAAAGCATATATAGTTTCGCATGAGATGGCTGATAGTGATTAGCACAAGCTACAAGTTTATACCGACACCACAAGGCGTCATAGTGAATGAAATAATTATATAATAGCGGTGACCGTACAAGTATCACCGTGTGTGAAATCAGATAAAAGGCTCAGCGAAGTAAATGTGAATGTTCCAAACAAATCTCATAGGATTTTCGATTGAAAATGAAACAAATAAATAATGTATTTCGATCTAAAATGAAAGAGCAAGAAATATCACAAAATGTTCGATCGATACTGAAAGAACCGTTAAGAGGTACACCGAAATATGACATGAATTTGTGTACCATTATCTTAACACACGATCGTGTTAAGATTGCTTTAATATGATAGATCAGAAAAGCGGATTTACTATAAATAAATAATTAAATCCATAAATGATGTGTGGAACAAATTTAGCGCAAGCTTCAAAGTTGTGAGAACGCCACCACAAGGTGATCGTGATCAAAGAAACGATTCAATGAAGTCGAAGACTAAACAAGCATGTTATGGTTCAAAGCAAATGAAGTGATTGTTGGGATTATTTCGAATATGATGGCCTCAATCCATCATATGGAATCTTGAATCGAATATATATTACGAGCAAGTTCAATCAATTGAACTTGGTTGAAACATAATCAAACAATGAATTCATGTATCAATGAGAAAGTTTAGGCATGGCCACAATGAAAAACCATGTATGCCACTCAAAAGAAAATGAGCTTTCCAAGAAATCCGTTGACTCGATACCAAGGAGTCAACATTTTGCAATAATACGGGTCGTCTAGAATACAATGTAAAGATTTAGTATAGCGAAATAATATATGAGATGTTGATAAAACAAACATTCGAAGTGAAACCACATGCGTAACAAACAATGCATGTGTAGCGTACGAATTTGTCAAGAAATAAGCAAATGAGTGTTCGCTATCATGAAATAAAATCTTCGTGGTGCAACGATCATTAGGGGGAGTAGAAATGCAAAAATCTACTCACTATATGCAAGAAGTCGAAATTTCAACAAAATAAATTTAAGGACTTCACCTGGAAGTTCACATTATGATTGGTTGTTATGTGACATTACCATAGAATGTTGTACGTAGCATAATCGTCGTGAATGAAGTAGGGGAATGCGAAGACATGTGACTTATTTTGCAGCGCCAATAGTTGTGAGTCTCTTCAAACTAAGTATCGACTGTTGTGAAATCTTGTTTTAACATCCCTCAGCGTGATTCGTGTTGCTTGCAGGATCAAGTGGCAAATTGCCGCTTTTCGATCAGTAGTTCTCCCGCTGACGGGATTAGCATCCTTGTTGTCGTGTCCATTTGTGTTTTCCCCAAAGGCCTTGCCTTGAAATGTGTGATATACTCCGACGTCTGCCGACGTATAGTTTAAGTTTCACGTATAGTTGCGCAATAGCATTTCATTCCACGTAGATTACCTGCTCGAGTAATTAAAATAACATAGACAATATAGATAATAGCGGGTGCCCGAAATTGTTAGTCACGACTTCTAAGTGAGGACCTTTAATGAATCTCGACATAGTTTTCCAAAGGTCCTAAATGCATGTTATACAAAACTCTCAAAGTTTTGATTTTTGTGTGAAATCGCTTCGTGTACCGTGTATCAAACACAACACCTGTGTATTTTTAAAACCAAAATGTTTACTCATTGTTTTCGGCAACAGATGGAGACCATATTCGAGTCTTAGGCGTCCTGTATGTGTTCAAGTCTTAATAATCTAAGTCCCCAAAGGATAGTGAGGTTAGAGCCTAGGTATCTCTACAGAAACCAAATTCGCTGAAACCTATAGCTCTGATACCAATCTGTCACACCCCGAAATATCAGAGCTGGTGTGACTGGACCGGTATCATCATTGCACAGCGGAAGCAAATAAGCTAAGACTTCTAGAAAATGAACGCCCACTAAGTACTCGAATCTCCAATGGTTCTCCTATTCCAACCGTGCCATAGTTTTGAAGGTAACCTGAGAAAGAACAAGCGAAAAGTCAACATAAAGTTGAGCGAGTTCATAGTTTGTTTTGAAAAAGATTTAAAACAAATCTTTTTGATAACCGGTTTAAGTAATATCGAGAGAATGTAATAAAACCATTTTCTTTGGCATGTCATTTAAAAATCTTGGGTTTGTATAAATTGTATAATCGTCAATGTCCGTGTACGACAAAGACAACATGCCCGCATGAGCCTATAACCCACCCTGTGCTAGCAAGTGCCTCGCCAAACCGTTTACTCAAGACGGTAGACTAGCAGGCGATTATAGTTCCAAATAGTAGCGAGGACTTCACTTTACAGTTTTAGAGACCATACGGCCCTTAGTGAGTAATGGACCATCCAGTCCTTGTGTCATTGGGACTTTGTCCTAGTGGACCATCCAGTCTTAGTGACATTGGGCCTTTGCCCTAGTAGACCATCCAGTCCTAGTGATATTGGGCCTTTTCCCTAGTAGACCATCCAGTCCTAGTGACATTGGGCCTTTGCCCACGTCCTTGGTCCCTTACCCTAGTGGACCATCTAGTCCTAGTGACATTGGGCCTTTACCCACGTCCTTGGGCCCTTGACCTAGTTATGAAAACTCATGCATGTTTCGAAAACCTTGTATTGTTGTAAAAACCGGTAAGTTTAGCATGAACTTTTCGTAAACCATTTGAGTTCGTTGAAATCCTGTTGCGAAATGGTTTAGAAATATATATAGTTTTCGTTCATCGAAATATTGTGTACTTTTGCGAAACTTGCATGTCTTTCAACCCCCCGAAAACATTTATAAAAATGTAAAACAGTAAAAAGTGGGGGTTATAAACTCACCTGGATATTCCTGTGCAAAGCTAGCTTAGCATGATTCCGAAGTGTCGTTCCAAGAACGTGAATTAGCTAGCGTGCATCTATAGTATTCCTAACAGGGAATAACTCATCAGTTTCTAGTTTAAATGTAGCTAAACTACGTGTCCGAGCTCTACCGAGTCGTTAACTAAAAGACCCTAAGGTAGTGTTATCTTGACTTAGAATAACCAATCTATGGTTATTTGATCCCGTTTATAATCGGGATAAAACTAAGTCTCGAGATCAACTTAGTTTTCGAGTGATATAAGATATATACTTATATTTATGTATGTAATCAGATATATACTTATATTTATGTATGTAATCAAATATATACACACGAAGTCGTGGTTGGCTGTTGTAACTAGTAATACGTAGATGTATAGCGGTACGTGTCGTATTCGGTTTAGACGTTAGTAACGAATGATTTTTTTAAGTATTTCGAAGTCTCGACACTCGAAATAAATATAAATAATTATATTTATGTTATATATTTTCCGAACACTAGACTTTTGAAATACGATTTTCGAATCATTAACGTTGGTAATAAATATAAAACATTATATTTATTTTATAAAATATTTCCGAATGTTGGGCCTTTGAAATAAGTATAAACATTATATTTGTTTCTAAAAACGCTCGGAAATATCAATGTTTGAAATAACCATAAGTGTTATACTTATTTTAAATAAGTATCGGTTTCGTAATCTTATAACGTCATCAAAAATAAATATACTTTATATTTATTTTATAATAAAACTCGAATCCTGTCAAGACTGAACCAAGTTGAGTCGTCTGTTGACTAATGTTGACCAGAACTAGGTATGTTGACTGTAGTTGACCGAGTTAACTCGGTTTGACCCGAACTCGTACTGAGTTGACCCGCATCGCGAGTTGACTGAACCGAATTTGAAATCTGACTTAACCAAACCAAACTGAACCAATACACTCAAAAACACCCCAAGCTGACCCGTGACTCCCGAGCCGACATTTGACTAAACACATCCCAAACCTATCTTGTACCAAGCTGAACGTAACCTGAATCTTTAAACCAAACTCGAACCTACTGAATATAGTACCCACCTCCGCCGCCGATGCCGGCCAGAGGTCTCCGACAGTGGTGTCGCACCACTACCACCATCTTCAATATCGGAGAAACTCGTAGAACTCATCCCACCGTCGCTGTCGTCGATATCGGAAAACGAGGGGGGGCCGCCAACGTGAACGGCGGCACCGCTGCCACTGTTGTCGTAAAAGGAGGGAATCGACTCCTTTCTTCTTCTCCGTCTCTCACTCTCTCTCTCTCTTCGATCTGTCTGATCTGCTCAGTGGCGGGGTGTCGGTGTGTGTTTTACGTCTGGGATTTCTAAGAAAATAAGGATAGATGAAGTTCTGGGCGTTGATATGTATAGATCGAGAGGGAAAGGGGAAATCAGACAAGGGTTTTGTGATTTTGATTTGTCTGTGTTTGAATTTTGTTAAGGGATGTTGAGGATAAGGTGCAACAAAGAGGGAGATGAGAGGGGATCTTGTGGTGTCGGCTGTAAAAGTGAGGTTTATTAGGGTTATACTACCCATTTATACATTGGGTTCATCTAGTGGGCTTTGGGCTTGGGCCCAAGGCCCACAAGCCCAATCCCGGTGTTTAGGTGGCCCGTAATTTTTCTACGAAACCCGTTTCAAAACCCGAGCTCCACTTAACGTCGAAGATAAAATTTTATTATTAAAATACGTAGAGCATAATCAGTAGCCGTTTGTGTACTCGATCGTTGATTATGGTAATATTCGCGTAAAGTCGCGTCATTTGTCATTTTAACCGTTTTTCGATCCGGTTTCGACTGCGGTTGTTAAAATTTAATTACAGAGCTAGTTATATCGTAAAATTTCAGTTTTGAAGTTAATACGCGTGTCTGATACTTCTGTTTCGATGCCGGTGCATTCCTGTAGTCGCGTTTTTCGTTCACGTGCGTTTTGTGACATTCGAAAGCGTGAAAATTTTGCCAAACGAAATCATAGGTTTAAATTATACGTATAACTTCGTATTTTTCGGCGTTGTCAGTGGTTTGTAGTTTTGTACGGTGTCAGTTCGTTATCGCTTAATATCCAACAGATTTCCCGAAATTCATCATACGCGCACTGTGACGTCAGATAAGCGTTCCTAGGCATTCAACAAGCCTAATTCGTGTCTTAAAACACTATTTATTATTACCTTAAACGTTTGTTAATCGCATAATTAAGAGGCGTTAATTACCGGTTGTCACAGTTATTTAGTAATATGATTTTTTTCATCGCATATTCAATACTTGTATTTGATTTTTTTTTCTGCATCACTGATAATAATTATTTTTTCATCGCTATTGCTTGTTTTTTAATAGTTATGTCTATGTGAACAAATATGCATCACAACTGTTCTATCATAAAGTACTTGGGGTTGGAACTCACTTGGAATAGATGGAGTAGTTTTGACTTGTCATGTTTGGGGTAGGCAAAAATTCTTTGTGTACTTTAATGTAATGGTGTAACCGAGGGGTTTGGATGGTGTATACCCCAACACCTTGCTCGGTTTTAATTTATGAATGAAATTTTGAGTTGGCCATTCAAAAAAATTTGATTGAGTTTGTGTCCCACTTTCAACCAGATCAGAAAACCACAACCCAGGATGGAAATGAATGTAGCAGGATGAATGATGATACTTTAGTTTCAAAGTTATTGTTTGTTTACTACCATCCCGTGTAATCATGGGTCAATAACCTAGTGTTATTATAAAACTCTAGTGAATAAACATCCTATAAAACTTATGTTTTATGACTCAAATATCATGTATCCTATTACGGTGTATTATAATAACACCATAACAATTAAGCGTCCTATAAAGGTTAAAGTTATAAGACCCTAGTGTCAAGTGTCCTATTAAGTTATGTTATAATAGAACTCTAGCGAATAAGCGTCCTATAAAAGTGATGTTTTATGACTCAAATATCAGGTGTCCTATTACAGTGTATTATAATAACATCACAATGATTAAGCGTCCTATAAAGGTTAAATTTATAAGACCAAAGTGTCAAGTGTATTTTTAAGTTATATTATAATAAAACTCTAGCGAATAAGCGTCCTATAAAACTAATGTTTTATGACTCAAATATCAAGTATCCTATTACGGTGTATTATAATAACACCACAATGATTAAGCGTCCTATAATGTTTAAAGTTATAAGACCCATGTGTCAAGTGTCCTGTTAAGTTAAGTTCTAATATGACTTCGACTAGAAAGGGTCCTATAACACTGAACATTTATGACTTAACCACAACGTGTCCTATTAAGTTATGTTATAATAGGACCCCAGATGATCAAGTGTCCTAATACAGTACCACATAATGGGACATTAACAATTAAATGTCTTATAAAGTACTTTATTAAGATCTACATTTTAAGTGTCCTATTAAATTATATGATAATAGGACCCCAAAAAAATCATCCATCCTATTAAATAGTTTTTTAGGACACCGGTTTAGTAGAGTATATTATAAAAGGACCCCAAAAGTTCATTAGTCTTATTAAATAGTTTTTTAGGACCCTCTTTTACAAGCGTCCCACAGAAAAGCTCCTAAAAAGCCATTTTTGTTGTAGTGTTAGTTCTTGTAATTCAAGTTAATAAAGTTTAATATAATTTTGCACAAACGGATTCCTGCAATCTTAAAACAAATTTTTTAAACACCGTTCGTGTAGAATCACAAACACATTCTGCTGTGAATTCGAGCCGGTTTTGAATTCATACAGTTGTGTTTTAAAAACAATTTTTTTTATGTTTTGATTCAAAGGAGCGACTTTGTCAAACAGTTTCTGTTCTTCTACTCCTTCTTTGTCTTGGAGTTCTAAGATCGTCTGTTGTAGTCTTCAAAGTTGGACTTAGAAGCTACACAACTGGTTTTGCTACTCATCGATTCTGTTAAAACAATAATAAATTAGCACATTTATTATTTATAAACAGAATTTTAACTTGTTTTATTGGAACTTTTCAGAATGTCGACTGAAAACGTGAATACCAGTAACACTAATGTTGTTGTCGGTACCCCTGCCAACACCGTGGGAGCGTCCATAGTGGCAAATCATGCTGAACGACCCGAGAAGTTCTCGGGTCTCCACTTCAAAAGGTGGCAATAGAAGATGTTCTTCTACTTGACCACTATGAACCTTGCGAGGTTCTTGACTGAAACCGCTCCCCAACTTGTGGAAGGGGAGACCGACGCACAAGCACAGTGCGCGGTAGATGCTTGGAAGCATTGGGGTTTCATATGTCGAGGCTATGTACTAAACGGTCTCTCAGATGCCTTGTATAATGTGTACTATAATATCAAGACTTCCAAAGAATTATGGGAGTCTTTGGATAAAAAGTATAAAACGGAGGATGCGGGAACAAAGAAATTTGTTGTCACCCATTTCTTGGACTACAAAATAGTTGATAACAAGACTATTATGAACCAAGTCCAAGAGTTGCAAATTATACTTCATGACATCCATGCTGAGGGAATGGTACTTAGCAAGACATTTCAAGTGGTAGCCATGATTGAGAAATTGCTTCCTTCGTGGGTAGAATTTAAAAACTACCTAAAGCACAAGCGAAAGGAAATGACGATTGAGGAACTTGTCGTCCGTCTTCGTATAGAAGAGGACAACAGGGTGGCCCAAAAAGGCACTATTTTGCAAGCTTCAGCTAAGGCAAACATGGTGGAAGTTGGGGAGTCCTCAAACGGCAATAAGGGCAAATGTGGTAAGAAGGACAACAAAGGGAAAGCAAAGGTTAACAACCTTAGAGCAAAAAAAGGGGCTGTGAAAAAGAAGCTTGCGCCTTTCCAAGGTACTTCTTACAACTGCAACGAGACGGGGCACCGTGCTAACCAATTCAAGAAACCTAAGCGTGAGCGTGCGCACATGGTTGATGAGGATGGTATGCCTCTGATTTCAATGATAACCGAGGAAGCAGCTATGATTGAAGAAGTCAACTGTCACACCCCAACCGATGGCGGAATCATCGGGGCGCGGCACTGAGCGAAACAGATTGTCCAGAAGTTTCCATAACAACTATAATTACCAAATATTTAAAGCAACGCATCCCATACCATGTCATAAATGATAATACAATTATTACATAAATGATCTAGTCAAATTGTTCTGTTTCGACAACTCAGATTCTTATTACAGACAATTGTTTATTGTTAACCTGGGTCTTTCCTAGCCTCGATTTCACAGCAAAGTAAGCAAATAAGCATCCTAAGCACCTGTCACATACGTTAAAGTAAAAGTCAATACACATAGTGTAAGGGTGAGCATACAAGTTTAATAGGTATAATAGAGTTCAAAATCGATTACGCATAACCAGCACGTACACAGTGTGAAATGAGGGATGTTAGTTATCGACATGAACCTATCGATATGAATGACTACGGGTTGACTGCCCAAGGCAGTTCGCGATACACACTCACCACTGTGAGCCATGTAACTAATTGTCCTTAACAACCCCTGAGTGAACAAGTACTGAGTCCAAACTATAGTACTATCGTTGCTAAGGCAGGTAGACAGCATTCCATGTGTAAACATAACAAACAAGCATTCATTAAGTCACGTATAACATGCGGTAATCGGTTAGCGTTTAAAGTATTGAGTAGTGTGATGGATGTGATTTAGAATAAGTAACGTATGTAACACCCCAAAAGTGCGTAAAGCAAAAAGGGATCGAGTATACTCACAGCGATTGATGGATTGAAGGGAGTGCTAGAGAGTAGGGTTAGCCTGATCAGAACGATAGCATAACGATAAGCGACGCGTAAAACGATACAAGTGTTAATGGGTCAGACAGCAGTTCGATCGGATGGTAGTCCGATCAGACAGCCGGTTGTTAGAGTGACAGTCCGCTCGGATGGTCATCCGATCGGGTAACCTTTCGAGTGGATTGTTTCTTCCTTTAGGAAGGATGTGTTTGTGTATGATGGCTTGACTTTTGAAGTTTTCGTTGTAGCATTTTGAAAAGATAGAAGTATCTCTACCTTTCAGGTCGGTCGATCGGATGAACGTTCGATCGGACGATAACCCGATTGGTTAGACACTTTAGTGAGAACAAGTTCACCGTAGTGTGTCATTCGATCGGATGGTAGTCCGATCGGACGGCAGCCCACTGACACTGAACATGTGGAAAATTGTTTAAGTGTTGAAGTCTGATCATTACATGGTTGAGTGGTAGTCTGTTCGGGTGGTAATCCGATCGGTCAGCACTTAGTTTAATGTTCATCCTTCAAGGTTTTGAAAATAGGTTAAGTGTGGGACCAAGGTGTAAATCGATCGGGTGACAACCCGTTCGGATGACAGTCCGATCAGATGGTAGTCCGATCGGACGACATTCCGTCCTGGTCATTCCGTTCTTCTTACACTTGGCTGTTTTGATTGTTTGTCATTTTATCGAGACGTTTTGATAACGTTTTGAGCAACAGAACCCTTGTCAATACTTGGTATTCCTGATCGGACAGGAATCACCCAAATCCAACCAGTAAATTGTTCGAGACGGTGTTCCATGTTCAACCTGAAATCGGTAGTCTCGTGGATAGAATCCAAATCTTGAACTAACACAACCACAAGAATGAGTAGAAGGTCGATACAAGCTCCGATTATATCGGTTTTGAGTGCATTGAGTGTAAAAGAGTTGAAAGAAAGTTGGAAACCTTCTTTCAATCCTTTTCACCGTGAATATGTTTAGATCTATGAGAGATCTTTGTTTGTTTATGTGGAAATCGGTTAGATCCAAGTTGTTCTTGAAAGATTGAAGCCAAAACATGAAGTTCCTAAGAACACCATGATGACATCATCCTAAAACACCTCAAATCTAGTGATTTCACGGTTAAAAGTTAAGATTCAAAATATAAAAAGGTGTAGAATCAAGTGTAGGTCAAAGATGTACAAGGTTTAGGTTGAGATCTTACCGGAGTTGCGAGAAATTGGAGAAAAAGTAAGCAAGAGCACTGGTCGGACGTCAGGGAGCAAAAGTGGAAAGTTTGATGTGGACAGGGGGTATTTATAGGGTTACCCAAAGTGGAAAGGGGCTGGTCGATCGGGTGGAAGCCCGGTCGACTGGCTGATCGATCGAGCTGTGGCTCGATCGGACCGCTGGTCGATCGGCTGGTCGGCTGGTCGATCAGTCACTTGGTTTGAGTGTTCGGTGCGACGAGTTTTGCCGTTTCGATTGCGATTGCAAGCATTGCGATGCGATAGAGTTTCCTATTCAAATTACTTTTAATCCCAACTACTATATCTAATATACAATCATCCTATTTCACTTGCGTTTAGCGTTTGCGATTCGATTGCGATTGAGTTTCGGTTGCGTTTCGATTGATCACCACAACATAATATAAATAAACATGAACAAGTAACACATAAAAGACACACACACGTATAACAATAACCAAACTGCGTAATTCGAGTTGCGAGTGCGATTGCGATAGCGATAAAGCGATCAAATATGCGATAAATACCGAATATACCTCGATTATTAATAAGTACTCCACATAATACAACTAACGTTAAGCATAAATTAGACTAACTACGAGTCAAAGAAGTCAAAACAGGAATTGAGCAAGGAGCGATAGATTACAATTAGCAATCTTGTCTCCCTTTGACTTCAATCTTGACTTTGACTTTGACTTTCGAAACACGGGGTGTTACATCAACGCGATGGGAGAAAACTCAAAAGGATGGTTCGTTGACACGGGTGCAACCCGCCATGTTTGTGGAGACAAGGCTCTTTTCTCTAAATTCAAGGAAGCGTCGGGTGAAGAAAAGCTTTATATGGGAAATAAAGCTACCGAAAGCATCAAGGGGGAAGGCACTGTCATCCTGAAGATGACGTCTGGCAAGGAGCTTACTTTGACCAATGTGCTTTATGTCCTAGAGATACAGAAGAATCTCATGTCGGGATGGATGCTCAACAAGTTTGGATTTCGTCTAGTGCTTGAATCGGAAAACTTTGTTCTTTCTAGACGTGGAATGTTTGTTGGAAAGGGCTATGCCCTTAATGGTATGTTTAAAGTGAATGTAATGGTTGTAAACCAAAACAAAAGTATGAATGAAATTTCTACTTCTACTTACATGATTGAGTCTTCTAATGTTTGGCATGGTAGACTAGGACATGTAAATTTTAATTCATTACGACGTTTAACTAAATTAAATTTGATACCAACATTCCATATCGAGTCCGACCACAAATGCGAGACATGTGTCGAATCCAAACTAACGAGATCATCATTTAAATCGGTTGAACGAATAACCGAACCCCTTGATTTAATTCATACCGATGTGTGTGATTTAAAAGCGGTTCCCACGTATGGAGGAAATAAGTACTTCATCACGTTTATTGATGATTGTACTAAATATTGCTATGTGTATTTACTTAAAAGTAAAGACGAAGCAATAGAAAAGTATATCTTGTACAAAAACGAAGTTGAGAATCAACTTAAAAAGAAGATAAAAGCTGTGAGAAGCGACCCAGGAGGTGAATATGTTGCACCTTTTGCGGATTTATGCGCAAAAAGTGGCATTATACATGAGTGTACACATCCTTACTCTCCACAATCAAATGGCATGGCGGAACGAAAGAACCTCACATTGAAAGAGATGATGAACGCCATGTTGATAAGCTCGGGAGTGAACCAAGAAATGTGGGGGGACGCCATTCTATCAGCAAACTATCGTTTAAACAAGATACCTTTGAAAAATGTAACACCCCGAAAATACCAATTCTTATAATACAATAACGTTGTGAATAAATAAGAAAAATAAACAAACTAGTAATGACATTAACCTAGTTAGAGTATGAGTTATGAGTAGTTAAAGAGTTAAAACAAATAAAGAATGAAAGTTGAAGGGCCAAAAGTGTTTAAATGAAAACTAATATTAATAAAACAAAAATAATAATAAACTCAAAACACACTTGTTTGTGTGTTGCTGAGATCGATCAGAGCAGGGGGCGATCCCAAGCTCCCCAAAACCCTAGTTTTTGCTAAAACCTCCAAATTGAAGGATCAAATCAAGTCCAAAACGAAAATCGAGCATAGATTAGTGATCCCCATTGCAAGGAGATCATAAGGTATGTAAAATTTGATAAATATTCTCTACTTGAAATTCTCATGAATTTAGGGAATTCGAAATTTGTGGATGCATGTGTGATATATAGATGAAATAGGAACATGGAAATGTCTAGGAGTAAACCCTAGACAAATACATGTTGAATTCATACTTAGTTCTAGCAAAATTCATGAAACACCATTGTAGGTGGTTAGGGGGTAGAGTAAAACTTGATAAACCCTAGGGAATTGGGGGTTGTTCTAGTGAAATTTGACTTGTATGAAGGGATTTCAGAATTCTAGAGATTTATATTTATGTTAGATGGTTTTATTGATGAAAATTTAGGGCTACATGACAAGTTATGAACTTGTTAATACATTAAGTAAATGGTTGCCCTTGAAGTGTTTGTATAATTTTGTCAAAGAAGACTTAAAACTGAAAATTTAAAGTTAAACCGCGTAATTGTGATGTTTCGGAAAATTATGCGATATATGATTAAAAAGGGGTTCTAAACATGCTATGGTTGAACTCTATAGGAAAAGATACCGGAGCGTCGAGCGGACAAGCCGGTGGTGACTTGCGTTTGAAGGGCGTGCATTGAAGGTATGTAACTTGATTCGTTACATTGGGTAATTTTGATAACTAGTGTATGTATAGTCGTATTGTAGAATAAAGGTTGTGTTGATTGAAGTAACAATGTTCGTTACTTGAAATGATAGGTTAAGATTGGGTTAGAAGTCGTTTGGTAGTCATCATAATGGAGGATTCCGTAGATGAGCCAAACGGGTTGAATAAAGGTGTAATTGTAGCGTTAAAATTATTTAATAGTTAGCATAGGCGGTTACAATCATACGAGCATGAAGCCATGAGATTGGTAATGAAATGCCGATGAGAATAAGCCACGGAAGTTGGGTGAAAGGCGCCTTATGTTTACTATTAAAAAGGTAGTAAAATGTGTGAAACTTGAATGGGTCGAATAAATGTACAGTGATTTTTAGTTATTCGGTCCGTAAACCAAATTTTTGGTATGACAATCATTATAGACGCATCGGTAATTAAATTACAGTCGTATAGGAAAAAGAATCACCTAAAACGGACCTGCGGATTGAAAGTTATGACCATTCGAAGTTGAATTTGGTAAAAATCTGGAGCTGGCAGAAAATGCAGGCTTTCAACCTGCATCTGCTGGAAAACCGCATCTGTCGCGTCACGCGACAGGACCTCTTAGACCCGGCGCGACACGCGAAGGCCGTCGCGACACGCGACGGTGCCAACTTCAAATTTTATTTTATTTTTCGCAATTTGATGCTGGAACTTGATTATACATCCTATATATATGTCAAAACTAACACTTTAAGTGGTTTTGACTTTAGGTGAAGATGGGGACTTTCCGGATAGCGATCAAGCATGTTTTGAAGAACCGAACACACACTTTAGCAGCTTCCGCAATAGTTTAACTTTGTTATAGACAATGTTTGTGATGTAAACGTTTTATGAATCCTGTTTTGAATGTTGGAACTAGTTTAGTAGTTAACTTGTATGGGATCGCTTAAAACTTAAATTTTGTTCAAGTTTGAAGTAAAGTACTATTTTACCTAAAATCACGTGTATTTACATTAAATTTAATTAGAAATTAGACGGTTGTTACAAGTTGGTAATCAGAGCTTAAGGTTGTCAACAAAGTGTTCGGTTCAAGCTTGATCGATCGTCCGGTAAGAATTAATTAATTATTTTAGTAGACTTTATCTTATGTAAGAAATGAGATGTGAATTAATGTGCACGGGAAGAGCGTGTTTACGCACTCAAACCCGGAAAGTGCACCAAATGTGAACAGTTAAAGCAAGTTACGAACTTGGCCAAACCAAAGCAAATAAAGCTATGTTATAAATTAAATGTTTAATTGATTAATGTAAACATTTCAGTTTCAAGATGACGGAAAGAAACGATGATGATCCGGTGCCGACAAGCACCGAACAAATGAAAGAGATAATTGCCGAAGAAGTGGGGAAGGCAATTGAAGGTAGTCTATCCGGGTTTATAGACAAAATCCAAAACACGGTGTTGTCACTTGTCGAAGAACGAGTCAAAAGGTTGGAAGATAGTGTCAACCTTATGAAAGAGAAATCGGGAGAACGTAAGGGATGTTCGTATAAAGAGTTTATGGCGTGTAAACCGCCAATCTACAATGGGGAGGTTGACATGATAATATGCCATAGATGGTTAAGTGATGTTGAAGGAGTGTTAGAAAGGACCCATTGTGACGTAAGTGACTTTGTTGCTTACGGAACGGGTCAGTTGAGGGGTCAAGCCAAAGATTGGTGGGACAATAAAAAGAAGGAAATAGGAGCCGAAGTGGCAAGGGTTATGACTTGGGATGAGTTTAAGGTGCCGTTCCTTAAACACCATAGTCCCAAAGCGGTTATTAACAGGATCAAGGAAGAATTCATCCAGCTAAGACAAAAGAGTGAAACAATCGATAAGATCACGGGCATCTTCATGGATAAGCTGAGATTCTGTGACAAGTTGGTCACCACTGAAGAGCAGAAGATATACTACTATTACAACATGCTGAGTGCTGAATACCGGTAGTTCATGACTCCGTCAAAATACGAAACCCTCACGGAGATTATCAACACCGCTCGGGAGCGGGAAATCGAGTTAAAGAAACAAATTGAGAGGGGCGAGTGAAGGGCACATGATGTGAATCCAAGCCCTACAAAGAAAGCTCGAACTGTGGAATCGGGAAAGAAGGAGGATGCTAAAGGCGGGTCGCCAAGTTGTAAAGTGTGTGGGAAAGGGCACAAGGGAGAGTGCCGGTTCAAAGACAAACCGTGCCCCATATGTGGTAAAACGGGGCACACGGCGTCTCTATGCCCGAGTAAAGTCTCGGTTTGTTACAAATGTTATCAGCCCAGCCACAAGAAGTCCGAATGCCCAGACTTAGATGGAAAGAGAAATGTTAAAGAATCTCCAGCAGAAGCTCCAAAGGCGAAGTCTAGGTCCTTCCAACTTACCGCGGCTGAAGCGAAAACAGAACCCGATGTGGTCTCAGGTACATTCACAATAAACTCAATTCCTGCACGTGTATTGTTTGATACGGGTGCGAATAAATCCTTCATTTCACATGGATTTATTCGACATCCTTCATTTGTATTGACGAAATTATCTGTGCCCTTAGAAGTTGAAATAGGGGACAACAAAAGTTTTATAGTTTGTGATATTTGTCGAGGCTGCAAATTAAGCATCGATGATGAAGAATGCTTGATAGACCTAATCCCGATGTCGATGGGGGAGTTTCAAGTAGTTGTTGGGATGGATTGGCTATCTCAACACCACGCAAAGGTCGTGTGTTTTCGTAAGGAGATAAAGCTAACATCTCCGAGCGAAAAGCACGTCACTATCTATGGCGAAAAAGGAGGTAACCCCATAATGTGCTCGATGTTGAAAGCTCACAAGCTTATGAAGCAAGGATGTAAGGCATTTATGATATACGTGAATGAGCCCGAGAAAGGATCACTGAAGATTGGAGATGTACCGGTAGTACGGGACTATGAAGATGTGTTTCCAGAAGATTTACCGGGGATTCCGCCCGAACGGGAAGTAGAGTTCGGAATCGAATTGATTCCGAGCGCGAAACCCATAGCCAAAGCACCATACCGACTCGCGCCGTCGGAATTACAAGAATTGATGTCACAAATTCAAGACCTGCTCGACAAAGGATTCATAAGGCCGAGTGTGTCTCATTGGGGCGCACCGGTACTATTCGTGAAAAAGAAAGACGGAAGCATGCGCATGTGTATCGATTACCGGGAGTTAAACAAACTCACGGTAAAGAATCGATATCCGCTTCCGAGAATAGACGATCCATTCGACCAATTACAAGGTGCGAACTGGTTTTCAAAAATTGACCTTAGATCAGGGTATCACCAACTAAAGGTCAAGGAGGAAGATGTGCCGAAGACGGCTTTCCGCACGCGATACGGACATTACGAGTTCCTCGTGATGTCATTTGGGCTGACGAATGCACCCGCGGCTTTCATGGACCTCATGAACCGGGTTTGCAAGCCGATGTTGGATAAATCGGTAATCATGTTTATTGACGATATTCTTGTATACTCGAAAAATGAAGCAGAACATGCACGCCACTTACAAGAGGTGCTAGAGACACTCAGGCAAGAAAAGTTGTATGCGAAGTTCTCGAAATGCACCTTCTGGTTGCGAGAGGTGCAATTCCTCGGCCACATCATAGGCGCCGATGGAATATTGGTAGATCCTTCAAAGATAGAGGCCGTGTCAAATGGAGCCTCCGAAGAATCCTTTGGAAATTAGAAGCTTCTTAGGGCTTGCGGGATACTATAGGAGATTCATTCAAGATTTCTCCAAGATTGCGTCACCGCTAAGTAAGTTAACCCGGAAGGAGGAGAAGTTCATTTGGGGTGTTGAACAAGAAAGAGCGTTTCTAACGCTAAAAGAGAAGTTAACTCAAGCTCCGGTATTAACGTTGCCGGACGGGGTCGAAGACTTGGTAGTTTATTCGGATGCCTCATTATCGGGGCTCGGATGCGTTCTGATGCAACGGGGCAAAGTTATAGCTTATGCCTCAAGGCAATTGAAGATACATGAAAAGAAATATCCCACGCATGATCTCGAATTAGCTGCGATGGTGTTCGCATTCAAAATATGGAGGCATTATTTGTATGGGGTAAAGTGCACCATATTCACCGATCACAAGAGCTTAAAATACTTCTTCGATCAGAAGGAGTTAAATATGCGACAGAGGCGATGGTTAGAAACGGTGAAGGATTTCGACTGTGAAATACACTACCATCCTGGAAAGGCAAATGTGGTGGCGGATGCTCTGAGCAGAAAAGCAGACTATGTCCCAATACGAGTAAGGTCGATGCAGTTTGTGGTGACCTCGGGTATACTTGAACGTATCGGAGAAGCGCAAGTAGAAGCAGTGAAAGAGGAGAACTGGAAGAAGGAAAGAATAATCGGCCAGTTAAAAGATTTGTCGGATGGAAAGAACGAGTTGAAGACTCGATCCGGAAGAATATGGGTTCCAAATACTTGTGGGGTGAAGATGCTTCTACTTGATGAAGCTCATAAATCCCGATATTCTATTCATCTGGGTGCGACCAAGATGTACAATGATCTGAAACAAAACTATTGGTGGCCCGAAATGAAGAGGGATGTGGTAAAATATGTGGAGAAGTGCTTGACTTGCTTACAAGTCAAGGCGGAACACCAGAAACCATATGGAAAACTACAACCCTTGGAGATCCCGGTTTGGAAATGGGAGCATATCACTATGGACCTATTGACCAAACTACCTAAAACAATTCGGGGATTCTACGCTATATGGGTGATTGTGGATAGATTGACGAAAAGCGCTCATTTTATTCTTATACGCGAGACATATACTTCAAAAAAGATGTCCGTGGTATATACAAATGATATAGTGGCACGTCACGGAGTACCGGTATCCATTGTGTCGGATAGAGATACCCGGTTTACTTCAAACTTTTGGCGAGATTTTCAAGAACAAATGGGAACGAAACTTTTCATCAGCACCGCCTACCATCCTCAGACGGATGGGCAGAGTGAAAGAACAATACAGACGCTAGAGGATATGTTACGAGCATGTATCATCGACTTCGGTGGAAGTTGGGATGCTTATCTACCCTTGGCCGAATTTTCGTATAACAATAGTTACCATTCGAGTATCGGCATGGCACCTTACAAGATGCTATATGGTAGAAAGTGCAGAACCCCAGTGTGTTGGGGTGAAGTGGGTCCGCGTGAATTGGCATATAAAGACATAGTTCAGGCCACTAATGAGAAAATTGAAGTGGTGTGAGCCCATTTGAAAGCAGTCCAAGATAGGCAAAAGTCTTATGCCGACAAAAGACGAAGACCGATTGAATTTCAGATAGGCGACATGGTTATATTAAAGGTTTCCCCATGGAAGGGCGTTATCAGATTCAGAAAAAGGGGGAAACTAAGCCCGAGGTTTATCGGGCCATTTAAAATCATCGAACGGGTTGGTAAGGTAGCTTATCGCCTCGAGCTACCGGAAGAGTTGAGTGGTATACATGGCACGTTTCATGTGTCACAATTGCGGAAATGTCTAGCGGAGGATACAACTTATATCCATTACGACGATATCGAGGTGGATGATAGCCTGAATTATGCGGTAAGGCCATTGGAGATTTTAGATCGAAAGGTTAAGCACTTGCAAAACAAACAAATCGATCAAGTCGAGATCAAATGGGAGCATAGGAAAGGTTCGGACACTACATGGGAGTCCGAAGAGGAGATGCGACGTCTCTACCCTACACTATTCGGTATGTACTCTGGTTTCGGGGACGAAACCCTCTTAAGGGGGGTGGACTTGTAACACTCCGAAAATACCAATTCTTATAATACAATAATGTTGTGAATAAATAAGAAAAATAAACTAACAAGGAATGACATTAACCTAGTTAGAGTATGAGTTATGAGTAGTTAAAGAGTTAAAACAAATAAAGAATGAAAGTTGAAGGGCCAAAAGTGTTTAAATGAAAACTAATATTAATAAAACAAAAAAAATAATAAACTCAAAACACACTTGTTTGTGTGTTGCTGAGATCGATCAGAGCAGGGGACGATCCCAAGCTCCCCAAAACCCTAGTTTTTGCTAAAACCTCCAAATTGAAGGATCAAATCAAGTCCAAAACGAAAATAGAGCATAGATTAGTGATCCCCATTGCAAGGAGATCATAAGGTATGTAAAATTTGATAAACATTCTCTACTTGAAATTCTCATGAATTTAGGGAATTCGAAATTTGTGGATGCATGTGTGATATATAGATGAAATAGGAACATGGAAATGTCTAGGAGTAAACCCTAGACAAATACATGTTGAAATCATACTTAGTTCTAGCAAAATTCATGAAACACCATTGTAGGTGGTTAGGGGTGGAGTAAAACTTGATAAACCCTAGGGAATTGGGGGTTGTTCTAGTGAAATTTGACTTGTATGAAGTGATTTCAGAATTCTAGAGATTTATATTTATGTTAGACGGTTTGATTGATGAAAATTTAGGGCTACATGACAAAGTATGAACTTGTTAATACATTAAGTAAATGGTTGCCCTTGAAGTGTTTGTATAATTGTCTCAAAGAAGACTTAAAACTGAAAATTTAAAGTTAAACCGCGTAATTTTGATGTTTCGGCAAATTATGCGATATATGATTAAAAAGGAGTTCTAAACATGCTATGGTTGAACTCTATAGGAAAAGATACCGGAGCGTCGAGCGGACAAGCCGGTGGTGACTTGCGTTTGAAAGGCGTGCATTGAAGGTATGTATCTTGATTCGTTACATTGGGTAATTTTGATAACTAGCGTATGTATAGTCGTATTGTAGAATAAAGGTTGTGTTGATTGAAGTAACAATGTTCGTTACTTGAAATGATAGGTTAAGATTGGGTTAGAAGTCGTTTGGTAGTCATCATAATGGAGGATTCCGTAGATGAGCCAAACGGGTTGAATAAAGGTGTAATTGTAGTGTTAAAATTATTTAATAGTTAGCATAGGCGGTTAAAATCATACGAGCATGAAGCCATGAGATTGGTGATTAAATCCCGACGAGAATAAGCCCCGGAAGTTGGGTGAAAGGCGCCTTATGTTTACTATTAAAAAGGTAGTAAAATGTGTGAAACTTGAATGGGTCGAATAAATGTAAAGTGATTTTTAGTTATTTGGTTCGTAAACCAAATTTTTGGTATGATAATCATTATAGACACATCGGTAATTAAATTACAATCGTATAGGAAAAAGAATCACCTAAAACGGACCTGCGGATTGAAAGTTATTACCATTCGAAGTTGAATTTGGTAAAAATCCGGAGCTGGCAGAAAATGCAGGCTTTCAACCTGCATCTGCTGGAAAACCGCATCTGTCGCGCCACGCGACAGGACCTCTTAGACCCGGCGCGACACGCGAACGCCGTCGTGCCACGCGAAGGACTGTCGCGACACGCGACGGTGCCAACTTCAAATTTTATTTTATTTTTCGCAATTTGATGCCGGAACTTGATTATACCTCCTATATATATGTCAAAACTAACACTTTAAGTGGTTTTGACTTTAGGTGAAGATGGGGACTTTCCGGATAGCGATCAAGCATGTTTTGAAGAACCGAACACACACTTTAGCAGCTTCCGCAATAGTTTAACTTTGTTATAGACAATGTTTGTGATGTAAACATTTTATGAATCCTGTTTTGAATGTTGGAACTAGTTTAGTAGTTAACTTGTATGGGATCGCTTAAAACTTAAATTTTGTTCAAGTTTGAAGTAAAGTACTATTTTACCTAAAATCACGTGTATTTACATTAAATTCGATTAGAAATTAGACGGTTGTTACAAAAAATAGGGACGAAACTCCATATGAGTTATGGAGAAAAAGGAAGCCTTCATACAAATACTTGAAAGTGTGGGGGTGCCTAGCAAAGGTGATTGTACCACCTCCTAAGGCTCTTAGGATAGGACCCAAAACAGTTGATTGCATTTTCATTGGATATGCACATCAAAGTAGTGCACATCGTTTTCTTGTACATGAGTCCAAGAATCCTAATGTACACAAACACACTATCATGGAGGCAAATCCTAACATTGTCTCATATTTTGAAATGTGTTTCCTATGTTAGGACAAACACATGCGACTTCATCAACAGCGGCTGATGAAGCAGGTCTAAGTTCATCTAGATGGTTAGATGAAGCAGGCCCAAGTTCATCTACGTGGATAGATGAAAGACATGAACGACCCGAGGTCAAGGAGGGTGAGCTTAGACGAAGTAAACGACAAAGGGTTGAAAAATCCTTTGGTCCAGACTTCAAGAGCTATATGGTTGAGGGTGAGCCTAATACCTACCGCGAAGCGGTTACCTCCATAGAAGGACCTCAATGGCAAGAAGCAATTAAGAATGAAATTGATTCTATATTGCAAAATCATACTTGGGAGTTAGTAGATCTTCCACTTGGTTGTAAACCACTTGGATATCGTTGGATATTCAAAAGGAAGATGAAAGCCGACGGAAGTATTGATAAATACAAGGCAAGGTTAGTGATCAAAGGATTTAGACAAAAGGAAGGTCTAGACTACTTTGATACTTACTCGCCTGTGACGAGAATAACCTCTATAAGATTGGTTCTTGCAATTGCGGCTTTAAGAAATTTGGAAGTTCACCAAATGGACGTAAAGACTGCATTTCTAAATGGCGATTTAGAAGAAGAAATTTACATGGAACAACCTGAGGGTTTTTTCGCCCCAGGAAACGAGGGCAAAGTATGTAAATTGGTTAAGTCTTTGTATGGCTTGAAGCAAGCTCCAAAACAATGGCACCAAAAGTTTGACCATGTCATGATTGACAATGGTTTCAAAATAAATGAGTGCAACAAGTGTTTTTATTTTAAAGACACACCAAGAGGTTACGTAATCTTATGTCTTTATGTAGATGATATGCTTATCATTGGGAGTGATGATAACATGATCAACTCAACAAAAGACATGTTGAAAGCGAGGTTTGACATGAAAGACATTGATATGGTGTAAACCATACTATTTATCTTATGTATTTTGTATAGTATTTTAATGTATTTTTATTAGTATTCGAGCCAGTTTTGTTCGGTTTTACGAAATTTATATTTTTATTGGTGTTCGTGAAGTGTGGAGCTAAAATAGAGAAACATTGAAGATACTTGATCGAGTACTGAAACGAGCTTAAAAGTTCTTCGGGGAATATTAAATAAAGCTGAAAGATGAAGGACTGAATTGCAATTAAAGAAAAGTTATTTAAAAAATAGTTCATAGAACTATAAGGACTAAAGTGCACACTAAGGAAAAGTTGAATTTAAAATACTTAGGGGCTGTTTGGCAACATCTGAACCAATAAGTGCTGAATGAATAAGAGGTCTGAATGGGTAAGAGGGTCTGAATGGGTAAGTGTTGAACCAGTAAAGTGCTGTTTGGTTCCATATCTGAATGACAGTGTAAAATGACATTTTTACCCCTCCCCACAAAATAAACCCGTTATAGATTTTTTTCTATAAAACCCAATATCATCATCATTCATCAGTATTCAGTCATCCCCCCCCCCCCTCTTCCCCTTTCTCTCCCTACCTGCAACACCGCCACCGCCATCATCATCATCATCTCTCCCTACCTGCAACACCGCCACCGCCATCATCATCATCATCATCTCCACCACCAAACTTTAACACCCCTTTTTCTGGATAGGAACATGAACATACAGACTGAACACCCCTCAACACAATCGATCTTCGATCCAGCGGCTCTGAACCAGCGGTTCGTCTTCGATTTCTCTCTCCCTTCCGTCTGTCTTGTCGATGTGTGCCACCACCGTTCGTTCAATCGATCCAAGGTGATGGGTTGTGTGGCGGTTTAAGAAAAGGAGGGTATACGGTTGTAAGTTGTGAGTTCTCCGGTGACTGTGTCGAGGAGAGAGAGAAGAGCGAGGGTGGAGAGGGAACCGTGGGGAGGTGTGAAGGAGAAGGAGGAGGTGGTGAGGAGAGGGGTGGGGGCGGAGGTCTGATGAGAGGTTGGGGTTTCTTGGCTGATAAGAGGTGAAAGGGGGTAACAATTGTCTTTTTTTTCATTCAGCAACACAACATATCTGAATGATTCAGCACTGAATCATTAAGAGGTTTGCCATTAAGAGGCACAACCAAACACTATCACCTATGTCCGAATAAGAGGTCCACCTCTTAATGAATCATTAAGAGGTTTGCCAAACAGCCCCTTACATAAAACGTAAAAGATGTGGATGTCTTTTTGATTCATGAGGCTATGTGGCTCCCACTATTGACCACAAACAAAAAGTTTGACCAAAGAAAACAGAAACGTTGATTGCATACAGATACTAATTTATTTGGGTCATATATCGCATTGTGTTGTGTATTGGGCTGCTTTAGTGACTCGCATATGGGCCAAGAATTATGGAATTAGCATTTTAATCCAATTGTGACACTGAATGCAAGAAAACTCATAATATATCAAGGGATATATTAAAAGAAAAAGGGGTGTGGCGGCTGTGTACGAAGTCAGACGGCAGAAGAACATAAAAAAAGGGAGAGGAGTGCGATCAAGGAAAAAAAGAAAGAAAGAGTTGGTTCGAGGGTTCAAGCCGCGATCAAGATTCAAGATTCGGGTTTGGTTAACAATTTATTATTTTTTGGTTTTGTTAGACTTTGTGTTTTACAAACTACTAAATATGATTTGTTTATCGTATGAAACTTGTTTCTTTTTAGCGACTATGATTCTTGGCTAATCTTTTATGCTACCTAGGCCTAGATGAACTATGATTTAATGTTTTGATTATTTGGTTTTGACTAATGACTAAATTGGGATGATTTACATATTCCTGTTTTGTGATTGTTTATGAATTTGTGTGCTTGTCTTGGTTGTGATTGATTGTTTGGTTAGGTGATCTTGTTAGTCTGGTCTGGAACTATTTAGATCATTCTAGGTTCGTTAATCTATTAGGTTTTCGGTCTAGAGCTTGAGATTAGAGATAATTCAAGTTTAACTAAATTAATTAAAATCAACTGAGTATAGTGTGCATCATTTTCTGGCAACTCTAGCGACGAGTTAGGATGGCTAGGTTATTAGCTAGGCGTTGTTTGGTAGTTTGGGTGACCGATAGCTCGGATCCGGCTACTTATTCGCGTTTAGGGTTTCCTAGGTTTTCAATTATTTAGCAGGTTTAGCTTCATGACCGGAAGATTTTAGCACCATAGTTGTTATTCGTCTGACAGTCGTGGGATTCGGTATCGATAGCTCGAGTCGTTTCCAATTTAGCACTTCATCACTCTGTTCCATCTTCTATTTTGGTTGATCATCCTTAACGGGAGGTTTTCTGGGTAGATTCGGAGCTTTATTCATTGGTCAGGATTAGATGTCATGGGTTAGTCATAGGGATTCGAAGCCTGGGTAGTTCTTTCTCATCATTGTCTGCTTCCCGTCACTTCACCATATTTCTTTCTTGCCCTGTTCTCTTGTTTACTCGCTTTAGTTTAATTTAGATATTAGTTAATTAAAACCCCCAAAACAATTAAAACCAATTAAGTAATTAGTTGAGTCAGAGTCTAGGTAGCGTCGCTAGTGTCTCGTGGGTTCGATACTCGGACTTCATTAGGCTTTACTACGTACGATAGGTACACTTGCTTGTTAGTGGTCTAGCATTTAGAGTCTTAGTTTATAAATTTAAAACTAGGATGTCAAGATTAGGTTAGTTGTTTTTATTAGACCATATTCTGCACATCAAGTTTTTTGCGCCGTTGCCGGGGACACTTAGGCGATTGCGTTATTAGCTTTGACTGATCTTATTTGTTTAATTGGTCTTTTTGTATAGTGAGTCGTAGGTTAGTGTGTCTAGTCGTTTTTGTAGATATCTTTTTTTCTTTCGTTTTTTTCTTTTTTTTGTTGATCCTTTAGTTTTAATATCATGTGTTTAATCTGTGGAGGGGACCATTACACTAAATATTGCCCAATTCGAACGGGGTACCCTCCCTGTGTTACGAAGTTTGCGGATACAATGACAGGCTTCGTTCAGAAAACTAAAACGGCAAAAGTGTGACAACCCTCACATTTACAGGTATCCGTACAATTAATTAATTCTTAATTTGTGCTTAATGACTGTGCTTGATTTCAATTGTGATTAAACTGCTTACTAAATTATGTTACATACATACATATGCATCACATTTTATACTATCACTCCATTTATTTCATACAAACTTCAGTGACAAACTTGATGCACAAAGCACAGTTAGCATACTGAGCGGATAACCCAGAAACATGCTGACAATACCAGCACCTATACAAACATTGTTTTGAGGCCAGTATGAGCCGGGAATAAAGTACTACACTGGTAGGGAGTGTAGGGAGGTGAGGACCATAAAACTGCGTCATTAGGTGATAGTTATAGTGCCGGGAAGTGCCAAAAACATACTTAAAGTGCAGAATTCTGCACTATATAACCAAAATTCAGCATTTAATAATGCTAGTAAAGTGTAAAAACTTGGCAAAATAATCCTAGATATTTTCCAAAGCGTTGGGAATTTACTGTGTCACTAAAAATAATATTAAGGACACTTTAAAGGCTAATTTAGCACTTTAACGGGACAACACCCAACCGAACAACCGGACTTTACCCGGAACATAAAAATATTGCCAAACTCATTGTTTTTACTTTTCTGAGCTAGTTAGGGTCCCCGAACACCCCAACACACTATATATATTTAATAACACATAAGACACTAAATTAACACTTGGTTTCCAACTAATTCACCAACTAATACTTGCATCCCAACTAAACCAACCCTTCCCCCCCAAAACCGGTTATGGAGTGTCTCCACTCCTAGATATTTTTGGATTGTTAATTGATTCTTGTCTAGCTATTTGAGACACAATATCCATTGGTCTTTCACAAATTAGAGATTATAAGATGGCACAAGGGATCATAACCTCTCATTTTCAACACAACATCAAACTCCACAACTCTCTCTTCCTTTCTCTTGGGTTCGGCCGAGAGCCACCCATAACCATCATCATCACCACCAAGTTTCATTCAAGCATTCTATACATACCCAAAGGTGCAAGAGATCATTCAACAAGGCTTGGTGTGTTCGGAAGCTCAAGGACCTCTCTCGTTTTCTTTTATCCATCACCTTTACGCTTTGAAACTCCCCTAGCTTTGTGCTAGTGGTAAGTACTTAGATCCTTGTATTTTACTTGTTATTCAAGTGGTTAATGATGCTTAAAGATCAAAAACATAAGAACTCTTAAGAACCTTAAACAAAGTCTTGAACATCAACTAACATATGATGAAGTATTGTTAAAATAATGAAGTAATCATGATAAATCTGAGTAATACAAACAATAATCTGCTGTAAATAACTTATGTTATGATATAAATCGTTATTAGACGGAATGGTAATCGTAGGTACACATTTTAGTAACATTTAACCTATAAACAGTTTGCTGATTAGCATTTTCAGCCACTTTCAACTGGCTGTAACCAGATCATAACTAAATGAAAAACTGATTTTCTGAAGCCTAAATTGTGTATTTTCTAAAAACTGATCAAATGGCATGGGAATCGTAATTTTTCGAGGTCATTTACTATTTTTAAAGTGTCGTTTTGTAACAGTAGCTAAAGCTGCATTTTTGCTGCTGAAAATATGCGTTCTGTTTTCAGTCATAACTTGATTTCTGTGTAGATGTAGATCATGAAATTTGTACTGTAGATGACCACCGATGTATTTGTAATTCTCTCACTAGAATTTCGTAAATCGGACTCTCAATGAATTTTCAATAAATTATTCCGTGAACTGCAGTCAGAAAAAGATAAATCTGAATGCAGTCCGGAAAATGATTTTCTATATGATATTGGTGATGATTTGGACCCCGAAATTTTTACACAATAATATTTGGATCGTATAAGACATTCTGTAAAAATTTGGGAATTTTTGGAATAAGATAACTATTTTATTAAAATACCCGAAAACAGCCAGTTTTGTGTATTAAAACTGAAACGATATAAGTAGTATTTTGCATGCCTAAATGTCGGGTTGGTTATTTGAAAGCGATCTAACGTGTTATATGTTAAAGAAAATGATACGCTAGTAAGCGTGGACGCCTCCATTTACAAAGGAAATCTGGCGAAATTTTCCTAAAAACCCAACACTTAGAAAATATTTTTCTAACAATTATTACAAGTATATTTTATAACTTGTGTTTCAAATATAAACTTCGCCATAAATTTTGTTACGAAATACAAAGTATCGAAGGTTGGTTTTTGTTAAGATCGGAGGCTCTCATGATTGTGTTTGTTTGTGTAAAATGAATGATCAATGAATATGAAAACAAGTTAAGTGCAGCGGAAATGAACAACAAACTTTGTAAACACAATCAGAAGGAGAAAATAGTTCTGAAAAAGCATATGCAATTCACTTAGTCAAAAGATTTACAATACTAATCAAATGGTTACAACATGCTTACAAAACTAAGCTCCCCCTCAGCCTGATACCCCAAGGTTGGTTGCACACAAGATGAAAGGATTGGACTAGAGGAGAAGAACTCGCTCAGTCAATCGAATGTAACAGTACAGGGTACTGTTACATTTATAGGCAAACCAAACCACTGAGGTATCTCAGCTGACGTCACCATGAGAGCGACGTCTAACAAACTAACAACCTGTATCTACTGTCCTTATACAAACACTGCTAAACCTAACTACTGACTATACATAAAACATATAATTCATTAAACAGTTGCTCTCTCTTTATGTCAGTGCTTTCCTCAAGGTTGATCAGTCCTTGATTGGGCAGTGCTTTAGCATCAGTAGATATGACCAGCAGTTGTTGAATACATCATGGATATGATCAGCAGTTGAAGGACCAGCAGTAGTTGTACATGAACAGCGGATAAAGACCATCAGTTGTTATAAATCACTTTCAAGGAGAAAGCTTAGAGTAAACTGTTGCTTATTGTGGATCCACTGTTGTGACCTGGTTTTGGCTTTACATTATCTGTTCCTCTGGTAGGGTTCAATCCCAACAATCTCCCCCTGGAACAGATAATGCCAAAACCATTCATTATTCTGGATCTTTATTCCTCATCAAAAGTTCCTTTGCTTCTCTTTTAAAATCTGCTTCAAAATCTCTGGAACTTGTATCATCTTCATCCCGACACAGTGTAAGTTCAAGGAGATCCTGCAAATCTTCAACACTAAGGCCTAGTGCTTCTTTCCTTGATATATACTTCACATTTCCATTGGATCTGACTATTGTCAATACGTGGGTCTTTTGATCAGACATCCACTTTAGTACTTTCGAACCCAATGGATTTCTTGGGAGAGATTTATTTGAAGATGAGGTAGATAATGGCCTTGTGAACACTTGCAGACTTTCAGACATTCTTTTGAAGGCTTGTTCAATGGCTTTGTTTGCTGCAGCTATGTCTTCTGCAGTTTCCTTTTCAATTTGCTCTTGCCTTTCAATTTCTGACATGTCTGTTGAAGTGTTTGGTGATGCAGGTTTGTTTAATGCCTTAAAAAGGCTTTGAAGCTTTGTTGAAGTTTCTTCTTTTAGACCCATTTTCGTGATGGTATCTTTGAAGTACTCTGCTTCCTTTTCTATTACCTCTTCTTCAGTCAGCTGTTCTCCCTCTTCTTGATTTGTCACAAAAGTAGACCGGAACAGTGTTTTGAGGTTTCCTATCTTCTGTTCAAGCTTCATCATTTGTTCTTGCTTCTTAGAAGTGCCTGAAACAGTTATCTTTCTTTTCTTCAGCCTTTCGTAGGCTTCATCAGTCTGCTATTTTGACTATTTTGATATGGCTTCAGCAGTATCCATTTTTGCATCCACCAGCTCATTTTTCTTTCTTTTATACTCAGCAGTGAAGTCAGCAATGAGCTTTTTGAATTTGTTCCAGTTTGGAGCATTTTTCTTCTTTGTAGGATCATTGTTAATTCTGTCAATCCTCTCAGCCTCATGCTTTAGAGCGATTATTGGCCATTCTTCAAACTGTTTTTCTTCAGCAGGATAGAATTTTTCTTTCATAATGTAGGCTAGATATTGTTTTCTCAACTCTTTGCGTTGTTCAGCCTTTTCTTTGATTAGTTCCTGTGCGAATTCTTCCATCTGCTTTACCTTTTCAAGGAAGAAATCCAGTCTTTTAACAATGCCTTCTTTGCTTAGACGTTCACCTTCACTTTCAAATTTAGCTCTTGCTTTAGCCTACCTTGCCTTGAGTTTGAGGTAATCATCCATATCCTCTGGTGGCATGTAGCCTATGAGTGAGGAGAATCTCCTTTTTGAAGGATCTTCTTCTGTATAGAATTGCCTCATCTCATTTTTGATAGCTTCAAGTTCCAGTGGATGTTGTGCAGCATTAGGATCATGTATACCCTCATCGGCAGTGATTGGCTTTCTTTTTCTGTTAAAGAGCTTTGGTTGTGATGTAGGAGAGGTGAGAACAGTAGTGGATGGTTGACTAACAACTGTTGAAACAACTGGTGTTTCAACTGCTGTTGTCATTACACCTACTGATGTATCAGCAGATGTCTTCTGCTTTTGAGCAGGGGTTGTGATGGCAGTTGTTTGAGTGATGATGAGTGGCTGACTAACAGCAATTGTTTCAACCACTGTTGCCATTACAACAGATGTTATAACATCTGATGTCTTCTGCTTTTTCGCTGGAGGTGATGATGGTGATGTGATATTGATGAGAGCAGTGGTTTGTGATTGGCAAACAGCTGTTGAAACAACTGGTGTTTCAACTGCTGCTGTCATTACAACAGATGTTGTAACATCTGTTGTCTTCTGTTTTATGACAGGAGGCAGTGGTGGTGATATGATTGTAGATGATGATGGTGGTGAACCAGTGGTTGTGGTTTGTAATTGAGTGGTGTGTGTTGAAAGTGTGTGTGTTGATGACATGATAGTTGTTTGGCTACTGACAGCAGTTTTTGTAACTACTGGTGTATCAGCTGTTTGACTAACAGGTTTTGAGACCTGTTTTTCTTTTTCTTTTTCTTTTTCAGGCTCAATACAAAGGCCATGTTCTATTCCCATTCTATTCATTTTTCCCAACAGCTTGTTATTCTCCCCCTTTTTGGCATTATCTGAAGGGGGGTTTACAAGAAATGGTATGGAAGAAGGAACTTTGCCAGAGGCACTTTGAATGCTAGCCTTTATGGCCTTGATATCTGCTTGAGTGTCTTTAAACCTTGATTCCACCATGTTGGTCAGCATTTGTACTTGAATAGCATGCTTTTTGTCCGCCATAAGTTGCTGTGCTTCAAGCATGGGTTGAAAAATATTCCAAAGCTCATTTTCAGCAAATGCATGTTGTGCAGGTGCTTGAGCAGGAACAGCAATGGCTTGTGCTTTCTGAGCTTTTAAAATCTCTTGCACCATCTCCTTTATTTCAGAAACTGATTCTTCTAGTTTTTCAACTCTGCCCGTCAATTCCTGATATTTTGAATCATCACCTACTTTAGTAGGATCATCTGAATCCCCACCAGCAGTGGTTATATCAATGTGTGACTTAGGAACAGAGTCCCAAAAATCATCCATTGATGCCCCTTGTTCTTGGTATTGGGGACTTCTTTCTTCAGCACTCGATAAACCTTTGATGGTACCAGTGGTTAGATCCAACTCACTGGTTGTCACCGAAGTTGCCATGGAAGAAATTGCCTTCAAGGGAGTCTTATTTATGAAACAACTGTCCAACTGAAGATTTGTTGATCCACCAGTTGTAGTTGCTGCTCCACTTGAACTACCACCGAGAGTTACTTGTAACTTAGGGGGTGTAACCTCCTCAATTGTTGCTGGGATAGCAGAAGTAGTAGCATCAGACCCAGTCACTTGTGGGGGTATACTCTCAGTGACAGGTGATAGAGAGGAACTGGTTTGTGTCTGAGCTATAGCAGCTGCATGCAACAAGGGTAACATGGATTGTGGCATTATGATTGGTGAGGGTATAGGTGTTGAAAGAGACATGTCCTTGGGATCAGGACTGTGGAAGATAGAGCCAAGTGGATCTAGAGCTTCATAATTTGGTGTCCCTGTGATTACAACCTGATCCTTTTGTGAGGATGCAGGAGGAGTTTCAGGGATGGGTTGAGATCTTTCTTCCAACTGTTGTGAGGAAGTAGCAGCAGTGGTTTGTGGTGACTTTTGTGTTGTCACAGGCATTTCCTCTGGGATCTCATCTTCCAGAGTTGCCTTTGTTTTGGGTTTGGTGGGTTTTCTGGATGTTTTTCTTTTGGTCTTTTTGGAAATGTCAGGTGTGGGTTTCAGAGCAGTGGTTGTGCTGCTCTGATCACCTGGAGCAGTAGGCTCAGCAGCAGATGTCTGAGGAGCAGTTGTAACTGCTAAATTCTGCTCAGCCACCTCTGCTTTTGTTTTTATAGGTGCCATCATCCTTGAAAATGTTTCTTTTGTTAAACTTTTTATTTGACAATAGGCACCTTGTTTTGGCAAATTTGCATTTTCCTTTACAAATTTTTGTTTAAAGTAATAACTCAAAAATCTTGGAAAAAGTAAAAATGCTTTGCTATCAACATTTTTCACTAAGTCATTGAAGATTTCCTGGGAATAGTTGTAATCTTAGTTATTCAAAATGGCATACCCCAGGCATTGAATCTTCAATGGTATTTCGTTAAATGATGTTGTTTTATTTGAAACACACATCAAAAGTGTGTGAAATAAAAATCTTGGAGCAGAAGGAAAAAAAACCTTTTTGTAAGGTATCAACCTTTGATTGTTCTGCATATCCCCTTTTTTCAAAATCAGTTTTCATCTCGGCTTTATCAAAAGAGAGTTTACCTTCCTGATCGTTGAGATTAAAGACTTCGGAGATTGATTGTGGGGTTATTTGAACTGCTTTACCCTGTATCGAGGAGTTAATGGCTATGAATTTTCCGTCTTGTTTTTCAAGCGATGCCTTTTTCCAAAACTCTCTCTGGGTTTGCAAGTAAATGGGAGCATCTGCCGTCAATAAAGTTTTGTACTTTGATGCAGACATTGTATCAATGATGGAGTCGAAAGTGTGGTTGTCTTTGGGTTTTGTGAGTAAACCCAAATAATTGTGAGATTGTTTGTATGGTATATCGATGGATTCTTCGGCCGTTTGAGCGACCTCTTTTGAAGATGATGGTGATTTAGGTTTTGATTTTGATTTTGACTTTGATTTTGTCATTTTTGCGGAGAAGAATGAAGAACGTTTTTGAAGATTTTGAGAGGAAGGGTTGGAAACTGCTTTGTGAAGAGAATTTTGGAATTCAATTCGACAGTGTAAAACCCTGTTTGGGGGTTTAGGGCAGGGTTTTATTTAGGAAAAAAAATGATCGCTGATGTGGCAGCGGTTATTATGATCTGAGGACTAAAAACTGACCACGTGTCAACACCTGATGAGACGATGAATAATGGAGGACAGTTGTTTTTAAGAAACCACTGATGAAACAAATATCAGTGGTTACAACGGTCAAAATGAGGTCAGTGGGTGATTTTTACTATCAGTGGATAGCATATCAGTGGTTGTAACACAGATTTTGAATATCAGTGCTTATAATGAAAATGGAAGAGCAGTAGTTGACTTTCAGCAGTGGACAGTAATTAGAGAACAGATGTTTGAACAAAGCAGTGTTTAAGGGTGAAATGAATGGTATCTCAGCAAGTTTAGTGCAACAAAGGATAGCTTTTTATGTGCATTCAGGGTTTTGCCACGTGTCAATTTTGAAAATAAATTTCTGACAGTGGTTTAGTACCCCAGATAATATAAACTTTTTACTATGACAACTCATTTTCGTTAAATATCTAAATGTAACACATGAGTGCCACAGTAGTTTAAGCACTGTTTGGCAATCAACTATGGATTAATGTTTAAAGCAAATCTAAGTATGACATGACCATGACATGTGTACCATTTCCTTTTTGACCTATTTATGAGGACAATAATACCAACAAAAATAAGGTACTATATCCTGACAGGGAATTGAAACTGTTGCTATCAAAAACAAGCAAAAGTTCAAAATATATTATTTCCAAAAAAAATGAACAATATATCCTGATTATTCGAGAAAATCCTTTTGGAAAAAAAATGGTTAAAGGATTTTCTGAGAACATTGTCAAAAAGGAACTGGCATAAATTTAATAAACATATGATCATCTCATTCTCAAGATCATGAAAAGGGTCAGTGGTTTTGACAAAAAGTGACATGAAATTTTTTGACCACTGTTTGGTACCATTTTCTTGTCAGTTGATTGCAAACATGAGAACACAAGATCACAAAAGTTTTTGAAGGCCCTGTTATAGACCTTGTTACTTTGTGCTGATTTTTTTTAAAAAATTTGTGTAGTTCTTTTGTAAGTTCAATTTCTGGAAATACTATTATCACCTGAACTTTCCTGAACTATTGAACACAAACAGTTGCATAATGACCATTATTACCCCAAGCTTTGACTCTCAAGTGTTTTATGTTTATACTCTTTTCTTTTGACTTCAAAAGTTTTTGAGATAATCACACTTTCGAGTTTTTGTGAATTTTAGTCCAAGGTCATTTTACAGTAATGTTTTGAGAGAATTGGTCATGTTTACACATGTTTTCAACCAATTTTCACATTACATGTGATACGGACTATGATGACCCCTTATTTTCTGAATGTATTTTAACGTAATTGATTTTGTCCTTTTGAAGAACTTCAATCTGTTTTTAATACACCAGATCTATTAACTAAAGTTTTAATTTCCCTCTTTCTGAATTAGCAAAACACTAATGTTTTTAAGAACAAATAGTTTATGTTAATCTGAGGTTCATATTTTAGTAATAAAATGATGAAACAACACAAATTTCACAACAATACATGAAATCAACTTAAAATAAGAAATAATCTCATAGTTTAACAGATACTGTTTTCAGATCTATAAACCATGAGTGTCTTGTGTATGAATTCACTTGTTGTGTGCAATTTGTGTGTCATATGACATCTTGGTTGATATACAGAGTTTTTGAATAACCATTTTGAACATGAATTACTTGATACTCTGTTATTCAACTAAATACAACCAACCTTAGTATCAATGAATTTTGAGCCGAACTGTTATGTCAAATTGATTGTTAGATCGAATTTTGACTGTCCAGGCTCTGATACCAATTGTTAAGATCGGAGGCTCTCATGATTGTGTTTGTTTGTGTAAAATGAATGATCAATGAATATGAAAACAAGTTAAGTGCAGCGGAAATGAACAACAAACTTTGTAAACACAATCAGAAGGAGAAAATAGTTCTGAAAAAGCATATGCAATTCACTTAGTCAAAAGATTTACAATACTAATCAAATGGTTACAACATGCTTACAAAACTAAGCTCCCCCTCAGCCTGATACCCCAAGGTTGGTTGCACACAAGATGAAAGGATTGGACTAGAGGAGAAGAACTCGCTCAGTCAATCGAATGTAACAGTACAGGGTACTGTTACATTTATAGGCAAACCAAACCACTGAGGTATCTCAGCTGACGTCACCATGAAAGCGACGTCTAACAAACTAACAACCTGTATCTACTGTCCTTATACAAACACTGCTAAACCTAACTACTGACTATACATAAAACATATAATTCATTAAACAGCTGCTCTCTCTTTATGTCAGTGCTTTCCTCAAGGTTGATCAGTCCTTGATTGGGCAGTGCTTTAGCATCAGTAGATATGACCAGCAGTTGTTGAATACATCATGGATATGATCAGCAGTTGAAGGACCAGCAGTAGTTGTACATGAACAGCGGATAAAGACCATCAGTTGTTATAAATCACTTTCAAGGAGAAAGCTTAGAGTAAACTGCTGCTTATTGTGGATCCACTGTTGTGACCTGGTTTTGGCTTTACATTATCTGTTCCTCTGGTAGGGTTCAATCCCAACAGTTTTCGCAGATAAAAATGGGAAAAATACATATATTTTGGGAATACGTTATTTTCGGACAAATGAGTTAAATGTAATTTTTCTAAGTGGGACTTAATATATATATTGTCGGAACTACAAATTTGCATATATAAAGACCCCCATCCTTGGGAAGGAAATACGAAGTTGAAATGCTTGAGGAGTATTAATACAGAAACAATGCAGAAACAATTATTCCAAAACTAAGTACAATTATTATAACTTGGAATAATACCAGAATCGTAACTCAAAAACATACATACTAAGACAAGGCACTACCCGTTCGTCTAATAGACATTGGACCATTGTAGGTAGTCGTGTTTGCCGCAGAGATTTGGGTTACGAGTACGAAGACGCAATACTGTGAGTTCATGTCCCCCTTTTCTCTTAATTGTTTTCAGTTTTTATACTTCGGGGGTGGAATACATGTTACAGTAATTACAAACACTTTTATACATGGTATGGTTAGCTTAAGGAGGGTTTACTACTTAGATCATGTGAGTGGGTAGGCTGGAACTAGAGGCCATTAATCCTCATTGTAGGACCGAGGGTCATTAGCGGTAGATCTATCTGGGTGTAGCGAGCCCAACTCCAGGCCCACTGTACGGACCTCGGGGTGACTTTGAGCCCGACGCAAAAATCTGGTAGGTTTGAGTCTTCCTACAGCACTTCACACATATCATTGGCTTTGCAACCCAATGGTGATCTCTTTTTCCTTAATTGCTACATACCAGGGATTTTTCACACATACTGACATATTACAAAGGTTTATACATACTCACTTTTACATGAACTCGCTCAACTTTATGTTGATTTTTCAAACTACATGTATTTCAGGAAACTAATGGATCTGGCACGGTATGCATATATTTCAAGCTGCGTTTGAATAAAGAAGTCATCCAGAGTTGTAGGGTTTAGAAGGTGTAACCTCTTCCTGGACGGGTTACATATCTCTAAACCTAGTATTGTTTAAAGTCTTTTGCTAAGTTTTTACGAACTCATTTAAATCAAGTTAAGGTTTGTACTTATTTTGTGATTGATGTTTTAAGACAAGTATACTATGGTATTTTTCTAAACTTTATTAATGAATGAATATCTCATGTTTTCATCATATAGCATTGTTATGATTGTTGCTATGGTATTAAGATGTAACACCCCGTGTTTTCGGAAGTCAAAGTCAAAGTCAAGGTCAAAGTCAACGACCGATCGCGCGTATTTGACTTATAGTAGTTTCTTTGTTTTAAATGTATTATGTGGAGTAAGTGTTGTTAATTGCTAAAATCGAAGTATGTTAATCGCTATTCTAACCGACTTACGACAGTGAATTATAGGAAGTAACAATGCGATAAAGTTAACAACTCGATAATCAAGCTATGCTACTCGACATCGAACCGCGATAAGAACCGCAACTCGATTTAATCTGGTTAATTATACGTGTGTGTGTGCCTTATGTGTTACTTGTGCATGTTATATATATGTATATATGATGTGGAAATCAATCGAACTCAATCGAAACTCGAAACTCAATCGAAACCGAACTCGAATCGAAACCGAACTGTGATAGATAGTGGAGAAAAGATTATGCAAGGTATGAATTAGTTGGGACTGAAAGTAATTTGACTAGGAAACCCTATCGTATCGAATAGCTCGCAATCGAAATCGAATCAGCTCAAATCGTCGCGTCGGACAAACGAACCAGGCCTCATCCGATCGGATGGCCATCCGATCGGATAGCCCTTCCATCAAATCAGGTGTCATCCGACCGGATCGTCATCCGGGCGGTATGTCATCCGATCGGACCACCCTTTCCTCTTTTGGAAGTCTATAAATACTCCTGTCATTGTCATTCTTTCCATTTTTGGAAGCTCTTGTCCGAACAGCTCGTACACACCACCTTTTCTCATATTTCTTCCGATTCAGGTAAGATTTCATCCTAAATCTTGTACTTTCTTGATCTACACGCACTCCTACACGTTTCTATCTTTTAAATCCTAACTTTTAACCATGAAATCACTAGATTTTGTATGTTCTAGGATGACGTCATCATATGTTCTTCATGTTTTAACTTCAACCTACCAAGAACAACCGGAATCTAACCGATTTCCTTACAAACAACAAAGATCTTACATAGATCTATGCAAAACAGTGGTGGAAAAGGATTGAGAGAATGGTTTTAACTTTCTTTCAACTCTTTTACACTCAACACACTCAAAACCGATAGAATCGGATGTTGTTCTAGTCTCCCACTCGTTCTTAGTGTTGTACTAGTCCAAGATCTGAATTCTACACACGAGACACCGACTTCGGGTTAAACTAGAATAACCAACTCGAGCCGGTGACTGGCCAAACTAGGGTGATTCCTGGTCGGTTTGGTCACTTGGGTCGACGGGGAAGTTCCGTTGGTTAACACGTAGTCAAAGCGCCTCAATAAAACGACAACAATCAAAACGACCAAGTGAGAGACGAACGGAACAACTGAAACGGATTACCATCCGAGCGGACTGCCATTCGAGCGGATGGCTCATCCGAACGGATTGTCATCCGATCGGATCACACTTGGGTCCCACGATTCAACAAACTTTAACTAAAGTCAGAGTATCGAACGAATTGCTATCCGATCGGATTACAATCTGGTCAGATTTCTCTTCGGATCATGAGATACTAAGACTTTAAAGACTTAACCAATTTTCAACATGTTCAACAACAAGGTTGCCATCCGATCGGATGACCATCCGATCGAGTGACCCTTCTGTTGTAAACTTGACTTCACTAAGTAAATTTGTCACACGGTCGCCGTCCGACCGGACCATCATCCGATCGGATGACCATCCGAACAGATTGTCATCCGCACAGAATGCCATCCGATCGACTGACTTGAAAGACAGAGATACTTCGGTGTTTTCAAAATACTACAACGAAAACTTCAAAAGTCAAGCCATCATACATAAACACATCCTCCTTATAGGAAGAAACAATCCACTCGAATAGTCATCCGACAGGACAAGCTGTCCGACCGGATTACCATCCGATCGAACCACTATCCAACCCACTCACACTACGTATCGTTTAACGTCTAACTTATCGATGTGCAATCGAATCTATTCAGGCTAACCCTACTCGCTTAGCGCTACCTTCAATCCATCAACCGCTGTGAGTATACTCGATCCCTTTTTGCTTTAAGCACTTTTGGGTGTTACATACGTTACAACTATTCAAATCACATCAATCACACTACTCAATACTATTTGAACGCTAACCGTTAATGCATGTTATACGTGGCTTATGAATGCTTGTTTGTTATGTTTACACATGGAATGCTATCTACCTGCCTTAGCAACGATAGTACTATAGTTTGGACTCAGCACCCGTTCACGGGGGTTGTTAAGGATCATTACTTGCATGGATTACAGTGGTAATCATGTATTGCGAACTGCCTCGGGCAGTCAACCCGCAGTCATTGGTATCGATGGATCTATATCGATAACTAACGTGCTTCATTTCACTATGTGTACGTGCTGGTTATGCGTAAACGAATTCGAACTCTATATGCTATTATCAAACTTGCATGCTCACCTTTTACATTATATGTATTGACTTTATTTTAACGTATGTGACAGGTGCTTAGGACGCACACTTGGTAGGAATTTGAAGCTAGAATAAAGCTTTAGAGCCCAACAAATAGTTGTCTGTAGATAACGTAACAAGGGTCTCTAGAAGCAGATAAACAATTGATGTCTATTAAATCTGAGTTGTCGGAACAGAATATTTGCCTAGTTTTTGTCTGTAATAATTGATGTACTGTTTGAGATACGGTATGGGACGTATTATTTAAATTGAATAGTATTGATAATTGTTATGAATAGTATTGATAATTGTTATGGAAACTTCTGGATAATCTATTTCGCTCAGTGCCATGCCCCGATGATTCCGCCATCGGTTGGGGTGTGACAGATTGGTATCAGAGACATAACTATAGGGAATTAGGCGAGACTCGACCTAGTCCGGGTCGATGTCTTAGAAACCTAGTCTATAGTTAGGAACCAACAGACTAACTTGTGCTTATCCGGTAGGGATTATGTACGAGCGTACTCCTCGTTATTCTCGCTTATGCTACACTATCACCGCACTCGAACTTTTCAACTATAGCTAAGCGATAATGGTTGAGATTAGGTGTGAAAAGCGCAAACTCTCGACTAAAGTTGCTTAATCAACTAGCAAATTCTATTTACGAACGAGGAGAATTATGACAAATTAGGAGTGAAATCCGTATTTTGATGAATAATCTCCTCTATTTTATCAAAACCGGAGCGAAGTTATTAAGATAGGGGTGAAACCCTAACCTTGACGACTTGTTCCGCGCTTTTTCCAAAACTCTCACCAAGGTCTCAACGAACTCCAACGATCTGAAGTCACGATGCGGCTAACGGAACATGTGCCAAACGCCCAAGAATCGAGGCCAAAGCATAGTTCCAGAGGCTAAATGTGCACAATCGATCCTTGTGAATAGTTGAATCACTTTGGATAGTCGAAGTCTACTAGCTGCAGACAATCTATTTCTCGATTTCACGTGTTTTGATTCTGAACCCGCAACTGCCGACTATGATGACTCGTTGATTTTATGTGTTATATGTGTTTAACTGTTTAAGTGTTTAATTTTGATGTTTTTGCTATCACTTCGATCGACACGCAAGACTCACATTGCTCTTCTATCTCAATACGCTAACAAATCGCTGTGAATCTGGACCACATTATGCTACGATATACGCTTATACTATGCTCGACATGTTATACGATCATACTATACTACTCGATGTACTATACGCGACCGATATATACAAACGACACACGAGCTTTGAATGATAGGTTTCTGTATTTTGACTGCATCTGTGATTAAATATGTATGTGCTTCTGTGTTTATATGTCTCTGTGCTCTACGTGTCTACGTGCTTATGTGCTTCTGTGATTACGTGAATCTGTGGTTATGTGCCTATGTGTTTATGTGATACGTGTTTCGACGTGTTCCTAAGCTTTAGTAGTAGTAGACGTGTGAGGTGAGATTCGGATACATGTGTTGAGTTCTGTGACGATGTCTGTTGCAGACAATGTCGTCCGGATCCCGTCACGCACTTTCTCGTCAAGAAAAAAGAGACAAACGTCTTGCTTCCATCATCGCTAAGACAAAGGCCATGAGTGATGTTTATGAGAATGCCAGCAAATCGTCTGAGGAATCGAGAACCGAAGCCCCTAAAGCTGTCACTAAGACCTTCAGTTTCAAGCAATTCAAGTCATGTGGGCCAAAAGAATTCACTGGTGAAGGAGGTCCCACTGCATTATTTCACTGGTTTGATTCCATTGAGGTTACTCTGCGACAGAGTGGTTGCCCCGATGACCTCCGAACTCTGAATGCTACCGGTGTTTTCCAGTCACATGCTCTAGACTGGTGGACAGCCGAGAGGAACAAGCGAGGGAACGATGCAGCCTACGGTCTGTCGTGGGACAAGCTCAAGGAGGTCATGCTAGAGGAATTCTGCCCTCCTCACGAACGTCAAAAGCTAGAAGATGAATTTTTTCACATACAGCAAAAGGATGGTGATAATGCTGCTCTCACTGCTCGTTTCAAGCAGCTCAGCATTATCTGTCCCGATCAAGTCAAAACCCCAGATATGACAATCAAGAAGTATATCCGGGCCCTGCCCTACTGCGTTGCTGATTTCGTGCAAGCGGCTAAGACTACGACGATCGAGGAAACTTATCTACTGGCCGCTGAAATCAACGACAAGCGGGTTAAGGCTGGCGTCTGGGATAAGACTTCGAAGCATCTGCATCAAGCTACTGCTACCGCACCAACTACTGAACCCACCTCATCGAGCAACAAGAGGAAGAATAAGAGAAAGAACAGCTCCAGCAACAAGAACTGTGCGATCACTGCTGCACCAGTCCAATCCGTACCAGCTCAACAACGCCAAGCGGCAGCGCCTGTGGCCAATGCACCTCTTGCTAAGCGTGCATATACTGGGCCGCACCCGCTCTGCCCTACTTGTACCTACCATCATCCGACTACCATTCCTTGCCGTTTTTGTGCTCATTGCAATGTGTACGGTCATTTTACTGCTAACTGCCGTATACGACAAGCTACTGCTCATCAAGCTCTACTCACCGCCCCACAGGGTCAACAAGCTCCTCCGATACCCGCAGTCAAAGCCAGAGCCTGCTTCGCATGTGGCGATCCGAACCATTTCGCCAACATGTGCCCGAACAGGGTTGTGAAACAAGAGCCCCAGCAGCAACAGCCTCAACATTAGCAGCAACAACAGGCCGGACGCGCCAGAACTTTCAACCTCAACGTGCGCCAAGCCCAAGCTGACAACAACGTGGTTAATGGTACGTTCCTTGTGAATAGTATTTATGCGTCATGTTTGTTTGACACTGGAGCCGATAATTGCTTTGTGTCGTTCGAATTCGAGAAACTCCTTAGTCGTAAACGCTCCAAACTCTCCTCAACGTTCGAAGTTGAAGTCGCTACTGGAAGAACCGTCGCCGTTAATTCTGTTCTCCGTGATTGTACTCTTGAGCTCAACAATCACCTCTTCCCAATTGATCTTATTCCGATGCAACTCGGAAGTTTCGACGTCATAGTAGGCATGGACTTTCTTCACGAAAACCATGCTGAAGTTGTGTGCTTCGACAAGATGATTCGATTCTCGCTCGCGAATGGTGACTTATTGTGTGTATACGGTGAAACTGCTTCGAAAGGCCTCAAACTCATGTCATGTGTCCAAGCAAGCAAGTATCTCCGCAAGGAATACAAGGCTTTCTTGGCTAACATCGTTGTAGCGGAGAAGGAAAAGAAAGAGAAGAAGGAAGTGAAAGACGATCCTGTGGTTCGAGAATTTCCTAACGTTTTTCCTGAGGATCTTCCCGGCCTTCCACTGAGTTGTGATATCGACTTTCGAATTGATCTCATTCCTGGAGCCAATCCTGTTGCCAAAGCTCCTTATCGACTCGCGTCGTCCGAAATGCACGAACTCTCTAACCAACTCCAGGAACTACTTGAGAAAGGCTTCATTCGCCCGAGCACCTCTCCTTGGGGCGCGCCAGTCCTTTTCGTCAAAAAGAAGGATGGGTCGTTCCGGATGTGCATCGACTATCGGGAATTGAATAAGTTAACTATCAAGAACCGCTATCCCCTACCCCAAATCGACGATTTGTTTGATCAGCTGCAAGGCGCCACGTGTTTCTCGAAGATCGATCTACGTTCAGGCTATCACCAACTGCGCATACAAGAGGAGGATATACCCAAAACCGCTTTTCGAACCCGCTATGGCCATTACGAATTCGTTGTTATGCCTTTTGGCTTAACCAACGCAACAACGGTTTTCATGGATCTGATGAATCGCGTGTGTAAACCATATTTCGACCGTTTCGTCATTGTATTCATCGACGATGTCTTGATCTATTCCAAATCGAAAGCCGAACACGCGCAACATCTACGTTTGGTTCTCGAGTTACTCCAGGGGAACCAACTCTATGCCAAGTTCTCCAAGTGCGAGTCCTGGTTGGAGGAAGTTCAGTTTCTGGGTCACATTGTTAATAGTCAGGGCATTCACGTCGATCCTGCGAAGATTGAAGCTGTCAAGAGTTGGGTTACGCCTAAGAACCCGTCTGAAGTCCGTTCTTTCCTCGGACTAGCGGGCTATTATCGACGATTTATCGAAGGATTCTTGAAGATTGCTGTACCGCTTACCTCTCTTACGCACAAAGACCAGCCTTTTGTCTGGGGAACTAGACAAGAAACTGCCTTTCAAACCCTCAAGCACATGCTTTGCAATGCTCCTGTTCTCACGTTACCCGACGGAAATGATGATTTCATTGTCTATTGTGATGCTTCCAACCTTGGTCTCGGTTGCGTACTCATGCAGCGAAACAAGGTTATAGCTTACGCATCTCGACAGCTCAAAATCCACGAGAAGAACTATACAACCTATGATCTCGAGCTAGGCGCAGTTGTTTTTGCATTAAATATTTGGCGACACTACCTGTATGGTACCAAGTGTACGATCTTCACCGATCATAGGAGCCTATAACATATCTTTAATCAGAAGGAACTTAACATGCATCAACGCCGATGGGTAGAACTTCTCAACGATTACGACTGTGAGATCCGTTATCACCTAGGCAAGGCGAATGTTGTTGCCGACGCACTCAGCAGACGGAGTTATCTGCTTAGCACTCGTAATGTTCAAGCCCAACACGATCTCGAAACCCTTATTCGTGAAGCCCAGCATGCGTGTTTCAACGAACGCATGCTGAAAAGGGAACGGATTTACCACGATGGAGCCCAACTTGTGAGCAAATCCAATGGAATATTCCACTTTCTGGACCGAATTTGGATCCCTAAGCGGACCGATTTGCGACAGATTCTGATGGACGAAGCCCACAAATCCCGGTACTCTATTCATCCCGGTGCCGATAAAATGTACCAGGATCTTCGCTACAGGTACTGGTGGCCCGACATGAAACGGGATATTGCCCTATACGTTGGAAAATGCCTAACTTGCGCAAGAGTCAAGGCTGAACATCAAAGACCCTCTGGCTTACTCGAACAACCACCGATTCATATGTGGATGTGGGAAAGTATAGCTATGGATTTCGTAACAAAGCTTTTTCACACGTCATCAGGTCACGACAGCATATGGGTTGTAGTTGACCGTTTGACTAAATCAGCTCACTTTCTGCCGATACGAGAAGACTACAAGGTAGAACGATTAGCCCGAATCTACACTGACGAGATCATTTGTAATCATGGTACGCCTCGTGACATCATCTCTGATCGTGATGCTCGGTTTACCTCGCGACTGTGGGAAACGTTTCAAACGGCACTCGGTACATCGCTTAATCTAAGTACCGCTTTCCACCCTCAAACCGACGGTCAGACTGAAAGAACGATTCGTACTCTTGAAGACATGCTCCGTTCGTGTGTCTTAGACTTTAGTGGTAATTGGGATAAATACCTGCCGTTGGTCGAATTCTCGTATAACGACAGCTATCATTCCAGCATCCAAATGGCACCATTCGAGGCATTATACGGAAGAAGATGTCGATCGCCTATTGTGTGGCACGAGATCGGTCACTCGCAACTAACCGGTCCTGAGCTACTGCAAGAAACGACCGACAAAATTTTCCAAATCCGGGACAACCTAGTGAAAGCTCGGGATCGACAGAAAAGTTACGCCGATAGGAAACGCAAGCCCCGGGAATTTGATGTTGGTGACTACGTACTCCTAAAGGTATCACCTTGGAAGGGTGTAGTCTGATTCGGCAAGAAAGGGAAACTAGCTCCTCGATATGTTGGACCTTTTAAGATTCTGGAAAGGATCGGAAAAGTTGCCTATAGACTCGAACTACCGGAGGAACTTAGTAACGTCCACCCGACTTTCCATGTGTCGAACCTCCGAAAGTGCCTAGCTGACCACGACCTACATGTCTCTCTCGATGACTTACAAGTAAACGAAACGTTACACTTTGTGGAGAAGCCTGTCGAAATCATGGATCGCCAAACCAAGCAGCTCAGACGCTCTCGCATTCCTATTGTGAAAGTCCGATGGGAAGGCAAACGAGGCGCAGAGTTCACTTGGGAACTCGAAAGCGACATGAAGGCGAAGTACCCGCAGCTTTTTGAATAGAGAAGCTAGAGAGAGAAAGTGGCATTGTGATTCTAGTACTTTGTACGATTTCATACATATTAATAGAATCACCGATTATATTACGTTCTTGTGTGTTTGATCACGTTCGTGTATGATTTCCGCACGTTACACGTTTAGTTCGCAATCGTTTCGGAGTCAAAACCGGTCAAAATAGAAAGTTCTCGAACGTGACTGTCGGCGTTGTACAGCTTTCAGCTTAATTTCGGGACGAAATTCCCTAAACAATGGGAGGCTGTAACACCCCGTGTTTTCGGAAGTCAAAGTCAAAGTCAAGGTCAAAGTCAACGACCGATCGCGCGAATTTGACTTATAGTAGTTTCTTTGTTTTAAATGTATTATGTGGAGTAAGTGTTGTTAATTGCTAAAATCGAAGTATGTTAATCGCTATTCTAACCGACTTACGACTGTGAATTATAGGAAGTAACAATGCGATAAAGTTAACAACTCGATAATCAAGCTATGCTACTCGACATCGAACCGCGATAAGAACCGCAACTCGATTTAATCTGGTTAATTATACGTCTGTGTGTGCCTTATGTGTTACTTGTGCATGTTATATATATGTATATATGATGTGGAAATCAATCTAACTCAATCAAAACTCGAAACTCAATCGAAACCGAACTCGAATCGAAACCGAACTGTGATAGATAGTGGAGAAAATATTATGCAAGGTATGAATTAGTTGGGACTGAAAGTAATTTGACTAGGAAACCCTATCGTGTCGAACCGCTCGCAATCAAAATCGAATCAGCTCAAATCGTCGCGTCGAACAAACGAACCAGGTCTCACCCGATCGGATGGCCATCCGATCGGATAGCCCTTCCATCAAATCAGGTGTCATCCGACCGGATCGTTATCCGGACGGTATGTCATCCGATCGGACCACCCTTTCCTCTTTTGGAAGTCTATAAATACTCCTGTCATTGTCATTCTTTCCATTTTTGGAAGCTCTTGTCCGAACAACTAGTACACACCACCTTTTCTCAGATTTCTTCCGATTCCGGTAAGATTTCATCCTAAATCTTGTACTTTCTTGATCTACACGCACTCCTACACGTTTCTATCTTTTAAATCCTAACTTTTAACCATGAAATCACTAGATTTCGTGTGTTCTAGGATGACGTCATCATATGTTCTTCATGTTTTGACTTCAACCTACCAAGAACAACCGGAATCTAACCGAATTCCTTACAAACAACAAAGATCTTACATAGATCTATGCAAAACAGTGGTGAAAAAGGATTGAGAGAATGGTTTTAACTTTCTTTCAACTCTTTTACACTCAACACACTCAAAACAGATAGAATCGGATGTTGTTCTAGTCTCCCACTCGTTCTTAGTGTTGTACTAGTCCAAGATCTGAATTCTACACACGAGACACCGACTTCGGGTTAAACTAGAATAACCGACTCGAGCCGGTGACTGGCCAAACTAGGGTGATTCCTGGTCGGTTTGGTCACTTGGGTTGATGGGGAAGTTCCGTTGGTTAACACGTAGTCAAAGCGCCTCGATAAAACGACAACAATCAAAACGACCAAGTGAGAGACGAACGGAACAACTGAAACGGATTACCGTCCGAGCGGACTGCCGTCCGAGTGGATGACTCATCCGAAAGGATTGTCATCCGATCGGATCACACTTGGGTCCCACGATTCAACAAACTTTAACTGCAGTCAGAGTATCGAACGAATTGCTATCCGATCGGATTACGATCTGGTCAGATTACTCTTCGGATCATGAGATACTAAGACTTTAAAGACTTAACCAATTTTCAACATGTTCAACAACAAGGTTGCCATCCGATCGGATGACCATCCGATCGGATGACCATCCGATCGAGTGACCCTTCTGTTGTAAACTTGACTTCACTAAGTAACTTTGTCACACGGTCGCCGTCCGACCGGAACATCATCCGATCGGATGACCATCCGAACGGATTGTCATCCGCACGGAATGCCATCCAGTCGACTGACTTGAAAGACAGAGATACTTCGGTGTTTTCAAAATACTACAACGAAAACTTCAAAAGTCAAGCCATCATACACAAACACATCCTCCTTATAGGAAGAAACAATCCACTCGAATAGTCATCCGACAGGACAAGCTGTCCGACCGGATGACCATCCGAACGGATTACTATCCGAACGGATTACCATCCGATCGAACCACTATCCAACCCACTCACACTACGTATCGTTTAACGTCTAACTTATCGATGTGCAATCGAATCTATTCAGGCTAACCCTACTCGCTTAGCGCTCCCTTCAATCCATCAACCGCTGTAAGTATACTCGATCCCTTTTTGCTTTAAGCACTTTTGGGTGTTACATACGTTACAACTATTCAAATCACATCAATCACACTACTCAATACTATTTGAACGCTAACCGTTAATGCATGTTATACGTGGCTTATGAATGCTTGTTTGTTATGTTTACACATGGAATGTTGTCTACCTGCCTTAGCAATGATAGTACTATAGTTTGGACTCAGCACCCGTTCACGGGGGTTGTTAAGGATCATTACTTGCATGGATTACAGTGGTAATCATGTATTGCGAACTGCCCCGGGCAGTTAACCCGCAGTCATTGGTATCGATGGATCTATGTCGATAACTAACGTGCTTCATTGCACTATGTGTACGTGCTGGTTATGCGTAAACGAATTCGAACTCTATATGCTATTATCAAACTTGTATGCTCACCTTTACATTATATGTATTGACTTTATTTTAACGTATGTGACAGGTGCTTAGGACGCACACTTGGTAGGAATTTGAAGCTAGAATAAAGCTTTAGAGCCCAACAAATAGTTGTCTGTAGATAACGTAACAAGGGTCTCTAGAAGCAGATAAACAATTGCTGTCTATTTAAATCTGAGTTGTCGGAACAGAATATTTGCCTAGTTTTTGTCTGTAATAATTGATGTACTGTTTGAGATACGGTATGGGACGTATTATTTAAATTAAATAGTATTGATAATTGTTATGGAAACTTCTGGACAATCTGTTTCGCTCAGTGCCATGCCCCGATGATTCCGCCATCGGTTGGGGTGTGACAAAAGAAGTCACACCAAATAAACCCACGCTTCCGCAAAAGTCAGGGTGTGACAAAAAGAGCAAGGGGATCAGAGATTTCCCGACATGCTCGCCTTTTCTGAGCACGCGCTCGTGTTACTGCAGCTATTGATGGAGAATTGCAGGATTCAGCAAGTGGATTCAGAGTGTCAGGGCTGCGGTGGACCGCATCAGTATGAAGATTGTCCGGTCGCCTTTCGATGGGTAATGCCCGATACTACATATTGGCCGGAAGATTTGGTGTGGTTCATGAATGACGAGATGATATATACCATCGAGCCTACTGACAAGGAGACGCCGTTGGAGGGCGAAGAAAGCGGTGGAAGAGAAGAAGAGGATAACGAAGCAGTTGAAGAGCTTTAAGGCGACCCAGAGCTATCGGATATAGAGCGGGAGACGATAATGGACATTGAAGTCCCACCTCCGGTTCAACAGGTCGCTAATTCCAGCCATTGGTGTCCCACGCCATGGAATATCGATGATGGCTTCTGAAGTGATGATGAGGGGGTAGTAGAAGAGGCCGAGTTAGAGATGGCTGACTACACCGCCCTGATGGAAGAAGGTGCGCAGCCTCCCGATAGTATGGACGATTATGAGGATAGTTGTTACCCCACTAACCCGATATGGGACATGTCTGACGCATCAGAAGTGGGGGATGATCATACTCTATCATGGGAGGAGGAGTTTGGTGACGAGTTGGGTGGTTTACCAACTCTCGTAGATGAAGAGCGATTTGAGCCAGTCGGCGATTTGATTGAACTAGAAGCATTATTGATGAAGAAGCCGACTATGGAGTTCAAAGAGTCACCAAACTCAGCATCAGAGCGAGCGGATGAGGAGTTTGATAGCCAGCCCGTGGAGAATCCAGGAGATAGACGCCCACCACGATCAAAGACACACGGGAGAAGGCGAAAAGGAGCCTGGACAGACCTTTCGCGGAGATTCGGGGATGGTGCCGAAGAAAGAAGGAGATGGAAGCGCTGAAGTCTACTCGACACCACTCTTCTCATTACATGCCTCGAATCAGGTTTGGTCCAGGTAAGTTTAAATATTGGTGGTCCGACCCATTCGAGAATTTTAAACGGTTTATAAATTCCATTCTAAAAATCTTAATAAACAATAAAGCACGAGTGGAACTAAACGGGTTGGACCGGGTTGGATAAAAGAGAAACCTCCTGATAGAGTTTGAGTGTGGGGAGGTTTTGTAGAGTTTGTATAGTTTGTTCGGTTTGTTTGCAGTTTTCTATTCTTCTTGTATTTTGAGTCGTCGTGTCTGTACCATGCGTCTAAGTTAGTAGTTTGAGTCGTTTTTATTTTTGAGTCAGTTTTATGCTTGGGTATTGTTTGCTTTGGTTGTGCAGGTTTGAATCGTACCACCGGTACTCAATCTCCATTCGGATGATTTCGGAGCTGCTTATATCATGTTGTAAAGACAATCCCGGCATGCTAGGTTATTCCGCGGACCGCGAAGGAAATGCTATACGGTCCTGCGCACATGGAACGTTATCTGCAGACTGCGCGCTTTCACCAGGCGAGTTTGTTCCATGTTCCTTTTGTATTTTTTATTTTTCATTTTTTTAGTCGGTTTCCATCCTACATTGAGGGCAATGTAGAGTTTAAGTGTGGGGATGGGAAACTATCGCTTAGTTTCTAATTAGTGAGTCGTTGAGTTAAAAATTTGAAAAAAATTAAAAAAATTAAAAATCCAAAAAAATTTGAAAAAATTGAAAATGTCCCTTGTTTTAGAAGTTTGCAAAATAAAAACGGAAAATGATAGAAAAGTCAGGTTTGTTCGGGTTTCAAATAATAATAATATGAGAATAAAAATTGAGCTTGTGTTTAATTTGAGATGTGTGAGTAGGCCTGATCCGGTTTCTAGGTTCCTTTGATCTTAATATACCTAATTGTTAGTTTGCTAGTGGGTTCTCATCTAGGAAAAGTAGGGAAGCCGAAACCGCCAATAATAGTATAAGAGATGCCGTTATAAGCCAAAATTTTTAGAATTTTGTATCAGAAAAAAAATGCAATAAAGAGCTAGACCAAAAAAAAATTGACAAGGCCTACGTAATCTCTCTTGGGGATGGTGACTCTGATTGAGAATGCCTCTGGGATTGTTAAATAAAAATGCAAAAAATACTCATGCCTATTGTAATCTCTCTCGGGGATGGTGACTCTGATTGGGAATGCCTCTAAGATAAGGTATGCATAGTCTAAAAGCTCAAAAGAAAAGAAAAAAAAGAGATGAAAAGTTTGATTTTAAATTCCTTAGATTTTGGTATAAAACAGTTAGGAAATGGGTCGAATGATTCGTTCCTTTTGTCCTATAAGCTTGAGGGGGGATTAGGTGGACCTAAGATTCTTAGCGTGAGACCTTAGGTAGATTGACCGCACTTAAACCTAAATTACATGATAAAGGCTTGGAACCGGATTTGGGTTTAAGAGGATAAGTATACTTGCAATCGCGGTTAACATGAGTTTTAATTTTAAAAAGTAATCTAGACTTTTGATCCCGAATATTTATCTGATTCTGATTCCGTTTGCATAAGTCTTTTTCAGGGACGAAAAAAAGATTAAGTGTGGGGATATTTGATATGGTGCAAACCATACTATTTATCTTATGTATTTTGTATAGTATTTTAATGTATTTTTATTAGTATTCGAGCCAGTTTTGTTCGGTTTTACTAAATTTATATTTTTATAGGTGTTCGTGAAGTGTGGAGCTAAAATAGAGAAACATTGAAGATACTTGATCGAGTACTGAAACGAGCTTAAAAGTTCTTCGGGGAATATTAAATAAAGCTGAAAGATGAAGGACTGAGTTGCAATTAAAGAAAAGTTATTTAAAAAATAGTTCATAGAACTCTAAGGACTAAAGTGCACACTAAGGAAAAGTTGAATTTAAAAGACATACATAAAACGTAAAAGATGTGGATGTCTTTTTGATTCATGAGGCTATGTGGCTCCCACTAATGACCACAAACAAAAAGTTTGACCAAAGAAAACAGAAACGTTGATTGCATACAGATACTAATTTATTTGGGTCATATATCGCATTGTGTTGTGTATTGGGCTGCTTTAGTGACTCGCATATGGGCCAAGAATTATGGAATTAGCATTTTAATCCAATTGTGATACTGAATGCAAGAAAACTCATAATATATCAAGGGATTTATTAAAAGAAAAAGGGGTGTGGCGGCTGTGTACGAAGTCAGACGGCAGAAGAACAGAAAAAAAAAAGGGAGAGAGGTGCAATCAAGGAAAAAACAGAAAGAAAGAGTTGGTTCGAGGGTTCAAGCCGTGATCAAGATTCAAGATTCGGGTTTGGTTAACAAATTATTAGTTTTTGGTTTTGTTAGACTTTGTGTTTTACAAACTACTAAATATGATTTGTTTATCGTATGAAACCTGTTTCTTTTTAGCGACTATGATTCTTGGCTAATCTTTTATGCTACCCAGGCCTAGATGAACTATGATTTAATGTTTTGATTATTTGGTTTTGACTAATGACTAAATTGGGATGATTTACATATTCCTGTTTTGTGATTGTTTATGAATTTGTGTGCTTGTCTTGGTTGTGATTGGTTGTTTGGTTAGGTGATCTTGTTAGTCTGATCTGGAACTATTTAGATCATTCTAGGTTCGTTAAGCTATTAGGTTTTCGGTCTAGAGCTTGAGATTAGAGACAATTCAAGTTTAACTAAATTTATTAAAATCAACTGAGTATAGTGTGCATACTTTTCTGGCAACTCTAGCGACGAGTCAGGATTGCTAGGTTATTAGCTAGGCGTTGTTTGGTAGTTTGGGTGACCGATAGCTCGGATCTGGCTACTTATTCGCTTTTAGGGTTTCCTAGGTTTTCAATAATTTAGCAGGTATAGATTCATGACCGGAAGATTTTAGCACCATAGTTGTTATTCGTCTGACAGTCGTGGGATTCGGTATCGATAGCTCGAGTCGTTTCCAATTTAGCACTTCATCACTCTGTTCCATCTTCTATTTTGGTTGATCATCCTTAGCGGGAGGTTTTCTGGGTAGATTCGGAGCTTTAGTCATTGGTAAGGATTAGATGTCATGGGTTAGTCATAGGGATTCGAAGCCTGGGTAGTTCTTTCTCATCATTGTCTGTTTCCCATCACTTCACCATATTTCTTTCTTGCCATGTTCACTTGTTTACTCGCTTTAGTTTAATTTTGATATTAGTTAATTAAAACCCCCAAAACAATTAAAACCAATTAAGTAATTAGTTGAGTCAGAGTCTAGGTAGCGTCGCTAGTGTCTCGTGGGTTCGATACTCGGACTTCATTAGGCTTTACTACGTACGATAGGTACACTTGCCTGTCAGTGGTCTAGCATTTAGAGTCTTAGTTTATAAATTTAAAACTAGGGTGTCTAGATTAGGTTAGTAGTTTTTATTAGACCATATTCTGCACATCAGACATGGGTCTCGCGGATGTGATTCTTGGAGTAAAAATCACTAGAACCCAAAATGGTCTTGTGTTGAGTCAATCTCACTACGTGGACAAGATCCTTGGGAAATTCAATTTGGACGATACGAGTATAGCTCGCACTCCAATTGATAATACCCAACGCCTAAGGAAGAATAGAGGCGAGAGTATTGCTCAGTTAGAGTACTCAAGGATCATTGGTAGTCTCATGTATCTAATGACATGTACTAGACCCGACTTAGCATATGCTGTGAGCAGGCTAAGTTGATACACCAGTAATCCGTGCGCGGATCATTGGAAAGCTATCACGAGGGTGCTTAGATACATAAGATACATAAGAGATTATGGATTGCATTATACCCGTGATCCAACAGTGATCGAAGGATACACTGACGCGAACTGGATGTCGGATATAAAAGATCATAGATCGATAAGTGGATATGTGTTTACAATTGCGGGAGCAGCTATAGCTTGGAAGTCTTCCAAGCAAACTGTTATATCTAGATCCACGATGGAATCCGAATTCGTCGATTTAGATAAAAGCAGGGAAGAGGCGGAGTGGCTACGTCAATTTGTGGAAGACATTCCAAGATGACCAAAGCCGTTGACGGCGATCTGCATACATTGTGACAATCAATCTGCGCTTATTAGAGCACAAAGCGCGATGTACAATGGTAGATCAAGGCACATTCGACGTAGACACAACACGGTACGACAACTTATCTCAACGGGTGTTATCTCAGTTGACTATGTTAGGTCAAAGGAGAACATTGTAGACCTGTTAACAAAAGGCTTAAGCAAAGATAAGGTGTATAAGTCGTCAAGAGGGATGGGACTAAAGCCCATAGAAGAAGGGAATATGAGGGAAACCTAACCTAGTTGACTGGAGATCCCAAGATCTAGGTTCAATAGGTAAACTTAATCATAAACCCAAAGGGAGTCACTGTGGGGGGTGCCCCAAAAATTAATAAAGGGAGTTGTATACTTCCTAGTCCATTCCAATCAGTGACATGAGGGAAAGGTTAAGCATGTTGAGGTTAATGATCTTGAGGAAATCCAAAAATTAACCATGATGCTTTTAATGATTCAGAGGAATCACCTATGTTAGAGAGAAGTGGGGTCGCTTCGAATGGATTTGTGGGGAGGCACAAATCCTAGAGCTCTCGCAGAACCAGGAATGTGTTCCATGACCATAAACGGACACAACCATGAGGACTTGACTCAACTAGGGAGAGTATTGTGTGAATGTATATTGTCGCCTACATAAATGGAGGATTGTTCAAAGACCCTAGGAGGCTAAGTATGCTTCACAAAAGAAGGTTCAAAGGTTACACCTACCTATCTTGCAATACTCAATTGTTGAACGTGTATCGTTGAAACTTGATAGATCGATTTCTATTCATTTGGGGGATTGTTGTAAATTTGTGAAAATAGCATTTTTCACAAATATAGAAAAATGATTTTTTTCCTATTTTGGACTAGAAATAAATATAAGAAAATGAGCGGGTTTTATATGTTTATTTATGGGTTTGTGTTCTATGTTGGAAGAGCTTCGCAACGAACTAAACCACGTCCAAAACGGAGCTAAGATGAATGAGATATCGATGCTCAAAGTTTGGTGTTTGAAACTTGAATGCTGGAAAAAAGTGGGAAAGTGGCACCTTGTCCCACATAGGAGCAGAGATGAAACTTAAAGGGGTATTTAAGTGGGAACTCTCCATTATTATTGTTTCATGGAAGCACACACTAAGTGTACTCGCGAAGGGGTCTCACCCTAACTCGCACTCGCCCACACGCGCGCGTGGCATGGGCGATGAGGCACAATGTGGCGCTTTGATGGCGCACTTTGCACTTCGCTTCGCCACGAGCCGCTTGAGAGCCGCCTTCGTATTTTTGACCGCGTGCGCATGGTGGAGCACAAGGGCTGCAATGACCAGGTGGTTGGTGACGTGGCATGCAGGCGCATGGGTACGAGGCGCGTGACCCTGGTGAGTTTGCGCGCAGTGGCGCATGACGGCGCGACTGTGTGGCGTACTCGTATAGGCTCACAGGTGACGTGGCGCACGCGTGTAGGCGCGCATGGAACTGAGCCAGTGTGGCGCACGCGTGCATGAGCGTGCAGACTTGTGCGTGCGCACCAATGTGTCTTGCGCGCGCATACGCAGAAGCTTCCAGCAGTTAATGCCAGTGCAGTTAAATTTCAGCATTTGAAACTGACGAGTTAATGCTTTTGACTAAGAATTAAATGACGAATTAAAGTGCATTGAAGACGTTTAATGCAGTTTAATTCTCCCATTTAAATCTTTTTCAGTTTCGAGTTCAGACCTGCTGTATAAATAGGGAGGTTTCTGCAGCAGAATAAACACACCGAAATTACTCAGCTGATAAACAATCTTCTCTGAATTTTCTTCTTCTTCTTCTTCAAGCATTCAAGGTACACCTTCGGGTTGGAGTCAAGACCGACAGTGCAACTGCTTCGGGCTGTTATATTCTGGAAACAAACGTGTTCTCCTGGGAGACACGAAATTTGTTTTAAGGGACCCGTGTCTAACACGATCCCCAGCCAAGAACTTTTTTTCGTTTGCAAAATATGTTCTTGTTTTTCATTTATTTCAGTTGTATTTGTAAAGTACTTTCAGTTTCATTCTGTTTAGTTCTTGTAATTCAAGTTAATAAAGTTTTTTATATAGTTTTGCACGAACGGATTCGTACATTAGATTCCAATACTATTTGATTAGGGAAATTATCTAGTTTATATAATGGTTAAGTGCTTTATAAGTTTATTCGTAATATATTTTAATGTCAGATAAAAACCGAAATTACGAGCCTAAAAAAATTAAAAAGGGCCTCAAATTTTTAATTCGCTTTGGACCCCCAAAGACCGTGTGATTTTATGGGCGTTGACTGGCAACAATGCCGCTGCGCCCACACCATGTGATCTAACTATTATTAACTGAATCCGTGCAGCTCAGATGGTGGTATGTGCATCCATGTACAGTAGATGTCTTGGATTCGAATACCTGCAATGCAAAATTTGCTTTTCTTTCTTTTTTGTTTTTTTTTTTTTGTTTTTTTACCTGCTACGCATTAAAGAAACATGGTATATTGTGTTATTTTTGGTTGCTTATTTTGGTCTTTGTCTCCTTTTCGTTATTTATTCTCTTTTTTTTTTCTAACTTTTATGTGGTTCTCTCCTCTTCCAAATTTGTTTTTTTTATGAACAAATCTATTTTAAAAATTTTATGACATTTTAACATACATTCTGCAGGTGATGTAGCGCGGATTAAATCTTACAAGATGTAATGTGTATTTATTATGTGGAGATATTTGTTTTAGTCATGGCACAATCTTATTTTTTTATGTTTTCTCTTCTGATTGCTATACTGAATGCCAGTACCGTATTGAGCCCGTCACAAAACGAATCGATAGTGACCGAATTCCCGTTGCATAGCGCGGGGGGATTTTGCTAGTTATTTTTATTTTATTTATTAATCAGTATTCAGAAAAGTTTTGGTTCAATCAAACTTTGATAGTATGTGTATCACACAAAGTTTGAAAAAGTGTGTAGTCGCTTGACTAAACTATACCTTTGTGGGTCGTCGATACATGTGCTCAGAAACTTACATGTAGAAGTCTTCTGTAAGACTGTAAAATGATGAATAACTTCTTTCAAGATATGAATACTTTTACATTATTGACCATGAGTCAACTTAAAACTTAATAACTAACACCAACACCCATGTGTTTCGCATACTCTCCAAATATCAAAAGCCAGTAGATTAATAAAAAAAAGAGTGAATTGCAAAAATTGTCCTTTATCTTTATATAATTTTTTTGGTGATGTCCTTTATGTTTAAAATTGATGAATTTTATACTTTATGTTTTAAAATCTTGCACGTTATGTCCTTTAGGCCTAACTCAGTTAATTTTTTCTGCTAAATATGGTTATGTGCGTTATTTACCTTGCACATAAGAGCAATTTTGTCCTTTCATCTTTTTAAGGACTAGTTATGTATCTAACTATTTTATTAAAAGTATAATAAAAACAAAAGATTTAAATCCTCTCTCACCTGAATTCTCTTTTTCTCTCTCTAAATCCTTCTCTCACTCTCTAGTCTCTCCCCTGCACAACCATTACTGCCCACCACACCCTTTTACTACCATCAACCACCACTGCAGTACTTCACCACTTCCAACCACGACTCACTGCCCCACCTGCCAAACCACCATCACTACCGTCCACCGCTAATCCGCCGCCCACCCCACATCATCGCAATTTCAGATTTGCGACCAACCCCAACCCTAACCGCATATCTAATTCTAGAAAGGAGGGTAATGCTTCATACTTGACTGTAGGGTCCAGTAAATTTCAGATCTGTTCTTCGGTTCCATTTTAGAATCCATCAAATTGTTTTCTTGAATATTATTTTTTGAGCTGGAATTTTATAGTAAAGGTGCATCTTTTCTGTCAGAGATGGTAGTGGTACATTACATGAGGGGGGATCGGTGCCTCAGGTTATGGTAGACCACTACACTGAATTCTTTGGTAGTGTGGGTGACATTACCTTGCATCCTACCCCTGACTTATTCCGGAATGTTTTTTCTTCTGAAAAAGCAACTAACATGGTTCAGACGGTGACGGATGATGAAATTAAAAGAGCTATTTTTTCCATTGCGGGGAATAAAGCTCCTGGCCCAGATGGATACACTTCGGTTTTCTTCAATTAGTCTTGGGAGATTATTGGAAAGGACGTTTGTACGGCTGTGCAAGAGTTTTTTCGATAATGGTAAACTTCTTCATGAGCTTAATTATACGATTATTTCGCTGATTCCAAAGGTGAGTACCCCCCTCAGCCATTACGGATTATAGCCTTATATCCTACTGTAGCACATTGTATAAGTGCATCAGTAAGATAATCACGAATCTTATTAAAGAGGGTTTGGCCGACATTGTGAGCATTAACCAATCAACCTTTGTTCCGGGTAGAAGGATATCTAATAACATTCTCTTAACCCAGGAGTTAATGCATAACTATCACCGAAACTATGGGCCTCCAAGGTGTGCTTTTAAAGTTGATATTCAAAAGACTTATGACATGGTAGATTGGAACTTTTTGCGGCAGACGTTAATGGGGTTTGGGTTTGATAGGAAGATGGTGAAATGGATTATGGTGTGTGTCACGACCACTTCCTTCTCGTTGGCATTAAACGGTAATTTGTATGGATACTTTAAAGGGGAAAGGGGTCTTCGACAGGGAGACCCGATATCTCCGTATCTTTTTACGATGGTGATGGAGGTCTTAACGTTGATCTTGCAAAAACAAGTTGGGTTGTCTACGGAGTTTAGATTTCACAACAAATGTGAAAAACAGCGGATTATAAACTTGTGTTTTGCTGATGACCTTTTTATGTTTGCTCGTGGGGACCAAAGTTCAGCCGAAGTTATTATGGAATCGTTACATATATTTAAGAGCATGTCGGGGCTGGTTCCAAGCATGAATAAGAGTACGGTCTTCTTTGGTAGTGTGTCGAACACTGTGAAGGACCGAATTCGCAGCTTAATGTCGTTTGAAGAGGGTACGTTGCCTGTCCGCTATCTTGGGGTCCCTCTCATTACTACTAGACTTATCTACAGTGATTGAAAGAGGTTTGTAGAGAATATGTGTCACACCCTGACTTTTGCGGAAGCGTGATTATGTGTGACTTGCTTAATATCATTGCATTCAATCATAACAACAACTACATGATAAAACTAAAGATTATCATCCATTAAATAAGTTTAAAATATCACAACAACATTGTCTTGAAACATAGACTTCAAATTCGAATTACAAACCATACGAATTGTTTAGAGTTCCATAAGGACTCGACAAAAGACTTTAAATAAAACCAGGCTTTGGAAGATGTGTCTTGTCCAGGATAAGACACACTATCCAAACCCTAAGACACCGGATGACATCTTTTATTCTCAACATAACTTGAAACATCCAAACGCCCGCCAGATCCACATTTAATTCCTGAAATACATGTAGTTTGAAAACCATCAACAAAAGTTGAGCGAGTTCATGTGTTTGTTTGTGTGCACGAATAAACCTTTGAATCAGTGAAAGTATGTATGTATGTTTGTAAACCCCAGTATGAAAGCAACAAGGAAAACAAATCATTAATGGTTTGCAAGGCCATTAATATGTGTGACGTGATGCAGGAAGGCTCAAACCTAGCAAATTTTGTCTCCGGGAATAGTCACCTCATGGGCCAAACCCCGGTCCACATGGGTGTGGGCTCGCTACACCCAAATAGATCTATCACTCATGTCCCTCGGTCCTACAATGAGTATTAATGGTCTTAAGCGTTATACCCACCACTCACATGATCTAGCGGTACCCTTCCTTAGCTAACCATACCACAAATAAACGTTTGTAAACAGTTTGTAACATGTACTTCACCCCCGAAGTTATAAAACTGAAAACAGTTAAAAGAAAAGGGGGACATGAACTCACGGTTTTGCGTTCTTCAACGGTAACTCAAAGCTCCTTTCGGTGTACACGACTACCTACAACGTACTATGATCTATTAGAAGAGCGGGTCGTGCCTTGACTTAGTATTAGTTAGTGTCTTTGAGTTACGTTCTTTGTGTCTTCCATGTTATTCCAAATTATATAATTATTTGTTAAAATAATAAATACTTTAACTCAAATTATATTTATTTAATTTTGGAATGATTGTTAAAACAATATATTTCAACTTGATACCTTTCAAGTATTTATATATGTATTTCTTTCCCAAGGATGGGTGTATTTGTATTTGTATTTTTTTTCATACTTGTATATTTTTGTCATATATTGGGGTCGTATTCCGGAGTGTATTTATACGTATGAGAATACGTATTTTCTTGTAATTGTTAAGTATTCTTATACTTAATTTTGTATTAATTTTCCGGGAATAATATTTCTAGTAAAAATACATTAATATATATTTCCAAAATATATATTTTAAGAAATACTACTTAGAAAAATTATTCATAATTTTTCCCTAGGCAAAAATATTTGTAAATCTCAAAAATAATATGTTTCCAAGTCTAACTTGGAAAATATATAAATAAACTCATTTTTCTTCCAAAAATAATATATTTCAAGTGTACTTAAGAAAATACATTTTCTCCCAAAAATAATATTTTTCGTGTTTGTTTGAGAAAATATATATTCCTTCCAAAAATAATATATCTTCTAAAAATTCCAAGAAAATATATATATTTTTATTTGCCCAAAAATAATATATTATCTCTTTGTCAAAAATATGATATATATTGTAATAATTGTAAAAATCATATTTTTGTTCTCTTGTTGTCCAAAATATTATTTACCAAAAATATACTTGCGAATAAATTTTCCGGAATATTTTGTGAGTTATATTCCTTAGTTCGGTTTCACCAATAAATTGGGTATTCTTTCTATATCTATTCGTTGGAGTTTTGGTAATATTTTGGATTGTAATTTTGGTATTTGATGAGTTATATTATTTCAAGTCCTAAAATAATATAACTAATACACATAATATACAAATAATCACACACATGGTGACTTCTAAATATATATTTCCTAAATACATATTTAGTCACTTTTATATATAAAAACCAACCTCCAATATTTATATTTTTGTAACAAAAATTATGACAAACTTTATATGAAAATCCATGGTTTGAAATACACTTGTAAATATTTGTTTAGAAATATTTTTCTAAGTGTTTAATTTTTAGAAAAATTTTGCCATAGTTTCCCCTAAAAATGGAGGTTTCCATACCTTGAAGGTATATCATTTTCTTTTGTAAGTCAACACAATCAATCAATAATCAACAATAAACAATCTATACTTACCAATTGTGCCAAAAACAAGCATAAACTACCACTTCATGAACTTGAAAATTTACAAAAATTTGTAGTAACTTACTAGTGTATTTAGTAAGTTTTGTTACCCTTTAAAGTGTGGTTGATTCTTTAAAAACTTCATTTTTAAAGAAGATGGTTCTTTACAACTTGTAGTCACATTTTCTAAAAATGTTTCTTCATGAATTTTTCTTGTCACATATGTGCTTCTACACCTTATTAACCACCAAAAATGAGGTTTATTCATTTAAGAACCAAGATTAAGTAAAACTTGTATTTTTAACTTGGTTTCTTGAAAAATCACTCTTGAAATCTTAGATTTACAAGACTTACAACTCACTTTAATCATCATTTTTACAAGAAAACAATATATTCTTTCAAGTTCATGTCTTTCATGAGGATGATTTATTTACTTCTAATATGTTCATCCTCTCATCTTGCTAGATTATGTTTTTAATCATGATCTAGCAAGATCATATGATGATCTACATCATTTTCATAAGAAAACAATAATCAACAAGTAAATCAACACATAACAACATGATTTCTTCATGATTTAAGCTTATGTTCAAGTTCCATTCTCTTGATTCTTAGTGTTCTTCAAGTTTATCATCATGTATCATTCTTTAACCACTTATATAAGATGTAAAATGAAAAGATTAGTGTTCTTACCACTAGCTAAAGGCTAGGGATGATCAAGAGAAGAAAAGAGGTGGATAAAAGCAAATAGAGAAGGTCCTTGAACTTCCGAATGCTCCTAGCTTCCTTATGCACCTTCTAACACCCTTGTATATGCTTGGAATGTATGGAGGATGATTGAATGATGGTGATGATGGTGGTGTTGGTTACGGCCAAAGCCAAGAGGGAGAGAAGAGGGAGTGATGGTGTGTTGTGATGAATGAGAAAATGAAAGCTTTTGTTCACAAGGTTATACTTATAACCATTTATAATCTTTAACTCAACGTTTATATGTCTTAAAAGGGTCAACACAATCCATTAAACTAATCAAATAAAATCCAAGAGTGGGGGCCATGTTGGGCCGTCCCATAGGTGGGGGGGGGGGGGTAGTAGGCTTAGGGTTTAACCATATGATTAGTTCATAGTTGAAAATCAAGTATATAGTTAGGTGTTTAGTTATTAGATATTTATATAGTGTGTTATGATATTCGGGGACCATAACTAGCTTGGTAATGTTGAAACAGTGCTTCTAGTGAAAATTTGATGTTTCGGGTAGTGTCCGATTGTTCGGTTGGTTACCGGTTCGTTAAGGTGCTAAACTATGCAGTTTAGTGTGCTTTATGTACCCTTTTATGACAGTTTTGATTCCCGACACTTAGGAAAGCATTCAGGGCCATTTAACCATATTTCTGCATGGTATTAGTGTGTTTAAATGCTGATTTTGCTTATTTTCTGCATAATTATGCAGTTTAAGTGAGTTTTAGGCACTTTCCGGCACTTAAACTATCACTAGAAAGGCAGTTTTGTGATCCTTACTTTCCTACACACTATACTAGTGTAATACTTGGTTTCTGGCACATTCTGTGTGTCAACACATTGTCTGTCTATGTACTAAACTCCGTCAGCATTTTCCCGGTTTGTCTGATAACTGTGCTAACTGTGTTTCGTGCATCATTTGTGTCAACAAAGTTCTCATGCAATAATGATATGACATTAAGTAATATGTGATGCACATGTATGTTTATGGCAATAATCAGAAAGTAATCCAAGTCATTAATTGTAATTCAGCACAGTCATTAATCACTAATCATGGTTTAATAGTTGTACGAATACCTGGAATTTTGACAGTTGTCACATTCTCCCCCTGTTAAGAAAATTTCGTCCCAAAATTTTAAGCTTTACTACTAGCTGCAGGGGAGTTAGGGAACAAATGCGGGTATTTAGCTTTCATGCGGTCTTCACGCTCCCAAGTAAACTCTGGGCCATGACGCGCATTCCATCGAACCTTGACAAGCTTAACACTACTCCTCCGAGTCTTGTTAACTTTCCAATCAGTTACCTCAACAGGCTCTTCGGTAAAGTGGAGTTTGTAGTCAATGTGAACTTCGTCAGCAGGGATAACCACTGTTTCTTGTGTTGGACTTTTCTTCATATTAGATACATGAAATGTATCATGAACGCCATTAAGTTCTGCTGGTAGCTCCAACTTGTATGCTACAGTACCAACTCTTTCCAGAATTCTGAACGGTCCGATAAATCATGGGTTTAACTTACCACGCTTCCCAAAGCGTGCTACACCTTTCCAAGGTGAGACTTTCAACAAAACCATATCACCCACTTCAAATTCCAAAGGTTTTTATAACAACCCTAAAGAAAACTGACACCCTCATAAATTTTCCGACACCCTAAAAATATTTAAAATATCCCAATATGTCCTTAAAAACACCCCATACGTGAAAACGGACCCTGAATACCTTTTATACTATTAAAATTAATTAAAAATGAAATTTTTGGGGCTCTCGCGGGGCGCGTAAGCCACCCTTTGAGCCTACGCGGGCCGCGAGCGATCGAAAACGAGGCGACACCCGGTGATGACACGTGTCATCATCGTGGCGAAGCTAGTCGATGACCTGGATGAGCTAAACCCTACCCGACCTAGTACGCGGGCGGCGTAAAACTCAAAATCAGCCCCTATAAAGCTGGAGCTCAGGCTTTCAGTCGAATTCGCTCAAATCTTTCTTTCTCTAAATTTCACATAGTATACTCTATACTCGGGTCTAATACCCCCCTAAATAGCGAAGTTCTGCTCCGTTGTAAGTATCATAACCCCTGGATACGTATTAGATACTCTGCCCGATTGATCTAGGGTTCCGTAACGGCTGTCGTGGTTCTGCCCGACGTAGTCATTGGAATGCCGTCTCGGGGAGGATATTGCTAATGTTAAAATGGGTTATTATACTAACACATGTGCATTTGTGTAAATTATAGATTATTCCCAGGAAATCCTTATTGAAAACCTAAGACAGCAATGTGAGTAATCTCCTTTTTGCAAACTGTTTTTACAAAACCTCACACGATTAATTATATATTAAACAGATATTGAGTACTTGTAAGGATACAATTATCGTCGGTATGTTGGGGTTTTGTATACGAAATTAGTTACTGCCTTGCGAGGAGTAACTTTTCCACAAGTCGGGTTTGACAGTACCGTGGGTGGTAATTGGTATGACTTGGAAACAAATGTAATTGCGAGACCACCCTCAATACTGTACAATGGTTTTTATTTAAACTTGATTAAACTGGGATTCACTCACCAGTATTTCCCACTGACAAAATGTTTTTAAATGCGTTTCAGGTAACAAAATGTGAAAGCCAAATAGAAGCTAGCTGGACAGCACTAAAGGCTTGGAAAAGTGGCAATAAAGTTACCTAAAAAGAAATAGATGTTTTTATTAAATAAAATAGGATTTAATCTTATGAAATTGTGTGTACTGAAAACTTGGGTTTTTCCCATGCGTTTAATATTATGAAAGTGTGGTATTTTACTCTAATAAAATATTTCCTAACTACGGTCCTGATGAAATTTCCGCTGCCAAAATTTGACAATACCAGATACCACCGAAACTGGCCGCGGCCGCCCGTTCCCGTATTTGTATAGGGGTACGAGGGTTGCGACAGAAGGTGGTATCAGAGCTAAGCCACTGATTCAGCCACCGAAGTGTTCCGCTGACACCAAAATTCAAAATTGTTAGGAAATAAATTACGAGAATACGTGCATAATTGTATTTTATTGTTATGTATTATTTGACTATTTGTTAGTTTACAGTATGAGCGACCAAGGACTATCTGACGCTACCGTCAATTGTCTTGTTCACCTAGAAGCGAAGGTGCCTCTTCTCAGCCTGCCCTCTCGGGGTACTATGCTGATACGGAAGAAGGAATATTCGTATTTAAGGCTCAATCTGAAGAGCCATTTCCTCAGAAAAAGAGGGGATGGTTCAGTAGGGGAGCACATGAGCGTAGAAAGCGTATGAAAAAGTTACAAGAACAGAGAGCACTAGCCGCAGCTAAAAGAGAAACCGATGCTTATTCCCAGGATATGCTTAATAGGGGTATAGCCAATATCCATATCCTAGCAACCACTGCAGCTGACCCTAAACTGGAGCAAATGTTAGCACCCCAACCACAACTGTCACACCCCAACCGAGGGCGGAATCATCGGGGCGCGCACTAGGCGAATCAGATTGCTCAAGAGAATCCATAAAACTAAATTGCGACAGTATTTAATGCGTTCATTATCCCATACTAACAAACAATACATTCACATAAGTTATCACAGATTTCTTGTCCTCTCGAACAATACAAATCCGACAACATAGATTTTAGGTGAGTTTCTAGACTTCCTAGCTTGATTTGATGTAGACCGCGACTAAACCTGCAACAAACGTTAAAACGACGTCAATACAAAAGTATTGGCGAGTATACAAGTTTTGATAGAGTAGCGTAAAAAGTTTAAAAGTGATGCGAATTACCAAATACATAAACGAGATACCTCAACATACATGCATACAAGACTGATACTACCAGCTAAGTCACTCGAGCTGCGATTGCGATTGCTATTCATCCTAACTAGACCCCGTCGGGTGCTATAGTACTATACTAGTTAAGGCGGGACCTCGCGAGTATAAGTCCTAACACATATGTAACTAGCATCACGTGTAAATATGCATAACCGTTATTCGCAAGTGATACATAGTTTGATTGAATAATTCGTTTTGAAAAATTCGATTTAGTAGGAACGTATTTTACACCCAAAATGCGATAAAAAGGGGTACGAGTATACTCACAGTCGGTGTTCAGTAAGTAAACACAACTTGGTTGGACTGAAGGGAGCGCGTCTGAGATTAGCCTGATTACAGATTGATAGCGTAAGCGTCGGATAGTGCGTTAATCGGTGGTCATGAACCAAGTGTCGGATGGTAATCTGACCGGATGGCAATCCAATCGGATGGCCAGTCGATCGGGTGGCAATCCGTTCGGATGGTCATCCGATCGGATGACCATTCGATTGGATTGTCACCTCATTTGGTATGGATGTGTTTGTGTATGATGGTTTGCCTTTTGAAGTTTTCGTTGTAGCATTTTAAAAACGGAGAGGTATCTCTACCCTTCAGGTCGGTCGATCGAACGACTGTTCGATCGGGCGATAACCCGATTGGTGGACACTTAGTGAGAACAAGTTCATAGCAGTTTGTCACTCGATCGGAGTGTAGTCCGATCGGGTGACAATCCGTTTGTGTTGAAAATTGTTTAAGTGTTGAAGTCTAAACACCACATGGTCGGGTGGTAGTCCGTTCAATGTTCAAACTCCAAATTGTTGAAATTAAGGTCAAGTGTGGGACCCAAGGTGCAATCCGATCGGATGGCAATCCAATCGGATGACTGTCCTGTCCGTTCGGATGACTGCCCTGTCCGATCAGATGACTGTCCGATCGGACGACAATCCGTCCAAACGATCTAGTCGTCCTTGGCACTTGACTAATTTTGAAGGTTTTGGCGGTTTTGATCGAGACGGTGTTGTGACGTGCTAAACAAGAGAAACCCCATCTCTAACCAAGGGACCCGATCGGACAGGAATCACCCAAATCTGACCGGTTTACTGACTCGTGATGGTCGTTCTTGGTTAACCTGAAATCGGTCATCTCTTTGTTAGAAACCAGATCTTGAACCAACACGACACTAAGAATGAGTAGAAGGTCGGTACAAGCTCTGATTCTATCGGTCTTGAGTGCATTGAGTGTAAAAGAGTTGAAAGAAAGTTGGAAAACCACCTTTCAATCCTTTTAACCGTGAATGGGTGTACATTTACGCGAAAACATTGTTTAATCTTGTGAAAATCCTTCAGATCTGAGTTGTTCTTGGTGGAATGAGGCCAAAGCTTGAAGTTCATAAGAACTCCATGATGACATCATCCTAGAACACCCCAAATCCACTAATTTCACAGTTAAAAGTTAAGATTCAAAGGTGAAAGAGATGAAGAAGTGTGCGTAGGTCATAGAAGTACAAGATTTAGGTTGAAAACTTACAAGAATCGGGAGACATCGAGAGGAAATAGCTCCAAAGTGTGCTGGTCGAGTGAGAGCTCCACATCAGGGCAAATAGTGTGAGAATGGGGGTATTTATAGGCAAGAGAGGAGAGGACATGGTGCAGGGAGTCGGATCGGATGGCTGTCCGATCGGATGGTTGTCCGATTGGATGGCTGTCCGATCGAAGGGCTGTCCGATCGGATGGCAGTCCGATCGGATGGCTGTCTGATCGGATGGCATTCCGATCGGATGGCCATTCAATCAAATGTTTCCGGCGGGTTGAGTTTTGGCATTTCATTTCGATCGTTAAGCGTTGCGATAGTTTGGGTACACATTTTCATCCACATTTTCATATATTTATTATAATTAGTCACAAAAAGGGTCGTATAAATATCCATATTTCAAAGTCTGCGTTGCGATAATCGAGTTGCGCGTTTTGAATATGCGTTGCGTTATGACACATCACGGCTATCGAGGAGGGTAGAATAGTTCCTCACTCAACGTCATCGTGAGTGTTAGTATGTGCGATGTGATGTGTTATAGCGATAAAGTATGCATAATATGGGAAAATACTGCGAAATAGCGATGTATGCGATTTAGCTACATTATGATCCGAATCTCTGGTGCTAGGCATAACGAGTATAACGAGTAGTAACAACGCACGAACGTGCGGGTTGTTACAGTCTCCCCTGCTTTAGGAAATTTTGTCCTGAAATTAATCCACAAGAAGGGTCGCGAGGGTTGATGCGAGTGAGGGTAGCGATTTAAAGCGTCAAAATAAGCGAGCGATCGATTGAAATTCGACGAGCGAGAGTGTTGCGATGACCGGTGATAGCAGCGAGTAGGGTGATTTGTATAACAAAAGACGGTAACACACACAAAAAGTGATTACAAAGCGTTTTAGTTTTTGAAAAGTTGATTAATTCGAAAAGGGTTGAAGAAACTTGTTTATGAAAAATCTTCCCACAGTGCGGTGTCAAACTGTTTCGATGTTCACACCAACGCTATGAGTGGGATTTTATCAGGTTACTAAAAGATTTTAGGGTGTTTAAAACTCGTTTTGCGAAATTTTCTCGTCACGCGGCAATAACTTGAGTCGATTGTCACACCATCGTTACAAGATAATCTCGTTTTGTACAAAGGTTTTGATCAAATTCAAAAAAAAAAAGTTTTGTAAGAAAACCTTGTTTTCTCAAAGGTTTTGATAATATCAAAATTTCAATTTAAAGTCGGCCCCGCATGGCACTTTCCCACGAATGTTCGACAATATGGCTAAAACACTTATATATAGGAAGTACCAGAGGCGTATCCACCATGTTTTAGCCATATGGCTTCCGTCCCGTGAGGCGGTGTCATGTATGTCGATATAGTACTGATAGATTTCGATTCCCTTGGTCCAAGCGAAAGAAGGTCGGACCAAGTGTAAGAGAAGGATTGAGCAAACTGAGCGATGAACTCATTTTCGAACTCAGTTTAGTGACACGAGCGAGTGCGATAAATGATAAGCGGTACATGATAATTGATAGCACAAACAGACATAATAAGCGAAGACGGCGGTGACAAGCGAAAAGGGATAAGCGGTAGCGACAGCCGTCGAGCGATAGGCGACGATCGATGCGTAGCAAGTGATGGGAATATGCGATTTGATTAGATTAGACAACACCACAAATTTTACTAACTTTAAGCCCCACATGGCCTTTTTCCACGAAAGTCTGCTGATATGGCTAAAACACTTATATATAGGAAGTACCAGCGGCGTATCCACCATGCTTCATCCCTATCAGTTTCGTCCCGTGAAGCGAGGTCATGTGTGCTAACACAACACAGATAACATAAATAATGGTAAGCGATAGCGATGACGATAAGCGTTAAGCGATACACTAGGAGCGATGGAGCACTACACAAGCGTTAGAGCGATACACACGATAAGCGATAACGCGATACACATAATAAGCGATTGAGCGAACCCACAATAAGCGATTGAGATTGCGAGATAGATTCCAGCGATAATGCGATTGCGAGCGTGTTGACTTATGAAAAGTCTTGCGATTACACGCGTTGAGTTGCGATTGAGATTGTTACGCCTTGCGATGTAGTGTAATGTGTCGAAAATAACCACAATAGTATAATAGGTCTACGTTCCAACTCCACATGGCACTTTCTTCACAAAACTTCGGTTAGCATGGCGAAACACCGTCATGTTTCAACCATACGCCTTCGTTCCGTGAATAGTTGTCACACTTCGTCAGACATGGTCAAGACGCTTATATATATGAAGTACCAGCGGCGTATCCACCACGCTTAACCATGCCCTGAACGTTAGGGCATCATTGAAACTCACTACGATCTCCGTGCACTAACCAAAATAATCCCGTGTGCACCCGTGATTAATTTGATTCTTGCACGTTTATCGTACCTTATCTCAAGAACGCATAGTAGGGGTAAAATACATTATATAGTACATAGTGCTAGCATTTAGATTGTGCGCGAGTACGAGAGATAAATAGACTCCACATTGCGTCGAGAAATAGAACAAGTTCAACATGCAAAAGAAATTAACAGCGAAAATCGTATCATTACAACAACATTGGAAGCATAATTAATGTTACTGTGGAGGACTTCTACGGAGACTGTGATTGTTGTTGGAATTCCTCAAGTCTGCGGTCCCGTGCGGCAGTGCTGGGTAAGATGACCATTGTTAGGACCGGTTTTGACTCCGAAACGATTGCGAACCGAATGTGTGACGTGCGGAATCTGTACACGAACGTGACCGAACACACGAGACGTAATATAATCGTGATTCTATTAATCACATCTGAAATCGTACAAAGCACCTGAATCACGTGGAGCACTTTCTCTCTCTAGCTTCTCACTCTAACACTAGAGCTCTCCAAGTCTCCAAAATACCAAAAGTCTCTAAACTAAGCCCTAAGACTTCTATTTATAGGCCAAGGAGCTTAATGAGGAATCTCATTAATTACAGAAATGCCACCTTGCCTTTTCTCTAAATATAACACTATGAAGTCTAAATTCAATCCTTTTTAGCTACGGTTCGTATTGACGGAGGCGATAGACATAAATGCACCAACAGACTCCCCCTTGGATATTGCCGCAGTCAATCCGTAGTCAAACTCGTAGCGTCTGGTCTCTCTCTCTCTCACTGAGTCTTCTTGAAGGTTTAACACGTTTTCAGCAACACTGACTCCCTCTTTCTTGAACAGAATCCCCGTGGATCTGTCTTCAGCTTCAGCTCCCCCTTTCTGTAGACTCTTTTCTTCATCAGGCTCCCCCTTTCGTCAAGCTTCCGTGCTTTGGGATCAACACCTGGCTTTCCAGATACAAGCTCCTTCAGGATAGTTTCCTGTCTCTTTGAATCCACGCTTCCTCTTGCGTTGAGCTCGTCTTCAGACTCCCCCTTAGACTTGGCTGTCGGGATCGTAGTCTGGTACAACATCTGCAATCACTCAAACATTTATAAGTAAAAGCATTACGAACATCTAATTGTCCAGGAATTGTAACCTGGCTCAAATAAACTTTCTAAATCAAGATCCTGGCTTTAAAGATATAATAATATGGATATATCCAGGAATAACTTGATTCTCTACCCCTATCAACAATCTTCAAAGATTTGGTAGTTTCAGCGAACCGGATCGGAAACTGGCTTTTTTACAATCAGATTTTAACAATTTGAGCATCCAAATCCCTCAAAGTTAATCATCCAAGTCCAAATTAATGACCTTGGAGATATCACAAACTGTTTTTGATTTTTGATTTTAAAAACTTCAAGTTTCAAATTAATGAACTTGTTTTATTTTCAGAAACACGATCAGCATACTAGATTTTGAAACTTAGCATTCAGACATCGGTTGTCGAAAATAAAGTAGAATCAAAATCTTTTTGTATTTTTCTGAAACATAAAGCAGTAAAGAAATATTTACAAACATATTTACAGACAATATTTTTGTTTGAGTTCGCGTCAGAGGATCATATCAGTTTTTGACAAAACACTAGTACCGTTGAGCTTTAAACACTTTAAGTTCTAAACGATTCACTTAGATTGTCAGTATACTGATCCACTTAAATTTTCACACAAAGTTCAATCGATTCGAGATATGAGATTAGTGTTTTAAGAACTTAAACTTATTCGCGTGTCCCACCTCAGAATATACTCCCGTATCCAGACTCCTATATTCAGTCTTACAGGTGAATGTACACTAATGATATCTGTAAACGGGTAATGCGAGACCATGAGAGCTCAGGTTAGAACTTCCGTTCAGACAAAGAGATGATGGCTCGACTTTAGGTGTGTCCCGTTTGGGGATCTTTTCTTCAACAGCACATGATTAGCATTTTTCAATGTTTCATCATTTTTTATGCTGAGGGTGAGCTTTATGATTAATGCAGTGCAGAGTATTATACGAGGACTAGGCTATTGCTCCCGCAAAATCAGAAGTCCCGGTATAATACCCCAGATATCATCACGTACAAAGACCTAGTATGTAAGAAATAGAAAGCCCTTCAAACAAGATTTCGGGGGTTACCTATATATCCGAGAGATGTTCCCCACGAAATAAGTAAGTATTGATATTTAGGTTTATATCTCGAAAACAATCTACTAAGCGTGTAAAAATCTACTGGCATATCGTCAGTGAGATCGTTTATCACATTTGACTTTCCAATTCTTTAGCGTACTGTGATTGTCTACTGATGTACTATCATTTCCTCTTTTTACACAAAACTCAAATTTTGAATTTTATCATGTTTTTGGCTTTTTCAAATTTTCTAATGTTTTTGGATTTTCTGAAAATTTCTTACTCCCACTAAAATGCAAAACCATTTAAAGAAAATTTGACAAACCGACACTGATAGCTTTGTCTCGCCATCCATTTTCTGCTTTTCGTGCATGAGATGCAGAATATCTAACATGTAAAGCAGTAATTACCCCCATGATTTACAACACATTGATCTTTTACAGTTTGAAAACCGTTTTTCAATCTTGTGAAATTAATCATATTTGTTCCGCCGTGAGGGTTTCGGCATATTCAATCAACATTTTTTTTATAATTTTTAACAAATTTAAAACAAACATATTTTTGATTTTTCAAATTTTTTAACAAAATAAAAACATATTTTTTGAATTTTAAAATTTTCAATTTTTAGGGTTTTTGAAATATTGTTTATTTATGTACAAAAAAACAAACAAACTCCCTGTTTCAACCAACACAGGGTTCAGCAGCCTCTTCTTCTCGTGCCAGGCCGCTCCGACACTCCTTTAATTGACATTCCATTTTCTTCGGAAGCACCTGCACATTCAACTTAATTCAATCACTTGAACAATGTAGCCCAGGTCTGTTTGACCTTAGGCATTTCAACATAATAAGCATCATTTAAGTTCGGAAAATCTTTGTCATTTTGTACAAAAACTTTTTCAATTTTCACTTCAACTTTTTCATCATTTGCCGAAGTGATTTGTTTCTTAACACTCCATGTTTGACCTTTTGGAGTTCCTCTTTTGTAAAAATGTGAATCTTTTTGATCATTTTGATTCTGAACAACAACTTTTGGTTTCCAAAACTCGTTTGGTTTTGTTGCATCGATAGTTGTTTTCCAACTTTGTGTTGTTCTAAATCTGGGTGTGTGAGAATTCCAGATCTGTCTTGAATCGAACATATTCGGGTTTGATTTCCAAGTTTGATTCGAAGCAAACATGTTTATGTTGTACCTCCAAGTTTGTTTCGAATCAAATCTGGTTGACCTTTGTTTCACATCCTCAGATTTCTGTTTTTCAACATCATTACTCTTCTTTTTCGTCTCAACACCAACAGGTTTCAGATTTGGACATTTGCGAGCAAGATGTCCTGTTTGATCACATTTAAAACATGTTCTTTTGGACACATCTTTGACCTGTGGTTGTTGCTTTTTCTTTTGAGCATAGAACTCTTCATTAGACTGTCGTCTAAATTGGAGTTCTTTCTCTTCTTCTGAACTTGTCCCTTGAACAAAATTCATTTTTGCCTGATAATTCAACGTTTCATTTTTATTCCAACTTTGTTTCTTCTTATAACCCAACCCAGCCTTCATGTTTTTCTTCTTGTAACCAGGTTTGTTATAAAAAGTTCTGTGACACTTTCCAACAATCTTTGGAATTTCTGACTTTTCAATCTTAACCATCTTGAAAACTTTGTCAATCCTTTCTGAAATCACATTCTAAATCGGGAATACAATATCTAAGAATAATTTGTCTGATCCAATCATGGTATAAACCAATCCTTTTGAATCATCATTCAAATTTTTCTTCGATTTTGAGTTTTTCAAATTTTCTTCATGAAAACTACCTTCATTTTCATCATGTGATTCAGCTTTACCTGTATCAACCGACTCTTCTTTCAACACACTTTCAACGACCTTACCTACCACCTCTGAATCACTAGAATCATCAGATTTGGAATAGGTTACGTCAATGTTATCTGGTAATTGATCTACAATGTTGAAAGCTTTTTCGACCTTTTCATCATCATAAAATGCGAATTTTTCCGGTGGAGGAACTTGATGATACTCAGAACCAATGCCCTTTTTGTTTTTCTCAGAATCATCATCACCCGGTTTTATGTTGAAAATTCTTTCAAGCACATATGATGACGCATGATAACTATGTAACTTGTTGTTATCCTATTCTAAATCAGCTATTTGACGCTTTAGCTTAGCAACATCCTCAATGTAAGAATTGACAACTTGTTGCTTTATTGAATACTTTCGCTTAAGCGTGTCAGTTGTTTCAGAACAGTATTTCAATCTGGATTGAACAAGTTTCATTTGACTTTTCACATTTTCATATGACTCTTTTGTAATGTGATATGCCAATTTTATTGAGTCGTATTCCTTTTTCATTTCTTGAAAAGCATTTTCTTTTTGTAAACATTCTTCTGTAATTTTGGAAACCTTTTCTTTCAAAATCTCATTTTCTCTTTCTAAATTCGTGCATTTTTGTGTTAGATTTTCATCATTATCTTTCAAAATCTTTTCATTTTCTAGCATTTCTTTGCATTTCTTTTTGAAAACTTCTTCGATTTTATTGAATTCTAGATCTCTTGTTCTGAATTTTTCGTCTTTTTCAGTACAAGTACTGCACGTTTCCATGCATTTCTTGCACTGTTCAACAGTTTCGATTAAGACTTCAGAATCAGATTTTACCTCAGTGATTGGCACTTCGGTGTTGTTTGCTGTTTCAGTCTGACCAGCATCTTTCTTCCTTTCTTCTTCACCAACAGCTTCATCACCATCATCACCAGCAACTAAAATCTCATTCTTTACCTTTTCTTCTTCTTTCTTCATCATCTCTTCTTGACCAACCTGCTGTTCTTCAGTAACAGCTTTTTCTTCAACAACTTCATTTATCACCTTCTCTTCCTCTTCTATCTTCACATCCTCAACTTTCACAGCTTCGACTTTCACTTCTTCAGCCACTTTCTTCAAATCATCAACCAATTCTTCAACATTTTTCTTCATTCTCACTTCATCCCTCTTTTTCAAACTCACAGTCATCACGTCACGAATTATCTTATCCAGTTTTTTCAGATAACCTATTTTATCTTTCGCAATATTTGAATAGTATTCGCCGGACAGAGGAATTACTGCAAGAACATCATTGAAAACCATTTCTTTTCTATGAACGACAGGATTACCATTTCTATTGACATATCAATCTCTCTTTTTGTCGTATCTTCCACAATATTTTGCATCTTCGTATTCTTCTTGCATTTTCTCAATTCTGCATCCTGCAAAGAATCTTTCTCTTTCGGTTTTCTCACTCAGAATTTCTTCTCTGGTTTTCTCCTTGATTTCAGCAACTAAAGCATGATGTTTGCTCTTTGATATAGTTCTGCCATGAGCTGTGAATCGATTATTAACACGATCTTCTTCTAGAAAAATCTCACTCCAATCAAACCCTTCATCATCATGGATTACTGCACAAGCTCTTAACTTCTCTTTGGGATTATTTTCAATCAATTACGGCTCTTCTTTGCTTCGGTGGTAAATCGCCTTTCGATAATAATCGTCATTGAAAGGATGTTCATTTCCATCAACTACAGAGTTGTTGCATTCTCTCTTGAAATGACCATTTTGCTTGCATTTGAAGCAGGTCACTTTGGATTTATCAAATCCCAGCTTAGTTGACGGACCACCTATTGATTGCTTCCCAGTAATCTCCATATATCTCTGAGCTCTGCGGATGCAACTTGCTAGACACCAGCGAATATCAATAAGTTCCATCTCTTCCGGATCAATCTGGTCGTAGTCTTCTTTGGTCAATTCAGAATTTCCAATTTTGCCAACTACTAGACCTTCATATGATTCCAGAACAGATGCAAGGAAACTCATTTGCTGCTTAGCTGCATTGATGCTCATAGCCGGAGAATTCTTTAATTTCAGAGCGATGTTGCAGAGAACTTCTTCAGATTCTTCAGGGCTTGCTTTTGAAGAAGACGAATGATATCCTGGATTGTAGCTTGATGAGCTTTTCTGTGGTTCTTTCGTCTTTTCAACACTGAATCCAGTCTTTGGTGATTCACCAACTTTCACTGAAGGTGCATTGCCCTTGTAGTAAAGACCGACATTCTGTTGATGCGAAGAACCGCTCATCTTGCTTTGCTTTTGTAGCTCAAGATCATGACTTTCAATTTTTTCTATTAAAGCATCAAGAGAAATTATATCATATAATGCATCATTTTTCAAGATAAACACAAACGTTTGCCACTGATCGGCTCATGGTAACGCTTCTATGATTTTATCAATTATTTCCTCTCTCGTTTTCTCAATCTCAAACCTTTCGAGTTCAATTTTTAAATGACAAAAACGTTCAATCATTTGTCTCACTGACTCTCTTTTCAAACTATCGAACAAATCAAATTCCTTTTTTAATAACGCGATTTTGTTTTTCTTGATTTGTTTACCCCCCTCAGCTTTAACCCTTAATGCTTCCCAAACCGATTTTGATGACCCATCATGATTTAAGAAATAAAATATATCATCTTGGATAGATTGTTGAATCAAAGCAATCATCTTTTGCTCATATGAGAATTTCTGTTTGTCTTCATCTGAAAGATCTTTGAGAGGGATCTCTTCTTTCTTGTCATTGATCGGTCGACTGTATCCAAACTCTAAGCAGAACCAGCTCTCGTGAGCATATGCCTTGGTCCAGTTCAGGAATCTTTCTTTCCACCAAGTGTAATCCTCTATCTTCTCAAGCTTAGGTGGTTTCAAATAAGTTCCATAGAAATTTTCATGTTTTATGTTATCATTGATCGTTTTTGTTATTGATTTCGGTGTGACAGTTGATGTTTTGGAAGACTCGGACGTAAACGCATTGTAGAACGTGTTGTAGAACTCTTCAGCCATGATGTTTTCTCGTTTATCACTTCAAATATCACAAGCACCTGAATCACGCAAACAACAATGATCAGTTCTAAAAATTTTCAAACAACTTGAATCGGACGGGGTGTTGGTCGATCGGATAGGGTGCTGGTCGATCGGACAGGATGCCGGTAGATCGGCCAGGATGCTGTTCGATCGGACAGGGTGCCGGTCGATCGGACAGGGTGCTGTTCGATCGGACAGGGTGCCGGTCGATCGAACGGGTATTCGATCAAGTGAGTCAACGAAAGTCAATTTGTTGTCCGATCGGGTGGTAAAGCTGTCCGATCGGTTGGATTGTATTTTGAATCGGTTGGTTGTCTGTTCGACCCTCTGTTCGATCGGTTGACACTACACGACAAATATCTTGAGTTGGCCGATCGGGTGACGTTTGTCACTGTAACAACTCTCATTAAAAGTCCTATTTATTTTATTATTTTATCTAATAGGAAACCCTAATTGAGACACCCAAGTGATTCTGCGCAAACCCTAAAATTTTCAGAACAATCAGAATCAGGATCAGGGCCCTAAAACTCAGGGGGGGGGGGGGTAAAACCCTAGTCACGATTATCTAAATAAAACGCTGTCAAAATTTAAATTTACGAATCTATCAATTCAGCAAGCCTAGTCCCAGACGTGGCTACCCTATAATGAATTCGTGTCCTTTACAGACCGTAAAGGATTAGGCTTACGGTCCGTAAGCTTATGAAATAGTCAAGTCAGCAGGCCTAGTCCCAAACGTGGCAAACCTATAGTGAAATCGTGTCCTTTACGGACCGTAAAGGCTTACGGTCCATAAGCCTGGCCAAATTTTGGGTATAAATAGCAGACATTGGGACTTGATTTCTGACACTAAAACGACGTAAAAAGTCGAAATACGCACTGTGTTACGATTCTGTTTACTATCAAAACACACACGGATCACTAATCGACGCCGCAATACAGGGTAATAACTCGATCGCTGATACGATTCAATGTCCGATCGATTAAACTATCCAATGGATGTTTAAGTGCTGCCCACATTAGGGTTTATGCTTTGTCATTCGTCGTTAATTCGATGGATGTTTAAGTATCGCACTTTGTCATTCGATGTGAAGGTTTAATCTCGTGAGTTATCGTAAATGCTGTATTAAGTTACTAACCGAATTGTGTGCCTGTTATTAATTTAGGTTAAAAAGGCTAATCAGTAGGCTAGGCTCTGCTCAATTAAATCTGCAATGTGAGTCATTCTCTTTTTATCAAATTTGTTTATTTTCAAGATTATAATTACAATGATTAAGTTTATGTAGTCACCAAATTACAGCCGGTATGTGGGGTATTGTGCACATTACTATTGTTTTTATCACTTTAGGTGGGCGAACCTAATTAGTGATATTCGTCACCATTGGGGCAGCCAATGGGGGATATGACCACAGTCACCGAACCGAGTCGATGACAAGTACTGTGGGTATTTGGTTGAAATAAACATTGTAATCTCTCTTAATACTGTAAATTATAACAAACGAGTCGTTTTAGCAAAATGAATGATTCACTCAGTATTTCCCGCTGACAAAACCTTTTTCAAACATGTTTCAGGTGATCTGTTGTGATCCAAGGAAAGTGCCGTGAAGCACTATCAGCTTAAGGAAGTGGCTCAGTATAAAATAAGGAAACATGTTTTGTAAAATAAAAGATTTCTCTGTGAAATCTTAAGATTGTAAATTATCGGGTCTTATCCCGAGTTGTGAAATAAAATAATCGGGAAATATTTTCAATTTTAATAAGATCCTGATGAAAACTTCCGCTGTTAATTAAATACCACGAGATTTCTGTCCCGCGGCTCCTGAAACGGGTCAAACCGGGTCGGGGGCCGTGACAGAAAAAGGTGGTATCAGAGCCACTGATTTAAGCCAATTAAGTATTTAGAAAATACTTAAATTTTACTAATTGCTATTTTGTGATTATGTGCTTTATTAATTGAATATTTGTATACAGTATGGGTAAGCAAAAGCTTTCAAATATCTATCTTAGATTAGATAGGGCATCAAGCGAGAACGGAAGTTCATCCCAAACAAAACCTTATGTCAATCCTGAAGAAGGAATATTCGTACGAAAGGCACAATATGAGGAACCACTTTCTCCTAATAAAAGAAGTCAGATTATTAGGAAAAGTAAAGAGAAAATAAAGAAATCTCGGGAAAAGAAAGTTAAACAGGAAACCCATGAAATAACCAGTAAACCACCTTGGGAAGACAAATTAGATGAAAAATGGGCAGACCTTTATATGCTAGCCACTGTAGCAGTAGAAGCAAATTTTTAAAAACTTTGTTTCAGTTTTAACAACCTTATCACTTATAAGCCAGAAACGTTCTCCAGTAAATAAATAAATTTACTATAAAACCCTAGTGTGTTTTAAAATTTCAGTTGTTTTGTAGTCACATGGTATGCAATACTATGCGAAGGTTATTTTTGAAGAAATTATTATAAAATTTTAACTTATTATTTTTACATATATGTTAAACAGCATGAATGAATTATCTGGAGCCCTAGAGAATCTTCACCTCTACCCTATAAACATAGAGGTTTCTAAAGAATTTACTGGGTACTTTCCTGATGTGGAACAACCTGTAGAATTCAATGCTCCACCTCCAGAGAAAACCAAGCCCAAGAAAAAGAGAAGATTCGTGGGATGGAGATGTGTGCGTAGGAGGAAGCCTACAACTAGAAAGATGCCTAAAATAGAAAATCCCTTAGATAAAGGGAATGGGATAGAAGTTGGGGAAGGTACTAAGCAAATGGAATGGGAGATTGGAGAAGGTTTTAAGCAAACCCAGAGAGAGATTGGAGAGAGCTCTAGAAAAATTGAAGAACTACCATTACAGGAAGAATTAGACCGCATACTAGCAAGTTGTGATATTATTCAACCTATCAATACAAACCTTTACCCTTATCCTGCCAATACACAAATTCCAATGAATTTAGAACCTACAATTCCAGAACCTATAATCCATACTCAACCTATAGGAGGAATTGATGAATGGTGGACAAATGATTGGCAGTTCCAAAATCTTTTAAATAACTTTGATACCTTTTTCCCACAATTCGACCCAGAACCATTGCCAAATCCACCCATGAGTAATGAGAATTTAGCAGAACTCCGCCATTTTGGCGAAGAGTTAATGGATGCGGGAAATAGAATCCGGGAGATAGGGGGACAAATTGCCTGGAAGTATGATGAAAGGGAGCTTCGTTTTTAGGAAGACAAATGACGAGAGATAGTGGGTTGGTGAAGCTGTATTTGTATAATAAACCATAATAGTAATAAAAATAAGTATGTATAAAATAAACAATAAAACGGTTGTAAGATAAAAATGTATATGGAAGCATAATATACTCTATAAAATAAAAGAAAAATTTACAAATTTGGTTGTATATTTGTTTACTAAATTATGTGCGATTACTTGTTATATTAGGTTGTTTCTTATTTTATACTAATAAATTATATATTAATTATCAGATGGAAAACGCTAATAATGAACCAGTAAATGAGGTTAATCAATCCGAGCAACAACCAGGGGATCAATATATGACTAGGCAAGATATAGAAAATATCATTGCTCAAGGGATAGCCAATGCTATTCCAACAATAGTTGCTGCTGTTAAAAATCCAGTTGAACCTCAACCAATCATTCCTAGCAAACGTATTTCTGAAGATAACTTCAGTAATAGCGTAAACGGAGGCAATGATCATCTTAATCATAATGAGGAACCACGGCAAGCTCCGCTCCCTAAGAAAATGAAAGCTGCAACACCGGGTTGCACTTATAAAGAATTTCTTGCTTGTAAACCCACTGAGTTTGCAGGTAATGAAAGAGCGACTGCGGCTCTGCGTTGGTTAGAGAAAACTGAGGCAGTAATTGCTATAAGTAAATGTGCTCAGGATGATCAGGTCATGTACGCATCAAATCTTTTCAAAGAAGGGGCACTAGAATGGTGGAACACGGTGTTACAAGCTAAAGGAAGAATGATGGCGTATGGTATGAACTGGGAAGAATTTAAGAGTCTTGTAGAAAGAAAATTCTGTCCCGAATATGAAAAAGATCAAATGACAATAAGTTCCTAAACCATCGAATGATGGGTGTAGATTGTCGCGGTTATACCTCGACATTCTTCGAATATGCTAGAGTGGTACCAACACTGGCTTCACCAGAACCGGTACTCATTTCTCGCTATATTTGGGGACTGATTAGTGAAATCCGTAACATCGTTAAAGCGGCTAGACCTCGCACTATTGACGATGCTGTGGAATTAGCTAATACCCTAACCGACGAATTGGTACGCACGAGAGATGAAAATAGGAAAAAGGAATTAGCTCAAAAAATTACCCAAGGAATTCGTACGGGTAATAACAGCAGTTTCAGGAGAAGAGGAACAGGGCAATCTTCAACTCCGCCGTTCTGCAGGAATTGCAGAAAGAAACATTTTGGAAGATGTAGTGTAACCTGCAATTTTTGCAAAGTTGTAGGACATCGGGAAGAAAACTGCAGGAAGAAATCCATAATTTGTTACAATTGTGGAGAAACAGGACATTTCAAAACAGAATGCCCTAAATTGGTCAAACCAGCAGACAACAAAGCCAAGACAGCCGACAGAGCTACAAAGAGGAATGTCAGAGCATTCCAGCTGACTACTCAAGAAGCAGAACTCATTCCAGATGTGATAGCTGGTACGTTCTTAGTTCACAACATTTACGCAAAAGTATTATTTGACTCTGGTGCAAACCAAAGTTTTATCAATACTTCACTCTGCCAAGCTCTTAACTTACCCTTAACCAATCTTAGGCAGATTTTTACAGTCGAAACGGCAGACGGAAATTTTGTTAGCATAGATAAAGTTTTGCAAAAAGAAAATATAGAACTCTCAGGTCATAAATTCTTTGCAAACCTGTTACCTATGAAATTAGCCGAATTCGATGTCGTTTTAGGAATGGATTGGTTAGTAGCGAACCATGCTCGAATTCTCTGTGATAAGAACTCTATAGAAATTCAGGCACCCAATGGAGAAGTAATCATGATTACAGGAGATAAACCAAGAAAACCCATGAAGTTCATATCAGTAATGAAAGTTGCTAGTTATGAACGAAAGCAAGGAATAGTATATATGATTTCAGTAATCATTAATACTAAAGGTAAAGAACTTAAGGAAATTCCTGTAGTCTCAGAATACCCAGATGTATTCCCAGAAGAGTTACCAGGGTTACCACCAGATAGGGAAGTAGAATTTAGGATTCATCTAATTCCAGGAACTACACCGATAGCCAAGGCACCCTATAGGTTAGCACCCACAGAAATGTTAGAACTGAAAAAGCAATTAGATGAATTACTAAGTAAAGGTTTCATACAACCTAGTTCATCCCCGTGGGGAGCACCAATGTTGTTTGTAAAGAAAAAGGATGGTTCGATGAGAATGTGTATCGATTATAGAGAATTGAATAAGGTTACAATTAAGAATCGATACCCATTACCTAGGATTGATGATCTTTTCGATCAACTTCAAGGAGCTAGATATTTTTCTAAGATCGACTTACGTTCCGGATATCATCAGTTGAAGGTACAAGAAGAAGACATACCTAAAACTGCTTTCAGAACTAGGTATGGTCATTACGAGTTTACAGTCATGCCCTTCGGATTAACGAATGCACCTGCAGCATTCATGGACATGATGAATAGGATCTGTAAACCGTACTTGGATAAATTTGTAATTGTCTTCATTCACGATATACTTATTTACTCCAAAAGTCAGGACGAACATTGTCAGCACTTGCATGCACTCTTAACTTTGTTAAGAAAAGAAAAGTTGTATGCCAAGTTCTCAAAATGTGAATTTTGGTTGCAAGAAGTGCAATTCTTAGGACACATGGTGAATCACGAAGGTATTCATGTAGATCCTGCTAAGATAGAGGCAATTACTAATTGGAAGGTTCCGTAATCCGCAATGGAAATTAGAAGTTTTATAGGTTTAGCTGGATATTATAGACGGTTTATTAAGGATTTTTCCAAGATAGTTGTACCTTTAACTAAGCTAACCTGTAAAGCAGTTAAGTTTGAATGGGGATCTAAACAAGAGGAAGCCTTTAGGATCTTGAAGCAGAAATTAACCAATGCTCCAATCTTAGCCTTACCAGAAGGAACTGAAGATTTTGAAGTATATTGTGATGCTTCAAAACTAGGATTTGGATGTGTGCTAATGCAACGCAAGAAGGTAATTGCGTATGCTTCAAGACAATTGAAAAAGCACGAAGAAAACTACACGACTCATGATTTAGAATTAGGCGCCGTAATTTTGGCCCTGAAAGTTTGGAGACATTATCTGTACGGAAGTAAATTTACTGTCTATACAGATCACAAAAGTTTAAGATACATATTTGGGCAAAAAGAGTTAAACATGAGGCAACGGAGATGGATGGAAATCCTAAGTGACTACGACTGTGATATTCAATATCACGAAGGAAAGGCAAATGTAGTTGCAGATGCCTTAAGTCGTAAGTATCATGAAAAGCAAAAGCGAGTTCGTGCTCTTAGGTTAAATCTACAGTTAGATTTAATGGAACAATTGATGAGTATTCAGGAAACAGCAATCAAGGATGATGCTGAAGGAATGAAAGGACAAATAAAAGAATTAGAGCAAGGAGCTGATGGAATTTGGAGATTCCAACAAAATAGAATATGGGTACCTAAGCAGGGAGAATTAAGAAATAAGATTTTAGAAGAAGCTCATAAATCTAGGTATACCATACACCCTGGAAACAATAAAATGTACCAAGATTTAAGAAAGAATTTCTGGTGGATAGGCATGAAGAAGGATATAGCTCGATATGTTTCTAAGTGTCTTACTTGTTCACAAGTTAAGGCAGAACATCAAAAACCTTCAGGTCCACTACAACAATTGGAAATGCCTGTATGGAAATGGGAACTCATAACAATGGATTTTGTTACTAAGTTACCCAAAACCAGAAAAGGTAATGATGCTATTTGGGTAATTGTGGATCGATTAACCAAATCAGCTCACTTTCTACCAATGAAAGAAACTTTTAGCATGGAAAGATTGGCAAAGTTGTATGTAGATGAAGTTGTATCTCTACATGGAGTTCCACTCTGCATTGTATCAGATAGGGATAGTCGTTTCACTTCTCATTTCTGGAGAAGTTTCCAAGAAGCTATGGGAACTAGATTAAATTTAAGCACGGCATATCATCCACAAACAGACGGGCAAAGTGAAAGGACGATCCAAACTCTAGAAGACATGCTCCGAGCATGTGTAATAGATTTTGATGGAAATTGGGACGACCATTTACCATTAATTGAATTCTCCTATAACAATAGTTATCATTCAAGTATTGAAACTGCCCCATTCGAGGCACTGTATGGAAGAAAGTGCAGAACTCCAGTTTGTTGGGCAGAAATAGGAGAAAGTCAATTATCAGGTTCGGAGATAGTACAAGAGACGACCGATAAGATTACTCAAATTAAGGAAAGACTGAAGACGGCTCGAGATCGCCAAAAGAGTTATGCAGACAATAGATGTAAGCCGTTAGAATTCCAAGTTGGAGACAAAGTAATGTTGAAAGTTTCTCCTTGGAAAGGAGTTGTTAGATTCGGTAAGAAAGGAAAGCTAAGTCCAAGATACGTAGGACCATTTCCAGTGATCCAACGTATAGGACCAGTTGCTTATCGTTTACAACTACCAGAAGAATTAGCTGGAGTACATGATGTATTTCATGTATCCAATCTCAAGAAATGTCTATCAGACGAATCTTTAGTAGTACCTCTTCAAGATATAGAGGTAAACGAAAAGTTAAAATTTGTTGAGAAACCTCTTCAGATAGAAGACCGAAAGGTAAAGTTTCTCAAACATAAGCGATTAGTTTTAGTCAAAGTCAAGTGGGATTCAAAGAGAGGAGCTGAATACACTTGGGAGCTGGAGTCAGAAATGAAGCGAAAGTATCCTCAATTATTCCAGTAAATCTCGAGGACGAGATTTTATTAAGGTGGGGAGAATGTAACAACTCTCATTAAAAGTCCTACTTATTTTATTATTTTATCTAATAGGAAACCCTAATTGAGACACCCAAGTGATTCTGCGCAAACCCTAAAATTTTCAGAACAATCAGAATCAGGATCAGGGCCCTAAAACTCAGGGGGGGTAAAACCCTAGTCACGATTATCTAAATAAAACGCTGTCAAAACTTAAATTTACAAATCTATCAATTCAGCAAGCCTAGTCCCAGACGTGGCTACCCTATAATGAATTCGTGTCCTTTACGGACCGTAAAGGATTAGGCTTACGGTCCGTAAGCTTATGAAATAGTCAAGTCAGCAGGCCTAGTCCCAAACGTGGCAAACCTATAGTGAAATAGTGTCCTTTACGGACCGTAAGGGGTTAGGCTTACGGTCCGTAAGCCTGGCCAAATTTTGGGTATAAATAGCAGACATTGGGACTTGATTTCTGACACTAAAACGACGTAAAAAGTCGAAATACGCACTGTGTTATGATTCTGTTTACTATCAAAACACACATGGATCACTAATCGACGCCGCAATACAGGGTAATAACTCGATCGCTGATACGATTCAATGTCCGATCGATTAAACTATCCAATGGATGTTTAAGTGCTGCCCACATTAGGGTTTATGCTTTGTCATTCGTCGTTAATTCGATGGATGTTTAAGTATCGCACTTTGTCATTCGATGTGAAGGTTTAATCTCGTGAGTTATCGTAAATGCTGTATTAAGTTACTAACCGAATTGTGTGCCTGTTATTAATTTAGGTTAAAAAGGCTAATCAGTAGGCTAGGCTCTGCTCAATTAAATCTGCAATGTGAGTCATTCTCTTTTTATCAAATTTGTTTATTTTCAAGATTATAATTACAATGATTAAGTTTATGTAGTCACCAAATTACAGCCGGTATGTGGGGTATTGTGCACATTACTATTGTTTTTATCACTTTAGGTGGGCGAACCTAATTAGTGATATTCGTCACCATTGGGGCAGCCAATGGGGGATATGACCACAGTCACCGAACCGAGTCGATGACAAGTACTGTGGGTATTTGGTTGAAATAAACATTGTAATCTCTCTTAATACTGTAAATTATAACAAACGAGTCGTTTTAGCAAAATGAATGATTCACTCAGTATTTCCCGCTGACAAAACCTTTTTCAAACATGTTTCAGGTGATCTGTTGTGATCCAAGGAAAGTGCCGTGAAGCACTATCAGCTTAAGGAAGTGGCTCAGTATAAAATAAGGAAACATGTTTTGTAAAATAAAAGATTTCTCTGTGAAATCTTAAGATTGTAAATTACCGGGTCTTATCCCGAGTTGTGAAATAAAATAATCGGGAAATATTTTCAGTTTTAATAAGATCCTGATGAAAACTTCTGCTGTTAATTAAATACCACAGGATTTCTGTCCCGCGGCTCCTGAAACGGGTCAAACCGGGTCGGGGGCCGTGACAGTCACTTTGACTTAAACAATGAAATTTGACATTCAATGCACAATCACATGCAAAATGACAAGCGACAAAATGACAATTACAATTAATTGAATCTTGAAATGCCAAACAAACTTTGAATTGATTGGGCCACTATAATATGTAATATATGAATTCAGAGGATCACGTGAATTACTTTGAATTACTACAAAGTCACATGCACTAATCAATGTCCGATATACTTTTATCAATTCATGCAATGTTTGAATCAATGGCCGACAATATTAATGCAAGACTCAATATTATTGGACCTTTTATAACTAGTGGGCTGAGACAATACACATGATTGGGCCGAGAAAAATGAATTCACATGTGCTGACACTATATAGCCGACAACTTTTAACCCACACAATGTTATTTGACCTCACAATACAATCACATGCAATTGTAGTGGGCTGTGAAGTATCACATGGATCGAGATATTATGCATTAATTGAATAGTGAATATGGTGATCTTTAAAGTCTGACAATGTTGACTAAATGTTGTTCGATCGGACAGGACGCTGTTCGATCGGACAGTGTGCTGTTCGATCGGTCAGGGGTATGTTGTGAAACGAGTTGCCGGTCGATCGGTCAGGAATGCTAACCGATCGGCCAGCTGTCCGATCGGTTGGCAAGTCAACAAAGTCAACAACTTTAAATGCTATTGTAAAGTGTGATACAATGAAACGAACACCTGTCCGTTCGGTCAGGTCAACAAGTCAACAATGAAATGAAAAAGTGTAATGAAGGAATGCTTTGGTTCGGACAGTTGTTCGATCGAACAGCAGTCAACAAGTCAAAGTTTTTTAAATGAATTGCAATGTTTAGCTTTGGAACGGTTAGCTAGCCGATCGGTCAGCTGGCCGATCGGTTGGCATCCATATGAACTTCAACATCAACAGCAAACATATCTCAACTTTTTCAAACCAAAAATTCAAGATTTCTCCCAAATTACTTAGAGTAAAGATCTGAAAATTTGTAGGCTTGTAGATCAGATAGTTTCGCACAACATATCCAAAAATTAACAATTTTTAACCGTGAAAAGTCGTTTAATTTGGCGATTTTCAGATAAAAACATGAATGAGATGAAAAATGAAGAATTTTGACAAATTTGAATGAATTTGACTCTGAATCTGATGAATTTCTGTGCGGAATTGTGTGTTTGATCCGTGCAATCGAGCTCCTTCTCTGATACCACTTGTTAGGACCGGTTTTGACTCCGAAACGATTGCGAACCGAACGTGTGACGTGCGGAATCCGTACACGAACGTGACCGAACACACGAGACGTAATATAATCGTGATTCTATTAATCAGATCTGAAATCGTACAAAGCACCTGAATCACGTGGAGCACTTTCTCTCTCTAGCTTCTCTCTCTAACACTAGAGCTCTCCAAGTCTCCAAAATACCAAAAGTCTCTAAACTAAGCCCTAAGACTTCTATTTATAGAACAAGGAGCTTAATGAGGAATCTCATTAATTACAGAAATGCCACATTGCCTTTTCTCTAAATATAACACTATAAAGTCTAAACTCAATCCTTTTCAGCTACGGTTCGTATTGACGGAGGCGAAGACATAAATGCACCAACAACCATACTAGTTGCAATTTGCGCAAAAGCGGCAGTTAGCTTCTGGCGGGTGATGATACGTACATATGAGACACAGGGGATGAGTTCCATTGTAGTCGCGCTTCGAGTGAGCTGGAACTGCTTGAAGAGGTTCTGGTTGCGACAGTTCAGTTGTTGAAGAGTTTGGGCTCATGGTCTTTCGTTTACGGCTGGGCTGAGCTTCCTGAGATGATGCAGTGTCATCGGTGGATTAGTCTGATGACTCGCTGGAGGCATCGTCGGAGGAATCTTCAGAAGAATCATCAGTATAATCATTGGAAGAATCGTCGGATGAATCGATGACGATTGCTTGATGAGCTTGTTTGATAGGATTCTTTGAGAAGAATCCGTCCAAGACTCGTTTGTCGTTGATTTCTGTGGCCAAGCGGTAGGTTTCTTCGATGGTAGCAGGTCTTGCAGCTTTGACAAAATCGCCCACACATTCAAGCAAGCCGCGAATGTACTTCGTGATGGCTTTTTCTGAAGTGTTGACTTGATGGAATACCCCGAAAACGGGTTTGGTAATCAAACCACGTTAACATTGATGAACGGGTAAAATACCGTTAGTGGTGAAATTAACCCGGTAAATATTAGGATTTAAACAAATAAACCTAATATTAAATAAAAGTTGAACGAAAACTTTTGAAGAAATAAAAGTTTATAAACAGCCCGAGATAACGGGACTTAAAATAAATTGGGTCGTACCCGAAAATATAAATCTTTATATTATAAATTTAATGTCAGATATAAATGAGATGAAATAACTAGGAATAAATAACCTAGTTAATCACAAGTGTTGTAGTAATAAGGAAACTTGATTAAAACACCCTAAATGAAACTTGGGAAAAGTTGAGGGGCCAAAAGCGTTTAAAACGAAACTAGTAAAATAAAATAAAAAATTTAAAACTCCAACACACACTTGTGTGTGTAGAGATCGACAGAAACACAGGGGGGGCGATCCAGAGCTTCCCTTTAAACCCTAATTCCTCACAAAATTCTCAAATCGAAGGTTCAAATCAAGACCAAACTGAAATCCAAGTACGGAATAGTGATCTCCACTGAAAAAGGAGTCACAAGGTATGTAAATTTCGTAAGAATCTCTAGTTAAATTTCTGAGCAAACTTAGAGAATTCGAATTAGATGGTTGCATGTTCGTTATATGATGAAATAAGAACATTGTAGTGTCTAGGAGTAAACCCTAGACAAACATATGATGAAATTATGTCTAAATCTTGTGAATTCATGATCACCATTGAAGGTGATAAGTGTGATGATGCTAAATTCGTGTAATGTGATGTTTTTAGGGTTTTTGATGGCTAAAAATAGTGCTATAATGTCATAAACATGTTTCGATATAAAGCTGAATTCAAACAGCTTCTGATCAGAATTTACAGCCGACTTGTATTGGCTGTAACGTGGACAAAATGAGACAAAACGTGTGTTTCTTGAGTCTAAAATGTAATTCCAGGAAATATATTTAAAACCCCACTGGAATCGCATTTTTTCGACGAAAATTGAGCGTTTTATGAATTTTTCCGTATCAAAGGTTCAAGCTGCGTTTTCTGGCAGAATTTGCAGCCCATTACGAATGTCATAACTCAATTTAGGAATTGAGTTATGATCTCAAATTCTTACTGTAGAAAGTTTTAAGTGATTAAAAGAATCACCAATTGGAATTTCGTCAATCGGATAAACGAGGAATTTTTAATGAATTTTTCCGTAAGCTGCAGTCAGAAGTGACGAATCTGATTGCAGCTTAGTAGATGAATTTTTACGAATTTTTTGTAAAGAGTTAGATCTTGAAATTTTAACACAAGGTCTAACCCTCCGAGTGGTACGCCACATAAAAAAATCATAATTTTTGAAGACTTGTAAACAGGTTAAACAGGTCACCAAAACAGCCTATTTTCAGTGATACGAAACTTGATTGTTGATGTTATAAATTATGCCCACAATGTTCATATGTTGAAATTATGAATCAAACGCGTAATTTCCTAGTTCGACTAATTACGTGTGATGTGGGGTAATACAAATTTTAATTAGGAAGTCGATTTAGTTTATATGCACATATCATATAATTAAGGGTAGTTAACTTTTGAAAAGTTAAACTAACCATGGACGGAGTCGAATAGTAGTTTTGACATAGAAAATACGTAAGGTGGAATAGTCGTGGTTATAATGACTAATCTAACCACCTTGTGAATTATGATGATAGTTTGACTCTTGACAAGCTAGATGGAGGCTTGGGAATGAAGCGGGTCAAACGGAGCAAGTACGAAAAGGAAAGCGTAATTTGGATGCGAGGTAAGTAAAAGCTTGCACCCTTTTTAGTACACATCAGTTGTGTGTATTGAAAATGAATAAGGAAAAGTTAGTAATAGAGTTATAATGTTCCGACGCAAATAATATGAGTCGGAACTAGTGCAATGGTGAGAAATCATAAACAATGGCAAAAAGGGTAAATTGGTAAATTAGTCATATGACGATGAACTAATAAGAAATTTTGAAACACTACGTTATGGTGTAAACCGGAATGGGTAAAAGGGCGAGATGGTAACTAGATATCATCTCATAATGGAAAAAGGGTCGTTCGGACTAAACGGGTCAAATGACATTGGCAAGATCATTTGACAATATTAATTGATGATCGCTTGTTGAGTTTTGTGATTACAGGAAATATCATATGGTTCGCGTTGGTATTAATTAGAAATTAATAGTGAAAGATATTTAAACGGGTCAATCCTATAACTCGAGCCAGGTACGCATATTTAGTATTATTGATAAAAGCGATATTCTTGGTCAAATATTAGCGAAAGTCCTTCGTCGTAAAATGAAGGACTAAAATTGACCAAAAAACCCTTGATGGGAAAACCGGGCAAACGACCCTTAGAGGTTGTTTAGGAATTAGTATTAAGATTACGAAATAAAAGTAGATACTTTAATGTAGCAAAATGATGGGTGAAAGTGGTTTAAGGAATCATGAAACGGGTCAAAAGTGTTAAAAAGGGATTTCAAGCCGAGAGCTTGAAATCTGAATTTTTGAACTAGTGGAATGTCAGGTTTTAACTCCATAAGATGGAGAATTAAATTTCAAACGCATAGGAAAAAGAATCGCCTAAAACGGACTAGTAGATAAAAAGTTATGGCCGTTTAAAGTTCGATTTTTGTTGAATAATTGAGCTGGGCAGAAAATGCAGGTTCAGAAACGGACCTGCTGGAAATTTGTCTCCCTCGCGACACGCAACAGGGTCCCTCAATTGGGGCGCGACATGCGACAGATTAAAGGTTGCCTTCCGCGACACGCGGGAGGCATGATTTTTGGAAATTTTATTTTGATTATCATTATTTGATATTGGAACTTATTTATACATGTTTATAAGCGGTCAAAACTAACTTTTAAGTTGGTTTTGATCATAGGTGAGTATAGCAAGCATCCGGAAGATGATCAAGCAATCAAGTGAACCGAACGCATGTCAAATGAAGCTTCCGCAATGACTTTATGTTGTTTTTGTTTTAAGTGAACTATGTAAACACTTGGAACTATATTTTGTTTACTTTAAACACGTATGAACTTTGACTTGACAAAGTTTTTAGAAAGTCACATTTTTCATATAAAATGCATAATTAAGGTTATAAACATGTTAAATTGAGACGGATGTTACAAGTTGGTAATCAGAGCTCATGGTTAAAGAATAAAGTGTGTTCGGTTCGAGGCTTGATCGCAAATCCGGTAAGTACATGTATGTTAATAGTTTAGTAGGATTAAAGTGTTGTGAACAACACATAGGGTATCGTGTAATACACGTTACACCAACGAAAATGATTAGTATAGTTAACGAAATCACGTGCAGTAAAAAGCCTTGTATTACAATACGTGCATTTATTAATGTTGAAATTACTAACTTTTGTAAATGTTTAGTTGAAGGATACTCGCATCTGAAAATGACGAGAGTTGAACGAATTGTGGATATGACGGTGGAACGGTCCGAGGTATGATAAGCAGAGCATACTCATCAAGGACCTAAATCGCGTGACGATCGCGAACAAAGTCAAAGGCAAGGAAAGCCCATTAAGGGCAAGCATTATCAGGTGCACACTTTTAAATTTAATTGCACAAGTAGTAATATGCAACAAACACGTAGGGAATAACGGTTGCATATATCTAATAAAACCTGAATAGGATATTTATTCAGGATGATGTTTCCAAGAGAAGTTTAATAGAAACATGTGTTATTCACGATGATGAATAACAAAGAAATAATAGGATTAGTTCATATGGAAACTTGGACGGGGGGTAATTATCCAAGTGGAAAGCTCTGAATATAATGGTATTGAGAAAAGTAGCGATCACATTAACGAATGTGATTATATAATAGTTCAATAGAAAAGAAAAACATTTTATATGTACAAAAGTAAAACTAGTAAAAACTAATGATTGTTGTTTTGCAATTAAATAAAGTTTTACTAAATAAAATCAGAGATATGAAATAAATAAGGGCGTTACTTACATGGGGTGTGATGTGAAAACTACAAAAAGGTCATGTGTATCATGTGTCGATCGCTTACTCTGGCCAAGTAAGTAGTGGCATATGATACCATGAACTTTTGGTAGCAGACACATTTACGTCCGATATAGTAAGGATGGGGTGAATGGGACTAACGTAAATGGTACCCAAATGAGTCAAAGAAGTAAGATGTTTGATAATAAACGTAAACGCAAGTCGGATGACAGGGAGTGTATTACATTAGAATAACGAGCCCAAGAGAAGGGACAAAGATTAAAGTAAATGAAAATACAGACCAACTAATGAGAATGCTAAGGCATAAAGATAAAGTTTGACTGTCATAAGTGATGAAATTCACACAGACAAGTCAAAGGGGTAGAATAAAAGAACAAAAGACTTGGCTAAATAAAAGCAATGGATTTCGCTAAGACGATCAAATAAATTAAGATGATGTCTAAAACCGTATAAGAATGGTTACTTGATGATAACTTCGGTAAAGATACCCGATAGATGGGTAGGATTTTGAAAGCACGCGTAAACCAAAAGACGGGTACGCGAAATAGAAAGTCAAAGGACTCGGATTAAGAGTCATGACTAAAAGACGATGAGAATTTTCAAACAGAAATTTTGATAACTACGTTCAACTATTCTAAAGTTGAACGGGTCAAATAAAGAATGAAGTTTGACGTTCATGAGTAATGAAATCTCACACGAATAAGTCAAACGAAATAAATAAAGTATAAAAGTTTGGTAGTGCAAGTAAGCGCAAACCGAATAATGGAAGTGCGAAATAATAAAGAACCCGGGTAACGGGTCGTAAAGAAGTATAATTAGGAACCGGGGAAACGGTGAGCGTAGAACAAACCAACGTGTAAATGACGTAAAGAGTCATAAAGTCGGAAGATTAGTCCAAGAGTAAACGAACGAAGCTTTAGACTACGGTCAAGGCCAACTAAAGTTCAAAAGCGAAAATAAACGATTCCATAGGAGACACTAAAGTTCAAAAGCCACTTCCTTGGTCACAAGCGAGGCAATCCTCTTCTCGGCGCTTCGTTTGGCTCTTCTCCTAGCTGTTTGTCTCAAAGTAGAGTCGTTGGAAGACATCTAGACAGAGAGAGATTTGGAGTGAGATTCGATCACAATGATTTTAAGTTTGCGATGCGATTGAGCGCGATCAAAACTTGTTGTGAGTAATATAATAGATTTCACATAGGAGCCACATAGGAGACACGAAATTCCTAAGTTCCCACACAATTGATTTGCTTGTATATATATAATTAGTTGTAGTTTATGCTTACCCACATACATGTCAGGATATAATGCGCGAGGACGCGTTGAGGGGAGAAAGCGAAAGCGAGGAATTAGACATTAGTTTTGTTGTGAACATTCGGTTTTCGTTTTAGATTGCGATGGCTGTGCGAGTTGTGCGTTTATAAAGCAGGGAGTGAAAATCGATAAATCGATAAAGCGTAAAGTTTTAAAATGTAAACACATAAGCGTAAATAAGTTCCAACAAGTGTAAAATCGGCGGGTTGTATGCTAAAGAAGTAGATAGAGTGCCTCGGGTGTTTAGGCGTCGACTACCCAAGGTAACCCAACTATACCCAACAAGTTTGTGCACGTGCGTTGCCCTAGAAGACTCATGCTTCCACTAGGATGCAACTCATGGCATTCGTCTTCCTAGTCATCGCATGGCTCGAGTTATCGTTATAGCCGAGTCCTTGGTGAGAGCTTTTGAAAACCATTTTATAGAGAGTGGAACGGTTTATTAAGATACGAGTTTCACCCCTGACTTAATAACTTCGCTCCTAACTGTGGTTATGCTCTTCGAATAAATTCGGGAGTTCCATTGGATTTTGAAATGGAGACTTTCGTTGAGTTATGGATGTCACTCCTAGCTCGACGAAAAGTTCTCGTGTTAGAAAAAAGCGCTGAGTGAGCGATCTTATCGAGAGTTCTTGGTTTTCACGCCTGATCTCGACTGGACCACTCGGTTGCGTTACGCGAGTATTTTCAAAAACGTGTGTATTGTGTTAGCCTTAGGAAAGGCTAAGTAACATTCCAGCCTTAGGAAAGGATCTTCGTGTGAAATTGTAGTATGCGGTGTTCACGCGAAGTGGTAGTTTTAGCGGATTCGAACGAGAGTATCAAGTAGGCCCGTACAATTCCTACTAGGTTCGTACGAGTCGGCCCGTTGGTACTTAGACTATAGACTAGGTCGTTTCTAAGACATCGACCCGGACTAGGTCGAGTCTTGCCTAATTCCCTATAGTTATGGCTCTGATACCAATCTGTCACACCCCAACCGAGGGCGGAATCATCGGGGCGCGGCACTAGGCAAATCAGATTGCTCAAGAGAATCCATAACAACTAAATTGCGACAGTATTTAATGCGTTCATTATCCCATACTAACAAACAATACATTCACATAAGTTATCACAGATTTCTTGTCCTCTCGAACAATACAAATCCGACAACATAGATTTTAGGTGAGTTTCTAGACTTCCTAGCTTGATTTGATGTAGACCGCGACTAAACCTGCAACATAGGTTAAAATGACGTCAATACAAAAATATTGGCGAGTATACAAGTTTTGATAGAGTAGCATAAAAAGTTTAAAAGTGCTGCGAATTACCAAATACATAAACGAGATACCTCAACATACATGCATACAAGACTGATACTACCAGCTAAATCACTCGAGCTGTGATTGCGATTGCTATTCATCCTAACTAGACCCCGTCGGGTGCTATAGTACTATACTAGTTAAGGCGGGACCTCGCGAGTATAAGTCCTAACACATATGTAACTAGCATCACGTGTAAATATGCATAACCGTTATTCGCAAGTGATAAACAGTTTGATTGAATAATTCGTTTTGATAAATTCGATTTAATAGGAACGTATGTTACACCCAAAATGCGATAAAAAGGGGTACGAGTATACTCACAGTCGGTGTTCAGCAAGTAAACACAACTTGGTTGGACTGAAGGGAGCGCGTCTGAGATTAGCCTGATTACAGATTGATAGCGTAAGCGTCAGACAATGCGTTAATCGGTGGCCGTGAACCAAGTGTCGGATGGTAATCCGACAGGATGGCAATCCGATCGGATGGCTAGTCGATTGGGTGGCAATCCGTTCGGATGGTCATCCGATCGGATGACCATTCGATTGGATTGTCACCTCATTTGGTATGGATGTGTTTGTGTATGATGGTTTGCCTTTTGAAGTTTTCGTTGTAGCATTTTGAAAACAGAGAGGTATCTCTACCATTTAGGTCAGTCGATCGAACGGCTGTTCGATCGGGCCATAACCCGATTGGTGGACACTTAGTGAGAACAAGTTCACAGCAGTTTGTCACTCGATCGGAGTGTAGTCCGATCGGGTGACAATCCGTTTGTGTTGAAAATTGTTTAAGTGTTGAAGTCTAAACACCACATGGTCGGGTGGTAGTCCGTTCAATGTTCAAACTCCAAATTGTTGAAATTAAGGTCAAGTGTGGGACCCAAGGTGCAATCCGATCGGATGGCAGTCCGATCGGATGAATGTCCTGTCCGATCGGATGACTGTCCGATCGGACGGCAATCCATCCAAACGATCTAGTCGTCCCTTGCACTTGACTAATTTTGAAGGTTTTGGTGGTTTTGAACGAGACGGTGTTGTGACGTGCTAAACAAGAGAAACCCCATCTCGAACCAAGGGACCCGATCGGACAGGAATCACCCAAATCTGACCGGTTTACTGACTCGTGATGGTCGTTTTTGGTTAACCCGATATCGGTCGTCTCTTTTTTAGAAACCAGATCTTGAACCAACACGACACTAAGAATGAGTAGAAGGTCGGGTACCAGTAATAATCCTTCAAATCTTGGTACATCTTGTCCGACCCCGGATGGATCGAGTACCTCGATTTATGAGCTTCATCAAAAATAAAATCTCTAAGACCACCAAAGAGTGGAACCCAAATTCGTCCCATAAAACACAGGGTTCCTTCCTTGTTGGGTACCAACTTTTTCTCCATCCCACAAAGATATTCAGCCTTTAGATTCTCTTTCTTAGGAGCTTCTCTTTGCGCAGCACGAATACGCAACGAGAGGTCTGTCTGAACAATCATCTCCAAAGCCCTAACCCTTACGGGCTTGATTCTTTCCTTTCGAATCAAGGTGTCTGCCACCACATTCTCCTTTCCTGGATGATATTTGATTTCGCAATCATAATCATTTAACAACTCAACCCATCGTCGATGTCTCATATTAAGCTCTTTCTGGTCGAATATGTGCTGAAGGCTCTTGTGATCTGTAAAGATCGTACAGCGAGTACCATACAAATAATGTCGTCAAATCTTCAAAGAAAACACCACTGCGCCTAACTCCAAATTGTGCGTGGTGTAGTTCTTCTCATGAACCTTTAATTGGCGCGAAGCATAAGCGATAACCTTCTATCGCTGCATTAGCACACAACCCAATCCCTGACGCGAGGCGTCACAATATACCACGAAGTCGTTGGTGCCTTCGGGTAGGGATAAAATAGGTGCATCGCAAAGCTTATTTTTGAGCAAATGAAAAGCTTCCTCTTGTTTATCTCCCCATTCGTAGTTCTTATCCTTTTGAGTAAGGGAGGTCAGCGGTTGAGCGACTTTAGAAAACTCCTCAATGAATCTGCGATAATACCCTGCTAAACCCAAAAACTGTCGGATCTCGGTTGGCGTCTTCGGAGTTTCCCAATTCTTAATCGCCTCGATCTTGGTGGGATCCACATGAATTCCATCTTTGTTTACCACGTGACCAAGGAACTGCACTTCACGTAACCAAAACTCACACTTCGAGAACTTAGCATACAGTTTCTCCTTCTTGAGCAGCTCTAAGATGGCTCTAAGGTGTTGCTCATGCTCTTCCTTTGTTCGTGAGTAGATTAGAATATCGTCGATAAATACAATCACAAATTTATCAAGATATGGCTTGCATACTTGGTTCATCAAATCCATGAATATTGTTGGCGCGTTTGTCAAACCAAACGACATCACTAGAAACTCGTAATGTCCATAACGAGTTCTAAAGGCAGTCTTCGGTATACTCTGTTCTTGAATACGCAGGTGGTGATAACCTGATCGAAGATCGATCTTGGAGTAGTAACTTGAACCCTGAAGTTGATCAAACAAATCATCAATCCTCGGCAAAGGATACCGATTGTTGATGGTTAGCTTGTTCAGCTCTCGGTAGTCAATGCACATACGAAAACTACAGTCCTTCTTCTTGACAAATAGAACTGGAGCTCCCCAAGGAGAGAAGCTTGGTCTAATGAATCCCTTATCGAGAAGCTCCTGAAGCTGCGTCGATAACTCTTGCATCTCAGAAGGCGCAAGTCGATAAGGTGCTTTGGCTACAGGCGCGGCGCCTGGAACCAAGTCAATATGGAATTCGACTTGTCTTTGGGGCGATAATCCTGGAAAGTCTTCGGGGAAGACTTCAGGATATTCCCTTACCACAGGGATATTTTCGAGTTTCGGTTCTTCGGCTTCTTTATCAACAACGTGAGCCATGAAGGCAACACATCCTTTCCGCAAAAACTTTCGTGCCTTCAAACAACTGATAATCCGTAGAGGCGTATCATGCTTTTCTCCGTGCACTACAATCGTCTCTCCATTCGCCATCGGGATACGGATAATCTTCTCATGACATACTATCTCAGCTCGGTTACTAGACAACCAATCCATTCCAACCACTACGTCGAAACTTCCCAACTCAACTAGCAGCAAATCAAGCGTAAACTCACGCTCTCCAAGCTCTATCACACAACCTCTAATTACTTCGTTTGCTTCCACTAGCTTTCCATTAGCTAGTTTTATCGAATATGGGATATCTAACTTACTGGCAACTAACCCAAGTATATCCTTAAACTCTAGAGATACAAAGCTATAGTCGGCACTATAACAACCCTCGAAATTTTTTCGACACCCTAATATATTTTAAAATATCCCAATATGTCCTAAAATACACCCCATACACGAAAAACAGAGCCCGAATACCTTTATTTTCATAAAAATTAATTAAAAACAAAATTCTATGGGCTGTCGCAGGGCGCGTAGACCCCTTAGGGATCTTACGCGGGCTGCGAGCGATCATCAACTCGGCGAAACCCTGAGCCGACACGTGTCATCATCGTGGCAACCCTAAACTCGACGAATCAGCAAGCCTATGCCCTATTACCCTACGTCGTGGGCCGCGTAAGCCTTAAGCTTATCTTACGCGGGCCGCGTAAGCCTTAAGCTTATCTTACGCGGGCCGCGAGAGACTCGAAATGCAGCCCTATATAAGGAGGCCTCGGGCCTTCAGTCGAAATTCATCCCGGATCTTTCTTTCTCTCTAAATTTTCACATTGTAGGCATTATACTCGGGTATAATACCCCCCTAAATAATGAAGTTCTGCTCCGTTGTATGTATCATAACCCCTGGATACGTATTAGATACTCTGCCCGGTTGATCTAGGGTTCCGTAACGACTGTCGTGGTTCTGCCCGACGTAGTCGTTGGAATGCCATCTTGGGGAGGGTATTACTAATGTTAAAATGGGTTATTATACTAACATGTGTGCATTTGTGTAAATTATAGATAATTCCTAGGAAATCCTTACAGAAAACCTAAGACGGCAACGTGAGTAATCTCCTTTTTGTAAACAGTTTTTACCAAACCTTAAATATTTTACAATGTGATTAAGCAGTGATTGAGTCTTTGTAATTCTATAATTACTGCCGGTATGTTGGGGTTTTGTATACAAAATGTGGAACACGTTACCATTGGACAAAGAGTTAGCCAATGTGTAATATGACCCACCAGTCAGGATTGACAGTACTGAATGAGTAATTGGGTAGATGTAAGCATTGTAATCGCTCTCAATACTGTTTAAATTAATAAAAATTTTCTTGATTAAACTTGGATTCACTCACCAGTATTTCCCACTGACAAAATGTTTTTAAACGCGTTTCAGGTAACACAATGTGAAAGCCAATTAGAAGCCAGCTGGACAGTACTGAAGGATTGGAAAAGTGGCTATAAAAGTTACCTAAATAAAGAAGGCGTTTTATTTAAATAAAATGGGATTTATCCCTATAAATCAGTTTGTAATGAAAACTTGGGTTTTATCCCAATGTGTTTATTTATATAAAATATGGTGTTTTACTCTGGTAAAATATTTCCTAACTACGGTCCTGATGTAATTTCCGTTGCCAAATTAATAAACACCGATACCACCGATACTGAGTTCGCGACCGCCCGTTCCCGGGGCAGATAGGGGGCGGGGGTTGTGACAGAAGGTGGTATCAGAGCTAAGCCACTGATTCAGCCACAGAAGTGTTCTGCTGACACCAAAATTCAATCTGTTAGGAAATAAATTATGGAAATACGTGCATAATTGTATTTTATTGTTATGTGTTATTTGACTATTTGTTAGTTTACAGTATGAGCGACCAAGGACCATCCGACGCGTATCGTCAGTTGTCTGGTTCGCCTAGATGCGAAGGTGCCTCTTCACAGCCTGCCCTCTCAGGGTACTCTGCTGATACTGAAGAAGGAATATTCATGTTTAAGGCTCAGTCTGAAGAGCCATTCCATTAGAAAAAGAGAGGATGGTTCAGTAGGGGAGCACATAAGCGTAGGAAGTGCATGAAAAAAGTTACAAGAACAGAGAGCACTAGCAGCAGCCAAAAGAGAAACAGATGCCCATGCCCAGGACATAATTAATAGGAGTTTAGCTAATTTCCATATCTTAGCAACCACTGTTACCGACCCTAACCTGGAGCAACTGATAGCACCACAACCACAACCACCATTTCCCGACCAACCAATGGAAATAGAAAACCCAGAAAATCAAGTTGAAATGCATGATTTTAACCCAGAGGAGATACCTAGGGTACCAGCACCTAACCCCTTAGACCCAAATTACGACCCTTGGTGGGATGACAATAGGGATTATGTGCAACGTTACCCGATACAAGAAGACATGCCCATACCGAATCTAGGAGCATACCCAGGGTTGGACCCTCTAGATCCCCTATTACGATAATGATGTATTCATTAGGAAGATTTTAGAGAATCCTTCCCCATACCAGGCACCCACACACCCACACCAGGAACCCGCACCCCAGATTCCAAACCCAGTCCTAGAACCTGCACCCCCAATGAGTGCATAAAATGTACAACAACTCAGGACATTTGGTGAGAAAATTTTAGAAAGTAGTGAAAGGATGAGATAGGTGGGAGAGCGACTCGTCTGGAAGTACGACGAGCGCAATATGGATTTCTGGATGAATCCGTATTCATGAATGTGATGGTAGAGATGGTGATAATAATAGTAATAATAATAATAAAATATGTGTGTATGTGTATGAAAAAAAAACTACGGATGCCTACTACAAGTAGTATAACTTTAAATTTCAGTCGGTATTGTAATTTTAATTTCCAGTATCAGTTTGTAGTAGAAGCATATTATATAAAAATAGAGTAAAGTCGCAATGATCGACACTTTTGACCAAAGTGCATGTCATGTGAGTGGCTATATTAAATATTATTTTGTGATATTAATGCGTGGTAAATGTTTAAAATTTAGATGGACAACGAAGTGAACCAGGAAAATCTGAACAATGAAACCCTGAATGACAATAACCCGGTTAATGAGAATCCAAACAACAATAACAATGGAAATCAAGTGGATAATAGTGTCATCCAACACATAGTGGCACAAGGAATCATAGATGCGATGCCATTTATTATCCAAACGGTTAAGGAAGTGGATAATAAAAGTAAACATAGTAGTAAGCGACCAACTGAACCTGAACACAGCGTGAACAATGGACCTGTACTTCAAGTGCCCATTCCCAAAAGAAGAAGAACCATGCCTTATGGTTGTTCTTATAAAGAATTCTGGTCCTGCAAACCAATAGAATTCTCGGGCAATGAATGACCCATTGCAGCTCTACGCTGGATAGAAAAGACTGAGGTTGTTTTAAAAATAAGCAAGTGTGCTGAAAAGGATAAGATAATGTTTGCTTCTAATCTGTTCAAAAATTCAGCCTTAGAATGGTGGAACACTATCCTCCAGTCTAGAGGAAGTGACAGGATTTACAACATGGAATGGGAGGAATTTAAGAGTATGGTAGAAAGGAAATTCTGCCCTCCCAATGAAAAGGAACAAATAGCAAATAAGTTTCTGAACCTTAGGATGACTGGAGTGGATAGTAAGGGATACACTACATTATTCTTTGAATATGCTAGAATAGTGCCAACCCTTGCATCACCTGAACCAGTATTAATCTCCCGTTACATCCGGGGATTAATCGGGGAAATTAGACATGTAGTCAAGGCAGCTAGGCCCCAAACCATAGAAGAAGTTGTAGAACTAGCAAACACCTTGACTGATGAGTTAGTGCGTACACGAGAAGAAGACCAAAGGAGGAACCTAGCTCAGAGGCTTACCCAGAAATTCCGTTCTGGAAATTCCAACCGTGGGAAAACTGTAGGTTCTCCCTCTGCACCTTATTGCAAGTATTGCAAAAGGAAGCATTCTGGAAGATGCTCCATATATTGTAATTTCTGCAAAATATCAGGAGACAAGGAAGAAGACTGCAGGAAGAAAGCCAACAACAGGATATGCTACAACTGCGAAGAACAAGGTCATATCAAGCCAAACTGTCCAAAATTAGCTCCAGTTACGAACAACAAGAATACCAAAAATGCTAGAGCATTTGTTCTAACTGCAAATGAAGCCAAGATGATTCCTAATGTGATAGCCGGTACGTTTTTAGTTAATGATGTTTTTGCTAAAGTATTATTTGACTCTGGTGCGAACCAAAGTTTTATTAATAATTCATTTTGCAAACTTCTTAATCAATCATTAACTAAACCCCCACAAGAATGTCTAGTAGAGACAGCAAACGGAGAAACCGTTAGGATTTCTGAAATCTTGCAGGGAGCAAGAATAGAGTTTTTAAATCAAAAGTTTATGGTAAACCTTTACCCAATAAATCTGGCAAGATTTGATGTTGTATTAGGAATGGATTGGTTAATATCTAATAAAGCCAGTATTTTATGTGATCAAAAGTCGATTCAAGTAAATTCACCAAGGGGTGAAAAGATCACAATTAAAGGAGATAAACCATTTTGATCCACAAAATTCATCTCTGTGATAAAAACAACAAGTTGTATAAGAAAAGGGTCTATAGTGTATTTTATTTATATAATCACTAACACTAAAGGAAAAGAACTAAAAGACATTCCAGTAGTGTCTCAGTTTTCAGATGTGTTCCCAGAAGAATTGCCATGACTACCGCCAGACAGAGAAGTCGAATTCAGAATCCATCTGCTACCAGGAACTGCACCAATTGCCAAAGCACCGTACCGTTTGGCACCCGCCGAAATGCAGGAACTGAAGAAACAGTTAGACGAATTGTTGGAGAACCGATTTTATTCGTTAAAAAGAAAGACGGATCGATGCGTATGTGCATTGACTATCGTGAATTGAACAAGGTCACAATTAAGAATCGGTACCCATTACCAAGAATCGATGATCTGTTTGATCAGTTGCAAGGAGATCGATTTTTCTCTAAAATCGATTTAAGGTCAGGATATCATCAGTTAAAGGTACAGGAAGAGGACATTTCTAAGACCGCTTTCAGAACAAGGTACGGCCATTATGAATTTACTATCATGCCATTTGGTTTAACCAATGCCCCAGCTGCATTTATGGACATGATGAACCGAATATGTAAGCCATATTTGGATAAATTCATAATTATCTTTATAGATGATATTCTTATTTACTCTAAGAGTAAAGAAGAACATGCAAAGCATTTACACGCACTTCTAAGTTTACTAAGAAAGGAAAAGCTTTATGCCAAATTTTCAAAGTGCGAGTTTTGGTTAGAACAGGTACAGTTTCTTGGACATTTAGTCGATCATGAAGGAATTCATGTGGATCCCACCAAGATCGAGGCGATTACTAAAGGGAAAACCCCTGAGTCACCAACCGAGGTTAGAAGTTTCTTAGGATTGGCCAGTTACTATAGAAGATTTATTCGAGATTTTTCTAGAATAGCCATTCCCTTAACTAAGTTAACCTGTAAATCTGTTAAGTTTGAATGGGGACCGAAACAGGAAGAAGCTTTTAGAATTCTTAAGCAAATATTAACCCATGCACCCATACTAGCGTTACCAGAAGGAACTGAAGACTTTGTAGTCTATTGTGTGACAACCCGAATCACCGTAGTCGTTAGGTGCGTGTCATCTTCACTTCCTAATCTGTCATACGTGGTTAACAGGTGTTTGTTGCGTGTAATTTAAAAGAGTATTTCGTTTTATATAATTGTATGTTTAGAAGGTATGCATAAGAATTATTAGTGTCCATGCTTGACCATCAAGTCCAACCAAACCGAGCCCAACTCCACTTATTAACGTCACTCATATTATTGTTCTCGGCCCATGTATGTTGGCCCAAACCACTACCAAGTTCTAACTCAGCCCACTCCCTCCCTTATGTACGGGTATACATGCAATGTGTGTAAGCTTGGCACAATTGAAAACCCTAAAATCCTACACACACAAGCGACGAAAGATCTGAGGAATCAACCAAGTCCCTTCGAAGCCCCATTCCTCCTGTTCTAACACATCTCCAACAACCTTTGGTTAGTGATTATACTCATTCTAATGTTGTTAATTAATTTATTAAGGGTTGAAACAATAATTATGATAGCTATGTGATAATATGAACTAGGGAACAATGTGTACGAATTTTGATGTATGATTCTGTGATGAATTTGTCATAATGACCAATTGATTTATTAGAAAAGTTAAGACACACCAATATTGGCAAATAGTAAACCGATGAACTAGGGTGTTTGTGTGATGTAATTGGTAAACCTAATATGATCAGATTTAGTATCAATGGCATATTGATAAGTGATGATATCAGTTAACGTGAATTCAGATTGGATATTAATATATGTTAGGATGATGATTAGGTGGGACAAAAACTTGATGAATTGACGTTGTGGTTTGATCATATGCCGACGAGTTAGACTCCCATGGTTAGGTGATGTTTGTACAATTTAATTAAATTGAATGTTGATTTTTAGTGTATCAAATTATGTGATAACCATGTAACGAACTAATGATAGATAATGACAAATGGAATGAGTTAATACTCGTGATGTAACTGGAATAATTTTTGTGATTATGTAATGGGTTGTTCACAAGTTGGGTCGGGTAACATCATTGGGCAACACACTTGTAGTTGATCGCACATTGGGCCGGTGATATACAAACTACCATGGGCTATTAAAGTGAACCGATAATATACTAGCTGAGTTGGGCCACATGTGGGTAACAGGGCTGTGTGAATAAAAGGCCCATGATGTTACATTAAGCCGCATACGTTTTAGTCAGCATTGGGCTGCGTAGTTGAGTTGGGCCGAACCTGGCTGGGCCGATCTTGTTTAAGTACCTTAATAAGTAATTAGGAGATGTTGGTGATATATGATTTATAGGCGACCCAAACAGTAGTGTAATCATAAAACCTGAATAATCTTATGACATGCCAAGTTATGGCGTTAAGTGAAATTATAATGTGAACTCGCGTACCTGCTAGGCGATTACACAATGACAATCGGCTTGTTATGTTGCATGATTTCTGGTCACGACTAACATGGTTACTTGAATGTGAATTGAACCATTTGACATGTGCTTTGGTGTAACATAAACTTGTGTCGTAAGTGTACTATGACCCGGATGCTTGTTATAACTTACCTAATGATATGTGTTTGGTTTGTTTATTACTTGAGTAATGTGTGCGGTGAATACGTGAACATTGAATATTTGGAACTGGCTATTATTGGTGACCACACTAGGATTTGGTTGATCAATTTGGAACAAGTAGTGTAACGTAACATGCCGAGCAAGCTAAGGTGAGTTCATTTCTCTTGAGCATGCGTCCCAGTGGTTGGGACAGTCATTGGGTATCCCTGAGAGGGATAGGTTTTTGGGTAAATCATGGGTATTCCTGAGAGGAATATGTCTTGTGGGTAAAATCTGGAATGTTGGATAATATACTCGTCCTATCACCATTAAAGTCCCTCCTTGTTGTTTGTTACCGGAGAGGTAATAGGGTATTAGTTGGTAGCGCTACTTAGGTTTGGCACCCTCACCCAGTACCGGAGAGGACGGGTGTGAACGAATGACCTAGTCATGACCAATGCTTTGATAGGAGCATTGGGGAAAGGGCAAAATAAATCAGGAGCCATCTTGTATATGAGGTATTATCAACATTGTAATCAATGAACTGAACTAAACACTTGGTAAGTAACGTTTTCATAAAACTATGAACTCACCAGCGTTGTCTGATACACGTGTGTGCATGCTCGCAGGTTATAATTTATGTGGATCGTGGAACTTGCTGTCTGGGATGCTGGAGTGCTCATGGGTCTTAAAGCATGGGATTGCGAGACAAGTCTAATGGTTTTTGTTCATATGGTCTATGAAACACTTAACAATTGATTTATGCTTCCGCTGAATACGATGGTTTGTAATTATTGTTTTGTAACACTTTATGTTAATGAATGAAAGTTTTATTTAATATCTTGTATGAGTTCAATGTGATTGGTGGCTAGATCATGGTATGTCACACACCTCGCGGGGGTTTTCCGCTTGGGGTATTTTGGGGGTGTGACAGTTTGGTATCAGAACCACTGGTTATAGTGAACTTGGTTTTAAAACGTTTTTGTAAAACCATACTATAACCGAACAGTTCTGAATACGTGAACACGACCATGACACTCAGCTCTAGATTGCAAGGTTCGTCTTTCTCACTTGTTGCATACATTACATGACTAGTACACATTTGTTTATTATGTAACATACGAACACACACTCGTCACTATAGCATGATGGCATGGATTGCTTGCTTACTTTATGATGTGTTGATAGTATGCCATAGTCCTTGGATTTTTGTGATCTTACTACTTTGACAACCTCCGTTGATATCTGGGTTTGAAGAACCATTTGACACGAGTTGGGAGGAACTGAGATGAGCATGCAAATCACAATATTATTGTGGGTGCACACGTAATAATAATGTGGGGTGCATGTGAATCCCAGGGAGGCTTAACAAGTGAAAAAGGGGTTTTGTTCTGTTATTTAATCAGTAAGAAACGTAACATACCTATAGGAGTCCTAGCAATGACTGCCTCCTACTTGAACGTGATCTTCTCACTCCTCTCTGAATCCTTACGAATCTCGATGCTATCGAGTATTTCCTGAACACATATCTGAACGCCTAGCGAACCGTGTAGAATGTTAGGTGCTTGCACGAACGTCCTTGAGTCGGATGTCGTAGCGTCAAATGATTGGTCTATACTTTCTCGCTTTTCTTCGTTTACTCGAACTTATCGTATTAACGCTTAGATCCCGAAGTGCGATCACTTCTGTAACACTTTAGCAACATACCGTGTATTACTCCATTAACTTGCAAGATCGATGGACAAGAGGATGAGCGTAGTACCTGACGGACCTCAGTATTGGGATGACCCTGATTACCGGTAGGGGTGTTCATCGGTTCGGTTTATGGTTTATTTGGTTTATTCGGTTCGGTTTATTCGGTTTTCAAAATTTTGTACCCCAAACCAAATCCAAACCAAACCAAATAAGGAATATGCAAAACCGATCCAAACCAAACCAAATTCAATTCGGTTTGGTTTCGGATAGAAACCAAATAAACCAAATCTAACCAAATTGCACATAAGTAAATTTTTTCCTAATTTATATTAGAACAAACCTGGGGTTGAGCAAGTGAGCAACCAGAGAGGCAGACCAGTCGGCTGAAGAAGATGTAGAAAACCTAAGCCCTAATTTCTATCTAAAGTTCTATTATTTTAGATTTATGAGTGGGGTTGAGCTGGGCTTTGGGTATTTTGGGTTGGGCTACATAAAAAATAAATATTTTGGGCTAATAAATTGTATAAGATTTATAAATATTATTAGTTTTATTTAATAATTATTTAAGTTAAATGGTTTATTCGGTTATCCAAATAAACCGAATAAACCAAATAAAATAAAATGTGGATCCAAAACTGAACCAAAAACCATATTCACAATTCGGTTTCGGTTAGAAACCAAACCAAAAACCAAATTCGTTATTCGGATCGGTTTATTTGGTTACGGTTACGGTTCGGTTTACGGTTTTTATTTGGTTACGGTTTTTTCTGAACACCCCTAATTACCGGCAGCGGACACCAGCAAATTGACTTCGATCGAATCCTTAACCCTAGTCAGCAACTTATGGGAGTCAAATGTGTAACTACCAGCACAGTGAGTAGCGCTTTAGGACGTGGCACAGAATGTGAAAAGATGGATTTGGGTGGTGAAAGATTGTAGGGCTCCGTTACAAGCAGCGACATTAGAGGCAACAGACACGGCGACATTAAGGTACTCATAATCGTAGCTTACAGTGTCGAATCAAAGGTGACTTCGACAAGGATTGACTATTGTTAAGTCAAAATGTCAACAACCAAGGGAACAATGGCAGTATTGGAAAATTCTAGTAACTGTAACAGCAACACTAGTAGTGGTGTTCGTGGAAGGGCAATTAGGATTGGCGTAGGCGACGCCAGGCATAAAAGCAACATGGTAGCTTGTATGGATAGCTAATCACTTCGTCTCTGTTCTGCTTAACCCTGAAGCCTTTGGAAACCAACCCTGTTGTGGAACCGACAGATGGCCAGTCAATGGGAACCTTCTATGTTCGTTGGGATGCAAACTCGACCTTGTGGGACAAGTGTTCGACATTTACCCTTGATACTTTTGCTGTAGTAGTTAGTGTGGATTGGTTATCCAGATAACGCGTGGATATATCTCGTGAGGAGAAAATTTTGAGTATTCCTCTCTTTAGTGGCGAATCGTCGTCTGTCCTAAAGCATCAGTGTGGTGAAAAGGTTTGTATCATTTCAACAATGAAAGCCAGGAGCGTCTCCGAAGGGACTACTCCGCTATGTTGGCAACCTTTACTAAAGCTTGGGATAAGGAAAGAGGATCGAGGATCCACCAATTGTTCATGATTCCTCTCAGTGTGCTACTTGAGGAACTTTCAGGTTTACTTCCACAACTGATTAGGTAGAGTCTCAGATTGATCTCACGACCAGAGGCAGCCTTGATTACTCGTACTCCTTATAGTCTGGCGCCTGGAAGGTTGCAAGAACTGTCCAATCAACTTCAAGAAACTACAGGAGGGGAGTTTTATAGATCTAGCTCCTCGTTTTGGGGAAACGCGCTCTATTGTGGGAACGAAGGAGGAGTCTTTTTGTACGTGTACCGGCTACCACAAGGTGGCTATCATAGACCGTCACCCCCTGTCTCGCATCGACGACCTGCTTGACCCGTTGCAATAATCAAGAATCTATCCGGAAACTGACTTAAGACCGGACTGTCATCTAATGGAAGACCATGGGGAGGACGATTCCTAACACGGCGTTACAGATCTAGTATGGCCACTTCGATTTTCTGTTCAAGTTATTTAAGATATCCAACACACCAGCAGCCCCAGGGATCACATGAGTAGTATGTGTCAACCTCGTTTCGCCAGATTCGTCGACCGCATTTAACTGTGATGTGTAGAATCGCTACCAAGGGAAAGGAACACCATGAACGGCACCTGTATTTTTGTCACACCCCCAAAATCCACCCTGCGGAGTAACGCCGCTTGGAGGCGTGACATGACCAGGATCGAGCCACCAATCATATTGAACCACATAATTAAGTAAATAAAACCAACCACAATACAATTGGTGACCAAAGAGAGTAACCGATTTTAAGTTAACAGCGGAAGCATAAGACGTTAAACCAACATATAAGATCGTAGTTCATAAGTTTAAAGTCCAAAATGTAGGTTTAATAAGTTCATAAGGATTAAAGGTTTCGCACGAGACATAACAATCCACATTCCACAACGACCACCTCCTCGTGCAAGCTCCATAAGCATCTAGCGACCTGTAAGGCATGTAACAACAAATCAACAACAAAGTTGAGCGAGTTCACAGTTGATTGTTCAGTTAATGAGTTCGTATCAGAAATCGTAAGTTCGTTTCATAACCATGTATTACCCATTATCCTTGATTCCCAAACCTTTACGATATTTAGTGGGGGATTCCCATTTTGTATGTTACTAGACTAGTCGTATCCATAAGTGTCCTTCCCAAAATCCGAGGACAGTGTTAAGTATGAGTGTACGTAGGTTTTACGTACGTGCCCTTCTCAATCCGAGGACAGTAGTAAGTATGAGTGTACGTAGGTTTTACGTACGTGCCCTTCTCAATCAGAGGACAGTAGCAAGTATGAGTGTACATAGGTTTTACGTACGTGCCCTTCTCAATCTGAGGACAGTAGCAAGTATGAGTGTACGTAGGTTTTACGTACGTGCCCTTCTCAATCTGAGGACAGTGGCAAGTAGTCTAGTAGTATTGATAGTATAAGTAGTTGTTCAATCCCATTCCCAACCCACCGGGAATCCCATGCCTTAGGAGTGTGAACTCACCTCGGTTGCTCGGTTTGACTCTAAAAAATAGCTAACAGTTAAGGTCGGTCAATCACGTCCTAGTATAATTTACCAGTTAGTCATTTAGTGGTTTTCAGATAGAGCACAAAGTTCCTACACGTATCTATCACATATCATGCATCACTTTAACGGTTCATGCCCATATAAACTTCCCATCCATTCCCCACTTGTAAACAAACATACGATAATGCACATAACACATATAACATGTTAGATCATTCTCAGATAACCTACCCGACATTTAGACACGCAAATTACTACTTATGTCGTTTCAGCTTTTATATTCAACACTGGGCTGTTTTCGGGCATTTTAATAAAATAGTTAACTTATTCCATAAATTCCCAAATTTTTACAAAATGTCTTAAACGATCCAAATATTATTGTGTAAAAATCTCGGGATCCAATTCATCACCAATATTTTATGAAAATTCATTTTCCCGACTGCAATCAGATTCATCTTTTTCTGATTGCAGTCCACGGAATAATTTATTTAAAATTCATCGAGAGTCCGATTTACGAAATTCCAGGGAGAGAATTACAAATACATCGGTGGTCATTTACAGTACAAGTTTCATGACCTAGTTCTATTCAGGTTTCAAGTTATGACTAAAAATGTAACACCCATTTATTGCTGTAAAAACTCAGCTTAAGCTGTTGTTACAAATCGACACTTTAAAAATAGTAAACGAAGTCCAAAAATTATGATTCTAGTGCCATTAGAACCGTATTTCATAATACATAAATCTAGAGTTCAGAAAATACATTTTTCGTTTTATTAAGGTCCGGTTACAGCCAACTGAAGTTGGCTGTAATCACTAAACATCTTTCTGTTTTCAGTCTTTAACCTTCTAAAGCGCATTCGATTGATTCCGTTAACATGTTTAGTGATCACAACAACATCAAACATCAATATTAACCAGCAAATCATCAGGAAATCAACAAGAATCATAACAACACAAGATCAACATGATTTAACCATATAACTTCTCTTTACCCTTTATGTTCAAGACTTAGTTCATGTTCTTTAGTGTTTCTTAATAATTCACCATTCAATCATCTATTAACCACTAAAAATTAAGAACAAGATGAAGTTTTTAAGCACTTACTACTAGCTCAAGGCTAGGGGAGAAACAAGGCGTAAAAGTGGTGGATAAAAGAAAACTAGAGTGGTTCTTGAACTTCCGAGTGCACCACGCTTGTTTGTTGAACCTCTTGCACCTTTGAGAGTATGGAAAATGGCTTGAACAAAGCTTGATAGTGGTGGTATGGTGGTTGATGGTGGCGGCCGTAAGGTGGGGAAGGAGGAGAGAGAGCTTGTGGGTGTTGAGTGTTTGATGAAAGATGATGAAAGACTAGAGTGTATATTTATAAACCAAGTGTTCTTATTATCCAACATGTGATGTGCTACATATTCACCAACATGTACCATTTAAATAATCAAAAGAAAGCAAGGGGGTGTCCTACCCCTTGTAACCGTCGCTTGGGGGGGGGGGGGGTAGAGGGTTGGGATGTAATGCTAAGGTAACCATTTAGTTAAGATCCAATGGTATTTAGTTAGGATATTAGTGTGTTATTTAATATAAAGGGTGTTAGGGGGTTCGGGGACCCTAACTAGCTCAGAAAAATAAAAACAATGTGTTTAACAATATTTTTGTGTTTCGGGTAGTGTCCGGTTGTTCGGTTTGATACTGTTCCGTTAAACTGCTTAATTAATCCGTAAAGTGTCATATATATATATATATATATATATATTTGTAACGTTTTTAATTTTCAACACTCAGGAAAGCATACCAGACTATTTAGTAACTTTTCTGTATACTACTAGTATGTTAACAAGCACATGTAAGTATAACACAGTAATCAGAGAGCAGTTAAGTAATTCCACATAGTCGCCAAGCACTTTAATTATCATTAATAAATTGTACGGATACATGGAATTATGAGGGTTGTCACATGCTCCCCCTGTTAAGAGAATTTCGTCCTGAAATTTAGCGCGTGGTTACTGAGGAAGCTAGTTATGTTGCGTTGGTTTCCTGGTTTTCCTGGGGTGTCACATCACCCCCCCGTTGATTTGGAATTTCGTCCCGAAATTCTGCAGTAGCTTCAGCCTCAGTAGTGGTTGCGTTTTTCGTAAACAGCTGGGGATACTTGAGTTTCATTTGGTCTTCTCGTTCCCAGGTGTACTCTGGGCCATGACGGGAATCCCAACGAACTCGGACAAGAGGTATTCTGGTACGCTTGAGAATCTTAACATCTCGATCCGTAATCTCTACTGGTTCTTCGACGAATCGCAGCTGGTCGTCGATAGTGAGCTCCTTTAAGGGAACTATGAGGGTCTCATCTGACAGACACTTCTTCAGATTTGACACGTGGAATACGTCGTGAACTCCGCTGAGTTCTTCAGGTAGATTCAACCGGTAGGCGACCTTGCCAAGTTTCTCAATGATCTCGAATGGTCCGACATAAAGCGGATTGAGCTTGCCTCGTTTGCCAAAACGAACTACACCTTTCCAAGGTGAGACTTTGAGTAGCACTCGATCCCCAACCTGGAACTCGAGTGGCTTTCTTCGCTTATTAGCATAGCTTTTCTGATGGTCACGAGCTGCCGCCATTCGCTGTCGTATCTGAGCAATCCTCTCAGTCGTGTCTACTACAAGTTCTGGGCCTGTGATTTGGCTATCGCCAACTTCTGCCCAACAAAGAGGCGATCGGCATTTACGTCCGTACAATGCCTCAAATGGAGCGGCCTGGATGCTGGTGTGGTAGCTGTTGTTATATGAAAACTCCACTAGCAGAAGGTGCTTTTCCCAGCCATTACCAAAATCGATTACACATGCCCTAAGCATGTCTTCAAGAGTCTGGATGGTGCGTTCAAATTGCCCATCCGTCTGCGGATGATATGCTGTGCTCATGTCTAATCGAGAACCAAAGGACTTGTGCATAGCTTGCCATAATTCAGATGTAAAACGTGAGTCTCGATCAGAGAGGATTGAGGTCGGCACTCCGTGCCTCGATACTACTTCCTTTAGGTAGATGTCTGCCAGAGTAGAAAACTTATCCGTTTCCTTGATAGCCAGGAAATGTGCAGACTTGGTCAGTCGATCCACGATCACCCAAATGGTATCATTTCCGTGTTGGGACCTAGGCAGACCAGTAACGAAATCCATGGAAATCTGCTCCCATTTCCATTTCGGGATCTCTGGTTGTTGAAGTAGGCCTGATGGTTTCTGATATTCAGTCTTGACTCTCGCACAAGTCAAACATTTACTGACGTAGGTTGCTATGTGGGCTTTCATGCCAGGCCACCAGTACGTAGTCTTGAGATCGTGGTACATCTTATCCGAACCAGGGTGTACCGAATAACGAAACTTATGTGCTTCGTCCATCACAAGCTTGCGTAAGCCTCTATAAAGTGGAACCCAGATGCGCCCTGTTACATAGTAGGCACTATCTTCCTTTTGTTCTAGCCGCTGCCTCGATCCTTGTAAGGATTCCGCCCTGATGTTCTCTGCTTTCAATGCTTCAACCTGAGTATCGCGAATCTGAGCGGGAAGGTTGGATTGGATGGTAAGTTGTAAAGCACGTACACGCTTAGGTATAGTATCCTTTCGACTGAGGGCGTCGGCCACAACATTGGCCTTGCCCGGATGGTATTTGATAGCACATTCATAATCGTTCAAGAGCTCAACCCATCGGCGTTGACGCATGTTTAACTCCTTTTGCTTGAAGATATGCTCGAGACTCCTGTGATCGGTGTAAATAGTGCACTTGGTACCGTACAGGTAATGTCTCCATATCTTAAGCGCGAAAATAACTGCTCCTAATTCCAAGTCGTGCGTTGTGTAGTTCCTTTCGTGAACCTTAAGTTGGCGTGATGCGTAGGCAATGTCCTTGTCACGTTGCATCAACACGCAACCAAGTCCTTGGATGGAAGCGTCGCAGTAAACCACGAAATCATCTGTGCCCTCCGGCAATGAGAGGATCGACGCGCTACAAAGTCTATCCTTTAAGTGCTGAAAGGCAGATTCCTGTGCATCACCCCAACGATAGGTGACACCTTTCTGAGTCAGTGAAGTGAGTAGTTGCACAATCTTTGAGAAATCCTTAATAAACCTTCTGTAATATCCTGCCAAACCCAAGAATTAGCGGATTTCTGTTGGCGTACGGGGTGCAGGCCAGTTCTTGATCGAGTCAATCTTGGATGGATCAACATGAATCCCATCCTTGTTTACTACGTGGCCTAGAAAGTGGACTTCGCGAAGCCAGAAGTCACATTTCGAAAATTTAGCATACAGTTGCTCTGCCCGAAGAAGTTCCAGCATAAGTCGTAGATGCTGCTCGTGTTCCTCCTGACTCTTGGAATAGATCAGGATGTCGTTGATGAACACTATGATAAACTTATCTAGGTAAGGCTTGCACACTCGGTTCATGAGATCCATGAAGACCGCAGGTGCATTCGTTAATCCGAAAGGCATAACTAGAAACTCGTAATGGCCGTAACGAGTTCTGAATGTTGTTTTGGAGACGTCTTCCTCTCGGACTCTCAGCTGATGATAGACTGATCTCAAATCAATCTTAGAGTAATAACTCGATCCTTGCAATTGGTCAAACAAATCATCAATGCGTGGAAGTGGATAACGATTCTTCACGGTCACCTTGTTGAGTTCGCGGTAATCAATGCACATTCTGAAAGTACCGTCTTTCTTCTTCACAAACAATACTGGAGCTCCCTAGGGCGAAGAGCTAGGACAAATAAAACCCTTTTCCAAGAGTTCTTGTAGTTGCGTGGACAGTTCTTCTAGTTCCGATGGAGCTAGACGGTAAGGTGCTCGAGCTATGTGCGTCGCTCCAGGAGCTAGCTCGATTTGAAACTCCACTTGGCGATGAGGCGGGAGACCAGGTAATTCCTCAGGGAATACCTCAGGAAAGTCGCGTACAAAAGGAATGTCTTCAATTCTCTTCTCTTCCGTTGATGTGTCAGTAACGAGTGCTAAAATGGCAGTGTGGCCCTTTCGCAAACACTTCTGGGCCTTAAGGAAAGAGATAATGCCTACGACAGCACCACTCTTGTAGCCATGAATCACGAGAGGTTCTTCACCAGAACGAGGGATGCAGACAACCTTCTCGTTGCAAAGAATTTTCACTTGGTGTTGAGATAACCAATCCATCCCAATAACGACGTCGAAACTACCAAGTGTGATAGGAATGAGATCGATAGAGAAAGTCTGACCCGCTAAGATGAGGTTACAACCTTTAACTACATGTGTGGCTTCAAGACTTTTACCGTTTGCTAGTTCTACCGTGTGTTTGGTGTTCAAAAGTGTTGGAGTGCGTTTAAGCATCTGACTAACTTTTAAGGACACGTAGCTAGTATCGGCACCCGAATCAAATAAAACAGTAACAAAGAAATCATCCAAACGAAACTTACCCATCACAACGTTGGGATCGTTCCTTGCATCACCTTGACCAATCACGAAAACACGTCCTCTGGCACCATTGCCATTATTGTTACCCCCGTTGTTGCCTCCATTGTTGTTCCCGTTTCCTTGATTGTTGTTGTTCTGATTCTGGTTCAGCTGTGGACAGTGCCTCTTGAAGTGACCCTCAGCACCGCACTGGAAGCATCCCTTATTGCCCTGCTGCTGTTGCTGATTCTGTGGTGCTTGCTGTTGCTGCTGCCGATTCTGATTTGCAAGCCGTGAGCTCCTGCAATCCTTTGCTTCATGACCCATCTTGAGACACCTCTGACAACGTCCCTTGTTGCACTGACCACTGTGGTGTTTGTTGCATTTGTTGCACTTTGGGTGGTTTCCTCGATATCCACCCTGCCCTTGACTACCAGAAGATTGCTGACCAGGACTCTGGTAGTCATCAATCTTTCGCTGCTGCGCCTGGGACTGAACTGTAGTCGAACCCTTGCTGGAGGCTCCATCCCATTTTCGTTTGTTTTCACTGGGAATAGCAGAAGTAGTAGCAGCAGTAGCACCTATCCGCTTAGGCGGCTTGTTCTGTTCCACTGCCTGGTCTGTGGGACGATGAGCAAGACGAGTAACATCCTGGATGGTAGCAAGGTTAGCAGCAGTCACATGGCTTTGAATCTCTGGTACTAAGCCTTTGAGGTACAGCTCGATGCGCTTGATGGGAGGATCCACCATAGTCGGACATAACACTGCCAGTTCGTTGGATCGCTTCATATACGCCTCTATCTCTGACCCCGTCATCTTCAGGTTAAAGAACTCCACTTCCAGCTTGTGAATGTCATCACGATTACAGTATTCTCGCTTGATCAGTTCCTTGAAACCGTTCCATGGGGTGGCATTAGCAGCAACCAACCCCAGCAGCTGAACCTGAGCGTTCCACCACGTGAGCGCTACCCCTTCAAGAGTACCAGTAGCATACTTCACCCTACGATCCTCAGGGCATTCACACATTTCGAAGACCGACTAGAGCTTCTCGAACGAGTGGAGGAGTCCAACGGCCCCTTCAGTGCCACTGAAAGTACTAGGACGACAGTCCATAAAAGTCTTGAATGTGCACACAGGCGGCTGGGTATGCTGGCCTCCTGCTTGAGCGGTTGCAAGTGCTGCAGTAACTTGTTCGTTGATCAAAGCCGTTAGCTGGGCTTGTGTGAGGTTGATTCGTCCACTCATGATCTTCACCATACAGAGGACACAAGTAAGAAGTGGTGTCGCGAAAGTGCATAAGTGTGGAGTGACAGAAGAGAGCAAACACACAGGGTTTCAAGCAATAGTTGTTACGCTAACTAAGCATATCATGATCAAATGTGCTACTAGTAGCTAGGCAACACAAACACAAACCATATTACCTATAGTGTTGAGTCTTGCACGTGGAGCGAAGCGTCGTTGTGGATCGTTGAGCACTGTACCGGTTATAGTCTGGTTTTATCAAAAAAGCTTTTCCCCCCTTTTTTTTAAACCAAGTTCGCTATAACCAATGGCTCTGATACCAATCTGTCACACCCCCAAAATCCACCCTGCGGAGTAACACCGCTGGGAGGCGTGACATGACCAGGATCGAGCCACCAATCATATTGAACCACATAATTAAGTAAATAAAACCAACCACAATACAATTGGTGACCAAAGAGAGTAACCGATTTTAAGTTAACAGCGGAAACATAAGACGTTAAACCAAAATATAAGATCGTAGTTCATAAGTTTAAAGTCCAAAACGTAGGTTTAATAAGTTCATAAGGATTAAATGTTTAGCACGAGACATAACAATCCACATTCCACAACGACCACCTCCTCGTGCAAGCTCCATAAGCATCTAGCGACCTGTAAGGCATGTAACAACAAATCAACAACAAAGTTGAGCAAGTTCACAGTTGATTGTTCAATTAATGAGTTCGTATCAGAAATCGTAAGTTCGTTTCATAACCATGTATTACCCATTATCCTTGATTCCCAAACCTTTACGATATTTAGTGGGGGCTTCCCATTTTGTATGTTACTAGACTAGTCGTATCCATAAGTGTCCTTCCCAAAATCCGAGGACAGTGTTAAGTATGAGTGTACGTAGGTTTTACGTACGTGCCCTTCTCAATCCGAGGACAGTAGTAAGTATGAGTGTACGTAGGTTTTACGTACGTGCCCTTCTCAATCTGAGGACAGTAGCAAGTATGAGTGTACGTAGGTTTTACGTACGTGCCCTTCTCAATCCAAGGACAGTAGCAAGTATGAGTGTACGTAGGTTTTACGTACGTGCCCTTCTCAATCTGAGGACACTGGCAAGTAGTCTAGTATGTTGATAGTATAAGTAGTTATTCAATCCCATTCCCAACCCACCGGGAATCCCATGCCTTAGGAGTGTGAACTCACCTCGGTTGCTCGGTTTGACTCTCAAAAATAGCTAACAGTCAAGGTCAGTCAATCACATCCTAGTATAATTTACCAGTTAGTCATTTAGTGGTTTTCAAATAGAGCACAAAGTTCCTACACGTATCTATCACATATCATGCATCACTTTAACGGTTCATGCCCATATAAACTTCCCATCCATTCCCCACTCATAAACAAACATACGATAATGCACATAACACATATAACATGTTAGATCATTCTCAGATAACCTACCCGACATTTAGACACGCAAATTACTACTTATGTCGTTTCAGCTTTTATATTCAACACTGGGCTTTTTTCGGGCATTTTAATAAAATAGTTAACTTATTCCATAAATTCCCAAATTTTTACAGAATGTCTTAAACGATCCAAATATTATTGTGTAAAAATCTCAGGATCCAATTCATCACCAATATTTTATGAAAATTCATTTTCCCGACTGCAATCAGATTCATCTTTTTCTGATTGCAGTCCACGGAATAATTTATTTAAAATTCATCGAGAGTCCGATTTACGAAATTCCAGGGAGAGAATTACAAATACATCGGTGGTCATTTACAGTACAAGTTTCATGACCTAGTTCTATTCAGGTTTCAAGTTATGACTAAAAATGTAACACCCATTTATTGCTGTAAAAACTCAGCTTAAGCTGTTGTTACAAATCGACACTTTAAAAATAGAAAACGAAGTCCAAAAATTATGATTCTAGTGCCATTAGAACCGTATTTCATAATACATAAATCTAGACTTCAGAAAATACATTTTTCGTTTTATTAAGGTCCGGTTACAGCCAACTGAAGTTGGCTATAATCACTAAACATCTTTCTGTTTTCAGTCTTTAACCTTCTAAAGCGCGTTCGATTGATTCCGTTAACATGTTTAGTGATCACAACAACATCAAACATCAATATTAACCAGCAAATCATCAGGAAATCAACAAGAATCATAACAACACAAGATCAACATGATTTAACCATATAACTTCTCTTTATCCACTCTTTACCCTTTATGTTCAAGACTTAGTTCATGTTCTTTAGTGTTTCTTAATATTTCACCATTCAATCATCTATTAACCACTAAAAATTAAGAACAAGATGAAGTTTTTAAGCACTTACTACTAGCTCAAGGCTAGGGGAGAAACAAGGCGTAAAAGTGGTGGATAAAAGAAAACTAGAGTGGTTCTTGAACTTCCGAGTGCACCACGCTTGTTTGTTGAACCTCTTGCACCTTTGAGAGTATGGAAAATGGCTTGAACAAAGCTTGATGGTGGTGGTATGGTGGTTGATGGTGGCGGCCGTAAGGTGGGGAAGGAGGAGAGAGAGCTTGTGGGTATTGAGTGTTTGATGAAAGATGATGAAAGACTAGAGTGTATATTTATAAACCAAGTGTTCTTATTATCCAACATGTGATGTGCTACATATTCACCAACATGTACCATTTAAATAATCAAAAGAAAGCAAGGGGGTGTCCTACCCCTTGTAACCGTCGCTTGGGGGGGGGGGGGGTAGAGGGTTGGGATGTAATGCTAAGGTAACCATTTAGTTAAGATCCAATGGTATTTAGTTAGGATATTAGTGTGTTATTTAATATAAAGGGTGTTAGGGGGTTCGGGGACCCTAACTAGCTCAGAAAAATAAAAACAATGTGTTTAACAATATTTTTGTGTTTCGGGTAGTGTCCGGTTGTTCGGTTTGATACTGTTCCATTAAACTGCTTAATTAATCCGTAAAGTGTCATATATATATATATATTTGTAACGTTTTTAATTTTCAACACTCAGGAAAGCATACCAGACTATTTAGTAACTGGGGTGTCACAATTTTGTCCTAGAGTTCCTGAGTAAGCTAGTTATGTTGCGTTGGTTTCCTGGTTTTCCTGGGGTGTCACAATTTTGTCCTAGAGTTCCTAGGGGAGGAGCAACTCCACGCTAAGTCTACCTAAGGGTGATTTCAAGATTTAGGAGGTACACTTTGTTGGTCACGTAGTCAACAAAGTGGGGATTCATGCAGATCTAGCTGAAGATCCATTTCATTAGATATTGATCGGCACCAACTAGTCCATCAGGGATACAGTAATTTCTTGGTCCAGCTAGATACTATCGTAGATTCATCACAGGATTTTCGAGGATTTTGCAACTCTAACCTCTTTAGCACAGCAGGGTGCTATGTATTCGTGGGAGACAAACAGGAGAACGTTTTAGCAGCTTTTGGAACCCAACACTACAATGCACCGAGCATCGTCTTTACCCGATTGTACGGGTGATCTATTTGTATACCATGATGGTTCGAATCAGAGTTCCAGTTACACGCTGATGCAACACGAGAAGGTGATGGATTACGTGGTGAAGTAACAAGAAGAATTGCACGACTCGCAACCTGGGGTGGAAGCCATGGTCTTTGGATTTAAGCTGGAGGCATTACTTGGATGGTACCAAATGCACTACTTAGACCGATCACAAGGGCCTCCCGTATATCTTTGTTTCGGAAGCGCTAAACATATAATAAACTCGCTGGATGGAACTTTTGAATGATTACGACCGTGAAACCTGAACGTGCACGAGCTTTGAAGCTCACTAACGACTCTAATTTACTTGATCAGATTCGTTCTATTCAAACTGGGGAACTGAAGGAAGAGAATTTTCAAGTTAAACCCATGCGGGGCATGGAGAAGCAACCCTTTACAGGTTGGACGATATTCGCTACCTCTTGGAACGAATGTGGGTCTCATTATACGGCAACTGTAGGGAACTCGTGTTGAGCAAAGCACACCGGCCACGATATTCTAGTCGTCTGGGTTTTGATGTGAGATATTAGGATCTATAAATCTCATACTGGTGATCGGGCGTGAAGGCCCACCTGGCAATGTATGTGAATGATGTTTGACTTGGGGAAAGTCAAGGTGGAGTATCAGCAACCAGAAACACCCATATGGAAATGAGAACAGACTGCCATGGACTTTGTCGCTAGTCTACTTACAACTTGAAATGGAAACTATATCACCTCGGTGATCGTTGATTGTCTCATGTAACCAGTACACCCTCTTGCAATCAAGGAAACTGACGAGTCTTCACAGCTTGTGAACATTCCTCTAAGAGAGGCGGCTATTTAGGCACGAGGCGCCAACTCCTGTACCCATGAGTTTGATCCATACCCGATTTATGACATGCACTACGCAACACTCTTGGCACACGACTAAACATGAGCATTACTTATCACCATAGGGCAAATGGTCAGAGTAAACGAACCCCCCCTGACACTCGAGGACATGCTGCGAGCACGTGTATAATTGACTTTAGTAAAAAAAAATAGGAAGGACACCTACCTTTGGTTGAGTTCCACCGCAGCAGTTACTATTTTGGTGATCAGACACCCCTGTTTGGGGCATTGCATGGATGATAATGCCGATCTCCTTGTTGGACTAAGGTGGGTGATAACCTAATCACGGGTCCAGAACTGGTATTTGAAACCTCTGAGAAGATTGTTTAGATCGGGAATCATATGGTGGAAACGCGTGACCGCCAGGGAAGCTGATAAGTTAGGAAACGCTGGGAGTTCGCTGCAGGCGAACGTATCGTGATTGAAAGTCTCACCCTGGGAGGGTGCGGTGCGCTTTGGGAAACATGGCTAGATGAATTTACGACATGGCCTACAAACTCGAGTTACCTGACGAATAGGGTAATGTACACAATGCCATTTATGTCTCGGATCTAAGGCAGTGTTTGTTCTATGAAACACTTGTGATACCTCTACCAGAGCCTAAGGTTAACAACAAGTCGCGGTTTGTCGAGGAATTCATTGAAATCATGGACCGGGAAGTGAAGGGTTGTGAGCATAGATGAATCCTAATCATGAGAATTCGTTGGAACACGAGGTTAAGTATTCTCAATCGTTCAAACCTACTGAAGCAATCCTGATGCAACTGGTAAATTTCAGGACGAAATTTCCTTTCAAGTTAGGGATGATGTGGCACCTGGGGAAAATCCACAGTCATCCTAAACTATCACTCCTTTTCGCTGAGACTGTTTACCAAATTTTGGGATGAAATTTCTTTCAAGTTGGGGATGATGTGACAACCCGAATCACCGTAGTCGTTAGGTGCGTGTCATCTTCACTTCCTAATATGTCATACGTGGTTAACAGGTGTTTGTTGTGTGTAATTTAAAAGAGTATTTCGTTTTATATAATTGTATGTTTAGAAGGTATGCATAAGAATTATTAGTGTCCATGCTTGACCATCAAGTCCAACCAAACCGAGCCCAACTCCACTTATTAACGTCACTCATATTGTTGTTCTCGGCCCATGTATGTTGGCCCAAACCACTACCAAGTTCTAACTCAGCCCACTCCCTCCCTTATGTACGGGTATACATGCATGTGTGTAAGCTTGGCACAATTGAAAACCCTAAAATCCTACACGCACAAGCGACGAAAGATCTGAGGAATCAACCAAGTCCCTTCGAAGCCCCCTTCCTCCTAGGGAACTATGTGTACGAATTGTGGTGTATGATTCTGTGATGAATTTGTCATGATGACCAATTGATTTATTAGAAAAGTTAAGACACACCAATATTGGCAAATAGTAAACCGATGAACTAGGGTGTTTGTGTGATGTAATTGGTAAACCTAATATGATCAGATTTAGTATCAATGGCATATTGATAAGTGATGATATCAGTTAATGTGAATTTAGATAGGATATTAATATATGTTAGGATGATGATTAGGTGGGACAAAAACTTGACGAATTGGCGTTGTGGTTTGATCATATGCCGACGCGTTAGACTCCCATGGTTAGGTAATGTTTGTACAATTTAATTAAATTGAGTGTTGATTTTTAGTGTATCAAATTATGTGATAACCATGTAACGAACTAATGATAGATAATGACAAATGGAATGAGTTAATACTCGTGATGTAACTGGAATAATTTTTGTGATTATGTAATAGGCTGTTCACAAGTTGGGCCGGGTAACATCATTGGGCAACACACTTGTAGTTGATCGCACATTGGGCCGGTGATATACAAACTACTATGGGCTATTAAAGTGAACCGATAATATACTAGCTGAGTTGGGCCACATGTGGGTAACAGGGTTGTGTGAATAAAAGGCCCATGATGTTACATTGGGCCGCATACGTTTTAGTCAGCATTGGGCCGCGTAGTTGAGTTGGGCCGAACCTGGCTGGGCCGATCTTGTTTAAGTACCTTAATAAGTAATTAGGAGATGTTGGTGATGCGTGATTTATAGGCGACCCAAACAGTAGTGTAATCATAAAGCCTGAATAATCTTATGACATGCCAAGTTATGGCGTTAAGTGAAATTATAATGTGAACTCGCGTACCTGCTAGGCGATTACACAATGACAATCGGCTTATTATGTTGCATGATTTCTAGTCACGACTAACATGGTTACTTGAATGTGAATTGAACCATTTGACACGTGCTTTGGTGTAACATAAACATGTGTCGTAAGTGTACTATGACCCGGATGCTTGTTATAACTTACGTGATGATATGTGTTTGGTTTGTTTATTACTTGAGTAATGCGTGCGGTGAATACGTGAACATTAAATATATGGAACTGACTATTATTGGTGACCACACTAGGACTTGGTTGATCAATTTGGAACAAGTAATGTAACGTAACATACGTAGCAAGCTAAGGTGAGTTCATTTCTCTTGAGCATGCGTCCCGGTGGTTGGGACAGTCATTGGGTATCCCTGAGAGGGATAGGTTTTTGGGTAAATCATGGGTATTCCTGAGAGGAATATGTCTTGTGGGTAAAATCTGGAATGTTGGATAATATACTCGTCCTATCACCATTAAAGTCCCTCATTGTTGTTTGTTACCGGAGAGGTAACAGGGTATTAGTTGGTAGCGCTACTTAGGTTTGGCACCCTCACCCCGTACCGGAGAGGACGGGTGTGAACTAATGACCTAGTCATGACCAATGCTTTGATAGGAGCATTGGGGAAGGGCAAAATAAATCAGGAGCCGTCTTGTATTCGAGGTATTATCAACATTATAATCAATGAACTGAACTAAACACTTGGTAAGTAACGTTTTCGTAAAACTATGAACTCGCCAGCGTTGTCTGATACACGTGTGTGCATGCTCGCATGTTATAATTTATGTGGATCGTGGAACTTGCTGTCTGGGATGCTGGAGTGGTCATGGGTCGTAAAGCATGGGATTGCGAGACAAGTCTAATGGCTTTGGTTCATATGGTCTATGAAACACTTAACAATTGATTTATGCTTCCGCTGAATACGATGGTTTGTAATTATTGTTTTGTAACACTTTATGTTAATGAATGAAAGTTTTATTTAAAATCTTGTATGTGTTCAATGTGGTTGGTGGCTAGATCATGGTATGTCGAATGCCTCGCGGGGGTTTTCCGCTTGGGGTATTTTGGGGGTGTGACAGTTACGCTTCTAAGTTAGGTTATGGATGTGTATTAATGCAACGCCAAAAGGTTATAGCTTACGTATCTAGACAACTTAAGAGTCACGAAGAGAATTATTCAACCCATGATTTGGAGTTAGGAGCCATAATTTTTGCCCTGAAAATTTGGAGACATTACCTTTATGGTAGTAAGTTTACCATATTTACTGATCATAAGAGTTTAAGGTATGTTTTCGGGCAAAAAGAGTTAAATATGAGGCAAAGATGCTGGATGGAGATACTTAGTGATTATGATTGTAATATCCAGTATCATGCAGGAAAGGCCAATGTAGTGGCTGATGCTTTAAGCTGAAAGTATCATGAAAAGCCAAAAAGGGTACGTTCTCTTAAATTAAATCTACAAGTAGATTTAAATGAACAAATTAGAGAAGCACAAGAATCAGTAATCAAGGATGATACTGAAAAATTAAAAGGAATGATCAAGGAATTAGAACAAGGGACAGATGGAATTTGGAGATTCCATAAGAAAAGAATATGGATACCTAAATTAGGAGACATGCGTCATCATATATTAGAAGAAGCCCATAAGTCTAAATATATGATGCATCCAGGAAATGATAAAATGTGTCATGATTTAAGAAAGAATTTTTTTGTGGATAGGAATGAAAAAGGATATAGCTACTTATGTTTCTAAATGTTTAACCTGTTCACAAGTCAAAGCTGAACATCAGAAACCCTCAGGTTTACTCCAACAGTTAGAAATGCCAGTTTGGAAATGGGAATTAATAATAATGGATTTTGTTACTAAATTACCCAAAACAAAGAAAGGTAATGATACAATCTGGGTGATTGTAGATAGGCTAACTAAGTCAACTCATTTCCTATCAATGAAGGAAACTTTCAGTATGGAACAATTAGCTAAGTTGTATGTAAATGAAATAGTTTCATTGCATGGAATTCCTTTATCAATTGTTTCTGATAGGGATAGCCATTTTACCTCTCATTTTTGGGCAAGTTTCCAAAAAGCAATGGGAACCAAGTTGAATCTAAGCACAACTTACCATCCTCAAACGGACGGACAAAGCGAAATGACAATTCAGACAATGGAAGACATGCTTAGAGCTTGTGTAATTGATTTCGGAGGTAATTGGGACGATCACTTACCATTAATAGAATTTTCTTATAATAACAGTTATCATACAAGTATCAATGCTGCACCATTCGAAGCACTTTATGGATGAAAGTGCCGAACCCCAGTCTGTTGGGCAGAAATTGGGGAAAAGCAACTATCTGGACCTGAGATAGTACAAGAAACAACCAACAAGATCATTCAAGTCAAGGAACGACTGAAAGCAGCACGTGATCGACAAAAGAGCTACGCTGATAACAGGCGAAAGCAGTTGGAATTTCAAGTAGGAGACAAAGTGTTGTTGAAAGTCTCTCCTTGGAAAGGAGTTGTACGATTCATCAAGAGGGGAAAGCTAAGCCCCAGGTATATTGGACCTTTTGAGATTATTAGAAGAATAGGACTTGTAGCCTATCAGTTACAACTGCCAGAGGAAATGTTAGGAATACATGATGTATTTCATGTATCTAATCTCAAGAAATGTTTAGCTGATGAATCACTTATAGTGCCTCTAAAGGACATAGAGGTAAATGAACAACTTAAGTTTGTAGAAAAGCCTCTACAAATTGAAGACAGGAAAGTCAAGAACCTCAAGCATAAGAGGTTAGTTCTAGTCAAAGTAAAAGGGGACTCCAAAAGAGGACCAGAATACACGTCGGAACTTGAATCAGAAATGCAAAGGAAATATCCACACTTGTTCCAGTAGATCTCGATGACGAGCTCTAAAACAAGGTGGGGAGGATATAACAACCCTCGAAATTTTTCCGACACCCTAATATATTTTAAAATATCCCAATATGTCCTAAGATACACCCCATACGCAAAAAACAGGGCCCGAATACCTTTATTTTCATAAAAATTAATTAAAAATAAAATTCTATGGGCTGTCGCGGGGTGCGTAGACCCCTTAGGGATCTTACGCGGGCCGCGAGAGATCATCAACGCGGCGAAACCCTGAGCCGACACGTGTCATCATCGTGGCAACCCTAAAATCGACGAATCAGCAAGCCTATGCCCTATTACCCTACGTCACGGGCCGCGTAAGCCTTAAGCTTATCTTACGCGGGCCGCGAGAGACTCGAAATGCAGCCCTATATAAGGAGGCCTCGGGCCTTCAGTCGAAATTCGTCCCAGATCTTTCTTTCTCTCTCAATTTTCACATTGTAGGCATTATACTCGGGTATAATACCCCCTAAATAACGAAGTTCTGCTCCGTTGTAAGTATCATAACCCCTGGATACGTATTAGATACTCTGCCCGATTGATCTAGGGTTCCGTAATGGCTGTTGTGGTTCTGCCCGACGTAGTCGTTGGAATGCCGTCTCGGGGAGGGTATTACTAATGTTAAAATGGGTTATTATACTAACACGTGTGCATTTGTGTAAATTATAGATAATTCCCAGGAAATCCTTACAGAAAACCTAAGACGGCAATGTGAGTAATCTCATTTTTGTAAACAGTTTTTACCAAACCTTAAATATTTTACAATGTGATTAAGCAGTGATTGAGTCTTTGTAATTCTACAATTACTGCCGGTATGTTGGGGTTTTGTATACAAAATGTGGAACACGTTACCATTAGACAAAGAGTTAGCCAATGTGTAATATGACCCACCAGTCAGGATTGACAGTACTGAATGAGTAATTGGGTAGATGTAAACATTGTAATCGCTCTCATTACTGTTTAAATTAAAAAAACTTTTCTTGATTATACTGGGATTCACTCACCAATATTTCCCACTGACAAAATGTTTTTAAACGCGTTTCAGGTAACACAATGTGAAAGCCATTTAGAAGCCAGCTGGACAGCACTGAAGGCTTGGAAAAGTGGCTATAAAAGTTACCTAAATAAAGAAGGCATTTTATTTAAATAAAATGGGATTTATCCCTATAAATCAATTTGTAATGAAAACTTGGGTTTTATCCCAATGTGTTTATTTATATAAAATATGGTGTTTTACTCTGGTAAAATATTTCCTAACTACGGTCCTGATGTAATTTCCGCTGCCAAATTAATAAACACCGATACCACCGATACTGAGTTCGCGACCGCCCATTCCCGGGGCAGATAGGGGGCGGGGGTTGCGACAGGCGTCGGTATCAAATAGCACAGATGTAAAATGTTGGTTGATAGGGAACGTACCAGTGACTACGTTCGGATCTTGACGAGCTTCCCTAGCTCCAATGTTGAAGACTCTTCCTTGGGCTTGGTTGTTCTTTGGGCAATCCCGCTTGAAATGCCCAACTCACCACAGCTAAAGCAACCTTGTCTGTTTCCAGTACCACCCTGATTGTTGTTGTTATTTCCTCCGCGGTTTCCACTTCCTGCTTGGTTTCCGCTTCTGTTTCCGTTTCCATTACCTCCCTGGTTATTCTTATTCCCATTACCGTTTCCACCACGGTTTCCATTGCCATTGCCATTTCCATTTCCTCTCTGGCCACCATTCCCACGACCATTACCAGCCCAGCACGTTTCCTTCGAATGGCCATTCTTTCCGCAGGATTCACATATCCTAAACTTGCACTGGCCGGCATGATGATACTGACATGCATTACATTTGGGCAGGGTGCCCATATATCCCTTCCCTTTATTCTCAGCAGTAGCAGCACCAGTAGCACCAGCTTGTGCCTCCGCTGGTGGGTTAGCGTCTCTACGCTTGTTGGCATTGTTGTTTGCACGAGTACCCTTCTTGAAATTCGAGAACTTCCTTTTGTTCTCGCCAGATGACTCGACATGTGTCTCTTTCTTCTTCTGCTCGGATATGGAAAACTTGCCCAATCTAATGGCTTCCTCAGTCAATGCCATGCTCAACTCAATGGCTTCAGTGATCGGTAGAGGCTTAGAAGTAGTCACCATGCTCTGTATTTGGGGTGCCAATCCCCAAATGAAACGTTCAACTCGCCTGAACTCTGGTTCTACCATGTAGGGGACAACACAAGACAAATCATGGAATCTCTACACATACTCAGCGATCTTAGGGCCATCCATTTTTAGATTCCAAAACTCGGTTTCCAACTTCTGAATCTCAGCCCTTGAACAGTACTTCTTACGCATCAGCTCTTTCATCTCATCCCACGTCATAGCATACGCGGCAGCCTCACCTAGAGTCTGAACCTGAAGGTTCCACCACGACAGAGCTCCGTTTAGAAATAGTCCAGAAATGTAAGTGACTTGATGCTCTGGCACACACTTACTCATTCGCAGCATAGAATCTGTCTTCTCAGCCCATCTCACAAAAGCTACGGCACCTCCAGTGCCGTCAAAGTTCAGAGGCTTGCAGTTAAGGAACTGCTTGTAAGTACAGCCTGTACAAGCATTAGCAAACGCACATGGAAATGTCCAACGTATTGTAATGTGTCTTAGGTGACTTAAACATTACAGTGAGGTGGGTTATTTCCTAAGGTACCTCCACTGTGTTCAGATCGTAGGGCCTCATGCTGTGCGATTGCCTGTGAAATTCATTCTTGTAATTCTGCCTCGGTTGTGGGCAACTGAGTGTTCCTTCGAGGAGGCATCTTCTAAAAGAAGATTGTATAGATCAGGTCTTAATAGTATAATAAATAGTACGTATATATAATGGTGTTTATCATAGCAAGTAAGCATATAGCATCACAATCATAAACATGTATATCAACAACGTGTTTAATGAGAACATGACGATTGAGCTTTCATTAATCATCGACCACAAAGTAATGTTACATGCTTTACAAATGTATCATATCAAAAGGATCACAGGGTCACACTACCCTTGTCCAACAAGTCTACCAATCTACAAAAGTCATACAATTAAAAGGTGGTCTCCAAAAGGCTTCGCAAGCTCAGCTCAATAGTGGTGCTCTCATCAAAAGCAACGCTACCTACATAAAACCAAAAACCAACTATGCTGATGGTGGTGGAGGAGGAGGTGGAGGAAAGAAAAGCAAGCTGCGCACATACGCAAGCTCCTCCTCAAGCTCATAGACATGATGCAGCAGATAACTGATCTGTTGCTCGACCGTAATAAATCGAGCATCAAACTCTGGAAATGGAGTAAGAGGTGTAGGGGGATGCGAAAACAGAGACAATGATGAACGAGGGGGAACAAAAGCAGGCTGACAAGGACATGGTAAAGGACGCGGTGTCATCTCAAGGTCCAAAATCCTACGACTCATGATCTCATACTGTAGCTGAAGTGATAAAAGTAACTCATCCCGTGTATAACCAACAAAGTGAGAGGAATGGTAGGGATCCGAAATCGGCATAGTGTATAGCGAGAACCATCGAAATGGCTCATCAAGTGGTGAAGAAGTGAAAGGAGTAAACGGTGCAGACTGGGGAATATGTGGAAAAGTAGCTAAAACATGAGGATCATGACTAGGTTGCTGGCCTGAAGTGCCCTCCCCTGGACGGGGTGCGGGTATGTCCTGCAAGAAAACGATAGGTAAATCAACACGATGAACATCAAACTCCACAGGGTGAAAAGGAGCAACATCAGCGGGTACGGGTGCAGGTGGAGGGATAAGTGGATCAACAACAGGAGGGTCAGCGGGTGCAGGAACTAGGTCAGGTATGAGGGGTGCAATGTCAGGTATGCCAAAAGGAATAGGGTCATGATCAGGTAAGGGCTCAGGATCAGCAGGTGCAACAACAGGCTGATTAACAGGAACTAAATTTGGCTCAGGGTCAAGCACGGGATCGTGTGGAGGAGATGATGCAGCATACATAGTAGTATCATCATCAGAATTAGTGCATAGCGTCGTAATCCAACTGCCTGCAAGGCGGAAGAAGTCACAGACTCAAAGGAATCTGAGACAGAGTGTAAACTAGAGTCAGAAGAAATCTTAATAACAGGGATCTCAGGGAGTGGACTAGCAACAACGTCCTCCTCTAGCTCTCCATCACCATGGGCATCATCGGGAGGACCATCAATAAACAGATCAAAATCATCATCAAACAGATCATCAAAAGGCCAATCCTCAGGAGGGATGACCACTAAAGGAACAGGAGCGAGGATTGGTGCCACAATATGCTCACCATCGGGATGCCCGATGATAAGATGATCATGGACTGAAATGGGAATAACAAAAGGATCCTCGTCTGGAATACCATCAGCAAGCGGTAAGTCATCTCCAAAATTAGACAACGCAAACGGCTGAAAGTCGTCGTCGTCTGATAGCATATCCGGGTCGCTCTTAGTATCTGAGGTAAAGATCTATGGCTCTGGTGTGATCTCGTCATCGGAGGCAATAGCCATGGGGTCATCAGTATCGGACAATCCGCTCTTGGATGAAGACATAGTGTCTGTAACAGAACAATCACAATATATGCACATATATTAACCATTATCATTTAATATGCAACCGAAGACAATGTAATCATGTAATCAGGTATCCTCACAAATCCTTTTTATCCTTCCTAGTCTCCGAGACTAGACCACCTAGTCTTCCAGACTAAACCACCTAGTCTCCCAGACTAAACCACCTAGTCTCCCAGACTAAACCACAAACGTAAACCTTGCAATCGTGTTTCATGTCTTTCCGTTTGTAAAAATGTTTCTTTCCCTGGATCTAGGCGTTTCGTGTATGCAATGAAAACATGTTGTAAAAATATTTTCGTGAGAGCCCTAAAGATTGTAGTCTAGACTCAAGAAGGAATCCTAGTTCACTACAATCGAAGCTCTGATACCAAACTGTCACACCCTGACTTTTGCGGAAGCGTGATTATGTGTGACTTGCTTAATATCATTGCATTCAATCATAACAACAACTACATTATAAAACTAAAGATGATCATCCATTAAATAAGTTTAAAATATCACAACAACATTGTCTTGAAACATAGACTTCAAATTCGAATTACAAACCATACGAATTGTTTAGAGTTCCATAAGGACTCGACAAAAGACTTTAAATAAAACCAGGCTTTGGAAGATGTGTCTTATCCAGGATAAGACACACTATCCAAACCCTAAGACACCAGATGACATCTTTTATTCTCAACATAACTTGAAACATCCAAACGCCCGCCAGATCCATATTTAATTCCCTGAAATACATGTAGTTTGAAAAACATCAACAAAAGTTGAGCGAGTTCATGTGTTTGTTTGTGTGCACGAATAAACCTTTGAATCAGTGAAAGTATGTATGTATGTATGTATGTTTGTAAACCCCGGTATGAAAGCAACAAGGAAAACAGATCATTAATGGTTTGCAAGGCCATTAATATGTGTGAGGTGATGCAGGAAGGCTCAAACCTAGCAAATTTTATCTCCGGGAATAAGACATAGTCACCTCATGGGCCAAACCCCGGTCCACATGGGTGTGGGCTCACTACACCCAAATAGATCTATCACTCATGTCCCTCTGTCCTACAATGAGGATTAATGGTCTTAAGCGTTATACCCACCACTCACATGATCTAGCAGTACCCTTCCTTAGCTAACCATACCACAAATAAACGTTTGTAAACAGTTTGTAACATGTACTTCACCCCCGAAGTTATAAAACTAAAAACAGTTAAAAGAAAAGGGGGACATGAACTCACGGTTTTGCGTTCTTCAACGATAACTCAAAGCTCCTTCCGGTGTACATGACTACCTACAACGTACTATGATCTATTAGACGAGCGGGTCGTGCCTTGACTTCGGATTAGTTAGTGTCTTTGAGTTACGTTCTTTGTGTCTTCCATATTATTCCAAATTATATAATTATTTGTTAAAATAATAAATACTTTAACTCAAATTATATTTATTAAATTTTGGAATAATTGTTAAAACAATATATACTTGATACCTTTCAAGTATTTATATATGTATTTCCTTCCCAAGGATTGGTGTATTTGTATTTGTATTATTATACTTGTATATTTTTGCCATGTATTGGAGTCGTATTCCGGAGTGTATTTATACGTACGAGAATACGTATTTTCTTTTAATTATTAAGTATTCTTATAATTTTTTATTAATTTTCCCGGAATAATATTTCTAGTAAAAATACATTAATATATATTTCCAAAATATATATTTTAAGAAATACTACTGAGAAAAATTATTCATAATTTTTCCCTTGGCAAAAATATTTGTAAATCTCAAAAATAATATGTTTCCAAGTCTAACTTAGAAAATATATATATAAACCCATTTTTCCTCCAAAAATAATATATTTAAAGTTTACTTAAGAAAATACATTTTCTCCCAAAAATAATGTTTTTCATGTTTGTTTGAGAAAATATATATTCCTTCCAAAAATAATATATCTTCTAAAAATTCCAATAAATTATATATATTTTTATTTGCCCAAAAATAATACATTTTCTCTTTGTCAAAAATATGATATATATTGTAATAATTGTAAAAATCATATTTTTGTTCTCTTGTTGTCCAAAATATTATTTACCAAAAATATACTTGCGAATAAATTTTCCGGAATATTTTGTGAGTTATATTCCTTAGTTCGGTTTCACCAATAAATTGGGTATTCTTTGTATATTTATTCCTTGGAATTTTGGTAATATTTTGGATTGTAATTTTGGTATTTGATGAGTTATATTATTTCAAGTCCTAAAATAATATAACTGATACACATTATATACAAATAATCACACACATGGTGACTTCTAAATATATATTTCCTAAATACATATTTAGTCACTTTTATTTATAAAAACCAACCTCCAATATTTATATTTTTGTAACAAAAATTATGGCAAATTTTATATGAAAAATCCATGGTTTGAAATACACTTGTAAATATTTGTTTAGAAATATTTTTCTAAGTGTTTAATTTTTAGAAAAATTTTGCCATAGTTTCCCCTAAAAATGGAGGTTTCCATACCTTGAAGGTATATCATTTTCTTTTGTAAATCAACACAATCAATCAATATTCAACAATAAACAATCTATACTTACCAATTTTGCCAAAAACAAGCATAAACTACCACTTCATGAACTTGAAAATTTACAAAAATTTGTAGTAACTTACTAGTGTATTTAGTAGGTTTTGTTACCCTTTAAAGTGTGGTTGATTCTTTATAAACTTCATTTTTAAAGAAGATGGTTATTTACAACTTGTAGTCACATTTTCTAAAAATGTTTCTTCATGAATTTTTCTTGTCACATATGTGTTTCTACACCTTATTAACCACCAAAAATGAGGTTTATTCATTTAAGAACCAAGATTAAGTAAAACTTGTATTTTTAACTTGGTTTCTTGAAAAATCACTCTTGAAATCTTAGATTTACAAGACTTACAACTCACTTTAATCATCATTTTACAAGAAAACAATATATTCTTTCAAGTTCATGTCTTTCATGAGGATGATTTATTTACTTCTAATATGTTCATCCTCTCATCTTGCTAGATTATGTTTTTAATCATGATCTAGCAAGATCATATGATGATCTACATCATTTTCATAAGCAAACAATAATCAACAAGTAAATCAACACATAACAACATGATTTCTTCATGATTTAAGCTTATGTTCAAGTTCCATTCTCTTGATTCTTAGTGTTCTTCATGTTTATCATCATGTATCATTCTTTAACCACTTATATAAGATGTAAAATGGAAAGATTAGTGTTCTTACCACTAGCTCAGGGCTAGGGATGATCAAGAGAAGAAAAGAGGTGGATAAAAGCAAATAGAGAAGGTCCTTGAACTTCTGAATGCTCCTAGCTTCCTTATGCACCTTCTAACACCCTTGTATATGCTTGGAATGTATGGAGGATGATTGAATGATGGTGATGATGGTGGTGTTGGTTATGGCCGAAGCCAAGAGGGAGAGAAGAGGGAGTGATGGTGTGTTGTGATGAATGAGAAAATGAAAGCATATGTTCACATGGTTATACTTATAACCATTTATAATCTTTAACTCAAGGTTTATATGTCTTAAAAGGGCCAACACAATCCATTAAACTAATCAAATAAAATCCAAGAGTGGGGGGCATGTTGGGCCGTCCCATAGGTGGGGGGTAGTAGGCTTAGGGTTTAACCATATGATTAGTTCATAGTTGAAAATCAAGTATATAGTTAGGTGTTTAGTTATTAGATATTTATATAGCGTGTTATGATGTTCGGGGACCATAACTAGCTTGGTAATGTTGAAACAGTGCTTCTAGTGAAAATTTGGTGTTTCGGGTAGTGTCCGGTTGTTCGGTTGGTTACCGGTTCGTTAAGGTGCTAAACTATGCTGTTTTGTGTGCTTTATGTACCATTTTATGACAGTTTTGATTCCCGACACTTAGGAAAGCATTTAGGGCCATTTAACCCTATTTTTGCATGGTATTAGTGTGTTTAAATGCTGATTTTGCTGATTTGCTGCAGAATTCTGCAGTATAAGTGAGTTTTAGGCACTTTCCGGCACTTAAACTATCACTAGAAATGCAGTTTTGCGATCCTTACTTTCCTACACACTATACTAGTGTAATACTTGGTTTCTGGCTCATTCTGTGTCTCAACACATTGTCTGTCTATGTACTGAACTCCGTCAGCATTTTCCCGGTTTATCTGATAATTGTGCTAACTATGTTTCGTGCATCATTTGTGTCAACAAAGTTCTCATGCAATAATGATATGACATTAAGTAATATGTGATGCACATGTATGTTTATGGCAATAATCAGAAAGCAGTCCAAGTCATTAATTGTAATTCAGCACAGTCATTAAGCACTAATCATGGTTTAATAATTGTACGGATACATGGAATTTTGACAATTGTCACAATATGGAGTCCAGAATTACAGACTGGAAAACGAAGAGCTTCCTTTGTGGGTAGGCTTCAGTTGATTCAGTCAATTTTATCGTCCATGCACATTTACTGGGCCTCGGTGTTTATCTTGCCAAAGCGTATAATCAAATCTATCTCAAAGTAGAAATTTTGGATATCAAAATCGATATCAGACTTTTGGTAATCGAAATTTTCAACAAAGAAATTTACATAGGGGTTTTAGTAACTCAAATGTTCAACAACATCCAAAATTTTTCCAAAATTCATGGTATGAGAATGGGAGAAGAAGGTATAAAGATAATAATTTTCAAAGGTCAGCAAATCCGAGAGTTTATTGGAACTCTCGCAATCAAACACCTAGTGGAAATTATCAATCTTGTTCAACAATGGGTAAAACATTCAAGACACCAGTAAAGTGTGATGGATATTGGTTAGAAGCATCGTATATGGATTTACATGGTCAATCCAAAACCTGTAAGGTTTAGGTTCTCAAGTCTAACTAAGTTGTTGAGTGAATGCAGGATGACCAAGAAGTACTGTTGATGTGTTCAATAGTGATTATTCCTGTAAAGCATCTGAGGTGAATAGTAGGTTAAAATTGGTAACGAACTATTTACTTCAGTGATGGTTATATTATTCTAAAATTCAAAAGTGAAAAACTTTTGTCAGATTTAAAGTGGGAGTCTGTTTGTGTTTTAAATTTATGTTTTTAAAACTTACTCCTTAGAAACAAAAATTTAGGGGGAGAAATCACCCTAAGCCAAAAAGAGTTTAGATAGTGCGTGTGTTTAGGGGGAGTAAGTTATAAAATTTTAAAAATAAAAAAACATTTAAAAATGAAAAACTTAAAAAAAATTAAAAATTGAAAAAAAAAAGAGTTATCACTGTGTGAAAAAGAAGAAATGATAGTACATCAGCAAGTTAGACTGTTACACTGAAACTGAATTAAATTGCTTAAGTGTGATCGCTGCTTCATAATATGATATACCAGTAGGCAAAAGCATGAAATAATCAACTTACCAGTGTGATATAAACCTAAATGCACTGAGTATGAGTGGTGAACACATCAGTGGTGTATGGTTTAATGACCTTAAATCTTGCGTTGATAGATTGCCAAAATCTGAGGTTTTGGGTCTTTATACTGTTATTTCATCCGGGGGTATCAGGGTTGTCCTTTTGGCTGCATCCAGATACATGCTGACCTAGGCATAACCAGGATATCTTAAAAGAGCTAAAAATGCCAAAACCCTGAAAATGAAGAAGCTCTCCTAGAGAGTCATTCAAATGTGCAAAATGCATAATTCGTACCAAATATTGGTATTTGTCTTAGCACTCGTTAGATAATTTGGTCTCTTTGCTGTACGGAAGTACTGACCTGATCACCAATTATCTAAACGTTGAAAAACAAAACGGATGAATTCAGTATACTCACCTACTACGATGAATCTTTGTGCATACCTTGATCGCGGGGGTACATCCTGAAGTGGGACACACTAGTATTTCGGTAATAATATTATCTTAAGGTGTCATACGGTAATGGTACTTGAAATGTTCATGCATTTTGTTTAAGTGGACAAACATACGGGTAATCGTCTTGAACTGTTTTTCACGAAAATAAATAAAGAATTAACTGCAAGTGTGAAACAGTTTGATTTTGTTGATATGATCTTCTTGCACATGATTCTCACAAAAAGATGTATTGTATATATTTGTCAATTAGTTTAGTCTGTTTTGAAAATCATCAAAAATACCAAAAAGATTTCTTTTTAAAAGGTCTCCCATTTTGAACTGACAGATTGTTATTTTTGAATGATAAGATAAAATATTAGTTTATCTTTAAATGTGAAAAAGGCTAATGGTTTTTCGAGATACTTGCTTGTGTTTCTAAACAGATTGATGCAGTTATCAAAATGAAGTGCAGAATACAAGTAAGTGCAGATTGAGAGTGAAGTAAAGATGTGTGAAGATGCATGGTAGGATCCTTCTACTACATTGCAGAAAGAGATATGAAAGACTTGAAGTTTACATGCTTAACCAAAGTTTGCTAGTTCACTGATCTACAATGAATGAAAGTTTTGGAGATTGGAAGCATCAGCTAAGGGGGAGTTTGTTGATGTCAGAAACTGTGCAGCTGTCGCTATCCAAAGACCAAAAGAACACAAGATGTTTGAAGACAAAGTTACACTATGAAGCTATTGTCAAGGGGGAGTTTGTTGGTGCATATTCTGTGACAACAGCTTAATAGTTTGATTATTTAGTCTTTGGATATTTTGTAATGGGTTTAGCATATTGGTTAGGGAGTTATTTGTTATAATGGGCTTGGAGAATGGCCTAGCCCAGACTAAAGCCCACTATGCAAACATGTAGTATATAAGCATGTTGTGCATTAGGGTTTAGTGATGATGGAAAAAGAGTTAGAGTAAGAAATCTATAGAGAGTGGCTGAGAGATTTCTTGTGGGTTTTGAATTGATTGTAAACTTCGTGTTGGATAATCAATAGAAGACTGGATTGAAAGTATATTGCATTGTGTTCTTCTTCTATTTGTTTTCTGTTAAATCTGATCTAGGGGATTCCGCACTCTAGGTTAGATCGACGATTCTGTGACGATCCATATGGATTAGGGGACCTATAACATGTATGGTTGTGTGATTTTCTATAATATTTGTGCAAATCAATGAAAACGCCATGATTAAAATAATTAACAAATAGTAACCATTTAAAACATAAACAAACATTAAAAAAATGTTAAAAAAATTAAATTAAAACAAGTAGAAAACATAAAAACGTCATATCTGTTGGATATCAATAGAACGCCATTAAATCATAAACGCCATTTGTAAAAAAAATACATTTTAAAGAAAACGTCATGTAAAACTAGCATAAAGATGAAAACGTCATTTCTATTTAATTTTTTTGGAAACGGAATCATAACACCATTGTTTAGCGGGAAGTAGACAACGACAATCGTACTCCCGCACATAATTTAGAGCGCTATACCACGTGGCCGGCCAGGATCCGTTCTCACACTTTTCACCGTTCTCTCCTGATCCTGTACCTATATATATATATATATATATATATATATATATATATATATAGCGCTAAAATGAAAACCACCTCCAGTTGTAAGAACCGAGATAATCACTTTCTAGCCACTAGATCAACAAGATGGATGGATGAGATTAAAAGTAACTAAAATTAAGAGTAAATTGCCAATTTAGTCCCTGAGTTTTGTCCAAATTTGTCATTTTGATCCAAATAGTTTTTTTTTTGCATCTGGGTCCCTGACTTTTACATTTTGTTGCCATTTTGATCATTTTGTTTAACTCCATCCAAAAACCCAGTTTGTAACAGGGGTATTTTGGAGATTTCCTTAAAAAATATTTTCAGTTGCCATTTTGATCCAATTCCAAAAAATCAAAAAAATTCCAAAAAATTCAAAAAATTCTAAAAAATCTAAAAAATTCTAAAAAATCATAAATATTCTAAAAAATATAAAAAATTCTAAAAAATATAAAAATAAAAAAAAAATTCTAAAAAATCATAAAAATTCTAAAAAATCAAAAAAATTCTAAAAAATCAAAAAAATCCAAAAATCATTAAATGTTTCGGCACAAACCGTTTCGACCCGTACCGTTTCGAACCGAACCGTTTCGACCCGTACCGTATCGAACCGAACCGTTTCGACGCGAACCGTTTCGAACCCGTACCGTATCAAACCGTACCGTTTCGACGCGAACCGTTTCGAACCGTACCGTTTCGACCCGTACCGTATCGAACCGAACCGTTTCGACGCGAACTGTTTCGAGCCGAACCGTTTCGACCCGTACCGTTTCGAAGCCGAACCGTTTCAAGCCGACCCGTTTCGACCCGTACCGTTTCGAGCTGAACCGTTTCGACCCGTACCGTTTCGACGCGAACCGTTTCGACCCGTACCGTTTCGAAGCCGAACCCTTTCGACCCGTACCGTTTCGAACCGAACCGTGCCGTATCGAACCGAACCGTTTCGAGCTGAACCGTTTCGAACCGAACCGTTTCGAGCTGAACCGTTTCGAACCCGAACCGTTTCGAACCGTACCGTTTCGAACCCGAACCGTTTCGAGCCGAACCGTACCGTTTCGAAACGGTTCAGCTCGAAACGGTACGGTTCGGCTTGAAACGGTTCGGCTTCGAAACGGTACGGGTCGAAACGGTTCGCGTCGAAACGGTTCAGCTCGAAACGGTATGGGTCGAAACGGTACGGTTCGAAACGGTTCGCGTCGAAACGGTTCGGTTCGATACGGTACGGGTCGAAACGGTTCGGTTCGAAACGGTTCGCGTCAAAACGGTTCGGTTCGAAACGGTTCGGGTTCGAAACGGTACGGGTCGAAACGAGTCGTGTCGAAACGGTTCGGCTCGAAACGGTTCGCGTCGAAACGGTACGGGTCGAAACGGTTCGGCTCGAAACGGTTCGGGTTCGAAACGGTACGGGTCGAAACGAGTCGTGTCGAAACGGTTCGGCTCGAAACGGTTCGCGTCGAAACGGTTCGGTTCGATACGGTACGGGTCGAAACGGTACGGTTCGAAACGGTTCGCGTCGAAACGGTACGGTTCGATACGGTACGGGTTCGAAACGGTACGCGTCGAAACGGTTCGGTTCGATACGGTACGGGTCGAAACGGTTCGGTTCGAAACGGTACGCGTCGAAACGGTTCGTGCCGAAACATTTAATGATTTTTGGATTTTTTAGAATTTTTTTGATTTTTTAGAATTTTTTTGATTTTTTAAATTTTTTTTATTTTTATATTTTTTTTGAATTTTTTATATTTTTTAGAATTTTATATTTTTTTGAATTTTTAAGAATTTTTATGATTTTTTAGAATTTTTTAGATTTTTTTGAATTTTTAATGATTTTTTAGAATTATTTGGATTTTTTAGAATTTTTATGTTTTTTTAAGAATTGGATCGAAATGGCAACTGAAAAGGTTTAAATTGAAAAGAGTAACTGGGTTTTTGGATGGAGTTAGGCAAAGTGATCAAAATGGCAACAAAATGTAAAAGTCAGGGACCCAGATGCAAAAAAAAAAAAACTATTTAGATTAAAATGACAAATTTGGACAAAACTGAGGGACTAAAATGGCAATTTACTCTAAAATTAACATTAAATACATTTTGTCTTATTATGTCTTTAATATTTTAATCCAAAAGGGTAGTTTAGTAAAATTACTCTTTTTTGTCTTTTTGTCTTTATTATTTTTTATTACTTTTTTGTTTTATTATATTACTTTTTATTTTTTAAAACATAATTTTTTTATTAAAAGTATTTTTAAATTCAATTTTTTTTAAGAAAGCAATTTTTTTTTGCGCGCCAGTTTTTGCACGCCGTTTTTACGCCCGGCTTTTTCACGCATCGTTTTTTAACGCGTCGTTTTGGCACGCCGTTTTTTACGCTCGGCTTTTTCAATCGTCGTTGTTTTAAACGCCCCGTTTTTTACGTCCCGTTTTAACGCGGCGTTTTTTACGTCCCGTTTTTTTAGGCGCCGTTTTATCACACGGTTTTTTACGTTTTACAATTTACGTAGAAAAAGTTTTACGTTAAATAGTTTTTACATAAAAGTTTACGTTTTACGTTAAAAAGATTACTTTTTACGTTTTACGTTAAACTTTCTACGTTTTACGTTTTACGTAAAACTTTTTACGTTTTACGTAAAACTTTTTATGTTTTACGTTAAAATTTGTACGTTTTACGTTTTATGTTTTACGTTAAACTTTTTACGTTTTACGTTAAACTTTTTTACGTTTTACGTGTTTACGTTTTACGTTTTATGTTAAACTATTTACGTTTTACGTTTTTACGGAAAATGGACAGGGTTTCCTCTGTTTTTGGAATAAACCGACAACTCAAGTTGTGATTATCTTTTCAAAACTCAACAATTTTCAACAATATAAACACAATATATAAAATTTCTATCAAAATGCCAAACGTAACAAGTCACTAAAGTATCGGTTCGAGCTCGGGTCCGTTGACTGCTTTCGACCCAAACCAAACCCCGAAACTGACCCGAGTTACACCGCGTCGAACCGAAAATCGAGCCGCTACTGAACTGTGTCACCGCCCTGTTTTCTTGTCGAACCGAACTTGAACCGAGTGAACCGTAACTGAACTATGTCGAACCGAAAATGAACCAAGATCCGAGCCGAAACTGAACTGGGCAAACCCGAACCTAAAATAATCCCATGACCCACAACTGAACAAACGAACCATAACGATATGCGGTTGACTTCTGTTGACCATCCTTCACAAAATCTGAACCCAAATTAACTTGAACCAGGACCCGAAATCTTAAACACTTGAACGGAACTTGAATGAAACTCCAACAGGCCTGCCGTGACGTAACCGACGCCGGCCAACAGTCATCACCATTAACGACATCATCGCTCATCGAACATCATGACCTGAAACGGCAACCACAACGGCCGAAGTGTCACACCCCGACCACGTAAAAACAACAAACCGTGGCGGAAACGTCGGGGAGTGTTGTATCAGAATTATCGTTTCATAACCATGGATACAAAAAATGTTTCGTTTTATTGAATATTAAACATCAACATTGTCTTAACATAGAACAAACAAGTTTCATATCGACTATCATAGTTATTATGTCACTAAGGCCTTGTCCAGATCCTATGTGACGCATGCATCCTAGAAATCACATCAAGCAACAACATCTGAAACATATGTAAAAACAAAGTCAGCAAAGAAATGCTGGCGAGTACATAAGTTTTATAAGAGTATCGGAATCATGGCTTCGTAGACATGTTGCAGTACTTAATTAGACTACAAGAGTCAAAATACAAACCTCGTTTTGAAAAGTGTATTGCAACATAATTTAACCAACTCAAATCAAGTGGGTTATAATTTATAAAAACTCGTAGCCATGATTCTTAACCCAAAAACATTTGTTTTAGAAAACCAATTTGTAAAACATCTTGTAAAAACTCGTTAAAAACTCGTATGGTTTATATCTTTTAGAAAAACATCGTTGTGTTACATCGTTTCAAAATCGTTTATCCTAGTGAACTAAATAACGACACGGTATGTAATATGATCAAAACACTTATATATAGGAAGTACCAGTGGTGTATCCACCATGCTTTCATCACATTACACCCGTCCCGTTATCTAAACACTAACCAAAAACCAATCGTTTATTCAATTCGTTTATCTTGTTCAAAATCGTTTCCAAATCGTTAAATCGTTTAAATCGTTTAAATCATCCTCGTCTTAATTGTGAAAACTATTTATGGTCGTCTGGATAATAACATTCAAACCTTCGTGACTCGACTATCTCGCTTCTCGCTTCTCGCGTTAACAAACCACCAAAGGGTAAATTAACTAACATCAGATTTAGTCGTTACCCACAACCCCCACACATAACCGTGGGTGCAGTAAATAACGGGATTTGTCAGATCCGATGGTACCATAACCTAATATTGGTCGGCTTGATCAATGCTAATGAATGTCATTTGTTATGTAACTACAACCAACAAGTTTGTTCACTTTATTGAAATCGTTATTAGTTTAGTATAAACCATTTTAATCGTTTTTGAAATCATCATTTAAACCTTGAAAATCATTTTGTACATATGAATCACCCCAAAACAATTGAAAACAGTAAAATAGGGGAACTATGTACTCACATGAAGTGCAAAGTTTCCTCTATCAACAGAACTTCAACAACTCAAGCAAACCAGAGAAATCAAGTAGCACCTAGTAATCGAACCACTAGTCAAACAATAGACGCCTAAAAACGGAAGACCGGATAGAATGAAGTATTGTAAACCAAATGAGTGTTGGAACTCATGTGATATGGTTTAACAAAGCCTATATCCTAAAATGAAACTTAACCTAAGTGCTTTCGACCCATTGTGACCCATTAAGGTAGCTTACGCTACTTTAACGCGTCGTGCGCGCAAATGCGCGTTCGAGACGTCTAACTAGTCCTATGACAAGTATTATATGCCTAAACATGTTTAAATATGTTGTATAATCAGTTACATGACAAAAGTTTGGGTTACATATGCTTAATTACCAATTATGCATGAAAAGGGTATTTTGGTAATTTACCTAAGGCATATAAACTACTTAAACTAGGTGACCATAAGGTATAACCTCGGAAGGTTATTCCCTATGCAACTATGGTCACTAAACATGTTTGGTCGGATCCTAATGATCGACCAAACGGGTCGTGTTCGAAAGTCTAAGCGGGTGTTTAGTCCGCTTGACTTACGACTCTACACAAGCACTAATCTAAAAAGTGACGAGCTAAACATGCTAAAACATGTTCAGTTAAGTTAGAAAACAGGTTTTGATATCAAAACAAATGGTTTTGATACCCTAGAGTAGTTTGGTTACAAAATACGCGAGAATACGCATTTTGGCCGAAACTACGACTCGTCACTGAGCCTAGATAACGTGGTAATCAGTAGGTATAGTCACTAGGGACTATAACCATCGTGATTATGCTCACGTTATGAAGTTCAAACGAACTTCGCATTGACCATAAACTGGTTAATGCAGAAAGTCAAACGCAGTTTGACTTTTAAGCGAAAAACGAATGAAAAGAACGAAAGAATACTTACAAAAGGTCTCCGTAAGCTTTGGTCCGATTTACTCTCAGGTATGAAGCATAAACTTCAACTTAGAGAGCAGAAATCAGATTCAAATGTGTGTTTTGCAAGTCAAAGGTGAGGGGTATTTATAGATTTCCTTGAATCGTTAAGATCGTTTATCGAAAACCGAGCTTCAATCTCAACCATCCATGTGGGCACATGGTTTTCAAATACAAGGGGCATCTAAATACAAGCCCATAGAATGAAATTCAGGGGTTAAAATCCATGGGAGCAAGTGGAAAGGACCAGGTTTATTGTTTCTGCATTCTGCTGATCTGGGGAAGGCTTACGGACCGTAAGCACTCCCATACGGTTTGTAAGGACCTTGTGTGCTGGCCACAACTTTCAGCAATTGGCAGAACAGGCCCTTGCATCTCCAAACTTGATTTTTGATGCTTTTTGGCACGTTTAAGGCCCGTTAACCCCATTTTAAGGCTCTAAAATGAAGTTAAAGTATAGGGAACTTGAAATGTGCTCAAAAATATTTCGTATGTCGGTTCGTTTGGTCGTACGATCGCGTTATTCGCTTAATTACGACGGAAGTCGTAACGAACGCAAAAATGATCCAAATTAAGCGACGAATGGAATTTTATCATGCCAAACACTAAAATAAAATATTTTAATGCTTACATAAATTTTTGGATGTTCGGATATATTCAGAACGAAAGATATGCGCGAAAGTGCAAACTTATACACTTTTTGACGCTTTTAGTCCCTGAATGACCAATAAAGTTTGTTTTAGCTTACCGAACCCCTCAAAGCCTATTTCTAAGCCACGTAAAGGATATTTAGGGTATGTTTAACTTATGATCATGTTCTAGAATGTTCGTTACTATACAAATCGGTATAGTTTCGTAGTTTGACACAAATAGTCCCTGTGATCGAACAAACTTGATTTCAACACACCAAACCATCCAAAACTTATTTCTAAGTTATGTGGAGGTTATTTGAGGTATGTTAATCCTATTTTACTATTTCGGAGTGTTCGTTGCATTAAACTGGTCATATTTACGCATCAGATCGCGTATAACCTTCCAGAAAGCGATTTAAAGCTTGAAATCGGATTTGAATTAAATTGAAAAATCCTCAAACATAAATACACACATAACAACACCAAAACACATATAATAACACCAAAGCACATATAATAACACCAATGCACATTGTTTTATTGATAATTAACATTGTTTTACATTGTACAACGATTATAGAACACAGTTGTCACAGTCTCCCCTACTTTAAGAAATTTCATCCCGAAATTTTATTTAGAGGAAACTTGTGAAAAAAATGTGGATATTTCGTCTTCATCTGGTCCTCACGTTCCCAAGTAAACTCTGGGCCACGTTTGGATTCCCAACGAACTTTGACCAATCGAATCCGTTTGTTCTTCAACTGTTTGAAAGCACGGTCCACGATCTCCACGGGTTTCTCGACAAAGTGCATCGTTTCATCGATTCGAATCTCGTCGAGAGGGATGTGAAGATCAGCATCAGCTAAACACTTTCGCAAATTAGACACGTGAAAAGTCGGGTGAATATTCCCAAGCTATGGAGGTAGCTCTAGTCGATAGGCAACCTTCCCAATTCTTTCCACAATCTTAAATGGTCCCACATATCGAGGTGCAAGTTTTCCTTTCTTTCCAAATCTCACCACTCCCTTCCAAGGTGAAACCTTGAGTAGGACACGATCTCCGATTTGAAATTCTAAGGGCTTGCGTCGCATATCCGCATAACTCTTTTGACGGCTTCGAGCTGTCACAAGATTATCGCGGATGTAACATATGTGCTTGTAATCATTGTGAACAGTACAATTATCAACAAAACAATGTTATTTGATCCCAATGTTTGTTTGGTTGTGTATTACATTTTTCATGTTTTGACTTTTATGTAATTTCAAACTCTATATCACTTTCTGGAGAGTTATACGCAAACTGGTGCGTAAACGTACTCAGTTTAATGCGAGAAATACTCTGGAACATCATCATATACTTAACATACCTTAAATAACCTTTACATAACTTAGAAATAAGTTTTGAAGGCTTTGGTATGGCAAAAACAAGTTAATTCGCTTACAGGGACTAAACTTGACAAACTGCGAAAGTATGACGATTCGTACTGAAACAGACATTCCGGAACATGACCATAAGTTAAACACACCTTAAATATCCTTTACATAGCTTAGAAATAGGCTTTGAGGGGTTTGGTGTGCTAAAATAAACTTTTGGGTCATTCAGGGACTAAAAGTGTCAAAAAGTGCACAAGTGTGCACTTTCGCGCATAACTTACGTTCTGAATACATCTGGACATCCAAAAATTTATGTAAGCATGACTATATTATATTTTAGTGTTTTCCATAAGAAAAATCCATTCGTTGCGTCATTTGGATCGTTTTTCGTGCTTATGCGCATTCCGTCGTCATTAAGCGAACATCGCGTTCGTACGACCAAACGAACCAACATCCGACATATTTTTGAGCATGTTTCATGTCCAAAATGTTTAGGCATCATTTTAGGGCCTTAAAGTTGGCTTTACGGGCCTTGGAAGTGTCGTAAATGGCCTTAAACACGTGCAGGGGCTGAAACTGCCATTTCTGAAAGTATGTGCAGATCAGACAAGCCCAGGCGGCCCGCCTGAGCTTTGGGTGATCCTGAAGCGGGCCGCTTCAGCCTTCCTGACCAGATTAAATGTTTCTAACAGCTGTTTGCAGCTGTTTTGCACTCCCTAATCCCTTGCCGTGTGTCCAATTCTTATGGTGGTGAGCATTTTGAGGCACCACAACATTCCAACACATGTACGGCCTTGATCGTGCCCTCATTTACATGAAACGATCTCAACGGTGGTCCGAAAACTATAAATACCCCATCACCCCATTGCAAAACTTACTAGAATTTTGATCTTAGAAACTCTAAGTTGAAACCATTGTTTCATACCTGAGATTCTCGGATCGAAATTAGCATTTGGGGACCCTTCGTAAGTATTCTTTCGTTCTTTTATTGCTTTTTGAGTCTTTCAAGTCTGAAAGTTTGACTTTCTGCATTGACCAGTTTATGGTCAATGCAACGTGAGTGTAATCACGTTGGTTATAGTCCCTTGGGACTATGCCTACTGATTACCACGTTGTCTAGGGTCGTAGGGTAAGCGATCTAATAAATCGCTTATACCTCGAACCCGACCCATTTGGTCGATCGTTAGGATCCGACCAAACACATTAGGTGACCATAGTAGGTAGGGAATAACCTTCCGAGGTTATACCCTATGGTCACATCGTTTGAGTAGTTGAATGATAGGTAGTTTATATGCCTTAGGTAAATTACCAGAATACCCTTTTCATTCATAATTGGTAATTTAGCATATGTAACCTAAACTTTTGCCACATAACTGATTATGTAACATGTTCCGAACGCGTTTTACGTGAACGACGCGTTAAAGTAGCATAAGCTTCCTAAACGGGTCGTAATGGGTCATAAACACTTAGGTTAAGTTTCGTTTAGTATGTAGGCTTTGTTAAACCATATCACATGAGTTCCTACACTCATTTGGTTTACAAACCCTAATGCTACCCAGTCTTTCGATTTAGGTCCGGTTTATTAACATAGCTACCTATATTAGGTGCCGTTTGATTCCGTGATCTCTATCATTGTTTGGTTATCACTCCAGGACTACTGAACAATCTCAAGTGAGTACATAGAACCCCTTTTTTACTGTTTTCCAAACTGTTTTGGGGTGAAACACATGTGCCTACTTGTTACTTTCATGCTTTCCAAGTTTACACATCATATATCTGCTATGTTTATTAGTACATTCATAGTACATGATTTTATTACATTTCATGCTAGGTGTGCCCATTGTGTGCATTACTTAGTACATCGTTTTACATGACATTTCATACTAGGTGTGCCCATTGTGTGCATTACTTAGTACATCGTTTTACATGACATTTCACGTTATGTATGTTCATTTGATTACATACTTAGTGCATTGTTTTCACATGCTTACATTTTGGTATGACATTTGGTTTGTTTACATGGGACAATACATTCATTAACAATGATCACGCCGTTCGTTAGTAGGTAGTGGTACCATAGGAATTGACAACTCCCGTTCCGGACATCCCGGTTAGGTGGGGATGAAAGGAATGACCGAATTCGATGATATAATACAGATAGACCTTTAATTTGTTTAAGGGTTTATCACCACAGTCACAAGGCTTGGATGTATGCATTTTCACAATACCGCATAAATGTTCATATTCAGTATTAGCATGCATTTTCCACAAGACATAATATTGATTTAAACCATGTTTTACTTCAATACTTTGTTTTTGTGTATATGGTTTAGTTGATACATTTCACTTGCCATACATGACATTTTGACATAGACATTTTACACAAAGACATTTGACAAAGACATTTGACATGGACATTTGACATAGACATTTTGACATGATTTACATTTGACACATAAACATGTTTGACATCTGTTTTACACTACATGATTTACATCTTGACATAAACACTTTGACATATTATCCAATACATTTGACAATTGGTTTAGACAAAGACATCTTACACTGTTGGTTTGGTTTGAGTAAGTGATTAAGTAACGAGGCGTGTGTAATATGATACAAGCATGGTGGATACGCCGCTGGTACTTCCTATATATAAGTGTTTGTATGGTATTACATGTCGTAATGTTATTTGAACCATTTCAATTTGAGACATATAACATTTTATACAAATAACATACTTTTCACAAGACATTGTTAACAAACAACTTATTTTATACAAACTCATTTTACATGGTTAATCATTTAACCTTACATTTACTTATACATATCATCTGATCTTATCGTTTTCAAATGATTTACAAGACAAAGCAAATTACAAGGTTCATGACTAAACATTATTCTTAAACATAAGTCATGAATCTTATTTTCACAAAACCTATGTATCTCACAGGCATTTTTATGCTGACGTACCTATTTTCACATGTGTTTTCAGGAGCTTTCCCGTAGGATGTTGATCATGATTCTAGGGCGGACCTGTGCCTTAGAGACTAAAAATGGAGATAGACTTGTTTAATTATGTTATAAACTCTGCATTTCCGTTTAAGACAATGAAACTTTTATGTTGATAAATAAAATACAACTTTGTATGCCATGGTTATGAAACAATTAATTCTGTTACAACACTCCCCGACGTTTTCCGCCACATTTTGTATGTTACACGTGGTCGGGGTGTGACAGAAGAGTAGGTATCAGAGCCAATGGTTATAGGGAATTAGGTTATTAGTAATGCTTTGACCTAGACTATAACTTTTCTAGGACCCTAACACAAGTTATCTTGTGTTTAGATCTTAAAACATGTACATCACCTATCCTTAGGTGATTATCAAAACAAGAACCAAATTTTCGAAACGATTTTTGAAAAACAATCATCTGTTTTTGGATAATTTATTACATGGTTTTGAACCCTCTTTTGTAAGGTTTTGAACCCTTCCAGTTTAACTAAAATTTTTGGCCTTGTGCCTTCAAATTTTCAAAATCTCGTCAAGGTTTTGGGTTTTAAATAATGTGAACACGTGCAAACTGGAAGAGTGAATGCCTGTATTATGGGTTTTCTGTCTAGGCAAGCACTTCGTATACATCTCATCAGACGCGAGACCAGTTGTGCTTACCTGGGAATTCTTGGGATGAGTGTTCACTTATAGGCGAGCATGTCTTCATAATACATTATTTTTGACCCATTTACTTTGATTATTCACAGTGTGTCGTTTGTTTGCTTTGTGATACGGACGAATGACCACCATCTTTGCTTTGTTGATTTTGTTTCATCTCATTCTCTTCATCCAATCATCTCACTCACTTCCTTTCATGTTTTCCTCTTTTAGAATGCCTCCTCGACGTGAAAACCAGATAGCGACTGCCGAACTGGCAGAAATAATTGCGCAGCAGATGGCTGCTCAATTCCCAGTTTTCATTGCTCAAATGAACCAAGCCAACAACAACAATGTTCTATGCAAATTCAAGGATTTTAACCAGGCTAAACCACTCAAGTTTAGTGGTTCTGAAGGAGCAACTGGGCTTCTTCAATGGTTCGAGAGCATTGAGAATACTTTCCGCCACGTGCAGTGTGCTGACAATCGCAAGGTTGAGTTTTCTTCGAGTGTGTTTCAGAAGAGGGCTCTTACATGGTGGAATGGGGTTATGAGAGACCGGGGTGCAGAAGTTGCTCTAGCACAGACATGGGCTGAACTTAGAGCCCTTATGATGAGGGAATTCTGTCCTCGTCATGAGCAACGAGCTTTGGAGAAGGAGTTTGATGATTTGAAGCAAGATAGTGGTGAGCACAGGGCATATACTGATAGGTTTGAGGAGTTGAGTCTACTTTGCCCAACAATGGTCACCCCACTCGACAAGGCAATCGAGAGATACATCGACGGCCTACCTGACTCGGTACAAGACATCCTTACTGGTAGTAACCCTGCCACACTCCGTCAGGCGATCGAGTTATCAGCGACATTGACTGAGTCGCAGATTCGGAAGAACAAGTTACACAGGAAGGGTGACAAGGGCAAGAAACAGTCGGCTGACAAGGAGGATAGCAAGAAAGGTCAAAACGGGAATGGAAAGGTTTCTGGTTCATCGAAGAGGGCAAAGAAGCGTAAGGCTTCCCAAAACTATGCTGTCACTGCCCAAGTTAACCAAGCAGCTCCCAACCAACCCGCACAGCCTCCAGCGAAGAAACCCTATTCAGGGAATGCACCTTTGTGCAATAGACGCAACAGTCACCATCAGCCGCAACTTCCATGACGTTTCTGTACTAACTGTGGGAAGTCAGGCCATCTTGCCAATATTTGTCGGTTTGCTCAGAATCACGCAGTTCAAAACCCGGCTCAACAAGTTGCTCAACCTCCTGCTCAGCAACAGGGTCAAGCTGGACGTCTACACTACGCACCAGGTGCTTGTTATAATTGTGGGGATCTGACCCACTACAGAAACCGGTGCCCAAGGCTAGCAAACCAGAACCAGAACCAGAATCAGAATCAGGCTCCGGCTCGAGGCCGAGCTTTTAACATGAATGCCCAAGAGGCGCAGGCAGACGATAATGTGGTGAACGGTACGTTCTTTATTAATAATCAGCCTGCATCTGTTCTTTTCGATTCTGGTGCCGACAAGAGTTTTGTGTCTTTGTCTTTTGAGCCAATGCTTCGCGTGTCTAGAACGAAACTAAGTAAATCTTTGACAGTAGAGGTTGCTAGTGGTGAACCCATTATTCTTGATTCTGTTCTTCGCAACTGCCAGTTGAACCTTAACGATCATCTTTTTCCTATCGATCTTACGCCTATGCAACTTGGAAGCTTCGACGTTATTGTTGGAATGGATTGGTTATCCAAGCATCGCGCAGAGATAGTTTGTTCTGAGAAGATTGTTCGTGTGCCGCTTTCGACAGGCGAGATCCTACAGGTTCAAGGTGAGAAACCTGCCGGTGGCCTCAAACTCATGTCTTGTTTTAAAGCTCGGAAATATCTGCGGAAGAACTATGTGGCTTTCTTAGCACATGTTACAGAAGATAAAGGAAAGGGTAAGTCTATTTCAGATATTCCTGTCGTTCGGGATTATTCTGAAGTTTTCCCTGAAGATTTACCTGGTCTACCTCCAGCACGCCAAGTCGAGTTTTGCATTGATCTCGTACCTGGTGCAAATCCCATTGCCAGAGCTCCATATCGTCTCGCACCATCCGAGATGCAAGAGTTGTCCAAACAGCTTCAGGAGCTTTCAGATAAAGGTTTTATTCGTCCTAGCTTTTCACCTTGGGGTGCTCCCGTTCTTTTTGTCAAGAAGAAGGATGGATCCTTTAGGATGTGTATCGATTATCGTGAGCTTAACAAGCTTACCATCAAGAATCGATATCCCCTACCTCGCATCGATGATCTCTTTGATCAGTTACAAGGCGCTTCTTATTTTTCGAAGATAGATCTGCGATCTGGATACCATCAACTTCGGGTGCATGAAGAAGACATTCCGAAGACAGCGTTCCGCACTCGTTATGGGCATTATGAGTTCACAGTCATGCCATTCGGTTTGACTAATGCTCCGGCTGTTTTCATGGACTTAATGAATAGGGTCTGCAAACCTTATTTGGATCTTTTCGTCATTGTTTTTATTGACGACATCTTGATTTATTCTAAGACGCGAGCTGATCACGAACAACATCTTCGTCTTACTCTAGAACTCCTAAAAAAGAGCAACTTTTCGCCAAATTCTCCAAGTGCGAATTTTGGCTTAAAGAAGTTCAATTTTTGGGGCATATTATCAACGAACAAGGTATTCATGTAGATCCCTCCAAGATCAGTGCGATTAAGGATTGGGATACACCTACTACTCCTACTGAAGTTCGTTCTTTTCTTGGTCTAGCGGGTTATTACCGTCGCTTCATTGAGAATTTCTCGAAGATTGCAGTTCCTTTAACTGCTCTAACTCAGAAGAACAACCCTTTGATTGGGGATTCAAACAAGAGGAAGCTTTTCAACACTTGAAGCAGAAGCTTTGCGACGCGCCTGTTCTGACTTTGCCTGAGGGCAATGATGATTTCGTCGTTTATTGCGATGCATCTAAATTAGGCCTTGGTTGTGTTCTAATGCAAAGGAACAAAGTCATAGCATATGCATCGAGGCAGTTGAAGATACATGAGAAGAACTACACCACTCATGATCTTGAGTTGGGTGCAGTTGTCTTCGCTCTCAAAATCTGGAGACACTATTTGTATGGCACAAAATGTGTGGTTTTCACAGACCACAAAAGTCTTCAGCATATCTTCAACCAGAAAGAACTCAACATGAGGCAACGACGTTGGGTTGAGCTCCTAAACGACTATGACTGCGAAATTCGCTACCATCCTGGTAAGGCGAATGTCGTGGCCGATGCATTGAGTCGTAAGGAACGTACTAAGCTTCATTGTGTACGTGTTCAATCTGTTATTCATGCTCGATCCGATATTCAAGCACGCATTTCTCAGGCTCAACAATCTTGTGTTTCACAAGGTTTGATGGATAAGGAATTTCCTTATCACATAACACCTGCTCTTGAACTGAAGGACAATGGATCATATTACTTCATGGACCGTTTGTGGGTCCCAAGCCAGGATGATCTTCGTACCTTGCTTATGGATGAAGCCCATAAGTCTCGTTATTCTATTCATCCGGGCTCAGATAAGATGTATAAGGATCTTCGTATTCACTATTGGTGGCCTGGTATGAAGAAAGACATTGCCTTATACGCATCAAAATGCCTTACTTGTCTAAAGGTTAAGGCTGAACATCAGCGTCCTTCGGGTTTATTGGTGCAACCAGAGATCCCAGTTTGGAAATGGGAAAACATTACTATGGATCTTGTTACCAAACTTCCACGCACTAAGAAAGGTCATGATGCCATCTGGGTAGTCGTTGATCGTCTTACAAAGTCAGCACATTTCTTGCCAATCCGTGAGGATTATCCTGCTGACAGACTTGCTCAAATCTATGTGGATGAAATAGTAGCACGACATGGTGTTCCTTTGAACATCATTTCTGACAGGGATGCTCGTTTCACTTCTCATTTTTGGAGAACCATGCAATCTGCTATGGGGACCCAACTTAATCTGAGCACAGCTTATCATCCACAAATAGATGGTCAATCTGAGAGAACAATCCAGACTCTGGAGGATATGCTTAGAGCTTGTGTGATCGATTTTGGTGGTAGTTGGGATTCACATCTTAAATTGATTGAATTCTCCTACAACAACAGTTATCACACTAGCATCAAAATGGCTCCTTTCGAGGCTCTCTATGGTCGAAAATGTCGTTCACCAGTCTGCTGGAATGAGATCGGCGAGGCCCAACTTAATGGACCTGCCCTCATTTTAGAGACAACAGATAAGGTCAAGAAAGTTCGCGATAACCTTCAGACAGCTCAAAGCCGTCAAAAGAGTTACGCGAATCCAAAATGCAAACCCTTGGAATTTCAAGTCGGTGATCGAGTATTACTTAAGGTCTCGCCTTGGAAAGGTGTGATCAGATTTGGAAAGAAAGGAAAACTTGCACCTAGATACGTTGGCCCATTCAAGATCGTCGAAAGAATCGAAAAGGTAGCCTACAGACTTGAGTTACCTCCTGAACTTGGAAATGTTCATCCAACTTTTCACGTATCCAATCTCAAAAGGTGTTTAGCTGATGAAAACCTCCACATACCGCTTGACAAAATTCGTGTTGGCAAAACACTGAAATTTGTTGAGAAGCCAGTGGAAATCATGGAACGTGAAGTCAAGTGGCTTAAACGCAAGCGCATTCCTTTGGTCAAAGTTCGCTGGGAAGCTAAACGTGGACCCGAGTTTACTTGGGAACGCGAAGATCAAATGAAGGCGAAATATCCACATCTTTTTCCACAAGTTTCCTCTAAATAAATTTCGGGACGAAATTTCCACAAGTAGGGGAGACTATAACATCTGTGCTTGTAATCATTGTGAACAGTACAATTATCAATAAAACAATGTTATTTGATCCCAATGTTTGTTTGTTTGTGTTTTACATTTTTCATGTTTTGACTTTTATGTAATTTCAAACTCTATATCACTTTCTGGAGAGTTATACGCAAACTGGTGCGTAAACGTACTCAATTTAATGCGAGAAATACTACGGAACATCATCATATACTTAAAATACCTTAAATAACCTTTACATAACTTAGAAATAAGTTTTGAAGGCTTTGGTATGGCAAAAACAAGTTAATTCGCTTACAGGGACTAAACTTGACAAACTGCGAAAGTATGACGATTCGTACTGAAACAGACATTCCGGAACATGACCATAAGTTAAACACACCTTAAATATCCTTTACATAGCTTAGAAATAGGCTTTGAGGGGTTTGGTGTGCTAAAATAAACTTTTGGGTCATTCAGGGACTAAAAGTGTCAAAAAGTGCACAAGTTTGCACTTTCGCGCATAACTTACGTTCTGAATACATCTGGATATCCAAAAATTTATGTAAGCATGACTATATTATATTTTAGTGTTCTCCATAAGAAAAATCCATTCGTTGCGTCATTTGGATCGTTTTTCGTGCTTATGTGCATTCCGTCGTAATTAAGCGAACATCAAGTTCGTACGACCAAACGAACCAACATCCGACATATTTTTGAGCATGTTTCATGTCCACAATGTTTAGGCATCATTTTAGGGCCTTAAAGTTGGCTTTACGGGCCTTGGAAGTGTCGGAAATGGCCTTAAACACGTGCAGGGGCTGAAACTGCCATTTCTGAAAGTATGTGCAGATCAGACAAGCCCAGGCGGCCCGCCTGAGCTTTGGGTGATCCTGAAGCGGGCCGCTTCAGCCTTCCTGACCAGATTAAATGTTTCTAACAGCTGTTTGCAGCTATTTTGCACTCCCTAATCCCTTGCCATGTGTCCAATTCTTATGGTGGTGAGCATTTTGAGGCACCACAACATTCCAACACATGTACGGCCTTGATCGTGCCCTCATTTACATGAAACGATCTCAACGGTGGTCCGAAAACTATAAATACCCCATCACCCCATTGCAAAACTTACTAGAATTTTGATCTTAGAAACTCTAAGTTGAAACCATTGTTTCATACCTGAGATTCTCGGATCGAAATTAGCATTCGGGGACCCTTCGTAAGTATTCTTTCGTTCTTTTATTGCTTTTTGAGTCTTTCGAGTCTGAAAGTCAAACTTTGTTTGACTTTCTTCATTGACCAGTTTATGGTCAATGCAACGTGAGTGTAATCACGTTGGTTATAGTCCCTTGGGACTATGCCTACTGATTACCACGTTGTCTAGGGTCGTAGGGTAAGCGATCTAATAAATCGCTTATACCTCGAACCCGACCCATTTGGTCGATCGTTAGGATCCGACCAAACACATTAGGTGACCATAGTAGGTAGGGAATAACCTTCCGAGGTTATACCCTATGGTCACATCGTTTGAGTAGTTGAATGATAGGTAGTTTATATGCCTTAGGTAAATTACCAGAATACCCTTTTCATTCATAATTGGTAATTTAGCATATGTAACCTAAACTTTTGCCACATAACTGATTATGTAACATGTTTAGGCATATAACACTTGTCATAGGGCTAGTTAGGCGTTCCGAACGCGTTTTACGTGAACGACGCGTTAAAGTAGCATAAGCTTCCTAAACGGGTCGTAATGGGTCATAAACACTTAGGTTAAGTTCCGTTTAGTATGTAGGCTTTGTTAAACCATATCACATGAGTTCCTACACTCATTTGGTTTACAAACCCTAATGCTACCCAGTCTTCCGATTTAGGTCCGGTTTATTAACATAGCTACCTATATTAGGTGCCGTTTGATTCCGTGATCTCTATCGTTGTTTGGTTATCACTCCAGGACTACTGAACAATCTCAAGTGAGTACATAGAACCCCTTTTTTACTGTTTTCCAAACTGTTTTGGGGTGAAACACATGTGCCTACTTGTTACTTTCATGCTTTCCAAGTTTTCACATCATATATCTGCTATGTTTATTAGTACATTCATAGTACATGATTTTATTACATTTCATGCTAGGTGTGCCCATTGTGTGCATTACTTAGTACATCGTTTTACATGACATTTCATACTAGGTGTGCCCATTGTGTGCATTACTTAGTACATCGTTTTACATGACATTTCACGCTATGTATGTTCATTTGATTACATACTTAGTGCATTGTTTTCACATGCTTACATTTTGGTATGACATTTGGTTTGTTTACATGGGACAATACATTCATTAACAATGATCACGCCGTTCGTTAGTAGGTAGTGGTACCATAGGAATTGACAACTCCCGTTCCGGACATCCCGGTTAGGTGGGGATGAAAGGAATGACCGAATTCGATGATATAATACAGATAGACCTTTAATTTGTTTAAGGGTTTATCACCACAGTCACAAGGCTTGGATGTATGCATTTTCACAATACCGCATAAATATTCATATTCAGTATTAGCATGCATTTTCCACAAGACATAATATTGATTTAAACCATGTTTTACTTCAATACTTTGTTTTTGTGCATATGGTTTAGTTGATACATTTCACTTGCCATACATGACATTTTGACATAGACATTTTACACAAATACATTTGACAAAGACATTTGACATGGACATTTGACATAGACATTTTGACATGATTTACATTTGACACATAAACATGTTTGACATCTGTTTTACACTACATGATTTACATCTTGACATAAACACTTTGACATATTATCCAATACATTTGACAATTGGTTTAGACAAAGACATCTTACATTGTTGGTTTGGTTTGAGAAAGTGATTAAGTAACGAGGCGTGTGTAATATGATACAAGCATGGTGGATACGCCGCCGGTACTTCCTATATATAAGTGTTTGTATGGTATTACATGTCGTAACGTTATTTGAACCATTTCAATTTGAGACATATAACATTTTATACAAATAACATACTTTTCACAAGACATTGTTAACAAACAACTTATTTTATACAAACTCATTTTACAAGGTTAATCATTTAACCTTACATTTACTTATACATATCATCTGATCTTATCGTTTTCAAATGATTTACAAGACAAAGCAAATTACAAGGTTCATGACTAAACATTATTCTTAAACATAAGTCATGAATCTTATTTTCACAAAACCTATGTATCTCACAGGCATTTTTATGCTGACGTACCTATTTTCACATGTGTTTTCAGGAGCTTTCCCGTAGGATGTTGATCATGATTCTAGGGCGGACCTATGCCTTAGAGACTAAAAATGGAGATAGACTTGTTTAATTATGTTATAAACTCTGTATTTCCGTTTAAGACAATGAAACTTTTATGTTGATAAATAAAATACAACTTTGTATGCCATGGTTATGAAACAATTAATTCTGTTACAACACTCCCCGACGTTTTCCGCCACGTTTTGTATGTAGTTTCCAGAATGAGCTTAGGTCCAGTAAGCTGAGCTTCACCGATCTCATTCCAACAGACAGGTGAACGACATTTTCGACCGTAGAGAGCTTCGAATGGTGCCATATCAATACTAGCATGATAACTGTTATTGTAAGAGAACTCGATCAATGGCAGATGAGAATCCCAATTACCACCAAAGTCTATCACGCATGCTCTAAGCATATCCTCCAAAGTTTGAATTGTTCGCTCAGATTGACCATCTGTTTGGGGATGATAAGCAGTGCTTAGATTTAGTTGGGTTCCCAAAGCAGATTGCATGGTCTTCCAAAAATGAGATGAAAATCGAGCATCACGATCAGAAATGATATCCAAAGGAACACCATGTCGTGATACAATCTCATCAACATAAATCTTTGCCAGTTTATCAGCAGATAGATCCTCGCGAATCGGAATAAAATGAGCTGATTTTGTTAATCGGTCGATAACAACCCAAATAGCATCATGACCTTTAGACGTACGCGGTAACTTAGTGATGAGATCCATCGCAATGTTCTCCCACTTCCAAACCGGTATCTCTGGTTGTACAAGCAAACCAGAAGGTCGTTGATGTTCAGCCTTGACTTTGAGACAAGTCAGACATTTTGATACATACAAGGTAACATCCTTTTTCATACCAGGCCACCAATACTGATTACGAAGATCCTTGTACATTTTATCAGCACCAGGATGGATAGAATATCAAGACTTATGAGATTCGTCCATTACCAAGGTGCTAAGATCGTCTTGTTTCGGAATCCACAAACGATCCTTGAAATAGAGCAACCCATCGTCCTTCGCTTCGAGTTTAAGCTCAAGCTGATGTGGTAATTCCTTACTTATCAAATTTTGTGAAACAAAAAATTGCTGAGCTTGAAGAACACGAGTTTGAAGATCAGATAGCGTTTGAACAGAATGAAGCTTGACTCGCTCTTTTTGACTAAGCGCATCGGCTACGACATTCGCCTTACCAGGATGGTAACGAATCTCGCAATCGTAATCGCTCAAGAGTTAAACCCAACGTCGTTGCCTCATGTTCAGCTCTTTCTGATTAAGAATATGCTGGAGACTTTTGTGGTCTGTGAAAACCACACACTTCGTTCCATAGAGGTAGTGTCTCCAGATTTTAAGCGCAAAAACCACAGCTCCTAACTCAAGATCATGAGTCGTATAGTTCTTCTCGTGAATTTTCAGCTGTCTAGATGCATATGCAATAACTTTACCTCGTTGCATGAGAACGCAACCAAGGCCTAAGTTGGATGCATCGCAATAGACAACAAAATCATCGTTTCCATCGGGCAGAGATAGAACAGGAGCATTACATAACTTTTTTTTTAGCGTTTGAAACGCTTCTTCTTGCTTAGGTCCCCACTCAAAAGGCTTATTCTTCTGAGTCAAAGCAGTGAGTGGAACCACAATCTTCGAGAAATTTGAAATGAATCGACGATAATATCCAGCAAGACCAAGAAAAGATCTAATATCTGTAGGCGTCGTCAGTGTATTCCAATCCTTAATAGCAGCAATTTTAGAGGGATCCACATGAATACCCTGCTCGTTGACTATATGACCTAAAAACTGAACTTCTTTGAGCCAAAATTCACATTTGGAGAATTTAGCAAAAAGTTGTTCCTTCTTCAGGAGTTCCAATGTTAAGCGAAGGTGTTGCTCGTGCTCGGCTCGAGACTTCGAATAGACAAGAATATCATCGATGAACACAATAATGAACTTGTCTAAATAAGGTTTACAGACCCTGTTCATTAAGTCCATAAAGATAGCTGGAGCATTCGTCAAACCAAAAGGCATGACAGTGAACTCATAATGCCCATATCTTGTGCGGAAAGCAGTTTTGGGAATATCTTCTTCAAGAACACGAAGTTGATGATACCCAGAACGCAGATCGATCTTTGAAAAGCATGAAGCACCTTGCAGCTGGTCGAATAGATCATCAATTCGAGGTAGGGAATATTGATTCTTGATGGTAAGCTTATTAAGCTCGCGATAATCGATATACATTCGAAAAGACCCATCTTTCTTTTTCACGAAGAGGACAGGAGCTCCCCAAGGCGAAAAGCTCGGACGGATATCAGATAACTCTTGAAGCTGCTTCAAAAACTCTTGCATCTCCGACGGTGCAAGACGATAAGGTGCTTTTGCAATCGGGTTGGCATTGGGTACAAGGTCAATATGAAACTCGACTTGACGAACTGGAGGCAAACCAGGCAGTTCATCAGGAAACACCTCTGGATAATCTCGAACAATCGGAATATCCTGAATACTCTTGCCCTTGTCTTTCTCCTCGGTGACATGTTCTAGAAAAGCAACATATCCTTTTCTCAAATAGCTTTGGGCTTCCATACACGACATAAGCTTCAATCCACCTGAAGGTTTCTCGCCATGAACCTCTAAAACTTCACCAGAAGACAAAGGAATACGAACAATCTTATCGAAACAAACCACCTCAGCATGGTGTTTGGTTAACCAATCCATTCCAACGATAATATCGAAGCTCCCAAGTTGCATCGGTGTGAGGTCAATAGGAAAAAGATGGTTATCAAGGTTCAACTGACAATCACGAATAACAGAATCGAGAACAAGAGGTTTACCAGTAGCAACTTCGACAGATAAGGGTTTCCTCAGTTTAGTTCTAGGTATCGCAAGCAAAGGTTCAAAAGATAAAGAAACAAAACTTATATCTGCACCATAATAAAAAAGAATAGATGCAGGTCGATTGTTAACAAGAAACGTACCATTGACAACCTCGTTGTCAGCCCTCGCTTCGTTAGCATTCAGATTGTACGCCCGTCCACGAGCGGGATTCACATTGGCGTTGACGTTCGCATTCGGGTTTGCATTAGCATTCGCGTTCACCAACCTCGGACAATTGTTGTGGAAGTGACCAAACTCTCCACAACTGAAACATGAACCCGGTGGGAATCTCGCAGCATTCCCCTAAACCGGAGCTTGAACCTGGGCAACCTGATTCTGTCCCAAACAACAAATATAGGCCAAATGCCTAAGTTTTCCACACGTTGTGCATTGCTTACAAGCTTGTTGTGCAACATGATGAACGTTGCAGCGTGCACAATGAGGTGCGGTACCAGCATATGCCTTCTTCGCAGGAGGTTGAGTTGGTGGGTTATGTGGGTTCTGAGCTGTCTGTGCTGTAACAGCAAAATTCTGAGCACCCTTTCGCTTCCTCGATTTCTTCGATGACTCACCTTTCTTGCCCTTACCCTTTTCCTTGTCTTTCGCAGAATCGGTCGACTTCTTTTTATCACCCTTGCGGGTGAGTTTACCCTTCCTGACTTGAGACTCAGTCAGGGTAGCAGACAACTCGATCGCGTGACGAACGGTAGTAGGATTAACGCCGGCCACAATATCCTGAATGGAATCGGGTAAACCATCGACATATCTCTCGATTGCTTTCTCCAGAGGGGTAACCATAGTGGGGCACAACAGACTGAGTTCCTCAAAACGATCCGTATACGCACGGTGTTCACCCCCATCTTGCTTTAAATCGTCAAACTCTCGTTCCAAAGCTCGAATTTCGTGATGGGGACAAAACTCTTTCATCATGAGAGCCCGAAGCTCTTCCCATGTTTGTGCCAATGCCACTTCGGCACCCCTATCGCGCATAACACCATTCCACTAGGTAAGCGCTCGCTTCTCAAACACGCTTGATGCAAATTCAACCTTACGCGCATTCGGACACTGCACATGTCTGAATGTGCTCTCGATACTCTCAAACCACTGTAGGAGCGCAGTTGCTCCTTGTGACCCAGAAAACTTCAATGGCTTAGCAGAATTGAAATTCTTGAAATTACACGGTGCATTATTATTGTTATTATTGTTGTATAACTCATGGATTTGGGTCACAACACCTGGAATCACAGCAGCCATTTGCAGAGAGACAAGGGTTGCGACTTCTTCAGCCATAAAAGTTTGTGCTTCACGTCGAGGAGGCATTGTCTAACAAGGAAACAGGAGAATCGAGTGAGGTTGAAAAGCAAAAGAGGTATTAAAAATACCAACAAAACACAAGGAAGGCAATCATTTGTTCGTTACCTCGAACAAACAAACGACACGCAGAGATTAATCAAAGTAAATGAGTCAATATAATGTATCGCCGAAGACATGCTCGCCTATAAGTGAACACTCACCCCAAGAGTTCCCTGGTAAGAGTGACTGGTCCGATTATGTGGATTTGTACGAACACTCCAGCCTTAGACAGAAAACTCAGAGTACAGGCACTCACTCTTCCAGTTTGCACGTGTTCACACTATTTAGACCCAAACTTTGACGAGATTTTGAAAACTAAAAGGGTTCAAAACCTTATAACAGAGGGTTCAAAACCTAGTAATCAATCATCCTAGAACAGATAATTAGTTTTCAAAGCGGATTCGAACTTAGTGTTTTTATTGTGGTTATCACCTAAGGATAGGTGACGGTATTGTTTTAAAATCTAAACGCAAGTAAACTTGCATTGGGGTCCTAAAAGTTATAGTCTAGGTCAAAGCATTACTAATAACCTAATTCCCTATAACCATTGGCTCTGATACCAACTTCTTTTGTCACACCCCGACCACGTAAAAACAACAAACCGTGGCGGAAACGTCGGGGAGTGTTGTAACAGAATTATCGTTTCATAACCATGGATACAAAAAGTGTTTCGTTTTATTGAATATTAAACATCAACATTGTCTTAACATAGAACAAACAAGTTTCATATCGACTATCATAGTTATTATGTCACTAAGGCCTTGTCCAGATCCTATGTGACGCATGCATCCTAGAAATCACATCAAGCAACAACACCTGAAACATATGTAAAAACAAAGTCAGCAAAGAAATGCTGGAGAGTACATAGGTTTTATAAGAGTATCGGAATCATGGCTTCATTTACATGGTGCAGTACTTAATTAGACTACAAGAGTCAAAATACAAACCTCGTTTTGAAAAGTGTATTGCAACATAATTTAACCAACTCAAATCAAGTGGGTTATAATTTATAAAAACTCGTAGGCATGATTCTTAACCCAAAAACATTTGTTTTAGAAAACCAATTTGTAAAACATCTTGTAAAAACTCGTTAAAAACTCGTATGGTTTATATCTTTTAGAAAAACATCATTGTGTGACATCGTTTCAAAATCGTTTATCCTAGTGAACTAAATAACACCACGGTATGTAATATGATGAAAACACTTATATATAGGAAGTACCAGCGGCGTATCCACCATGCTTTCATCACATTACACCCGTCCCGTTATCTAAACACTAACCAAAAACCAATCGTTTATTCAATTCGTTTATCTTGTTCAAAATCGTTTCCAAATCGTTAACTCGTTTAAATCATCCTCGTTTTAATTGTGAAAACTATTTATGGACATCGCTAATAACATTCAAACCTTCGTGACTCGACTATCTTGCTTCTCGCTTCTCGCATTAACAAACCACCAAAGGGTAAATTAACTAACATCAGATTCAGTCGTTACCCACAACCCCCACACATAACCATGGGTGCAGTAAATAACGGGATTTGTCAGATCCTATGGTACCATAACCTAATACTGGTCGGCTTGATCAATGCTAATGAATGTCATTTGTTATGTAACTACAACCAACAAGTTTGTTCACTTTATTGAAATCGTTATTAGTTTAGTATAAACCATTTTAATCGTTTTTGAAATCATCGTTTAAACCTTGAAAATCATTTTGTACATATGAATCACCCAAAACAATTGAAAACAGTAAAATAGGGGAACTATGTACTCACATGAAGTGCAAAGTATCCTCAATCAATAGAACTTCAACAACTCAAGCAAACCAGAGAAATCAAGTAGCACCTAGTAATCGAACCACTAGTCAAACAATAGACGCCTAAAAACGGAAGATCGGATAGAATGAAGTATTGTAAACCAAATGAGTGTTGGAACTCATGTGATATGGTTTAACAAAGCCTATATCCTAAAATGAAACTTAACCTAAGTGCTTTCGACCCATTGTGACCCATTAAGGTAGTTTACGCTGCTTTAACGCGTCGTGCGTGCAAATGCGCGTTCGAGACGTCTAACTAGTCCTATGACAAGTATTATATGCCTAAACATGTTTAAATATGTTGTATAATCAGTTACGTGACAAAAGTTTGGGTTACATATGCTTAATTACCAATTATGCATGAAAAGGGTATTTTGGTAATTTACCTAAGGCATATAAACTATTTAAACTAGGTGACCATAAGGTATAACCTCGGAAGGTTATTCCCTATGCAACTATGGTCACTAAACATGTTTGGTCGGATCCTAATGATCGACCAAACGGGTCGTGTTCGAAAGTCTAAGCGGGTGTTTAGTCCGCTTGACTTACGACTCTACACAAGCACTAATCTAAAAAGTGATGAGCTAAACATTCTAAAACATGTTTAGTTAAGTTAGAAAACAGGTTTTGATATCAAAACAAACGGTTTTGATACCCTAGAGTAGTTTGGTTACAAAATACGTGAGAATACGCATTTTGGCCGAAACTACGACTCGTCACTGAGCCTAGATAACGTGGTAATCAGTAGGTATAGTCACTAGGGACTATAACCATCGTGATTACGCTCACGTTATGAAGTTCAAACGAACTTCGCATTGACCATAAACTGGTTAATGCAGAAAGTCAAACGCAGTTTGACTTTTAAGCGAAAAAACGAATGAAAAGAACGAAAGAATACTTACAAAAGGTCCCCGCAAGCTTTGATCTGATTTACTCTCAGGTATGAAGCATAAACTTCAACTTAGAGAGCAGAAATCAGATTCAAATGTGGGTTTTGCAAGTGAAAGGTGAGGGGTATTTATAGATTTCCTTGAACCGTTAAGATCATTTATCGAAAACCGAGCTTCAATCTCAACCATCCATGTGGGCACATGGTTTTCAAATACAAGGGGCATCTAAATACCAGCACATAGAATGAAATTCAGGGGTTAAAAACCATGGGAGCAAGTGGAAAGGACCAGGTTCATTGTTTCTGCATTCTGCTGATCTGGGGAAGGCTTACGGACCGTAAGCACTCCCATACGGTCCATAAGGACCTTGTGTGCTGGCAACAACTTTCAGCAATTGGCTGAACAGGCCCCTGCATCTCCAAACTTGATTTTTAATGCTTTATGGCATGTTTAAGCCCCGTTAACCCCATTTTAAGGCTCTAAAATGAAGTTAAAGTATAGGGAACTTGAAATGTGCTCAAAAATATTTCGGATGTCGGTTCGTTTGGTCGTACGATCGCGTTATTCGCTCAATTACGACGGAAGTCGTAACGAACGCAAAAATGATCCAAATTAAGCGACGAATGGAATTTTATCATGCCAAACACTAAAATAAAATATTTTAATGCTTACATAAATTTTTGGATGTCCGGATATATTCAGAACGAAAGATATGCGCGAAAGTCAAACTTATGCACTTTTTGACGCTTTTAGTCCCTGAATGACCAATAAAGTTTGTTTTAGCATACCGAACCCCTCAAAGCCTATTTCTAAGATATGTAAAGGATATTTAGGGTATGTTTAACTTATGATCAAGTTCCGAAATGTTCGTTACTATACAAATCGGTATAGTTTCGCAGTTTGACACAAATAGTCCCTGTGATCGAACAAACTTGATTTCAACACACCAAACCATCCAAAACTTATTTCTAAGTTATGTGGAGGTTATTTAAGGTATGTTAAGCCTATTTCACTATTCCAGAGTGTTCGTTGCATTAAACTGGTTATATTTACGCATCAGATTGCGTATAACCTTCCAGAAAGCGATTTAAAGCTTGAAATCGGATTTGAATTAAATTAAAAAATCCTCAAACATAAATACACACATAACAACACCAAAACACATAATAACACCAAAGCAAATATAATAACACCAAAGCACATTGTTTTATTGATAATTAACATTGTTTTACATTGTACAACGATTGTAGAACACAGTTGTCACACGAAGAACATGGATTCGAGAGAAAAAAATGTTGTTTTAGAACTTACCGGAGAAATCCCAAAAAAATCGGGCCGTCGGCTCGAATTTGACTGGCACCGGCGACCTCCGCCGTCGTGTCTCTCTATCTTCACCGTGTTTCCTTCTCCTGCCTCTCTCTCTCATCTTCTCTCTCTCTCTCGGTTCTCCTCACCGCCACTCGATGCCACCCCCACAGCGCCGCCGGCTGTGGGGTTCCGCTACGTCGTTGTGTCATCGCCTACCGTTGATGATGATGACTGGAAACAACGAGCCAATCTCTCTCTCTCCGGCACTCTCTTTCTCCCCTCCGATTCTCTCCCAGACTTGTGAGGAAGATAGATGTGTGTGGCCGGAATCGTCACCGGAGAAGGATTTCAAAGAGAGAGATGAGAGATATGAGAGGTTCACTTTTTTTTGTCTGATACAAATGGGTTTGAATTTTAAAGAGAAGAAAGAAGAGAGAGGATAGATAAAAGGTCTGCTACAATTAATGAAGATAGAGAGAGAGATTAGACAATTGGAGTAAATGACTAAAACACCCTTTTTGTTGGCGTAATCTGATTGGTGGTGAGTGGTTCTCACGGTTCTTACAACTGGGGGTGGTTTTCATTTTAGCGGCTCCCTATATATATATATATATATGTGTGTGTGTGTGTGTGTGTGTGTGTGTGTGTGTATAGGTAGCCGCTAAAATAAAAACCATCACCAGTTGTAAGAACCGTAAGAATCACTCTCCACCAATCAAATCATGCCACCTATACACTATTATTATAAATCCTAAAGGTTATTTTGGTAATTTACTCAAAAATATCTTATCTATCTCATCAATCTGTTTTAAAAGTCTGCAGACTTTTATCATTTCACACAAACCCAAAATTTGAAACCCCATCTCTCATTTCTCTCTCTTTAAATCCTTCACTATCATCATCTTCAATATAATTATCTCCTGGATAATCATTCACCGCCCCAGATCTGATGAAGGGAAGGAGGGGGCGGCGGTCACCATGGCCGATGACGGTGTGATGAACGTTGGTGGGGGTTGCAGTCACGCGACAGCTGGCGATGCTTAGTCGTCGTCGGAGAGAGAGGTGGGCGACGGTGCTTAGTGGTAGGTGAAGGTGTACGGCGGCGGTAGGTTGTTATGTCGGTGGTTGATAACCGACGGTAGGCGAAGGTGTACGGCGGCGGTAGGTGAAGATGTATGGCGGCGGTGGTTTGTTGTGGTGCATGGTGGTGGTTGTTGTGTCGGTGGTTGAACTGAATCAAATTATCACGACTATGCGAATGACGAACGTATAATGTTTGTTGAAGCAACCGTGAACTAAACGGTATGTAAAATAAATGTGCTTCAGTTGGGTCTTCTGTAACAAACTGTTTATTTGCTTCCATCAGCTTCAAAAACCAACCCTTACAAGCATATATTCCCTCTAAAATCCAATCATGAAAAATTGGCTTTTCTCCATCTTTGTAAATGTATATTTTAAGCATTTGTTCCATTATCTCGTAACTCCTGCACATTTGATGATTAAATGTTTTAAACTTTAAGCTAGGGTTTTGAATTTGGATAAAGTGAATGAAAGCAAGAAGAAAGATGAGGATAGTGATGGGGAAGAAACAGGGTGTTGGATTAAGTTTAGATTATTTGAAAGGTGTGTATCTTCAAGGTGTGTTGGATTAAGTTTAGTTGGTTATGTTTGTTTTTTTTTTTGTTGGCTATTTTTGATGTTGTATTAACTGTTAGTGGTAAGCATTTATGCCAATTTGTAACTTGTTTGATGTTAAATAAGGTGTTTAAGCTTAATAGGAAAGTTGTTCAAGATCCACATATTTTTTTTTGTGTTGTTGGGTTTTTTATTTTTTTCCAGTCGATGATTGTAAGTTCAATCTATCTGAGACACCTTACCGAGTTGTGATTTTTGGTTGCATTTGTTTCGTGTAAAAAAGTTTTGTAAAAAAAAGTTTAAAACCGTAAAAAAAATTTCGCAAGGAAATTTTGAAAAAAGAAAAGTATAAAACGTAAAACGTAAAAATTTTACGTAAAACATAAAACGTAAATTTTACGTAAACTTTTTTATCTCGTAAAACGTAAAAGTTTACGTAAATTGTAAAACGTAAAACATTTTCCTCTAAAACATAAAACGTAAAACTTTTTTCCCCAATCGATGATGATAACAATCTATCTGAGACACCTACCGAGTTTGAGATTTATGGGTGCGTTCATTTTGCGTAAAAAAGTTTTTTTTTTTAAAGTTAAACCGTAAACTTTTTAACGTAAAACGTAAACTTTTTAACGTAAAACGTAAAAAGTTTAACGTAAAACGTAGAAACGTAAAACGTAAAGCGTAAAAAGTTTAACATAAAACGTAAAATGTAAAATGTAAAACGTAAAACGTAAAACGTAAAACGTAAAAAGTTTAAAAAGTTTAACGTAAAACGTAAAAATTTTAACGTAAAACGTAAAAAGTTTTACGCAAAACGTAAAAAGTTAAACGTAACACGTAAAAAGTTTAAAAAGTTTAGCGTAAAACGTAAACTTTTTAACGTAAAACGTAAAACTTTTTCTACGTAAGTTGTAAAACGTAAAAACCGTGTGATAAAACGGCGCCTAAACAAGGGGCGTGAATGCGTCGCATAAAAACGGCGAGAAAAAAAATGGGACGTAAAAAATGGCGCGTTAAAAAAACGATGCTTGAAAAAGCCGAGCGTAAAAAACTGCGTGCAAAAACGACCCATTAAAAAACGATGCGTGAAAAAGCCGGTCGTAAAAACGCCGTGCAAAAACCGGCGCGCAAAAAAAATTGTCTTTTTAAAAAAAATGAATTTAAAAATGCTTTTAATACAAAAATTCTTTTTAAAAAATAAAAGTAATATAATAAAACAAAAAGTAATAAAAAAATAATAAAGACAAAAAGACAAAAAAGAGTAATTTTACTAAACTACCCTCCTGGATTAAAATATTAAAAACATAATAAGACAAAATGTGTTTAATATTAATTTTAGTTACTTTTAATCTCATCCATCCATCTTTTTGATCTAGTGGTTAGGAACTGGTTCTCGCGGTTCTTACAACTGAATGTGGTTTTCATTTTAGCGCTCCCCTATATATATATATATATATATAGGATTAGGTTCAAGAGTGAACAACTTCTTGAGAGTGAAGTGTGTGAACTAATTTTGACCCTTGATCTTTTTTTAGATTAGAAGGGTAAGATTGACATTAGCCAAGTATGTTTAATTAAAATCTCTTAATTTTCTGCTCTCTTAACTCCCTCTCTCTCCCTCTCTCATTTTTAATTATTTCTCTATCATTTCTTTATCCATAGATTTTGTTTTAATTTTAACATTAATATTGTCTTTCTTTTATTATCCATATATATAGATATCATAATATATTGTTTTTAACTTTTTATAATTTTCAATAAATATTGAAAATTTTCTCTGAGATTGAAATTGTAATTATTTTTGGGCATTAACTCTTTTTTTTGAATATGTGATGAAGTTATTTATTTTTGCATACATGTGATATGTTTCGTTTTCATTAATTTCATAATTTTTATATGAATTTACTCGTGCGCATGCATAATATACTATATGTTGTTAATATACACATATGTAACCATTTTTAATACAATACACAGATGTATAAAAAAACTGTACACATGTGTATAAACTAACAGCTGTGTATCTTATATAACCTGATAGTTAGCGAGACTGTACACATGTGTATAAACTAACAGTTGTGTATCTTGTATAAACTGATAGTTAGCGAGACTGTACACATGTGTATAAACTAAAATATGTGTATCTTCTATAAACTAATACTAGCGAGACTGTACACATGTGTATAGACTAACAGCTGTGTATCTTGTATATACGGAAACTAGCGAGATTTTAGGGATTTTGATTATATTGTTTAATAAATGCAATTTACAAAAGACGCAAATATCCTTCTGTCAATTAATTTAAAGGGAGGTTACAACATTATAATTACAATCTTGCCATTGTTTAAAAATCTGTAGATGATGTAATCCAATGGCTCAGATTAGTTCACACAGTTCACTCTCAACCTAGTGTTCACTCTAGAACCCTACCCTATACATACATACATACATACATACATACATATATGTATGTATGAATGTATGTATATATATATATATATATACATATATATATATATAGATATATATATTGGGAGCGGTTAACATACAAAAGGCCTTATCATACTTCACGTACGCGACAATACTGGCCATCAGATCCATGCGTGATTATTTTCCATGCGTGATTATTTTCAGTCTTTGATACTTGCGTGATTAGTTTACCACATGCATAATTACCCACATGCTTATTATACACATGCGTTATTATGTTTCCCATGCGTGATAATCACAAAACATTGATCCATGCGTGATAATCTGCTCCATGCGTAATAATGACACAAAATCAGACGGTCAGATTTGTCGCGTACATGAAGTACGATAAGGCCTTTTGTACATTATACTTTCTATATATATATATATATATATATATATATATATATATATATATATATATATATATATAGGGAGCCGCTAAAATAGGAACCATCCCCAGTTGTAAGAACCGCGAGAACCACTCTCAGCCAATCAGAAAAAGGGGTAGTTTAGTCATTTACCCCAAATGTCAAATCCCATCCTCTTTCTTCATTTATATCTACCAGTCTCTCTCTCTTCTTTTGTCTCCTTTTTCGTTTCTCTCTCCTGTCTCTTCTTCAAGAACCAAAAACCAGTAATTTATCTTCTTCCTAAACTTACTTCTTCCTAAACACCTACATAACAACAACAGCCCTTCTTCTCTCTCAATCTATACTTCAAACACACACCCACAGGGGGAGCCGGAGACGAAGACGACTGTGGTAGCCGGCCACCGTGAGTGGTGGTCCAGCGAAGGTACGACGGTGGCAGAGTCGTACGGAGATCGGGAACTATAACACTCGCCAGAGTCGTACGGAGATCGACGGGAACTATTTCTTTTACGTTTCTGTACACTTTTCATCTCCGTATAATTCGTTTTATATTGTGTGTTATATACACAGAGTTACTGTTTTTAGAATATAAAAAAACGAAAAGAAAAAAAAGAACTGTAATAGTTTCTGTCGGGTTTGGTTTGAAAACAAAGGAGGCGAATGGTTTTCCTGCATTTTGTTCCCTTTCTGTTTTAAACTTTAAAACTAGCAAGTCTTCAAATGGAATTCAATTGTGGTTTAATCATGAAACAACTACTGCAGTCTAGTGATTCAACATAGTTCTTCCAACCCGGGTTCGATCCGGTCAGCGGCTCGGTTAACTGTGGTCAACGGCTTCGGTTCAGGTCTCGGGATTCGGGTCAGTTTTGGAACTCGGTCAGCTTCAATTTCGGGCTCGGTCAACTCAGCGAGTCAACTCGGTCAACTCAGTCAACGTCTCGACGCGAAGATTGGTAAAGATTTTACGGCGCGAATTATTTCGTTATTTTTTATAGTGATATTTATTTTCGTGAAAACGAGCTCGAACCGATTCGATCAAAGTATAGTTACGTTTTGATATAGTTGACAAAAATTGATATTTGTGATTGATTATTAAATTTTGAAAATTATAACGACAACTTGTGTTGTCGGGGCGACAAAAAACAGAGGAAACTCTGCCCATTTTTTTTTGTAACGTAAAACGTAAACTTTTTAACGTAAAACGTAAAAAGTAAAATTTTTAACGTAAAACGTAAACTTTTAATCGTAAAACGTAAAAACGTAAACTTTTTAACGTAAAACGTAAACTTTTTTAACGGAAAACGTAAAACGTAAAACGTAAAAATTTTAACGTAAAACGTAAAAAGTTTAACGTAAAACGTAAAAAGTTTAACGTAAAACGTAAAAAGTTTAACGTAAAACGTAAACTTTTTTAACGTAAAATGTAAAACGTAAACTTTTATGTAACAACTATTTAACGTAAAACGTAAAAATTTTCTACGTAAATTGTAAAACGTAAAAAACCGTGTGATAAAACGGCGCCCAAACAAGGGGCGTGAAATACGGGCATAAAAACGCCACGAAAAAAAGGGACGTAAAAAACATCGCGTTAAAAAAAACGTCGCTTGAAAAATCCGAGCGTAAAACACGGCGTGCCAAAAACGACCCATTAAAAAACGATGCGTGAAAAAGAAGGGCGTAAAAACGGAAAACGTAACTTTTTAACGTACAACGTAAAACGTAAAACGTAAAAACGTAAAAACTTAAAACGTGAAAACGTAAAACGTAAAAAAAGTAAAACGTAAAACTTAAAACGTAAAAAATTGAGCTAAAAAAATTTATCCCGTAAACCGTAAATTTTTTTTTTGGAAAAAAAAACGGGCCGTAAAATACGGAACGTAAAAAACGGGGCGTAAAAAAAATTGGGCAAAACGGGGGGTAAAAAAAATTGGACGGAGACGGAGCATAAAAACGGCGCGCAAAAAAACGTGTAAAAAACGGCACGTTAAAACGATGTGTAAAAAACATGTAAAAAACGGCGTGTAAAAGACGGCGCGTTAAAAAAACATGTAAAAAACGACGATTGAAAAAACGGCGCGTAAAAAACAAGAGGCGTGAATGCGGCGCATAAAAACGTCGCGAAAAAAAAACTGGACGTAAAAAACGTTGCGGTAAAACGGGACGCCAAAAACCGGCGCGCAAAAAAAAATTCTCTTTGTTAAAAAAATCTGAATTTAAAAAATGGGTTTAATAAAAAAAATTCTTCTTGAAAAATAAAAAGTAATATATTAAAACTAAAAAGTAATAAAAAAATAATAAAGACAAAAAGACAAAATAGAGTAATTTTACTATAATACCATTTTGAATTAAAATATTAAAGACATAATAAGACAAAATCTATTTAATATTAATTTTTGTTACTTTCAATCTCATCCATCCATCTTCTTCATCTAAAGGCTAGAAAGTGGTTCTCTCAGTTCTTACAACTGGAGGTGGTTTTCATTTTAGCGGTCCCCTATATATATATATATATATATTCCCACAATGGAAAGATATAGAGTTTTTTTTTCTCGAGTTACATGTCATTTTAGTCCATGTGGTTTAGGCTATTTTGCTAGTTTAGTCCAAAGGTTTCATTTTTTGCCTGTGAGTCCAAAAAAGTTTCACCGTAGTCATTTTAGTGAATTAGGTTAACTTCATCCATTTTTCTGTTAACGAGAAGGGCAATTCGGCCATTTTATATGAACGAATTGTCCTAGTTAACAGAATTACATATAAAATGACCGAATTACCCTTCTCGTTAACAGAAAAAATAGGTGCAGTTAACCCAGTGGACTAAAATGGAAACGGTGAAACTTTTTTGGACCCATAGAAGTAAAATGAAACCCTTAGACTAAACTGACAAAATGGTCCAAACCAGAGGGACTAAAATGGCATTTAACTCTTTTTTTCTCTAAACTAAAAATAAAAATCTTTTTATAGTTAACCGTACATCAGCCGAGAAAATTGTGTACATAATTATGCTTTAAAGCAAATACTAGCCGATCATGAAATGATCAACATATATTCATATCCTGAACTGGCTATGATACTGAGAATATAAATCCATAGTTGCCCACATAAATTCATCAAAATCATCCGGAGCTATGATCACATTATTGACACCATCTATATCCGTAAAAAATGGATCTGTCCAAAAGTCATCTTCATATTCATTATTGCATGTTTGTATCGAATCCCCACTCGAGATCAAACTATCAGATGCCAACGAAGACGATTGCGGTGGTGGTGGTGAGGACTTTGTCACACACGGATACTCAGGTGTACTGCTAGCAAATGATAGTTCTGAAGATGATGCACATAAAGCTTCAACTTCATCATGGTCTTTTAAATTTGTGTGTTTTTTTGTGGCATGAAATATATTTTTCGGGTCATTTTGATCCTTTTTAGCTCGTTTTTTCAAGTGTGTATGCCAGTAATTCTTTATTTCGTTGTCGCTTCGTCCTGGTAATTCGGCTGCGATTTTTGACCATCTATAAATACCAAGTTTAGTATTAGAAACACAAAAGTTAAAATATATATATAAATTTTTATTTTGAAGTTAACGTTATATCATACTTGTTGTCCATCTTGTTATGCATGTCCATAATCAAATCTTCTTCTTCTTTTGTAAAATTCCCATGTTTAATGTTCGGACGAAGATAATTCATCCATCGCAACCTGCAGCTCTTTCCACATCTCTTTACACCTGATCAAGATAGACCAAAAGAAAATTTCAATTACCCAAATATATTCAAAAATATTGTTTTAGTTTGTTATTTTTTTATTTCATGTGAGATCGATTGCTTATTGCTTGACACCCAAAAATAATAATAATAATAAAACTGTATGCTTACCGGCAAACTTAGGGAGCTCACGCCAGTTCCAATGGCCGTATCTCTCGATGTATGCTCTCAACTTATCGTCTTCGTCTTTGCTCCATGGGCCTTTTCTCAATCCGTTTTTATCGACACGCGACATTCTAGTCATCTCTCTAGATTTATAAGATGTTTCAAGAAGTTTAGACTATAGATTTGTTGATCACCTTGGTCTTCTAAGTGAACTCTTATAGTGATGGAGGATACCCACCACACTTAGTCATGGTCAAAATAAACACTGCAAGTGGCTAGTGGGCTCACCAGGAAAGTGTGGGCCTGTAGAAATTAAATGAGCGTACCATGAAACTTCCATAATTACTTTTTTTCATATATATTTTTAAACAGTTATTACACTTACAAACTGTGAATTTTTTATTTTTTATTTTTTTGAACTACCGAACGTCGTTATCATATAGGAAGGAATACGTGTAATGTGAATGGATCGTATTATATTTTATTGATTTTATGGGAAGGGGTATATACACTACGTACAAGAAAGTAGAAACATGTGATTTCATATTTTGATCCATAGACACTTGCATAATAATTTGTTCTAAGGGTTTCTGATGATAACCATAATAGAAATTGGTTTTTTTCGTGTTATAAAAATTTGTGAGAGATCAAGTTAATATATATAATCGACGCCTTTATACTCGTATTGATTTATTTTTGTCTTCGATTATTGTCTAAATAAAGAAAACGATTTGATTATAGTTCGGTTAAGTAATAGATCGTTGGGTTTCATTTTTGAGTTTGTATTACTTGAGTCGGGTTTAATATAGATTTAGGGGTTGACAAAAAGGATTTAAATAGGCTCTAACTATCTGCACACCTTGGTTGGTTATCTACACACTTAGGGTTTACCTACGCTGCGTATAGGTCTATACGCAGCATATGTCAGATAAATTTGACACCGATACGATGTTGTCTAGGCACGTAAATAAAGCTATACGTAGAGTATAGAGTTATATGAGGTGTATGATTGTAAATTCAAAAGTCTATTTAGACATCCATCTCTGCCTTCGACTTCAAACAGAATTTGAGTTGGTTCAATTCCTTTGTTCTGTATATATTCATTTCCTCTGTGTCAAACACAATATTGTTAAAATGTCATCATTTTGGGACGAGAATTATTTCATTAATCGCTATTCTAACAACGCATGGGGAGTAAATGATGCTAATGAGGAGGAGGTTGTGTCTGGAGTCCCTGTTGATCAAAAATACAGTTGCCAGACTTGAACGAGACTCCGACTCCACCTGTTGATGAACCATATTACCCGGCGCATCAAGTGTATCCGGATTACGGACACGGGTATGAATCTCTGTACGTGCAACAAGGTAATCTGGATGGATACGTAGGATACGGTCCTGAGAATGCACCTGTTGATGATACATATTACCCGATGCAGCAATCATATTCGGGTTACGGATACGGGGGTGAATTTCTTACGTGCAACAAGATAGTTCGGATAGATACGGAGGATACAGAGGATACGATGGAAACGAAGGATACGATGGATACGGTTACGAGCCTCGTAACGCACCACTGTATGATGATTATCAACCATCTACCCCAGTCAATCCGTTTCAAATACATGAGGTATCACATTAATATTTGTATTATTCTTATAATCATTATTATTATTGTTAAAATTATATTGTTATTATTATTATTATTGTTAAATTATATTGTTATTATTATTATTATTATTATTGTTAAATTATATTGCTATTGTTATTATTAATATTTATATTTTTGTTATAATTCTTAATATTATAATAACTATTGTTGTTGTTAGAATATTTATAATTATTATTATTGTTAAAATTATTATTATTATAGTTATTATTATTATTATTATTGTTATTGATATTGTTATTATTATTAGTTTTTTTGTTGTTATTGTTATTCTTATTCTTATTGTTATTGTTATTGTTATTATTATTGTTATTATTATCATTTTTATTATTATTATTATTATTATTATTATTGTTATTGTTATACTTATTATTACTATTGTTATTGTTATTATTATTATTATTGTTGTTATTGTTATTGTTATTGTTATTGTTATTGTTATTGTTATTGTTATTGTTATTGTTGTTATTGTTATTGTTATTGTTGTTGTTATTGTTATTGTTGTTTTGTTAAAATGTTAAAATTATAACTATTATTATTATAGTTAAAATTATATTATTACTGCTAATATTATAATTATTATTATTATTGTTATTATTATTATTATTGTTATTGTTATCATTGTTATTATTATTATTATTGTTAAAATTATATAACTATTGTCAATATTATAATTATTATTATTATTATTATTATTATTGTTAAAATTATTGTAACTATTATAATTATTATTATTGTTAAAACTATATAACTATTGTAATATAATTATTATTATTATTCTTGTTATTATTGTTAAAATTATAACTATTATTATTATTATTATTAAAATACGTATTATTGTTAATTAATTATTAATATTATTATTATTAATAAGGTAACTATTTTTAGCGGTTCATGTCTCTAACTGATTTGAAGAATTGGGTACAAGCAACGGGAAAGGAGAATGGTTACATAATTGTTACCCATCGATCGAAAAATATTGGTAGTAGTACGGGGATGGTATGGCTTGTGTGCGACCGTAGTGGTGAGCACCGTAGTAAAGCAACAGTTATGAAAGTTGGTAGCAAAAAAATTGGTTACCCATTTTCATTACTCGCTATCCGGGACGTGACGAATGACACGTGGGAGTTAAAAGTGGACAACGCGAACCATAACCACGAACCTACGACGAGTCTGTTGGGCCACGCTTTTGTGCGAAGATTTACTGAAGTCGAATACAAGCTAGTGGAGCAGCTAACTGCTCAAAACATGGAGCCACGTAACATATTTCAAACCCTAAGAAAGAAGTTTCCCGACAGCCTGCATGTTCAGAAAGACGTGCAAAATGCGGTACAAAAAATTAGAGCGTCAATGATGGACGGAAAGACTCCTATGCAGGCACTGGAAAGCGTGCTGCATGAAAACCGATTCATTTATGACACCCGACAGGAACCCAAAACAGATGTCGAAACAGAGCTTTTCTTTGTTCATCCTCATTCAATCACTATGTGGCGTGCATTCCCGCACGTGCTGTTGATCGACGCGACCTACAAAACAAACATCTACAACATGCCATTTGTCCAGGTTGTGGGTTTGACGTCGACTGACAAATCTTTTTGTATCGCACATGCCGTTATTTGCAAATAAGGAAGGGATAACTTCGTGTGGGTGCTTGAGCGGATCAAGTCAATGTTGCATGAATGTATGATGCCGTGTGTGATAGTCACGGATAGAGAGCTAGCCCTAATTAGCGTGTGTACTAAAGTATTACCGAACGCGTCTACGTTTCTATGCCGGTTTCACATCGAACAAAATATATGTAAACATTGCAAGCAAGGGTTCAATAAATTATATTGGGAGAAATTTCTATCGTACTGGCAGAGAGTGTGCGACTCTGCTTCAGAGCCCATGTACAAGTACAACTTGGACAAATTGTATAACCGACTCGGGGTTGCTAACCGGGAAAGTAAGTGTTCCTTCAACAAATGACTCACCCAATATATTATATTTTACACACGCTTTTACATTTCATTATTTTATTTTATTTTTGCAGGGGTCTTTAATTATGTCTACGAAAACTGGCTCAAAGACTATAAAGAAATGTTCGTTTGTGCGTGGACTAATAAGTATCGCAACTTTGGTCAGCGCATCACCAACAGAGTTGAGAGCCAGCACGCAAATTTAAAAAGATACGTTACGCGCGGGAGTTCATTGGAGCGAATAATAAGATGCGTCATTGATATAGTTGAAACTCAATTAGAGGAAATACAAAAAAGTTTCACCGACAACATTGAAAAAACGATGAACCACCACAGACACCCACTGTTGGACAACCTACGTGGAAAGGTTTCCCATACAACACTTGATTTGCTGGAATGAGAGCTAACGAGGAAGCTGGAGGTGTTGCGGAAACTTAACGCATCATGTGGTTGTCATATGTGGCTTAGTTGTGGGTTGTCGTGTGCTTGTAGGCTGGAAAAGTACAAACGTACAGGTAAAAAATATTAAACCTACAAACCTTTTGTTATTTAGTACGATTTAGTTGTTTCTCACACCGTATTGACTTAACTGTGTAGAGCGTAAGATACAACTCGACGACGTAGATTTTATCTGGCGTAAGCTTGACTTACTACCGTGTAAACTGGTAGATGAGGAAATTTTAATTTTTATAATTTATATATAAACATGGAAATACCCCAAAATACACACAATCAATTTTCTTTTTTTTATAAATAAACAAAGGAATACACAAAAAAATACAAAAATAGACCTTTATATACGCTGCGTATAGATCCCTACGCAGCGTATGAAACGAAAATGACACAACTACCCCTGTATTTGGCTTCATATAGCTACAACACAAGGGTAAATTGGTAAAAAGACACTTTATATACGCATCAGATAGAGCCATATGATGCGTATACAAACGGCGGACAAATTCCCCCCCCCCCCCAATCAAACTTTAACAATTTAAATATGTTAAATTACCATTTTCCCTGTAATTTGTCTATACGATGCTGGATACAAGAGTATAAAGGTCATTTTCTGCCCTTTATATACGTTGCGTATGGCTCTTGTAACACCCCGTGTTTTCACGAGTGAAAGTCAAAGTCAAGGTCAAAGTCAACGACCGATTTCACGCGACGTGACTGGTAGAATTGTTTGTATGATATTTAGATTATGTGGAGTAAATGTCGTACATTGCAATAATCGAACCATACCAACCGTATTTCAATCGACCTACGACTGTAAACGATAGGAAGTAACAATGCGATAAAGTTAATCAAGCTATGATAATCAAATCGACATCAAATCGTAACTCGAACTACATATTTTACTTATCAGTTATACGTGTGTGTGTGCCTTACGTGCTACTTGTGCATGTTTATTTTATGTCATTTTATGTTGGGATAATCAAGCGAACTCAATCGAACTCGAAGTCTAACTCGAATCTAAACGAACCCGAACCCGAACCCGAATTCCGAGTCGAACCCTATAAGAAGTAGTTGGGACTGAAAGTAATTTAGATTAGGAAACCCTATCGAACCGCTCGCAATTAGAACCGAATCGACATTGCGCCAAATCCATCAAGGGAGGCAGCATCCGCACGGATGGCCAATCCGCACGGATGGCCAGTCCGCACGGATTGCCAGTCCGCACGGATGACCAGTCCGCGCGGGTAGCCTACCCGGGTGCATGCCATGCGCACGGCCCATGCTTTCCTCTTTTGGCATCCTATAAATACACGGGTCACTCTCCACTTTTTCCACTTTTGGCAAGTGACGTCCGAACCATCCGCATTCTTCATCTTTTCTCAGATTTCTTCCAATCCAGGTAAGATCTTGCACTAATTCTTGTACGTCTTTAATCACTACACGATTCTACACACTTCTATCTTTCGAATCTTCGATTTTAACCATGAAATCATCCGGATTTGAGGTATTCACGGGTGACGTCATCATGAAGTTCATAAGAACTTCATGCTTGGCCTCATTCCACCAAGAATGCCACAGATCTAAACGATTTCTACAAGTTTTTACGATAATTTCACCTAGATCTAAACTTTTCTAAGGATAAAAGAGTTGAAAGAAATGAACCAAAGTTCTTTCCCACTTTTACCCTTGGAAACCGGTACAAATCCGATCAGTCCTTGTGTTTTACTCATCAATAGTAATGCCCTAGTTCCAGATCTGGAATTCTACCAATAGACAACAGATTTCGGGGTTAACCGGGAGAACTGTTCTGAGTCGCCGACAGGCCGAGTTAGGGTGGTTCCTGACCGGTCTAGTCACGCGGGTGGGAACACAACTCCAAGTGGTTGCCGCGTAATCCGAACGTCTCGACAAGCGACAACAGAAACCAAGTGTAGACGAACGGAACCACCAGGCCAGTTGTCCGCACGAACACGCTATCCGCACGGACTAGCCGTCTGCACGGACGAGCCGTACGCACGGACGAGCCGTACGCACGTACGAGCCATACGCACGTACAGGTCATACGCACGAGTGGTGATCCGCACGGACTACCCTTGGGACCCACTTTCCAAACAAAGGTTGGAGTATCGACGAACGAGCAATCCAAACGAACAACCTCCGAATGGATTACTCTTCGGATCATGAGATACTAAGGCCTTAAAACAAGAATCAAACGAACTTCATCCGCACGGCCAAGCCGTACGCACGGACAGGCTATCCGGACGGATTGTCTCTGCCCGCGCGCACAGGCTGCCCGCACGGACTACCATACGCACGGACCGCCGTCCGCGCGGCCGGCTTGAAAAGTAGAAACACTTTGGTGTTTTCGAAATGCTACAATGAAAACTTCAAAGCACAAGCCATCATACACAAACACATCTTAGGAAGAAACAATCCACTTGGACTTTTATCCACACAAGCAATCTAACCGTACGGGTAAGTCGTCCGCACGTATAACTAGTCCGCACGGGTTGCCACCCGCACGGACAGTCACACGCACGGATGACCTATCCGGATGGAACACCGTCCGCACGCATCACCATCCGCACGCATCACCATCCGTACGGGTAGGTCATGCGCACGGATGACTTCTACGCACGGATGACTGATCCGCACGGTCAGTCATTCAGCCCACTCTCACCTGTGCTGTCTTTACGCATCACTTATTGTTATGTTATCGAATCTATTCAGGCTAACCGTACTCGCTGTAAAGCGCTCCCTTCAATCCACTATCGCTGTGAGTATACTCGAACCCTTTTTGCTTTAGCACTTTTGGGTGTTACATACGTTACGACTATTCAAACTACAACTATCACACTACTCAAGCTATTTTAAACGCTTAACCGCTAATGCATGTTATACGTGGCTTATGAATGCTTGTTTGTTATGTTTACACATGGAATGCTGTCTACCTGCCTTAGCAACGATAGTACTATGGTTTGGACTCAGCACCCGTTCACACGGGGGTTGTTAAGGATCTTTTACTTGCATGGATTACGGTGGTAATCATGTATTGCGAACTGCCTCGGGCAGTCAACCCGCAGTCATTGGTATCGATGGATCTATGTCGATAACTAACGTGCTTCATTTCACTATGTGTACGTGCTGGTTATGCGTAAACGAATTCGAACTCTATATGCTATTATCAAACTTGTATGCTCACCTTTACATTTTATGTATTGACTTTATTTTAACGTATGTGACAGGTGCCTAGGTTGTTTATATACTTCTCGGGCTGTGATGAAATCGAAGCTAGGAACTGAGTCCTAGAAACCAACGAATAAATTGTTATGTTTAAATCTGAGTTGTCGGAACAGAATATTTGTTTAGTTTTTGTCTGTAATAACTTGTTTTGCTATTTGAGACATGGTATGGGACATGTTAACTTAAATTGAATGGTAATGATAGTTGTTATGGAAACTTCTGGACAATCTGTTTCGCTCAGTGCCACGCCCCGATGATTCCGCCATCGGTTGGGGTGTGACAGATTGGTATCAGAGCCATAACTATAGGGAATTAGGCAAGACTCGACCTAGTCCGGGTCGAAGTCTTAGAGACCTAGTCTATAGTTAAGAACCAACAGACCAACTCACGTGTATGCGTAAACTCGTTGCTACCACTCACTCTTTTCTACCGTTGCACTCGAAATTTTCAAGTTGTGAACAGGCAATAACGTCGAGAATAGGTGTGAAAACCGAAAACTCCCGACCAAAGTACAAACAAGGAGAAATTATACCAAATCAGGAGTGAAATCCATATTTTGATGAATAATCTCCTCAACTTTTATCAAGAACGAGGACGGAAGTTGCAAGATAGGGGTGAAACCTTAACCTTGACAACTCGTCCCGCTTTTATACAAAACTCCACCAAAGTTCGATGGACTCCAATGGTCTAAAGACACAACCTAACCAATGGGAATTGCGCCAATGCCCAAGAATCGAGGCAAAGGCATAGTCCTAGAGGTCGTTGTGCAGGATCCTTGTGAATAGTCGAGCTACTTTGGTTAGTCGAAGTCTGTTAGCCGCAGACAATCTACCCTCGATTTGTCAATCTTTATGAAGATTTTAATGTATTCTCTGTGATTTGTTAACGTTTTGAGATACTATTGGTTTCGACCCAACACTATTGCTTCTGCTAAAACACAAAACCCACGCAACTCATCGCTAGCGAATCGACAATAGGAGCAGTTTGAATACCTTGTATGCTCATAGGGTCTTTTAGTGGCTAAGTATATGTGTTTTCTTGCTTTGTGATTACGTGATTAGGAAAGATTGTGATTATGTGCTTTATATGTATATGTGATTTGGTACAATTCTGTGAATTTGTGACTATATACGTTTAAATGGTACGTGTTACTGAGCTTTAGTAGTAGTAGACGTGCGAGGTGAGATTCGAATACATGTGTTGAGTTCCGTGGCGATGTCTATTGCAGACAATGTCGTCTGGATCTCGTCATACGCTCTCTCGTCAGGAAAAGAGGGACAGACCTCTCGCCTCTATTATCGCGAAAAGTGTGGCAAAAGCTGTGAGCGATGCCTATGAGAACGCCAGCAAATCATCCGAGGAGTCGAGAACTGAAGGTCCAAAAGCTACCGCGAGACCTTTCAGCTTCAAACAATTCAAATCATGTGGGCCGAAAGAATTCACAGGCGAAGGAGGTCCTACTGCTCTATTCCACTGGTTTAACTCTATCGAGGTTACCCTGCGACAAAGTGGTTGCCCTGATGACCTTCGAACTCTGAACGCTACCGGCGTCTTTCAGTCCCGTGCTTTGGACTGGTGGACGGCCGAGAGGAACAAGAGAGGGAATGATGCAGCTTACGGATTGTCGTGGGATGAACTCAAGGAAGTCATGCTGGAGGAATTCTGCCCTCCTCACGAGCGTCAAAAGCTTGAAGACGAATTCTGGCACATACATCAGAAGGATGGAGACAATGCTGGTCTTACTGCACGCTTCAAACAGCTCAGCATTATCTGTCCTGACCAAGTCAAGACCCCGGAGATGACCATCAAGAAGTACATCCGAGCCCTACCCAACTGCGTTGCTGATTTCGTGCAAGCGGCTAAGACTACCACGATCGAAGAAACCTATCTGCTAGCCGCTGAGATCAATGACAAAAGGGTCAAGGCTGGGATGTGGGATAAGACCTCCAAGCATCTGCATCAAGCCACTACTGCTACGCCCACTGCTGAGCCCACGTCATCAAGCAACAAGCGAAAGAACAAGAGAAAGAACAAGAACTGTGCGATTACTGCTGCACCGATCCAAGCCGTACCTGCCCAACAGCGTCAAGTAGTGGCGCCTGTGGCCAATGCACCGCCTGCCAAGCGTGCATACACTGGGCCACATCCACTCTGCCCTACTTGCACCTATCATCACCCGACTGCTATTCAATGCCGTTTCTGTGCCCATTGCAACGTCTACGGCCACTTTACTGCCAACTGCCGTATTCGTCAAGCTCCTGCCAATCAAGCTCTACTCGCTGCCCCACAGGGTCAACAAGCTCCTCCGGCACCCGCAGTCAAAGCCAGAGCATGCTTCACGTGTGGCGACCCGAATCATTTCGCCAACATGTGCCCAAACAGGGTAGTGAAACAAGAACCCCAGCAGCAGCCACAGCAGCAACAACAGCAGCAGCAGCAACAACAGGTCGCACGAGCTAGAACCTTCAATCTCAATGCGCGTCAAGCCCAGGCCGACAACAACGTGGTCAATGGTACGTTCCTTGTGAATGGTATTTATGCTTCATGTTTGTTTGATACTGGAGCCGATAATTGCTTTGTGTCACTCGAGTTTGAGAAACTCCTTAGTCGTAAACGTTCCCGACTCTCCTCTGCATTCGATGTTGAAGTCGCTACCGGAAGAACCGTCGCCGTAAATTCTGTTATTCGTGATTGCACACTCGAGCTCAACAATCACATCTTCTCGATCGATCTCATTCCGATGCAATTAGGAAGCCTTGATGTCATAGTAGGCATGGACTTTCTTCGCGAAAACCATGCCGAAGTTGTATGCTTCGATAAAATGATTCGTTTTTCGCTCGCCAACGGTGATTCATTGTGCGTCTATGGTGATACTACCTCGAAGGGTCTCAAGCTTATGTCATGCCTACAAGCTAGCAAGTATCTCCGTAAGGAATACAGGGCTTTCTTGGCTCATGTCGTAGCAGCGGAGAAGGAAAAGAAAGAAAAGAAGAAGGTGAAAGACGTTCCAGTGGTTCGAGAATTTCCTCAAGTTTTTCCAGAGGATCTTCCCGGACTACCTCCGAAGCGTGATATTGATTTTCGCATTGATCTCATTCCTGGAGCCAATCCTGTCGCCAGAGCTCCTTATCGACTCGCACCGTCCGAAATGCGCGAACTCTCAACTCAACTCCAGGAATTGCTTGAGAAAGGCTTTATTCGCCTGAGCACCTCTCCTTGGGGCACACCAGTTCTTTTCGTCAAAAAGAAGGACGGGTCGTTCCGGATGTGCATCGACTACCGGGAATTGAATAAGTTGACTATCAAGAACCGCTATCCTTTGCCTCGAATAGACGATTTGTTTGACCAGCTACAAGGCGCTACGTGTTTCTCGAAGATCGATCTACGTTCAGGATATCATCAGCTGCGTATACAGGAGGAGGATATACACAAAACTGCGTTTCGTACTCGTTACGGCCATTACGAATTCGTTGTCATGCCTTTTGGCCTAACTAACGCACCAGCAGTTTTCATGGATTTGATGAACCGGGTGTGTAAGCCGTATCTTGACCGTTTCGTCATCGTGTTCATCGACGATGTCTTGATCTATTCCAAAACGAGAGCCAAACACGCGCAGCATCTACGTTTGGTTCTCGAGTTACTCCAGGGGAACCAACTCTACGCCAAATTCTCCAAATGCGAGTTTTGGTTGGAGGAGGTTCAGTTTCTGGGTCACATCGTAAATAGTCAAGGTATTCATGTCGATCCAGCGAAGATCGAAGCTGTTAAGAGCTGGGTTACGCCTAAGAACCCGACTGAAGTCCGCTCTTTTCTCGGGCTAGCGGGCTATTATCGACGGTTCATCGAAGGATTCTCGAAGATTGCTGTACCCCTTACTTCTCTCACTCATAAGGACGAGCCTTTTGTCTGGGGAACCAAACAAGAGTCTGCCTTTCGAACCCTCAAATACATGCTATGCAATGCTCCTGTTCTCGCACTACCCGACGGAAACGATAATTTCATTGTCTACTGTGATGCTTCTAACCTCGGTCTCGGTTGTGTCTTAATGCAACGAGACAAGGTTATAGCTTACGCATCTCGTCAGCTCAAAATCCATGAGAAGAACTATACAACCCACGATCTCGAGCTAGGCGCAGTTGTTTTTGCATTAAAGATTTGGCGACACTACCTGTATGGTACCAAGTGTACGATCTTCACCGATCATAAGAGCCTACAACACATCTTTAATCAGAGGGAACTAAATATGCGTCAACGCCGATGGGTAGAACTTCTCAACGATTACGACTGTGAGATTCGTTATCACCCAGGCAAAGCAAATGTTGTTGCCGACGCACTTAGCAGACGAAGTTATTTGCTTAGCACCCGAAATGTTCAAGCCCAGCACAATCTAGAAGCTCTTATTCGCGACGCCCAGCATGCATGTTTCAACGAGTGCACCTTGAAGAAAGAAAGAATCTACCACGATGGAGCCCAGCTTGTGAGCAAAGCGAACGGGATATTCCACTTTTTAGACAAAATCTGGATCCCCAAACGAACTAACCTGCGACAGATCATCATGGACGAAGCCCACAAATCCCGATACTCTATTCATCCTGGTGCCGACAAAATGTACCACGACCTTCGATACAGGTACTGGTGGCCGGGTATGAAACGGGATATCGCTCTTTACGTCGGAAAATGCCTAACCTGTGCTAGAGTCAAGGCTGAACATCAACGACCCTCTGGCTTGCTCGAACAACCTCCAATTCCCATGTGGAAGTGGGAGAGCATAGCTATGGATTTCGTAACCAAGCTTCCAACCACGTCATCAGGTCATGACAGCATTTGGGTTGTAATTGACCGTTTGACGAAATCAGCTCACTTTCTCCCGATACGAGAAGACTACAAGGTGGAACGATTAGCCCGAATCTACACCGACGAGATCATTTGTCGACATGGGACGCCTCGTGACATCATCTCTGATCGCGATGCTCGGTTCACTTCACGATTGTGGGGAACTTTCCAAAAGGCACTCGGTACAACGCTTAATCTAAGTACTGCGTTCCACCCACAAACCGACGGTCAGACTGAAAGAACGATTCGTACTCTTGAAGACATGCTCCGTTCATGTGTCCTAGATTTCGGTGGTAATTGGGATAGACACCTTCCGTTAGTCGAATTCTCGTACAACAACAGCTACCAGGCTAGCATCCAGATGGCACCTTTCGAGGCCTTATACGGAAGAAGATGTCGATCGCCTATTGTGTGGCACGAGATCGGTCACTCGCAACTAACCGGTCCGGAGCTGCTACAAGAAACGACAGACAAAATTTTCCAAATTCGGGACAATCTAGCGAAGGCTCGAGATAGACAGAAGCTTCTCGCCGATAAAAAGCGCAAACACCGTGAGTATGGCGTTGGTGACTACGTACTCCTAAAGGTATCACCTTGGAAGGGTGTAGTCCGATTCGGCAAAAAGGGGAAACTTGCGCCTCGATATGTGGGACCTTTTAAGATTCTGGAAAGGATCGGAAAAGTCGCCTACAGACTCGAATTACCGGAAAAACTTAACAATGTCCATCCGATCTTCCACGTGTCAAACCTCCGAAAGACCATCTACGAACCGGACTTACATGTTCCTCTAGATGATTTACGAGTGAACGAAACATTACACTTCGTGGAAAAGCCTGTCGAAATCATGGATCGCCAAACCAAGGAACTCAGGCGCTCACGCATTCCTATTGTGAAAGTCCGGTGGGAAGGCAAACAAGGCGCGGAGTTCACGTGGGAACTCGAAAGCGACATGAAGGCAAAGTATCCACAGCTATTTAGCGAAGGAGTAACGTCCAGTTAAGAAAAGGGCAAGGTGGCAATATTGTAAATAAGAGAAACTAGAGAAAGAAAGTCTAGACAGAGAAAGTCTCTCCGTGGGATTCTCGGCTATTATACTCATCAGATTATTCAATTGAATCACGTCATTTGTATGTTATTATATGTTCGATAACGATCGTGTACGGATTCCGCACGTCGCACGGTCGATTACGCAATCGAATCGGTTCAAAACCGATCCTACAAAGATGAAGAAATTGTTCAAATCTGAGCGTGTTTGATCCTCGCAATCGAGCACCTGCTCAGATACCCTTGTAGGATTGGTTTGACTCCGATGGGACTGTGTCAGGTCACGATCGTTCACGGATTCCGCACGATTCAGAGTCAGCAATAGTCAACACGGATTGTTACCCATGCGGTGAACATCAGCAGCAACTTTCAACATTTTCTAACGAAATCGCAGATTTTCTCCCAAATGACTTCGAATTAAAAAATCTGAAACTTTATAGGTTTTTAGATCACGTATATTCGCTCAACATATCCAAAAATCAGCCGATTTTAACCGTAAAATCCGGGTTAATTTAACGATTCTCAATGCTCCAAACGAAGGACTCTCACACGTGATTCACGAACTAGTTACAGCTTTCGGCTTAATTTCGGGACGAAATTTCCTAAACAAGGGGAGGCTGTAACACCCCGTGTTTTCACGAGTGAAAGTCAAAGTCAAGGTCAAAGTCAACGACCGATTTCACGCGACGTGACTGGTAGAATTGTTTGTATGATATTTAGATTATGTGGAGTAAATGTCGTACATTGCAATAATCGAACCATACCAACCGTATTTCAATCGACCTACGACTGTAAACGATAGGAAGTAACAATGCGATAAAGTTAATCAAGCTATGATAATCAAATCGACATCAAATCGTAACTCGAACTACATATTTTACTTATCAGTTATACGTGTGTGTGTGCCTTACGTGCTACTTGTGCATGTTTATTTTATGTCATTTTATGTTGGGATAATCAAGCGAACTCAATCGAACTCGAATCTAAACGAACCCGAACCCGAACCCGAATTCCGAGTCGAACCCTATAAGAAGTAGTTGGGACTGAAAGTAATTTAGATTAGGAAACCCTATCGAACCGCTCGCAATTAGAACCGAATCGACATCGCGCCAAATCCATCAAGGGAGGCGGCATCCGCACGGATGACCAGTCCGCGCGGGTAGCCTACCCGGGTGCATGCCATGCGCACGGCCCATGCTTTCCTCTTTTGGCATCCTATAAATACACGGGTCACTCTCCACTTTTTCCACTTTTGGCAAGTGACGTCCGAACCATCCGCATTCTTCATCTTTTCTCAGATTTCTTCCAATCCAGGTAAGATCTTGCACTAATTCTTGTACGTCTTTAATCACTACACGATTCTACACACTTCTATCTTTCGAATCTTCGATTTTAACCATGAAATCATCCGGATTTGAGGTATTCACGGGTGACGTCATCATGAAGTTCATAAGAACTTCATGCTTGGCCTCATTCCACCAAGAATGCCACAGATCTAAACGATTTCTACAAGTTTTTACGATAATTTCACCTAGATCTAAACTTTTCTAAGGATAAAAGAGTTGAAAGAAATGAACCAAAGTTCTTTCCCACTTTTACCCTTGGAAACCGGTACAAATCCGATCAGTCCTTGTGTTTTACTCATCAATAGTAATGCCCTAGTTCCAGATCTGGAATTCTACCCATAGACAACTGATTTCGGGGTTAACCGGGAGAACTGTTCTGAGTCGCCGACAGGCCGAGTTAGGGTGGTTCCTGACCGGTCTAGTCACGCGGGTGGGAACACAACTCCAAGTGGTTGCCGCGTAATCCGAACGTCTAGACAAGCGACAACAGAAACCAAGTGTAGACGAACGGAACCACCAGGCCAGTTGTCCGCACGAACACGCTATCCGCACGGACTAGCTGTCCGCACGGACGAGCCGTACGCACGTACGAGCCATACGCACGTACAGGTCATACGCACGAGTGGTGATCCGCACGGACTACCCTTGGGACCCACTTTCCAAACAAAGGTTGGAGTATCGACGAACGAGCAATCCAAACGAACAACCTCCGAATGGATTACTCTTCGGATCATGAGATACTAAGGCCTTAAAACGAGAATCAAACGAACTTCATCCGCACGGCCAAGCCGTACGCACGGACAGGCTATCCGGACGGATTGTCTCTGCTCGCGCGCACAGGCTGCCCGCACGGACTACCATACGCACGGACCGCCGTCCGCGCGACCGGCTTGAAAAGTAGAAACACTTTGGTGTTTTCGAAATGCTACAACGAAAACTTCAAAGCACAAGCCATCATACACAAACACATCTTAGGAAGAAACAATCCACTTGGACTTTTATCCACACAAGCAATCTAACCGTACGGGTAAGTCGTCCGCACGTATAACTAGTCCGCACGGGTTGCCACCCGCACGGACAGTCACACGCACGGATGACCTATCCGGATGGAACACCGTCCGCACGCATCACCATCCGCACGCATCACCATCCGTACGGGTAGGTCATGCGCACGGATGACTTCTACGCACGGATGACTGATCCGCACGGTCAGTCATTCAGCCCACTCTCACCTGTGCTGTCTTTACGCATCACTTATCGTTATATTATCGAATCTATTCAGGCTAACCGTACTCGCTGTAAAGCGCTCCCTTCAATCCACTATCGCTGTGAGTATACTCGAACCCTTTTTGCTTTAGCACTTTTGGGTGTTACATACGTTACGACTATTCAAACTACAACTATCACACTACTCAAGCTATTTAAAACGCTTAACCGCTAATGCATGTTATACGTGGCTTATGAATGCTTGTTTGTTATGTTTACACATGGAATGCTGTCTACCTGCCTTAGCAACGATAGTACTATAGTTTGGACTCAGCACCCGTTCACACGGGGGTTGTTAAGGATCTTTTACTTGCATGGATTACGGTGGTAATCATGTATTGCGAACTGCCTCGGGCAGTCAACCCGCAGTCATTGGTATCGATGGATCTATGTCGATAACTAACGTGCTTCATTTCACTATGTGTACGTACTGGTTATGCGTAAACGAATTCGAACTCTATATGCTATTATCAAACTTGTATGCTCACCTTTACATTTTATGTATTGACTTTATTTTAACGTATGTGACAGGTGCCTAGGTTGTTTATATACTTCTCGGGCTGTGATGAAATCGAAGCTAGGAACTGAGTCCTAGAAACCAATGAATAAATTGTTATGTTTAAATCTGAGTTGTCGGAACAGAATATTTGTTTAGTTTTTGTCTGTAATAACTTGTTTTGCTATTTGAGACATGGTATGGGACATGTTAACTTAAATTGAATGGTAATGATAGTTGTTATGGAAACTTCTGGACAATCTGTTTCGCTCAGTGCCACGCCCCGATGATTCCGCCATCGGTTGGGGTGTGACAGCTCTAAACACAACGTATATGAAGGTCAGAAAATGACCTTTATACCCTTGTATCCAGGCTTCGTATAGGCTATACAGAAGGGTATAAAGGTCATTTCTGACCTTTATATACGCTGCATATAGGGCCATACGCAACGTATATAAAGGTCAGAAAATGACGTTTATACCCTTCTATCCAGCATCGTATAGACAAATTGCAGGGGTAAAATGGTAATTTGACAAGCCAAACCTGCTTTTTTGACCTATGTCTACGATGCGTATGGATCTATACGCATCGTATAGATCCTGATTTAAAACATATCTTCCTCTACGCATGTCAGTTCTTCCCCAAAATCAAAAACACACACATACGGCTGCAATACAAAGGCGATTACGTATATCGACCGTATACGACGCGAAATTGAAGCATAAATCAGGTAATTATTCAACCTATTTCACTAATTTTGATTTTTTGGAATTTAATCCTTAATTTAGTTGTTTTTTAGGGAAATTAGGGTTTATTCAATCTGTAAGTGTTTGACCTCAGTTGTTGTCGTTATAGATCATGCATATGAACTTGAATTTGAATTTTATTCAATCTTTAAGTGTTGATTTGATCAGATTCGTGTTTGATGAACTGTAACCGTTTCGAATCGTAGATGTTATTTTTTTATTCACAGTTATTCTTGTAAATCAAGCACATAAACTTTGAATTTGAGTTAATTTTGGCCTATCGGTGTTGATTTGATCAGATTCGTGTTTGATGAACTCTAACCGTTTCTAACGATAGATATTTCGTTTTTCGTGTATTGATAGGTTTGTTTATATGAGTTTAGTAAGTAGATTCGTTTTTAATGAACTTGTTTCACTTCATAAGGGTTAGATGGGCACTCCTCTCTTAGGGGAGTGGCCTCTCTTACACACACCCAATCAGCACGCGCCACGTCAACTCCCCCTTAACTCCCCTCACACCCTCAATTTGATGGCGGCACTCCTCTCTTGGGGGACTTGTTTTTTTTTTTTTTTTTTGTTGTAATTATGCATGTTTATAAATTAAACAAATATTAATAAAAATTTAATAAAAGACATTTCATTAAATTAAAAATAAAAATTACATTCAAACTAGAAAAATAAAAAAACAAACTACTCGTCGTCGGAATTCACTTCAAGGTGAGGTAGATCTAAACATCCGAGATGCTCAACGAGATCGTGTTTTAGTCTCCAATGCGTTTCTTCGTCAATGAGCTCGCTAAAAGCTGTATCATCGAAGAGGGGTTCGACTGGAGGATCTTGAATGTGTACCGGTGCTATCGCCCTTCCGTCGTCTTTTATAATCATGTTATGTAAAATAATGCACGTATACACGATGGACCTTATCTTTTTCACCGTTTTGGAACGTATTGGACGATTTAGTATTCCCCACTTCGCCTTTAACACACCAAACGCCCGTTCCACATCTTTTCTTGCGGCCTCGTGTTGCCTCTTGAACTTTTTTTCGTTCGGGATGTGAGGATATGGAAAAGACTTCACAAACACGGACCAGCTAGGTTAGATCCCATCAGTAAGATAATACCCGCGTTTGTATAAGTGGTCGTTCACTTGAAATGGACAATTTGGCGCCGTTCCGTTTCGTTGAGTAAGAAATAACGGAGATTGTTGGAGCACGTTGATGTCGTTTTGTGAACCCGCCGGGCCACAAAAAGCGTGCCAAACCCACAAATCTTGAGACGCCACCGCCTCTAACATACCTGTCGGGTATTGATGATCGCCTCTCATATATTGTCCACGCAATTCTGTGGGGCACATTCTCCAGACAAAGTGTGTACAATCCAAACTACCCAACATACCAGGTAGGTGATGTCTCTCCTCATGAGCCTGATACAATAGCGCAACGCCGTGGCTCGTTGGTCTACGTAAGAATTCACCGGCATACATTCTACAGACCGTCTCACAGAAATAATCAAGGCACTCACGAGAGGTCCTTTCAGCCATATTTAAATACTCGTCGTTTTCGTCTGGTGGGTTACCGGTTGCAAGTTGTTTAATCGCAGAAGTAACCTTTTGCAACGCCGTGAAACTTTTCTTCATTCTCTCGTCCAAGCCCTCTTGAAACCACTCGTTATTCGCTTCCACGTCACTAACAATTTTTAGGAACAAAGACTTGGACATACGAAACCTCTGACGAAAAATATCGACATTAAATTTTGGATTATCGACAAAATAATCGGCCATGAATGTTTCGTGGCCTCCCACACGATCTCGACGGACAATTTTTTTTTACTAGACGATGCCGTGTCTAGTAGCTCCGCTTGTTGGATGAGATTTTGGAAGAAAATTAAACTACCATCGCTTGACGATGAATCTTCATCGTCGGGAAGGTCGGGCAGGGGAGAAAAAACGGAAACTTGGAATCCATTTTTTTTAAAGATTGGTTAAAAAAATTAGGTGAGTTGAATGGGTGAGAGTTGTTTTGGGTTTGAAAAATAAAAAGATTGAAGTGGTAGTATTTATAGGGGTTAGGAAAAAAAATTTTTTAACATATAACGGCTATATAGCCGTTTAAAATCAAGTCCCCTCATCGGTGAATACCCACCGATCCCATTCCCCGATTGCCTTCCCCGAATTGATGGCGGCGGTGTTCCCGCTCGGGGACTTGGCTCACCGCTGGGCTCCCCGCTAAGTGCCCCGGACACCCTAATAACATTGTCAAGTCAACCATTATTGTCTTGTTCGATGCTAGGTTATATAATAAAAATATGTTATTCATATGTATTTTTAGAATATCTTTATCAAATATTACGTTAACAATTTGCAACCCAGACTAAATCGAAAGTGACTGCTTGTGTTATAACTTTATATTTTAACGAGGATCGTCTGTTACGAGCGTAGGTCTGTTACGCGCGTCGAAATCCGTAACGAGTCAAATTAATATTGTATTTTTATTATCTAGTCGACGTCGTCCGTAAGGCGCGTAGGTCCCTAACGAGCGTCAAAACTAAGATCGTCGCTAAAATATAATTTTTTTTTTGTTATTTAGTCGACGTCGTCCGTAAGGCGCGTAGGTCCCTAACGAGTGTCGAAACTAAGATTGTCGTTAAAATATAATTCTTTTATTATTTAGTCGAAGTCGAACCGTAAGGCACGTAGGCCCCTAACGTTAGTCGAAACTAAGTTCGTCGTTAAAATATAAAGTTACTATATTTTAACGATGATCTTAGTTTCGACACTCGTTAGGGACCTGCGCGCCTTACGATTCGACTTGGACTAAATAATAAAAAAAAATATTTTAACGACGATCTTAGTTTCGAAGCTCGTTAAGGACCTACGCGCCTTACGGACGACGTCGACTAAATAACAAGACTTATATATTTTAACGACGAACTTAGTTTCGACGCTCGTTAGAGACCTACGCGCCTTACGGTTCGACTTCAACTAAACAATAAAAAAATATTTTAACGACGATCTTAGTTTCGACGCTCGTTAGGGACATACGCGGTCGAAATCCGTAACGAGTAAAAAATATATTATATTTTTATTATTTAGTCGACGTCATCCGTTACGAGCGTAGGTCCGTTACGCGCGTCGAAATCCGTAACGAGTCAAAATAATATTGTATCTTTATTATTTAGTCGACGTCATCCGTTACGAGCGTAGGTCCATTACGCGCGTCGAAATCCGTAACAAGTCAAAAATATATTGTTTTTTTTTTATTATTTAGTCGAAGTCGTTTGATTATTATTTACTGACTGGTTTCCTTTTGTGCAGGTATTTTCACAAGATGATATCCACTTCCATCACAGCTCGAAACAAGAGCCAGGAGTGGTGTACGAGCGGTGACCTGTTTTTCTTATATTGCCTCTTGTACAAGAGGCCGTGCGCTCTCGCACACGGGTTGGCGTAGTACTTCGCTTCCGCGCATCATCGACAGGAGCGCGGAAAGTTATACGACGGCACATACGTCACTAGGATAGCCCTTTCGTTGGGCTATCACCCGGAGAATGACCACTAGCGTGTAGGCCCGACGATACAGCCGAAGCGGATGGGGATGAACACGATATCGGGAATACACGTTACCAAAAAGTTCCCATGCGGGAAGCGGTTTAAGGGTACGGACGGCCAGCCTTACGCGCTTACACAGCTGCCGGCACAGTTCGAGCTGGTATATCCCCCGCGCGATCCGGAGGTGTCGGAGGAGCATGAGCCGGACATGGTCATTCCGGACCCACCACAGCCGTGTCGACCACTCGGGGCGCCTCAGTTCCCACGATATGTTAGGCCCGGTCCTACCCCATCATATCAGCGGTTACGTCGCGACGTTGACATGCTGATATATGTGGTGGAGTGGATGGTTGTAGAGCTGCAGAGGCTTTCACAGCGTGAGGGGTTACCTCCACGACAGTTCATTCCGCCTGCGGAATGGCATCAGCAGCATGAGCAGGAGGAGCAGCAGGATCCACTGCCATAGTATTTTATCATTTTGTTATGTAGGTACAAACTTTTGCTGTATATATCAAACTTTTGTTGTATATATAAAACTTTTGTTGAAACGGGTATTTCAAATTATTTAACGCTATAATATTTTAACGTTATAGTATTTGAACCGCACACTTAAAAATAATTAACGGTATAATATTTAAACGTTTATAGTATTCGAACGACACTAGACTTGGTATAATAATTTATTTCAAAACCTCGATAACGATATTATATTTTTGACCGTATATACACTTTTCAAAATTTTAACGTTATACGCTTTTCGACGACATCGACTAAATAAATTAACGACGACATCGACTAAATACTAAAAAACATTATATATTTTTAACTCGTTATATATTTTAAGTAAGTTAACGTTGTAACCGAGTGAGAATTTATACCACAAATATGCCGAATGACCAAACAAAATTCTGAAAGGTTATATACGTTGCGTATAGCTTTATACGCAGCGTATATAAACTTTGTAAAAATCTGATGCTTCAAACCCACCAAAATGACCCCAAAAAGGCTGATGGTTTATATACGCTGCGTATAGAGCTATACGCAGCGTATATAAACCCTTGTTTTCTGTGCAATGATTGCTGATCAGGCTCTGCGATCCATGGTTTACCTACGCTGCGTATAGCTATGTGTAACCCTATACGCTGCGTATATAGCTATACGCAGCGTAGGTAAACCCAGATTCAACTAGGGTTTGGTGTGCACATAAGCACATTGGTGTGCCAATAGGCACACCCTTTAAATAAATTTAATACATATCTAAGTTTGAATTTTTTTTTTTTTTTTTTTTGGTTACCACTATTTAAAGATTTTCTAACATCAGATTTTAAAATTCAAACAAAAGCATAACATATCAGTTCGGTTCACTTAGTCAATTATGATACAAACTATTCGAATAATTTGGTGTGATTTTATTGGTTAATTCGGTTACACAATTTTCCTGCTCACCTTTAGCTAAGAACGTTTGGGTGAGATATTCCTAGGAAGTCACTATTTAGGCAACCGAAAAAAACCGTGGGTTAGATATTCCTTGAAAGTCACTATTTAAGCAACCGAAAAGAACCGTAAGCTACATATGAACAAATACGACAATATTTAGTATAAATAGATAGAAATTACAATACAACGATGACTATGAATAGATCGATGAAACTTACACATCTAACTCTTCCATAATATTGTAATCATATGGATGTAACTGAGGTCATAAATAACATCTTCAATTTCCTCGAAATATATATCAACATACTTTTCTTTTATTGACCTCCAGTCAACTTAAGAAAATCATGAACCAACGACTCATAATCTCAGAGTTGAATAATGAGAAATTTATGGAACAAAACCCTACGTTTCTCCAACTTTGTATCCAAAATTCTAAAGCCATTACGTCAATCTAAAGTACCAAAATTTTATTTAATCTAAAATTACAGAAATTTCCCTAAACTTTATGACAAAAATAAAGAAAGATATACAACTTCTTGTATGTTTATTATTTCGGTATTTTTTTTTTCCAAAGTAAATCAAATACTATTTAGTTGTTTCACCAGTTGAATTTTGCGTCTACTTTTTCTAATTGAGTTGTATGGGTGAATATAAGATTAACCCTTAGATATACTAATTGAATTGTATAGGTAAATATAAGGTTAACCCTTAGATATATATTTCCGAAAATTATATAATCTTTGACATTAAAAATATATAATATTTAGTATAAATATAAAAAAGAGATAAAAAAGATAATAATTGTAGGTTATACGGGAAAGATTGAAAACTGGCCCTTGACCAATATTAAGATATTTTAATTTTTTTTAGATACTTACATGTTTTATTTTCCTGTAAAAATACATGTCTTTTCTACTTGAGATACACTTGTTAGATTATAAGTTTGGAAGCATACATTTGAAGATTAGATATGTATTATGGGTTGAGTTATAATACAAAGTATTTAAAAATAAGAAGGGTAAGAAGTAATCAGAGAATGACAAGTGTCCTAGGATGAATTAAATGGAAAGGATAATTTTGTCTACAAGAGGAAAGAGAATATGCACATGCAAGTCACATGTTATTCCCCCCCTCCCCAATTTTTAAACGTCCGTAACTTTTTTATACATCATTTGTTTTTAAAAAAAATTATACCATAAAATTGAGCGTTTTTTTTATCTTTAATATGAGTACCATATTGTTATATTTTTCAAAAAAAAAAATTCAAAAACCCAGTTGCATATTACACAATGGACATGATGTAAAACACAATGTAAAGTAGATCAAAAACACAATCAATGACAACAGATAAAGACACAATGGACAACATACTAAAACACAATGACCATAACGTATAACACAATGGCGATAACATATAACACAATAAGTATCAGACTAAATAAAAACACAATTGATGACAACAGATAAAAGACACAATTAATGACAGCAGATAAAAGACACAATGGAGAGCAAATGAAGACACAATGAAAAACAAACTAAAAACACAATACACAACAAACTAAAACACAATGAACAAAGATAATAAAAAAAAATTGAACAAATTATTAAAACACAATGGACAACATATTAAAACACAATGAATAACATATTAAACACAATGACCTGAACTAATAACACAATTTATAGAAAACCCAAATATAACACCATCTTCATTGTGTCATATATTGTGTTATAGGTTCTTATAAAAACGCAATGGATAGAACCCAAATTAACATTGTGTTATAGGTTTTGATAATAACACAATGGACATGATGTAAAACACAATGTAAAGTATATCAAAAACACAATCAATGACAACAGATAAAGACACAATGGACAACATACTAAAACACAATAACCATAACGTATAACACAATGGTGATAACATATAACACAATAAATATCAGACTAAATAAAAACACAATTGATGACAACAGATAAAAGACGCAATTAATAACAGCAGATAAAAGACACAATGGAGAGCAGATGAAGACACAATGGAAAACAAACTAAAAACACAATACACAATAAACTAAAACACAATGAACGAAGATAATAAAAAAATTGAACAAATTATTAAAACACAATGGACAACATATTAAAACAAAATGAATAACATATTAAACACAATGACCTGAACTAATAACACAATTTATAGAAAACCCAGATATAACACCATCTTCATTGTGTCATATATTGTGTTATAGGTTCTTATAAAAACGCAATGGATAGAACCCAAATTAACATTGTGTTATAGGTTTTGATAATAACACAATGTATAGAAACTCTACTGACCAAAACCCAGTTAAAAGACACAATGGCCTGAACCTTTAACACAATGCAAAAAAACCCAGTAAAAATGAAATTTTTTATTTTATTTTATTTTTATATGATAATATGGTACTCATATTAAAGATAAAAAAAACGCTCGTTATTATCATGAATTTTTTTTTAAAATGTCGTATGAAAAAGTTATGGACGTTTTAAATCGATGGGGGAATTGGCATGTGGCTTGCATGTGGAGAGAGAAATCCATAAATATAGGATTTCCTTTATGCCCTTCTATTATCTTCTTTTCCCTACAACTAATCTCAACCATCCAAATCTAAGATCAATGGACTAGAATCTTTCTTACCCTTCTTATTTATTTTATCCTTTGTATTGATCCTAACCCTTTATCCTATGTATTATAATGAGGTTATTTTGTTGGATCTGAGTTTGATTTTGATTGTATTTTGTGTTTGTAATTAAAATGAAAATGGATGAGTGTGCAGCGGAATTATGATGAAAACAAACTTTGCATACAATCAAACGAGAGTAATACTTTGATCAAACATCTTTTCACAATGAATCGGAAGAATTTATTTCAATAACGATTACAATGATTGATGAATGAATGCAAACTCCCCCTCAGCCAGAGCTCAGTGTTTGTTCGTGCAAAGAAGACGAATGATGCAAAGAGCTAATAGAACAGTACAAAGTACTGATCTATTTATAGGCACTAGCAAACCACTGAGCATCTTAGTTGACGTCACCATGAAAGTGACATCTAACCTCCTAACAAACTCTAACCTCTGACCTTTACAAATACTGCTATACAAACTACTGATATTACATTACATTGCATAAAGACAACTAAACTACTGCTGCAACCTTCCACTGCTGTGAACCCAGCAGTACTTGTCCGGATCAGCAGTGCTTGACTCAAGGCAGTAGATTGAATCAACAGAGCTTTGGTCTTCTATCAGTCTTTAACTCTGGGCAGTAGTTGTAAGGCAACACTTTGCAAGATCAGTAGATAGGAGGTCAGCAGATGTTGAAGTTCACTTTCAAGGGGAGAGACTTGATCATATCATCTGCTTATTCTGGAACCACTGCGCTGATCCAGTTTTGGCTTTTATTATCTGTTCCTCTGATAGGGTTCGATCCCAACAATCTCCCCCTGGAACAGATAATGCCAAAACACTTCATTATTGTGGTACTTTATTGCCTCATTAACAGCTCCCTTATCTGACCTTTAAGTTGTAGCTCAAAGTCTAGGGCATCTGTATCATCTTCATCCCTTTCAAGAGGAAGAACAAGGAGATCCTGCATATCTTCAAGACTTAGGCCAAGTGCTTGTTCCCTTGTTATTTTCTTCTCTTCTCCACCAGACCTGAACAGAGTCAATACATGGGTCTGTTTGTCAGTTGCCCACTTTAGTACTTTTGAGCCTGGTGGGTTTCTTGGGAGATTTTTATTTGTAGAGGAGTTTGGTGATGCTGGCCTATTCATGACTGGCTGAGCAGTGCTTGCAGGTTGATTCAATTCAAGAGTTTCTATAATCATTTTCTTAATGCCCTCTTTAACAAGTTCATCACCTTTTATTAACTCTTGAATTGTTTCAGCTCTCAGAGGTTTTTGTGGCCTTCTTTTGAAGATGGCTGAACCTGCTGGAGCAGTAGATCTCCTGATCTGCAGTTTTGATGGTCTTTTAGAAACCTCTGCTTCAGGTTAAACAGGCTTTTGGGGAACACTTGGATCTTTCTTTCTTAGTTCCTCTAACTTTTTGTAAGTAGCCCTGACCACATCTTCTTTCCATCTAGCAATTTGTCTTTTGTTCCCATAATCAGCAGCAACCAGTTCCTCTTTCATTCTCTTCAGCTCTTCCTGTTTGTCAGGTACATTCTTTCTAAACTTTGCCCAGTCAGGAGGAGTGTGAGTGACTTTCCTTTTTATCATGTCTTGAATTCTTGCTGCATCATTTTCAAGTTCAGGAACAGTCCACTCTTTGTACATGTATCTCTCTCCTTTGTACTTCTTGTGAGCCATGATGCTTTCAATGTAGTCTTTCTTCAGAGTTTCAGCTGCTCTTTCAGAAATTTGTTGACTGACATTTTTTGCAAATTGCTCTAGGGATCTGACTTGTGTGAGCAAATATTGACTTTTCTGTGCAATTTCTTTATCAGATTTCCCTTGTGTGTTTTTCTTTGAGATATCCTCTGCTTGCTTGGCCTTAATTTTCAAATATTCATCAACATTGTTAGGCCTGGGATATCCTTCAATTGATGGCAGATTCCTTTTGGCAGGGTCATCCTCATAATAAAAAGATTTTATTTCTTCTCTGACAGCTGCTAGTTCAAGAGGAAATTGAACACCTGCAGGAGGTAAGGGCTTGTACATTTGGACAGAAGAGAGAGGAATAGGTTTTGGAATTGTGACAAGTGCTAAAGATTTTGAAGACGTTTGTGGTGGTGAGGTGTCATCATCTTTGAGAATTAGACTTCTCCTCTTTGTTTAAGGAGGGGCTGATGATGTATTGAATGGAACAGTGGTAGTGGATGTAGTGGCAGTGGTTTGTGATTGACTAACAGCTGTTGAAACAACTGGTGTTCCAACCACTGTTGTCATTACAGCAGATGTTGTTACAACTGCTGTCTTCTGCCTTTTGGCAGGAGGTGATTTTGTTTTTGGTGGTGATGGTGGTAAAGCAGTGGATGTGGTGTGTGTTAAAGTGGTGTGTGTTGAAGTGGGAGCAGATGTTGAAACCACTGAAGTGCCAACTGTAGTTGATACAACAGGAGTTACAACAGCTGTTTTAGGTGGTGGTTTTGGAACAGACTTTGAATGTCTGGTTGGAATGGATTTGGGTTGCCTTACTTTTCTAGTAGGCTTCTTCTTTTCATCAACAAGATTTTCATCATCTTTTGACCCTGAAGTACCCTGATCCGGATAATCCACCCTGGCTTTCTTTTTGGCCTCTCTATCCCTTTTTACGCTTGCAACTGCTTCTGCCAGTGCATTTGTGGTCACATCAAGTTTCTTGCTACCATCTGGCAAAGGAATATTTTTAGTCATGTTTTCCTTTTCGGGTTCAATGTAAAGACCATTATCTATACCCTTCTTCTTCCACTCCTTAATTTTCTCCCCCTTTTTGGCATTATCTTTAGGGAGTTGATCAATAAATAGGACAGTTGGTGGAGCAGTACCAGTGGCATGCAAAATCTGGGCTTTTAGAGCCTTGAGATCAGCCTGTGTGTTTTTGAATCTAGACTCCATGGCGTTTCTCAGCATTTGTACATGTTTTTCATGTTGCTGATCTGCCAGTTGTGCTTGTTGTTGGAGAAAAGATTGAAATAGATTCCAGAGCTCATTTGTAGCAGGTGCTTGTGGTGGAGCAGGTGCTTGAGGTGGAACAGCAGTGGATTGTACCTTTTGTATTTGTAACACCTGTTGCAGCATATCTTTGAGTTCTGCAACAAAGTTATCAAGCTTTTCAACACGATCCGTCAATTTCTGGTACTTTAAATCATCACCCAATTTAATGGGATCATCTGATTTCCCACTATCAGTGGTTTTATCAGTGGTTGAGGTAGGGAGTATACTCCAAACATTAACCACTGATGCCCCTTTTTCTTGGTACTGGGGTCTTCTCCCTTCAACACTTGACAATCTTTTGATGTTGCCAGAGGACAAGAAAAGGCCACTGGTAGATGTCAGAGGTGCTATAGAAGGAATTGCCTCCAAGGAAGTCTTATTCATGAAACCACTGTCCAATTGTAAACCTGTAGGTTCAACAGTTGTAGTGGCTGCTTCACTTGGATTACCACCAAGAGTTACTTGTAACTCATGGGGTGTAACCTCCTCAAGTTGTGTTGGTGGGTTAGCAAGGAATGATTCATCAGGCCCAGTCATTTGTTGAGGCATATTCTCATTGATAGGTGATTGAGAAGGACTGGATAGTGCCTGGTTCAAATCAATTGCATCCAACAGAAGTTTTGTTTTGGGGGAATTTTGGATGTGATGGGTGGTGTAGAAAGAGGATTTGCCCCGGGCATTGGGCTGTGGATGATAGAAATGAATGTTTCTAGAGCATCATGATGTGGAGACCCTATTTGTACAACCCGTTCTTTTTGTGAAGAAGCAGGAGGGGTTTCGGTTATGGGTTGAGATATTTTGACCAACTGCTGTGAGGAAGTAGCAGCAGTGGTTTCTTGTGACTGTTGTTTTGTCACTGGCAGTTGCTTTGGTATCTCATCCTCCAGAGTTGCCTTTTTGATTGGTTTGGGGGGTTTTTTATTTTTCTTTTTGTATGGCTTTTTGGGATTTGTAGGTGTGGGTTTCAAAACAGTTGTTCTGCTGCTTTGATCACCTTGAGCAGTGGGCTCAGCAGCAGATACCTGAGGAGCAGTTGTTGCTGCTAAATTCTGCTCAGGCACCTCTGCTTGTGTTTTGCAAGGTGTTAACATTCTGGTAAAAGTTTCAGTTGTTAAACTGTTTATTTGATCAAATTCACCTTGGTTTATTGCAGCCAAATCATCCTTACTGAATTTCTTTTCAAGATAATAGCTTAAAAACCTTGGAAACAGTAAGAATGATTTTGTTTCAACATTATTAACCAAATCTTTAAAGATTTCCCGAGAATAGTTAAAATTTTCTTCTTGAAGAATTGCATATCCCAGATTTTGAATCTTTAAAGGGATTTCATTGAAAGAAGTGGTTTTGTTTGAAACACATAGTAGGAGGGTATGAAATAAAAATCTGGTTGCAGAAGGAAAATAACCTTTTTGTAAGGTAAGTTTCTTCATCATTGTGGCTTCATACCCTCTCTCAATGAAGTCCGTTTGTAACTCGTTTTTAGTGAAAGAAGTTTTACCTTCCTGATCATCGAGTTGAAAGACCTCTGAAATGGATTGTGGCGTGATTTGGACAGTTTTCCCTTTGATAGAAGAGTGTATGGTGGTTGCAGTGTCTCCTTGTTTTTCAAGGGTTGCATTCTTCCAGAACTCTCTTTGGGTCGCCAAATAGATTGTTGCATCGGCGGTTAACAAAGTTTTGTACTTTGATTTTGCCATGGTGTCGATGATGGAGTCGAAAACATTGGTGGTTCCTGGTTTTGTGAGAAGACCCAGAAGATTGTGAGATGTTTTATGTGGAATTTCAGTGGAGATTGCCTTTTGAGAGGCTGTTTTCGACGATGATTTGGAAGTGGGTTTTGCGGATGGCTTCGATTTTGTCATTTTGAAGATGATGATCGAAGGAATTTGTGAAGGAATGAGATGAAAAACTGCTTTGAGAAGAGAATTTTTAAGAATTCAATTCGACAGTAAAACCCTGTTTTGGTGGTGAGTGGGGGTTTTATAGGGAAGAAAGTGAATGCTGACGTGGCAGCTGTTACAAAAGGTCTGACCATTATGTACTGCCCACGTGACAACCCCTGGTGAAAGTGAAGGACAGTACTTTTATGAAAGTGACTGATGAAGGCAGTGGTATGAAAGCAGTGGATGATTTTCACTATCAGTGGATAGCATATCAGTGGATAAGGCACTGCTTTTGAACAACAGAGTTTATCAAAGGAATGAGAGAACAGGGGTTGACTTTCAGTAGTGGACAAACTTTTGAAGTAGAGCAGACTTTTGAACAATCAGTGGTTATGGCAGACTTTTAAGGATTTTAATGAAAATTTCATTTTTAGCTATTTTTAAGGATGGATTTTTGATTTTCTGAAAACATTTTGTTGCTTTTATTCATAGAAAAACAAGATGTTGCTTGTTATTCCATGTTCAGCATCCCAATCCTAGAGACCAAGCTTTCAAAAGTGGCTGTATCAAGTGCTTTTGTGAGCACATCTGCCAGCTGGTCTTTAGTTGGGACATGATGCAGAGAAATCAAACCTTTTTCATAGCAATCCCTCACAAAGTGATGTCTGATCTCGATGTGTTTGGTGGTAGAGTGGGAAACTGGATTTTTTATGATATTTTCTGCTGCCTGACTGTCCAACATGAGTGGTGTCTTTAAGGCAGTGATACCAAAATCCAGTAACTGATTTTGAAGCCACAGGAGTTGGGCTGTACAGCTTGCAGCAGCAATGTATTCAGCTTCAGCAGTGGATGTTGAAACAGCTGCTTGCTTTTTGCTTTGCCATGAGACTAAGCAATCACCTAGAAACTGGCACCCTCCTGAAGTGGACTTCCTTGTGGTGTGACATCCAGCAAAGTCACTGTCTGAAAAACCTGAAAGCTTGATGTTCCCATTAGCTGGATACCAGATACCAAGTGTGGGAGCACCTTTTATGTATCTGAAGATCCTTTTTACAGCAATGAGATTTGATTTTCTGGGAGCTGATTGACTTCTTGCACAGACACATGTTGCAAACATGATGTCTGGTCTAGATGCAGTTAGGTACAATAAAGACCCAATCATGCTTCTATAAAGTGTTTGGTCAATCAGCTCATCTTTTCCATCAGACATGACCAGCTTATTTGTTGCCATGGGTGTGCTGCATGGTTTACAATCATTCATATCAAATTTGGTCAAAAGTTCTTTAGCATATTTGCTTTGATGAATGAAAGTTCCATTTTGCATTTGCTGTACTTGGAGACCAAGAAAGCATTGCAGTTCACCCATTGCACTCATTTCAAACTCAGCTGTCATGAGTTCTCTATACTCTTCACACATTTTGTTGCATGTGCATCCAAAAATAATGTCATCCACATAAATTTGGACAATCATTAAATCCTTCCCTCTCCATTTAAGAAACAGTGTTTTATCAATGGTACCTCTTTTGAAACCATTTGAGAGTAGAAAGTTGGAAAGAGTTTCATACCAGGCTCTTAGTGCTTGTTTCAAGCCATACAAGGCTTTGTTCAGCCTGTAGACATGATCTGGATAAAATGAATCCTCAAAGCCTGGAGGTTGACACACATACACCTCTTCTTGAATTGTACCATAGAGGAAAGCACTTTTGATATCCATTTGAAACACCTTCATGTTGTGGTTGACAGCAAAGGCCAGGAACAGTCTAATAGCTTCCAATCTTGCAACAGGGGTGAATGTTTCATCATAATCAATCCCCTCTTCCTGTCTGTAACCTTGAACCACAAGCCTGGCTTTATTCTTGACAACAATGCCCCTTTCATCTGTTTTGTTCTTGAAGACCCACTTTGTGCCAATGGGACTAACCTCTTCTGGCAGTGGTACAAGCTCCCATACTTGTTGTCTTTTAAACTGTTGGAGCTCCTCTTGCATGGCTTCTACCCAGCTGTTGTCTTTTAGTGCCTCTTGGTACTTGACTGGCTGATGGAGTGATAGAAAACCAGCAAAAAGACAAATGTTTTGGGTTTGGCTTCTTGTGAGCACCCCTGCATTGATGTTGCCAATGATTTGATCAGGTGGATGAGATCTCAAGAAGATTAAATCTCCTTGGTATGGTATGATGGCATTTGTTGGTGAGGGCTGCAAATGTGTATCATCTGAGCTAACCACTGCGGGGGACTTTGATGATCCAGCAGTGGTTTCAAAAGGTGGTGGAATTGGAGGTAATGAAGTGGACACATGCTGACTTTTATCCACTGTTTGGGGACTTTTGTCAGCAGTGTTTGAGGATGTGGAAGCAGTGGTTGATGGGCTACTTTGGTCAACAACTGTTGAGGTAGCAGTGGTTGAGCTTTGACAGCTGTTTTGAACAGCTAATGCTTTTCCCATTGTGGCAGACCTTTGAGGGATGATGATTTCATACCCATAGTCTGGTGTTGAATCCTCTGATGGACCTGCACTGTTAGTCTTGATAGAAGTGTTTTCAAAAGTGAATTTAGTAAGATCAAACAGATCAGCAGGATTTGCTGGGATTTTCATTGATGAAAGTTCATTGAACTTTACATTCAAAGTCTCCTCCACTGCCCTGGTCCGTGTATTAAACACTTTGTAGGCCTTGGCAGTGGTTGAGTATCCCAGATGATAACCACAATCAATTTTGGCTGCAAATTTTGAAATGGAATCTTTTAAGTTCAAAATAAAGCATGGGCAACCAAAAACTTTGAAGTATGAGATCAGTGGTTTGATTTTATACAGAATTTCATAAGCAGTCTTTTTGTGCCTGGGGTTTATTAAAACTCTGTTCTGGACATAGCAAGCAGTGTTTACTGCCTCTGCCCAGAAAGTTAATGGCAAACCTGAATCAGCAAGCATGGTTTTGGCAGCCTCAATCAAAGTTCTGTTCTTTCTTTCAACTACCCCATTTTGCTCTGGTGTTCTAGGGATGCTGTACTGCCTTACAATCCCTTTCTTCACACAGAAGGCATCCAACTCCTTATTTTTAAATTCTGTGCCATTGTCACTCCTGAAGCTTTTCACTGGAAGGTCAAATTGCTTTTCAACCTGTGTCACAAAGTCTTGCAAAATGCCTGCAGTCTCATCTTTTGAGTGTAAAAAGAAAGTCCATGTAAACCTAGAAAAGTCATCAACAATAACCAATTACCAAACAATATCTTTTCTTTTTGAGGCTCATGACTTGAACTGGGCCAAACAAATCCATGTGTAGCATTTGCAAACACTGGGTTGTTTTGGACTCTTCAATGGACTTATAAGAACTTTTATGTTGTTTTCCTTTTAAACAGGAAATGCAATGTTCAGGACATGAAAACAATTTTTGTGGTAGGCCTCTCACCAAACCATTTTTTGAAATTTCAGTGATTGTCTTAATATTTGTGTGCCCCAGTCTCCTGTACCAAAGTTCTGTCTCTTTGTTAGAGGCAGCTGAGAACAGACAGGCATCAGCTCTAGGACACTCTTTTGACATATCAACAACATAAACATTGCCACTTCTTTGAGCAACAAGTTTTGTTTGACCAGTTTTTATTATTGCTTCAATCTTTTTGACCATTTCTGGACCAACAATCCTACAACACTCCTTTGTGAAGAATGACCCATACCCCTTGTCACTCATTTGTGAAACACTCAAGAGGTTGAATTTCAGACTGTCTATCAGATTGACATTTTCAAATTTTACATTTCCATATTGCACTGTACCAGACCCCAGAACTTTCCCTTTACTATTATTCCCAAAGGATATATCACCCCCTCCATGAATTTTGAAATCTTTGAGTAGGGCTTTACATCCAGTCATGTTCCTGGAGCCTCCACTATCAACATACCAAAGGCTATCTAAACAGGCAGAAGCTCCCTGCATATGAAGTAAAAGGATTAGTTCATTAGGGTTTCCAAAGCCAATAAGGCTTTGGATGGGGACTCAACAGTGTCTGGGATGGATGCAGATTGATGGACAGAGGTTAGGTCAGGGGTTTGAACTGTTTTAGGATAGTTTTTCTCTAACCACTGTTGTGGGTCCTGACCAATCACCTGCTGATAACCAAAAGGATGCCTGTTCACTCTGGGTTTAGAGGGCCTTTTGTAGGCCTCATAAACGTGTGGAATCCTTTGGTAAGTTGGTTTCTCCTTACCTCTTCTGAAGTGATTGGCAGGTGGTGCATCAGTAACCTAAACATCTCTTTTGACAGATGTTTGGTTCAGCTGTTTTGTGACAGCTGTTTGAACTGGCACAAACAGTGGTTGATGTTTGGTGAATTTGACAGATGATGATGATGGACTCAAGGATGTTTTAGCAGTGTATTCATTCTTTTTCACATCAAAAATTTTAAGGTACACTCATCCTTGAGTTTTGTGGTTTGATTTACCACAAACAATGCAGCTTTCAACTGGAACAATGACACTGGTTTTGTTTAAGTCGTATGCTTTCAAATGGAAACAATCTTTTGTTAGATGATTCTTTTTCTCACAAAACTCACAAAACAGGTTATTGATTTTTTCTTTCTTCTTTCTCTTTTCGGACTCTTTTGCAGCAGAGTTTTTAACCTCTGCTGGGATGTCCTTGAGTGGAATGACTTTGGCCTTAGGAGCTTTAACACCAGCAGTGGTTGTAAAGTCCATAGGCTTGAAGTTCTCAAGAATGTCACACTCGTCAGACCAGATAGGTTTAAACTGGTATTTTTCAAGTTCTTCAAAAGTAGAGGAACTCATTGGTCTGCCAAGTGTGATTTTGTTACCAAGTTTGTCAGTGATTTTCACTGCTTGGCAATAATTGTTTGTGGGGATGAACTCAGTGGTTACATCAGTGGTTTGAACAGATTTTTCACAAGTAATGCATTCATCATCATATTTTCTATACCCAATCCCAAATTTCACATTACTTTCAATCTGTTTCTCGAGCATAACCTCATACCCTTTGCAAGATTCCACCCATTTTTCACAGGTGATCTGGGTGGACTCTAACTCCTTTTTGCAAACTTGGTATTTTTCTACCATAGTTTGGAGTTGGGTTTTGATTATGCTCTGCTCTTCTTTCATGCTGCTAATCTCTTTCTCTTTTTCAGTCAATTTGTTTTTAAGTTCTTTTAGAGATCTTTCAAATTTGACTTCATCAGTTAAGATTTTATCCCGAAGGTTTTCATTCACCTCTTTGATGTTAGCAAAAGCAATAATGCAATTGTCAGAACACAGTTTTTCTAAAACTTGAGGGGATACCTTGGCAGCAGCCATCATTGCACAGTCACATTGATGATTCTCTTCATCATCAGCTCTCACCTTCTTTTCACCAGCCTTTTCTTCTTCTTTGTCCTCTTCGGACCATGGATCTGTCATTGGTTCAATCAGGGTACCTGAACTTTCTCCCAACAGTAGTTCACCAGTCACAGCAGTAACCACTGCTTCAGTCACCTCATCCACTGTTTCAGTACTCAGCTGTTCCTCTTCAGTTTCAACCCCCTCCTGTATTGACTCTAATGCCATCAAACAAAATTCATTATGAGAAGAATCATTAGAAGCATAGAGTGCAAAATTTTCATCACTAAGGTCTTCAGGCATACTGCTCCAGTCAACAAACCCTTGAGTGAAAAAACTTTGTTGATCTGGTTGTACTGCTGCTGGAGCAGTGGTTTGAGGTGCAACAGGTTGCACCTGTACCTGAGGAGCAGGGGTTTGAACATACTGAATTTGTGGGACAGTAGTTTGGACATAATGCACAGGCACAGGGGCAGCAGCATAGTGAGCAGTGTTCACATGAGCTGCAGGGGCATATTGGGTATAGTGCACAGTGTTTTGATTTTGTGGTCTAGGGTTTGAGCTAGGATGAGTAACTATTGGTCCATTGTTTTGACCTCTGCATTCCCTAGCAAAGTGCCCTAACCTATTGCACTTGTAACACTTGATTTTCGATTTATCCAACCCAACCCTCAAATTCCCATGAAGTCCTGGGAATTTTCTCCCTGTTCTTTTATAGAATTTGCTAGTTCTAACACTTAGCAAAGCCAACTGGTGCAGAATATCCATCTCTTCTAAGTCAGTGGGATCAAAATGTTACAAATCATTGAGTTCAAAGCTTAAATTGTCTGACATCTGGTTTTCGTTTGCAGTGAATGCATAACTAGCAGAGTGAGGATCAGGGTTGTTAAAGTTTGCACCAGCAGTTATGTCAATGAAGTGATCAAAACCCTGATCCTTACTACTGCTCCCAGATTCTTCTTGACCCAGAAGAGCAATGTTACCGAAAGTGTAATCATCAGTAACTTTTCCTGACTCTTGCAACCTCCTTTTCTGGTTCAACTCCCTTTCGTAGGTCAGGAGTCGACCGTGAAGTTGGGTCAAGGTCAGATCCTTGAACTCAGGTGAGTTTCGGGTGACAAAAGCTATGGTGTCCCATTTTTCTGGCAGTGACCTGAGGAACCTGCTATTTTGAGTTGAGTTTGTAAAAGTGGTGTTAACAAGCCTCAGTTCACTGATGAGACAACTGAAACGCTCAAATTGTTGCGTCAGTGATTCACCTTTAGCGTGACAAAATGTTTCATACTGTTGGTTTAGAATTTCCCTATTGTTTTCTATGACTTCTTCGGTCCCCCCAAACTGTTCCTTAAGCGCGTCCCATAACTCTTTGGCACTGTTACAGTGTAACAGTCCAGCATATATCTCATTAGGCAGCGCTGATGCAATGATGCTAAATGCTTTAGCATCTAGTTCGAACTTTTGGAAGTCGGTTTCAGTATAATTATCGGTTGGTTTAGGAACGAACTTTTTAGCATCTTCAGCGCTTGGCACCATGGGAACATGGGGACCAAAGACGACAGATCTCCAACATCTGGTGCTTTGTTGAGCGAGGATGTGACCCATCCTCCTCTGTCAGATGTTGTATTCATTTCTTTTTAGCATAGGTGGTTTAAAAAGAGAGCCAATGTTTTTGTCATCCTGAGATTGTGACGTCATTCTTGTTGTTTTACAGACACTGAGAAATCAACTTTAATGGTGATTAATCCTTGCTCTGTTTTTCAACGAACGAACAAACGATCAGTATCAGCTGTTATGAGCCGAACTATTTACGTCAAAATGATTGTTAAATCAAATTTGACTGTCCAGGCTCTGATACCAATTGTTGGATCTGAGTTTGATTTTGATTGTATTTTGTGTTTGTAATTAAAATGAAAATGGATGAGTGTGCAGCGGAATTATGATGAAAACAAACTTTGCATACAATCAAACGAGAGTAATACTTTGATCAAACATCTTTTCACAATGAATCGGAAGAATTTATTTCAATAACGATTACAATGATTGATGAATGAATGCAAACTCCCCCTCAGCTAGAGCTCAGTGTTTGTTCATGCAAAGAAGACGAATGATGCAAAGAGCTAATAGAACAGTACAAAGTACTGATCTATTTATAGGCACTAGCAAACCACTAAGCATCTTAGCTGACGTCACCATGAAAGTGACATCTAACCTCCTAACAAACTCTAACCTCTGACCTTTACAAATACTGCTATACAAACTACTGATATTACATTACATTGCATAAAGACAACTAAACTACTGCTGCAAACTTCCACTGCTGTGAACCCAGCAGTACTTGTCCGGATCAGCAGTGCTTGACTCAAGGCAGTAGATTGAATCAACAGAGCTTTGGTCTTCTATCAGTCTTTAACTCTGGACAGTAGTTGTAAGGCAACACTTTGCAAGATCAGTAGATAGGAGGTCAGCAGATGTTGAAGTTCACTTTCAAGGGGAGAGACTTGATCATATCATCTGCTTATTCTGGAACCACTGCGCTGATTCAGTTTTGGCTTTTATTATCTGTTCCTCTGATAGGGTTCGATCCCAACATATATTTCCAGTGAACTTTACGGGGTTGAACTATTTAAATTATGTATACAAAAAATGTAAAATAAAAAGACTAAACTTCCCGTGCAACAAAAATTATTTTATATTAATCTAATTATGTTGTTAAATAAAATAAAAATAAATGTTCTCAAGCGTTATATTGTTTTATAATTGTTTTGTACTAATGGTTGTAGTTGAGATAAATTCTAACTTAGTTGACAAAATTTGTAAAAAAAACATATATTAAACAGTGTTTATTGACAATAGTAAACAACTCAATAAAAATACTTAAAATTAAGTCATAACTATTTACTACAAATACAGCACATTATAAATGTTATGTTTGACTACTAACATAAATCTATTTACATATTTGTATAAATAATGTTAAAAGCAAATATGACCAATAAACACATAACCCAATTTATAACAAACATTTTACTGTGTTCAAAAACATAATAAATCAACGAAAACATTCAAATGCACCACAATGTGAAACAAGTAACACCAACGTCTCTTAAAAACACGTCATCAAAAATGAAATATAACGAAACATACCATTTCTCCAGCTTTGGAATCAAGAGTTTGCCAAGTCCATCAGCCTCGGCTTCATCTTTTTCATCTCGAATACGGCATTTTGTTTAAGAACAATTTAGTGAGTCGTCTAACTCATAGACTTCATGAAGGTTACGCTTAACTTCACTAGAGAATGATGATTTCTCATTACTTTGAATAACATTAGATATAGGCGTTGAATTGTCTCCAATTTAACACACTTCATCTTACAAACAAATTCATAGCATAGTTTTAAAAAAAATGGTACTCAAAACTATATAAAAAAATTAAAAAAAAACATTTGATATAACCTTAGAAAATTCAGGAGGATTCGATTGAAGTTCTGATATAGGAACACCAAATGATTCTAATATGGTTTGAAAATCCCTCCAGAATTGAACAGTTACAATATATGAGTAAAATATGAATACATAAGATAACGAAATAGTTTTAATGACAAAGTTGTAAATAAAATTTACCTCACCTTGTGCTGCTAAGAGTTCTTTTGAGGATTTTCTAAGAATCTTATAGGTTTTATAATCAAATAGGGTCAAAGTCACAATACGAGTACAATATTGCACGCGAATGAGTGTCTGGAATTTGTTTACGTTGCAAAGAACTAAAACGTGAATGATTAAACTTTTTTGGTTTATCTAATAAAGTATAAAATGAGTAAAAATGTAACCGAGGAATTGAGAAAATATCAACGCATTCACAGTCACGATTGGTACAATCAAAGCTTTCTTATCTTCCACGTCACCTGAACCATCCTCCTTTTCAATTGTCTCAAATGTTTTCTCGACATGGGGTTTACAATGGTTGCAACCATTATAATCTTATCATTGCAAATGAAAGAAATTGTGTCAATAACCAAGACTTTCTTTTTATAATAACACATAACAAACCAAATACTAACTAAAGGCATCATAAATCAAAAAGTATATGCAAAAAAAGAAAAAAATAAGTATACCACTATTATGGTACCGAGAAAAACAATAAGAGTAAAATCATTATTGTTAAGAAATTCATCCTCGACGCTTGAAATAACATACGACCCAAGATAGTTTCTCAATATAACTATATATTTATTAATGTGCTTTATCTTATACAAAATAAGATTGTATACATGTTTATAATGATTGATAATGTCATTTCTTAATCTGAAACAATTTTAGTATACCTTATCTTAAATAAATTAATTTATTCAAAATCATAGTTGATGAACAGTCTACTAACATTAAATGTGTTAGAAACACCACGTTTACCTACATTAAAAATGTAATCAATTTAAATATCATTGAAATACAAAATGTTATTTAGAATTTAGATAATAAAAATATTTTTTGACATTTAAACTACTTAATAAAATATTGTATATTTTACATTTGTTTTGATTAAATGATAACATATTCAAATATTTAAATGAGCAAAGAGAATTTAAAATTCGAATTTGAAATCGTAATATACCAAGTAATTATGTATTTCAATTAAAAAGATTTTCTTACCATACAAAATAAAACATGCTTACCAAATTGAAAATTATTCAATAAAAATGAGTTTCATATAATATAACAGCTATGCTTTAAAATTAAATTACTAAGTTAATAACTTGATTGGTCATAATTTGCTCCATAATTATATTACCATCATAATTAAATCTTTATTTCACAATAAACAAATAAAGATTGTTAAATTAGGAAGTTAATAATGATAGTTACAAATTAAAGAATAATTAAAATTGATTTAGAAATCTGCCACAAATACACATGTTTCAAATTTTAAAATTTGGAAAATATATATAACTGAATATTCAATAAAATGAGTTTCATATAATATAAAATTTATGTTTTAAAATTAAAACTTAGTAAAACTAGGGTTAAGACCCGCCCGCGTTGCGGCGCGGGTACATCGTAAACATTGAATGGATTAGTCCAAACGTTATATGATGCATTAACCATATGAAAACACACATTTCGACGTATCCACTTGAACTCAGTGTAACCTGTATAAGCATTGTGATTGGATCAAACGTAAAGTAAATGAAATTCATATCGAACAATAATAACGTATTATATGTGACCCAACTTATACAAAGAAAACGTAACGGGTATGAAGGAAACTATGCACATGTAATCGAAAGGGATTATTTAGAGCTTTCAAAAAAGGGGAGAAAAAGAAACCATAATTTGACTCCACTCGGTTCGAAACAAACTTTACGAAACGTACATAAAATAAACACGAAAACATATTATATTTGACCTGAATCATTTCTCAAAAAAGTTTACGTCGAAACGTAGAACAACTTGAATTTATATGAAAACGTACATAGAAATATGCACGTAAAATGGTTTCTTTAAACGAAAACGTATTATATTTGACCTGACTCGTCTATAAAAAAAAGTTAACGTCGGAATGTAGAAGAAATCATATTTACACATACCCGTACATAAAATATGCACGTAAAAAATAGTTTTTAAGTAAAGGAAGTATATGGGTAAACCGAAACAAAAAATTAGTAAAAAGATTAATAGGTTAAAAACGTTCGTAAAATTGTGCCAAGTAGCACCAATGCCACAACCACATCGACTCTCAACATCGTAAAAATAAAATAGATAAAATGGTAAAAATTACACTAAACGAAAAGCAGACTAAAATCGTTGAACCACACACACCCGTTACAATGTCTTAATACGAAGAAATTAACCAGAAACGTAAAACGTAGAAAATAATAACTTAGTCGATCTACGACCCGCCCGTTGCGGCGAACTTTTCTAAAGGGGAAAAATGGGCGCGTTGCGACGGGTCTGTCAAATATGAAAAAAATAGAGCAAAAACGTTGAATCTCACATGCACGCTACGACATGTTAACTCGCAAAATTTAGAACAAAACGTAAAACGAAAAACTTGCGAAGGATAAAAAGTATGGGGTACGAAAGTTGTAGATAATAAAGTGTTGTGTTAAATTATAAAAGATGTAAAACTTTAGGTTAAAAGTAAAAAATGAAAAGGGGTTAAAATGTAAAATATGAAATGTTTGGGTTAGAAGTGAAAAATTAAGTTTTTTTTTTTTTTGAAACACTCCCTAAGCACAAGTTACAAGTCATGATAGCACATATAAGTTGCTTATTAATATATGGAATAATAACAACTTAATTGGGTTTAAAGTTGCTAATTTAGGAAGTTAATAAATGGCAATTTCAAATTAAAGAGAATGATTGAAATTGATTTAGAAATATGCCATAAATAAACATATTTCAAATTTCAAAATTCCAAAATTTCAAAATATAATTGAATCTATAAAGTATATTAAAGCAAAACATTCTTATGTCACTTGGCATAACCTTAAATAATGTTTTGCCACTTGACATATACTTAAACCTAATTTGCCACCTGTCACTCCTAAACTACTCCTTCTAAGTCCTTTTGAACGCCATTCATCTCCCGCATACGTTTCCCCTCTTTTTTTTCTCAAATTCATCATTGCATCTCTCCAATCTATAGCTAATCACATCAATCATTCAAATTTTACGAAGGACACGGTGTTTCCAAAAATAAGATGATGAAGAAATCATCAGTTTATAATACCTGCATCTTTCAAAGATTAATTTCTCTATCACTCAGTGATTCCTTCGAACGCCATCGTCATCATCGCCCTCTGATTTCTTTGGATTTTGTCTGGCGATTTTGCTTCTGGTAAGTTAATTTTCACATCAATTTAGATATTCTTATTATATTGTTAGGATATGTATAGGTACGGTTGAACTTGAGTAATTTATTGTGGTGATGTTGTAGGTATTTTAAGGCTAATTAGAAATTGAAATTCAGATTGCTGGAGCGAAACTTGGAAAAGTATATGGGCTTTTGGGAATAGTATGCGTGATTGCAATTTTGCAGGTTTTGAAAATCGGTTTCTTATTGTATCTGGGATGCTAAACCCTAATTTATTTGGGGCTTTAAGGCAGCGATGAAAAGTGTACACTCATCTGAGCATCGGTATTTTTTTAGCTTGAATGATTGATACATAACAGTTTGGGTTCTCGGACTGTGATGAGTTCATAAATATGAACAAAAATTGAATAGTGTTGTTGCCTTCGTGTGGCAGGGTTGGTGGATGGTAGGTGTTCACCTGCAACCCCCTGCAGCCATGTTGTATTCATTAATTCTGGAATTCTAAGCATTGTTTTCCTATTCTTTTAACCAACTTGATTACTTTCATTGTCGGTTTCCGTGGCTATGATGACAAGATCTGAGCCTCTTTAGTTAATCTATTCATTAAAGAACAAACAAATGGAAATCAAAAGTTTGTTGATTCTGGTGGCGATAGTGCTGGTGCTAATTCGAAGAGGCTGCGATAATGAGGAAAAAGCGGCTGCTGTTTGTAGCTGCATTTGCGGCTGATGTTCATTACTAAAGTGATTTGAATGTGGTGGGGGAAGAAGTATAAGGTTACCGCAATACATGCAAGAAAACTAACCATCAATCAGAGCAGCCAGTGGTGGCTTTGATACCATCAAGAGAAGTATCGGGCTTAAGACACCTTATAACAATGATCAAGTAAGTTTGAATACAATCACATCTCCTCAACTAACTAACCGACTGTACAAACACTACATATAATCTCTTTGTTTAGTTAGCTTGAATTGATACTTTTCAAATTTAATGGTAGTTAATAATGGTTTTCTTTAGTAGATATGATTTAGTTTGGGAAACATGAGTAAGAACAGTAAGAGTTTTTAACATGCTTTATGTTTCATGAAGTCTGCAACTATTTCCATAGACGATTTCTATTTAACACATGATGATCAGGTAATACTCACTGTCTAGTCATGATCGGTTTTTAAACTGATCTCTAATGCAGTTATACTTCCATTTTAGGCTAAACTAAGAGAGAACAATCCTGGGAATGCTCTTTTAGAGGTAAAAGATCGATTTTAATCTTCTTTTAGGGCAGAAAACTTGAAAACAACAGGATTAATGGCACTATTTAAGTAAATAATTCACATGAGGCTTTTTCTTGACCCACAGTTTTATGGAAATGCTGGAAGCCATGATCTTTCTTTGTCCCTTGAAACACTAACAGCTCTTGGAAAATTGACTAAAGAAGGTATTTATCACCCACCCTCTTATAATATATTATGCTTAATCACAAATTTTGAACTAAATTTTGATGCACAAAAATGTCCTTGAAGTCCGACAAAAATGTATGCTTTAAAGTTCAAATTTTATATAGATTAAAACAATCAGAGCGAATATTATAGAATCTATTTCTTATCACCTGCACTTGTTGCTTATGGAACTACTGTAATCTCACTTTTCGGTATTTCTTGCAGCTATTAATGAAGGCTTCTATAGCAAAAGATTAATTTGTTCATTTCTTACAACCAGCTCCTTTCTCCTTTCTGTTCAATTGGCATGTATGCATACGACCTCCTAAATTACACTAAGGATTGGGTTAAAATATAGGCAAATGGGTCAAAACAGGTCATCTTAACTGTTTATGTCTTTGTTTTAATTTGAGAAATGTTTAGGTCTTTGTTTCAATTTAAGAAATATTTCGGGTTTTTTTCTTTAGTGAAGACCTACAAATACTATCCATTTGTCATTCGGATCCTTTATAACCCAAAAAAATACGCTTTCTAACTAAGTAGATATGTATCCGCAGTTTCTTGACCTTTTTATAAGCTTCATATGTTTGTAGGTACTTGCTTGAACTAGCTTTGCCCCCTTTGAATTTGGAGGAGCCGAAAGAACCCAAGATTATTTTGTTGTGCAGTGGATTAAAGTGGGTTTGGTGAAACATGCGAGGCTAAGTAAATTGGGTGAGATTTTCCACCTGTATATATTACTAATTTTTTCATTTTACTATTTTTTTCAATCTAAAGGCATTTTTTAAAGAGTGTAAATCTAGAAACAAGTTTTTATAAAATGAGTTTATGTTTTTGCAATCATTTATCTGTTTGGGTTGTTCAGTTCCACTTGGTACATGTAACACCCCAATTGCGTAATACAACAACACGCAGTGGAAATATCAGGGACTCACGTTACAAATTGCTCACAACTACTGGTACTAAATTGTTTCAATATTATTAACATCGTTTTACAAACAAAGAATACAAGTTATTGTCTTTTGATTAAGAAGTCTAAGGCCCGAATGCAGTCCTATGTGTCGCATGCTTGAGTAGTTGAAAACCTGAAACATATGTGAAAAATAGTCAGCATAAAAATGCCGGTGAATACATAGGTTTTGTTAGCCAAATAAATGGCAAAAGTTTGATATTGCAATACTTTGACAACAACAAGAGTTGTCAATTTGAAAATAAATCTTGAAGCCAAAGAATGGCAAAAATTTTAGTATTGCAATACATGATCTCGATTGTGAAAACTCGTGGCAAAAAGTATTGTATATGGCAATATGATTATTACTAACTCATTTTTATGCCATTTGAAATTGTACATCGTACTCTCGTTTAAATCATCGTAAAACTCGTTAATGTGTTATTAGAAATTCAATTAAGGATTAATAATAACTGTTTTAAAATAAATCAAAACTTGTGTGAGTATTATATAAATCAAGTTAATGATTCATAATAATACTTTAGATATCCTTCTAAGAATCTAACATATAAAGATATGGGAGATTCTACAAGGATTTGGATAATCGAACATTAAATCAATCGTACACAAAATCCTAAAGTGATTTGGATAACGCTACAAGAGTAATAAAATAAGGACACTTATATATAGGAAGTACCAGGGCGTATCCACCATGTTCTTATTTTATTACACATGTTTCGTTATCTAAATCACAACTATCACATAAACACAAAATCATCAACTTGTCAATCAACTTGTAAACACGCTTTAAAGTACACAATGAATCCAAATAAGGACTCCAATATTAGCACTTTAAACATCCCATATATGTTTAGCTATGAATATAGATAAATATTACAGGGATACAGTTCTCGTCACATCGTCTAGTCAAACACGCATTAATGTACACAATGAATCCAAACAAGGACTCCAATATTAGCACTTTAAACATCCTACAAGTATCAATCTATAAGAATAAATTGATGCTAAAAGGATTCGATCTCGATCACATTGAATCATTGTATCACAACATTCTAAATCCTAATGGTGATTCGGGATAACACCACGAAGGGTAATACAATAAGCACACTTATATATAGGAAGTACCAGCGGCGTATCCACCATGTGCTTATTGTATTATCTAGTTTCGTTATCTAAATCACCAACAATCTACACATAAACCATAACCATCGTGTCGTAAAGTACTTCTTATAAATCTCACTATGAAGATAGGAAGATCTAAGACTGTACTTCAAATATCCTATAAGAATCTAACTATAAAGATAGGTAGATCTTTTAAGGATTTGGATAAACATCGTATTTGCATAATCGGAATAATACACATAAAAGCACTTAGTAAACACATATATGCCATACATTTGGAAAACAAATCGGTTACACATATGAATCACCCCAAAAACATTTGAAAACGGTAAAAGAAGGGAACTATGTACTCGCCTGAGATTGCAAAGTATCCTCGATTAAATGAACTTAACAAAGCTCGGGCAAACCAAGGAAAATCAAGTGGTACCTAGTAATCGGATCGCTAGTTAATAAATCGACACCTAAATCAGAAGATCGGGTAGAATGAGGTCTCGTAAACCAAATGAGTATTGGAACTCATGTGATAAGGTTTAACAAATCCTACATTCTAAATCGGAACCTATCCTAAGTGCTTACGACCCGTTACGACCCATTAAGGTAGCTTACGCTACTTTAATGCGTCGTTCGCGTGAATGCGCGTTCGAGACGCCTAACTAGTCCTATGACAAGTATTATATGCCCAAACATGTTTAAATATGTTGCATAATCAGTTTAAGTGACAAAAATTAAGTTACATATGCTTAAATACAAATTATGTATGAAAAGGGCATTTTGGTCATTTACCTAAGGCATATAAACTACCTATCATACAACTAATTAAACTAAGTGACCATAAGGTATAACCTCGGAAGGTTATTCCCTATACAACTATGGTCACCAAATATGCTTGGTCGGATCCTAACGATCGACCAAACGGGTCGGGTTCGAAAGTCTAAGCGGTTGTCAAGACAGCTTGACTTACGATCCTAAACAAGCACTAGACTAAAAGTGACGAGTTAAACATGTTAAAACATGTTTAACTAAGTTAGAAAACAGGTTTGATATCAAAACAAAGTGTTTTGATACCCTAAAATAGCTTCGTCGCAAAATACGCATAAACACGTATTTTGACCGAAGCTTTGACTCGTCACTTCGACTAATCGACGTGGTAATCAGTAGGTATAGTCACAAGGGACTATAACCATCGTGATTACGCTCACGTTGCAAAGTTTGATTAAACTTTAACTTGACCAAATCGTGGTTGTGACAATTGTCAAAATTCCAAGTATCCGTACAACTATTAAACCATGATTAGTGCTTAATGACTTTGTTGAATTACCATTAATGGTTTAAATTGCTTTCTGATTAATGCTTATTACATACATGTGCATCACATATTGCAAATGACATATCATTATTACATGAGAACTTTACTGACTCAAATGATGCACGAAACATAGTTAGCACAGTTATCAGACAAATCAGAAAAATGCTGATGGAGTTCAGTACATAGACAGACAATGTATTGAGGCACAGAATGAGCCAGAAACCAAGTATTACACTAGTATAGTGTGTAGGAAAGTAAGGATCACAAAACTGCCTTCCTAGAGATAGTTTAAGTGCCGGAAAATGCCTAAAACTCACATAAACTGCAGAATTCTGCAGAAAATCAGCAAAATCAGCATTTAAACAATCTAATATCATGCAGAAATATGGTTAAATGGTCCTGAATGCTTTCCTAAGTGTCGGGAATCAAAACTGTCACAAAAGGTAACATAAAGCACACTAAACTGCATAGTTTAGCACCTTAACGAACCGGTAACCAACCGAACAGCCAGACACTACCCGAAACACCAAATTTTCACTAGAAGCATTGTTTTAACATTACCAAGCTAGTTATGGTCCCCGAACATCATTACACACTATATAAATATCTAATAACTAAATCCCTAACTAATACTTGGATTCTAACCATAATAACTAACTTCTAGTTTAAACCTAGCCTATACCCCCCCCCCACCTAGTGAACGGCCAACACAAGGGCCCACATCAAGATTTTATTTGATTAATTAAATGGATCATGTTTCTTCATGTTAGACATATAAACCAATGGAAACTAAGTGTTGGAAGATTATAAGAGTTAACCCTTGGAACATAAGCTTCATTTCATCCATCATTCACCAACACACACTTCTCCTTCCTCCTCCCCATAGCTACGGCCGAGAACCCCCACACCATCATCACCTTCATCTTTCACTTTCTATACAATCTACATATACTCAAGGGTGTTAGAAGGTGCACAAGGAAGCTTGGAGCTTTCGGGAGTTGAAGGACCTTCACCATTTGCTTTTATCCACTTCTTTTCTTCTCTTGATCATCCCTAGCCTTGAGCTAGTGGTAAGAACACTAAACTCTTCATTTTACATCTTGTTTAAGTGGTTAAAAGAAGATACATGATGTTAATCTTAAAGAACACTAAGAAACAAGAACATGAAACATGAACATAAGCTTAAAATCTTAAAGAAATCATGTTGTTTAGTGTTGAAAGTGCTACTTGATGATTGATTGTTTATGTTAAGGATGTAGATCATCATATGATCTTGCTATATGATGATTAAAAACATAATCTAGCAAGATGAGGGGATGAAAATGTTAGAGATTAATGGATCATCCTCACAAAAGTCATGAACTTGAAAGAATAAATTGTTTACTTGTTAAGTGATGATTAAAGTAAGATGTGAGTCTTGTAGATCTAAGATTTCAAGGATGATTTTTCAAGAAATCAAGTTAAAAATACAAAGTTTACTTAATCTTGGTTCTTAAAGAAATCAACCATGTTTTTAGAGGCTAAACAAGTGTAGAAACACATGTGTAACAAGAAAAATCCAAGAAGAATCATTTTTAGAAAATGTGATCACAAGTTGTAAAGAACTATTTTCTTTAAAAATGATGTTTTTAAACCAACGACCACACTTTAAAGGGTAACAGGACTTACTAAATACACTAGTAAGTTACTACACATTTTTATAAATTTTCAAGTTCATGAAGTAGTAGCTTATGCTTGATTTTTGGCAAGATGGTAAGTATAGATTGATTTGTGGTTGATTGTGTTGATTTACAAAAGAAAATGATATGCCTTGAAGGCATGGAAACCTCCATTTTTAGGGGAAACTATGGCAAAAATTTTCTAAAAATTAAACAGTTAGAAAAATATTTTTAAACAAATATTTAAAAGTGTATTTCAAACCATGGATTTTCACATAAAGTTTGCCATAAATTTTGTTACAAAAATTATAAATATTGGAGGTTGGTTTTTATAAATAAAAGTGACTAAATATGTATTTAGGAAAATATATATTTAGATGTCACCATGTGTGTGATTATTTGTATATTATGTGTATTAGTTATATTATTTTAGGGCTTGAAATAATATAACTCATCAAAATACCAAAAATTACAATCCAAAATATTACCGAAATTCCAAGGAATAAATATACAAAGAATACCCAAATTATTGGTGAAACCGAACAAAGGAATATAACTCACAAAAATATTTCGGAAAATTAATTCACAAGTAGATCTTTGGTAAATAATATTTTGGGACACCAAGAGAACAAAAATATGATTTTTACAATTATTAAAAAACATCATATTTTTTACCATGAGAAAATATATTATTCTTGGGCAAATAAAAATATTTTTTTTTCTTCGAATTATTAGAAGATGTATTATTTTTGGAAAACAATATATATTTTCTCAAACAAGCATGAAATACGTTATTTTTGAGAGAAAATGTATTTTCTTAAATAAACTTAAAATATATTATTTTTGGATGAAAAATGGGTTTATATATATATTTTCTAAGTTGGATTTGAAAATATATTATTTTTTAGACTTGTATGAAATTTATAAATATTTTTGCCAAGGGAAAAATTATAAATAATTTTTCTAAGTAATATTCCTTAAAATATATATTTTGGAAATATATATTAATGTATTTTACTAGAGATATTATTCCGGAAAAATTAATACAAAATTAAGTATAAGAATACTTAACAATTACAAGAAGATACGTATTCTCGTACGTATAAATACACTCCGGAATACGACACCAATACATGGCAAAAATATACAAGTATAAGAATACGAATACAAATACACCCATCCTTGGGAAGGATATACATGTATAAATACATAAAAAGTAACAAGTTAAAATATATTAGTTTAACTATTATTCCAAAATTTAATAAATATAATTAAGTTAAAATATTTATTATTTTAACAAATAATTATATCACTTGGAATAATATTGAAGGCACAATCAAACGTAACTCAAAGACACTAATTAATATTAAGTCAAGGCGTGACCCGCTCGTCTAATAGACCGTAGTACGTTGTAGGTAGTCGTGTACACCAGAGGAGACTTTGAGTTACAGTCGGATTCGAAGAACGCAAAACAATGAGTTCATGTCCCCCTTTTCTTTTAACTGTTTTCAGTTTTATAACTTCGGGGGTGAAGTACATGTTACAAACTGTTTACAAACGTTTATATGTGGTATGGTTAGCTAAGGAAAGGTACTGCTAGATCACGTGAGTGGTGGGTATAACGCTTAAGACCATTAATCCTCGTTGTAGGATCGAGGGACATGAGTGATAGATCTATTTGGGTGTAGTGAGCCCCGCCCATGTGGACCAGGGTTTGGCCCATGAGGTGACTATGTCTTAGAGCCGGAAGCCCGGTGCAAAATCTGCTAGGTTTGAGCCTTCTTGCATCACGTCACACATATTAATGGCCTTGCAAACCATTAATCGATCTGTTTTCCTTGTTTGCTTTCATACCGAGGTTTACAAACATACATACTTACAATGATTTCAAAGGTTTATTCGTGCACACATACAAAACACATGAACTCGCTCAACTTTTGTTGATGTTTTCAAACCACATGTATTTCAGAGAATTAAATGTGGATCTGGCGGGCGTTTGGAGGTTTCAAGTGATGTTGAGAATAAAAGATGTCATCCGTAGTCTAAGGGTTTGGATAATGTGTCTTATCCTAGATAAGACACATCTTTCAAAGCCTGGTTTTATTTAATGTCTTTTGTCGAGTCCTTGTGGAACTCTAAAACAATTTGCGTGGTTTGTATTCGGATTTGAAGTCTATGTTTTAAGACAATGTTGTTTGTGATGTTTTAAACTATTTTAATGGATGAACATCTTGTGTTTTATCATATAGTTGTTTTTTATGGTTGAATGCAATGATATTAAGCAAGTCACGCATAATCACGCTTCCGAAAAAGTCAGGGTGTGACAGTTTGGTATCAGAGCTTCGATTGTAGCGAATTAGGATTCTTTCTCGAGTCTAGACTACAATCCTTAGGGCTCTCACCAAAAATATTTTTACAACATGTTTTCATTGCATACACGAAATGCCCATGTCCAGGGAAACAAACATTTTTACAAACGGAAAGACACGAAACACGATAGTAAGGTTTACGTTTGTGGTTTAGTCTGGGAGACTAGGTGGTTTATCTGGGAGACTAGGAAAGGATTTGTAAGGATACATGATTTCATGATACATTGTCTTTGATTGCATGCTAAATGATAGTGGTTAATATATGTGCATATGTTATGATTGTTCTGTTACAGACATTATGTCTTCATCCGAGAGTGGATTGTCCGATACTGATGACCCTATGGCTATTGTCTCCGATAACGAGATTGCCCCGGAGCCAGAGATCTTTACATCCGACACTGAGAGCGACCCAGATATACTATCAGACGACGAGGACGACTTTCAGCCGTTCACGTTGCCTGACTTTGGAGATGACCTACCCCTTGCTGATGGTATTCCAGACGAGGATCCTTTTCTCATTCCTGTTCCAGTCCATGATCATCTCATCATTGGACATCCTGATGGTGAGCATATCGTGGCTCCGATCCTCGATCCTGTTCCTCTCGTGGTCATTCCTCCCGAGGATTGGCCTTTTGACGATTTGTTTGGTGATGACATTGATGTGTTTGTTGATGGTCCTCCTGTTGATGCCCAGGGTGATGGAGAGATAGATGAGGATGTCGTTGCTATCCCACTTCTTGAGATCCCTGTTATTGAGATTTCCTCTGACACTAGTTTACACTCTGTCTCAGATTCCTTTGAGTCTGTGACGTCCTCAGCCCTACAGGCGGTCGGATTACAGCGCTATGCTACTGATTCTGATAATGATACAGCCATGTCAGTTGCACCATCTCCTCCACATGATCCCGAGCTTGATCCTGAGCTAGATTTTATTCCCGCTGATCAGCTGATGTTGCACCTGCTGATCCTGAGCTCTTACCTGATCATGACCCTATTCCTTTTGGCATACCAGACATTGCACCCCTCATACCTGATCTAGTTCTTGCACCCGTTGACCCTCCTGTTATTGAGCCACTTATTCTTCCACCGGCACCCGCACCCGCTGATGTTGCTCCTTTTCACCCTGTGGAGTCTAATGTCCATCGTGTTGATTTACCTATCATTTTCTTGCAGGACATACCCGCACCCCGTCCAGGGGAAGGTACTTCAGGCCAGCAGCCTAGTCATGATCCTTATGTTTCAGCAGCTTTTCCACAGATCCCTCAGTTTGCACCCTTTGCTCCTTTTACTTCTTCACCACTTGATGAGCCATTCCGATGGTTCCCACCGTACTCCATGCCGATCTCAGATCCCTACCATCCCTCTCACTTTGTTGGCTATACACGGTATGAGTTACTTCTATCACTTCAGCTTCAGTTTAGGTTATGAGTCGTAGGATTTTGGAGCTCGAGATGACACCGCGTCCTTTACCATGTCCTTGCCAGCCTGCTTTTGATCCCCCTCGTTCATCACCGTCTCCATTTTCACATCCACCTGCTCCTCTTACTCCATTTCCAGAGTTTGATGCTCGATTTCTCACCGTCGAGCAGCAGATCAATTATCTGTTGCGTCATGTCTATGAGCTTGAGGAGGAGCTTGCGCATGTGCGCAACTTGCTTTTCTTTCCTCCACCTCCTCCTCCACCACCATCAGCATAGCTGGTTTTTGGTTTTATGTAGGTTGCATTACTTTGATGAGAGCACCACTATTGAGCTGAGCTTGTGAAGCCTTTTGGAGACCACCTTTTGATTGTATGACTTTTGTAGACTGATAGACTTGTTGGACAAGGGTAGTGTGACCCTGTGTTCCTTTTGATATGATACATTTGTAAAACATGTAACAATACTTTGTGGTCGATGATTAATGAAAGCCCAATCGTCATGTTCTCATTAAACATGTAAATCAACAGCGTCCTTGCTTGTTATGTTCTCATTAAACGTGTTCCCATTTACGTGTTTGTGCTATGATTGTGATGTTATATGCTTGCTTGCTATGATAAATGCTACTATATATGTACTACTTATTATTTAACGAATAAGACCTGACCTATACAATCTTCTTCTTAGAAGATGCCTCCACGAAGGAACACTCAGTTGCCCACAACCGAGGCAGAACTACAGGAACGCATTTCGCAGGCAATCGCACAACATGAGGCCCTTCACTCCGAACACAGCTGTGGCACCTCAGGGAATAACCCACCTAACGGTAATGTTTAAGTCACTTAAGACACATTACAATAAGTTTGGACATTTCCATGTGCGTTTTGCTAATGCTTTCTGTGAATGATGTTGCTTGTGTACAAGCTGTACTTACAAGCAGTTTCTGGACTGCAAGCCTTTGAACTTTGACGGTACTGGAGGTGATGTAGCTTTCGTGAGATGGGTTGGGAAGACGGATTTTGTGCTGCGGATGAGTAAGTGTGCGCCAGAGCATCAAGTCACTTACATTTCTGGACTATTCCTCGATGGAGCTCTGTCATGGTGGAACTTTCAGGTTCAGACTCTAGGTGAAGCTGCAGCGTATGCTATGACTTGGGATGAGTTGAAAGAGTTGATGCGTAAGAACACTGTTCAAGGGCAGAAATTCAGAAGTTGGAAACCGAGTTTTGGAATCTGAAAATGGATGGTCCTAAGATAGCTGAGTACGTTCAGAGATTCCATGATTTATCTCGTGTTGTCCCCAACATGGTGGAACCAGAGTTCAAGCGAGTCGAACGTTTCATTTGGGGACTGGCACCCCAAATACTGAGCATGGTGACTGCTTCTAAGCCTCCAACGATCAATGAAGCCATCGACCTGAGCGTGGCACTGATAGAGGAAGCCATTAGATTGGGCAAGTTTTCAATTTCTGAGGGAAAGAAGAAAGAAACTCATGTCGAGTCATCTGGAGAGAACAAATGGAAGTTCTCGAATTTCAAGAAGGGTACCCAAGGAAACAACAACAGTGCTAGTAAGCGGAGAGATGCTAATCCTCCAGCCGAGGTCAGGACTGGTGCTGCAAATTCTGAAGGCAAAGGAAAAGGATACATGGGCACCCTGCCCAAATGTGATGTATGTCAGTTTCATCATGTCGGCCAGTGTAGGTTTAGGAAATGTGAAACCTGTGGAAAGAATGGTCATACTATGGAAACGTGCTGGGTTGGTAATGGTCGTGGGAATGGTGGTAAGAGAGGAAATGGAAATGGAAATGGTAATGGTAATGGTGACAGTGGTGGAAATGGTAATGGGAATAGAAATAATCAGGGAGGTAATGGAAACCAGAATGGAAACGGAAATCAAGCTGGAAATGGAAACCGCGGAGGAAATAATAACAACAATCAAGGCGGAAATGGGAATGGGCGGCCAAGGTTGTTTTGGCTGTGGTGATGTAGGGCACTTCAAGCAGGATTGCCCAAAGAACAACCAAGCTCAGGGAAGAGTCTTCAACATTGGAGCTAGGGAAGCTCGTCAGGATCCGAACATAGTCACTGTACGTTCCCTGTTAATCAACATTTTGCATTTGTGCTATTTGATACTGGTGCCGACTATAGCTTTGTATCTCTAGAGTTTAAGAATATACTAGGGTTAGTTGCAAGTAAGTTAGATATTCCGTATTCGATAGAACTAGTTAATAGGAAGCTAGTAGAGGCTAACGAAGTAATTAGAGGCTGTGTGATAGAGCTTGGAGAGCGTGAGTTTTCGATAGATCTCCTGCCAGTTGAGTTGGGAAGCTTCGACGTAGTGGTGGGAATGGATTGGTTGTCGAGCAATCGAGATGAGATTGTATGTCATGAGAAGATTATCCATATCCCGTTGGCGAATGAAGAGACGATAGTGATTCATGGAGAGAAGCAGGATACGCCCCTACAGATTATTAGTTGTTTGAAGGCACGAAAGTTTTTGCGTAAAGGATGTGTTGCCTTCTTGGCTCATGTCGTGGACAAAGAAGCCGAAGAACCGAAGCTCGAAGATATCCCAGTGGTGAGGGAATATCCGGAAGTCTTTCCCGAAGACTTGCCAGGATTACCTCCCCAACGACAAGTCGAATTCCGTATTGACTTGGTTCCAGGCGCCGCGCCTGTAGCCAAAGCACCTTATCGACTTGCGCCTTCAGAGATGCAAGAGTTGTCGACGCAGCTTCAGGAGCATCTGGATAAGGGATTCATTAGACCAAGCTTCTCGCCTTGGGGAGCTCCGGTACTATTTGTCAAGAAGAAGGACGGTAGTTTTCGTATGTGCATCGACTACCGAGACTGAACAAGTTAACCATCAAGAATCGGTATCCTTTGCCGAGGATTGATGATTTATTCAATCAACTTCAGGGTTTAAGTTACTACTCTAAGATCGATCTTCGATCAGGTTATCACCAGCTGCAGATTCAAGTAGAGAGTATACCGAAGACTGCCTTCAGAACTCGTTATGGACATTACGAGTTTCTAGTGATGCCGTTTGGGTTGACGAATGCATCGGAAATATTTATGGACTTTATGAACCGAGTTTGCAAGCCATATCTCGATAAATTCGTGATTGTATTTATCGATGATATTTTGATCTATTCGCGGACAAAGGAAGAGCATGAACAACACCTTAGAGCCATCTTAGAGCTGCTAAAGAAGGAGAAGCTCTATGCTAAGTTCTCGAAGTGCGAAAATTGGTTACGCGAAGTGCAATTCCTTGGTCACGTGGTAAAAAAGGATGGAATTCATGTGGATCCCACCAAGATCGAGATGATTAAGAATTGGGAAACTCCGAAGACGCCAACCGAGATCCGTCAGTTTTTGGGTTTAGCAGGGTACTATCGCAGATTCATTGAGGATTTCTCCAAGATCGCTCAACCGTTGACCTCCCTTACTCAGAAGGATAAGAAGTACGGATGGGGAGATAAACAAGAAGAAGCTTTTCAGCTGCTCAAGAATAAGCCTTGCGATGCACCTATTTTATCCCCACCTGAAGGCACCGACGACTTCGTGGTATACTGTGACGCCTCGCGTCAGGGATTGGGTTGTGTGCTAATGCAGCGACAAAAGGTTATCGCTTATGCTTCGCGCCAATTAAAGGTTCATGAAAGGAACTACACCACGCATGATTTGGAGTTAGGCGCAGTGGTGTTTGCTTTGAAGATTTGGCGGCATTATCTGTATGGCACCCGATGTACGATTTTTACAGATCACAAGAGCCTTCAGCATATATTTAATCAGAAAGAGCTTAATATGAGACAGCGATGATGGGTTGAGTTGTTAAACGATTATGATTGCGAAATCAAATATCATCCAGGAAAGGCGAATGTGGTGGTAGTGCCTTGAGTCGAAAAGAAAGGATTAAGCCCATAAGGGTTAGGGCTTTAGAGATGATTATTCAGGCAGATCTCTCGTTGCGTATTCGCGCTGCACAAAGGGAAGCTCTTAAGAAAGAGAACTTAAAGGCTGAATATCTTCGTGGAATGGAGAAAAAGTTTGCACCCAACGAGGAAGGAACCTTGTATTTTATGGGACGAATTTGGATTCCGCTTTTTGGTGGTCTTAGAGATGTTATTTTTGATGAAGCTCATAAATCGAGGTACTCGATCCATCCAGGATCGGACAAGATGTACCAAGATTTGAAGGATTATTACTGGTGGCCAAGACTTAAGGGCGATGTGGCTACTTATGTTGGGAAGTGTTTGACTTGTGCCAAGGTAAAGGCTGAGTATCAGAAGCCTTCAGGTCTTCTGCAACAGCCATAAATACCCATGTGGAAATGGGAGCAGATTTCTATGGATTTCATAACCAAGTTGCCCAAGACTCCCAGAGGTCATGATACGATTTGGGTAATCGTGGACCGTTTGACAAAGTCCGCGCACTTTTTGCCGATCAAAGAAAAGGATAACACAGGTTAGCTCGCTGAGCTGTACCTAAGGGAGATAGTTGCACGTCATGGAGTGCCTATCTTGATTATATCGGACAGAGATGGAAGATTTGTGTCAAGGATTTGGCAATCCTTTCAGGAAGCTTTTGGTTATCAGTTGAATCTGAGTATAGCTTTCCATCCACAGATGGACGGTCAAAGTGAGAGAACGATTCAGACGCTTGAAGATATGTTACGTGCTTGCGTAATGGACTTGGGTGGCAGTTGGGATACTCACCTACTATTGGTTGAGTTTTCCTATAACAACAGCTGCCATACAAGCATTCAAGCTGCACCATTCGAGGCTCTCTACGGATGCAAGTTTCGATCACCATTATGCTGGGCAGATGCAGGTGATAGACAGCTGGTTGGTCTCGAACTGGTCCAAGAGACAACTGATAAGATCATGCAGATCTGAGAGCGCATCAAGGCGGCTCGTGATCGTCAGAAAAGCTATGCGAACCAAAGACGTAAACCCTTGGAATTTGAAGTGGGTGGTATGGTTTTGTTGAAAGTTTCACCTTGGAAAGGTGTGGCACGCTTTGGGAAGCGTGGCAAGTTAAACCCATGATTTATCAAACCGTTTAAAATCCTGGAAAGAGTTGGTTCTGTAGCATACAAGTTGGAGCTACCAGAAGAACTCAATGGTGTTCATGATATATTTCATGTATCTAATCTGAAGAAAAGTCCAACACAAGAAAAAGTGGTCATCCCTGCTGATGAAGTTCACATTGACGTCACACTCCACTTTACCAAAGAACCTGCTGAGGTTACTGATTGGAAGGTTAACAAGACTCGGAGGAGTAGTGTTAAACTCGTCAAGGTTCGATGGAATGCGCGTCGTGGCCCAGAGTTCACTTGGGAGCGTGAAGACCGTATGAAAGCTAGATACCCGCATTTGTTCCCCAACGCCCCTGCAGCTAGTAGTAAAGCTTAAAATTTCGGGACGAAATTTTCTTAACTGGGGGAGAATGTGACAACTGTCAAAATTCCAGGTATCCGTACAACTATTAAACCATGATTAGTGCTTAATGACTGTGCTGAATTACCATTAATGATTTAAATTGCTTTCTGATTAATGCTTATTACATACATGTGCATCACATATTGCAAATGACATATCATTATTACATGAGAACTTTATTGACTCAAATGATGCACGAAACACAGTTAGCACAGTTATCAGACAAATCAGAAAAATGCTAATGGAGTTCAGCACATAGACAGACATTGTATTGAGGCACAGAATGAACCAGAAACCAAGTATTACACTAGTATAGTGTGTAGGAAAGCAAGGATCACAAAACTGCCTTCCTAGAGATAGTTTAAGTGCCGGAAAGTGCCTAAAACTCACATAAACTGCAGAATTCTGCAGAAAATCAGCAAAATCAGCATTTAAACAATCTAATATCATGCAGAAATATGGTTAAATGGTCCTAAATGCTTTCCTAAGTGTTAGGAATCAAAACTGTCACAAAAAGTAACATAAAGCACACTAAGCTGCATAGTTTAGCACCTTAACGAACCGATAACCAACCGAACAACCAGACACTACCCGAAACACCAAATTTTCACTAGAAGCATTGTTTTAACATTACCAAGCTAGTTATGGTCCCCGAACATCATAACACACTATATAAATATCTAATAACTAAATCCCTAACTAATACTTGGATTCTAACCATAATAACTAACTTCTAGTTTAAACCTAGCCTATACCCCCCCCCCCCACCTAGTGAACGGCCAACACAAGGGCCCACATCAAGATTTTATTTGATTAATTAAATGGATCATGTTTCTTCATGTTAGACATATAAACCAATGGAAACTAAGTGTTGGAAGATTATAAGAGTTAACCCTTGGAACATAAGCTTCATTTCATCCATCATTCACCAACACACACTTCTCCTTCCTCCTCCCCATAGCTACGGCCGAGAACCCCCACACCATCATCACCTTCATCTTTCACTTTCTATACAATCTACACATACTCAAGGGTGTTTGAAGATGCACAAGGAAGCTTGAAGCTTTCGGGAGTTGAAGGACCTTCACCATTTGCTTTTATCCACTTCTTTTCTTCTCTTGATCATCCCTAGCCTTGAGCTAGTGGTAAGAACACTAAACTCTTCATTTTACATCTTGTTTAAGTAGTTAAAAGAAGATACATGATGTTAATCTTAAAGAACACTAAGAAACAAGAACATGAAACATGAACATAAGCTTAAAATCTTAAAGAAATCATGTTGTTTAGTGTTGAAAGTGCTACTTGATGATTGATTGTTTTTGTTAAGGATGTAGATCATCATATGATCTTGCTAGATAATGATTAAAAATATAATCTAGCAAGATGAGAGGATGAAAATGTTAGAGATTAATGGATCATCCTCACAAAAGTCATGAACTTGAAAGAATAAATTGTTTACTTGTTAAGTGATGATTAAAGTAAGATGTGAGTCTTGTAGATCTAAGATTTCAAGGATGATTTTTCAAGAAATCAAGTAAAAAATACAAAATCAACCATGTTTTTAGAGGCTAAACAAGTGTAGAAACACATGTGTAACAAGAAAAATCCAAGAAGAAGCATTTTTAGAAAATGTGATCACAAGTTGTAAAGAACTATTTTCTTTAGAAATGATGTTTTTAAAGAAACGACCACACTTTAAAGGGTAACAGTACTTACTAAATACACTAGTAAGTTACTACACATTTTTATAAAGTTTCAAGTTCATGAAGTAGTAGCTTATGCTTGATTTTTGGCAAGATGGGAAGTGTAGATTGATTTGTGGTTGATTGTGTTTATTTACAAAATAAAATGATATGCCTTGAAGGCATGGAAACCTCCATTTTTAGGGGAAATTATCGCAAAATTTTTCTAAAAACTAAACACTTAGAAAAATATTTTTAAACAAATATTTACAAGTGTATTTCAAACCATGGATTTTCACATAAAGTTTGCCATAAATTTTGTTACAAAAATTATAAATATTGGAGGTTGGTTTTTATAAATAAAAGTGACTAAATATGTATTTAGGAAAATATATATTTAGATGTCACCATGTGTGTGATTATTTGTATATTATGTGTATTAGTTATATTATTTTAGGGCTTGAAATAATATAATTCATCAAAATACCAAAAATTACAATCCAAAATATTACCGAAATTCCAAGGAATAAATATACATAGAATACCCAAATTATTGGTGAAAACCGAACAAAGGAATATAACTCACAAAAATATTCCGGAAAATTAATTCACAAGTATATCTTTGGTAAATAATATTTTGGGACACCAAGAGAACAAAAATATGAATTTTACAATTATTACAAAACATATCATATTTTTGACCATGAGAAAATATATTATTCTTGGGCAAATAAAAATATATATATTTTTCTTGGAATTATTAGATGATGTATTATTTTTGAAAAAGAATATATATTTTCTCAAACAAACATGAAATACATTATTTTTGAGAGAAAATGTATTTTCTTAAATAAACTTGAAATATATTATTTTTAGATGAAAAATGGGTTTATATATATATTTTCTAAGTTAGACTTGAAAATATATTATTTTTGAGACTTGTATGAAATTTATAAATATTTTTGCCAAGGGAAAAATTATAAATAATTTTTCTAGGTAATATTCCTTAAAATATATATTTTGGAAATATATATTAATGTATTTTACTAGAGATATTATTCCGGAAAAACTAATACAAAATTAAGTATAAGAATACTTAACAATTATAAGAAGATACGTATTCTCGTACGTATAAATACACTCCGGAATACGACACCAATACATGGCAAAAATATACAAGTATAAGAATACGAATACAAATACACCCATCCTTGGGAAGGATATACATGTATAAATACATAAAAAGTAACAAGTTAAAATATATTAGTTTAACTATTATTCCAAAATTTAATAAATATAATTAAGTTAAAATATTTATTATTTTAACAAATAATTATATCACTTGGAATAATATTGAAGGCACAATGAAACGTAACTCAAAGACACTAATTAATATTAAGTCAAGGCATGACCCGCTCGTCTAATAGACCTTAGTACGTTGTAGGTAGTCGTGTACACCAGAGGAGACTTTGAGTTACAGTCGGATTCGAAGAACGCAAAACAGTGAGTTCATGTCCCCCTTTTCTTTTAACTGTTTTCAGTTTTATAACTTCGGGGGTGAAGTACATGTTACAAACTGTTTACAAACGTTTATATGTGGTATGGTTAGCTAAGGAAAGGTACTGCTAGATCATGTGAGTGGTGGGATAACGCTTAAGACCATTAATCCTCGTTGTAGGATCGAGGGACATGAGTGATAGATCTATTTGGGTGTAGTGAGCCCCGCCCATGTGGACCAGGGTTTGGCCCATGAGGTAACTATGTCTTACAGTCGGAACCCCGGTGTAAAATCTGCTAGATTTGAGCCTTCCTGCATAACGTCACACATATTAATGGCCTTGCAAACCATTAATCGATCTGTTTTCCTTGTTTGCTTTCACACCGAGGTTTACAAACATACATACTTACAATGATTTCAAAGGTTTATTCGTGCACACATACAAAACACATGAACTCGCTCAACTTTTGTTGATGTTTTCAAACCACATGTATTTCAGGGAATTAAATGCGGATCTGGCAGGCGTTTGGAGGTTTCAAGTGATGTTGAGAATAAAAGATGTCATCCGTAGTCTAAGGGTTTGGATAAAGTGTCTTATCCTAGATAAGACACATCTTTCAAAGCCTGGTTTTATTTAATGTCTTTTGTCGAGTCCTTGTGGAACTCTAAAACAATTTGTGTGGTTTGTATTCAGATTTGAAGTCTATGTTTTAAGACAATGTTGTTTGTGATGTTTTAAACTATTTTAATGGATGAACATCTTGTGTTTTATCATATAGTTGTTTGTTATGGTTGAATATAATCACGTTTCCGCAAAAGTCAGGGTGTGACAGTGGTCAAAGCAGAAAGTCAAACACTGTTTGACTTTCACGCTTGAAAAGCATAAAAAGCATGAAAGAAGCTTACAAAAGGTCCAAGCTAGGAAGAAACAAAGAAAACTTGAAGAATGGAGCCTTCAACCAAGAAGGGATAGCCCCAATCAGATCCAAGAGCAGAATTGAGATGAAATGAGCAATGAAGAATGAAAAACCCAAGCCTATTTATAGTTTTCTTGGATGAACAAGATCATTACAAGTGTTTTTGAAACTCAATCTTCGCCATACACTTGTGGAACATGGTTTCTAATGAATGGGAGCTTAAAACCAGTCCATAGTATCCAAAATCTATGGTAAAAATCAAAGGAACCAGCTGCTGAATGCTAAAAACCATTTTCTGCCCAGATCAGTCTCTGGCGCCCCGCGAGAGACCTGTCGCGCCCCGCCAGAGACCAAAATGGCAGAATGTCAGAAATGGTCCCTGCATGCAATAAACTCAGTTTTTGATGTTTTTAAGCCCTGTTAACCCCATTTCAAGGCTCTATAATGAATTTAAAGTATAGGGAACATGAAATATACTTGAAAATATCTCGGATGTCGGTTCGTTTGGTCGTACGATCGCGTTATTCGGTTAATTACGACAAAAACTCGAACGGACGCGAAAACGATCCAAATTATGTGACGAATGGTATTTTTGCATTCCAATCACTAAAATAAAATATTTTAATGATTACAAAAATTTTTGGATGTCCGGATATGTTCAGAACGTAAGATATGCGCGAAAATGCAAACTTATGCACTTTTTGACGCTTTTAGTCCCTATTGATCAAATAAGCGTATTTTGGCATATCGAACCCCTCAAAGCCTATTTCTAAGCTATGTAAAGGATATTTAGGGTATGTTTAGCTTATGATCAAGTTCCGGAATTTTCTTTGCCATACGAATCGGTATACTTTCGCAGTTTGACGTAAATAGTCCATGCGATCGAATAAACTTGTTTTTGACACACCAAAGCCTTCAAAACTTATTTGTAAGTTATATAAAAATTATTTAAGGTATGTTAAGCCTATGTCACTGTTCCGGAGTGTTTGTTGCATTAAACTTATTAAGTTTACGTAATAAAAGATATTTTTCTACATCGTACGGTGTTTACGGAGCACAAGTGTCACAGTCTCCCCTACTTTAGGAAATTTCATCCTGAAATTTATTCGAAAGAGACCGTAGAGTGTAATTGAAACAACTAATGGATAAGCAAATTGATAGATCCCAAAGATGCGGAGCATCATTTGGTGTTGAAAATTTTAGGGGATTCAAAATGTGATTTGGGATATTCAAAGTATCTCAAGGTATTCAACCCTTTGATACTTGTGAATTTAAAGAAAAAGTCGACCATTGTTCAAAAATTGTTTGGGTATGGCACTATGTTATACTAAGCTCTTATGAAATTCCTAGCAAACAAAGGGGTGTACATTCAAGCCCTACACGTACACAGTTTCTAACGTCCCACGAGGTACATCCCATGTACCATGAGCATCTTGTAGCACCCCAATCGCGTGACACGCGGGGGAAATATCAGGGAGTCATGTTACAAATTGCTCACAACCACTGGTACTAAATTGTTTCATTATTATTATTATTATTAACAATGTTTTTCATTACAAAGAATACATGTAATTGTTTTTTATAAGGAAGTCTAAAGCCTGGATGTGTTCCTATGTGTAGCATGCTTGAATAACCAAATCCTGAAACATATGTGAAAATGAGAGTCAGCATAAAAGCCGACGAGTACATAGGTTTTGTTTAAACAACTAAAATGGCAAAAAGTTTAGTGTTGCAATACTTTGACAACTACGAGAGTCGTATATTGAAAATGAAATCTTTGAAGCCAAGGAATTTGCAAAAAGGTTTAGTATTGCAATACTTAATCTTGATTGTGAAATCTTATGTCAAAAGAGTTTTGTACAAGGCAATATGATTATTACTCAGTAATTTTTATGCCAATGTAAAATAGTACTTTGATCATTGAAAATATCATTGAAATTTGTCATATAACTTGTAATTGTGTTATTAGAAAATCCAATCAAGAATTAACAATAACACTATTGGAATCTGTCATAACTTGTCTGAGTATTATTTAGATATCGAATCATTGATTTAAAAATAATACTTTGGGTATCCTTCTAAGAATCTATCATATGAAAATATGGAAGATTCTACAAGGATTTGAATAATCGTACAATAAATCAACTAAACACATAATCATCAACTGTCATCAACTTGTATACATACATTAAAGTACACAAAGAATCCAATCAAGGACTTCAATTGTACCTTAAACATCCCACGAGTATCTAACTATGAAGATAGATAGATACTACAAGGATTCGGTTTTGTCACATTGTCTTGTTATATACGCATTAAAGTACATAATGAATCCAAACATGGACTCCAAATTAGCACTTTAAACATCCTATAAGTATCAATCTAGGAAGATAGATAGATACCATAAGGATTTGGATAATCGAAACCGGAATCATTGAATCATAACATCCTAAATCCTAATGGTGATTCGGGATAACGCTATGAAGGGTAATACAATAAGCACACTTATATATAGGAAGTACCAGCGGCGTATCCACCATGTCCTTATTGTATTACACTAGTTTCGTTATCTAAATCACCAACAATCTCTACACATAAACAATAACCAACGTCTTGTAAAGTACTTCTTAAAAATCTCACTATGAAGATAGAAAGATCTAAGACTGTACTTCAAATATCCTATAAGTATCAATCTATGAAGATAGATAGATCCTATAAGGCTATAGGCTGTGGTCATGACCCTCATGACCACCATGATCCTCCATGTCAGCGCCATATCATCGCCCCTTAATTCACCATCCAAAATCACTATCCTAAGGGTGTGGTCATGACCCAAACCACTATCCGCCCTTTTTTGTGTGAAATATATTTTATTTATTTTAAATAAACAACAAATAAAATTAAATAATTTTTTTTAATAAAACTACGTAACATTCAAATTAATAAAAAAAAAATAACATCCAAATTTAAACTACATATTATAAATTGCCAAACATTTTCAATCAAATCCGAACGCAGATGGTTATGCGTAGTCTCGTTTTAATCCATAAAATATAAAACTGAATCAGTTTCGTTACAACTAGAAAATATAAAAAACGATAGCGACATTAAATTAAAGACAAAAACTTGATTGTAGCTTGTAAAAGAAAATTGTGGAGTCGCCCACATCGGATCCACGGGTGTCATCCACGGGGTTTGTGGCAGGTTGTTTGGGTTACTTGGATCCATGGTAGTATTAACTATAGCTTAATCACACACACATAAATAGAATTGTATAAATCATAAACAAACAAACCTCAATCAATATGATCAAAGTCTAATACATCACAACTTCATTCAATATGATCAAACTCTAAATCAATATAATCAAACAAGTAAAATCGAATCAAAATTCACAGAACCTATATACACCACAACTTTATTCAAGCACACATATCAATGAAGATGCTATGGCTAGAACTTGTAAACAAGAAAGTCAAATTATCATAATCAAGTATCATCAGAGCCGTCATGTTATAACTTTTCTCACAAATAATCAAATCAACTTTATCAAAAACCTAATTTCTACAAATTAAAACATACGAAAGTGAAATTGAGGTGGTTCCTCTGGTGGCATGATGATACTCCAGTGGTCCGTCAGTGATCCAAATTTGCCGTTCAAAAAAAAAAAGTCGTTTACGGCAAATTAAATTTACATCGAGATTAAAAACAATAGTTTTCAATTAAAAATACATATCATAGAAAAAAAGTACCTGATTATCACAAACAAAGGACAAGAATTTGTTGTCGCTATGGTTCTTCTTGATGTTGGGGTTAGGGTTTGCGTGAATAATGGAAAAAAGGGGGACGTGGTTGCCGTGGTTTAATCCACGCTAACCACTGTGATTTAATGAGGGGGTGGTATAGGGCATGAATAATGGGCCTATGTGGCAAATCATGACCCAATCATGGCCCCCACACCCTATAGCCTAAGGATGTGTTCTCAATTGTCGTGTTTGCATAATCGGAATAATACACAAAAAGTACTTCGTAAACACATATATGCCGTACATTGAAATAAATCGGTTACACATATGAATCACCCCAAAACATTTGAAAAACGTAAAATATGGGAACTATGTACTCACCTTTGGGTGCGTTTTTATGTGTTATCACAATCCCTCAAATTGTTTATTCATCCTAATTTAAGTAAGAACGATTTAAAAATCAACACTTTAGAAAATATCTAAGTTTCTCCAATACTTAGAATTTTCACATAACTTGAGATTTTCTCGAAAAGTCTTAGTTTTTTTATTATGATGGTGTATATAAATATATATATACGTTCATATATATATATTTTAAGGACTTTGATACTTGAATGATTTTGTTGGTGACCGTCACTATGATATATCCGTTATCGCACTCGTTTATAATCAACATATCTATGATTTTGCGTATCGTAATATATACATAAACGTGAACATATTGTCAATATCATAATATACGTAATCTCGTCAACTTATACACTTTATCATGTTTAAAGCATTTATACATGAAATAACTTATTAAGTTAACCTATGTATCATTTTCATGCTCGACAAATAAAATACACATTTAACGCAATTTTACAGATATTACCACTTTAAACACACAAATGTACATGCATAGTCTTAATCTCCGCTATCATGTCAACACTTAAACATATCATCATACACATATTCTAAATCACATAACACATTGTAACACAAAAAGTTCACCCATGAACAACTCATTCTAGTGTACGTTGAAAAATGCATATTTTAGTGATTCGGTAACGTTTTTGGGCGTCGGAAGTCACGTATGACTAACCAAACACCAAGTAAACTTAATATAAGTTAAAATACTTATTTTTATATCAAAAATATCAGTTTAGTTACTGATCTAAAACAGTTTTATAAAAATCCTTCGAAAAGCCGATTTTTAACCGTTTTACCGCATAGTTTTGCATCAAACGTTACCATAACTATCCCAAATCGTAACGACTTGATATTTTAACATAAGGCATGTTATTTACTGATTAAAACAAAAATTTTAACCACATATATGCAGGTCTCATGAAAAGCACAAAAATCATGCAAATAGCACCCGATTTACTACTTTTTAAGCCTAAAGTATAACATGCAAAGCTACCAAGTTATGACATAATTTTTGTAACTTCAAAACACATCATATAAATTTATTTTTCATGTTTACTTACTGATTTGAATGAATATTCATTATATCGCACACAAATCATCAAACACTTGCATTTTAACTATCATTCAAAAACATGCAACAACTTAAAAACTCACAAACACACCTAATAATTTTCGGCCATATGTTTGAACATGTATTAACATTAATTCAAATCAAAAATCATGATTCAATCATTCCTTTATATCTCTAACACATTTGCACATAATCTTGTTCATTCAAACAAACATCATACAAGTATTATTGCAAACTAAAATTAAAATACAACCACTATACATACTCACATATTTTCGGCCAACTATACATACCACACATATCACCACTTTTTATTTGATTAAAAACCATATTCTTGTTTAGTGTTTCAAGTTGTGAAGAAATCCAAGTATTTGAGAAACTTTCCATCATCATCCTCATCAAAATGCAAGAACATAACTTTAAAAGTAATTTTATACCTTTAAGAAAATTAGTAGGTTTTTGATAAAGTTTGATGATATGGAGCTTGTTTATCTTGGAAATCACTTGAAAACGCCTTAAGATCTTGTGTTATTTAATCATTACATTTCTTACAAAATCTAACAAGTGGCATGAATAGAAGAAAAAGGTGGGAGGTGGGCACCCAATGTGCCGCCACCTAGCCATGCGCACACACACACATATCATATATACATACATATATAAGATATATTAGGCGGAAACAGGTATTTAACTGGATACCGGGTATTTTATCTAGCGTTTTAAATCTCATTTTAAGGCAATTTAAATTATTTTTATCACTCTGTAAAAATAAACTCGCCAAATTATTAATGAAATAAATATCAGTTGTCTAGACTGGCTGCGTTGACAGTATTTTGTCAAATACGCGTAGTAACACGCGGTACGCACTTAAACTTGAAAAATAACGTTTTTAAGCGTTTTAATTTATTTTTCAAAACGAACATGATTAAAAATAAAATTTTAATCATGACAGAATATTTTTAGGATTTTAATATTATCCGGGCGGTCACCGACGTTCGTCTCGCAGTTTGTCGCAATTAGTCCCTTAGTTTGAATAAACATGTTTTTGTCATACCGGACCCCTCAAAACTTATTTCTAAACTATGTAAAGGGTATTTAGGATATGTGTAGCTTATGTCCTTGTCCTAGCGTGTACGTTGCGCTAAAAGGGTTAGGTTTAAGTATCAATTATCGAATTGCTTTAAAGAAAAAGCTTTTTTTTTAAGGCCTAAATTTTGCACAAGGGTTACAGTCTCCCCTACTTTAGGAAATTTCGTCCCGAAATTTATTCGAAGGAGACCATAGAATGTAGATAAGAAAAGTGTTAAATCCTAAAGATGCAGAGCATCGTTTGGTGTTGGAAACCTTTGGGGGATTTAAAGTGTAATTTGGGATATTCAAAGTCTCTCAAGGTATTTAAACCTTTAGAACTTGTGAATCCTTAAAATGTCGTCGAGTATATATAAAAGAAAATTGTTTTGTATGGCACTATGTTATACTTAACTCTTAGTGTAAATCCTAGCAAACAAAGGGGTGTACATTCAAGCCTGGCCATACGTACACGGTTTCTAACGTCCCACGAGGTACATCCATGTACCGTGAGCATCTCATGCATGGGAGACGGGTCAACATACCTATGGCATCAAGATCGTCACCTTTAACACCATAATATACTCCCGGTCGGCTCAAAAAGAGTTAATGAATGTACTTGCCGTAAATATTGCATTCAATAACATATAACAAATAATCACATAATGGTCCAAGATAACATAAAATCACCAAGTGATCCCAGTAACGTTCTGAAGAACAACACAATAAGAACACTTATATATAGGAAGTACCAGCGGCGTATCCACCATGTTCTTATCGCATCATACCCCTCCCATTACCTAATCACTCTAGATTTTATGCCACCATACTTAACAAGGCTCACTATGATTCTCATGCGTCAATCCTCATAATTAAGTGTGCACCCATAATTATTCGTTTCGTCGCATGGTCCACATAGCTCCTCTTGTTAAGCGAGGGAAAACAAATAATAAGGTCGAACTAACATATAAATCACATCGTTATAACACAACATCTATCGAATCAAATCGGGTTTCATACTAATAATGATAGCACTACTTGTTTTGCATACAACAAAATTTGTAGCCGGTATTTCATTTTAGTACAAATGTTAGTACATGTTTCATACTAACCAAACTGGTAGATTGCAACATATATTAAGCATAGATTGTCATAAACAATGTAAGCATGTCGTAAAGATGTTTTGAAAACATGTGCTAGGTATGTTAGATAAACATACGAAGCAAAATGTCTTTGTAATCATGTATTATACTAGATAAACAAATCATGTACGTAATGTCATGGAAACGAAAGTAGTAGTAGTAGTCATATAGTATTTGTAGCGGTCGTGTTGTCAAGTTCATATGAATGCACTAGTGTGCAATCATAATATGCTAAATTATGAGATTTAGTTCCTAAAGAACAGAATCCTCGGAGTCAGCATGTGGTTGTAATCGCACATAGTGTAATCACATTGGAATTTGTAATTGGAATACAAATAACAAAAATGAAGAAAAACTTTTTGAATACTATATTGTCATTACAAATATAGTTTAAACACGTCCATTGTTCTTGAAAATAAACAGGAAATGTAGAGGTTCAAATTATCATAAGGGCTTGATCATCAGCTTGAGCCTCATTGACGTTGAACACTCGTCCATTAGTATTGGCAAGCTTAGGGCAGTTTCGCTTGAAATGATTTAAATCACCACAATTGAAACATGCTCGAGGGCGAGTCTGAGTAGGGGCTACTTGGTTCTGGATGCGACAGGTCGCAGCTAGATGTCCAAAAAGTCCACAGATTGTACACTGGCGGCAAGGAGAATTTGTTGGGTGGTGATAGTGGCAACGGTTGCACCGAGGTTGTTTTCCATGATAATATCCCCTAAAGGGTACTGAGTTTAGTGGAATTGGTGCAGGAATTGCATAATTCTTTGACGCCTTACGCTTCTTAGAATTTTTGTTAGATTTAGCCTTTGTTTCCCTTTGTTTCTCCTCAGTAGTTTTAGCACTCCGTTTCTTGTATCCCTTTCGAAATAGTTTCCCTTTTCTGACCTGGGAGTCGGTTAGGGTAGCGGCTAATTCCTTAGCCTCTCTAAGTGTTGCAGGTTTACTGCCAGTGTTAATGTCTTGGACTGGATCAGGTAGGCCATCAATGTATTTCTCATTGGCCTGATCCAAAGGTGTGACCATTGTGGGGCAGAGTAGGCTTATGGTTGAATGCAATGATATTAAGCAAGTCACACATAATCACGCTTCCGCAAAAGTCACGGTGTGACAGTGCTCAAAGCAGAAAGTCAAACACTGTTTGACTTTCACGCTTGAAAAGCATAAAAAGCATGAAAGAAGCTTATATAAAAGGTCCAAGCTAGGAAGAAACAAAGAAAACTTGAAGAGTGGAGCCTTCAACCAAGAAGGGATAGCCCCAATCAGATCCAAGAGCAGAATTGAGATGAAATAAGCAATGAAGAATGAAAAACCCAAGACTATTTATAGATTTCTTGGATGAACAAGATCATTACAAGTGTTTTTGAAAATCAATCTTGGCCATACACTTGTGGAACATGGTTTCTAATACAATGGGAGCTTAAAACTAGTCCATAGTATCCAAAATCTATGGTAAAAATCAAAGGAACCAGCCGCTGAATGCTAAAAACCATTTTCTACCCAGATCAGTCTCTGGCACCCCGCGAGAGACCTGTCGCGCCCCACCAGAGACCAAAATGGCATAATGTCAGAAATGGTCCCTGCATGCAATAAACTCAGTTTTTGATGTTTTTAAGCCCCATTAACCACATTTCAAGGCTTTATAATAAAGTTAAAGTATAGGGAACATGAAATATACTTGAAAATATCTCAGATGTTGGTTCGTTTGGTTGTACGATCGCGTTATTCGGTTAATTACGACGAAAACTCGAACGGACGCGAAAACGATCCAAATTACGCGACGAATGGTATTTTTGCATTCCAATCACTAAAATAAAATATTTTAATGATTACAGAAATTTTTGGATGTCCGGATATGTTCAGAACGTAAGATATGCGCGAAAATGCAAACTTATGCACTTTTTGACGCTTTTAGTCCCTATTGATCAAATAAGCGTATTTTCGCATATCGAACCCCTCAAAGCCTATTTCTAAGCTATGTAAATGATATTTAGGGTATGTTTAGCTTATGATCAAGTTCCGGAATGTTCGTTTCCATACGAATCGGTATACTTTCACAGTTTGACGTAAATAGTCCCTGCGATCGAATAAACTTGTTTTTGACACACCAAAGCCTTCAAAACTTATTTGTAAGTTATATAAAAGTTATTTAAGGTATGTTAAGCCTGTATCACTATTCCGGAGTGTTTGTCGCATTAAACTGATTACTTTTACGTATCAGTTTGCGTATAACTTTCCAGAAAGCGATTTAAAGCTTGAAATCGAACTAGAATCAAAACGTGAAATTGTCAAATGCAAATAAACAAATTTTGAGACCAAAACACATTGTTTCTTTGATAAAAGATATTGTTCTACATCGTACGGTGTTTACGGAGCACAAGTGTCACAGTACATGGTTTAAATTTTGTTGTAGCAAGGCTAATGCTACGCCCACTACCAAAAGCTTGATTGGCATCTACAACTGATTAATTTGTATTACAAAAAATGGAAAGGGATGAATAGAAAAACATTAATATGTTTTACAAGTAGATGCAGGTATCTGATGTTTTTCCCCACTTAATATTAAAAGGTGCATAGAGCTTTATATATAATTAAAAAGCACAATGAAATTATAAGTAAAAGAAATACCTTGAATTCCGACTAAAAGGTATGCTTTAAAGTTCAAATTTTATATATATTAAAATAATAAGAGCGAATATTATAGAATCTATGTCTTCAAGGGTTTGTATGATCCGTTCGCTATGGCCGTCTGTTTGCGGATGGAAGGTCGTGCTTAGATCTAGTTGAGATCCAAAGGCCTCTTGAAAGGATTGCCAGATCCTCAATACAAAGCGTCCATCTCTGTCTGAAATTATTGAAATAGGCACTCCATGATGTGCCACAATTTCTTTAAGATACAACTTGGCAAGCTTTCCAGTGCTATCTTTTTCCCGTATCGGTAGGAAGTGTGCAGACTTTGTTAAACGATCGACTGTCACCCATATCATATCGTGTCCTCTAGGGGTTCTGGGTAATTTCGTTATAAAATCCATCGATATTTGTTCCCACTTCCAAACGGGTATCTCATAAACTGTCGTACTTCAGTCAGAGTTTTGGGCGCTTCCCAATTCTTAATTGCTTCAATCTTTGACGGGTCTACATGGATATCATTCTCATTCACAACATGACCGAGGAACTGTACCTCACGAATCCAAAATTCGCACTTTGAGAACCTCACGTAGAGCTTTTCCTTCTTCAACAGTTCCAGAATGGTTCTTAGATGTTGCTCGTGCTCATCCTTCGTTCGCGAATAGATCAGAATATCGTTGATAAATACAATCACAAATTTATCGAGATATGGTTTGCATACGCGATTCATCAAATCCATAAATACTGCCGGTGCGTTCGTCAATCCAAACGGTATAACGAGAAACTCTTAGTGCCCATAACGAGTCCTGAACGTTGTCTTGGGTATACTTTCTTCTTGAATCCTCAACTGATGATAGCCAGACCGAAGGTCTATCTTGGAGTAATAACTTGACCCTTGTAGTTGGTCGAATAAATCGTCAATCCTTGGTAGTGGATACCGGTTCTTGACTGTGAGTTTATTCAACTCTCTATAATCAATGCACATCCGAAGCATTCCACCTTTTTCTTCACGAACAACACTGGAGCTCCCCAAGGCGAGAAGATTGGCCTTATGAATCCCTTATCCAACAACTCCTAGAGTTGAGTAGATACTTCTAGCATTTTGGATGGCGCAAGTAGATATGGTGCCTTGGCTACAGGAGCGGCGCCTGGAACCAAGTTAATATGGCACTCAACTTGTCTTTGCGGAGGTAGTCCTAGTAAGTCTTCAGGGAAGACTTCAGGGAAATCCTTTACCACGGGAATGTCTTCAAGCTTCGGCTCCTCAACCTTCTTATCTACCATGTGCGCTAGGAAGGCGACGCATCCTTTTCGTAAGCATTTATGCGCTTTCATACAGTTGATGATCCGTAGGGGCGTGTCTCTTTTCTCTCCATGCACTATGAGTGTCTCATCATTCGCAAGAGGGATGCGAATGATTTTCTCGTGACAAACAACTTCGGCTCTATTCTTAGATAGCCAGTCCATTCCGATTACAACATCAAAACTACCCAATTGGACAGAAAAAAGATCGATGCTAAATCTTCGTTCACTAAGTTCCAATGTACACCCTCTAACAACTTCGCCCGACTCAACAAGTTTACCATCGGCTATTTCTATGGAAATAGGAATATCTAACTTACTAGATTCAACCCCAAGCATATGTTTAAATTCCAAAGACATGAAACTATAATCGGCACCAGTGTCAAATAGTATGGATGCAAAGTGATTGTTAACGAGAAACGTACCGGTGACCACATTAGGGTCTTCGTGGGCGTTCCTTGCTCCAATGATAAATGCTCGAGCTTGAGCGTTGTTTTCCTTTGGGCAATCTTTCTTGAAGTGTTCATTACTACCACAACCATAGCATCCTTGGTTTCTCCTAGCTCTAGTGGCTAGGGAAGTGGCATAAACAAGATGAAGATGAAGATAGAAGAAAATGAGAGGTTAAAAGCTCCACAAGAAGGTCCTTCAACTTCTACCACTTGTAGCTTCCTTAGATCACCTTCCTTCACCTTTGTATAACCTTGGATTGCTTGGTTTTGAAGTGAAAATGGAGATGTATAGGTGGTGTAGAGTGGCCGTGAGTTTAGAGAGAAAGGAGAAGGATGATGGAGTTTGAATGTTAAGGAAATGATAATGTTCTTCACTTTAGGTCCTTTAAAACATCTTCCAACATAAGTTTATCCAATAGTTAACATGTCCAATATCTTGCTAACACATGAAATATTTTAATGGAAAAGGTTGTGGGGTCCATTTGGGGCCGGTTTCAAATGAGGGGGTGTAAAGTGTAAAATTTGGAAGTTAAGAGTTATATGTGTAAGTTAGAAGGTTTATGATGATATTAAGTGTGTTTATGTGTTTTTATGATTTTTAATGTGTTTGATCACCATAACTAGCTTTGTATCATAAAAACAATGCTTCTAGTCTATTTTTAATGTTTTGGGTAGTGCCCGGTTATCGGTTCGGTAAAGTGCTAAATAGCGCAGTTTTACAAGGTATGAAGTACCTTTTGTGACAGTTTTCATTCCCGACACTTTACAAGTTATTCTGGACACTAAAACACAAATTCTGCATATTATTTCAGTGTTAAATTGTTGTTTTATTGCTGAATTATGCTGATTTCTGCTGAAATCAGCATTTAAAATGGGTTTCGGGTGCTTTTAGTGCTTGTTTTAGCTTCCTGGAAGTGTTTATGTTAACCCTTGTTCCTACACTTGGGTTTTAATGTCTTTTTGATGCTGGACCTACATCTAGGCCCTAAATCTATTGTCTAATTGTATTCTGGAGTCATGCTGACGCAGCTTGTCTTACCGGTGAGTTTACTAGTCGTTTCGACGCAACGCTTAATGTAACGCACAACGCAATAAATGAAGTATGAAACATGCATGAATTCATATGTAAAACAAGCAAGCATATAATGTTGACGTTTAAACACATAATTGTAGGAAATAATTAATTATTAAAATAGTACGAAAATTACCGGTTTTGTGCCAGTTGTCACATTTTGTTGTCCCAATAGTCGTGGTACACTATGGACTTAGTAGCCGGAAGGACATCCATCGTCTTGGTTTGGTTGCTTATTTATGTTGACACACATATTAATGTATTAGCTACACATTGATTGATCAACGAATTTCATAGACGCTATGCATATCGATTTTCAATACAAGGCTTAACAAATATTTACAGGATTCATTTGCTACAAAAACAAGACACATGAATTCACCAACAATTTTATTGACTTTTTACTTAACATGTATTTTAGAAAAGTAAGCCTTGCAAGTTGGAAAGTCAAGAAGAATTAAGAAACAAGAAGCAATGCCATATTTTGGAGGATTTGTCTTCTATATGCCGCCTTTGTGCGGAAATATAGAGGCCAAAACCTTGATCTTCAAAAACTATATTTATTGAAAGTCATTTTGCGAAACTTCATTACATTTGAGAATGTTGTAACAATATACTTAACTTTTATGTCGTGACTTTTATATAATATTGATGATGGCATTGTGGTATATTTTTATCATATAGAATGTTTACTTTATCAAATGCAATGAGAACCTTTCAAGGTCACAAACATGCGCTTCCGCTACTAGCAGGGTGTGACATGTCTAGCTAGCTAATCCAAGTCACAAACCCGATTGTAAAGTATATCTCATACCGGGCCCAATACCCCATGTATATATCATCAGGTAATTAATAGTCAGGTATTAGTATACTCATTAGTTTTAAAAAAAAAAAGACCCGTTGAGATTTTTAGCTATACTTTAGTCTTTTACTTATAAGTAGCAAAACATCTCGTGCGTTGCGGTGAAATATTGGTCAGTATGTGTTTGGTTCATTGCGGTATCAGTACTATACCGAAATTCGATATAGAAATCAATGGCGGAACTAGCCCAAAAAGTTAGGGGTATCCTAATTTTTTTTAGGATCAGGGATATCCTTTGTATAACAGAAACGGAGTTGAGGGGTATTTTTACGCTACGAAAATGAAGTTATGGGGTATTTTTACACTACAGAAACGGGGTTGAGGGGTAGTCTGTGTTACCCCTATTAACACTCTATGTCCGCCACTGATAGAAATGAAAGATGAAAACATAAAAAATAAAGTCATGATATACCCAAAAAGATATCGACGCCGTTTTACATCAATCAAAAACCCTAAATCGATATTTAGTAACAATTTTGATAGTATTGATATCAGTATCGATGTTGTTCGATCTGAATCGACATGGTACCAATATTATTGGACGATACATTCTAGTTCATTACGGTACAACTTACGATTTTGTACAAAAGATATTCTATACCGCTACTAAATTTGTTCGAACACTATTGGTTCAGTTTGTCACTGTAAACAACAAAAAATCAATTTTATAAGACATGTTCGATTTTGAATAGAACTTTTATTGAAAAGTAGACAAAACTAAACAAGTCCCAAATGGTATATTAAGAATTTTACAAAGCATTATATTACTTTATCAATGTATCGAAAAGGGTAAAGGAAGTCAGTTTATAAAAATAAATAATGGATTTGAGAACATGTACATTTGTATTTCGTTTACGACATAATCGAGACGTAAATATGTTTTAAAAGGTTTATATCGAGACATAAATAAAAAATAAGCACGTTGTAATAGCATACTCAAAATTTTAGAAAAACATTGCGTCTTAAAAGTTATAATAAGAGAAAAGCGAAACAATTTTAAACGAAACAAGTTTTAAATTTTAAAAATCTACAATAAATTATTATATAATAAATTACTTAAATATTATATTCATCATAAAATATTTGAAGAAGAGGATATTATAATTATATAAATATCAAAAGATAATTTAGTATTTTGCAACATACAAATATAAGTAGGGTGGAGATACAATAGGAAGTTTATTTTGCTAGGAAGGTTAGGAAGTAATCTTGACCATCAATTTGATTAATCAATGGCTGAGATTAAATGGGTGAAATTGAACAAGAAAAAAGAGGCGCGTGAGTTAGTTTGAGGGTATTCTAGTCCATTCAAGTCAATAGTTTCTCTCTCCTCCAATTCCCCATCGTTTTTAAATCGTTAATAACTTTTTCATACGACAATATTTTTTTATAAAAATTACACCATAAAAACGAACGTTTTTTATCTTTAAAACGAGCACACTATTGCTATACTTTTGAAAAAAAATTCGAAAACCCAGATGCGTAAAACGCAATGGATAGAACAACACACTATAACTCAGGTTCTAAAACGCAATAGGTTTTAACATGATCATGTTCTTTGATGTTATTTTACACTCCAGTTCTAAAACGCAATGAAACCCAAAATCAATATTTTGGACTACATATTCTAAAAAGCAATGAAGTTTTAACATGGTCATGTTCATGTTTTAACATGGTCATGCTTCTGTTCCAACATGACCATGCTTTTATCTTGGCATGATCATGTTCTTTGCACCCCAGATTGTAAAACGCAATGAAACCAAAAATCAATATTTTGCACAATGGAGTTTTAACATGACCATGTTTAAGTTTTAACATGGTCATGCTTTTGTTCCAACATGACCATGCTTCTATTTTAGCATGATCATGTTCTTTGCTTGTAAAACGCAATGAAACCAAAAATCAATATTTTACACTGTAGTTCTAAAAAGCAATGAAGTTTTAACATGGCCATGTTTATGTTTTAACATGGTCATGCTTTTGTTCCAACATGACCATGCTTCTGTTTTGGCATGATCATGTTCTTTGCACCTCAGGTTGTAAAACGCAATGAAAACAAAAATCAATATTTTGCACTGTAGGTTCTAAAAAGCAATGGAGTTTTAACATAGCCATGTTTATGCTTTAACATGGCCATTCTTTTGTTCCAACATGACCATGCTTCTATTTTAGCATGATCATGTTCTTTGCTTGTAAAACGCAATGAAACCAAAAATCAATATTTTACACTGTAGTTCTAAAAAGCAATGAAGTTTTAACATGGCCATGTTTATGTTTTAACATGGTCATGCTTTTGTTCCAACATGACCATGCTTCTGTTTTGGCATGATCATGTTCTTTGCACCTCGAGTTGTAAAACGCAATGAAAACAAAAATCAATATTTTGCACTGTAGGTTCTAAAAAGCAATGGAGTTTTAACATGGCCATGTTTATACTTTAACATGGCCATGCTTTTGTTCCAACATGACCATGCTTCTATTTTAGCATGATCATGTTATTTGCTTGTAAAACGCAATAAAACTAAAAATCAATATCAATGAAGTTTTAACATGGCCATGTTTTTGTTTTAACATGGCCATGCTTTTGTTCCAACATGACCATGTTTCTACATGTGAAAAACGCAATTGAGGTTTGATAACTAAAACGCAATGAAAATAAAATATAACATAACTTACAAAAGAACTCTGATTAAAGACGGTGGACGAAAAAAGAACTCTGATACACCGTGGGGAAACTGGTGGCGGTGGAGCGGTGGCGGTGGATGGTGGAATGATGGTGTCAGATCTGAAAAACCCAACAGGTGGTTGAAGGTGGTGGTTTCAGATCTAGTTTCCGGCAAGATGGTGGCGATCGTAGGTCGTAGTGGTGGTGGTGGTGGTGGTGGTGGTGGAGGTGGTGGTGGTGGTGGTTGTGACGTGGTAGTTTATAGTTTTGAAAATGGTGGATTTGAGTATACGGGTAAGAGAAATGAATTGCAGATGCTGGGTTTTTTTTTTGAAGATGGTGAGTTTTGACCAAAATGCCCCTCCTTATGTTTTTCATCTTTGCCACATGTCATCCTCTTATTGCTTCCTATCCTTCCTAGCGAAATTAATCTTCCTATTTGATCTTTTCCCAATATAAGTAATGATATCAAAATATGTCTTAAAAGAAAAATTAGTTTTCCAAATAACAAAGTGATTATAATGAATTATTACTAAATAGGAGTTGATGGATGATAAATTTAAAACTAATTTTTTTTGGATTCAGTTGCCTTGAAATCCTGAATATCCAGCCCAGACGTTTCAAATAATCATGTCGGGCTCAGGTTTTGCCAATCCTAATGATGTGTCATGTAAATAATTTAAGGAAAAATTACAAGTTTTGTCATTTATCTATATACTCATTTTCAGGCTATGTCATTTTCAACAAATTTTGACAAGTTTTGCCCTTTATAGAGAATTTTGTTGCAAGTTACGTCTTTTGAGCCTAACCCAGTTAAATTTTTCTGTTAAATCTTATTACACATGGGTAATTTAGTCTTTTTACTTATTTAAAGGACAAAACTTGTAATTTATTCTTTAAAAAAATATTTCAAAATATATATATATATATGTGTGTGTGTGTGTGTGTGTGTGTGTGTATAACAGATATTTATCTCTTCCCCTCCCCCTCTCTCTCCCTTCACCTACCAACACCATATGTTGCCGCCTCCACTTTGAACCCGCACCATCATCTCGAATCACCCGCAATGTCGCCGTATCGTTCGGATCAAAAAAATGTGCGCTCAATTGGCAAATTTAATGCATATATGGGCTACTGATTGAGGATCCTGTACATTAATCCAGAAGTGTGAGAAGTGTATTATAACACTATATATAACACTATATAACACCATATAAACACCATATAACAATATGTAACACCATATAACACTATGTAACACTATATAACAAATATAACACTATAGTTTGTCTGATAGTACGTCTATGATAGATGTATAGTGTTATATATTGTTATATAGTGTCATATAGTGTTACATAGTATTATATGGTGTTATATGGTGTTACATGTTATACGGTGTTTATATGGTGTTATATAGTGTTATATATAGTGTTATAATACACTTCTCATACTTCTCACACTTCTAGATTAATGTACAGGATCCCTACCCTATGGGCTACTTCCCTTTTTACTACCTTAGAAGATTAACACTAAGTTATCTAAGCACATACATTAGAATATATCGTTATGCTTAGTTGTATTTTATTGATTAAAGTAATCCAAACATATCGATGTTAATGGTTGATTTGTAAAATTAATCATGCAATTGGTCTTGTGCAACACTTTTAACCTATCAAAGAAAAAAAAACAAAACAAAACATGACTCATCTAGTATTGTAGCTACAGTAACACCCGATGAAAAGAAAATGGTCAGGAACCATAGTTAAACATCTATGTGTAAGCATAAGGCTTCTGGGTATGGGGACGGATAGTTTCGGAACGGTGCCGACCAAAAAACCGTGCCCCCCCCCCCCCCCCCCCCGCTTCGTCCTTGGCGTCGAGTACGGAACGTTGGGGATAATCCACAAGAAGACAAAAATCCACCCTCTCCCTCTCACACACACCTATACATACAATATATACATTTACATTTTAGGTTCATCCTCCCATTTCCATACCTCCATCCTCTTTGCCCCATCCTCTTTGCCCCATCCTACGTGGCGAACCATGCTCCAAGGGAGGACCATCACCATACCGTGTAGCCTAACAAAGTTAGTTTATGATGGAAAGAATAGATCATGCAATGCTAGTTTCCCCAACATTATACTTTCATTTTGTATTATATACCGAAACAACAGAAATATAGAATCAATTAAAATAATCGTCGAACAATATTATTCACATTTAACTTCAGTTTTACATATGCCATGTTGACCACAATCATATGCTAATTATATAGTCAGGAGAGTTGAGCTTTGCAAGGATCTGCTCTTCTTGTGTGGCATCTGCACCTTTGGTCAAGGGATTCACCAACATTTCACTACTATTTTCATCTAATTTCACCACTTGATAATTCAAGTAAATACTATTTAAATTATTTTTAATCTTTTGGTAATGCAAAATCACCGTAAAATAAAAAGGATACATTCTTGATCAGGGTCATCGGTAAAATTGGAGTGCAATGCATTCCCAAAGCTATCGACAATGGCGGACGTTGTCATAGATGACTCAATGCATAATATTGCGGTGATAGCATCTAATCGAGTCACTTCATTTCTGAACATCAATCTTGCATGTGCTGCAATGCTAATATGTTAGAGATGAGACCACAGACCAATGAAGCAGACTACTTACGGATCAAAACCGACCCAACCCACTAAAACTTTTTGCCTGTTTTATGTATCTTTGTAATACACAATGAATGCTATGACAAATACAACATAGTTGTCGATAGCGAATAGCGACAAATAGCGACAAGGCATGGCTAGGCTACGTAGCGAATAGCGACAAATAGCGACGGCAATTTTATAAATAGCGATTACACTAGAAAAAGAATTTTGAAAATTTTTATATGTATATTACATCAAAATACCCTTGTATATATGCTATTTTACATGTATATTTAACAAAAACCTATAAATCTAGCTATTTTATAGCTATAACCCTTTATAACATTAAAAAAAATAAAAAAAATAATAACTGTCGCTAAAATCGCTATTCATAGCCATGATCAACTTAGCGACACATAGTCGCATCGCCATAAAGCGCGCTATAGCGACCGCTATGGTCGCTATTAACAACTATGAAATACAATATGATCACAATAATATCTAAATCTTGGGATAAAACAGTTTAGCAGATTGTAAGAACCATAGTTATTAAAGCGAGCGCCCAGGCGCAAATAAAGCCCCGGGCCCAACAAATCGCCTTCAGTGCGCCTCGCGCCTTTAGTAACTATGCTTCAAGTCATAGTTATAAAAGCGAGCGCCCAGGTGCGCCTAGGCAAATAAAGCCCCGGGCCCAACAAATCGCCCTGAGTGCGCCTCGCGCCTTTAATAACTATGGTATGAACTAAAATAAACCTCGGGCAAGTTACAATCCGTTTAAGATTGGTCCGTTTGAATCGTTTTCCTTTATATATTAATTTTACACGTTTCAGATAAAGCGCAGCCCAAATCGATCAAGTAAAGGGGTCAAAACCGCCTGACGAAGAGAAAAGTTGTACCTTGAGCAAGTCGAATCAAACTTTCAAGCATTCTAACAGTGGTTCTTGCTGCATTTTCTGTTGCAGATCTTCTTTGTAGTTGATAATATCTAGAAATAACATTTTCTGCCTCTTTGGTTAGAGTTGGCCTAAAATATCCCTTTACAAAGTGGATGTACCTGCAAACATAATTACACCATTAACCTACACTACTCTTTATTAAGTTCACGAGTTACGAATATACATATATATGTATATAGGCGTCTACAGTAAGCTCTTGTTGTACGTAGTGCATTGCAAATATGGTGGGACATAACCGCCTTATGTGGTCACAGTTTCAGCAATATGTACATGTGCTTATGCAGTTCTCGCAATTATCTACTTGAAATCGTATTGAACGGTACCTTCTGAGCAAGGAAAGAGGCCACTTCTTACTAATATCTTCATGAAATTTGTCATTTTCCGTTTCTACCTGAGCATACCACTCTCAAGCTTTAGCCACGTGGAAATGACGAATCGAGCACAGGGAGCATACAGTAGGCTAGTTGGTACCTGATCAAGAATATGATCGGAAACAACTTTATCCCAGTCGGGATTTTTTGTGTCCAAAAGAACCAGAACTATGTCGAATCTACTAATTAAAGGACCAGATAATGTCGTGTTGACAGACAAAGCTGAACTTTGTTAAAAATACATATTAGTTATCATAAACAATTAAACATAGTAATTCTAAGGTTGGAAATGATACATTGATCAGGATCATATTGCCCTTTGGGATTTGTTGCCCCGAAGACTATAGTTCGTGTACTGAGAGTAGTTACAAGACCCGCCTGAAAATGTAATAGGCTGTTACGATTCTATCATAGTTTAAGAGTTGTTAATATACAATGATTTTAGTCTACTTATTTCAATAAAAGTAATGAAGATGGAATAAAATGCTAATATAAAGGCTACCTTAGCAACGCTTATAGTCTGCTGCTCCATTGCCTCATGTATAGTAGCTCTATCATGTTCCCTCATGCTGTTAAATTTTTTTTTTTTACTTTGACATAAATAACCTAATATATGCTTTGTAACGGTTGTGTAAACAAGTGGATAACCAAGTTTTTTATTTATTTAAAGAAACAAGTTACCTATCAAACTCATCAATGCAACAAAGTCCACCATCCGCTAAGACAAGAGCCCCAGCTTCTAACATCCATTCACCTGCATATTATATTCTATGCAGTTAATATCGCCAATATAAATCCCCTGGTGAGATAACAGTGCAAAATATCGGTCAGAATATCAATACCAATATCGGTGATATACTACCGATTTTCCCGATATCAATACCTTTCTCTTTAGTTCTACCATTAGTTTTTCGTCTTGCCCATGGCATTATAGCCTAGTGGCATCTTGAGGGTGGGATAAGGCTTAGGGACCATTAGGTCCTGGGTTCGATTCCCAAAGGGGGGTTCCTAGATTTATTGGGTTTCCTCCTAAATTGGTGTATAGGCATTATTGCCTAGTGGAGATGGATATGATCGGGTGGTTCCGCTCGTAGCACGATGATACTCCAGTGGTCCGTCAGTGATCCAATTTGCCGTTCAAAAAAATATTAGTTTTTCTTCTTATTGCTGCTATTAGTGTTTTAAGTCTAAATGTTAAATGTTAGTTTTTAAGTCTTAATCAGTTCCTACTTGCTACAATTGTTAGTGTTTTGCAAGTTCTAAAAGGTAAATTTGTTAACGGTAGGAGAGTATACTGAATTGTTAGTGTTAAATTGCTATATATATAAATTCAGCATGATAGTAAGAATTACCGCTATCCCACCGCGATAATCGATATCTCAAATATCGGTCCTTGACCGATATCCGATTTTCTACCGCATTAACTGCATAGATTATATTATTTATTTATTTATTATAAAGAGTAAATTCACTCAAATCAGCTCAAAAGAACTAGTTCAACTTAATGTTTGATCGATTTTAAGCAATTTATATGTTGTATTGAAGTCTCACCTCCATCTTTTACGGCAGTAACTGTCAACCCAGCACTAGTGCTTCCTAACCCAGTAGTGATAACGGATCTTTTGCTCAACTTAGCAGCAAATTTCAAGAATTGAGACTTTCCTGTACCTAAATACTTAAATAAAGGGAAAGTCAAATTTCAAGAATTGAGACTTTCCTGTACCTAAAAACTTAAAGAAAATGGAAAGACGATAAATGCTGAGTCAGAATATATGATACCCAAGCATCAGGATGCCAAATTTCATCCAGAGTTAACATTCTCTAAAAATGTTCAAATCTAGATGAGGATGCATTGATTTTCGGTAAACGTTTGCATAACGTTGTACCTGGATCTCCGACCAGGAGAAGATGAGACTCGCCTCGAACTTTTGTCCCAGAAGCATCGACATGCTGTACTCCTCCAATAAGTGTCAAGGCAACTACAATGGAACATTAATTGTGCTCATAACAAACTAGACGATCAACTAATTTTAGATAAATAAAAATAACCTTTTTGCTCGGTGGTCGGTTAAGAGATAGAAATGCAAAATCAAATTTAAATGTTGAGAGGAACTTGAAATGAAAGCTACCTGCTAGCTTCACGGTAAAGAGACCATAAACTTGTGGACAAATAGCCCGAAGAATGGCATTTCTTCCTGTCGAATTAATATGGCGCAACCTTAACAACCAGGAGAGTAATGAGAGATACTATTACCAACAAACATTGTGATATTACCGCTTAATGGCGCTTCTTTAAATTCAGACCAAAAGTTTTTGAATTGCAGAATAACTTCATCAGGGATTTCAATATCCAGCTTTATCTCGTTTATTCGCCTAAAATAACACAGTCTAAGTTAAAGCAAATGATAGCTATAGCATAGTTGTCGATAGCGAATAGCGACAAATAGTGACAAGGCACCTATAGGCTACGTAGCGAATAGCGACGGCTATTTTATAAATAGCGATTACACTAGAAAAAGATTTTTGAAAATTTTTATATGTATATGACATCAAAAGGTGTGTGAATGTAAGTCTCAAAAGGTGGTAAATACTTTGTCCCACATTGGTGTGTGAACAAAGTTAGTGGTTGTTTATAAGGTAAAGTCTTTACTAATCCATTGTAGCTTTATGACATGTTTTACCACAAGTCCTACCCGCGCGCAGGGGGGGGGGGGTGCAAAAAATGAGTTTCTGAACTGGAATTTAATTGAACCCGCGCGTCCTGCGGACACGAATGCAGCTCTGAAACCCCCCGGGCCAGTTTTTGCACAATTTAACCTCTGCTTTTTTAACCAGGTTATGCATTTTTTTTGTATTAAAAATAGCCCAGACGAGAGGTGAAAAACTAAAAAAAAAAGGGGGGGATCGCTAAACTCGCTATACATCGCCATGACCAACTTAGCGACACATAGTCGCATCGCCATGAAGCGCGCTATAGCGACCGCCATGGTCGCTATTGACAACTATGAGCTATAGACATGTTATCTGCCATTAAATTATTACTAAGATAATTATTTGAGAGTAAAAAAGAAACTACTGAATACCTCACGTAATTAGCCACTAATACAGGTTCAAGGTCACAGCGAACATCCTTCAAATCTGGGGACCATTTAGCTGTCAAAACTCCTGTGACAATTACATCATCTGCAGATGATGTTTAAAAAATGGTAGTTAAAGAACATAATTGGCAACCATTATGTAAAAATTAATAAATAAGAAAATAAAATACAAAACAACATAAATGCTATGATATTGTACCTCCAGCTTTAACAACATCAACAAGATCATTCTGCAGAATAACGGGAATTGAACGAGGGATTGCCCCAACACCTAAAACCTGAGTGCTTTCTTGGATCTTTATCTCCTGGTAATCATGACACACTTTGTTTCCCTCTAAAAGCTGGAAACTGGTGCTTTCACAATATTTTTGTTTCTGTTAAGTAGACAATATATAATTTAACGATAATAACAAAAACGGAAAAAGGTTAAAAAAGCATAGCTTAAGAGCACATAGCAGAGATATTTACAGAAACGTACTATACTAACCAACCAAAGCACAACTCAACAAAAGAAAATTTTAACATGTTCCTTACTTTCTTATGTCTTTTCCTAATTTCCTACATTAACTCGGTTTAAAAAAGCAGGATAAGCCCTGGGGCGTTCGGGTCACGAAAGCAAATGTGCACGCATCACGGTAGGAGCAAAAAAGCACGCTTCATGTAATTTGATACAAAATCAGGGCTTGTAGGATATTTATATCTAAAACCAACCAAAGGGATGAAGAAGTTCTGAAAGGTTTACTTGATAAGTAAAACAGAAAAGAGAGGCGCAACCTTTGGTTGTGTACATAAATGTGTGCCTCATATACGTGCTGCGCGCGCCTTACTTCTTGGCTTTTGAAACCTAAACGCCTTGGAGTGCCTCTCACGACTTTTTAAACCAAGGCATCACGTACACGAAACATCGCTATATGTACAACCAACTAAGCTTTATTTAGAACCATAAGCTGTGTCTCACTCCTATGTTTTACATATCAACTTTTTTTAACAAGTAAACCTTTCATAATTGTTTTAGGTACACTAAATTTGACCAATTTTGACCCAAAATCACATGAGGCGCGCCTTTTAAACCAAGTTCATTAGAACTTGTAACGAGATTAAAACACGTTCCCTTTCTTCACTGTAACTTCCGTCTTTTTTGGTTATGTATTTTAGTTTGTTTTAAAAACACTAGGTGGCAGATTAATGTACAATCATCGATAAAAATATATAGTGAATTAATACTAACCTTAGAAGGACAAAACATTGGCTTGGGTATGGAGTTCCTGCTTTCCAGTTCAGGATGAACCTTAAACCTACGCATTAACATATCCCGTTAGTAATTTTCATAAAAATAATGACGTTTTATAACTAAACAAACAAGAAAAACAAAACAGTCCAAAAAATACCTGTATTTACATTTCCGACATTCATACTCCCTCTCCCCTTCTATCATCTTAACCGCTCCAGATCTAATTACTGTTCCCTTTAGAGTGAGAAGTATGCCCCGGTGCTTCACACGTACGCGTCCAATGCTTGGACAAAACTCTACATAATCCAATTAATTAGCGATAAATTCTCAAGGTCTAAAAACAAATTCTACTTTGAAAAAGGAACTTTGTTCTTATATGCAACTCACATTCAACTAAAATAAATGAGCCTCCAACTTGTATCCTTAATATGTGCAACAATGGAGAACTAATCAAGAACAACAAGATTTATTGAAAAGACAATTGTACCAGGATTATCAAGCATGGGACCACGAATTTCAATCCGAACATGCACAAACTCCTTAATACTTGGAGGCGGATGATCTACGTCTTCGTTACAACTTTCATGTTTCCAAATTTCCTTAACTTTTTCATACACGGTTTCCTAAATTCCAAAAGGATAGCCGCATTAGAATTTACAATGAAAGAACTATAATAGAGATATCATGAACCATGAGACACTACAATAGAGATGTCACGAAAAATACAATTCAGGGCTGTTAAACAGGTCGTGTTTGTGGGCTAGTTGGTCAAACTTGACGCGAACCTGAACACGACACAAGTATTCACGGGTTGAGATGAACACGAACCGGAAAATCATGTTACAAACATGAAACCAAACATTGCACGAGCATTCGCAGGTTGACACGAACACAACCCGTTTAACCCGAAAAATAAAATTATTAAAATATTTTACATATTAACACTTTGAAATAAAATTTTAGTATTATATATAAAATATGCCAATTAATTTTGAAACTTCTTAATTTCGCACAAAAAGTACCCAAATAGTTTAAGTTATGACATAAATAAATACATTTAAAAACATATATAAATAAATAAGTCAAACGGGTCAAACCGCAACCCCAACAAGTTAACTCATTTAGCTAAACATGTTCCAAAAACTGACCCAACCCCATTTAAACCGGCAAAACATGTATAGAAACCCTAATAACATGAAACTGAAAATAGTCTATTACAGTAGTAGATTCCAAATAAAGATGAAAGAAACCTGAGCCAATTTGGCCGCATTATCGAATACAGGCAAATACTCCGTTGGTTCAAATAGGATCTCATGCGCAAGTGGAGAATCGTGCTCCATCACTTCAGCGAAACTGATAAAAAAGAAAAACAATAATCAATTAACCTTTGTGATTAAACCAACCCTAATATTGTTTGTTTTGGGATACATACTCGACATAAATGGGGTAATGAAGACGATTATCAGAAGAGAGAATGATCGACTGGAGCTGATCAGAGTAATACTCCGTCAAGAAGTCCAATAGAGTCTTCTCCGGTCCACCGCCGCCGCCCATCGCAGTAGACGATGAAGAATGAGGGGAAATGGGTTTGGCGGGAAAGAAGTGATGGATGGATACACTTTCACACTGTCCAATCATATATTATTTTTTTACTAGCGTTAACGGGTGGTTTTTAGAAAACCATGAATAACACATTTTGATAGAAAGTAAAAAAATAATTAGTGCAAACTTACAAAATTGATATAAACTAATGGTCAATAGGTTTAGTCAATAGAAATTCCATTATGTTGATAACCAAACCACTGTTGTCTATCAACTGTTAAAAACCTCTGTTGCTTTCCAACAGACGTTTGTTAATAACTGTCATCCATTATCTCCAACAGAGTTTTCCACATTGATAGATAGTAAGTATCAGATGTTAGTCAACCCATGTTAAAAAGGTTAGTCAACAAAAGTTAAAAGGGTTAGTGAACAGATGTTAAGAGAATAATGTTATGAATAATGAATTTATTGCTCTCATTAAAAATGAGACCTGGGAACTTGTTACTACAACACCAGATATAAACATTTTTCGCAGCATATGTTCTCAGGATAGGCTTCATGCCAGTGGCGGAATTAGAACATTAATTCAGGGGTATCCCTAAAAAAATATTTTTTTTACCGTGCAATCATACAATATTAAAAAAAACAATACATAAATAAAGTAAAACAAATACCTAATAGATTTGTCCTCTTTTTTTCATAGCTTGAAATCGTTCCATCACATCGTCGTCTTTTACTTCACTTAAAAAATCCTTTTCGACCGCACAAACCATAGCATTGTTCAAGAATTCCGGGCAGATCCGATTGCGTAAATCCGTCTTCACAAGCTTCAATTTTGAAAAACATCTTTCAACGGTTGCGGTTGCCACCGGTAAAAGCAAAGCTAACTTAACTACCCGACAACAATCAAAGTATCAAACCTCTCCTGTTCGTAAAACAACAATTAAACCAACTAATAAATATTCATAAAACTAATGAATTCCATAGTATCAAACCTTCTGTTCTGTGATTCTGTGAATGCCGCACGCCCGCACAGCCACAAACCTCCGAAGTTCGAACTGAAACAAAACCTCCGGTTGGACCTGTTCTGTGATTTCTGTTCGATTGACCTTTGATATCCCTTGAATTCAATCGGCCGCACCATAACACTATTGGGTTATTAACTTATTATTATTTTGGTTATTTGGGCTAACTAATATTGGGCTATCATTTGGTTATTTGGGCCAATATAATCAGAATTACTTAGGCTTAATACCAGTTTATAAATTTTTTTTGAGGGGTGTCCTAGTAGTTGTTGAGGGGTATCCTCAGTATAAAAATCGGAAAAAAAATATTTTACACTACCGGTTAAAAGTTGAGCTGTAGTCCGGGCTACGCCTCGGACTACACTAGGTCCGCCCTTGCTTAATGCAGAGCAAGTATCAGATGCTTTCAGAAACTTCTATTGTTTTCCAACAAACATTTCCTAACAATTGTTCCTCCATTATACCCAACAGACGTTTCCAGCTTGACAGATGTTAAGTATCATCATAGATTTTGTAAAACTTCTTTGTAAACTGCATTAGTAGTGGTTGTACAAACTCGTTTTTCTTTATCACAAATCAAAAGTTTCAACCTCTTCCTACTTTTTACCTTAGATACAGCAACATAGAGCTGGCCATGACTAAACACTTGACGTGGAAGATACAAACCAACACGCTCCAACGACTGTCCTTGACTTTTATTTATTGTCATAGCAAAACACGGTGAAAGTTCTTCAACAAGATTATGTATTATGAAGCAGACAAGGAGCAGGCATTGAGATATCAGAAATTGGTGAAGGTATGCTTTGAGAAAGACATTAATTCAGGGCGTTATTGGGAGTCGAAATGGAGGGATCTTGAATTAGAAGAATTTCTCAAAGAAGAGCGCCACAACGAAAGAATGGATAGAAAGATGGCTGAAGCAGCGAAGCGTGCAAAGTGGAGACTGGGAATGGGGCAGTTTGATACTGATCAAACTCCGATTGAATCTGAAGAACGAAAAATTCCCAGATGGTCCATGACAATGGATGGAATCAAGGAATGGCGTGAGTGGTGGATTAATGAAGGAAGACATAAGCGAAAGAGAATGTTAGAAAAAAAAAGCTGAAGAGGGGAGGAGAAAGTATTTGGAAAGAAGATGCAACAGGAAGAGCTGATCGAAGACTATACAGACGACTACAACTACATCCAAGGGGGAGTCTGTGAATGCAATATGTCTGTAGCTTACGTCTAGTATCGAGTCTATGTTTAATGTAATTGTATGTGTTTGAATTAACTTGTCTTGGTTGTGTATTATAATAGTGCCTTCATACAAAGTGACCTAGATAGAACAAGTTAGTTAATTTGGCTTAATACCCCGGTTCGTACAAAGCCACAGGGGGCTTCGTACGAAGCCATGATGTCAATAAATAGGGGTGTTGGGTTCATTTGTGATGTAACTTTTGGTGAGACATAGCGAAGCTCTGCCAAAATTCTCTCAGGTTCTGTAACTCTTCAATCATTAATGAGAAGTGATATTAACGGTATCTGTATGGTCTTTATGTCGATCTCTTGCATGGATTCCGCACATTGCATGTAGATAACCGATCTGGTCGGAGTGTTTATTGAAGGCGATCACGGTCCTCACAGAGGATTTATTTGAAAGCGAAACAATCACGTCTGTTTTCACAAGTTTCCTCTAAAATTAAATTTCGGGACGAAATTTCCTAAAGTAGGGGAGACTGTGACATTTGTGTCTTTACAACCAGTATACAATTCCGAACAATTTTGAATCAAATGAAATCTTGTGTTTCATTTCCGGAATTATATAATTACATATGGCAATTACACATTTCAATCCTTGTACGATTTCGAACTCTCGAGAAGTTTTTCTGGAAGTTATATGTAAACTGTTACGCAAACACGATCAGTTTAACACAACGTACACTCCGGAACAATGACATAAGCTAAACATACCCTAAATACCCTTTACATAACTTAGGAATAAGTTTTAAAGGGTTCGGTATGGCAAAAACATGCTTAATTAATCATAGGGACTATTTGCGTCGAACTGCGAAAGTCTGCCGATTCGCGTATTTCTTAATACGGAACACGTACGCACATCCAAATATTTTTTTAATCATTAAAATCTTGTATTTTAATGATAAGAATGCAAAAATATCATTCGTTGCGTAATTTCGTGTGAGTGCATATGTCTATCGCTTATGTCAATCTAGTAACGTAGCTGAAACGAATGAGACAAGACTGGTACTGAAGAGATGAAAGCATGTATTGAAGCTGAGGTAGCTTCGTACGAAGGCACCACATCTAAGACTTCGTACGAAGCCATGTGTCTATATATAGGAGAGAGGTCTTGATCATTTGTAACTTTTGGAGCAACTTTGAGGCGAAGCTCTGCTCGTTTGTTTTCGCGTTATTGTACTATCAAATCAGTAATAGAAAACATATTATAATTACATCGGAGTGTCTGATCCACACACGTATTTGGATTCCGCACATTATACGTGTTCGTACGCATTCAACGGAGAAGGAATCGATCATGATCCTGAATTCACAAGTGGTATCAGAGTGGGTGTTTGATTGCACGGATTGAAGACACAAAGATTGTAGTTGTTTCATCATCATCAGAGCTGAAATCATCATTTTCTACACTCATCTTCTTCTACTCATCTTATTCTCATTTTCTTTGAACTTTAAATTCAGATCTAAGGAGATTTCACGGTTAAAATCGGCTAGATTTTTTATATAACGTGTGAAAAACGTTTTTGAACAATCCTACAAAGTTTCAAATCGAAATTCTTACAAAATCATACTCAAATCAGTGAAAAACCATGACAACGTGATTGAGTTCTTCGCAGGGTAGCTTTGTACGAAGCCACACATCCGTAGCTTCGTACGAACCCACGAACCCAATTCAACAATTGTGATTTTGTAAAGTCTGACTTCGTACGAACCCATGCTTGCAGCTTCTTACGAAACACACTGTTGATATCTGATTATTTTTTATTTGCAGCTTCGTATGATTCCAACTTCGTACGAACGAAGAGTTGTATATTGTTTGTTTTTTAGAATTGATAAAGTGTTTGTTTGTTTGCAGGTTGTTCAAAGATCAGAAACATGGCTGAAGAGTTTTACAACACATTTTACAATGCGTTCACAACTGAAGAAACTCCAGTAACACCAAAGATGCTACAAATATGATTTCTGAAAGTTTGAACCATGATAATGTTTACGGAAATCATCAAAAGCCACCGAAACTAATGAATATCGAAGATTATCACTGGTGGAGTACAAGATTTGAAAACTGGGTGCAGGCATATGCTTATGAAAGTTGGATCATCTTAACAATGGGATACGAAAAACCAACAAATGATAAACATGAACTACTTACACTTAAACAATTTTCGGCTGATGATAAAAAAGAACATTCTAGTGAACTGAGAATAATTACTTTGATTCAACAATCTGTTAGAGAGGATATTCTTTCCCTGCTTCAGCATTTTGAAATATCTAAATCAATGTGGGAAGCATTGAAAGTAAAAGCCAAAGGAGGAAAAGATATAAAGAAAAACAAAATCTCGTTGTTGAAAAAGGAATTTGATTTGTTCGGTTGCATGAAGGCGAAACTGTTCGACAAATGATTGAAAGATTTTGTCATCTGAAGATTGAGTTAGAGAGGTTTGGAATTGTCACGGCCCCCGTCCCGGTTTTACCCGGTCCAGGAGCCGCGGGACAGAAATCTCGTGGTATCTATTAATTGAGTTGACAGCGGAAGATTTACAGGATCTTTTAAAACTTTAAAATGCCCGATTATTTTATTCCATAATTTGGGATAACCCCGTAATTTACAATAGAGGAATTTTACTAGGAAATTCCCTGTTTTACAAAACATGTTTATTTATTTATTTGAGCCACTACTTCAAGCTTGTTAGTGCTCCGTAGCACTTTTCCTTGATTCACAGTAGGTCACCTGAAACATGTAAGATACAATGGCTTTTATCTTATTTTTATCTGGCGCCGTGTCACCTCCTGGTGACGATGGTCATACCACTATTGGGTCCTTTCACCCAAGTAGTGATGATTATCACTGTTAGAATTTATTAGCCTAACCGTGAGAAATTAGTAATGTGCACAATACCCCACTAGCCAGTGATTCAAGATAACCATGACTTAATCCCTGTAATTATAACTTTTGAAAATGGTTGGAGTATTGTAAAACATATTTAATAAAAAGAGAATGACTCACATTGCAGATTTAAACGGGCAGAGTTTAGCCTACTGATTAGCCTTGTAACCTAATTTAAATAACAATGCACACGAACTAGGTCAGTAACTAATACAGCATTTACGATAACTCACGAGAATAAAACCCTCACAACGAATGATAAAGTGCAATACTTAAACATCCATCGAATTCACGACGAATGACAAAGTATAGCCCTAATGTGGGCAGCACTTAAACATCCATCGGATAGTTTCAATCGATCGGACATTGAATCGTAGCAGCGATCGAGTTAATACCCTGTATCGTAGCAGCGCCTTGCTATTTTGAAAGTGAAATTCGAGCAGTAGAACTTCGATTTTGTTTAAAATTTTTGACACAGAATGAAAGCTCGTGATCCAAGCAATTTATAGCTGAAATATGGGTTTTACGCGGCCCGCGTAAACCCATACTTAACACTTACGCGGCCCGCGAGGGCCATCTATGCGTAGACTAGGGCTAGCGTGTCACACCTAGGGCTGCCACGTGTGTGACACGTGGCCTGGCAAGCTGATCCAGAGTTTTTATGATCTGTCGCGGCCCGCGTAAGCCTAGGCTTACTCTTACGCGGCCCGCGTGAAGACCAAATTTCACATTTTATTGATTTTTCATGTACATTAGGGTTTCAGGGGTCCGGGTTTTCACTTACGGGTCGTTTTGAGACATTTTTGAAGGTCCTTACATCCTCCCCACCTTATTTAAAATCTCGTCCTCAAGATTTATTGAAATAAGTGAGGATATTTTCGCTTCATCTCCGATTCCAGTTCCCAAGTGTACTCAGGTCCTCTCTTCGAATTCCATTTGACTTTGACCAGTACCAGTCTTTTGTGTTTGAGAAACTTAATCTTTCTGTCTTCTATTTGCAGTGGCTTCTCAACAAATTTTAACTTCTCATTTACCTCTACATCTTGAAGAGGTATTACCAAGGATTCGTCAGATAAACACTTCTTAAGGTTGGATACATGAAATACGTCATGTACTCCAGCTAACTCTCCTGGTAGTTGTAAACGATAGGCGACTGGCCCTATTCGTTGTATTACTGGGAATGGTCCAACGTATCTAGGAATAACCTGTTGAGGTTCAACTGGATGTCGGGCACCAGCAAGGGTTGCTGGAATAGCATTGGCTATTCCCTGAGCAACGATATTCTCGATTTCTTGCCTATTCAGAAATTGATCTTCATGGTTTTGTTCAGATTGATTAACTTCATTAACGGGTTCATTACCAGCATGTTCCATCTGGTAATTAATTTATATAAGTGATTAGCATAAAATAATTAATAACCATACATAACAAAATAATCGCACATAATCATGTCAACACGTATAGCCAAAATTGTCGATTTTTCAAGGTTCGATATTTTATATATTATAATAGGCATCCATACACACTGGTTATCTTACAAAAGTTTTATTTTTAAGTTATTTCACATGATTATATTTTATTATTATATTATTATTAAACATATATTCCTACAACCCCACAACCACATTCATACTATCCCCGTCAGCTTGGTATCTCAGAAACGACGCTCCCTCTCGTCGTATTTCCAAGATATCCTCTCTCCTACTTCCCGGATTCTATTTCCCACGTCCACTAGTTCCTCGCCATAGTGGCGGAGTTCTGCCAAGTTTTCAGAGCTCATAGGTGGTTGTAGTGGAGGCTCCGGGTCAAACTGGGGGAAAAAGGTATTAGGGTTATTTAGGAGATTCTGAAACTGCCAGTCGGTGGTCCACCATTATTCCAGCTCTACTGGTAGAGGTTGTGAGTGGATAATAGGATCTGGGATATCAGGCTCTAGATCAACTGGAAGTTGTGCTTCCGCTGGGTAATTAAAGAGGTTTTCACCGGCAGGTCCGATGAGGTCACTAAGTGCCAGTTTATGATCCAGCTCCTCCCAATATGACATTTCCTTGTCTTGCCTGGAACTTTCTCTGATCTCTATTCCCTTGCCTTTATCTTTGGGATCCTCCGTCTTTATAACTTTCCGTGTCGCTGGTTTCTTCCTACGCACACGCCTCCATCCTACAAGTCTTCTTCTTTTCTTTGGTTTGGGTTTCTCCGAAGGCTGGGCTTGAAATTCCATAGGTTCATCAACTTCGGCACAATAACCGGTAAAGTCTTTGAAAACTTCCACATTAACAGGATAGAGATTAAGATTCTGAAGAGCTTCAGATAACTCATTCATGCTGTTTAGCAGATATGAAGAAACACACAAAATTCTAGATTAAATTTTGTAAATTGAATTTTCACATAATCACAAAAATAATCAGAAAAAATTAAGTATTAACAGATTGATTTAAAATATTGTGATATATATATATATATATATATTTATTACAAATTACAACTAAAATTTAAAATATACTAGGGATAATTTATTTCAGTCTATCTTTTCTTACTAAGTTGTTTATCTAATGGGCAAAGTTTCTTTAAAGTTTCTGGCTTATGGTTGATATGGGTGCTAGTACTGGGTCTGGTTGTTGGCAGTTTAACTTAATTAAAAGTTAACATTTTGTGCTGTAGTGGCTAACATATAGAGATTTGCTCATTGTTCGTTTAATTCATTTTCCCATGGTGGGTTATTGCATATTTGCTGAGTTTCCTTATTACTCATCCCTCCTTTTGGTTGTGACTTCTTTATTTTCTCTTGACTTTTTCTAATAATCCAACTTCTTTTCTTAATGGTAAGTGGTTTCTCAAACTATGCCTTACGAACAAATATTCCTTCCTCAGTATCTGCCGAGTATCTTGAGGAATTTGATTGAAATGAAGTTCCCTTATCTTTTGGTGAACTATCTAATTGACGATAGATGTCCGAAATTCTTTGCTTACCCGTACTGTAATTAACAAATAGTTAAATAACTAAAACACATAATCACAGGATGGTAATCAGGAAAATTAAGTATTTCTAAATACTTAATTGGCTTAAATCAGTGGCTCTGATACCACCTTTTTCTGTCACGGCCCCCGTCCCGGTTTTACCCGGTCCAGGAGCCGCGGGACAGAAATCCCGTGGTATCTATTAATTGAGTTGACAGCGGAAGATTTACAGGATCTTTTAAAACTTTAAAATGCCCGATTATTTTATTCCATAATTTGGGATAACCCCGTAATTTACAATAGAGGAATTTTACTAGGAAATTCCCTGTTTTATAAAACATGTTTATTTATTTATTTGAGCCACTACTTCAAGCTTGTTAGTGCTCCGTAGCACTTTTCCTTGATTCATAGTAGGTCACCTGAAACATGTTTGAAAAATATTTTATCAGCCGGGAAATACTGGCGAGTCATTCAAGTATATAAAACGACACATTAGTTATCAATTACAGCATAAGAGCGATTACAATGGCTTTTATCTTATTTTTATCTGGCGTCGTGTCACCTCCTGGTGACGATGGTCATACCACTATTGGGTCCTTTCACCCAAGTAGTGATGATTATCACTGTTAGGATTTATTAGCCTAACCGTGAGAAATTAGTAATGTGCACAATACCCCACTAGCCAGTGATTCAAGATAACCATGACTTAATCCCTGTAATTATAACTTTTGAAAATGGTTGGAGTATTGTAAAACATATTTAATAAAAAGAGAATGACTCACATTGCAGATTTAAACGGGCAGAGTTTAGCCTACTGATTAGCCTTGTAACCTAATTTAAATAACAATGCACACGAACTAGGTCAGTAACTAATACAGCATTTACGATAACTCACGAGATTAAAACCCTCACAACGAATGATAAAGTGCAATACTTAAACATCCATCGAATTCACGACGAATGACAAAGTATAGCCCTAATGTGGGGAGCACTTAAACATCCATCGGATAGTTTCAATCGATCGGACAATGAATCGTAGCAGCGATCGAGTTAATACCCTGTATCGTAGCAGCGCCTTGCTATTTTGAAAGTGAAATTCGAGCAGTAGAACTTCGATTTTGTTTAAAATTTTTGACACAGAATGAAAGCCCGTGATCCAAGCAATTTATAGCTGAAATATGGGTTTTACACGGCCCGCGTAAACCCATACTTAACACTTACGCGGCCCGCGAGGGCCATCTATGCGTAGTACGAGCGGTCGTGTCCTAGACGCATATAGAACAAGATTGTCAAGTAATATTGTGGAAGTTTTGGTTTGCACTCAAGATTGGGTGAGAAAATCAAGAAAGCCAATTATTGATGACATAGATGATATTTTAAAGGACGACGATATTGCCATAGGTAAAGTAGTTCATATTTATTCAATGGTTTGGTTGTCAAATAATCTGTAGTAACTTTCTTTCTTGGTTTTCTACAGAGATTGAGGATGCGATAAACAAACAAAATGAAAAAGGAAAAGGGAAAATGCAAAGCGATTAGCGATATCAACTTTCTTTTGTTTGGTTCTTTTTAATCAGTTATGAATTATGATGTTTTTTTAGACATGTTGGAATTTGGATGTTAAAATTCGAACCCATGTATGGTTTCCTTTTGATTGTTTAGTTTTTACTACATACATTTGTCTAGTTTTCCCACTATATATTACGCTAATTCAGTTAATAACGGATGGATTTACATGATATTTTTTTTTTAGGTAAACCAATGGAAATCACAAAAGCGGTACCAATGTGGTAAAATACCGGTACCGATACCGGTACCGTACCTTTACCGAATTGAGAAATTCGGTACGGTATTCGGTATCCACTTTTCCTCAATTACGGTAACGGTATTTTCGGTATCGGTACCGGTACGGTACCGGTATGATACCGATCTCATCCCTACACCTAGGGCTGCCACGTGTGTGACACGTGGCCTGGCAAGCTGATCCGGAGTTTTTATGATCTGTCGCGGCCCACGTAAGCCTAGGCTTACTCTTACGCGGCCCGCGTGAAGACAAAATTTCACATTTTATTGATTTTTCATGTACATTAGGGTTTCAGGGGTCCGGGTTTTCACTTACGGGTCGTTTTGGGACATTTTTGAAGGTCCTTACATCCTCCCCACCTTATTTAAAATCTCGTCCTCTAGATTTATTGAAATAAGTGAGGATATTTTCGCTTCATCTCCGATTCCAGTTCCCAAGTGTACTCAGGTCCTCTCTTCGAATTCCATTTGACTTTGACCAGTCCTAGTCTTTTGTGTTTGAGAAACTTAATCTTTCTGTCTTCTATTTACAGTGGCTTCTCAACAAATTTTAACTTCTCATTTACCTCTACATCTTGAAGAGGTATTACCAAGGATTCGTCAGATAAACACTTCTTAAGGTTGGATACATGAAATACGTCATGTACTCCAGCTAACTCTCCTGGTAGTTGTAAACGATAGGCGACTGGCCCTATTCGCTGTATTACTGGGAATGGTCCTACGTATCTTGGACTTAGCTTTCCTTTCTTTCCGAACCGAACTACTCCTTTCCAAGGAGAAACTTTCAAGAGAACCTTGTCTCCAACTTGAAATTCCAACGGCTTACGCCTATTGTCTGCATAACTCTTTTGGCGATCTCGAGCCGTCTTTAATCTTTCCTTGATTTGAGTAATCTTGTCGGTGGTCTCTTGCACAATTTCAGGACCTGATAATTGGCTTTCTCCTATTTCTGCCCAACAAACTGGAGTTCTACACTTGCGTCCATACAATGCTTCAAATGGGGCAGCTTCAATGCTTGAATGATAACTATTGTTATAGGAGAATTCAATTAAAGGTAAATGGTTGTCCCAGTTTCCACCAAAATCTATTACACATGCTCTGAGCATGTCTTCTAGAGTTTGGATCGTCCTTTCACTTTGTCCATCTGTTTGAGGATGGTAGGCTGTACTTAAATTCAATCGCGTTCCCATGGCTTCCTGGAAACTTGTCCAGAAGTGCGAAGTGAAACGACTATCCTATCCGATACAATGGAGAGTGGAACTCCATGTAAGGATACTACTTCATCTACATACAACTTTGCTAACCTTTCCATGCTAAAGGTTTCCTTCATGGGTAGGAAATGAGCTGATTTGGTTAATTGATCCACAATTACCCAAATCGCGTCATTACCTTTTCTGGTCTTGGGTAACTTAGTAACAAAATCCATTGTTATAAGCTCCCATTTCCAAACAGGCATTTCTAATTGTTGAAGTAACCCTGAAGGTTTCTGGTGTTCTGCCTTAACTTGTGAATAAGTAAGACACTTAGAAACATATTTAGCTATATCCTTTTTCATTCCTATCCACCAGAAGTTATTCCTTAAATCTTGGTACATCTTATTGTTACCAGGATGCATGGTATATCTAGATTTATGGGCTTCCTCTAAAATCTTATTTCTTAATTCTCCTTGCTTAGGTACCCAAATCCTTCTTTTGTGGAATCTCCAAATTCCATCTCTTCCTTGCTCTAATTCCTTTATTCGTCCTTTCATACCTTTAGCATCATCCTTGATTGCTGTTTCTTGAATATTCTTCAGTTGTTCCATTAAGTCAAGTTGTAGACTTAATCTAAGAGCACGAACTCGTCGTTGTTTCTCATGATACCTACGACTTAAGGCATCAGCAACTACATTTGCTTTTCCTTCATGATATTGAATATCACATTCGTAGTCACTTAAGATCTCCATCCATCTTCTTTGTCTCATGTTTAATTCTTTTTGCCCAAATATATATCTTAAACTCTTATGATCTGTATAGACAGTAAACTTACTTCCATACAGATAATGTCTCCAAATCTTAAGGGCAAAAATTATTGCTCCTAACTCTAAATCATGAGTCGTATAGTTTTCCTCGTGCTTTTTCAATTGTCTTGAAGCATACGCAATTACCTTCTTGCGTTGCATTAGCACACATCCTAATCCTAGCTTTGAAGCATCGCAGTATACTTCAAAATCCTCTATTCCTTCTGGTAAGGCTAGAATTGGAGCATTTGTTAATTTCTGTTTTAAGATCTTAAAAGCTTCTTCTTGTTTAGGTCCCCATTCAAACTTAACTGATTTACAGGTTAGCTTAGTTAATGGTACAGCTATCTTGGAAAAATCCTTAATAAACCGTCTATAGTATCCAGCTAACCCTATAAAACTTCTAATTTCCATAGCTGATTGCGGGACCTTCCATTTGGTGATCGCTTCTATTTTAGAGGGATCTACGTGAATGCCTTCGTGATTCACCATGTGTCCTAAAAATTGTACCTCTTGTAGCCAAAATTCACACTTCAAGAATTTGGCATAAAGCTTTTCTTTTCTTAACAAAGTTAAGAGTGCATGCAGGTGTTCACAATGCTCATCCTGACTTTTGGAATAAATAAGTATATCATCGATGAAGACAATTACGAATTTATCCAAATATGGTTTACAGATCCTATTCATCATGTCCATAAATGCTGCAGGAGCATTTGTTAACCCAAAGGGCATGACTGTAAACTCGTAGTGACCATACCTAGTTCTGAAAGCAGTTTTAGGTATGTCTTCTTCTTGTACCTTCAATTGATGATATCCAGAGCATAAGTATATCTTAGAAAAATATCTAGCTCCTTGGAGTTGATCAAAAAGATCATCAATCCTAGGTAATGGGTATCGATTCTTAATTGTAACCTTATTCAATTCCCTATAATCGATACACATTCTCATCGAACCATCTTTCTTTTTCACAAACAACACTGGAGCTCCCCAAGGGGATGAACTAGGTTGTATAAATCCTTTGCTTAATAATTCATCTAATTGCTTTTTCAATTCTAGCATTTCGGTGGGTGCTAACCGATAAGGTGCCTTGGCTGTCGGTGTAGTTCCAGGAATTAGATGAATTCTAAATTCTATTTCCCTATCGGGTGGTAATCCAGGTAGTTCTTCTGGAAATACATCCGGGTATTCTGATACTACTGGAATTTCCTTAAGTTCCTTATCTTTAGTGTTAATGATTACCGAAATCATATACACTATTTCTTGTTTTCTTGAATAACTGGCCAACTTCATTACTGAAATGAATTTCAGTGGCTTTCGTGACTTATCTCCTGTAATCACCACTAATTCTCCTGTGGGTGTGTGAATTTCTATGGAGTTTTTATCACAGAGAATTCGAGCATGGTTGGCTACTAACCAATCCATTCCTAATACTATATCGAATTCGGCTAAATTCATAGGTAACAGGTTTGCAGAAAATTTATGACCTACGAGTTCTATCTTTCCCTCTCGCAAAACCTTATCTGTGTTAACAGAATTCCCATCTGCCGTTTCGACTGTAAAAATCTGCCTAAGGTTGGTTAAGGGTAGGTTAAAAGCTTGGCAGAATGAAGTATTTATAAAACTTTGGTTTGCACCAGAGTCAAATAATACTTTTGCATAAATGTTGTGAACTAGGAACGTACCAGCTATCACGTCAGGAATTAGTTCTGCTTCCTGAGTAGTCAACTGGAAGGCTCTTGCGTTTTTCTTGGTAGTTCCTTCTGCAGGTTTGCCTTTGTTATCTACTGGTTTGACCAGTTTCGGGCAGTCTGGCCTAAAGTGTCCAGCTTCTCCGCAGTTATAGCAGATTGTTGCTTTCTCCCTCCTGCAGTCTTCCTCTTAATGCCCCGGAATTTTGCAGAAATTGCAATACCCTTTGCATCTACCAAAATGCTTTCTTTTGCAGGTATTGCAAAATGGAACAGTGGAAGATTGCCCAGTTCCCTTTTTCTTGAAATTACTTCTGTTACCCACACGGAACCCTTGGGTAATCTTTTGGGCCACTTCCTTCTTCTGATTTTCTTCTCTTATGCGTACCAGCCCGTCAGTTAGGGTGTTAGCTAATTCCACAGCATCGTCAATAGTGCGGGGTCTCGCAGCTTTGACGATATCCCGAATCTCGCCAATCAATCCCCAAATATAGCGGGAAATAAGCACCGGTTCTGGCGAAGCCAGGGTTGGTACCACTCTCGCATACTCGAAAAATGTCGAAGTATACCCTCGACAGTCTACATCCACCATTCGGTGGTTCAAGAATTTATTCGCCATTTTCTCCTTTTCATATTCAGGGCAGAATTTTCTTTCCACCAGCCTCTTAAATTCTTCCCAACTCATGGCATAGGCCATATCACTTCCCTTGGATTGAAGTACTGTATTCCACCATTCTAGCGCCCCTTCTTTAAAAAGATGCGACGCGTACATGACCTTGTCGTCTTCGGCACATTTACTTATTTTAATTACTGCCTCGGTTTTTTCTAACCAACGCAGTGCAGCAGTTGCCCCTTCGTTGCCTGCAAATTCAGCCGGTTTACAGGCAAGAAATTCATTGTAAGTGCAACCAGACGTTGCAGCTTTCATTCTTTTGAGAGTTGGGGCTTGCAGTACATCATCATTATTATTATTATTATTATTATTATTATTAATGTTACCGCCTCCATTTATGCTATTACTGAAGTTATCCTCATGAGTACGTTTGCTAGGAATAACTTGTTGAGGTTCAACTGGATGTCGGGCAGCAGCAAGGATTGCTGGAATAGCATTGGCTATTCCCTGAGCAACGATATTCTCGATATCTTGCCTATTCAGAAATTGATCTTCATGGTTTTGTTCAGATTGATTAACTTCATTAACGGGTTCATTACCAGCATGTTCCATCTGGTAATTAATTTATATAAGTGATTAGCATAAAATAATTAATAACCATACATAACAAAATAATCGCACATAATCATGTCAACACGTATAGCCAAAATTGTCGATTTTTCGACGTTCGATATTTTATATATTATAATAGGCATCCGTACACACTGGTTATCTTACAAAAGTTTTATTTTTAAGTTATTTCACATGATTATATTTTATTATTATATTATTATTAAACATATATTTCTACAACCCCACAACCACATTCATACTATCCCCGTCAGCTTGGTATCTCAGAAACGACGCTCCCTCTCGTCGTATTTCCAAGATATCCTCTCTCCTACTTCCCGGATTCTATTTCCCGCGTCCACTAGTTCCTCGCCATAGTGGCGGAGTTCTGCCAAGTTTTCGGAGCTCATAGGTGGTTGTAGTGGAGGCTCCGGGTCAAACTGGGGGAAAAAGGTATTAGGGTTATTTAGGAGATTCTGAAACTGCCAGTCGGTGGTCCACCATTCTTCTAGCTCTGCTGGTAGAGGTTGTGAGTGGATAATAGGATCTAGGATATCAGGCTCTAGATCAACTGGAAGTTGTGCTTCCGCTGGGTAATTAAAGAGGTTTTCACCGGCAGGTCCGATGAGGTCACTAAGTGCCAGTTTATGATCCAGCTCCTCCCAAGATGACATTTCCTTGTCTTGCCTGGAACTTTCTCCTATCTCTATTCCCTTTCCTTTATCTTTGGGATCCTCCGTCTTTATAACTTTCTGTGTCGCTGGTTTCTTCCTACGCATACGCCTCCATCCTACAAGTCTTCTTCTTTTCTTTGGTTTGGGTTTCTCCGAAGGCTGGGCTTGAAATTCCATAGGTTCATCAACTTCGGCACAATAACCGGTAAAGTCTTTGGAAACTTCCACATTAACAGGATAGAGATTGAGATTCTGAAGAGCTTCAGATAACTCATTCATGCTGTTTAGCAGATATGAAGAAACACACAAAATTCTAGCTTAAATTTTGTAAATTGAATTTTCACATAATCACAAAAATAATCAGAAAAAATTAAGTATTAACAGATTGATTTAAAATATTGTGATTTATATATATATATATATATATATTTATTACAAATTACAACTGAAATTTAAAATATACTAGGGATAATTTATTTTAGTCTATCTTTTCTTACTAAGTTGTTTATCTAATGGGCAAAGTTTCTTTAAAGTTTCTGGCTTATGGATGATATGGGTGCTAGTACTGGGTCTGGTTGTTGGTTGTTTAACTTAATTAAAAGTTAACATTTTGTGCTGTAGTGGCTAACATATAGAGATTTGCCCATTGTTCGCCTAATTCATTTTCCCTTGGTGAGTTATTGCCTATTTGCTGAGTTTCCTTATTACTCATCCTTCCTTTTGGTTGTGACTTCTTTATTTTCTCTTGACTTTTTCTAATAATCCAACTTCTTTTCTTAATGGTAAGTGGTTTCTCAAACTGTGCCTTACGAACAAATATTCCTTCCTCAGTATCTGCCGAGTATCTTGAGGAATTTGATTGAAATGAAGTTCCCTTATCTTTTGGTGAACTATCTAATTGACGATAGATGTCCGAAATTCTTTGCTTACCCATACTGTAATTAACAAATAGTTAAATAACTAAAACACATAATCACAGGATGGTAATCAGGAAAATTAAGTATTTCTAAATACTTAATTGGCTTAAATCAGTGGCTCTGATACCACCTTTTTCTGTCACGGCCTCCGTCCCGGTTTTACCCGGTCCAGGAGCCGCGGGACAGAAATCCCGTGGTATCTATTAATTGAGTTGACAGCGGAAGATTTACAGGATCTTTTAAAACTTTAAAATGCCTGATTATTTTATTCCATAATTTGGGATAACCCCGTAATTTACAATAGAGGAATTTTACTAGGAAATTCCCTGTTTTACAAAACATGTTTATTTATTTATTTGAGCCACTACTTCAAGCTTGTTAGTGCTCCGTAGCACTTTTCCTTGATTCACAGTAGGTCACCTGAAACATGTTTGAAAAATATTTTATCAGCCGGGAAATACTGGCGAGTCATTCAAGTATATAAAACGACACATTAGTTATCAATTACATCATAAGAGCGATTACAATGGCTTTTATCTTATTTTTATCTGGCGCCGTGTCACCTCCTGGTGGATGGTCATACCACTATTGGGTCCTTTCACCCAAGTAGTGATGATTATCACTGTTAGGATTTATTAGCCTAACCGTGAGAAATTAGTAATGTGCACAATACCCCACTAGCCAGTGATTCAAGATTACCATGACTTAATCCCTGTAATTATAACTTTTGAAAATGGTTGGAGTATTGTAAAAGATATTTAATAAAAAGAGAATGACTCACATTGCAGATTTAAATGGGCAGAGTTTAGCCTACTGATTAGCCTTGTAACCTAATTTAAATAACAATGCACACGAACTAGGTCAGTAACAAATACAGCATTTACGATAACTCACGAGATTAAAACCCTCACAACGAATGACAAAGTGCAATACTTAAACATCCATCAAATTCACGACGAATGACAAAGTATAGCCCTAATGTGGGCAGCACTTAAACATCCATCGGATAGTTTCAATCGATCGGACATTGAATCGTAGCAGCGATCGAGTTAATACCCTGTATCGTAGCAGCGCCTTGCTATTTTGAAAGTGAAATTCGAGCAGTAAGACTTCGATTTTGTTTAAAATTTTCGACTCAGAATGAAAGCCCGTGATCCAAGCAATTTATAGCTGAAATATGGGTTTTATGCGGCCCACGTAAACCCATACTTAACACTTACGCGGCCCGCGAGGGCCATCTATGCGTAGACTAGGGCTAGCGTGTCACACCTAGGGCTGCCACGTGTGTGACACGTGGCCTGGCAAGCTGATCCGGAGTTTTTATGATCTGTCGCGACCCGCGTAAGCCTAGGTTTACTCTTACGCGGCCCGCGTGAAGACCAAATTTCACATTTTATTGATTTTTCATGTACATTAGGGTTTCAGGGGTCCGGGTTTTCACTTACGGGTCGTTTTGGGACATTTTTGAAGGTCCTTACAGGAATCAACAAAGACAGAGAAGAGATTGTTGATAAATTGTTTGAGGCATTACCACATATCGATGACTTGCAGACATATGTGATAATTTTGAAAAATGATGCCAAGTTTGATGAGATGATGTTAGATAGTTTAATTGAAAAACTGGAGGGACATGATCTGATGTTACAGAAACAAAACAAAATGTCCAGTTCGAGTTATCAGCAAAATGTTGATCTGTACTACCGGAAGAGTATGCTGCTGAATAATCAGATTCAAGCACCAAAGATTGGTACTACTTTTAATGCTGACAACGCTGGTGATTCGTCAAAGAACCAGTCTCATAGTTATGATACTGGATATCATTCATCTTCTACATCATCCAAATCTAATCATAAAAGCCTGCAACACATATTTGATCAAAAAGAGCTTAATATGAGGCAGCGCCGATGGGTGGAGTTGTTGAACGATTTTGATTGTGAAATCAAGTATCACCCAGGGAAGGCGAATGTAGTCGCAGAAGCCTTGAGTCGGAAAGAAAGAATCAAGCCCACAAGGGTTCGAGCTTTCGAAATGATTATACAAACCGACCTCTCATTGCGCATTCGTGTTGCGTAGAGAGAAGCTCTTAAGAAGGAGAATCTTGTGAACGAATATCTCCTTGGGATGGAGAAACAGTTAGTACCCAATGAGGAAGGAACACTGTGCTTCATGAAACGAATATGGGTTCCCCTCTTTGGTGGTCTTAGAGAAGTAATTTTCGTTGAAGCTCACAAGTCAAGGTACTCGATCCATCCAGGATCGGATAAGATGTACCAAGATTTGAAGGATTTCTACTGGTGGCCGAGATTAAAAGGTGATGTTGCAATGTATGTTGGCAAATGTTTGACTTGTATCAAGGTAAAAACCGAATATCAGAAGCCTTCAGGTCTTCTGCAACAACCTGAAATACCCATGTGGAAATGGGAGCAGATTTCAATGGATTTTATAACGAAGTTACCAAGGACTCCCAGAGGTCATGATACGATTTGGGTAATCATAGACCGTCTGACGAAATCTGCACACTTTTTGCCAATCAAGGAAAAGGATAACACTGGCAAGCTTGCTGAGCTGTATCTCAGAGAGATAGTTGCACGACATGGAGTGCCTCTCTCGATTATCTCTGATAGAGACGGCAGATTTGTGTCAAGGATTTGGTAATCCTTCCAAGAAGCTTTTGGTTCTCAATTAAATCTGAGTACTACTTTTCACCCACAAACGGATGGCCAGAGCGAGCGAACGATTCAAACGCTGGAAGATATGTTGTGAGCTTGCGTAATGGATTTGGGTGGCAGTTGGGACACCCACCTACCATTGGTTGAATTCTCGTATAACAACATCTACCATGCGAGTATTCAAGTTGCGCCGTTTGAAGCTCTCTACGGACGCAAGTGTCGATCACCGTTATGCTGGGCAGACGCGGGTGATAGACAGCTTGTGGGTCCCGAATTGGTCCAAGAGACTACAGACAAGATTATACAGATCCGAGAGCGCATTAAGGCGACTCGTGATCGTCAAAAGAGCTATGCGGACCGCAGAAGGAAACCTTTGGAGTTTCAAGTGGGAGACATGGTTTTATTAAAGGTCTCACCCTGGAAGGGTGTAGCACGCTTTGGGAAGCGTGGAAAGTTAAACCCGCGATACATTGGACCGTTCAAAATCCTGGAGGGGATTGGTCTTATAGCTTACAAGTTGGATCTACCAGCGGAACTAAATGGAGTTCATGATACATTTCATGTATCTAACCTGAAAAAGAGTCCAACTCAAGAAACAGTTGTCATTCCTGCCGACGAAGTTCACATTGACGACACACTCCACTTTACCGAAGAACCCATTGAGGTTACTGATTGGAAGGTTAACAAGACATGTAGGAGTAGTGTCAAACTCGTCAAGGTTCGTTGGAACGCGCGGCACGGCCCAGAGTTCACTTGGGAGCATGAGGATCGCATGAAAACAAAATACCCGCACTTATTCCCAAACTCCCCAGCAGCTAGTAGCAGAACTTAAAGTTTGGGACGAAATTTTCTTAACAAGGGGAGAATGTGACAACCGTAAAAAATCCAGGTATCCGTACAATTTAATTAACTATGATTAGTGCCTATTGACTGTGCTGAATTACAATAAATTGCTTTCTGATTACTGTATCATACTTACATGTGCATCATATTGCATAATGTCATATCAATTTTACATGCAAACCATATTGACATAAATGATGCACAAAGGACAGTTAGCGGATAACTCAGAAAAATGCTGACGAGGTTCAGTACATAGACAGACAATGTTTTGAGACTCAGTATGAGTCAGAAACCAAGTACTACACTAATATAGTGTGTAGGGAAGTAAGGACCACAAAACTGCTTCACTAGGTGATAGTTTAAGTGCCGGAAAGTGCCAAAAACCCACTTAAAGTGCTGAATTCAGCATTTTTCAGCAAAAATAAGCATTTTAACATGTTGGTAACATGCAAAAATATGACTAAATGGTCCTGAATGCTTTCCTAAGTGTCGGAAATTAAAAGTGTCACAAAAGGGTACATAAAGAACACTAAACGGAATGGTTTGACACTTTAACGAACCGGTATCTAACCGAACAACCGGACACTACCCAAAACACCAAAATTATACTAGAAGCATTGTTTTATTATTTCTGAGCTAGTTATGATCACTGAACACCCTAACACACTATATAACACATAACACACTTAAACACTAAACACTAAACACTATACTTAAGATCTAACTAAATAACTTAACTTACCATTTAATCACAACCAAGACCCCCCCCCCTCATATGGACGGTCACCAAGGGTGGCCCACCCATAATCTTTCTTGATCACACTAAATCTCCCTTGATCTTATGAGGATTTGTTTATAGATATGTCTTGTACTTTGAAAGCACATTATCCATTGGTTAATGCATAAACTTGATTATAAGAAGATCTAGTGTTCATTATCTTTCACATACTTACACATACCACCCATCTCCTCCCTCTTCTCTCCCTCTCGGCCGTAAGCAACAACAACAACATCATCATCCTTCATCAAATTCCATCCATTTCCAAGTTCATTCTAAGGTTCAAGAAGGTGTCTAAAGAAGCTAGGTGGTCTTGGATCTTGAAGGACCTCTCCCAATTGCTTTTATCTAACACATTTATCATCTTCTTCATCAAGTGTTCTTCCCTAGCCTTTGTGCTAGTAGTAAGCACCTTGTAACTTGTTTTTACTTCATATTTTGATGGTTAATAGATGATGAACATTGTTAATCTTGATGAACACTAAAGAACATGATCATGAAACTCTAACATAAGCTTAAATAACATAAGAATACATGTTGATTAGTGTTATTTTGCTTCTTGATGATTGATGATTTGTGTTAGTGATGTTAGACATCATAAGAAACCTACTAGATTGTGATTAAACACATGATCTAGTAAGTTAAGGTGATGATCTTGTGAAAGACCAAGATGATCATACTTTGTGTAGACATGAACTTGAATAATAAAAGTTGTTTTCTCATGATGATTGTTTAAACAAAATACAAGCCTTGTAAGTGGATGATTTCAAGAATAGTTTTCCAAAGAAACTAAGCTAAATAACAAGATTTACATAAGACTTGGTTCTTACTTAAACATACACTATTTTTGGTGGTAAAACAAGTGTATAAACACTTGTGAAACAAGAAGATGTCATAAAGAAATGTTTTTGTAAAACATGTTTACAAGTTGTAAACACCTAAATCTTTCAAGAATGAAGTTTATAAAGAAGTAAATACATTTTGGAGGGTAACTAAACCTACTAAAACACACTACCAAGTTACTACAAGTTTTTATGAAAGTTCAAGTTCATGATTATTATGTAGATAGCATTGTTTTGGCACTCGGTAAGTGTAGATTGATTGTTGATTGTTTGTGATGATTTTTGAAAAGAAAATGATATGCTTTGATAGCATTGACACCTCCATTTTTAGGGGAAACTATGGCAAAATTTTCTAAAAATATAAACACTTAGAAAAATATTTTCTAACAAGTGTTTACAAGTGTATTTTAACTATGGTTTTCAACATAAACTTTGCCATAATTTTTGTAACAAAAATACAAGTATTGAATGTTGGTTTTTACAAATAAAAATGGATAAATATGTATTTAGAATATATATTTACATTAAAGACATGATGTGTGTGAATATTTGTATGCTTTGTGTTGTAGTTATATTATTTTAGGGTTAAAGTAATATAACTTAACATATACCAAGAAATTACAAATCCAAAATAATACCAAAAATCACAAAGGAATAAATATATAAGTTATATACATAATATTGTGGAACCGAACGATAGAACGTAACTTACAAAATGTTCCGGAAAATACCGTTATAAATATATTTTTGGTAAATGATATTTTGGATACAAGAAATGAAAATATGATTTTTACTATTATTACAAAGTATATCATGTTTTCGACAAGGAGAAAATATGTTATTTTTGAGAAGTGAAAATATATTTTCGTTGAATACTTAGAAGATATATGATTTTTTAGAAAAATATATATTTTCTAGAAATACATTATTTTTGGGATAAAAATAAGATTACATGTATTTTCTAAATTTAGACTTGAAAATACATTAAATCGGATATTTATTCCGGAATAATCAATTAAAATTAAGTATAAGTATACTTAACAAAAACAAGAATACAAATATGCATGTATGAGATACCCCCATCCTTGGGAAAGAAATACGAAAATAAATACTTGAGAAGTATTGTTACAAAAATATTGTTTAACAATTATTCCAAAATTGAATATAATTTAAAGTTAAAATATTTATTATTTTAACAAGTAATTATAACTTGGAATAACATTGAGGACATAAAGGAAACGTAACTCAAAAACGTGAATACTAAGACAAGGCACGGCCCGTTCATCTAATAGACCCTAGTACATTGAAGGGAGTCGTGTTTGCTGAAGAGATTTGGGTTACGACTACCGAAGACGCAAAACTGTGAGTTCATGTCCCCCTTTTCTTTTAACTATTTTCAGTTTTATAACTTCGGGGGTGAAATACATGTTACAATTGTTTACAAACGTTTTATACATGGTATGGTTAGTTAAGGAGGGATACTGCTTGATCAGGTGAAAGGTGGGTACAACACTTATGGCCATTAATCCTCGTCGTAGGACTGAGGGACATGAGTGATAGATCTATTTGGGTGTAGCGAGCCCACACCCATGAGGACCAGGGTGGCCCATGTGGTGACTATGTCCACATACTAATGCCGTGGCAAAATCCGCTAGGTTTGAGTTTTCCTGCACCATTTCACACATACCATTGGCCTTGCAAACCATTGGTGATCTGTTTTTTCCTTATTGCTACATACCAGGGACATACATATAGACATACTTTAAAGGTTTATTCATACACAAACACATGAACTCGCTAAACTTTTGTTGATGTTTTTAAATTACATGTATTTCAGGGAACAAATTGGATCTGGCAGGTGTTGCATGTTTTCAAGCTGCGTTATAAATAAAGGATGTCATCCAGGTCAGTAGGGTTTAGGAGATGTATCTTATTCCTGGACGAGATACATGTTTCTAAACTCGGGTTTTATTTAAGATCTTTTGTCGAGTCTTCATGAACTCATTAAAACATGTTATGGTTTGTAATTTAGATTCGGTGTCAACGTTTCAGACAATTATGTTATGTTATTTTCAAACTTAATTTATGGATGAACATCTAATGGTTTTATCATATAGCATTGTTATGATTGAATGCTATGGTATTAAGAAGTCACACCAATAATCACGCTTCCGCAAAAGTCAGGGTGTGACAGCTTGGTATCAGAGCTTCGATCGTAGCGAACTAGGATTCTTTCTCGAGTCTATACTACGATCATTAGGGCTCTCACGAAAATGTTTTCACAACATATTTTCATTGCATACACAAAACGTCCAGATCCAGGAGACAAACATTTTTACAAACAAAAGACACGAAACACTTTTCAAAGTTTATGTTTATAGTTCAGTCTGAGAGACTGGGTAGTTCAGTCTGAGAGACTGGGTAGTTGGTCTGAGAGACTAGTTGGGACAGTTTGAGAAACTGGGGAGTTTAGTCCGAGGGACTAAGTAGTTCAGTCTGAGAGACTGGGAGGGTTAGTCTGAGAGACTAGGTGGGATAGTCTGAGAAGACTAGGATGAATACATGCTTGCATTGCTACTACTTACATGCTTGTTTGATGATTGTTGATATATGTGCATATGTTGTGATTATTTTGTTACAGACACCATGTCCTCCTCTGAGAGTGGAGTATCTGATACGGTCGACCCTATGGCCATTGTTTCGGATGATGAGATCATCCCAGAGGATGAGGTTTTTACTTCTGACACTAGAGTGACGATGATGATGATTTCCAGCCGTTTGCTTTACCAGATTTTGGCGACGATATACCGCTAGCTGATGGTTTCCCAGTCGAGGATCTACTTCTTGTTCCGATCCCCGATCCTTTGCCCCTTGCTGCATTTCCTCTCGAGGATCTGCCTTTTGATGCCATGTTTGACGATGATATCGATCTTTTTATTGAGGGTCCCCCTGAGGAGGCCCAGGATGATGGAGCTCCAGTCGATGATGTCGTTGTTATTCCACTTGTTGAGATTCCTGTCGTTGAGATTTCGTCTGATCATTCTGGTCCTGATTCATTCGAGTCTGTGTCATCTACTACTTTGCACGCACTGGGATTGCAGCGTTATCCCACCGATTCTGATTCTGACACGGCTATGTCTGCCGCACCTGTTCCTCCACAGGACTTCGAGATTGATGATGAGTTTGATCCTGACATTGATCCTGAGCATGAGATTGACTTTATCCCCGATGATCAGCTTTTTGAGGTACCCGCTGATCTTGAGCTGGCACCAGCCGAACCTGAGCCTATGATTGCACCCGAGCCTATACCTGCTCATGATCATCTGCCTGAGCATGACCCTGTACCAATTGTTGCACCACCTTTACCCGATCCGATCCCTGCAGCCGCTGACCATGCTCCTTTTGCTGCTCAGATAGACCCCAGATATGCATTCACCCGCAATGGGTGGATAGAGGATGATGATGACTTACCTCCTTTCGTTGAGCCTGTTACTCCCCCACCTGCACCTACACATGCACCAGTTGATATTGCCTTGTTTTACCCGTATGTGTCTGATACACACCGCACTGATCTGCCGATCACGTTCTTACAGGAAATCCCTCCACCCCGTCCAGGGGAAGGACCGTCTAGCCAGGCGTCTGGTCATGTACCACCTGTGTCAGCCGCTTTTCCTTTCATGCCACAGTTTACACATACTGCACCTTTTGCTTCTGCACCATCAGGCGAGCCACTTATTTGGTTTCCGCCCAACACTATGCCTGTTTCTGATCCATACCATCCTTCACATTACACTGGTTACACGAGGGATGATCTGCTTTTGTCGTTACAGCTTCAGCAGGAGATGTTGTGTCGCAGAGTCATGGATCTTGAGAGGATTCCACGTCCTCCACCTTATACATGTCAGTCACCATTCGCGACTCCACCCGCTCCTCTTCTGCCATACCCAGATTTTGACGTTCGGAGCAGCAGATTAGCTATCTGTTGCATACCGTTTATGCTCTTGAGGAGGAGTTAGCGCATGTGCGCAGTCTGCTTTTTATTCCTCCACCTCCTCCTCCTCCACCATCAGCATAGCAGGTTTTTGGTTTTATGCAGGTAGCATACTTTTGGTGAGAGTGTCGCTATTGAGCCCAGATTACACGACCTTTTGAAGAATACTTTTCTTTTGATTTTATGACTGTTGTAGTTGGACAGACGATTTGGACAAGGGTGATGTGACCCTGTAGTCCCTTTTGATGTATGGTACATTGTAGAACATGTAAAACTGTAATTGTGGTCATTGATATATGAAAGCTCAATCGCAATATTCTCATTATATACGTTGTTGAATTACTTGTTTGTGTTATGATTGGGATGTTATGTGCTTACTTGCGTTGATAAATGTTATTACATACACGTACTACATACTTATATGCATAAGACCTGACCCATACAATCTTCTTTAGAAGATGCCTCCTCGAAGAGATAACCAGCTGCCTACCATAGAGGCTGAGTTACAAGAACGGATTTCACGGGCGATAGCACAACACGAGGCCTTACGCTCCAAGCAAAGCGGGGGTACCTCGGGAGGTAACCCACCCCATGGTAATGTTTAAGTCGTTTAAGACACATTACGTTACATTTGGATATTCCATGTGCGTTCGCTAATGCCTTCTGTGAATGATGTTGCTTGTACAGGCTGTACCTATAAACAGTTCTTAGACTGTAAGCCTCTAAATTTCGACGGCACTGGGGGTGCTGTGGCTTTTGTTCGATGGACGGAGAAGACCGATTCTGTGATAAGAATGAGTAAATGTACGCCGGAGCACCAAGTCACGTACATATCCGGATTGTTCTTAGACGAAGCGCTTTCATGGTGGAATCTCCAAGTTCAGACACTAGGAGAGGCAGCAGCATACGCTCTGACTTGGGCTGAAATGAAGGAGCTCATTCGCAAGAAGTATTGCTCCAGGGCTGAAATTCAAAAATTGGAAACAAAATTTTGGAACCTCAAGATGGATGGCCCCAAGATTGCGGAGTATGTGCAGAGATTTCACGACCTATCTCGCGTTGTACCATACATGGTTGATCCGGAATTCAAGCGCATTGAGCGTTTTATTTGGGGATTGGCACCTCAGATTATGAGTATGGTGACAACATCAAAGCCTGCAATAATCACCGAAGCTATTGATCTGAGTGTAGCGCTAACTGAGGAAGCGATCAGGTTAAACAAGTTTTCAATCTCTGACCAGAAGAAGAAAGAGACTTATGTTGAGTCATCCGGTGAGAACAAAAGGAAGTTCTCAAACTTTAAGAAGGGTACCAGCAGTGCTAACAAGAAGAAGGATGTGAACCCACCAGCTGAAGTCAAGACTGGTGTTGAGAACAAAGGAAAACGTTATATGGGCGCTCTGCCCAAATGTGATGTATGCCAGTACCATCATGTCGGCCAGTGCAGAGTTAGGAGATGTGAATCTTGCGGAAAGGTTGGCCATTCGAAGGAGACATGATGGGCTGGTACTGGTCGTGGCAGTGGTGGTCAGAGAGGTTATGGTAATGGAAACAATAACCGTGGTGGAAATGGGTATGGAAACCGCCCTCAAGGAGGGAATGGCGGAAATGGTAATCGTGGTAATTTTGGGAATCAAGCTGCTAGTGGAAACCGTGGAGCGAACAACAATCAAGGTGGTAATGGAAATGGTAACGGTCGGGGTCAAGGTTGCTTTAACTGTGGAGATGTTGGGCACTTCAAGCGTGAATGCCCGAAAATCAACCAAGCTTAGGGAAGGGTTTTCAACATCGGAGCGAGGGAAGCTCGCCAAGATCCAAATGTGGTCACTGGTACGTTCCCTATCAATCAATGCTTTGCATCTGTACTGTTTGATACTGGTGCCGATTTTAGCTTTGTATCACTAGAGTTTAAGAAAATACTTGGGTTAGTAGCTAGTAAGCTAGATATTCCGTACTCGATCGAGCTAGCTAATGGGAAGCTAGTAGAAATGAATGAAGTAATTAGAGGTTGTGTGATAGAACTGGGAGAGCACGAGTTTACGCTTGATCTACTACCAGTCGAGTTGGGAAGCTTTGACGTGGTAGTCGGAATGGATTGGTTGTCAAGCAACCGAGCGGAGATCGTTTGTCACGAGAAGATCATTCGCATTCCGATGGCGAATGGAGAAACAATTGTGGTACATGGAGAGAAGTACGATACGCCCCTAAGGATCATTAGTTGTTTGAAAGCCCGTAGATGTTTGCAGAAAGGATGTGCCGCTTTCTTGGCACACATTGTGGACAAAGAAGCCGCTGAGCCGAAGTTGGAAGATATCCCAGTCGTGAAGGAATATCCTGAAGTCTTTCCCGAAGACTTACCGGGATTGCCGCCGCAAAGACAAGTCGAGTTTCACATTGACTTAGTTCCAGGTGCCGCGCCTGTTGCTAAGGCACCTTATCGACTTACACCTTCAGAAATGTAAGAGTTGTCGACACAACTCCAGAAGCTATTGGATAAGGGATTTATCAGACCAAGCTTCTCGCCTTGGGGAGTTCCAGTGCTGTTTGTTAAGAAGAAAGACGGTAGTTTCCGCATGTGCATCGACTACCGAGAGCTAAACAAGTTGACCATTAAGAATCGGTATCCTCTGCCTAGGATTGATGACCTGTTCTACCAACTACAAGGTTCGATTTTTTAATCCAAGATCGATCTTCGATCAGGTTATCACCAGTTGAGAATTCAAGAGGAGAGTATTCCAAAGACTGCCTTCAGAACTCGATATGGACATTACGAGTTCCTAGTTATGCCGTTCGGTTTGACAAACGCGCCAACAGTGTTTATGGATTTGATGAATAGAGTCTGCAAGCCATATCTCGATAAATTTGTGATTGTATTTATCGACGATATTTTGATTTATTCGAAGACGAAGGAAGAACATGAGCAACACCTAAGAGCTATCTTAGAGCTGCTCAAGGAAGAGAAATTGTACGCGAAGTTCTCAAAGTGTGAGTTCTGGTTGCGCGAGGTTCAGTTCCTTGGTCACGTGGTTAACGGAGATGGAATTCATGTGGATCCCACAAAGATCGAGGCAATCAAGAATTGGGAGACTCCGAAGACGCCAACCGAGATCCGTCAGTTTCTAGGTTTGGCAGGATATTACCGCAGATTTATTGAGGATTTTTCGAAAATTGCTAAACTGTTGACCTCCCTTACTCAGAAGGACAAGAAGTATGAATGGGGAGACAAGCAAGAAGAAGCATTTCAGTTGCTGAAGAACAAGCTTTGCGATGCACCCATCTTATCCTTACCCGAAGGCACCGACGACTTCGTGGTATATTGCGATGCCTCGCGTCAAGGATTAGGCTGCGTGTTGGTGCAGTGTCAGAAGGTTATAGCATATGCTTCACGTCAGTTGAAGGTTCATGAGAAGAACTACACTACGCATGATTTAGAATTAGGCGCAGTGGTGTTTACATTAAAGATCTGGCGACATTACTTGTATGGCACGCGCTGTACGATCTTTACCGATCACAAAAGCCTGCAGCACATATTTGATAAAAAAGAGCTTAATATGAGGCAGCGCCGATGGGTGGAGCTGTTGAACGATTATGATTGTGAAATCAAGTATCACCCAGGGAAGGCGAATGTAGTCGCAGACGCCTTGAGTCGGAAAGAAATAATCAAGCCTATAAGGGTTCGAGCTTTTGAAATGATTATACAAACAGACCTCTCATTGTGCATTCGTGCTGCGCAGAGAGAAGCTCTTAAGAAGGAGAATCTTGTGAACGAATATCTCCGTGGGATGGAGAAACAGTTAGTACCCAATGAGGAAGGAACACTGTGCTTCATGAAACGAATTTGGGTTCCCCTCTTTGGTGGTCTTAGAGAAGTAATTTTCGATGAAGCTCACAAGTCAAGGTACTCGATCCATCCAGGATCGGATAAGATGTACCAAGATTTGAAGGATTTCTACTGGTGGCCGAGATTAAAAGGTGATGTTGCAACGTTTGTTGGCAAATGTTTGACTTGTGCCAAGGTAAAGGCCGAATATCAGAAGCCTTCAGGTCTTCTGCAACAACCTAAAGTACCCATGTGGAAATGGGAGCAGATTTCAATGGATTTTATAACGAAGTTACCAAGGACACCCAGAGGTCATGATACGATTTGGGTAATCGTAGACCGTCTGACGAAATCTGCACACTTTTTGCCAATAAAGGAAAAGGATAACACTAGCAAGCCTGCTGAGCTGTATCTCAGAGAGATAGTTGCACGACATGGAGTGCCTCTCTCGATTATCTCTGATAGAGATGGAAGATTTGTGTCATGGATTTGGCAATCCTTCCAAGAAGCTTTTGGTTCTCAGTTAAATCTGAGTACTGCTTTTCACCCACAAACGGATGGCCAGAGCGAGCGAATGATTCAAACGCTGTTAGATATGTTGCGAGCTTGCGTAATGGATTTGGGTGGCAGTTGGGACACCCACCTACCATTGGTTGAATTCTCGTATAACAACAGCTACCATGCGAGTATTCAAGCTGCGCCGTTTGAAGCTCTCTACGGACGCAAGTGTCGATCACCGTTATGCTGGGCAGACGCGGGTGATAGACAGCTTGTGGGTCCCGAATTGGTCCAAGAGACGACAGACAAGATTATACAGATCCGAGAGCGCATTAAGGCGGCTCGTGATCGTCAAAAGAGCTATGCGGACCGTAGAAGGAAACCTTTGGAGTTTCAAGTGGGAGACATGGTTTTATTAAAGGTCTCACCCTGGAAGGGTGTAGCATGCTTTGGGAAGCGTGGAAAGTTAAACCCGCGATACATTGGACCGTTCAAAATCCTGGAGAGGATTGGTCTTGTAGCTTACAAGTTGGATCTACCTGCAGAACTAAATGGAGTTCATGATACATTTCATGCATCTAACCTGAAAAAGAGTCCAACTCAAGAAATAGTTGTCATTCCTGCCGACGAAGTTCACATTGACGACACACTCCACTTTACCGAAGAACCCATTGAGGTTACTGATTGGAAGGTTAGCAAGACACGTAGGAGTAGTGTCAAACTCGTCAAGATTCGTTGGAACGCGCTACACGGCCCAGAGTTCACTTTGGAGCGTGAGGATCGCATGAAAGCAAAATACCCGCACTTATTCCCAAACTCCCCTGCAGCTAGTAGCAGAACTTAAATTTCGGGACGAAATTTTCTTAACAGGGGGAGAATGTGACAACCGTAAAAAATCCAGGTATCCGTACAATTTAATTAACTATGATTAGTGCCTAATGACTGTGTTGAATTACAATAAATTGCTTTCTGATTACTGTATCATACTTACATGTGCATCATATTGCATAATGTCATATCACTTTTACATTCAAACCATATTGACATAAATGATGCACAAAGCACAGTTAGCACAGTTAGCGGATAACTCAGAAAAATGTTGACGAGGTTCAGTACATAGACAGACAATGTTTTGAGACTCAATATGAGTCATAAACCAAGTACTACACTAGTATAGTGTGTAGGGAAGTAAGGACCACAAAACTACTTCACTAGGTGATAGTTTAAGTGCCGGAAAGTGCCTAAAACCCACCTAAAGTGCTGAATTCAGCATTTTTCAGCAAAAATCAGCATTTTAACAAGTTGGTAACATGCAAAAATATGACTAAATGGTCTTGAATGCTTTCCTAAGTGTCGGAAATAAAAGTGTCACAAAAGGGTACATAAAGAACACTAAACGGAATGGTTTGACACTTTAACGAACCGGTATCTAACCGAACAACCGGACACAACCCGAAACACCAAAATTATACTAGAAGCATTGTTTTATTATTTCTGAGCTAATTATGATCACCGAACACCCTAACACACTATATAACACATAACACACTTAAACACTAAACACTATACTTAAGATCTAACTAGATAACTTAACTTACCATTTAATCACAATCAAGACCCCCCCCCCCCCCTCATATGGACGGTCACACTAAATCTCCCTTGATCTTATGAGGATTTGTTCAGAGATATGTCTTGTACTTTGAAAGCACATTATCCATTGGTTAACGCATAAACTTGATTATAAGAAGATCTAGTGTTCATTATCTTTCACATACTTACACACACCACCCATCTCCTCCCTCTTCTCTCCCTCTCGGCCGTAAGCAACAACAACAACATCATTATCCTTCATCAAATTCCATCCATTTCCAAGTTCATTCTAAGGTTCAAGAAGGTGTCTAAAGAAGCTAGGTGGTCTTGGATCTTGAAGGACCTATCCCAATTGCTTTTATCTAACACATTTATCATCTTCTTCATCAAGTGTTCTTCCCTAGCCTTTGTGCTAGTAGTAAGCACCTTGTAACTTGTTTTTACTTCATATTTTGATGGTTAATAGATGATGAACACTAAAGAACATGATCATGAAACTCTAACATAAGCTTAAATAACATAAGAATACATGTTGATTAGTGTTATTTTGCTTCTTGATGATTGATGATTTGTGTTAGTGATGTTAGACATCATAAGAAACCTACTAGATTGTGATGAAACACATGATCTAGTAAGTTAAGGTGATGATCTTGTGAAAGACCAAGATGATCATACTTTGTGTAGACATGAACTTGAATAATAAAAGTTGTTTTCTCATGATGATTGTTTAAACAAAATACAAGTCTTGTAAGTGGATGATTTCAAGAATAGTTTTCCAAAGAAACTAAGCTAAATAACAAGATTTACATAAGACTTGGTTCTTACTTAAACATACACTATTTTTGGTGGTAAAACAAGTGTATAAACACTTGTGAAACAAGAAGATGTCATAAAGAAATGTTTTTGTAAAACATGTTTACAAGTTGTAAACACCTAAATCTTTCAAGAATGAAGTTTATAAAGAAGTAAATACATTTTGGAGGGTAACTAAACCTACTAAAAACACTACCAAGTTACTACAAGTTTTTATGAAAGTTCAAGTTCATGATTATTATGTAGATAACATTGTTTTGGCACTCGGTAAGTGTAGATTGATTGTTGATTGTTTGTGATGATTTTTGAAAAGAAAATGATATGCTTTGATAGCATGGACACCTCCATTTTTAGGGGAAACTATGGCAAAATTTTCTAAAAATATAAACACTTAGAAAAATACTTTCTAACAAGTGTTTACAAGTGTATTTTAACTATGGTTTTCAATATAAACTTTGCCATAATTTTTGTAACAAAAATACAAGTATTGAATGTTGGTTTTTACAAATAAAAATGGATAAATATGTATTTAGAATATATATTTACATTAAAGACATGATGTGTGTGAATATTTGTATGCTTTGTGTAGTAGTTATATTATTTTAGGGTTAAAGTAATATAACTTAACATATACCAAGAAATTACAAATCCAAAATAATACCAAAAATCACAAAGGAATAAATATATAAGTTATATACATAATATTGTGGAACCGAACGATAGAACGTAACTTACAAAATGTTCCAGAAAATACCGTTATAAATATATTTTTGGTAAATGATATTTTATGAAAATATGATTTTTACTATTATTACAAAGTATATCATGTTTTCGACAAGGAGAAAATATATTTTCGTTGAATACTTAGAAGATATATGATTTTTGAGAAAAATATATATTTTCTAGAAATACATTATTTTTGGGATAAAAATAAGATTACATGTATTTTCTAAATTTAGACTTGAAAATACATTAAATTGGATGTTTATTCCGGAATAATCAATTAAAATTAAGTATAAGTATACTTAACAAAAACAAGAATACAAATATGCATGTATGAGATACCCCCATCCTTGGGAAGGAAATACGAAAATAAATACTTGAGAAGTATTGTTACAAAATATTGTTTAACAATTATTCCAAAATTGAATATAATTTAAAGTTAAAATATTTAATATTTTAACAAGTAATTATAACTTGGAATAACATTGAGGACATAAAGGAAACGTAACTAAAAAACGTGAATACTAAGACAAGGCACGGCCCGTTCGTCTAATAGACCCTAGTACATTGTAGGGAGCCGTGTTTGCTGAAGAGATTTGGGTTACGACTACCGAAGACGCAAAACTGTGAGTTCATGTCCCCCTTTTCTTTTAACTGTTTTCAGTTTTATAACTTCGGGGGTGAAATACATGTTACAATTGTTTACAAACATTTTTTACATGGTATGGTTAGCTAAGGAGGGATACTGCTTGATCATGTGAAAGGTGGGTACAACACAAAAGGCCATTAATCCTCGTCGTAGAACCGAGGGACATGAGTGATAGATCTATTTGGGTGTAGCGAGCCCACACCCATGAGGACCAGGGTGGCCCATGTGGTGACTATGTCCACATACTAATGCCATGGCAAAATCCGCTAGGTTTGAGTTTTCCTGCACCATTTCACACATACCATTGGCCTTGCAAACCATTGGTGATCTGTTTTTCCTTATTGCTACATACCAGGGACATACATATAGACATACTTTAAAGGTTTATTCATACACAAACACATGAACTCGCTCAACTTTTGTTGATGTTTTCAAATTACATGTAAATCAGGGAACTAAGTGGATCTGGCAGGTGTTGCATGTTTTCAAGCTGCGTTATAAATAAAGGATGTCATCCAAGTCAGTAGGGTTTAGGAGATGTATCTTATTCCTGGACGAGATACATGTTTCTAAACTCGGGTTTTATTTAAGATCTTTTGTCGAGTCTTCATGAACTCATTAAAACATGTTATGGTTTGTAATTTAGATTCGGTGTCAACGTTTCAGACAATTATGTTATGTTATTTTCAAACTTAATTTATGGATGAACATCTAATGGTTTTATCATATAGCATTGTTATGATTGAATGCTATGGTATTAAGAAGTCACACCAATAATCACGCTTCCGCAAAAGTCAGGGTGTGACATAAATCCTTTTCATGATGATTATTACAAGAAAGCTATTTATCATCGCAATGACGAGCAACCGACAAGAAAGCAGATTGAGGAAGGGTCATCTAAAGAGAAGAAACAAGCTATGTTGACAATTAATGATGAATGTGGTGGACCCAGTTTCATAATTCAAGAGGATGAAGGTTTCAATTGGAACAATTATATTAAAGATGAGAGAAAAGAAAAATGGGTTTTGGTTGCTGAAATCAAACAGAGCCAAGAGGAAAGACATGCACGCATAAGGTTGGACGAAGTGTATGATGCTTAAGGAGTTAGAACAAGGAATATATGGAATTTGGAAGTTTCATAAGAAAAGGATTTGGATACCTAAACAAGGAAACCTACGTCACAGAATTCTAGAAGAAGCTCATAAGTCTAAATATACGATACATCCCGGAAGTGATAAGATGTATCAAGATCTAAGAAAGAATTTCTGGTGGATAGGAATGAAAAAGGATATAGCAAACTACGTTGTCAAATGTCTAACCTGTTCACAGGTTAAAGCTGAACATCAGAAACCCTCAGGATTATTGCAACAATTAGAGATGCCAACATGGAAATGAGAATTGATAACAATGGACTTCGTTACCAAATTACCCAAGACAAGAAAAGGAAATGATACAATATGGGTGATTGTTGACAGATTGACTAAATCTGCTCATTTCTTACCAATGAAGGAAACTTTCAGTATGGAATAGTTAGCCAAGCTATATGTAAATGAAATAGTTTCTTTACATGGAATTCCTTTATCTATCGTATGTGATAGAGATAACCGTTTTACTTCTCATTTTTGGACAAGTTTCCAAAAAGCAATGGGAACCAGGTTAAATCTAACACAGCTTATCATCCACAAATGGACGGACAAAGTGAAAGGACAATACAAACCATGGAAGATATGGTTAGAGCCTGTGTAATTGATTTCGGAGGAAATTGGGACGATCATTTACCATTAATAGAATTTTCCTACAATAACAGCTATCATACTAGCATTAATGCTGCACCATTTGAAGCACTTTATGGACGAAAGTGCAGAACTCCGGTCTGTTGGGCAGAAATTGGAGAAAAACAATTATCTGGACCAGAGATAGTGCAAGAAACAATAGATAAGATAATTCAAGTCAAGGAAAGACTAAAAGCAGCACGAGATCGTCAAAAGAGTTATGCAGATAACAGACGAAAACCTTTAGAATTTCAAGTATGAGATAAGGTATTATTAAAAGTTTCTCCATGGAAAGGAATAGTCAGATTCATTAAAAAAGGAAAGCTAAGCCCCAGGTATGTTGGACCATTTGAGATTATTAGAAGAATATGACCTGTAGCCTATTAGCTACAACTGCCAGAGGAAATGGCAGGAATACATGATTTGTTTCATGTATGTAACCTCAAAAAGTGCTTAGCAGACGGATCATTAGTGATACCTCTCAAGGACATAGAGTTAAAAGAGAAACTTAAGTTTATCGAGAAACCCATTCAGATTGAAGATAAAAAGATCAAGAATCTCAAACACAAGAGACTAGTTCTGGTCAAAGTAAAATGGGATTCCAAGAGAGGACCAGAATACACTTGGGAGCTCGAATCAGAGATGTAGAGGAAATACCCACACCTGTTCCAGTAGACCTCGAGGACGAGATCTAAAACAAGGTGGGGAGGATATAACAACCCTCCTAGAACCCTTAAACATGACCCTAAACGTTCCTAATATACCCCGTATGCGAGAAACGAGCCTGAAATACCCTAATATTTATAAAAACCAAGAAAAACAAAATATGGGAGCCGCTCGCGGGGCGCGACCCTCTTAGCCTTATGAGTCATGGGCCGCGACTAGCTTTGCTTGCTCGACACTACATTGTGCCACGTGTCCAGTGACTCGACGACCCTACCCCTTGACTCGACCAAGCTATACTCGACACGTGTGCTCTCGCGTGCCGCGAGAGAGTTAGAGATGGGCTTCATGGGCCGCGAACCACCTTCGAATCAGCCTATAAATAGGGGCGATCGGCTTCATTTGCAAACCGTTCAAAATTCGAATTGTCTCTCAAACTTTCTTTTAGCAATTATAATACTCGGGTATTATACCCCTATAAAGCGAAGCTCTGCCTCGTTGTAAGTATTATAACCCTGCTTATTACCCTACACGATCGAACTAGGGCTCCGTAACGCATGTGAAGGCTCTGCTTGACTCAGTCGTTGGAGTTCTGTCTCGTGTTACACCCGATTGATTTAGGACTCCGTAATGCATGTCAAGGCTCTGCCTGACTCAGTCATTGGAGTTCTGTCTCGAGTTGCACGGTTAATGTGATTTGGGTTATTTTACTAACACGTGTGCATTGTTTAATTTTAATAGATAATAACCAGGAGATACACCAGGAAGCTTTAGTCTTACCTAAGTAAACAGTGTGAGTACATTCTCTTTTTGCCACCTTTTTGTTAATCTTTCTGTGAGTCAAAATGTTTTACTAAAACCTCAAATGTTTTAAATTACACTTAACAGTAATTGAGTATTTGTGATTCTACAATAACTGCCGGTATGTTGGGGTTTTGTATACAAAATGTGAAAGACGTTACCATTGGACAAAGATTAGCCAATGAGTAATATGACCCACAAGTCAGGTGTTGACAGTACTGAATGAGTAGTTGAGTAGATATAAGCAAATGTAATTGCGGATGCCCTCAATACTGTAAAGTGATAAAACTGTTTTGATTAAATCGGGATGCACTTGCCAGTATTTCTTGCTGATAAAATCTTTTTAAAACGCGTTTCAGGTAACAAAATGTGAAAGCCAATAGAAGCCAGCTGTAGAGCACTGAAGGCTTGGAAAAGAGGCTATAAAAGTATCCTAAATAAAAAGAAGTTTTTGTTTTCAATAATTAGGGTTTATCCCTACAAATGTATTGTCAAATGAACTTGGGTTTTATCCTAATGATTTGTTATTTTAAAAGTTTGGTGTTTAACTCTGATAAAAATATTTCCTAACTACGGTCCTGATGTATTCCGCTGCCAAATTAATAAACACCGATACCATCGATCTGATCTCGCGGCACCCGCTCCCGGGCAGGGGTCGGGGGTTGCGACAAATACGATTCTTAACGATATAAAAATAATAAAGATGTGATACGATACGACACGATACGCTATAATACGATACTTAACGATATAAAAATATTAAAGATGTGATACGATACGACACGATACGCTATAATACGATATTAAGTTAAAAATGTGATACGATACGACACGATACACCATAATACGATACTTAACGATATAAAAATATTAAAGATGTGATACGATACGACACGATACACTATAATACGATATTAAGTTAAAAATGTGATACGATACGACACGATACGCTATAATATGATACTTAATGATATAAAAATATTAAAGATGTGATACGCTATAATACGATATTAAGCTAAAAATGTGATACGATACAACACGATACGCCAAGACAATGCATTATATTGATTAATTTGTAATTTTAAAGAATAATGACTTATTTGTAAAAATATGCTAAAATACGCTAAAAACTCTAAAATACGCTAAAATACGAGGGCCCTATTGTCGGATCTGTGACTCCATAGGACTCACTTGAATCGTCTCGAATGTAATAACAGTACGGTTAGTGGATGTAAATTAGGGGTGTAATAGTACGATTTCAACAAATCTTTTCAACAATTAGTAAGCAAATACACAACGGTTCTCCAATTCCAGATCAGTAATGTAAGGAGAAGCATTGAGATAACGGACATCCATCAAGCTCAAAAAGAAAACTTGTGTTTCCCATAGCCACCATTCCCATAGAAACTAAATGAATTATGCAACATTTTCGTTTCTCGGGCTCGCATTCAAAGATCCTTGCATTGGGCACAACACACAAAAAAATAAACTTCAAAAAAAAAAATAAATAATACGATATGTTATAATACGATACTTAACGATAAAAAAATAATAAATATTTTAAAACTCACTAAAACAAAAATAACTAATAATAAACACCAATAACAAACCAAAAACACCCAAAACCAAATACAACACACTAAAAATAAACTTTAAAAATTCAGTGCCTTAATACGCATCGTATAGGCCTATACGATGCGTATTATACCAGTCGCCAGACAACACCACGCCTGTCAGTCTGTCATGTCTTTTACTTTTTCAATACGCATCGTATAGACCTATACAATGCGTATTGAAAAAAGTAAAGTGTGCGGATAGATAATCAGGTGTCTCAATAGAATTTCCCCTTTTTTGTTTACGAATTGGTGATAGTAGAGGGACTAAATTTGTAGTCTTATCATGTTTCTCTAAGTATCTAAAACCATTCGACAACCGGAGATACATCCACCGCCGTCTGCACTTTGCGTCAGTCATGGAACCGACGGAATCTCTAGCCGGTGCTGACGCCTCCGACACCCCAAACACCACCTCCGATAACCCTAACAACACCTCCGGCGACGACAACACTTCTCTCGAAACCACCAATCCCTTACCTCCAACCGCCACTCCGCCGCTCATACAACCGGAATCAGCACTTCAAACAACCGGAGAATCAGTTGAACTTCCGGTACAGGCTCCTATCCACACCGATTCCGGTATACCCGCGCCTCGAAAACGACGTCGTAGAAAGAAGCAGTTTCCGGAGATGATATCGTCAGCAGACGCCGTTAACGGCCTCCGCATCGTCCGTCACAAATCCGGCGAAGATGTAAACGGTTACGAAGATGAAATCGAAAACCTGACGGTCCGCCGTCGCCGTAGAGTTTCTTCAGATCTGGATGTCGAGACGCTAATCGCGATTTCCGTTGGATTTCCGATCGATTCGTTGACGGAAGAAGAGATTGAAGCGAACGTCGTGAAAACGATTGGCGGATCTGAACAATCGAACTACATCGTTGTACGGAATCACATTCTGGCCTTGTGGAGATCAAACGTCGACGTTTGGTTGACTAGAGAGCATGCACTGGAATCGATCCGAGCCGAGCACACTCACCTGGTTGACTCAGCGTACTCGTTTCTGTTACAACACGGTTACATCAACTTCGGACTCTCCGCCGCCGTGAAAGCGGCGAAATTGAGGCCGCCGGAAGGTGACGTAAGAGGTGACGTCATTGTTATCGGTGCTGGATTGTCTGGATTGGTTGCTGCTAGACAGTTGATATTTCTAGGGTTTAAGGTTGTGGTTTTAGAAGGTAGGGCACGTCCAGGTGGACGTGTACGGACGAAGAAGATGTCTGGTGGCGATTGCGTGGCGGCCACGGACCTCGGCGGTAGCGTGCTCACCGGGATTAATGGTAATCCGCTTGGAGTGCTTGCGCGGCAGCTAGGGTTTCCGCTTCACAAAGTGAGAGATATTTGCCCTCTTTATTTACCTAATGGTAATACTGTTAATCCTGAAATTGACTCAAAAGTTGAAGTGTTGTTTAATAAGTTGTTAGATAGGGTTTGTAAGCTTAGACAGTCTATGATGGAGGAAGCTAAATCTATAGATGTTCCATTAGGTACAGCTTTAGAGGCTTTTAGACATGTTTATAAAGTAGCAGAAGATCCACAAGAGAAAATGTTGTTAGATTGGCACTTAGCGAATTTAGAATATGCGAATGCGACGTTAATGTCGAATCTGTCGATGGTGTTTTGGGATCAAGATGATCCGTTTGAGATGGGTGGTGATCATTGTTTTATCCCGGGAGGGAATGATAGGTTTATTCAAGCTTTAGCTGAAGATCTACCGATTTTTTATAATCAGACGGTGGAAACTGTGAAATATGGATCGGATGGGGCATTGGTCCGTGCGAATGGGAAAGACTACCGTGCTGATATGGTTCTTTGCACTGTCCCGTTAGGCGTTCTGAAAAAACGTTCAATTGAATTCATACCGGATCTTCCGCAAAGGAAGAAAGATGCGATAGAAAGATTAGGGTTTGGGTTGTTAAACAAAGTTGCAATCTTGTTTCCTTATGATTTCTGGGGAGGTGAAATCGACACATTTGGGCATTTATCAGATAAAACGAGTATGCGAGGCGAATTCTTTTTGTTCTATAGCTATTCGTCTGTATCGGGCGGGCCACTTCTTGTAGCTTTGGTGGCAGGAGAAGCTGCAATTGAGTTTGAACAAATGCCACCTGTGGAATCTGTGAACAAAGTGATGGAGATTTTGAAGGGGATCTTTAACCCAAAAGGGATTGCTGTGCCTGAGCCAATTCAGGCGATATGCACACGGTGGGGCCAGGATAAGTTTAGCTACGGGTCGTATTCGTATGTTGGAATTGGTGCATCCGGCATTGATTATGACATACTTGCTGAAAGTATTGGAAATGGCAGGGTTTTCTTTGCAGGAGAAGCTACAAACAAACTGTATCCTGCAACAATGCATGGGGCTTTCCTCAGTGGGTTGAGGGAGGCTGCAAATATGTTGAGAATGGACAACAGGAGGAAGTCAAAGTCAAACAAGCCAGTATCCGTCCGAGAAAGCTTAACCTAGTTAAGGGTTGTTAGGGTTGGTCAATCTTTAATTTATTGTCTTGTTACGGGCTTAGGTGATGGATGTTTATGAATATAGATTGATTCAGGCAATTGGCTTTGCGTTTAACCACAGTAACTAATCTATGGTTATAATTAACTATATTTATATAGATAACGGGGCTGCTAAACTTACCCCTTCCTTGAATTTTACTTTTTTTTTTTTTTTTTTGAAAAGCACCTTGAATTTTACTAAACATACTCTTTTAAGTTTTAAATTAATACAATTTAAACCTTTTTGTTTTCTTCTTTTGTTTTTGTTTTTTTGCCTTTTTTGATCTTTTATTATTAGATTTTTTATTTTAGTTTTTTTTTTTCTAAAATGTTTTATCTTCAATTTACTATAAAATGTTTTCTTTCTTGAATAACGATTTTATCTAAAAGTTATTTTTTTTATGGAAGTGTTATTTTATTATATATTTCTAAAAGTTGTTATTTGTATATCTTTCATATAAATTTTATCTGCTATCTTAATGAACAATAAAAATGGTTAATTAACGTGTTCATGATCGCCCGTCTAGAAAATGAGTGTGTGCGTCTTCGTGTTCGTTCGTTAACATTCTAAATGAACAATTTACGAGCAACAAACAAACATGAATTAATATTAACGAACATAAACGGACGAATATAAATGAACGCACATGAAGAACGTCCACGAACGCAAATGAACAACGAAACATATATTTATATTCCTCTATTCAACTAAATGAACAAGAAGAATTGTTCATGTCCGTTCATTATTATATAAACGAACTTCCATATGATGGATTCTCGAACGGTTTACTATGTTCTGTTCGTTTACATGCGTAGAAGGTACACCAAAAAATAAACAACTTATATTTATCGTTTAGAAAAAGAAGTTATATGATTATTATATAAACAAGTATAAATGCTTAAAATACTAGTTTAATAAAAAGTTTTAAAACGTTTTTAAAAACATTTATTCAAGTACGTAAATAATAGAGGCATTATGACAAACCCATTTTTCAAACAAAACCTTTATTTTCTTTGCTTTATACAAAAACACCCCCTTTAGTTAAACCCTTTGAGCGTTAAAAACATTTTTCATTTTATACCTACAAAAATTACCCTTTTCATTTTTCATCCTTCATTTTTGTAAACTTATCGGTTATGAAATTACGACTATGGCTCAGTTTCAATCTTGGCAACCCAAAAAAAAAAAAAATCAGAAAAATTCGAAAAATATGCCAAAGTATTTTTTTTTTACTAAGCCAAAGAGCAATAGAAAAACCGATAGTTTACGTTTTTACCCCTTTTCTCGAATAAAACTTACCAAACCCGAACCACCACCTACCTTTCAAAGTCCTCTTGATACTTATAAGGATTTAACGTCAAAAGGAGGAAGTTTGATCGATTGCCAAGCCTATGGTACGAGTAAGTTCTAAATCGGGCACGAGCTTTTCACTTAATATTGGCCGAGTGTTAAGTGAATACTTGTGAGGTGTGTAAAATTGTATATAACTAAATAGAATTTTATAAAGGCATATTATGCCCAAAGTAAATAATTTTTCGTTAATTAAGTTTTAAATAAATCATGACGAATAGAATTGTAAATAAAATAAAAACAAAATAAATTTAGAATTTGGATACCCGACACTCTAAAGATAGGGCCTAAAAAGCTTCTCTTCTACCTATTTCCGTTTGGGTGTGTAACCCACGTAATAGAGTTTTGCTTGAGGACAAGCAAAGATTCAAGTGTGGGGGTATTTGATGTGATTAAAATACAACATATAACTTATGTCAAATACGGCGTAAAAACAACCCTTTTTAGTACTAATGTTGGGAAAATTTCGTGTTTTCGTTCCTTTTATATTTTCAGGGATAAAAGAGCTTAAATTTGCAAAAGGAGCAAAAAGACAGCAAAATTCAACATAAATGTAAAGAAGAAGGAATTGCCGCAGCTCGCCAAGCCCCGATTCACATCCAAACCTCAAAATAACAAGAACAGAAGGCTGACACGGGGCCGTGTCCACCTGACACGGGCAGTTCCAAGGGTGGATACTGGCAGAAGAAAAAGACAATTGCAAAAGATAAAAATGCCGGCCAACACGGGGCCGTGCTAAGCCAACACGAGGCGTGGTCAACTCAAAGATTTGTAGAATCTACGATAGTACAGCAAGTACTTTGGCCACGGGCCGTGCCGTTGACACACAGGGCCGTGTTAGTACAACATCTGACAAGCAGTTAATGAGGAAGAGAGAGAGAGAGAGAGATGGGCACGGGGCCGTGCCAGGCGGGCACGGGCCGTGCTGAAGCTTCTGTTTACAGCTATAAATAGAAGTGCTTGGTTCCACTTCAACTCACCCCTTGGTAAACCACTTCTCTCTCACTTGCCACCACTCCACCACCACTACAACACCATCATCCACTTTCCATCTTTAGAGTGTGTGTGTAGTCTCGGGATCCAAGATTGATCGTAAGAATCTTTGTCAAACAAAGGTCATGCTTGGCTAAATTCTTACATCACTTGGTGAAGACTTTTCTTTTATGTATTTTCTTTTATGATTTCCAATCTTTGGATACTTTTTAATTGGGTATGTATTAATGACTTTAATAATTAGTTTTTTTTATATTGAAGGCGAATTTATAAAAATACTCTTCATATGTTCGCTTACTCAACATGTTCATGTCTTTACGGTTTATCTAAAGCATGTTAATTAACCCGAAAGGGAGATTAGAAGGGTGGTTTGGGTAATTCTATGTCTCGTTTAGTGTATAGATCCTGCGAGAACCTGGTTCAAGCCTAGTAACACCTCACGAGTCGGAGCGGGCATTACCCACTACAAGAGAGGTGCAAAAAGCTTGAATCCCTTATTCTTAAACTACTATTAAAACTTTAAACCAACCCCACGAGGACTGTATCCCTACTGACTCAGACCAACGGGTTGAGGGTAATCGCCACCTTTTACGAGGGGTCCACCACATTTTGCATTAATAACTTACTTAATTATCTTTCAATATTCCGACCTAGTGGGATTGTATCCTTGCTGACTCAAACCACTAGGTTGAGGGTAACGTCGCCTCCAAAAGAGGGGACTACTACTATAACTAAGATAATCTCTTAAAATTCCTAAAGTGCGGAAATCATCAAAAGGGTACATGAAAGATAAGTTGGATCCAAGTGATTCTTTCTTGTATATCATTTTTATTTTACTTTTATTTTCTGTGTTTATCTTTTTATTAGCTTAAAAATCTTTTCTCAAAAGTTGGTTCGATTAGACGTTGAAGATAAGCCGGTACTAAAAGCTCTTGTGTCCTTGGACGACCTCGGTATCTTGCCATCACTATACTACGTCCGCGACGGGTATACTTGCCCTAGTGTGTGTGTAGAGTGATAGTAGAGTGATAGTAGAATATCGTGTTTTATAAATTTAAAACTTGAAATCGGCGAGTAAAAAGAGCTAAAAATATAACTAAAAATATATACACCCGCACGTACGTCAAGTTTTTGGCGCCGTTGTCGGGGACACAAGGATCTTAGAAAAGCTTAAAATTAACGGCCTAATCTTTTTCTTCATTTTCTTTTTAGGTTTTTCTTCTTTTTTTTTTTTTTTTTCCTCTTTCTGCAGTATTGACACGGGGCCGTGCTGCTCCAACACGGGGCCGTGCTGCTCCAACACGGGGCCGTGTCAACTCTCCAAAATCTTAAAACTATTTTCTCCCAAAGACAGAAGTGCAGCACGAGGCCGTGCCAACTCTCTCTGTTTATAAGAAAATAGTGGCCGCCTGATCCCGACGGTCTAAATATGTATATAAATTTATGGATTTCTTTGATTATTTCTACCCCCGCCACTTTTACGGGTTACGGTGCGATTTTTGTGGGGAGGATCATGAAGAAGCAGAATTGTAACGCCCATAATAATTTTTAACATTACTATAACATTAAAGTAACCATTTTATATGAAAAATGCCCACTTAACAAAAACATTTACATTATAAGTATTTAAACATGTCTACAACATCCCAAAACATAGTTGAGTGTGTTTACATAATCCATTTTTTTTATAAACAAAACAAAAACAACTGCGGAAGCTTCATTGAGAGGTGTGTTCGGTTCTTGAATTCTTGCTTGATCGGCATCCGGAGTGAGACGAATATCACCTAATGTCAAAACCATGTCAAACATTAGTTTTGACAACAATATAACATGAATAAACAAGTTCTGGCATCATATAATTAAAAACAAAAATAAAATTTCAATTTTTGGTCTGTCGCGCCACGCGACAGACTTCATGTTATCTTTCACGAGCCGCGAGCGCGCCCGCGTGTCACGCCAGAACAAGGGACTCCCTTCGCGTGCCACGGGGGAGAGCGTTTTCCAGCAGGAGCAGGTTAAAATCCTGCATTTTTGCCCAACACCATTTTCTTTCAATTTATCAACTTCTAAGGCTCATAACTTTTTACCTACATGTCATTTTTGCGTGATTCTTTTTCCCACGTGACCGTAATTAAATTACGGATTCGTTTAACACCTCAGTTCGCATAAAAATCTGATTTATAAGCAAACGACTTATAAATCCTTTATGCGATTATTTGACCTGTTACTTTTTTTTTAGTATCGCACTACAAGTTTATTAGCAATTTTAACAACAGAGTAGACGCGCGATTTCACTTAGGCATTTTAACAAACACCTAGTGGGCATAATTTTTTTTACACTTTTACAAACTAGTTCATGACTAGTTATTTTACCAAGTTTCACACTTTTTTCCAATTTTTGTGTCTAATCAACATTTAAATCCCAAATCTAACTTCAGGGAGTTCTATTAACACAATTTAACCACTATGATTCTAGGGTTCATCATGTTTCTACAAAACCCATTTAGCACATAATCGGGTGATCATGAATTCACAATTATGAACATCAATTCAACAAGTAATTGACTAGGGTTTACTACTAGACATAAAATCATTCCTAATTTCATCCAAACTTCGATCATGCAAGCTAAAATTTCGGTTTCATTTTTTCACCTAGAACTCAAGGTGAAACTAAATAGCAAAATTAGGCATACCTTATGATCCTTTCACGAAGGTGATCACTAATCTTTGCTTGGATTTCGTTTTGGAACTGATTTAGGCCTTCAATTTGATCAAATTGCATGAACTAGGGTTTGAGAGCAAGCTTGGTCCCCCCCCCCCCCCCCCCCGGTGTTCTGTACGATCCACACACACACAAGTGTGTGTTTGGAAATTAAATATTGTTTTAATTAAAAACTAGTTTGATTTTTAACACCTTTGGCCCTTATCTATTATTAGGTTCTTATTTTAGGTGTTTTTAACCCATTAACATGTTACTACAAGACTTTCCTCCAACTAGGTTATTTTTATTCCTAGTTAGCTCATTTTATTTATTACCGATATCGAATTTATAATAAAAGGTTTATATTTTAGGGTACGACTCAGTTTATTTTAAGTCCCGTCATCTCGGGCTGTTTATAAACTTTTATTTCCTTAAAAGTTTTCGTTCAACGTTTAATTAATATTAGGTTTATTTGTTTAAATCCTAATATTTACCGGGTTAATTTCACCACTAACGGTATTTTTACCCGTTCATGAATATTAACGTGGTTTGATTACCAAACCCGTTTTTGGGGTGTTACAAGAATGTGGCGTTCTAAACTTCACTCCCCACTACTTAGGCCCATCGATTTCCTGTAACGAAACCCCCAAAACAAGCGGGAGTGGAAATAACGAGAAAATCCCTACGCCTGAACCCATCGATCCTCTTTTCTAGACGACCTAGAGCCTATAGGTGAAATAGAAAAGATGATCATCTAGAAAATCCAAGAGATAGAATCTTACTTGAAGGCACGAAATTCATCAAAGATTCCATCCGATGGTAACACTTCTCATGATCTTTGGCTTTCTATAGAATGTGCTTATGCACCTAACACAGTCTCTCGTGAATAAACTTTAAAAACTCAATTGCTCAGAATAATGATGAAATGGGATGAAACCCCAATTACATATTTGACCTGAGCTATGGAATATGCCTCTGCTTTGTCAAATATTGGTGAACCTATGAAAGATAAGGACCTAGTTATGCTCACAATATCTGGACTAATAGATGAATACAATGGTTTAAAATCCAATCTTCTAGGCTGACACCCACCAATCACATTTAATGAACTGCCCTGGCTTATTATCTGATCATGACTATATAATCAACAAAGCACACCCTATTACCCCTACCCCATTGCCTCAATTGTTTGCTGCTACCATAAATCAACAGCCTACAAACAGCATTTCCCCTCAACAAAAACTTGCAAACTTACAACAATTACACCAGTTAGCAGCCCAAATGGGATACCAGTTGAACCCGGTTACACCGCCGGCCCAGCAACCTCAGGCCTTCTATGCCGCCCGATCACCGAACCATCGAGGCAATCTTTGGGGAAGCTCTCGGGATAATTACCGAGGCAGTCAAAATTGGACCAACGATAATACACAATCTGGTTCCAATAGACAGTTTTCGTGGGCTTCAACACATAATATGGTGTATGGTCACTGTAACCGATGTGGCATAGGACATCTACCCTCATAGTGTCCAAACCAATCTGGTCCCAGGTCCGCCCAGGCTTAGTCTTAGGCTGATTTTGAAAGTTTTTCAGAAACGGGTTCAACCTCAGGACCTGCGTAGTTCCCTGACACATGTGCTAATAGCCATGCCTCTCCTGACTTGTTGAATCTTGACAACTCCGAAGTATATCAAGGTAATGATGCACTCAATGTTGGCGACGGTAATCCTTTGCCCATCCTACAGATCATCCAAATCTTTTTCACCAAATAAAACGTTTAATCTTAATAATATTCTTCACGTACCTGCCATTCAAAAGAATCTATTATCTATTAAACAATTCTGTGTCTATAATAACGTCTATTTTGAATTTCATGCATCTTTCTTTGTTGTGAAGGACAAGTTTCTACACACTATCCTTTTCATGGGTCCAAGGAATCAAGGCCTCTACTCTGTCCATCTACCTCAGCTTAAATCAATTTCAAAACAAGTCTTTTCAGCAGCCAAAGCACCCTCAAAAAATTGGCATCAACGTCTTGGTCACCCACATGAACGGGTTTTCCAATCTGTTATTTCGAATTTTTATTTACCGATTTTGAATAAATTATGCTCAACATTATGTACTCCATGTCAGTTGGGAAAATCTTCCAAACTTCCTATGGATAATTCTAAGTTTCAAAGCAATAATATTTTGGATTTAATATTTTGTGATGTTTGGGGACCCTCTCCTACTGTTTCTCTTGATGGATATCGGTTTTTCCTATTATGTGTTGATCACCACTTGCGTTATATGTGGTATTTTTCGCTTAAAAATAAATTTGATGTATATGTCACGTTTACCAACTTTTAAATCATGGTAGAAAGACAATTTAATGCTAAACTGAAGTGCGTCCAAACTCATTGGGGAGGAGAATTTCATAACCTATCTCCTTTTTTTCTCTAAACTTGGCATTATTCATCGACGTTCCCTACACTAGTGAACAAAATGGCATTGTTGAACGTCGTCATTGTCACGCTGTGGAAACTAGGCTTACTCTTCTAGCTCAGTCTCATCTTCCACAACGTTTTTGGCACTTTGCTTTCGAAACCGCCATTTACCTCATAAATCGGTTACCATCCAGAATATCCCTCCAACAAATCTCCTTTCCAGCGCATTTTTAAACGCAAACCATATTATTCGTTTCTTCGAGCATTTGGGTGTGAATGTTTTCCCTATCTTCGCCCATATAACCGTCAACAAATGGACTTTCGCTCTCTCCCTTGTGTCTTTCTTGGTTATAGCCCGGATCATCATGGCTATCGTTGCTTTGATTCAGTTACTGAACATATATATATCGTAAGGCATGTTCGATTTAATGAGGATGTCTTTCCTTTCCAAACTCCCGCTCTTCAATCATCCATTCCTGTGTCTACCAAATATGTTTCTTTTTACCCTACACCAGCTTCATCTCTTCCCACTAACTCCACACAAAACGAACGGCCAAGCCCTCCTCACCTTTCTTTACTAGACCCTTCTTATTCTTCCACCACTTCAGACCAACAATCTGCTGATGCAGTTTTTTCTTCCTAGCAACCACCACCAAAGTCACATCCTTCCCCACATCAGTCATCACCATCACAAACAACTTCACCTAACTAAGCTCATATCCCCCCTCCCCCCACTTGGTCTCGGCCTTCTCATCTTTGATAAAATCCTAAACAAACCACTCGATATGATCCATCGGCTTTTACGGCTACGTGTTCTTCATCTTCCATTGAGCCTTCATCCTTTACCGTTGCCAACAAATCCCCCAAGTGTGACATGCCATGTCTGAGGAATTTCAAGCTTTACATAAGAACAGAAAATGGTCTTTAGTTCCCTATGTCAACAACACTAATGTTATTGATTGTATTGTAAGTGGGTGTACAGGTTAAAGAAAGACGCACAAGGCAATGTCACCCGTCATAAAGCACGCCTAGTTGCAAAGAGGTTTACTCAACAACCCGGTCTTGATTATCATGAGACATTCAGTTCGGTAATAGAGGAAACTACTTTTGGGTTCTCTTGTCTCTTTCCGTGATAAGCAACTGGTCTTTATGTCAGTTGGACGTGCAAAATGCTTTCTTACATGGGGATTTAAACGAAACTGTTTACATGAAACAACCACTTGGTTTTGTTGATCCACGAAAACCAAATCATGTGTGCCTTGTTCACAAATCTCTCTATGGGCTCAAGCAAGCTCCTCGGGCCTGGTTTAATAGCTTATCAGGAGCTCTAGTTGAACTTGGCTTTTATGGATAAAAAAACTGATCCCTCACTGTTTATCTTTAACTCTGTTGGCACTCTTGTTTATGTAGACGACATTATCATTACGGGCAACAACGACTCTCTGTTAATGGCCTTGTTCACCGCCTTAGTTCCATATTTGCCATCACAGACCTTGGAAAGCTTCATTATTTTTTCGGAATTAAAGTGGTTCATCACAAGAAAGACATCGTCCTATCACAACAAAAATATATTCTAGATATCCTTCAACGTTTCGGCCTCTCTGCTTGCAAACCGGTAAATACTCCAATGAGCACGTCCCAAGTGTTGACCATTGATGATAGCCCACTTCTCTCCGATCCAGTGAAATATCGTCAAGTCGTTGGCGCCTTACAGTATGGTACTCTATCTCGCCCATATATTGCTTTTGCTGTTAATCGTGTATGTCAATTCATGCATTCTCCAACAGAAAATCATTGGTCGGTAGTAAAACGTATACTCCGGTACTTGAAGGGGACCGCCGATTTGGGTCTCTTTATTTTTCATTCTTCGGGTTCCGTCTTGCAAGCCTTTACAGATGTCAACTGGCAAAATGTTGTCACTTCACCGGTTCGTGCCTATTCTGAGATTGGGCAGGTTGCCTAGTCAACCGTCGATCCACGGGAGGGTTTGCCATTTATCTTGGATCCAATCTCATCTCCTGGTCTGCCCGTAAACAACGAACTGTTTCACGATCTTCAACCGATTCCGAGTACAAAGCCCTTGCTAATACAGTGGCAGAATTAATCTGGTTACAGTCTCTCCTACATGAACTAGGCATTTCAGTAAATACATCCCCTACACTTTGGTGTGACAATCTAGGGGCCCACTTATCTCTCAGTGAATCCTATATTTCATGCTCGTACAAAAATTTAGAAGTAGATTTTCACTTTGTTCGTGAACAAGTGGCTCAAGGTCAATTAAATGTCCAGTTTTATCTCTACAAGTGATCAGATTGCCGATGTTTTCACAAAGCCCTTACCATCTCAACGGTCTCTACACTTAAGGTCCAAGTTGCCCGTCGTTCTCCGCCCTCAACTTGCGGGGGAATGTTAAACCAAAAGTCTGTCATGTTTATTATTGTTAGAGGGTTGAATGTGTAATATTTTAGTCTTTATATTTCCCTGTTTGTAACTCTCTATTCATTCAATAAAAATCCAACCCTTTGGTTTTGCAAGTTAGTTCGTTTACGTTTGTTTATACACCCATTTGAATTTTTTAGGCTCATTACAATTTAGTCTAAACTAAAATATCAACCAATAAGTTTAGTCTAGTTTTATTATTGTTTAGCTCTAATAGATTAATGTTCATGTTTGTTTTAAATTGGCGTTCGCTCGCTCAATGTTCATTTGTTGGTGTTTGTTTATGTTCGTGAACTGAAACAAACATAAACGAACATGAGCATGCCTTGTTTGGTTCTGCGACTGTTGTGTTTCTTCATCTTTGTTCCAAATTCTAGAGAATATGACATAAAGTTTCCATTACTGTTTGATAAACTCTAGTAAGAAACATGAATAATATATTGTTTTCGTGTTTATTGTGGTTTTCATTGTTGTTGTTGAAGATGATTCAGATAGTATTAAATTTATGAATCAGAACTGTTGTTCTTCTTGTAAGAAACATGAGGAATACATGAAGAATATTAAGAACTTTTGAATTTGTACACATGATTCAGTTTTCAGTATCTGAATTCTGATGCAACTTTACATCTACGATCTACCAGAACACTTTTTATAATTTTAGTGGCAGACCAGAAGTTTAGCGGGTTTGGTCTTGAGTTAAACGAGTCGACATGAATAAAATCATGTATAAACGGGTTAAAGCCGCCTAACCCACTTATGACACAATTAAACCGTTTAAGTAGCACATGACACAACTATAACTCGCTTATTGAAACTGTATAATTATTTAAAATAATCAAATACATATATAGTTATTTGAAACCCCCCCCCCCCCCCCCCCCCCCCCCCCCTCTTTCTACTCTTAACATGTATGTAATATAAAAAATGATAAGAGTACCCTAAATATATAAATAAAATGATTGTTTATTAGGAGTTCTACAATTATTTATTTAGAGTTCTAAAATAAAACCAACCCTATATTATCCTAAAAAAACTGTTAAACGGATTGTGTCGTGTACCCATATATCAAACATGTCCGTGTTTGTACTAAAGTTAATGACACATTTAGCTAAACATGTCATGTCTCTGACCCATTTAACACACGTTTTGCCAGGTCATGCTTATCATTTGTATGATAACAGACAGCAAGTGTGGACGCGTGAAAGACCAACGGGCAGAAATAATAAGAATCCTAAAAAGACATTCTTATGACTGTAGAATGCACTTCACTGGCCCCCTTGATTGTACCCATCTTTTTCTGATTTACCGGCTAAAACTGTTAACTATGTTAGAACAGAATCTGATTCTCCACTAAACCCTACAAATGTTGGCGAATCAGGTTCATTTCTGCATCCTTTTCATATTTTGATGTGTTATATATATATGCACCATTTTTACAATCACCAAAGCATTGTTATCTTTTAGCATCCACCCTTCATACGTACAATCACTATCGTTAGTTCATTGAACTTAACTTGTGTTGTTCTTTTGAGTATGTGTCATCACCTTAGAAAATCTGCCATGTCATCAACGAGTGAGCGCGTCTACTGCCTTGACTGCCAAGAGTTTGTTTCAGACGATTCTGACACAAACATACAATGTGTTAAGTTCAACAGTGATCCAAAGGGCCTGCGTGTTTCGCTTAGAAAGTTGTTTCATAGGAAAGACATGTCACATCATAATTATCAGAGTAGTTATGATGAGTCAATAGGGAAGTGGCAACCCACAAGAGGGAAACGCGCACTTCTTTGTGCGGTGACATACAATAAACAGAAATATAAACTTAAAGGAACTAACTATGATGTGATCAGCATGCAAGAGTTACTAACTACGCGGTTTAAGTTTCCGAAAAGCTCAATCCGTATCCTTGCAGGTATTCCCAATTTTTAACTAGAGGGGGCAAAATGGGCGGGTCACTAGGATTGCATAAACGGTCTTTGTAATAGTCGAAATGGGCCAGTCAGGTTGACTCTAAGCACTTCTTTTCCCGAAACCTTATATTTATATGAAGTAATTAGAGAAACGTTTTTCTTACAGAAGTTGTAATATCTTGATAACAAACTAGTTATATGCGCGAAATTATTTTTTAGGTATTATGTTTATAAATGCATCGACTTTTTAACCTGTTTCCTTGTAAGGTTTTTGGTCTTTAAGTTTACCCACTTGACCCATTAGAGATAAAAACAAACCAACTTGACCCATTAATATGTAACGTGTCAAAACTACCACATCTACTATCTTTTCCCTTTGAATGCATTAGGAAACTAGATTACCTATTATAAGCGCATTGACTTTCAACCGTTTGACTTGTTTCATTGTAGGCTTTTTGCTCTTTAGTTTTACCCATTTGACCCGTTAGGCTGTTATAGATAAAAACAAACCAACGTGACCCATTCGTACGTAAACGTGTCATAATTACCACCTTTACTATCTTTTCCATTTAAACGCATTAGGATACTAGATTACCTAGTAGAAAAGATTCCTAAATCATCATCATGTAAGAATCCAGAATTGCAATAGATAAAGAAAACACGATTTTATATATATACCTTTTTTTTGGTAATTTGACCGCTTGGTTTGAACTGTTTGATGCAGAAATGGACGCGCACCCTCATCCAACAAAAAGAAATATCCAAGAAGCTTTGCGGTGGCTTGTGAAAGATAACCAACCCGGGGACTCACTGGTGTTCTACTTTTCGGGTCATGGGTTGAGGCAACCGGATTTTTTTGACGATGAAATTGACGGGTTTGATGAAACAATATGTCCTCTAGATTTTAGAACTGCAGGAATGATCGTTGATAATGAAATCAACGACACCATTGTTAGACCTCTTAAGACCGGTGTCAAACTTCATGCCATTATTGATGCTTGTCACAGTGGAACAATTCTTGATTTACCGTATGTCTATAGCATAAAAAAGTATGTTGCGTTAAGCGTATTTTATGTAGTTTAAACTGTTTTGATAGTTGGTCTTGATATTTGAATTATGTAGTGCTATTTTGGTTCAGTGACAGGAAGGGTTGGTTAGATAACAGGCCTCCATCTGGTGTTTATAAAGGTACCAGTGGCGGACACGCCATTTCTATAAGTGCGTGTGAAGATAATCAACTTGCTGCAGATACATCTGTGAGTAAATATTCTGATCTTTATTATAGAGATTGCACTTTTGACCTATTTGCTAATGAATTAAAAATAATAATGTTAATAATAATAATTGACCAAAACAGGTATATGTAATAAATAAAGAAAATTAAATAAATTAAAAAACAGCCATAAAGGAAATGGACCAAAACAGGTTTGTGTATGTCTAATGAATAGAACTTCTTATATACTACTATAATATTTTGAAATAAAACAAATTTGTAATCATATTTGAGTTTGACCCATTAATAGTTTATGGACAAAATATGTTCTGGGTAAACCCGACCCATACAAAAAACTGCATTTTTTACCTGAACCATTTTGAAATATATGATGATGATATCTTGTATCATTTTCTGGTTTAGTTAAATTCATTTTTATTGTTCTTGTTTTGCAGGCTTTCTCAGAGACAGGAAAGCAAATGGAAGGTGCGATGACATTCACTTTTAGGAAAGCAGTAGAGAACACAACTAGGGTGACTTACGCTAGTCTCTTGGCTTCAATGCATAACGACATTTTGGCAGCCAAGAGAAAATGTTTCAGTCTACGGGGACTGTTTCACCGTGAAAGACTACAGGTTCGAGTAGCTCTTTGACTTTTAGAGAGTCAAACATAGCACTTTTGAGTTGCAAAGTGGACAAAAATTTTTGGGTCTTTTCTAGTTCTAATAAATCATATGTTGCACATGGGGTTATCATGTTTTATCTCCGCTAGCAAAATAAATTTGACAATGAAAAGTCAAACTTTGCTTTTCTTTAAAATAAAGGTTGTACAACCCCCCAACCACTCACTTTTCTTTCCATCATAAACTATCTATGCTTATATACATACATAAATAAATTACAATGTGGTGATGTTTCAGGAACCTTTACTATCTTCTTCCAAAGAATTTGATGTCAATGAGCCCTTTGTGCTATGACTCTACCACAAGGAGCTTCTACAGTTGACTTGCAATAAATCATTAGGGGCAAATCACATGCTACCATAATGTTTCTGAATACGAAGACCATTAGATATGAAGTCTTAACCTTCTACATAGACATAGATACAGTCTTGTGTGGGGCACATGCGTCATGTCAGACGTTGGATGTACCATTTTCCTATGATTCTTTCTTCGGAAAAGAATGTTTTTTTGTGTTTGTTTTGTGTTGTGTTGTTTGTAAGTATGAGTCATGCACTCAAACTATACCCTTCATATCCACTCAAAATATACATGGTTAGGAGCTGTCTTATGTATTATAGATAATCAAGATTGAATGGAAAACGACAGCTTTATTGGTTGTATTTCTTATTTTTTATGAAGAGAATAAGGGCATGTTTGGCTAAGCTTTTCCAACCAACTTATTGACTTAATCAAAAAGCCAATAAGGAGTTTTAGTGTTTGGCAAACATAAAAGTCCTTTTTAAAATGACTTTTTGAAAGGAAGGAAAAGGAGTTTTTCAGAAGTTAAGATGTTGTGACTTCTTGATCAGCTTATAACTTTTCAAACATCAAATTACCAAATTACCCCTTATTTAACACTCCTTTATATTTGAGAAGTTAAGATGTCCCTTTTAGTCATTTTACATCAATAAGCTAAGCCAAACACTTTTTAAAAAACAACTTATTGACTTATTGGCTTTTCCCACATCATAAGCTAATCCAAACACTTTTTTTAAAAACCCCTTTTCAAAAAGTCATAAGTCCTTTTCCCAAAAGTCCTTTTTAACTTAAATAAGCTTAGCCAAACATGCCCTAAATCTTTTTATCGAAGAAGAAAGGGGTCCGTCTTATGTATTATGGATAATATAACAGGTAATTGGCATTCTAGATAAATTAACAAGAATCATGATATACAATGAATCTTCACATGTACTGCTTTCACAAGATTGTTTAAACTTAAATAAATAGTGAACCTTTAGGTTGCCGCCATTATAGAATCTCATATGTTCCACTTTCACATGCAGTCATGCAGATTCATTACAACTTTTCTACATATTGAACCTTATGTGTAGCATACAGAACCTTCTCTTGTGTAGGTTGCTGACATGATAAAATTCCATATATTCTACTTTCACATGCGGATTCGTTGCAACATATCTACGTATTGAACACCCACATGTGTAGCTTTCCACTATTATAGGACTCCATACGTCTTGCTTTGACATGTGTAACTTTCACAAGATTGCTCCATGAAAGTTTAAACTAAATATAGGGTTTTAGGAGGAGTAGAGGTAGACCGAAACTGTCATGGGATGGGAGGAGCTGATTAGGCAGGACTTATTACACTTGCATCTCTTTGAGGACATGGTTGCGGATAGGAACTCGTGGAGACGTAGAATTAGACTTTTAGGAGCAGGGTGCGTTTGTTTTTAATGTGTACCTTAAGAGGATGGTTTCCTAGGGCTTTTTGGGTGGTCTTTGCATTGTTTGTGTGTTTATTTTATGTGGTATTTGTTGGAGCAAATGAACAATCGGATCAAAAACAACAAACCAACACCGGATATTGTGAGAAACGCACTTACGACTCTTTTGTTATATTATAATTAAACCACCACACATTACAAAACTTATAAACCCCTATTTATACTAAATATTACTTGGTCACCAAGCAACCTATCCTACTTACATAATCACTCCTAATTAGATAATTATACCAACTAAGTTTATCTATACTTTAACTGATAAACATAAATTAAAAACAAACAAATCAAGATTAATCCCAAAAGTATTTGTACATCTTACACCTTTTAGCACTTGTTCTGGTATTGCCTAGCTATGTACAACCTTCTTTGACTTATATGTGTGGGTATGACTTTAGAGCCGGGGTCTCAGTTGAAGTAGCATCTCTATTCTTCGGGATAGAGATAAGGCTTGCCTACATCCTACCCTCCCTAGACACACCCTGAAGAAACACCAAACTAATCTAATGATTAGTTTGTGGTATGTGCCTTGACAAATAAAGTTAATCTTCTCCAAGCTGTAGCCGTGGCTTTCCTGCAAAACACTAAACACCCTGTTAAGCTCGTTAAGAGGAGGGGAATAGGGGGTTCTCCTCTTAACTACTCTCCGGCGTGAGACTAAGTATATGTTTTGAGGAAATAAGTGTGATTAATAGTAAGAGAGCAAGGAGCAGAATGAATCAACCTGTAAGTGAAGGCACCTATTTATAGCCGGAGTAGTGAAGAAGGAGATGCGCTGATGGGTCTTGGGCCTGGAGTCGACAACAAGGAATATCCTTCTTGTCCCCTCTGCAGCAACCGTTGGTGCTTCTGGGTGAGGGCGGAGTTGGCGCACCTTGAATGGGTCCACGTGTCCTGACCGTTGTCCTTGTTGTCTCTCTGCCATCAATGGCTGAGTGGAGATCGTGGAGCAGGTGTCGGCGCACGCTGATTGGTGCCACGTGTGCGTACTTGTGTACTCTCCTGTCTCCTGTGCGATTGCTAATCGTGGAGCACAATCGAATACAGCCTGTTGGATGCTCATTGGTCCACTGCTCTGCCACTCGTACCTTTAGTACTTGTCCCCAGATGGCCTGCGCTTTTGTCCTCCGCGCGACCCATGATGAAGTCCCATGTAGCCGGCGCAAGGTCCAGGAAGTGATGCCTTTTATTTAGGGAGCTAAGTGTGAAATCTGGGCTCCTCTTTGCTTGGACCTCGCGCGCGGCCTATGTTTCACCCAATTGGTCGGCGCGAGGTGGAGAAAGATGCCAGATTAGTAAAATAGGAGTATGATCCTGCGTGCGACCTGATTGGTCAGCGCGGGTTTTTGGGACCATACCCCTTCAAGTCCCCCCAGTCCAGTGCTGCTTCCATGCGCGGAGCAAATGGTTGGAGCTCTGGACAATAAAAAAGAAGAAGTTAGGCTTGGTCTTTCCTGGGTCTCTTGTAAGCATCTTCTAAATCCTGGGAGATGGTGCACGTGTAATGCATTGTAATTACTACAGCGTACCTACCAGGGTTGTTGAAGGGTTGTGCTACTCTGCACTTGAACAAGTCCTATGGTGATCATTTTGGAGAAGGTGGCACGCGTGTGTAAGGCTACTAGAACACACGACGCGACTCTCTTAGCTTGTTGCTGAAGTAACTTGATTTTGAGCGGGAAATTTCTTTAAATTTGAATTCTAACAGGTTGGTGCGATTGTCGTTGATGTTGACGCTAGAGTTGACCGCTGACATAGTGACGATCAAACTATCACTGTGCCAGGCATGTCTTTTCATCTTCTGTCATGCGAGTGAGGCCCACGCGCGCGTGTTAACCGTCACCCTGTAATTCCCGCCTTACGTGTCAACTTCCAATTGGCTACGCACGCGGCTTGTTTTGCACGGTTACCCATCGCATTAAATGCGATGGGTATATATAGCCGAAGATGGAGAGAGAGGCTTCACTATTTCTTCGAATTCTCTCTTTCTTTCTTTTATCCTCTCAAAAATTCAATGAGTTCTTCAGATCTTCAAAGACATTCCCAGATTTTCCTCGAATCTTCATATAGTTCTCCAGTTATTCGAGTATTTCTACTCTTTATTTTACGATGTTTGCAGAAGATGTAACGATAGTTGAAGAAACCGGTGGCCCTTTGCCGGTGCTGAAATGGGACCAAGGGCTGTTTGAGCAAGTAACCCGAGGTCAGCAATTTCTGGTGGAGTGGGATACTTGATATCCCTCACGGGGGCAAACGGAGGCAGATGCACCACCCGGTTACATCACGTTATTCGCCGATTTTTTTGGAGAGGGCAACTTCCGGTTGTCGACGACTCACTTTATGGCGGCGATATTGCACCATTATGCTTTTCACATCTCCTAGCTTAGCCCCATGGGCATGGTGAGGATTCGTCATTTCGAGTTCGTCTGCAAATCTCAAGGATTAGAGCCGACGGTAGAAAAATTTAGGGTTTTCTATCAGTTGATCGTACATTAGGGTTTTTCTCTTTTGCCCTCCGTAACGTGAAGAAAATACTGATCAATCCACCGAAGAGCTTCCATGATTGGAAGATGAAGTTCTTCTTTATTCGCGAAGAAGTTATTCCGATCGCCATGCTTTTCCATGAACCTGGCGCGATCGACAAGGAGGATACCCCGATTCCAAAGAAGGCGGCCTGGTGTGATAAGTTGTTTGCTACTCCGAATAGGATATTCGGCGATCAGGTATTGGTCGCTGCTGGTATGAGTGATAAATGGCCGGAGCAGAGTAGGGAAGTGCATGTGTTGTTGCTCAATGGAGAAGGTAAGTTCTCTATTCTGTTGCTTTTCTTTAAGGAGGCTTGTGTTTGACTTTTTCTTTCCAAACACAGAGGTTGTGCTTTATCAGAGTGTATTCCAAACTTTTGATGGAGCCATGGGCGTAAGGCCCCTTCGCGATGATGAAGAGTTCTGGTACGAACAGATAAAACCAAACTTCATGTTCGCTCCAGTGGAGATGTTTGCCAATCCTCCTATGGTAACCGAAGGTGCACGCATTCCAAACCCAAGACCATTGCATGGCGTGACTTCTGCTGGGAAGGAGATTGTCTATCTTTCCAGCGAGGAGTCTTTAGCTTCATCGAATCATGAGTTAAATTCCTGGGATGATGTGTTTGCAGGTGTGCTGCGTGACCTTGGGATCGATCATGAAAAAGAAAGGGCCAAAGAAGACTGCTGCAAAGAAGAAGGTTACTGTCGCCGGAGGGGCAAGTAAGAAGGTTGGGGCTACCCGCGCGACGTCTGATGCTGCTTCTAAAAAAGGTACTCTCCGCTTTCATTAGAGCTTGAAGATTTTGTCATAGCCAGTGACTCACTAGAAGGACTGCGTAATATAGGCGACACGCCTCAAGGCAGTTCAGTGGCCGCTGTTAGGAGTTCTGGGAGAGCATGATCAAAAGGTCCTGACTCTGGCGCGACCCCTTCCTCTATTCACGAAGAAGCGAAGACTGAAGAACCTGAAGCTGAGAAGCTTGTCTGGAAAAGATCCCACACTGAGACAACTGCCACTACTTCCCCTACAAAGAAGGTTGCCACTGGCAAGCCAATCGGGAAGAAGGGGAGTTTGAGAAGCTTGTATTCTGATGTCTCGCGAGTAAATGTTTGCACCTTCTTATTATCCCTTTTGACTTAATTATTTTGCTAACATTCACTTCTATTTTAGAGGCTGTTGTGAAGAAGCCAGAGGTTGAAGCGAAAGAGGTGCCTTATCGCCCGAAGTTCAACATAATTCCCCCTAGAAGCACTGCTGCTGAGGGGGAGGCCAGTGGGGCGATAAAGCCTGTTGAGAAGGTTGTTGAGAAAGTTATTGAGAAAGTTGTTGAGAAGGTTTTGGAAGAGCCTGTTATCATTCCGGAGGTGGTGAAGGGTCCTGAGGTTGTGAAAATTACAGGGCTTGACCAACCCGTGATTCAGCGCAAGGAGCCTCAAGTACAAACTGAAATCCCCACTGCGCAGTAGACTGTCCCCCTTTAAACTGAAACAGTTCAAACCACTGCTGGGGGGTCTGCTGGCGATGTTCATGCAGGGGGTGTCTTAAAAAGAGGCTGCTACCGGTGGTGGAGATGCTGGTGCGTCTGGCGCGACTGTGAGAAAGGATGCTTCAGGGAAGAATCCAAGGCAACGCTCCCCGATCTGTGCGGAAGATACATTGGGTGACATCTAGTACAAGACCTACGATGAGAGTCATGCCAATGAACTTCATTTCCCTGTTTGGAACTTAAAACAAAAAGACACCTTTGTTGATTCCGGGGCCTATAGGGAGTGGTACTTGGGTGCTTCCCACCAGTGGAGGTGGATCGGCAGAAGGAGCATGGGCACGTCAATTTGTATCGATCTTATGTCATGGGCCAAGCCAACGCTAACTCTGACGGTCATCTGATCCTTCGCAAATGGCGTACCATGTATCTGGAACGTGCGGGTTGGGAGAAGTATCGGGAGCGACTATCTGCTAAAGCCACGCTCTTCGAACAAGCTCAAGTCAAGCTTCAGGAAGAGAAGGCTGTGTTTGAGCAGGAGAATAAGTCCGAAGAATGGGGACTTCAGGGACTAAAAAACAAGCTTCAGGCTAGCGAGGATACCCTTGCAAAGGAGCGTCGGGAGTGGCTCGCGGCCTGTTAGAACGAAAACAAAAAGATGTTTGCTGGTCGCACAAAAATAATGAATCCTGAAGCGGAGGTTCAGGTGTTGAAGATGTCTGAAGCAGACTTTAAAGAAAGATATGAAGAAGGCAGATCACACCACGAACGTGTTGAGGTCCTTCATGCTAGCTTCCTTTCTATTTTTGTAACTTGTTTTGTGTAAATTTTTCCAACTCTTTTCTGGCTTCTTGCATAAATTGTAGGTTGAATTGAATGCCCAGGTCCTCAGCAAGGATAGGCATTTAGCTGACAAGAACGTGGAGATTGCTGAGTTAAAGCATAGGCTGCATGAAGCACAGGAAGGCCTGGATGCTGAAAAGCAAAAGGTCGAATCCTTAGAGGTTGACCTTGAGGCGGAGAAGGTCAAGGCCGAGACTGCTGAGGAAGCGCGGAAGATTAGCACCTCCGCTCTGAATGTCGCGCAGACTAACTATGCCGAAACGCAATCGATCGTAGAAACTTTGCTTGCTGACTCCGAATGGATGTAACATCATGGAGCAGCGCATATAAGTACCTGTTTCCTTTTGCTTTGCCTTGAATTCTTGTACTTGTATTAAAATTTTCCTATCTTTGGGTAGATTGCCAACTCCATTTTGAATGCAACCGAGTTGGATAAGGTTATGGCTGGGCTGACAATGGCCGCGCGGGCCGCTAGCCATCGTGCTGGGTATGTGGAATGCACACAACATGTCAAAGTAGCCCTTAAACAACACTTTGGTACGCGCCATTGTTCAGTCAGCGATCAAGCGGAGGAGCTGCTGGTCAAAGCTAAAGATGCTTATTGGTGTGTGTAAGGTGTGATATATATATTTTTATTGATATTTTAAGCCCATTTTACACATTAGTCAATTTTAAATTTATAAAACACGATATTCTACAAACACTAAACAAACACTTGGGCAAGTGCACCCATTATGAGCGTAGTATAGCGTTGGTAAGATACCGAGGTCGTCCAAGGACACAAGAGCTTTTAGTACCGTTTTATCCTCAACGTCTAATCAATCAAAATTTTTGAGAAAAAGGTTTTAAACATGAAAAATAAAAACTAAAAATGTAGAAATAAAAATAAAATAAAAACAGATAGACAAGATGAATCACTTGGATCCGACTCGTCTTTAATGTATCCTTTGATGATTTCCGCACTTTTGCACTTTTTAAGAGATTATCTTAGTTATAGTAGTAGGCCCCTCTTTTGAAGGTGACGTTACCCTCAACCCAGTGGTTTGAGTCGGCAAGGAGACAATCCCAAAGGGTCGGAATATTGAAAGATAATTAATTAAGTTATTAATGCAAAAAGTGGTAGGCCCCTCTTTTGAAGGTGACGTTACCCTTGGCCAAGTGGTTTGAGTCAGCAGGGATACAATCCCAAGTAGCCGGTTTAATGTATTAATAGTAGTTTACATATGAGGGGATCAAGCCATTCGCACCCCCGCCATCCAATACTAGTGGGCATTGAAGGATGTCTTAGTAAGCTTGACCCAGGTCCTTGCATGATCTATACACTGAACAAGGCAAGAACCTTACCAAACCATTCCCTTAACCCTCGACCAGGTAGCCAACATATCTCTATATAGACCGTAGAGATATGAATGGTGTAAATCTTTTACTTTATATAGACAGTAAAGTAATGCCAAAACACCACGGACAAATGATAAAGAAGTTTCACCTTCAACATAAGAAACTAGTTATTAAAGTCATTAACAAAACCAAATAAAAAGTGCGAAAAGATTAAAAATCAAAAGTAATACATTAAAGACTTGTCTTCACCAAGTGATGTAAGAGACTTAGCCAAACATAGCCTTTGATTAACAAGAACTCTTACTATTAATCTTGGATCCTGAGACTACTACACACACTCTAAGGTGGATGATGGATGATGGTGGTGGATGTGGGTGCTGTAGTGATGGTGGAGTGGTGGCAAAGTGGGAGAGAGGTGGTTTACCAAGGGATGCCTTTGAAGTGAACCATGCACCCCTATTTATAGCCTGAACAGAAGCCCAATCACGGCCCCGTGTCCAGTGGACACGCCCCCGTGGCCATCTCTTTCTCTTCCTTCATTAATTTCATTTGTCAGCATAGGGCTTAACACGGCCCATGTCCGCGGGCACGACCTCGTGTGCAGAAGCGTATCTGTACTACCAAGATTTTGCGAATCTTAGTGTGCACGCCCCCATGGTGGGCGTAGAAGCTTCTATAGCTTTGTCCTTTCTGCAGATATCTGACCACGCCCCCGTGTCCAGCGGGCACGGTCCGTGGTCAGCCTTCTGTTTCTTGTTTTTGCTCTTGGGGATGCCATCGAGGGGTCGGGCATGTCACGTTTATTCCTTTTCATTGTATTTATGTTGGTTTTTGCTGTATATTTGTTCCTTTTGCTCGTTTAAGCTCATTTGGTCCTGTAAATTTAAAAGGAAGACAAAAACACACTTTTTCCAACATTAGTACTAAAAAAGGGTTCGTTTTATGACTCATTTGATGTAATTTATATGTTGCATTTTACACACATCAAACACCCCCACACTTGAATCTTTACTTGTCCTCAAGCAAAACTCTTTATTATGTGGCTTACACACCCAAATGGAATAGGTAGGAGAGAAGTTTTGGGCTTGTCTTGAGTGTCGGGAATCCAAGATCTTTATTGGGTTTTATTTTTATACTATTTACAATCCTATTCGTTATGATTTATTTAGAATGTTTCATAAGAGAAATTACTTATTTGGGCATAACATGCCTCTTTAAAATTCCATTTATATACAAGTTCACATACCTCACGGGAGATCAATCAACATTCGGCCGAAGATGTATTTTTGTGAAACGCTCGAGACCGGCATGGAACTTACTTCTACCATATGCTTGCCAAGCAATCAATCCTCCTCCTTTTTAACTACAAACCTTCGTAAATATCAAGAGTACTTGGGAAGGGGTTACGCTTGGGCTAAGGGTAGGTGGTTTTGGTTAGTGGTTAGTAAAAAGGGCTAAAAGCGTAAAAAGTGTCACACCCCCAAAATCCACCATGCGGAGCATCACCGCTTGGAGGCGTGACGTGACCAGGATCAAGCCACCAATCATATTGAACAACGTATTTAAGTAAATGAGACCAACCACAATACAATTGGTGACCAAAAGTAAGTTAACCAAGTTCAATTTAATCAGCGGAAGCATAAGACGTTAAACCAAAACACAAATTCATAGTTCATAAGTTTAAAGTCCAAAACGTAGGTTTAATAAGTTCATTAGGATTTAAATATTAAGCACGGAACATAACAGTCCGTATCCCACAACAGCCGCCTCCTCGTGCAAGCTCCATAAGCATCTAGCGACCTGCAAAGCATGTAACAACGAGTCAACAACAAAGTTGAGTGAGTTCACGGTTGGTTGTCCATTTTAGAGTTGTTTCCAAAAACTTAGTTTAATCTCATTCAGCTATCCAGCCGTGGGGGTTACCCCATAGTTCGAAAATGTTTATTAGTTAACCATCACATGTCCACCTTCCCTGGCTATCCAGCCCGGCACTTCTGCCATGGGGGCTACCCCATTATTTAAACTACCGGACTCGTTTATCATATCGACTACTAACGAAAATAAATTGTGCCCTAGCGTCGGTGTCTATCATCACCGACGTGCCATAGTCCATTAGTACACGCCCGTCCAACTGGCACGGTGTGAGGTTTGTTAAACCTAATAGCGCTATTAACTAATGACCCGCTCGCCTTAGCCTCGGCGATTAAGTCGATACAAAAAGGGAGGGACTTCGCTGATAGAGTTCTAGTCCAGTAAGTCTAATCCGTCCCAACAGGACGAAGAATTTACATTCCTGAACACGTCCCAACGGACGAGGAATCCCTATTCCTGAACCCATTCCCATTCCCACCGGGAATTACCATGCTTTGTAGAAAAGTGTGAACTCACCTCGGTTTGCTCGGTTAGATTAGTTACTCTAATAAATCAGAAATCAAGCACGTCCTAATAAGGTACAGATAACAATCAGTCTAGCATAACACGTATCCTACGTACGGTTAATCTACTCATTACTTTTATCACATAGCACGCACTCACGCTAACATTTCACGCCCATATAAACATTCCACTTATAGCTACTCAAGAGCAAGCATACGATATTGCACATATTACTTTCATTGACATATAACATGTTAGATTATTCTCGGGTAACCTACCCGACATTTACACACGCAAATTAATAATTATGCCGTTTCAGCTTTTATATTTAAAACTGGGCTGATTTCGGGGATTTTAATAAAATAGTTAGCTTGTTCCAAAAATTCCCAACTTTTTACAGAAAGTCTTAAACGATCCAAATATTATTGTGTAAAAATATCGGGATCCAATTCATTACTAATATTTTATAAAAAATCATTTTCCGGACTGCACTCAGATTTATCTTTTTCTGACTACAGTCCACGGAATAATTTATTAAAAATTCATCGTAAGTTTGATTTACAAAATTCCAGTGGGAGGATTACAAATACATTAGTGGTCATCTACTGTACATATTTCATGAGCTGATTCAACATAGATTTCCAGTTATGATTAAAAACATATCACCCATTTACTGCAGCAAAAACTCAGCTTTAGCTGCTGTTACAAAAATGGTCTTTAAAAATAGTAAACGAAGTCCAAAAATTGTGATTCCACTGCCATTAGAACCGTATTTCATAATACATTAATCTAGACTTCAGAAAATGCATTTTTCGTTTTATTAAGGTCCGTTTACAGCCAACTGAAGTTGGCTGTAATCACTAAACAACTTTCTGTTTTTAGTTCCCTACTTTCTAACGCATGTTCGATTGATTCCGTTAACATGTTTAGTGATCAACAACAACCTTAAACATTAATATTAGCAAGTAAATCATCAAGTAATCAACAATACGTTCACTACAACATCCTACTAGTAACTTTTTACTTTCATCTTCAAGAAATCTTTTATGTAGAACTTCATGTAAAGTTTCATGTTCATCTTTTTAATGTTCTTGTTTCTTTAGTGATTTGAACATACTAAACATACTACAACTTGTAACCAAGAAACAAGATGAACAAGGGTGTACAAGTAACTTACTACTAGCACAAGGCTAGGGTAGAATCTAGTGAAGAAGTTGATGAGAAAAGTTGATGAAAAAGCAAGAACAAGACCCTTTTGAAGCTCCACAAGTTGCAAGCTTCCTTGTATCAACCTTTAAGCTTGAATGGAACTTGAAGATGGATGTTTATGGTGGACTTGGGGTGGTGATGGTGGTGGTTTGGGGAGGGCCGAGAGAGGGAGAGAGATGAGAGTGAGAGAGTGAAGATTGTGAAGTGATGTTTGGAAGATATGCCATACTTATACTCTTACATACTAGTATTTTGTTCATATTCTTAAGCAAGACATCAAATAATATCTAAACAAAATATTTGAAGAGATCTAATATGATCATGGTGATCTTGGTGGGGTCCCTTGGGGACGGTTGCACATGGGGGGGGGGGTTTAGTGTAATATTTTCAACTAAGTTGTAAAAGATAGTTAAAATCCAAGTAACAAGATCATATATATTAGTTTGTTGATTTTTAGTGGGTGTTATGGTATACGGGGATCATGACTAGCCAAAAATAATAAAACAATGTATTTGACAAAAATTTAGTGTCCCGGGTAATGTCCGGTTGTTCGGTTAAATACCGTTTCGTTAAAGTGTTTAATTATTCCGTAAAGTGTCTTATATATATATTTTTGTAACATTTTTAATTCTCAACACTCAGAAAAGCATACCGGACCATTTAGTAACTTTTCTGTATACTACTAGTACGTCAACAAGCATATGTAAGTATAACACAGTAATCAGAGAGCAGTTAAGTAATTCCACACAGTCGTCAAGCACTTTAATTATCATTAATAAATTGTACGGATACATGGAATTATGTGGGTTGTCACATTCTCCCCCTGTTAAGAAAATTTCGTCCCGAAATTTAGCTCGTGGGTACTGAGGAAGTTAGTTATGTTGCGTTGGTTTCCTGGGGTGTCACATCATCCCCCCGTTGGTTTGGAATTTCGTTCCGAAATTCTGCAGTAGCTTCAGCCTCAGTAGTGGTTGCACTTTTCTTAAACAGCTGGGGATACTTGAGTTTCATTTGGTCTTCTCGTTCCCAGGTATACTCTGGGCCACGACGGGAATTCCAACGGACTCGAACGAGAGGTATCCTGGTACGCTTGAGAATCTTAACATCTCGATCAGTAATCTCTACTGGTTCCTCGACGAATCGCAGCTGGTCGTCGATAGTGAGCTCCTTGAGAGGAACTATGAGGGTCTCGTCTGACAGACACTTCTTCAGATTCAACACATGGAAAACATTGTGAACTCCGCTGAGTTCTTCAGGTAGATTCAACCTGTAGGCGACCTTGCCAATTTTCTCAATGATTTCGAACGGTCCGACATAACGCGGATTGAGCTTGCCTCGTTTGCCAAAACGAACTACACCTTTCCAAGGTGAGACTTTGAGTAGCACTCGATCCCCAACCTGGAACTCGAGTGGCTTTCTTCGCTTATCCGCATAGCTTTTCTGACGGTCCCGGGCTGCCGCCATTCGTTGTCGTATCTGTGCAATCTTCTCGGTTGTATCCACTACAAGTTCTGGGCCAGTGATTTGACTGTCGCCAACTTCTGCCCAACAAAGAGGTGATCGGCACTTCCGTCCGTACAATGCCTCAAATGGAGCGGCCTGGATGCTGGTGTGGTAACTGTTGTTATACGAAAACTCCACTAACGGGAGGTGTTTTTCCCAGCCATTACCAAAATCGATTACACACGCCCGAAGCATGTCTTCAAGGGTCTGGATGGTGCGTTCAGATTGCCCATCCGTCTGTGGGTGATAAGCGGTGCTCATATCTAAACGTGAGCCAAAAGATCTGTGCATAGCTTGCCACAGTTCCGAATTAAAATGCACGTCACGATCAGAAATGATGGAGGTTGGCACTCCGTGCCTTGATACTACTTCCTTTAGGTAGATGTCTGCTAGAGTAGAAAACTTGTCGGTTTCCTTGATAGCCAAGAAGTGTTCAGACTTAGTCAGTCGATCCACGATCACCCAAATGGTATCATTTCCGCGTTGGGATCTAGGCAGGCCGGTAACGAAATCCATGGAAATTTGCTCCCATTTCCATTTCGGGATCTCTGGTTGTTGAAGTAGGCCTGATGGTTTCTGATATTCAGTCTTGACTCTCGCACAAGTCAAACATTTGCTAACGTAGGTTGCTATGTGGGCTTTCATACCAGGCCACCAATACGTAGTCTTGAGATCGTGGTATATCTTATCCGAACCAGGATGTACCGAATAACGAGACTTGTGTGCTTCATCCATCACAAGCTTGCGTAAGTTTTCGTAAAGCGGAACCCAGATGCGCCCTGTTACATAGTAAGCGCCGTCTTCCTTTTGTTCTAGCCGCTGCCTCGATCCTCGCAAGGACTCAGCCCTGATGTTCTCTGCTTTCAATGCTTCAACCTGAGCATCACGAATTTGAGCAGGAAGACTATATTGGATGGTAAGCTGTAACGCACGTACACGCTTAGGTATAGTATCCTTTCGACTGAGGGTGTCGGCCACAACATTGGCCTTGCCCGGATGGTACTTGATCGCGCATTCGTAATCATTCAAGAGCTCGACCCATCGACATTGTCGCATGTTTAACTCCTTTTGCTTGAAGTTATGCTCGAGACTCCTGTGACCGGTGTAAATGGTGCACTTGGTACCGTACAGGTAATGTCTCCATATCTTAAACGTGAAAACAACTGCTCCCAGCTCCAAGTCGTGCGTAGTGTAGTTCCTTTCGTGAACTTTAAGTTGGCGCGATGCGTAGGCAATGACCTTGTCACGTTGCATCAACACGCAACCAAGTCCTTGGATGGAAGCATCGCAATAAACCACAAAATCATCTGTGCCTTCAGGCAATGAGAGGATAGGCGCGCTACAAAGTCTATCTTTTAAGTGTGGGAATGCGGACTCCTGTGCATCACCCCAACGGTAGGTGACACCCTTCTGAGTCAGTGAAGTGAGAGGTTGCGCAATCTAAGAGAAATCCTTGATAAATCTTCTGTAATATCTTGCCAAACCCAAGAATTGGTGGATTTCTGTTGGTGTACGGGGTGCAGGCCAGTTCTTGATCGAGTCAACCTTGGATGGATCAACATGAATCCCATCCTTGTTTACCACGTGGCCTAGAAAGTGGACTTCGCGAAGCCAGAAGTCACATTTCGAAAATTTAGCATACAGTTGCTCTGCTCGAAGAAGTTCCAGCATAAGTCGTAGATGCTGCTCGTGTTCCTCCTGACTCTTAGAATAGATCAGGATGTCGTCGATGAAAACAATAACGAACTTATCCAGGTAAGGTTTGCATACTCGGTTCATGAGATCCATGAAGACTGCTGGTGCATTCGTCAACCCGAAAGGCATGACCAGAAACTCGTAATGGCCGTAGCGAGTTCTGAATGCTGTTTTGGAGACGTCCTCCTCTTGGACTCTCAGCTGATGGTATCCCGATCTCAAATCAATCTTAGAGTAAAAACTCGATCCTTGCAGCTGGTCGAACAAGTCGTCAATGCGTGGAAGAGGATAACGATTCTTCACGGTCACCTTGTTAAGTTCGCGATAGTCAATACACATTCTGAAAGTACCGTCCTTCTTCTTCACGAATAACACCGGAGCTCCCCAGGGCGAAGAGCTAGGACGTATAAAACCCTTTTCCAAGAGTTCTTGTAATTGCGTGGACAGTTCTTCAAGTTCTGATGGAGCAAGTTGATAAGGTGCACGAGCTATTAGTGCTGCTCCAGGAGCTAGCTCGATTTGAAACTCGACTTGTCGATGAGGCGGGATACCAGGTAATTCCTCAGGAAAATCGCGCACAATAGGAATGTCTTCAATTCTCTTCTCTTCCGTGGATGTGTCAGTAACGAGTGCCAGAATGGCAGTGTGGCCCTTTCGTAAACACTTCTGGGCCTTAAGGAAAGAGATAATGCCTACGACAGCACCACTCTTGTCGCCATGAATCACGAGGGGCTCTTCACCAGAACGAGGAATGCGGACGATTTTGTCCTTGCAAACAATCTCCGCTTGATGATGAGATAGCCAATCCATCCCAATAACGACGTCGAAACTACCAAGTGTGATAGGAATAAGATCGATAGAGAAAGTCTGACCAGCTAAGACGAGGTTACAACCTTTAATTATGTGTGTGGCTTCAAGACTCTTACCGTTGGCTAGTTCTACCGTGTGTTTGGTGTTCAAAAGTATTGGAGTGCGCTTAAGCATTTGGCTAGCTTTTAAGGACACATAACTAGTATCGGCACCCGAATCAAATAAAACAGTAACAAAGAAGTCGTCCAGAAGAAACATACCCATTACAACGTTGGGATCGTTCCTTGCGTCACCCTGACCTAGCACGAAAACACGTCCTCTGGCTCCATTGCCATTATTGTTACCCCCATTGCCGTGTCCATTCCCCTGATTGTTGTTGTTCTGGTTCTGATTTAGCTGGGGGCAGTCTTTCTTGAAATGGCCCTCAGCACCACATTGAAAGCACCCTTTGTTGTTACCTTGTTGTTGCTGCTGCTGGCGTTGATTTGGTGGGGCTTGCTGTTGCTGCCGGTTCTGATTCGCTGGACGCTGACTCCTGCAATCCCTGGCAATGTGACCAGGCTTGTTGCATCGATGACAGTTGCCTTTACCACATGGCCCACTGTGGTGCAAGTTACAGCGATTACATTTGGGGTGATTCCCCTTGTATCCACCCTGACCTTGATTCCCAGAAGACTGCTGACTGGGGCTCCTGTACTCATCTATCTTTCGCTGCTGGGACTGTGATGATGTAGAACATTTGCCCAAATTTCCATCCCACTTTCGCTTGTGATCATTGGGGGTATCAGTAGTAGCAGCGCTAATACGCCTGGGCAGCCTGTTCTGCTCCACTGCCTGATCGGTGAGACGGTGAGCCAACTTAATGACTTGCTGGATGGTACCCAGGTTAGCTGAAGTCATGTGACTCTGAATCTCTTATACAAGACCCTTGAGGTGCAACTCAATACGTTTGATGGGAGGGTCCACCATAGTAGGGCACAAGATGGCCAGCTCGTTAGACCTTTTCGTATACGCCTCAATCTCAGACCCCGTCATCTTCAGATTGAAAAATTCCACCTCTAGCTTGTGGATGTCGTCGCGACTGCAGTACTCTTCCTTGATCAGTTCCGTGAAGTCATTCCATGGGGTGGCATTAGCAACCGCCAACCCAAGTAGTTGAACCTGCGCTTTCCACCAGGTTAACGCAGCACCTTCAAGTGTTCCGGTAGCATATTTCACCCTACGATCTTCAGGGCATTCACACATCTCGAAGACAGACTCAAGCTTCTCAAACCAGTGAAGAAGGCCTACCGCTCCTTCTGTGCCGCTGAAGGTACTGGGTCGGCAATCCATGAAGGTTTTGAACGTGCACACAGGAGGTTGAGCATGTTGACCTGTTGCGCGATAATAAAAGACAAGGTTAAGAACGAGGGTTGGTTTGAGAAGGTAGGATCTAAACGTCCAAAGATGGGTTGATATGGCAGGTTATACCTCCTGCAGGGATAGCTGCGAGTGCCTCAGCAACTTGTTCATTGATCAAAGCCATCAACTGGTCCTGAGTTAAGTTGATACATCCTCCGCGTCCGCTCATGATCTTCACAACGAAGCAACGTAAGTGAGAAAAGTGTCGCGAAAGTGCGTAAGTGTGGGACGGTAGTAGAGAGTAAGCACACAAGGTTCAAATAGCAGTTATCACGTTAACTAGTGCACAGTGTGAACTATCTAACCGATAATGTAACATAAATCATACCACCTATTGTGTTGAGTCTTGCACATGGAGCGAAGCGTCGTTGTGGATCGTTGAGCACTGTACTGGTTATAGTCTGGTTTTGTCAAAAAGCTTTTCCCTTTTTAAAACCAAGTTCACTATAACCAATGGCTCTGATACCAATCTGTCACACCCCCAAAATCCACCATGCGGAGCATCACCGCTTGGAGGCGTGACGTGACCAGGATCGAGCCACCAATCATATTGAACAACGTATTTAAGTAAATGAGACCAACCACAATACAATTGGTGACCAAAAGTAAGTTAACCAAGTTCAATTTAATCAGCGGAAGCATAAGACGTTAAACCAAAACACAAATTCATAGTTCATAAGTTTAAAGTCCAAAACGTAGGTTTAAAAAGTTCTTAAGGATTTAAATATTAAGCACGGAACATAACAGTCCATATCCCACAACAGTCGCCTCCTCGTGCAAGCTCCATAAGCATCTAGCGACCTGCAAAGCATGTAGCAACGAGTCAACAACAAAGTTGAGAGAGTTCACGGTTGGTTGTCCATTTTAGAGTTGTTTCCAAAAACGTAGTTTAATCTCATTCAGCTATCCAGTCGTGGGGGTTACCCCATAGTTCGAAATTGTTTATTAGTTAACCATCCCATGTCCACCTTCCCTGGCTATCCAGCCCGGCACTTCGGCCGTGGGGGCTACCCATTATTTAAACTACCGGACTCATTTATCGTATCGACTACTAACGAAAATAAATTGTGCCCTAGCGTCGGTGTCTATCATCACCGACGTGCCATAGTCCATTAGTACACGTCCGTCCGACTGGCATGGTGTGAGGTTTGTTAAACCTAATAGCGCTATTAACTAATGACCCGCTCGCCATAGCCTCGGCGATTAAGTCGATACAAAAAGGGAGGGACTTCGCTGATAGAGTTCTAGTCCAGTAAGTCTAATCCGTCCCAACAGGACAAGGAATTTACATTCCTGAACGCGTCCCAACGGACGAGGAATCCCTATTCCTGAACCCATTCCCATTCCCACCGGGAATTACCATGCTTTGAAGAAAAGTGTGAACTCACCTCGGTTTGCTCGGTTAGATTAGTTACTCTAATAAATCGGAAATCAAGCACGTCCTAATAAGGTACAGATAACAATCAGTTTCTCATGCATAACACGTATACTACGTACGGTTAATCTACTCATTACTTTTATCACATAACACGCACTCACGCTAACATTTCACGCCCATATAAACATTCCACTTATAGCGACTCAAGAGTAAGCATACGATATTGCACATATTACTTTCATTGACATATAACATGTTAGATTATTCTTGGGTAACCTACCCGACATTTAGACACGCAAATTACTACTTATGTCGTTTCAGCTTTTATATTTAAAACTGGGCTGATTTCGGGGATTTTAATAAAATAGTTAACTTATTCCAAAAATTCCCAACTTTTTACAGAAGGTCTTAAATGACCCAAATATTATTGTGTAAAAATATCGGGATCCAATTCATTACCAATATTTTATAAAAAATCATTTTCCAGACTGCACTCAGATTTATCTTTTTCTGACTGCAGTCCACGGAATAATTTATTAAAAAATTCATCGTAAGTTCGATTTACGAAATTCCAGTGGAAGGATTACAAATACATCAGTGGTCATCTACTGTACATATTTCATGAGCTAATTCAACATAGATTTCCAGTTATGATTAAAAACATATCACCTATTTACTGCAGCAAAAACTCAGCTTTAGCTGCTGTTACAAAAAAAGGGTCTTTAAAAATAGTAAACGAAGTCCAAAAATTGTGATTCCAGTGCCATTAGAACCGTATTTCATAATACATTAATATAGACTTCAGAAAATGCATTTTTCGTTTTATTAAGGTCCGGTTACAGCCAACTGAAGTTGGCTGTAATCACTAAACAACTTTCTGTTTTTAGTTCCCTACTTTCTAACGCATGTTCGATTGATTCCGTTAACATGTTTAGTGATCAACAACAACCTTAAACATCAATATTAGCAAGTAAATCATCAAGTAATCAACAATACATTCACTACAACATCCTACTAGTAACTTTTTACTTTCATCTTCAAGAAATCTTTTATGTAGAACTTCATGTAAAGTTTCATGTTCATCTTTTTAATGTTCTTGTTTCTTTAGTGATTTGAACATACTACAACTTGTAACCAAGAAACAAGATGAACAAGGGTGTACAAGTAACTTACTACTAGCACAAGGCTAGGGTAGAATCTAGTGAAGAAGTTGATGAGAAAAGTTGATGAAAAAGCAAGAACAAGACCCTTTTGAAGCTCCACAAGTAGCAAGCTTCCTTGTATCAACCTTTAAGCTTGAATGAAACTTGAAGATAGTTGTTTATGGTGGACTTGGGGTGGTGATGGTGGCGGTTTGGGGAGGGCCGAGAGAGGGAGAGAGAGATGAGAGTGAGAGAGTGAAGATTGTGAAGTGATGTTTGGAAGATATGCCATGCTTATACTCTTACATACTAGTATTTTGTTCATATTCTTAAGCAAGACATCAAATAATATCTAAACAAAATATTTGAAGAGATCTAATATGATCATGGTGATCTTGGTGGGGTCCCTTGGGGACGGTTGCACATGGGGGGGGGGGGGTTAGTGTAACATTTTCAACTAACTTGTAAAAGATAGTTAAAATCCAAGTAACAAGATCATATATATTAGTTTGTTGATTTTCAGTGGGTGTTATGGTATACGGGGGTCATGACTAGCCAAAAATAATAAAACAATGTATTTGACAAAAATTTAGTGTCCCGGGTAATGTCTGGTTGTTCGGTTAAATATCGTTTCGTTAAAGTGTTTAATTATTCCGTAAAGTGTCTTATATATATATTTTTGTAACATTTTTAGTTCTCAACACTCAGAAAAGCATACCGGACCATTTAGTAACTTTTCTATATACTACTAGTATGTTAACAAGCATATGTAAGTATAACACAGTAATCAGAGAGCAGTTAAGTAATTCCACACAATCGTCAAGCACTTTAATTATCATTAATAAATTGTACGGATACATGGAATTATGTGGGTTGTCACAAAAAGCGTCGGTCGTCGTAAAAATTTTTGTTTTTGTGACTTTTATTCAAGCTAAGCATCTTCAAACAAAGTTGCTTTAAGGAACTTGTTTGTTTATTGCTAGACTTTCATTTTTTTTAAAGAGAAACGTCACATGAAAACCGAGCTTTTTACTAAAATAAAGGGTTGAAAAGAAAAAGGGTTTTGTGGGTAAAAGGGTGTTTGTTTTGTGGGTTTAGAAATGAAAAAGGTTTAGGTTCAAAGGGGTTAACTAGGGGGATGTTGGGTAGGTGATAAAGAAAATGAAAAATAATGGTGTTGAAAGAAAAATGGGTTAGTCCTAATGTCTCCATCATTTACTTACTTGGGTTTAAGTTGGTAAGGACCGGGAATGTATCATCGTGGCAAGTTCTAGAGTCATAAGAACCAAGCGGCTATTCAAACAAGAAACGAAAAATGAGATTTAGTTTAAAGATGTACGCTTGTATTGCTCAATAAAGGCTCAAAACTCACTTGTTGTGGGAATGGGTTTATAATGTGATCAAGTATATATAATCAAATTTTAATTAGATTTGTCATGCCGTTTCATAATTTTCTTATGTTGGTTCTTTTTATCACGACGCTATCGGTTGTAAATTTGTAAAAATATAACATTTTTAGAACTTGTTATTTCCAAATTAAACCAAGACAAGTAAAAAAATGAAAATTTTTGAAAAAAATTTGGGGTGATTAGCGGTTCCAATAGACTTTTGTGTAAGGCTTGTTATTAGGACTTGCAAAATTCAAGGTTTTAGCATCCCCCTGTAACGCCCTGCGTCCCTAAACTTTTATCTTTTGCCAAGTCTTGTCCCTATTCTATTTGAGACTTAACTATGTTAGACTATGTGAGACATTTGTGAAACTTTGAAACTTGACTCTTGATGCTTGATACTTATTAAACGCTATGAATCTTGATTCTTGGTGAAACTTGGTACTTAACTAGCGAGAGACTTGAAACTTGATACTTAATACTCGACACTTGATACTTGATACTTGACTCTTGATGCTTATTGAAAGAGATTCTTGATATTTATGGAACGAGAAACTTGAGTTGAACGAGAAACTTTGATACTTTGTTAAACAAGAAATTTGAAACTTGACACTTACCGTTTAGCTTACTAGTAGACTTGAAACATGGAAACTTTTGTGTTAGTTATACAATCTTATCATGTGACGATATTACACAATAATACGCATCGCAACACTTAATCTAGCTCGCAAAATGAACCGAAATCAGAAAACTAGCAAACGGGTCTCGGCTGTCCAAATGGACATCCGATCGGATGACCGTCCGATCAGATGGCCTTTCGACCGAACAACCGTTTGACCTAGTGCACACTTGCACCGCCTCACTTGTCACCTATAAATACCCACTGTCACATCACTATTCACTGATGTGACTGCCTCGTCTGACCCAGAGCTCTTCAAGTCATTCTCTAGCACTTTTCTTGCGATTTCAAGCGATTCTTGTAAGTTTTCTCCCTGAATCTTGTATTTCTATCATCATTACACAATTCCCCACCATACCTTCCATCAAAATCACTGGTTTCCTGCACAAAATCACTAGATTTAGACTCTTGAAGGTGACATCATCACGGGTTGCTTATGTAATCGGTGAATGACGTCATCTCCTCAGGAATGGTGCAGATCTACATGTAATCGACACATTTAAGCACAAATCTTTGCAAAACCTTAACATTTTCTCAAAGGAAATTCATACTCTTTAACTTTTCTTCAAACGTTCTTAACTTTTTACTTAACTCGGTGGAATCTGGACCCAAAACAGGCCTAGGGCTTGTTCCTTAGTCTGGAGTCGGCTCGATAATAAATTCCCACCGGAGAGATGACCGATCTACGGGTCAGACATGAAACTCCGTCAAGAACAGTTACTCTGATCGATCGGGGTGATTCCCATCCGATCAGAAAAACTGAACCTTGGTTGGTTTCCATTATCTTGATACGGTAACATGTCATCTCCATTAAACTCAAACTCAGTTCTTACAAAAGTTTTCAAAATTACTAAGATCACGTAGTCGAATGATCATCCGATCGGATGACCATCCGATCGAATGATCATCCGACTAAGTGACTTGTTCTCTGTAACCCTCAACACTTAAACTATTTGAATCAGAACCTCAAACTATCAAATTTTCACTCGGATGGTCATCCGATCGAATGGCCATCCGACCAAATGACCGTCTGATCGAACGACTTGAATTTATACTACAACGAAAACTTCAAAAGTTTGAAACATTTTGCAAAATACATTACTGATCGAACGACCAGTCGATCGGATGATCATCCGTCCGGACGACCGTCCGATCGAATGGGGGTCCATCTGGTTCAAATGGCCATCCGACCGGATGACCATCCGTCCGGATGACCATCCGATCAGGAAACCTGTCAGACACTTTTACTCAATATTCGCATGATTCGACATTCTGTTCAATGCTTATACTGTTATACTCTAATCAGGCTAACTCCAGCACTCCCTTCGATCCAATTAGTTGGTGTTGATACTTAGCACCCACTGTGAGTATACTCGATCCCTTTTTAAAACACTTTTGGGATGCAACATGTATTCTATAAACTTGACACTTGACACTTGAAACTTATTTGGAAACTTACTCTATCCATAGTAAACATGGAAACAGGATACTTGTGAAACTTGAGACTTATATGCTATGTGACATTTAATCCTTGTATGTGACATGTCTTAACAATTATGGTACTATGCATATGCTACAGGTTGTAACGCCCCGCCTGCTATTCTCTTGGGTATTGTTAAGATCAAACCTCCCGTTAGACTTTGGGAAAGGCAATGAACGTTTATAGCTCCCGCTAGACTCTTGGGATTGCTATGTTAATTGCGTTGGAAATGCGTGTTACATAGGGAATACGTTAGCTTAGCATGGTGAAACTTGTTATATGTTTTCATGGCGGATATGAGTTTTTGGAACGTTTTAAACTATTATGCTATTACGTACTCAAACTTGTAACTCGCCAACATTTTGTTGATAGTATTTTAATACATGTTGCAGGTTGATAAGTTTGGACGCCGAAGAAACAAGCTAGGATGATGCTTAGAAACTTACCTAGTTAAATCAAGAATTTTGAACAATATTTGAATTTGATGTAATTTGATGTTTTATGTGGTGGTTGATCGTGATTGACTTTTAGACAATGTTTGAATTTAATTAATCTATATTGAAACTATTAGTGTTATGGAAACTCTTGAGTAATCTGAACGCTTTGTGCCGCACCTCGATGTTTCTGCCATCGGTTGGGGTGTGACACTCCCCATACTTAAATTACACATTGTCCTCAATGTGTCCCAAAAATAAGTTTTTAGGTTGATTGAATATGTAAAAAGGTGTTTAAAAACAAGGTTTGGTGTTACTGGGCACCTGGCCATGGCCTCGTGCTGGCTGAGCACGGCCCCGTCGTCAGAGTGCCAGTAACAGAAACTTACAGAATGCGGCCACGGGGCGTGCCTGGTGGACAAGACCCATGGTGGGCAGGGATCAGACAAACAACAGGTACATGGGAGTGGGCACGGGGGCGTGCTGGCTGAGCACGACCCCGTGGTGACAATCTGCAATCAATGAAAACAGGTTTGTGGCTTTTGGTTTGGGTTTCCGGGCTTATTTAGCACTAATACTTAGTGCTTCCAAGCTTCCTAGGTACCTGTTTTGCTTAAATACCACACCACACAACAAATAACAACCAATCCTTGTCTACCAAAGTTAATTATCCATCATCACATGCAAAGAAAAGTAAAATGCAGAAACTAAAAGTGTTAGAGAAAGTAAATTGTTCAAACTTTGGCACACAGTCCAGTCAATTGTTCTGGGGATAAAGGGTTAACCTGTGAGAAGCTGCATCCGATGTCTCACCACCTCCAATGCCTTCAAATCAATCCATGTCCTCGTCTTCATCGTCTCCTCCTTGATACACCATGTGCTCCCGGATGTGGCTGATGTTATCTTGCATTTCGGAGATGTTCCTCTCCATTGCTCTGACCCTGGTGTAGGTGTTACTGGCCATGTTGTAGGTGTTGCGGGTGCATAAGAGATTTTCCTGCAAAAGATCATGCAAACTTTGAAGGTTAGTGTGACAACCCGAAATTTCAAGGTTTTCTCTACGCGTCACTTGTTCCACACAAATCCTGTTTTCACAATTCTTTTTATGTTGTACCTGGTGCTTATTTGAATGATTAAGGTATTGTTATGTTTGGGTGTTACATGATATCCATGTAATGTTTAGTTATAATATGTTCATGTTTTACCTTGGGTTGCACGACACATTTGATTTGAAACACACTTGACGAAGAACTAGAGTTCTTCACAACCTTCTCGACGAAGAAGAGAGTTCATCACAACCAATCTTCGCCGTAACCAATCTTCGACGAAGATTGATCTTCGTTGAGAGAGACACTTCACCAAAATGGGCCTTCGGCCTAGGTTTACTCGTGGCCCATACCCTTTTGAGTGTATAACCTCTTGTAATCAGTAACCGTGGGCACACAAAAGAAACCCTAAAGTCCTCTCTCCCTATTCTTTGTACGACGACAGTTTAAGGAATCTCGAAGCCTTCCATCCCGATTTAGCTAAACACGTTGGTATCACGGTTAGTATGATAACATGTTTGGATTCGATTTCTTGTTGATTGGCTGTGTTCTTGTTAATGGTTTGATTGTCATCGTATATGTGTAAACGTATTGGTGAATTGCGTGATAGTTGAACTCTTATGTTGTAGTGGTTCGATGATTTTAGTGTTCTTAAACTGATCTATGTGACTTTGGAATTGTTCGTATAATTAACCCATACTCTCGATGTACATGGTGCTAAGTTCTGATAATGTTCATAAGATAACAGATGTAGGAATCTATTATGCTAGTCACTATGTTATTGTCATGTGAGTGTAGGGATGAATGGTTATACGAATTAATGGGGAAGAACGTGTGAAACTGTAATTCGTGATGATTGATTATGAGCGGTGAATCGATGAAACTGTTGTGATTGTTTGTGATTTAGATGTATGACGGCAAGTAGGGTTTGTATGAACATCGTATAGTAATTGCTAAATTATACTGTTTGATCTGATTTGGAATGTAACAAAGTGTGGTTTACCTGTTGATACTGTGACGAAGGTTTCCCCTGACGAACTTAGTTCGACGAAGAGTGAGATCCTTCGTCGACTGGCCTTTTGACGAACTATGAATTCTTCGTCGAGTGGTACTCGACGAACCATCGGGATTCTTCATCGACTAGTGTTTGACGAACTCCTTGGAGTCTTCGTCGCTCTTGTTCTCAGGCGAAGAATGAATCTTCAACGTGAGGATTCTTCGCCGTGCCATGGAGTGAACAGTAAACAGTAACAGTTGTGATGCTTATTGATGCGCGTGTGGTGTGATAGGTATTTAAGTATATTTTAGGCCCTTTTTTTCACGTTAGTCAAGTTTTAAATTTATAAAACACGATATTTTACTAACACCAAACACACATATGGGTAAGTGCACCCATCGTGAGCGTAGTATAGTGTTGGCAAGATACCGAGGTCGTCCAAGGACACAAGAGCTTTTAGTACCGGTTTATCCTCAACTTCTAATCAAATCAAAAGTTAGAAAAAAGGTTTTTTTTAAACAAGTAAAAATAAAAACTAACTAAAATGCTGAAAAATAAAATAAAATAAAAACAGATAGACAAGATGAATCACTTGGCTCCGACTCGTAAGTGTAACCTTTGATTATTTCCGCACTTTTGCACTTTTTAAGAGATTATCTTAGTTATTGTAGTAGGCCCCTCTTTTGAAGGTGACGTTACCCTCAACCCAGTAGTTTGAGTCACCAAGGATATAATCCTAAAGGGTCGGATTATTGAAAGATAATTAATTAAGTTATTAATGCATATTATGGTAGGCCCCTCTTTTGGAGGTGACGTTACCCTCGGCTAAGTAGTCTGAGTCAGCAGGGATAAAATCCTAAATAGCCGGGTTAAAGTATTAATAGTAGCTTACATATGAGGGGATCAAAGAGTTTGGACCCCCGCCATCCAATACCGGTGGGTATTGAAGGAGGTCCTACTAAATTTAACCCAGGTCCTTGCAGGATCTATACACTGAACAAGGCAAGACTCTTACCAAACTGTTCCCTTAACCCCCGACCAGGTAGCCAACATATCTCCATATAGACCGTGGAGATATGAATGGTGAAAATCTTTTATTTTATATAGACAATAAAATAATGCCAAGACACCACGGACAAACGATAAGGAAGAATCACCTTCAACATAAGAAACTAGTTATTAAAGTCATTAATACATAACCAAGTAAAAAGTGCGAAAAGATTAAAAATAAAAAGTATTACACTAGACACTTGTCTTCACCAAGTGATGTAAGAGACTTAGGCAAACATGGCCTTTGATTGTCAAGAACTCTTACGATCAATCTTGGATCCCGAGACGACTCACACACTCTATGATGGACAATGGATGATGGTGGTGGATGATGGTGTTGTGATGGAGGTGGGTGAAGTGTGAGAGAGGTGGTGTGCCAAGGGATGGTTTGCAAATGAGCCAAGCACCCCTATTTATAGCCTGAACAGCAGCTCGGGCACGGCCCCATGTCCATCTTCTTCTCTGTCTTCATTAATTGCAGTTTGTCTGCATTAGTTGACCACGCCCCCGTGTCCACTGGGCACGCCCCCGTGTGCAGAAGCATATCTGTACTATCAAGATTTCCCCAGATTCTGCGAATCTTAGAGTTGACCATGGCCCCGTGTCCGCTGGGCACGCCCCCGTGGTGGGTGGTAGAAGCTTCTATAGCTTTGTCTTTTATGCTGACACTTGGGCACGCCCCCGTGTTCACTGAGCATGGGGCGTGTTCAGTCTTCTGTTCTCTTGTTTTGCTTGGGAAGATGCTGTCGGGGAGGTCGTGCATGCCACGTTTGTTCCTTTTCTTGTATATATGTTAGATTTAGCTGCCTTTTTGCTTCTTTTGTTCATTTGAGCTCATTTAATCCTGAAAATACAAAAGGAAGACAAAAGCACACTTTTTCCAACATTAGTACTAAAAAGGGTTAGTTTTATGCCACAATTGATGTAATTTATATGTTGCATTTTGTGCATATCAAATACCCCCACACTTGAATCTTTGCTTGTCCTCAAGCAAAACTCTATAAAATGTGGCTTTACACTCCCAAATGGAATGGGTAGAAGAGAAGGTTTTTGGCTTGTCATAGAGTGTCGGGATTTCCAAGATTCTTTATTAAGTTTTATTTTTATTTATTTACAATCCTATTCGTCATGATTTATTTAAAACATTTCATAAGATAAATTACTTATTAGGGCATAACATGCCTTTTTAAAATTCCACTTATATACAAGTTCACATACCTCACGGGGGATCACTCAACACTCGGCCGAAGATGTATTTTAGTGAATCACTCGAAAGCGGCATGGAACTTTACTCCTACCATAGGCTTTCCAAGCAATCAATCCTCCTCCTTTTTAACTATATACCTTTGTAAATATCAAGAGGACTTTTGGGTGAAGGGTTAGGCTTGGGTTAAAGGTAGGTGGTTGGGTTAGTGGTTAGTAAAAGGGCGAAAGGCGTAAAAGTGTCGGTTTTCGTAAGACTTTTTGTTTTTGCAATTTTTATTTTGATGAAGCCATTATTCAAACAAAGTTATTTTTGATGAACTTGTTTGTTTATTTCTCTTTTGCTTCATCATTAACATTTTTCATCATTTTTTTTTTGTTTTTTTTTGTTTTTTTTTTGTTTTTTGAAAAAGTCATAAGAAAAACCGAGCTTGTTACTAAAACAAAGGGTTTAAAAATAAAAAGGGTTTTGGTGGGTAAAAAGGGTGTTTGTTTTTGGGTTAAGAAATGAAAAGGTTTAGGCTCAAAGGGGTTAACTAGGGGGATTTTGGGTAGGTGGTAAAAAGAAAAAGAAAAATAATGGTGTAGAAATAAAAAGGGTTAGTCCTAATGCCTCCATCATTTACTTACTTGGGTTTAAGTTGGCAAGGACTGGGAATGTATCGTCGCGGCAAGTTCTAGAGTCGTAAGAACCAAGCGGCTATTCACACAAGAAACAAAAAATGAGCATTTAGTTTAAAGATATGTATTTGTATGCTCAATAAAGGATCAAAACTCACTTTTTGTGGGAATGAGTTTTTATGTGATCAAGTATATATAATCAAATTTTAACTAAACTTGTCATGCCGTTTCATAATTTTCTTATGTTGGTTCTTTTTATCACGACGCTATCGGTTGTAAATTTGTAAAAATATAACCTTTTTAGAATTTAAAATTTCCAAGTTAAACCTAGACAAGTAAAAAAAATTGAAAAATATTTGGGGTGATTAGCGGTTCCAATAGAGTTTTGTGTAAGGCTTGTGATTAGGACTTGCAAGATTCAAAGTTTTAGCATCCCCCCAGACTTAAATTACACATTGTCCTCAATGTGTCCCAAAAATAAGTTTTTAGGTTGATTGAATGTGTAAAAAGGTGTGAAAAAGCAAAATTTATGTTACTGGGCGTCTGGACACGGCCCCGTGTCCGATGGACACGACCCCGTGGTCAGAGTGCCAGTAACAATTACTTACAGAAGGTGGACACGGGGGCGTGTCGGCTGGGCACGACCCCGTGTCTGGCAAAAGTCTGCAGATTTAAACAAACAGCAGGTCTAGGGCAATGGGCACGGGGGCGTGTCGGCTAGACATGACCCCGTGTAGACAATCTGCAAAGGTGAAAAACAGGTTTCTGGCTCTGGTTTTCCTGTCCTGGCTTTAGTAGCACTAATGTTTAGTGCTCTAAGCCTCGTATGTACCTATTTTATCAATAAACACTACACCAAACCATAGCAAACATCCTAAATTACCATAGTTCAACATCCACATCACAAAGTTAAAAAGAAAAACAAATGCAGAAAGTAAAAAGAGTTAAAGGAAAGTAAATTGTTCATCACACGGCACGCAGGCCGAAAATTGTTCAAGATAAAAGAGGGTTAACCTGTGGGATCACCAACCAGCTGTTCCTACCTCCGCTCCTTCCGCCTAGTCCATATCCTCGTCCTCATCGTCATCACCTCCTCCTCCGTGCCCCGCTATGTACTCCCGGATATTCCCAGTATCATCTTGGATATCGGATATGTTTCTCTCGATTGCTCCAACCCGGGTGTACGTGTTGCTCGCCATGTTATAGGTGTTCCTGGGGCACATGAGGTTTTCCTGCAACAAATCATGTAAACTTTGGAAGTTAGGAAAACCGCCTCCTTGTGAGGAGGATTGGCCCGGATCACCGTGGGGCTGGTACTGGAAATGAGGAGGTTGTTGAAATTGTGGAGCGTGAAGGACGAGTGCCTCTTGCGGGTTCCATGCATGCCCCTGGACTCTTTGGAAGCTAACCGACCCGTCTTCGGCTTCATAGATCAAGTTCATGGAGCGGCAGATGTGTATGTCCACTCTTCCCGACCATGGGCTCCTTTGGAAAGATCTGGGCATGTTCACAAAGTGCTTGAAGAGACGGTATATCCACCCCCCGAAGAAGATAGGGGTTGGTGGAGTAGCAAGCCAGTTCCAATGCATGTTTCAGAGCAGGAGGTACGGAACATCGAGGTGTCTACGATTATGAATGCAATGAAGGACCTCCAAATCTTTCAACCCAACAACGCCACCGCTATCATGCCTTTGGCTAAGAGAGTAAGTGAGGACCCTATGGATGTAACGGTAAAGCGGGTCCCTCAGCTTAGTGCTCTTAGTGCTGCTCGGGTTGTAGTGCCCTTCTCCAATTTGAGCCCAAGCGGCTTGGCGTTCGTTCTCATCCAACTCTCGCACCCCTCCGGTGTTCTCTTCATTACCCGCATCTTCCTCCGCATACAGTCCAACTATCGACCCAAATTGTGCCATCGAAATCGAGTACTTAGTTCCACCACATCGGAATCCCACCCCATCACTGTCGAAAGGGTCGCACCTTGAATTGAATACGAAGGTGCTATAGAATTCCAAAGTATATTTGGGGACCGAACGAAGGCGAGTAGTAAGGGCGACTCTCAGTGGCCCGGTGACTAGGTTGTTGAAGCGGTCCCATTGGTTCACTAACCCCAAAAGATCCGTGCACACTTGTCTTGGGTATTCCTCCGGTCGGGTTCGAAGCACGTCGTATCTAGCCTTAGCATCTTGCTCACTTGCGTTGAACCTTGTGAATTTCTTCGACATCTGAAAGAATACACCAAAAGTTAGCACAAAACAGTGAAAATTTCGGAGAAAACTGAAAACAGTTAGCTGGACACGGCCTCGTGTTCAGCGGACACGACCCCGTGTCCAGGCGTCTGTTACTCAAAAATTTCATTTTTCGACCCGGTCCCGAAAACTTGAAAATTTTTGGTCCAATAGGTGCGGTTTCTCCCGAAAATGAAACCCCAAGTGCCGTTTTTCCCAAAACAAACTGTTTACCCCTTCGATTTTATCTTTTTCGGTTCAAAAACAAGGGTTTGAGGTTTTTGTGAGAAATCGGGCAAATCTATGAACAATATAAGTGGATTTACTTCCTATAACACTAATCTAAACTAATGCTAACAGATTTATGCAAAAAATTGAGGTTCGATCCGAATGAAGTTCAAGAACCCTAGATTTTCCCCAAATTTTTGATGTTTTAACTACATGCAAATGCTTAATCTAACTACTAATGATGATAGAATCATACCTTGATGTTGTTAGAAGTAGAGGAAACGTCGAAAATCTGCGGAAAATCGCCTGAACCAGAGAGTTTTCGGGGAAACGAGGCGTGTGGAAATGAAGAAACTGTTTGGAAAAGGGGTTTTATCCCGACAGTCGCGCAGACACGGCTCCGTGTCCAGCGGACACGGCCTCGTGCCGAGCAAAGTTGAAATTTTTATTTTTTTTTATTTTTTAAGTGCTCGTGTGAGTGCCCTTGTTTCCCAAAAACTTGGCCAGAATACTTACCGATTAAGATGTCATCCCGCTTGTTCGTAACTTACCAGGTATGATGTTGATGCTTTCATTCTTCAACCGTTTGAAGCGAGATTTCTTCCTCTTCATCCTCAATAAATCCTTGATAGAGTTTCAGCTGTTGGCCATTGACTTTGAATGGAATTCCATTCCGAGATTTAATTTCTACTGCACCGTGTGGAAAATATGGGTGATGGAAAAAGGTCCTGACCACCTAGACTTTAATTTACCAGGAAAGAATCGAAGCCGTGAATTAAACAAAAGAACTTGGTCTCATACTCGAAATTCATTGGGTTTAATATGTTTGTCATGCAAGTTTTTCATTCTTTCCTTATAAATTTCACAGTTTGAGTATGCTTAATTCCTAAGTTCGTCTAATTTATTTAACTGACAAAATCGATTTCTACCGGCAAATTCTAAATCTAAGTTTACATTTTTAATTGCCCAGTAGGCTTTGTATGCAATTTCTACTGGTAAATGACAGCTTTTTCCATAGACTAGCTTATATGGGGTTGTACCTATTGTTGTTTTATAAGCAGTTCGAAAAGCCCATAAAGCATCATCTAATTTATCTGCTCATTCCTTTTTATTTAACCCTACGGTTTTTTCAAGTATTCGTTTTAAACCTCTATTAGTCACTTCGGCTTGTCCGTTTGTTTGAGGGTGATATGCTGTTGAGATCCTGTGGTAGACCCCATATCTTGTTAAGATTTTTTCAAGTTGATGGTTATAAAAATGGGTACCTCTATCACTTATTAATGCTTTAGGTGTGCCAAAACGAGAGAATAATTTTTTCAGAAATCTTACCACGACTCTTCCTCGTTTGTTGGAAGTGCCTCGGCCTCGGCCCATTTAGACAAGTAATCTACTGCCACAAGTATATATTTGTTTCCTTTTGACGGCGGGAAAGGTCCCATAAAGTCGAGTCCCCACACATAAAAAATTTCACAAACAAGAATGCCATTTTGGGGCATTTCGTTTTTGGAAGAAATATTACCTGTTCTTTGGCAAGCATCACATGTCTTGACAAGAATTTGGGCGTCTTTGTAAATGGTTGGCCAATAAAATCCTGAATCAAATACCTTTTGTGCGGTACTAGCGGCACCATGATGTCCTCTGGACCTTCATGACAATGGCGGAGAATTCTTCGTGCTTCGCTACCATGTACACATCGTCTGATGAGTTGGTCGGCACACATTTTGAAAAGATAAGGATCTTCCCAAAAATAGTGTTTTACATCAGCAAAGAATTTCTTTCTTTGATGATGTGGCCAACCTTTTGCGACTATACCGCTAGCTAGGTAGTTAGCATAGTCGGCTTACCATGGTTCTTGTCTATATTCCACCATTTCTAGGGGCTCTGTTGGAAATTTTTCGTTGATTTGCTCGTCCCTGGTTGCCTCCAAAGCTGGGTCTTCTAAGCGCGAAAGATGATCTGCTGCGGTGTTTTCAGCTCCTCTTTTGTCTTTGATTTCAATATCGAATTCTTGGAGGAGTAAGATCCACCGAATCAAATGTGGTTTTGCGTCCTGCTTTTTGAAGAGATATCGAATGGCTGCATGATCTGTATAGACTATAGTTTTAGAAAGAACAAGATAATAACGAAATTTATCAAAAGCAAATACCACAGCTAGTAACTCTTTTTCAGTTGTTGGGTAATTTTCTTGTGCATCGTTAAGTGTTTTACTAGCATAACAAATTGGGTGAAAATGCTTCTCTTTTCTTTGTCCCAAGACAGCTCCAACTGCAAAGTCACTTGCATCACACATGATTTCGAAAGGAAATTTCCAATCAGGTGCTATCATGATAGGTGCATTGACTAGCATTTCCTTTAGGGTTAGAAATGCTTGATTGCAATCCTTGTCAAAGATGAAAGGGGCATCTTTTTCAAGTAATTTTGTTAGAGGCCTTGAAATTTTAGAAAAGTCTTTGATAAACTGCCTATAAAATCCGGCATGCCCTAGGAAACTTCTGATAGCTCTAACCGAGGATGGGGGTGGTAATCGAGAAATAGTGTCTATTTTGGCTCGATCAACCTCCATTCCTTTGCTTGAGATTTTGTGACCGAGTACTATTCCCTCCGTTACCATGAAATGGCATTTTTCCCAGTTAAGGGCGAGGTTAGTTTCCTCACATCGGGATAGCATTCGTTCAAGGTTATCGAGGCATTGGTCGTATGAATCCCCAAAGATAGAAAAGACGTCCATGAAGACTTCCATTGTCTTTTCTATCATGTCATGGAAGATGGCTACCATGCAACGTTGGAATGTTGCAGGGGCTTTACATAGACCAAATGGCATGCGTCGATAGGCAAAAGTTCCATAGGGGCATGTGAAGGTTGTCTTTTCTTGGTCTTCGGGTGCTATCGGGATTTGAAAGTAACCTGAAAAACCATCCAAGAAACAGTAAAATTTATGACCGGGTAATCTTTTTAACATTTGATCAATGAAGGGTAAAGGAAAGTGATCCTTCCTTGTTGCTTCATTTAATCGTCTATAATCTATACATACTCTCCATCCTATGACGGTTCTCGTTGGTATTAATTCATTCTTTTCGTTAGTTATTACCGTCATACCTCCTTTCTTTGGAACTACTTGGACGGGACTTACCCAAGGACTATCGGAGATAGGATAAATAAGTCCGGCGTCAAGTAATTTGATGACTTCGTTTTTAACCACTTCTTGAACATTTGGATTTACTCGACGTTGTGGTTGTATTACCGATTTGTATTCATCATTCATTAAAATTTTGTGCGTGCACATGGAAGGACTTATTCCTTTAATGTCTACAAGCTTCCAAGCAATCGCATTTTTGTGTTTTCTCAAAAGATTAATTAATTTTTCTTTTTCTAAACTACCTAATTTAGACGAAATAATTACAGGTGATTTACCATCTTTGTCTAGAAAAGCATATTCCAAACCTTTTGGAAGTTCTTTGAGCTCAAGAGGTGGGTCTTTAGGAGACTCCTTATTGGGTTGCTCATTTTGATCAAGAACTTTAAAAGTTTGTTCTATGGCGACCTCTTCTTCAACAAAGTGGTCAATCTTTTCACTTGTATCAGGTGGTTCATCTTCAATTAGGGGTCATTATTGCCGAATGGATATTTCATTGATAGCTCAAGATTGACACTTTTTTTAAATGCCCCTAATTGAATTGATAGATTGTTGTACTTCCGGTTTTTCAAAGCTTCGTGAGTTTTTACAAAGGGTCGTCCCAACACTAGAGGAGCGTCATCAAGGATGACAAAGTCGGTTGGGATTACCATTTGATTTGTTTGAACCAAGACATCCTCAACTATACCAATTGATTTTATTATTTTCCGATTAGATAGAAAAATGGGTATTTGAAGTGGAGAAAAATCACTAATACTTAATTTTTCGAAAATGTAGTTGGGCATTATGTTAACACAAAGATCTTTATCAATTGTGACGTTACTAATAAATGAATTTTGAAAAAAAAACATGGAACCGGTGTAATGTTGATTTCAGATGGGTCTTCTTTTATTAGCGAGGTTTGATCATTAGTTAACTTAATGCTTACCGTTTCGTCAATTTTAGTGTTAGTGTTTAATTCTTTTAAAAACTTAGCATGAGTGGGTACTAAACAATGATTTTCAAAAGAAGGTGACAAGAGATTAATTTCTTCAAAATTAGACTCTTATTGAATTTTAACGTTGACGGACTCACCTTTTTCGTTGTTTAACTCATGTGTCGGTTTTTCACTTATTTGTTCTTCCATTTTTACACTTTCAACTATCTCTTTTTTTATCTAATTCTTCTCTTGCGCGGGACTCATCTTCCCGTGCGCGAGATTCTTTTATGTAGCGTTCGATAGTTTTAAGGTGTTCTAATATCCTATCGGTCACTTCGGTGATAGAGTAAGGATCGGGATTTTCAAAGCTTGAATCCGGTTGTTCGATCCTTTGTTCCTCATAATACTCATAGGAAGTAGATGGTTCGCACCATTGTTCTTCATTGTAAGTATATGATGGATAAGGGTTGTAATTTTGTTCTTCATAATACTAATATGAGGTGGGTTATTCACGCCATGGTTCCTCATAATAAGTATACGAAGGTGGTGGCTCATATCTTGGTTCCTCAAAGTATAAGTATGAAGGCTTGTACCTTGGCTCATCAAAATATGAGTATGAGGGAGGAGGTTCATACCTTTGGTCTTCATAGGATGTGTATGAAGTTGATGGCTCATACCTGGGTTCCTCATAGTAGGTGTATGAAGTGGATGGTTGATATAAGTTACAATATTGAACCGAGTGCGGGTCACCACAATTAGTGCAATAATTATTCCTATAATCATCCTCCTCATAGGTGTAGTTATAACCTCCTGAGTATTGATCCATAAGAATCACTCAGCAGACCACAACCAAGTCTCGAGACCAGAAAACAAAAACAAAAACGAAAACAGAGGCTGGACACGGCCCCGTGTTCAGTGGACACGGCCCCGTGTACAGAATCTGTATCTGGGCGTTTTAATTAAAGTTACTGATTTCGTTGAGCACGGGGCGTGTTCAGTGAGCACGGCCCCGTGTTTAGGCTCTGTATCTGTGTGTTTTATGAAAAATGTGCAGCACGGCCCCGTGTTCAGTGAGCACGGCTCGTGTTCAACCTACTGTAAATTCAAAACTAAACTAAAATGCAGAAAAACGTGCGTGCGTTTTGAAAAAGTTTTGAAAAACTGATTAGGCCGTCGATTTTAAGCTTTCTTAAAATCCTTGTGTCCCCGGCAACGGCGCCAAAAACTTGATGCGCGTGAGGTGTAATAGGTATTTAAGTATATTTTACGCCCTTTTTTTCACGTTAGTCAAGTTTTAAAATTTTAAAACACGATATTTTACTAACACCAAACACACATATGGGCAAGTGCACCCATCGTGAGCGTAGTATAGTGTTGGCAAGATACCGAGGTCGTCCAAGGACACAAGAGCTTTTAGTACCGGTTTATCCTCAACGTCTAATCAAATCAAAAGTTAGAAAAAAGGTTTTTTTTAAACAAGTAAAAATAAAAACTAACTAAAATGCTGAAAAATATAATAAAATAAAAACAGATAGGCAAGATGAATCACTTGGCTCCGACTCGTGTATAGTGTAACCTTTGATTATTTCCGCACTTTTGCACTTTTTAAGAGATTATCTTAGTTATTGTAGTAGGCCCCTCTTTTGAAGGTGACGTTACCCTCAACCCAGTAGTTTGAGTCAGCAAGGATACAATCTTAAAGGGTCGGATTATTGAAAGATAATTAATTAAGTTATTAATGCATATTATGGTAGGCCCCTCTTTTGGAGGTGACGTTACCCTCGGCTAAGTAGTCTGAGTCAGCAGGGATACAGTCCTAAATAGCCGGGATAAAGTATTAATAGTAGCTTACATATGAGGGGATCAAAGAGTTTGGACCCCCGCCATCCAATACCGGTGGGTATTGAAGGAGGTCCAACTAAATTTGACCCAGGTCCTTGCAGGATCTATACACTGAACAAGGCAAGACTCTTACCAAACCGTTCCCTTAACCCCGGACCAGGTAGCCAACATATCTCCATATAGACCGTGGAGATATGAATGGTGAAAATCTTTTATTGTATATAGACAGTAAAATAATGCCAAGACACCACGGACAAACGATAAGGAAAAATCACCTTCAACATAAGAAACTAGTTATTAAAGTCATTAATACATAACCAAGTAAAAAGTGCGAAAAGATTAAAAAAAAAAGTATTACACTAGACACTTGTCTTCACCAAGTGATGTAAGAGACTTAGGCAAACATGGCCTTTGATTGTCAAGAACTCTTACGATCAATCTTGGATCCCGAGACGACTCACACACTCTATGATGGACAATGGATGATGGTGGTGGATGATGGTGTTGTGATGGTGGTGGTGGTGGGTGAAGTGTGAGAGAGGTGGTGTGCCAAGGGATGGTTTGCAAATGAGCCAAGCACCCCTATTTATAGCCTGAACAGCAGCTCGGGCACGGCCCCGTGCCCATCTTCTTCTCTGTCTTCATTAATTGCAGTTTGTCTGCATTAGTTGACCACGCCCCCGTGTCCGCTGGGCACGCCCCTGTGTGCAGAAGCATATCTGTACTATCAAGATTTCCCCAGATTCTGCGAATCTTAGAGTTGACCACGGCCCCGTGTCCACTGGTCACGCCCCCGTGGTGGGTGATAGAAGCTTCTATAGCTTTGTCTTTTATGCTGACACTTGGGCACGCCCCCGTGTTCACTGAGCACGGGGCGTGTTCAGTCTTCTGTTCTCTTGTTTTGCTTGGGAAGATGCTGTCGGGGCGGTCGGGCATGCCACGTTTGTTCCTTTTCTTGTATTTATGTTAGATTTAGCTGCCTTTTTGCTTCTTTTGTTCATTTGAGCTCATTTAATCCTGAAAATACAATAGGAAGACAAAAGCACACTTTTTCCAACATTAGTACTAAAAAAGGGTTAGTTTTATGCCACAATTGATGTAATTTATATGTTGCATTTTGTGCACATCACTTATGTTGATGGGTACTTGTGTTTACAAATGTTATTTGTTGCATGATAACAATACTGACTAAGAATGAGAAATCTGACTTGTCTTGGGTAGGTAGAACATTCATCTATTAAGTATTGATTTGAGACATCCACAGGGGGTGTGGACTTGTGTAAGAACTGGGTATTTGCTACGTGCGTAATATGATCTTTGTGACTAATGCAATCTGTGTGAAATACGTGACTTGATTGATTGTGAAACTAATTTTTGATTGGTAACCACGGTAGGGTTCGGGTTGACCAACTGGGGCGGGTAACTTAACATACCGAGCAAATCTAAGGTGAGTTCACTTCTCTTTAGCATGCGTCCCGGTGGGTGGGACATTCAGTTGGGTATTTCTGAGAGGAATAAGTCTTTGGGTATTCCTGAGAGGAATAAGTCATTTAGGTAAAAACTGGAATGTTGGATAATACACTCAATTCCTATCACCATTAAGTCCTATCTTGTTTGTTACCTGAGAGGTAACGGGTTGTTAGTTGATAGCGCTATTTAGGTTTGGAACCCTCACCCCGTACCTAAGAGGACGGGTGTGAACTAATGACCCAGTCATGACCAATGCTTAGATAGGGGCATTGGGGAAGGGCAAAAATAATCTGGAGCCATCTTGTTCGGTACTCGAGTTATTATCAACATTACTTTCGGAATTGTTATTAAACTGGATTAAGCACTTGGTAACCAAACGTTTTCATAAAATCGTGAACTCACCAGCGTTGTCTGATACACTTGTGTGCATGCTCGCAGGTTATAGATATGTGTGTGGATGTGGAACTTGCTGTCTGGGATGCTGGAGTGGTCATGGGTCGAGATACATGGAGACTTGAAACAAGACTAGTTGGTTAGATACACTTGGTTTTTTGATTAAACTTGGTATTATGCTTCCGCTGAACACAACGTGTTGTAAATAATGCTCTGTAACACTTTATCATAATGAATGAAAGCTTTATTTAAAATCTTGAATGAGTTCAATGTGATTGGTGGCTAGATCCTGGTACGTCACACGCCTCGCAGGGGTTTCCGCTTGGGGTATTTTCGGGGGTGTGATGTGCTAAAAGTGGTCTAATTAAACTAACTAATTTTAACCCTAAACTAGACACTCTAAGTTTTAAATTTATAAGACTAAGACTCTCTAAACCTAGACCACACATCCGGCAAGTGTACCGGTCAATGCAGTATAGCCTAAGTAAGTCCGAGTATCGAACCCACGAGACTCTCTAATTACGTTGACTAGACTCGACTAACTTAACTGACCTAACTGAATTACTTGTTTTTATTGTTTTGGGGGGTTTTCTAACAATCCTAAAAATTGCAATTAAATTTAACCTAATTAATTAGACTAACTAGACGCGACTTTGGGCGGAGGTTTTACTCAGAGGTGATAAAGAACTACCTAGGTTGGAATCCTATTTAACTAGGAATGGATTTCTATTCAAAACTAAAGTGGTATGGAACCGGGATCTTCGTGTGCTAAACCCTAAGAAATCCCTACTAAGACCTCCCGACCCTTCTCAGGAAGAAACCTGTGAGACTCTACAGGGCTGTTATGACTACCGGTTGGTTAGACTTCCTCTCAGTCCTCTAACTTCTTTAAAAGTGCCTTAATTTGACAATCTACCTCTCAGCGCGAAAGTCTAAGGCAACTATGGATTTTAATTTAGCATAATAGACACGAATAAGATTAGGGAACTAAGACCGATTTCTCTCAAAACCTAATCCTAGCTATATATCAAACCGAGACCTATTAATAACCTCGAGCCTCTCAGCGACAAGATTAGCAGAATATCAAGTTCTAATTATCTCTTAAATACCGTTTCTAAGGTTATTGGCCAATTCACCCAAAGACTACCCGAACCCACAAAGACTCGAACAATCAACACAAACCTATCCTATGAAAGACATTCACCAAGGTTCATGTGAAACGAATAAACAATCAATAATCAAAACCAGATACGCATATGCACTAAGTTAAAGATTCCAAAGTTCTTTAATTTTTAAGAAAAACCCATACACATGATAATAAATGAAAAGAAATCCAAACTTTATTAAATATTCATCTTAACCTAGGTAGTTTAGAAAATTAGCCAAGGAACATAGTCAAAAACGAAGATAATAAACAAGGTTTAAAACAAGAATTCATCGAACAAAACAAAGAAAATAAGAAAACTAAAAGAGTCGGATAATAAAACCCGGTAATCTCTTGTTCTCCAAATCTCCCGCTTGATCCCGATGATTCCCGCAAAACAACCTTTTACTTTCGTCCTTTAAGTTGTTCCTCCTCGTCGCCTGATGTGCAGCCGTGTATAATATGCCCTCCCAAATTCAGCCGTAGCCCTCATAAAAATATTAATTGGCCATGTGTTGCAGAAATTGTAATTGGGCCTGGTCCATCCGTTTATCCAACAGCCAACAAAAAACAAACAATAAAACTTGCAAAGCTCATCGATGGCATTTGTGGTAATACTTTGAATTCATTAAGGGCTTTTTGGGTATTTCACATCTAAAACAATCTCAAGCCTTTTCTTTACTTTTGTCGTGACATCCTAACTTCAACAGTAACATCATGGCAACCCACTAATATTTGAGATTTATTTGTTACTTTCCACTTTGTGCCTCAAATAATATATTGTATCCTCTTTTTTTTAATGATAATGATATTGGCAGCCTTTTCGTCCGTGTATATCCGGGGTCTCTGGCGCCTTAATCTGCTCAACTGGCTGCTTATTTTCTTATTACTCGTTTTCGCTTCATTTGCACCCGGACCTGGCAAAACACAAAAGAATATATAGCAACACTAAAAACTCAAAAGAATAAAATAAAAACTATACAATAAGTATACATTTTACACGGGACAAATATGTGTATTTTACCACACATCAAATATCCCCACACTTAACATTTTTTCGTCCCCGAAAAAGAATTATGCAACGGAATCAGAGATGAATAGTTACTCGGGTAAAAAATTATTTATATTTTGTTAAAATCAGAGCTTGCATTAGCCGCGATTGCGAATATATTTGTCTTTTTAAACCCAAATCCGGTCCTAAGCCCCTTATCATGCGAATTTAATTTAAGTGCGGTCAATCTACCTAGGGTCTCATGCTAGAATCTACGGTCCACCTAATCCCGCCTCAAGCTTATAGAACAAAAGGAACGCTCACTGGACCAATTCCCAACCGTCTTATATCAAAACCAACAGAATTTAAAATCAACTTTTTTTCTTTTTTTTCTTTCTTTTCATTCTTTTTTTTTCTTTATTCTTTTTTTTTTCTTTTCTTTTTATGAGCTTAGATGTTGCTTTCCCTAACCCAGAGGCATTCCGGCTGTAGAGTCGCTATCCCCAACTCGGATTACTTAGGATTTGGTACTTTTTATTTGCAAGTTCGATTTCATACATTCTAGAGGTAATCCGGTTGTAAAGTCACTATCCCCAACCCAGACTGCATAGAACTGTGCTACTTTCATTCAGTTTCTAGCTCATTATTTTTTTTTTCACTATTTTTTTCAGGATTAAAAATTCTAGCAGTTTTAACTTATAACGATGTCCCTTATACTCATATTGTCGGTTTCAATCTCCCATATTTCCCAGGTGAAAACCCACTAGTAGACCGACAATTAAGGTATATTAACTCAAAGGGACCTAAAACCAAACCCGAGCCTATCCACATATCCCTAACTAGACACAAACTCGATTTATTTAATCTCTTATTATCATTATTTGAACCCGAACAAAAATCCATCTTTTCTATCATTTTCTGTATTAATTTTGCAAACTTCTTTATTCAAAAGACATTTTCTGATTTTTTTTTAATTTTTTTGGATTTTTGAAAATTTTTTAGTTTTTTTTTATTTTTCAAATTTTTATGACTCAAACTAACCTAAAAAGCAGTTACCCATCCCCACACTTGAGATTTGCATTGTCCCCAATGCAGAGACGGAAACTAAAAACAAAATAAGAAATAAAAATAAAAATACAGAGAGAGTTGGAAAAGACTTAGCTGGTTAGGACAAAAGTTAGTGCCAGTTGTACGAGTCTTGAATCCAACGAACGATCGTATAGCATTTCATTCGCGATCGTTGCCTAGTCTGCTTGGGTTGTATCAATATGGCAGCTCCAAAATCACCCGAATGGAGATTGAGTACGGGTGGTACAATCCAAATCTGCACAAACAAAAACAAAGCAAAACCCAAAGCAGTACCGACTCTAAAAAAATGACTCAAAAACTACTAACTAAGACTCAATATACAAAAATTACGCCTTTATACAAACTCTACAAAACCTCCCCACAGTTGAACTTAATCAGGAGGCTTTTCCTTGACTTGAACCCGGTCTAACCCATTTAATTCCACCCGTTTCTCATAAACATTTAAAAATTTAACGGTGGAATTATAAAATGATTTTAAAATTTTTAATGGGTTAGAACACCAAAATTTGAGATTACCTGGCAGGAGCCGCTGAAACACGATCCCAGGTGTTCTTCTCATTGCCTTCTCCCGTGGTTTTGAACTTTTAATCACATTCATTATAAGTGCCACGAGCCAGCTGTGGTGTTCTTCCTCTTCCACCACCACTTCTTCTTGTTTGATATTCGTCATAGGGTTTCGTGCAAGTAAAGCTTCTAAGTATGCAAGGTCCCCCTCCGGATCAAACGTACCTCCTTCTTCATCTACCGAGAAACCCTCTAACTCATCCGCAAATTCTCTCTCCCAAAACAGCTCATCTTCACTTCCCTCATCCTCTTCATCTGATAAATCCCATATTGGTCCGGTGGGATAAGACTCATCATCAGAAGAATCCAGGTCAATAGGATTATCTGCCATTAAGAGAGAAGAAATAGCAGAACAAGGTAGAGAGAATAAAATAAAACAAACTAAAAAAAATTTACACAACTATACAAGTAGCACATATTATGTCAATTAAGTCCAATCGAAACTAATAAACGCAATCGCCAAGAGTCCCCGGCAACGGCGCCAAAAACTTGATGTGCTAAAAGTGGTCTAATTAAACTAACTAATTTCAACCCTAAACTAGACACTCTAAGTTTTAAATTTATAAGACTAAGACTCTCTAAACCTAGACCACACAACCGGCAAGTGTACCGGTCAATGCAGTATAGCCTAAGTAAGTCCGAGTATCGAACCCACGAGACTCTCTAATTACGTTGACTAGACTCGACTAACTTAACTGACCTAACTGAATTACTTGTTTTTATTGTTTGGGGGGGGGGGGGGGGGTTTCTAACAATCCTAAAAATTGCAATTAAATTTAACCTAATTAATTAGACTAACTAGACGCGACTTTGGGTGGAGGTTTTACTCAGAGGTGATAAAGAACTACCTAGGTTGGAATCCTATTTAACTAGGAATGGATTTCTATTTGAAACTAAAGTGGTATGGAACCGTGATCTTCGTGTGCTAAACCCTAAGAAATCCCTACTAAGACCTCCCGACCCTTCTCAGGAAGAAACCTGTGAGACTCTACAGGGCTGTTAAGACTACCGTTGGTTAGACTTCCTCTCAGTCCTTTAACTTCTTTAAAAGTGCCTTAATTTGACAATCTACCTCTCAGCACGAAAGTCTAAGGCAACTATGGATTTTAATTTAGCATAATAGACACGAATAAGATTAGGGAACTAAGACCGATTTCTCTCAAAACCTAATCCTAGCTATATATCAAACCGAGACCTATTAATAACCTCGAGCCTCTTAGCGACAAGATTAGCAGAATATCAAGTTCTAATTATCTCTTAAATACCGTTTCTAAGGTTATTGGCCAATTCACCCAAAGACTACCCGAACCCACAAAGACTCGAACAATCAATACAAACCTATCCTATGAAAGACATTCACCAAGGTTCATGTGAAACGAATAAACAATCAATAATCAAAACTAGATACGCATATGCACTAAGTTAAAGATTCCAAAGTTCTTTACTTTTTAAGAAAAACCCATACACATGATAATAAACGAAAAGAAATCCAAACTTTATTAAATATTCATCTTAACCTAGGTAGTTTAGAAAATTAGCCAAGGAACATAGTCAAAAACGAAGATAATAAACAAGGTTCAAAACAAGAATTCATCGAACAAAACAAAGAAAATAAGAAAACTAAAAGAGTCGGATAATAAAACCCGGTAATCTCTTGTTCTCCAAATCTCCCGCTCGATCCCGATGATTCCCGCAAAACAACCTTTTACTTTCGTCCTTTAAGTTGTTCCTCCTCGTCGCCTGATGTGCAGCCATGTATAATATGCCGTCCCAAATTCAGCCGTAGCCCTCATAAAAATATTAATTGGCCATGTGTTGCAGAAATTGTAATTGGGCCTGGTCCATCCGTTTATCCAACAGCCAACAAAAAACAAACAATAAAACTTGCAAAGCTCATCGATGGCATTTGTGGTAATACTTTGAATTCATTAAGGGCTTTTTGGGTATTTCACATCTAAAACAATCTCAAGCCTTTTCTTTACTTTTGTCGTGACATCCTAACTTCAACAGTAACATCATGGCAACCCACTAATATTTGAGATTTATTTGTTACTTTCCACTTTGTGCCTCAAATAATATATTGTATCCTCTTTTTTTAATGATAATGATATTGACAGCCTTTTCGTCCGTGTATATCCGGGGTCTCTGGCGCCTTAATCTGCTCAACTGGCTGATTATTTTCTTATTACTCGTTTTCGCTTCATTTGCACCCGGACCTGGCAAAACACAAAAGAATATATAACAACACTAAAAACTCAAAAGAATAAAATAAAAACTATACAATAAGTATACATTTTACACGGGACAAATATGTGTATTTTACCCCACATCAGGGTGTGACAGTTAGGAAAACCACCCCCTTGAGATGAGGATGAACCCGGCTGGCCATGAAATTGAGGAGGATGACATATGGGGTTGGCGTGAAGAACGAGGGCTTCCTCCGGGTTCCAAACTTTCCCTTGAATGCTTTGCAAGCGAACTGTGCCGTCACCCATATCGTAGATGATCCCCATTGAACAGCAGTTGACGAGATCCACCTTTCCCGACCATGGACCCTTACGGAAAGATTTCGGAATTCTTTGAACAAAGTTCTTATAGAGGCGGTAGATCCATCCCCCGAAGAAGATTGGTGTCGGGGAGGAGGCCAGTTGGTTCAGATGCATGTTTCGGAGGAGTAGGTATGGGACATCAAGAGGGTCACGGTTGTGGATGCAGTACAAGACCGTCAGATCAAGTAGGTTGACAACACTGGTGCTATCACGCCTTTGAATGAGGGAGTTTCTAAGAACCCTATGGATGTAGCGGTAGAGAGGGTCCCACAACTAGGAGCTCTTGGTTTGGCTTGGATCGTATGAACCTTCCCCGATTTGAGACCATGCCGTCTGACGCATGTTGGTTGAGATGTCATGGAGACCACCCGTGTTTTCTTCTTCACCGGCATCCTCTTCGGAAAACAAACCAATTTGCACCCAAATTGTGCAATAGAGATCGAAAGCATCTCCCCCACACAACGGAATTCAACCTCTTCTCCATCAAACGGCTCCGCTTTAGCTTTGAACGCGAATGTGCTATAGAACTCCATGCTATATTCGTGGACCGCATGGAGCCTAGTGCAGAGGGCCACCCTTAGTGGACCCGTGACTAGGGTGTTGAAATGGTCTAGCTACCCCACAACTTCCAGGGTCTCGAGGCATACTTGTCTTGGAATTTCCTCGGGCCTTGTCTTGAGAACATCAAAGCATGCTTGCTAGTTCCATTCATTTGGTTTGAACTTTTTGAATTTGCTGGCCATCAGAAAGAAGAAAACACAAAACAATTAGCATGAAACAATAAATTTTCAAAGAAAACTGAAAACAGCAAGCTGGACATGGCCCCATGGCCACTGGCCACGCCCCGTGTTCAACCAATTTCTGCTGGCCACGCCCTTGTGCTCGCTGACCACGATCCTGTGGTCAGGGTTCTATTTCCCAAAAAATCCCATTTTTCAACCCGGTTTCGAAAACTTGAAAATTTTTTGGTTGAGCAGGGGCGGTTATCCCCAAAAATGAAACCCCAAGTGCCGTTTTATCGAAATCAAACCGTTTACCCCATCAATTTCATCTTTTTCGGTTCAAAAACAAGGGTTTGAGGTTTTTGTTCAAAATCGGGCAAATCCACAAACAACTTTAGTTGATTTACTTCCTATAACATGCAACTATACTAGATTTAAGCAAAAATTCGAGGTTTGGTTCGATTCAAGTTCAAGAACCCTAGATTTTTCCCCAAATTTTTGATGTTAAACTACATGCAAATCGTTAAACTAACTACAAAAGATGATAGAATCATACCTTGTTGACGTAGGATTGAGAAAAGACGTAAAAATCTGCAGAGATTTGCGGTTGAACCAGAGAGTTTTCGGGGGAAACGGGTCGTGGTGAAATGAAAATGAGAAGAAAAAGAGGGTTTTATGCCTGACAGTAGCCGACCACGGCCCCGTGTCCAGCGGGCACGGCCCCGTGGGCTGGTGAAAACTGGAATTTTTTTTAGTGCTCGTGTGAGTGACCTGTTTCCCGAAACTTGGTTTTAGAAATCTTACCGATTTTAGAAGCTTACCTGTCTTCCATTACCTACAAGATATGATGTTGGTGCACAAACCTTTGTTCATTCCTCAGCTGCTTGTAGCGAGATCTCTTCCTCTTCATCCTCAATGAATCCTTGATAAAGCTTTAGCTGTTGTCCATTGACTTTGAATGGAATTCCATTTCGAGATTTAATTTCAATTGCACCGTGTGGAAAAATATGGGTGATAGAAAAATGTCCTGACCACCTAGACTTTAATTTACCAGGAAATAATCGAAGTCATGAATTAAACAATAGAACTTGATCTCCTACCCGAAATTCATTAGGTTTAATGTGTTTATCATGAAAAATTTTCATTCTTTCCTTATAAATTTCGGAGTTAGAGTATGCGTGATTCCTCAATTCGTCTAATTCATTTAATTGACAAAATCTATTTTTACCGGCGGTTTCTATATCTAAGTTTACGTTTTTTATTGCCCAGTAAGCTTTGTGTGCTATTTCTACTGGCAAATGACAACTTTTTCCATAGACAAGCTTATATGGGGTGGTACCTATGGTTGTTTTATATGCAGTTCGAAAAGCCCATAAAGCGTCGTCTAATTTATCAGCCAATTCCTTTTTATTTAACCCTACGGTTTTTTCAAGTATTCTCTTTAAACCTCGATTAATCACTTCGGCTTGTCCATTTTTTTGAGGGTGATATGCTGTTGAGATCCGGTGATAGACCCCATATCTTGTTAAAAAATTTTCAAGTTGATGGTTACAAAAATGGGTACCCCTATCACTTATTAACGCTTTTGGAGTTCCAAAACGAGAAAATAATCGTTTCAAAAATCTTACCACAACTCTTCCATCATTTGTTGGAAGAGCTTCGGCTTCGGCCCATTTTGACAAGTAATCCACTGCCACAAGTGTATATTTGTTTCCTTTTGAAGCTGGGAAATGTCCCATAAAGTCGAGTCCCCAGACCTCAAAAATTTCACAAACAAGAATGTCATTTTGTGGCATTTCGTTTTTGGAGGAAATATTACCTGATCGTTGGCATGCATCACATGTCTTGATAAGACTTTGGGCATCTTTGTAAATGGTTGGCCAATAGAATCCTGAATCAAATACCTTTCTTGCGGTACTAGCGGCACCATGATGTCCTCCGTATGGACCTTCATGACAATGGCGGAGAATTTTCCTTGCTTCACCCCCATGTACGCATCGTCGGATAAGTTGATCGGCATGCATTTTGAAAAGATAAGGATCTTCCCAAAAATAATGTTTCACATCAGCAAAGAACCTTTTTCTTTGATGATGCGACCATCCTTTTGCGACTATTTCACTAGCTAAGTAGTTGGCGTAGTTGTCACACCCCCAAAATCCACACGCGGAGTATCACCGCTTGGAGGCGTGACATGACCAGGATCAAGCCACCAATCATATTGAACAACGTAATTAAGTAAATAAAATCAACCACAATATAATTGGTGTTCAAACAACTAGTTAACCAAGTTCAAATTAAACAGCGGAAGCATAAGACGTGAAACCAAAACATAAGTTTAATAAGTTCATAAGTTTAAATGTTTAACATGGGACTCGACAGTCCATATCCCAAAACGACCTCCTCCTCGTGTAAGCTCCATAAGCATCTAACGACCTGCAAGGCATGTAACAACAAGTCAACTGTCACACCCTGGCTTTGCGGAAGCGTGGTTAATTTTGGTGTGACTTCTTAATACCATAGCTTAACCATAACAAGCTATATGAATTTAAAAACCATGCAAGTCATCCATTAAGTTTTGGAAATCAAACACAATACCATTGTTTTAACATACAACCATAACCTTGTTCGGTAGACATTACAACTTATAACATAACATAAACGTGGTTTAAGGACTGTGTCTTGTCCAGGAAAGAGACACATCCCCTAAACCCTGATGACTCCATGACAAGTGCAGCGGAAAACGTTCCATACCGTGCCAGATCCGTTTAATTTCCTGAAATACATGTGAGTTGAAAAATCAACAATAATGTTGAGCGAGTTCATGTGCAAGTGAGTAAGTAAAAACACTTGTAAGTATAAAAGTTTCCTGGTATGTAGCAGTGTAAGAGGACTTGTGATCACCAATGGTTTGCAAGGCCATTAGCATGTTGTGAAATGCAAGTAGGTAGACACAACCCTAGCCGATTTTGCGTTGGGTACCAAGTCACTCCAGGTCCGTTCTGTTAGTCCTCCGAGAGGCCTGTTCTGTTGGGCCGGGAGCTGGGCTCGCTACACCCAGATAGATCTACCGCTCGAGTCCCTCGGTGTTCTAACTACCCATTCACATGATCTAAACCTCCTTACGTAAATCATACCGTGTATAAAGTACTTGTAAACAAAGTAACATGTATTTCACCCCCGCAGTTAAGAAAACTGAAAACAGTTAGAGAAAAGGGGGACATGAACTCACAGTCGGTGCGTCTCTACCAAGTGTCTCCGAATCTGAAAGCTGTGCAACGACCTACAAGTGCTAATTCTATTAGACGGACGGCCGTGCCTTAGCTTTATAGTTTATGTTTGCGGGAAATAGTTAGACAACTATTTCGTGTTTATGTTCTGTATATACTTGGTAGTTATACTTCTTCCCAAGGATGGGGGATACAATACATGTGCGTAAGTTACGTTTTATCCATCTTGTGGTAATGTAATTACCGGTGTAACTTATATGTTAATGTGGAAGCGTTCGTACAGTTTTGGAATCATTAACGCTTGTAAATATTATTTTTACTCTAAAATAATATTTATGTATTTTCACAAAATAATCATAAACAGTGTTGTGACAAAATATATTTATCACGTTAATCTTTGTGAAAATCCCACCTCCGAATATTTAGTAAAATATAGTGCTGGCGAAATTTATGTTTCGAAAATACGTCCAAAAATAGTTCTCACACTTATTGTGTAAATAATTCTAAGTGTTAGGTTTTTTTAGAAAATTTCGCCAGAGTTTCCTCTGTAACTGGAGGTGGCCACGCTTTCAAGCGTATCATTTTCTTTTAACCAATCAATTCAACAACTTCTTTATTCAATCAAACAATTTCCGACACATCAAACTAGTCGACAAGTATGTAAATTGTATAATCGCATGAACTTGTAGTTTTTCCGCATCTATAATGTAAATCCCCTTTATATATGTACATCTTTATATAAAGTAACTTCAATCTTGTAAAAACCTCGTGTTTAGAGAAATCCGTCTTTACAACTTCTAGAAACAAGTGACAAATCTACTTCTTTGTCGGGTCTTTTTGTTTCACAAGTGTTTACACACTTGTGGTTTATAAAACCATATTTACTAGTGTAAGATCCACTTTTTAAAGTACATGGTTTCTTAAATGTGTGGTTCTTCAAAAATACCACTTGCAGATACGTAGATCCGCTAGTTTTAAACACCGTTGTACAAGTTAAATTACTTTTACACAAGTAAAATATTTCTACACAAGTTCATGTATCTTGTGTGGTAGAGTTTCGCCCTTTAACCCTTGTGGTAACCAAAAACGAGCTTATGTGAAGATACATGATCTTACAAAGTCGGGTTAAACGATGATCCGAGCTACCACATCATAGATCGGGTCTCAATAATCACATATTTCAAGTCCTACGACTTTTACACAAGTTATATGTCTTTAACCACCATTTTAAGTATTTTTAATAGACTTTTGATCATCATCTTTCATTTTAACGAGATTCAACCGACATAATTTCTTTTAACCACTTTAGATAAGCTTAAAAACAAGTTTTAAGTGATATACCTCTAGCTCAAGGCTAGGGAAGATCTTTGGCGAAAAAGAGGTGGATAAAAGCTAACGGTAGAGGTCCTTCGCGTTCCGAGTGCACCAAAGCTCCTAATACGCGACTTGTGAAGTGTATATGATGATGAAATTGCAAGAGCCAAAGTCGAAAATGTGGTGGTGTAGTGGAGGGGGTTCGGCCGAGAGGTAGAGAAGAGAAGAGAGAGTATTTTTGTTGAGTTTTTGTGATGGTGATTAGTGTGTAGGTTAGTTCTTATTTTATAGACAAGGATTAGGTGTTATTGTCCAATGGACAATGTGTAGGTTAGATACTAAACCAAAGTGATTAGGAGATCTTGCAAGGTACATGTGTGTCCCCCTTAGTTAGGGGACGGTTATGATGGGGGGGGGGGGTGGGTTGGTTCGATCTTAAGTAGTAGTTAGGGGGGTTTAGTTTAGTTAAATAGGTTAAGTTAAGTAATTAACCCCGCTACTAATATGTTACACGTTATGGCGGGTGTTAGGGTAATCAGGGACCCTAACTGGCTCAGAAAAATAAAAATAGTGAAAATAGTAATATTTTCATGTTTCGGGTAAAGTCCGGGTGTCCCGGTTGGATAGTAATTCCGTTAAAGCCTTTTGTTAACGCTTTAAAGTGTCGTTATTAACATTTTTAGTGACACAATTTGTTTTCCCGACACTTTAGAAAGTGTCTAGTAATATTTTCTCATGTTCTGGCACTTTACTAGTCAGCTAGAAGCTGGTTTATTTATTAAAGTGCTGTGTTTGGTACTTCAAGTACGTTTTTGGCACATCCGAATCAGTGTATCTTATTCCTAGAGACGCAGTACCACAACCCTTATATCCCTACACTCACTACCAGTGTAGCCAAAATATTTGAGGCTCTTAACAGGCCTTAGAGGCAGTGTCTGCCTGATGCTGGTTATATCAGCATGTTTATTGTGTATCCGTTTAGTGCTACTGTGCTTTTTGTGCATCATGTTTGTCACTAGGGTTCAGCATGTAAATAATGTAGTGACAGCAAATAAAGTATGATGCAAGTAAGTGCATGTATCAGTATGCAGGTAGCAGTTCATCAGCTAGTTCAATCAAGCACAGTAATTAAGCAGTAATTAATCAGTAATTAAGTTGTACGGATACCTGGTTTAGTGCGGGTTGTCACATTCTCCCCCCGTTAAATAAATTTCGTCCCGAAATTTAAGTTCTGCTTGTAGAAGCAGGGTTCTTAGGAAATAAGTGGGGGTATTTCTCTTTCATCCGGTCCTCATGTTCCCAGGTGAATTCAGGACCATGTCTGGCATTCCAACGAACTTTGACGAGTTTGACACTGCTCCGGCGGGTCTTGTTAACTTTCCAATCTGTGACCTCAACAGGTTCTTCAACGAAGTGGAGCGTGTCGTCAATATGAATCTCGTCGATGGGAATGGCAACGTCAATTTGAGTTGGACTTTTCTTTAGATTGGATACATGAAATGTATCGTGAACACCATTCAGTTCAGCAGGTAGGTCCAACTTGTATGCTACAGTTCCAATTCTTTCCAGAATTCTGAAGGGACCAATGTAGCGCGGATTTAACTTCCCACGCTTTCCAAAGCGTGCCACCCCCTTCCAGGGTGAAACTTTCAATAACACCATTTCTCCAACTTGGAAGTCCACATGCTTCCGGTTTGGATCCGCGTAGGCCTTTTGTCTGTGGCGAGCAGCTTCGATGCGTTTAAGTATTTGCGCAATTTTGTCTGTCGTCTCTTGGACGATCTCGGGACCAGCAAGCTGCCTATCACCTGCGTCAGACCAACATAGGGGTGATCGGCACTTGCGTCCGTATAGGGCCTCAAATGGCGCGACACCAATACTGGTGTGGTAGCTGTTGTTGTATGAAAATTCGACCAAAGGTAAGTGTTTATCCCAGCTACCGCCCAAATCCATAACACATGCCCTCAGCATGTCTTCCAAAGTTTGTATTGTTCGCTCGCTCTGGCCGTCTGTTTGCGGATGGAACGCAGTGCTCAGATTCAATTGTGAGCCAAAAGATTCTTGGAAAGATTGCCATATTCTTGACACAAATCTTCCGTCTCTATCAGAGATGATCGAGAGAGGTACTCCATGACGTGCTACGATCTCTCTCAAATAAATTTCCGCAAGTTTACTAGTGCTGTCTTTCTCCTTGATTGGCAGAAAGTGTGCGGATTTTGTTAGGCGGTCAACAATCACCCAAATCATATCATGGCCTCTTGGCGTTCTTGGCAGTTTCGTAACAAAATCCATTGAGATTTGTTCCCACTTCCACTTGGGAATCTCAGGTTGTTGCAGAAGTCCCGAAGGCTTCTGGTATTCCGCCTTGACCTTAGCGCACGTTAAACATTTGCTCACGTAAACAGCAACGTCGCCTTTCATCCTAGGCCACCAATAGTAATTTTTGAGATCCTGGTACATCTTATCCGATCCAGGGTGGATAGAGTACCGTGACTTGTGCGCTTCGTCGAAAATAACTTCCCTTAATCCACCAAACAGAGGAACCCAAATCCTGTTCTCAAAACATAACGTTCCTTCCTCGTTTGGTACCAAAAGCTTCTCCATTCCACGGAGATATTCTTCCTCAAGGTTTTCCTCCTTGAGAGCTTCCTTTTGTGCAGCACGAATGCGCGAGGGAAGATCGGTTCGTATGATCATTTCCAAAGCCCTAACCCTTATGGGCTTTATTCTTTCTTTACGACTTAGGGCATCGGCGACTACATTCGCCTTCCCTGGGTGATACTTTATCTCGCAGTCGTAATCGTTCAACAATTCCACCCATCGTCTTTGTCTCATATTTAACTCCTTCTGGTTAAATATATGTTGTAGGCTCTTGTGATCTGTGAAGATTGTGCACTTCGTACCATACAGGTAGTGTCTCCAGATCTTTAAAGCGAAAACCACTGCGCCAAGCTCTAAATCGTGGGTGGTATAGTTCTTTTCGTGCACTTTCAGTTGGCGTGATGCGTAAGCAATGACCCTTTGGCGTTGCATCAACACACAACCCAATCCTTGACGCGATGCGTCGCAGTATACCACAAAGTCGTCGGTACCTTCTGGTAGAGCTAAGATTGGCGCGTTACAAAGCTTATCCTTCAATATCTGAAATGCTTCCTCCTGTTTGATTCCCCAATCAAACGTCTTATCCTTCTGGGTGAGGAGCGTCAACGGTTGAGCGATTTTCGAAAAATCCTCGATGAACCTTCTATAGTAGCCAGCCAAACCCAAGAATTGCCGAATCTCGGTTGGCGTTGTAGGCGTTTCCCAATTCTTGATTGCCTCGATCTTTGTGGGATCAACATGAATTCCATCCCCATTAACCACATGTCCAAGAAACTGGACTTCGCGTAGCCAAAACTCGCACTTGGAGAACTTGGCGTACAGTTGTTCTTTCTTTAGCAGCTCCAATATGGTTCTAAGATGTTGTTCGTGTTCAGCCTTCGTCTTTGAGTAAATCAAGATGTCATCGATGAATACAATCACGAACTTGTCTAAGTATGGCTTGCAAACTCTATTCATCAAGTCCATAAACACTGCAGGTGCGTTTGTCAAACCAAATGGCATAACGAGGAACTCGTAGTGTCCATAACGAGTTCGGAAGGCTGTTTTCGGGATACTTTCCTCCTGTATCCTTAATTGATGGTATCCAGATCGAAGATCGATCTTAGAGTAACAGCTTGAACCTTGAAGTTGGTCAAACAGATCATCAATTCTTGGCAGTGGATACCTGTTCTTGATCGTCAGCTTGTTCAATTCTCTGTAGTCAATACACATGCGGAAACTTCCGTCCTTCTTCTTGACAAACAAGACCGGAGCTCCCCAAGGCGAGAAGCTTGGTCGGATAAAACCCTTGTCTAACAACTCTTGAAGTTGTGTCGACAATTCCTGCATCTCAGACGGAGCAAGTCTATAAGGTGCCTTAGCCACAGGCGCTGTGCCTGGAACTAAGTCGATGTGAAACTCCACTTGCCTCTGAGGTGGCAGTCCGGGTAAGTCTTCCGGGAAGACTTCTGGATACTCCCTTACGACAGGGATGTCTTCGATTCTTGGCTCAGCAGCCTTCTTATCCACGATGTGCGCCAGAAAAGCAACACATCCTTTCTGTAAACACTTCCTTGCTTTCAAGCAGCTGATAAATCTTAGCGGTGTGTCACGCTTCTCTCCGTGAACCACAATTGTCTCACCATCATCAGTTGGGATACGAACAACTTTCTCGTGACATACTATCTCAGCCTTGTTTCCGGATAACCAATCCATTCCTACCACCACGTCGAAGCTTCCCAATTGGACTGGTAGTAGATCCAAAGTAAACTCACGTTCTCCCAATTCTATCACACAGCCTCTGATTACTTCGTTGGCTTCGACTAACTTTCCATTAGCTAATTCGATCGAGTAGGGAATGTCTAACTTATTAGCGGCTAACCCAAGCATATTCTTAAATTCTAATGATACAAAGCTATAATCGGCACCGGTATCAAATAAAACGGATGCATAGCGTTGATTGATAGGGAACGTACCAGTAACAACATTTGGATCTTGGCGTGCCTCCCTAGCTTCGAGTTGGAACACTCTACCACGGGCTTGATTCAATGTTGGGCAATTCTTCTTAAAATGCCCGATTTCCCCGCAGTTATAGCATCCGAGCCTCTGTCCATTACCACCAGCTTGATCATTCCCCTGATTACGATTTACTGCGCCCGCTTGGTTAGCGTTGTTGCCCTGATTTCTGTTACCTCCAAAATTCCCTTGTGGGCGGTTTCCATTTCCACCACGGTTATCATTTCTGTTTCCATATCCTCCCTGGCCTCCGCGACCGGCAGGGACCCAACAAGTATCTTTCGAGTGACCACGTTTCCCACATGCTTCACATGTTTTCAGTCCACATTGGCCAGAATGATGACGCTGGCAGGCATTACACTTGGGCTGGGTGCCCATATATCCCTTCCTTTCCTTCCACTGCCAGCTGTACCCTGAGCTGGCGTGCTTGGTGCTCCTCTCTTACCATCACTACTAACACCTTGTTTGAAGTTCGGAAACTTTCTTTTGTTACTTCCTGACGACTCAACATGAGTCTCTTTCTCCTTTGCCTTAACATCACCAAACTTGTTCAGACGAATCGCCTCCTCGGTGAGAGCCACGCTCAAATCGATGGCTTCAGTGATAGTCGCTGGTTTGGAGGAGGTTACCATGCTTATTATTTGGGGAGCCAAACCCCAAATGAAGCGCTCGATTCGCTTGTATTCTGGCGTAACCATGTAAGGAACCACTTGAGATAAGTCGTGAAACCTCTGGACGTATTCTGCAATCTTTGTACCGTCCATCTTTAGGTGCCAAAATTCAGTCTCCAACCTTTGAATTTCTGCGCGTGAACAGTACTTTTTGCGCATCAGTTCTTTCAATTCGGCCCAAGTCAGGGCGTAGGCGGCAGCTTCGCCTAGAGTTTGTACTTGTAGGTTCCACCAGGATAGGGCTCCATCTAGAAACAGCCCTGAAATGTATGTGACTTGCTGATCCTCTGCACACTTGCTCATGCGTAAAACAGAATCGGTTTTCTCAGCCCAGCGGGTAAAGGCAACTGCACCTCCTGTGCCATTGAAGTTAACTGGTTTGCAGTCTAAGAACTGCTTGTAGGTGCATCCTGCACGTATGTTAAAACATGTGTTTGGCATTAGCATCATCGCTAAAATCTCCAACTAGTTCATGGTAGGTTCGAATGGCGTGGTATTACCGTGAGGTGGATTGTTATTGCCTTGGTTAACACTTCCGCTCCCTCCTGGCTGAGATGCTGCGTACTGTGCTATGGCAGCTGCAATGACTTGCTGTAGCTCTGCCTCGTTAGTAGGCATTGGTGTTGGGCGTTTTGGCGGCATCTTCTAAAAGATGGTTTATGTTGGTCAGGCCATAGCGAAAGGTACGTATATAGTAATAGTAATAGCACGTAATATCTCATGTCATCAATACATCACATATATCAATCATCCACATCTCATACCATAACAATGCAAATAAGTAATCAAGCGAAACAGATATGATGAGAATACTGCGATTGTCATACATCAAGACCACAGAGTAAGTGTATCAGTACATCATAGTGTCATACAATCATCCATCAACTAGGGAATACATCACCCCTGTCCAAAAACTACATCAGTGTCAATACAACATCAAATACAAGTCAAAAGTCAAAATCATAAAGTGGTCTCCAAAATGCTGTGCAATCCAACAATCGCCGTCTTCTCATCCTCGTCTATCTAATCAGTAACTGGTGAGCTCTATGCAGATGGTGGTGGAGGAGGGGGAATATGGGTGTAAAACAAGCGGCGTAACTGGAGCCAGTCCTCCTCCTGGGCTCGCTGTGTACGGATAATGGAAGCAACCTGCTGCTCTAAAGCAAAGAGACGAGCAGCAATATCTGGAGATAATGGCCGAAACGGCTGTAGAGGGGAGGGTGCCTGTCCATGGCACTGACAAGGTAACAACCGAGCTCTCTCGAGCTCCTGTATACGCTGTGTGTGGGACTCATGCTGTGCGACAAAGGACATCAAGACGTCCTCAATAGTGTATCCCCTGTGAAAAGCATGATAGGGGTCAGTGGGTGGCATACCAGAGCCAGGTGCCCAAAGAAATGGCTCGCTAGTGGGGTCGAAAGGTGCCACGTGAAATGGTGCAACAGCGGGTGGAACAAATGACGTCTGAGGCATAAAAGGGATAGGCATCGGTACATGCCCATCAGGGTGTGCTGAGGAACCCTCTCCAGGCCCTGCTGGAGGTATAAACATAGGAACCTGAAATGAAAAGTCAATATGTGGTGCAATAGGAATCTGTGGAGGAAAAGGTGGAACATCCTCGTCAGCCGGTATCCAACCGTGCTGTGCGGACTCATCCGGCGGATCCATATGTGCCGCGAACAGTGCATGTCCGGGCTCTAGGGGAACGGGATCAAGTAAGGGAGCAACAACAGGGTAAACGGGTGCAAAGTGCTCTATAGGGTGGTCAGCAGGTATATCACCAACGGGTAAGGGAACAACGGGATCAACAGCAACATGATCGCCCTCAATCACAGGAACATCTACAGGGAGATCAGCAACAACAGGCTCAAAAGGGATATCAGCATGTACTAGGTCATGCTCTGGTATAGGGTCTAGAGCGGCTGCCTGCTCAGGAGCAACGGCAGGCTCGAAGTCATCAAAAGCCATCTCAAACTCAAAATCTGGGTCAATAGGATCAAATAGGTCAACAGCGTCTACTGGATCCTCCATAAACTGATCCATCGGAACATACTCTAAATCACGATCAGGGTCGAATCCTGGGGGAAACATAGGATCGGAATCCCCCTCATCATCATGGTCAAAAGCGAAACTGGGGATAGGGGCGACAGAAGATGCATGATCAGGCTCTGACTCATGAGAGAAGTGCTGTGCACTCTGGACATGTGAGGGTACAGAAGCCACAGACTCAAAGGAGTCCGCGACTGGGGAGTGAATAGGTGACTCCGCGGCAGGAGCGTCCGCGATCAACAAGGGATCGGCAGCAGGAAGGGCCTCGCCCTGAGCATCGTCCTCGAAAGGCTCCTCATCAAACATATCGATATCATCCTCCTCATCGTCGATGGGTAAATCGTAAGCTGGGTACGCAGCAAGCGGTATAGGAGCAGGGATCAATGCCAATGGTAGATCCCCGTCGATAGGACCATCTGTGAGCTCGCCAGCACCGTCAGGTAGTGCAAAAGGCTGGAAATCGTCCTCATCTGTGCTAGTGTAGTCGGACGTGTAAACCTCGTGCTCCGATGACTCAATGTCGTCTGAAACGATAGGCCTCGGGCCTGTGGTGCCTGAACCACCAGTGTCTGCAGAATCCATGTGTCTGTAACATATACACAAACATGCACAAATAGTCAATCATAAATCAAGTAATCACATAAATCACCAAGTAAGGCATCACATAATCCTCCTAGTCTTACTAGCCAATTTCATCCAGTCTACAAGACTGCTCTATCCTTCACTTAAACCAAACCTCGATCCTCCAGATCGATCCTCAGCCCTCCAAGCTGAGCCTTTTCTTCCTAGCCTTGCTAGCCCACTACCTTGGTCACCTAGACCAAGTCACGATCCTCCAGATCGAACCTATAATAAACCAATGTGCTTAACTACCTCGATCACCTCGGTCCTCCAGACCGATCCTCAGCCCTCCAAGCTGAGCCTATAAATAAATAAAATGTGCTCAACATTTGTTTGTACAAAGTGTGGATCTGGACTTAAGTGGTATGCAGAAAAATGTTTTCGTGAGAGCCCTAGTGATCATAGTCTAGACTCGAGAAAGAATCCTAGTTCGCTATGATCAGAGCTCTGATACCAAGCTGTCACACCCTGGCTTTGCGGAAGCGTGGTTAATTTTGGTGTGACTTCTTAATACCATAGCTTAACCATAACAAGCTATATGAATTTAAAAACCATGCAAGTCATCCATTAAGTTTTGGAAATCAAACACAATACCATTGTTTTAACATACAACCATAACCTTGTTCGGTAGACATTACAACTTATAACATAACATAAACGTGGTTTAAGGACTGTGTCTTGTCCAGGAAAGAGACACATCCCCTAAACCCTGATGACTCCATGACAAGTGCAGCGGAAAACGTTCCATACCGTGCCAGATCCGTTTAATTTCCTGAAATACATGTGAGTTGAAAAATCAACAATAATGTTGAGCGAGTTCATGTGCAAGTGAGTAAGTAAAAACACTTGTAAGTATAAAAGTTTCCTGGTATGTAGCAGTGTAAGAGGACTTGTGATCACCAATGGTTTGCAAGGCCATTAGCATGTTGTGAAATGCAAGTAGGTAGACACAACCCTAGCCGATTTTGCATTGGGTACCAAGTCACTCCAGGTCCGTTCTGTTAGTCCTCCGAGAGGCCTGTTCTGTTGGGCCGGGAGCTGGGCTCGCTACACCCAGATAGATCTACCGCTCGAGTCCCTCGGTGTTCTAACTACCCATTCACATGATCTAAACCTCCTTACGTAAATCATACCGTGTATAAAGTACTTGTAAACAAAGTAACATGTATTTCACCCCCGCAGTTAAGAAAACTGAAAACAGTTAGAGAAACGGGGGACATGAACTCACAGTCGGTGCGTCTCTACCAAGTGTCTCCGAATCTGAAAGCTGTGCAACGACCTACAAGTGCTAATTCTATTAGACGGACGGCCGTGCCTTAGCTTTATAGTTTATGTTTGCGGGAAATAGTTAGACAACTATTTCGTGTTTATGTTCTGTATATACTTGGTAGTTATACTTCTTCCCAAGGATGGGGGATACAATACATGTGCGTAAGTTACGTTTTATCCATCTTGTGGTAATGTAATTACCGGTGTAACTTATATGTTAATGTGGAAGCGTTCGTACAGTTTTGGAATCATTAACGCTTGTAAATATTATTTTTACTCTAAAATAATATTTATGTATTTTCACAAAATAATCATAAACAGTGTTGTGACAAAATATATTTATCACGTTAATCTTTGTGAAAATCCCACCTCCGAATATTTAGTAAAATATAGTGCTGGCGAAATTTATGTTTCGAAAATACGTCCAAAAATAGTTCTCACACTTATTGTGTAAATAATTCTAAGTGTTAGGTTTTTTTAGAAAATTTCGCCAGAGTTTCCTCTGTAACTGGAGGTGGCCACGCTTTCAAGCGTATCATTTTCTTTTAACCAATCAATTCAACAACTTCTTTATTCAATCAAACAATTTCCGACACATCAAACTAGTCGACAAGTATGTAAATTGTATAATCGCATGAACTTGTAGTTTTTCCGCATCTATAATGTAAATCCCCTTTATATATGTACATCTTTATATAAAGTAACTTCAATCTTGTAAAAACCTCGTGTTTAGAGAAATCCGTCTTTACAACTTCTAGAAACAAGTGACAAATCTACTTCTTTGTCGGGTCTTTTTGTTTCACAAGTGTTTACACACTTGTGGTTTATAAAACCATATTTACTAGTGTAAGATCCACTTTTTAAAGTACATGGTTTCTTAAATGTGTGGTTCTTCAAAAATACCACTTGCAGATACGTAGATCCGCTAGTTTTAAACACCGTTGTACAAGTTAAATTACTTTTACACAAGTAAAATATTTCTACACAAGTTCATGTATCTTGTGTGGTAGAGTTTCGCCCTTTAACCCTTGTGGTAACCAAAAACGAGCTTATGTGAAGATACATGATCTTACAAAGTCGGGTTAAACGATGATCCGAGCTACCACATCATAGATCGGGTCTCAATAATCACATATTTCAAGTCCTACGACTTTTACACAAGTTATATGTCTTTAACCACCATTTTAAGTATTTTTAATAGACTTTTGATCATCATCTTTCATTTTAACGAGATTCAACCGACATAATTTCTTTTAACCACTTTAGATAAGCTTAAAAACAAGTTTTAAGTGATATACCTCTAGCTCAAGGCTAGGGAAGATCTTTGGCGAAAAAGAGGTGGATAAAAGCTAACGGTAGAGGTCCTTCGCGTTCCGAGTGCACCAAAGCTCCTAATACGCGACTTGTGAAGTGTATATGATGATGAAATTGCAAGAGCCAAAGTCGAAAATGTGGTGGTGTAGTGGAGGGGGTTCGGCCGAGAGGTAGAGAAGAGAAGAGAGAGTAGTTTTTGTTGAGTTTTTGTGATGGTGATTAGTGTGTAGGTTAGTTCTTATTTATAGACAAGATTAGGTGTTATTGTCCAATGGACAATGTGTAGGTTAGATACTAAACCAAAGTGATTAGGAGATCTTGCAAGGTACATGTGTGTCCCCCTTAGTTAGGGGACGGTTATGATGGGGGGGGGGGTGGGGTTGGTTCGATCTTAAGTAGTAGTTAGGGGGTTTAGTTTAGTTAAATAGGTTAAGTTAAGTAATTAACCCCGCTACTAATATGTTACACGTTATGGCGGGTGTTAGGGTAATCAGGGACCCTAACTGGCTCAGAAAAATAAAAATAGTGAAAATAGTAATATTTTCATGTTTCGGGTAAAGTCCGGGTGTCCGGTTGGATAGTAATCCGTTAAAGCCTTTTGTAACGCTTTAAAGTGTCGTTATTAACATTTTTAGTGACACAATTTGTTTTCCCGACACTTTAGAAAGTGTCTAGTAATATTTTCTCATGTTCTGGCACTTTACTAGTCAGCTAGAAGCTGGTTTATTTATTAAAGTGCTGTGTTTGGTACTTCAAGTACGTTTTTGGCACATCCGAATCAGTGTATCTTATTCCTAGAGACGCAGTACCACAACCCTTATATCCCTACACTCACTACCAGTGTAGCCAAAATATTTGAGGCTCTTAACAGGCCTTAGAGGCAGTGTCTGCCTGATGCTGGTTATATCAGCATGTTTATTGTGTATCCGTTTAGTGCTACTGTGCTTTTTGTGCATCATGTTTGTCACTAGGGTTCAGCATGTAAATAATGTAGTGACAGCAAATAAAGTATGATGCAAGTAAGTGCATGTATCAGTATGCAGGTAGCAGTTCATCAGCTAGTTCAATCAAGCACAGTAATTAAGCAGTAATTAATCAGTAATTAAGTTGTACGGATACCTGGTTTAGTGCGGGTTGTCACATCAACAACAAAGTTGAGCGAGTTCACAGTAGGTGTTCGTTACAAAGTAGTTTTCAAGAACTATGAGTTTGTTTGCAACTACAAGTTAAATCAGCTTTCCTTGTTTTCCAAAACATGAACGGTGGGGGCTACCCCATGTTGTAAAACCACTAGACTAGATGTATATATATGTGTCCTTCCCAATCCGAGGACAGAGGTACGTATTGAATACGTAGGTTTAGCGTAGGTGCCCTTCCCAATCCGAGGACAGAGGTACGTATATGAATACGTAGGTTTAGCGCTGGTGCCCTTCCCAAATCCGAGGACAGTGGTACGTAGTGAATACGTAGGTTTAGCACTGGCGTCCTTCCCAATCCGAGGACGGAGGTAAGTAGTCTAGTAGTGGTGAAAGTACAAGTTCCGTCTTAGCTATTTAATCCCATTCCCAACCCACCGGGAATCCCATGCCTTAAGAGTGTGAACTCACCATTGGTTGCTCGGTTTGACTCTAAAAAATAGCTAATAGTGAAGGTCGGTCAATCACGTCCTAGTGTGATTACCACTTAGTTTATTAGTGACTTCAAATAAGCATGAAGTTCCTACACGCATCTACCACATAACATGCACTCACTTTAACGGTTCATGCCCATAAAAACATCCCATCTATTCCCGTTCATAAGCAAACATACGACATTGTACATAACACTTTCATTGACATATAACATGTTAGATCATTCTCAGATAACCTACCCGACATTTAGACACGTAAATTACTACTTATGTCGTTTCAGCTTTTACATTCAAAACTGGGCTGTTTTCGGGAATTTAAATAAAATAGTTAACCTATTCCAAAAATTCCCAACTTTTTACAGAAGGTCTACTATCCAAATAATATTGTGTAAAAATCTCGGGATCCAATTCATTACCAATATTTTATAAAAAAATAATTTACCGGACTGCAATCAGATTCATCACTTTCTGACTGCAGTCCACAGAATAATTTATTTAAAATTCATCATAAGTCCGATTGATGAAATTCCAGTTGGAGCATTACAACGATATCAGTGGCCATCCACAGTACAGATTTCATGAGCTAATTCTACACAGATTTCAAGTTATGATGAAAAACATAACACACATTTTCTGCAGTAAAAATGCAGCTTTTGCTGCTGTGAAAAATGACCCTATAAAAATAGCAAACGAAGTCCAAAAATTATGATTCTAGTGCCATTAGAACCGTATTTCGAAATGACATGTTATAGACTCAAGAAAATCAGTTTTTCGATAAATATCGACCTGTTTACAGCCAACTGAAGTTGGCAGTAAATGTTTGGACAGAAGCTGTTTTCAGCTTATAGTGCTCTAACGCAAGTTCTATTTGTTCCGTTAACATGTTTAGTGGTCAACAACGTATCTCTAGTAATCACAAGCAAGCATCAACATATACCAAACATCATCATACTAACAACACTTCATCACGTTTCATCTTTATGTAAAGCTTTAAGTTCATGATTTATGTTTGTGTTCTTTTAGTGTTTCTTGTATTTCATCATACTACATCTTATATCCATAAAATAGAAGTAACCAAGAGTAAATCAAGAACTTACAACTAGCTCAAAGGCTAGGGAAGATCTCTAGTGAAAAAGATGATGAAGAGGGGATGATGAAAGCAAATGAGAAGGATTCTCCAAGACCTTCAAGCTCCAAACTCCTTGTATCACCTTCTAGACTTGAATGAGCTTGGAATTGGAATGATATGGTGGTGACAAGGTGGTGGTGGCGGTTATAGAGGGAGCCGAGAGGGAGAGGAGAGAGTATGAGGGAGGTGGAGTGGTGAAGGATATGAAGTGCTTATGTCTCTAAATAATATATGCAAGATCCTACATATCTAAAGAAATCAAGAAAGATCACAAGCAAATCTAAGCAAGATCCAAATATAGCTGGGCAAATATTTGGTGGGGTCCACCCACCTTACAACCGTGAAAAACAATGGGGGGGGGGGTTAATTGTAATATTTGATAACAAGTTGGTAAATATTAGTTCCATTTCAAGTGTATTTTTAGTTTAGTTAGTTTACTAGATATTTTAGTGGGTGTTATGGTGTACGGGGATCATAACTAGCCAAGAAATAATTAAACAATGTTTCTTGCAATATTTTGGTGTCCCGGGTGATGTCCGGTTGTTCGGTTAGATACCGGTTCGTTAAAGTGCTAAGTTGTTCCGTATAGTGTCTTTTATGTAACTATTTGTAACACTTTTAATTCCCAACACTTAGGAAAACATTCAGGACCATTTAGTCAATTTTCTGCACAAGACTAGTATGTTAATAAGCACATGTAAGTATGACGCAGTAATCTGAAAGCAGTTAAGTAATTCAGCATAGTCATCAAGCACTTTAATTAACATTAATTAATCGTACAGATACATGTAATTATGGGGGTTGTCACATTCTCCCCTTGTTAAGAAAATTTCGTCCCGAAATTTAGCACGTGGTTACTGAGGAAGCTAGTTAAGTTGCGTGGTTTCCTGGTTTTCCTGGGGGTGTCACATCATCCCCCCGTTGGTTTGGAATTTCGTCCCAAAATTCAGCAGTAGCTTCAGCCTCAGTAGTGGTTGCGCTTTTCTCAAACAACTGGGGATACTTGTGTTTCATTTGGTCTTCTCGTTCCCAGGTAAACTCTGGGCCACGACGGGAGTTCCAACGAACTTGAACAAGGGGTATTCTGGTACGCTGGAGAATCTTAACGTCTCGGTCTGTGATTTCAACTGGTTCCTCGACGAATCGCAACTGGTCATCGATTGTGTGCTCCTTTAAGGGAACTATGAGGGTCTCATCTGACAGACACTTCTTCAGATTCGACACATGGAAAACATTGTGAACTCCGCTGAGTTCTGCCGGTAGATTCAACTTGTAGGCGACTTTGCCAATTTTTCTCAATGATTTCGAACGGTCTGACATAACGCGGATTGAGTTTGCCTCATTTTCCAAAACGAACTACACCTTTCCATGGTGAGACTTTGAGTAGCACCCGATCCCCAACCTGGAACTCGAGTGGTTTCCTGCGCTTATCAGCGTAGCTTTTCTGACGGTCACGAGCTGCCGCCATTCGTTGTCGTATCTGAGCAATCTTCTCGGTTGTATCTACTACAAGTTCGGGGCCTGTGATTTGACTGTCGCCAACCTCTGCCCAACAAAGAGGTGATCGGCACTTCCGTCCGTATAATGCCTCGAACGGAGCGGCCTGGATGCTGGTGTGGCAACTGTTGTTATATGAAAACTCCACTAACGGGAGGTGTTTTTCCCAGCCATTACCAAAGTCGATTACACATGCCCTAAGCATGTCTTCAAGGGTTTGGATGGTGCGTTCAGATTGCCCATCCGTCTGTGGATGATATGCCGTGCTCATGTCTAACCGAGAGCCAAAGGACTTGTGCATAGCTTGCCATAATTCAGATGTAAAGCGTGAGTCACGATCAGAAATGATGGAGGTTGGCACTCCGTGCCTTGATACTACTTCCTTTAGGTAGACGTCTGCTAGAGTAGAAAACTTATCTGTTTCCTTGATAGCCAGAAAATGTGCAGACTTGGTCAGTCGATCCACGATCACCCAAATGGTATCGTTTCCGCGTTGAGATCTAGGCAGGCCAGTTACGAAATCCATGGAAATTTGCTCCCATTTCCATTTAGGTATCTCTGGTTGTTGAAGTAGGCCTGATGGTTTTCTGGTATTCAACCTTGACCCTAGCACAAGTCAAGCATTTACTGACGTAGGTTGCTATGTGGGCCTTCATGCTAGGCCACCAATACGTGGTCTTGAGATCGTGGTACATTTTATCCGAACCAGGATGTACTGAGTAACGAGACTTGTGTGCTTCATCCATCACAAGCTCGCGTAAGTTTCCATAAAGTGGAACCCAGATACGCCCTGTTACGTAGTAGGCGCCGTCTTCCTTCTGTTCTAACCGTTTCCTAGATCCTCGTAAGGACTCAGCCCTAATGTTCTCTGCTTTCAGTGCTTCAACCTGAGCATCGCGTATCTGAGTAGGAAGACTAGATTGGATGGTAAGTTGTAACGCTAACACACGTTTAGGTATAGTATCCTTTCGACTGAGGGCGTCGGCCACAACATTGGCTTTGCCCGGATGGTACTTGATCGCACATTCATAATCATTCAAGAGCTCGACCCATCGACTTTGTCACTTGTTTAACTCCTTTTGCTTGAAGATATGCTCGAGACTCCTGTGATCGGTGTAAATGGTGTACTTGGTACCGTACAGGTAATGTCTCCATATCTTAAGTGCGAAAACAACTGCTCCCAATTCCAAGTCGTGTGTAGTGTAGTTCCTTTCGTGAACTTTAAGTTGGCGCAATGCGTAGGTAATGACCTTGTTACGTTGCATCAACACGCAACCAAGTCCTTGGATGGAAGCGTCGCAATAAACCACAAAATCATCTGTGCCTTCAGGCAATGAGAGGATAGGCGCGCTACAAAGTCTATCTTTTAAGTACTGAAATGCGGACTCCTGTACATCACCCCAACGATAGGTGACACCCTTCTGAGTCAGTGAAGTGAGAGGTTGCGCAATCTTTGAGAAATCCTTGATAAACCGTCTGTAATATCCTGCCAAACCCAAGAATTGGAGGATTTCTGTTGGTGTACGGGGTGCAGGCCAGTTCTTGATTGAATCAACCTTGGATGGATCTACATGAATCCCATCCTTGTTTACCACATGGCCTAGAAAGTGGACTTCGCGAAGCCAGAAGTCACATTTCAAAAATTTGGCATACAACTGCTCTGTTCGAAGAAGTTCCAAAATAAGCCTCAGGTGTTGCTCGTGTTCTTCCTGACTCTTCGAATAGATCAGGATATCGTCGATGAAAACTATGACAAACTTATCCAGGTAAGGCTTGCACACTCGGTTCATGAGACCCATGAAGACCGCAGGTGCATTCGTCAATCCGAAAGGCATAACCAGAAACTCGTAATGCCCATAACGAGTCCTGAATGCTGTTTTAGAGATATCCTCGTCTCGGACTCTCAGTTGATGGTAACCTGATCTTAAGTCAATCTTGGAATAGAAACTCGACCCTTGAAACTGGTCGAATAAGTCATCAATGCATGGAAGAGGATAACGATTCTTCACGGTCACCTTGTTGAGTTCGCGGTAGTCAATACACATTCTGAAGGTACCGTCTTTCTTCTTCACAAATAACACTGGAGCTCCCCAAGGCGAAGAGCTAGGACGTATGAAACCCTTTTCCAAGAGTTCTTGTAGTTGCGTGGACAGTTCTTCAAGTTCTGATGGAGCTAGACGATAAGGTGCTCGAGCTATGGGCGCTGCTCCAGGAGCTAGCTCGATTTGAAACTCAACTTGACGATGAGGCGGAAGACCAGGTAATTCCTCAGGAAATACCTCAGGAAAATCACGTACAATAGGTATGTCTTCTATCTTCCTTTCTTCCGAGGATGTATCAAAAACGAGGGCTAGAATAGCAGTGTGGCCCTTTCGCAACCACTTCTGGGCCTTAAGGAAAGAGATGATGCCCACAACAGCACCACTCTTGTCACCACGAATCACGAGGGGTTCTTCACCAGAACGAGGGATGCGGACCATCTTCTCGTTGCAAAGAATTTCCGCTTACTATGAGATAACCAATCCATCCCAATAACAACGTCGAAACTACCCAGAATGATAGGAATAAGATCGATAGAGAAGGTCTGACCAGCTAAGACGAGGTTACAGCCCTTAATTATGTGTGTGGCTTCAAGACTTTTACCGTTTGCTAGTTCTACCGTGTGTTTGGTGTTCAAAAGTGTTGGAGTGCGCTTAAACATTTGGCTAACTTTTAAGGACACATAACTAGTATCGGCACCCGAATCAAATAAAACAGTAACAAAGAAGTCGTCCAGAAGAAACTTACCCATCACAATGTTGGGATCGTTCCTTGCATCACCCTGACCAATCACGAAGGCACGACCTCGGGCGCCATTGCAATTATTGTTACCCCCGTTGTTGCCTCCATTGTTGCCTCCATTGTTGTTCCCGTTTCCTTGGTTGTTGTTATGATCCTGATTCTGATTCAGCTGTGGACAGTGCCTCTTGAAGTGACCCTCAGCACCGCACTGGTAACATCCCTTATTACCCTGCTGGTGTTGCCGTTGGTTCTGTGGAGCTTGTGGCTGCTGTTGTCGATTCTGATTCGCAGGACGTGAGCTCCTGCAATCTTTGGCTTCATGTCCAGGCTTGTTACATCTCTGAAAACGACCCTTGCTGCACGCCCCGCTATGGTGCAAATTACATCGATTGCACTTAGGGTGATTTCCCCTGTATCCACCCTGACCTTGATTTCCAGAAGAATGCTGACTGGGGCTCCTGTACTCATCTGTCTTTCGCTGTTGGGACTGAGACTGAACTGAAGTAGAACTCTTGCCCGAATTTCCATCCCACTTATGCTTGTTATCACTGGGAGCATCAGTGGTAGTAGCGCTAATACGCTTGGGCAGCTTGTTCTGCTCAACTACCTGATCAGTGAGATGATGAGCCAACCGGATGATTTGCTGAATGGTGCCTAGATTAGCTGAGGTCACGTAGCTCTGAATCTCTGGTACAAGTCCCTTGAGGTACAACTCAATACGTTTGATGGGAGGGTCCACCATAGTAGGACACAAGATGGCCAGCTCGTTTGACCTCTTTGTATACGCCTCAATTTCAGACCCCGTCATTTTCAGATTGAAAAATTCCACCTCTAGCTTGTGGATGTCGTCACGACTACAGTACTCTTCCTTGCTCAAATCTTTGAAGTCATTCCATGGGGTGGCATTAGCAACCGCCAGCCCTAGCAGTTGAACCTGTGCTTTCCACCAGGTTAACGCAGCACCTTCGAGTGTTCCAGTAGCAAATTTCACCCTACGATCTTCAGGGCATTCACACATCTAAAAAACAGACTCAATCTTCTCGAACTAGTGAAGAAGGCCTACAGCTCCTTCTGTGCCGCTGAAAGTACTAGGTCGGCAATCCATGAATGTTTTGAACGTACATACGGGAGGCTGAGCATGTTGACCTATTGCGCGAGAATAAAAGACAAGGTTAAGCACAAGAGTTGGTTCGCGAGTGTAGGATCTAAACATCCTAGGATAGGTCGAAATGGCAGGTTATACCTCCTGCAGGGACAGCTGCTAGTGCCTCAGCCACTCGTTCGTTGATTAGAGCCGTCAGCTGGGCTTGAGTCAAGTTCGAACGTCCACTCATGATCTTCACAACGAAGCAACATAAGTGAGAAAAGTGTCACGATAGTGCGTAAATGTGGGACGACAGAAGAGAGTAAGCACACAAGGTTCAAATAGCAGTTATCACATTAACTAGTGCACTATGTGAACTATCAAACAGACAATATAACATAAATCATACCACTTATTGTGTCGAGTCTTGCACGTGGAGCGAAGCGTCATTTTGGATCGTTGAGCACTGTACAGGTTATAGTCTGGTTTTGTCAAAAAGCTTTTTCCTTTTTAAAACCAAGTTCACTATAACCAATGGCTCTGATACCAATCTGTCACACCCCCAAAATCCACACGCGGAGTATCACCGCTTGGAGGCGTGACATGACCAGGATCAAGCCACCAATCATATTGAACAACGTAATTAAGTAAATAAAATCAACCACAATATAATTGGTGTTCAAACAACTAGTTAACCAAGTTCAAATTAAACAGCGGAAGCATAAGAAGTGAAACCAAAACATAAGTTTAATAAGTTCATGAGTTAATTGCCATTTTAGTCCCTGTGGTTTGGGCCATTTTGCCAGTTTAGTCCAAAGGTTTCATTTTTAACATCTGGATCCAAAAACGTTTCATCGTTGCCATTTTGGTCCAACTGACTTAACCCCATCCAATGAACTCTGTTAAGTCAAGGGCATTTTAGTCATTTCCCTTACTATTTTAATTAATCCTTTTAACATCTCCCTCCCTATTTATATATAATGAACAAAGAAGTATGTATATTATACACACAACCAAACCACCAGACCATACATCCCCCCACCACCTACCTCCACCCGTTACCACCACCACAACCACCCACCTCCTCCACCACGCCACCCAGCTCCGCCACCCACCTCCGCCATCCTCGTCACACCACCGCCATCATCTCACCTCCGCCTCCCCTCACTCATCAAAGATTTGCTTCTCTCTCATCTCATAAAACCCCCAAATTCACAGAAAACCCCCAAATTCACTGAAACACCTCCCCAACCCAATCAATCACAACCTCCAAGTTCAAATCGCACATAGATCTTCAAAGCAATCACCACCTACAAAACCCACAACCCAGCGCCGCCGTTTATCACCATCAACACCCACCTCTGCCATCATCACCAGCAACACGCCACCTCCACTGTCATCACAATAAACATCCACACCATCAAACCCGTCGAACCACCATATTTAGAGAGATAGAAAGTCAAACCTGTTAGGGACGATGGTGGCTTGTGATGGCCTTGCAGTAGTAGTGGCGGTGGTGTACAGTTGAGATGGTGAAGGTGGGGGATTTTAACAAAGATCAAGCAATGGTTCAGATCTGTTACGGTGGTGATTGGGGTTTAGAGACAGAGACGGTTCAAATATGCAACGACGATGGTGAGGGTCGCTGGCGGTGGCAGTGGTGGTGCTTACAGCGGTGGTGAGGTTGTTGATGGTGATGATATCATCTGGTGGTGGTTGGTTATGGAGAATAAAGAGAGTGCATAGATAGAGAGAGAGAGAGAGAGAGAGGAGTGTATGTGTGTGCAGTGGTGGCTGATAGTGGTGGGCGGTGGTGACTGGTAGGGGGCGATGGTGATTGTTGTGGTGGATGAGAGAGAGAGACAGGAGAGAGTGAGAGATGAGTGGTGGTCGTGCACAATATCTGTGTGTATATATATATATATATGTTATTAGCGGTCCCCTATAATTATATTATAATTATTATATATAAGATAAATCTTATATAATGATTAAAAGAAAAAAATAAAGTGGAATTAAAAAATAATATATGAAATGACAACATTGCCCCCTGAGTAACAGAGTTTATTGGATGGGGTTAAGTCAGTTGGACCAAAATGGCAACGATGAAACGTTTTTGGATCCAGATGTTAAAAATGAAACCTTTGGACTAAACTGGCAAAATGGCGCAAACCACAGGGACTAAAATGGCAATTAACTCTAAGTTCATAAGTTTAAATGTTTAACATGGGACTCGACAGTCCATATCCCACAACGACCTCCTCCTCGTACAAGCTCCATAAGCATCTAATGACCTGCAAGGTATGTAACAACAAGTCAACAACAAAGTTGAGTGAGTTCACAGTAGGTGTTCATTACAAAGTAGTTTTTCAAGAACTATGAGTTTGTTTGCAACTACAAGTTAAATCAGCTTTCCTTGTTTTCCAAAACATGAACGGTGGGGGCTACCCCATGTTGTAAAACCACTAGACTAGATGTATATATAGGTGTCCTTCCCAATCCGAGGACAGAGGTACGTATTGAATACGTAGGTTTAGCGTAGGTGCCCTTCCCAATCCGAGGACAGAGGTACGTATATGAATACGTAGGTTTAGTGCTGGTGCCCTTCCCAAATCCGAGGACAGTGGTACGTAGTGAATACGTAGGTTTAGCGCTGGCATCCTTCCCAATCCGAGGATGGAGGTAAGTAGTCTAGTAGTGGTGAAAGTACAAGTTCCGTCTTAGCTATTTAATCCAATTCCCAACCCACCGGGAATCCCATGCCTTAAGAGTGTGAACTCACCTTTGGTTGCTCGGTTTGACTCTCAAAAATAGCTAACAGTCAAGGTCAGTCAATCACGTCCTAGTATGATTACCACTTAGTTTATTAGTGACTTCAAATAAGCACGAAGTTCCTACACGCATCTACCACATAACATGCACTCACTTTAACGGTTCATGCCCATATAAACTTCCCATCTATTCCCGTTCATAAGCAAACATACGAAATTGCACATAACACTTTCATTGACATATAACATGTTAGATCATTCTCAGATAACCTACCCGACATTTAGACACGCAAATTACTACTTATGTCGTTTCAGCTTTTACATTCAAAACTGGGTTGTTTTCGGGAATTTAAATAAAATAGTTAACCTGTTCCAAAAATTCCCAACTTTTTACAGAAGGTCTTAAACGATTCAAATATTATTGTGTAAAAATCTCGGGATCCAATTCATTACCAATATTTTATAAAAAAATCATTTACTGGACTGCAATCAGATTCATCACTTTCTGACTGCAGTCCACGGAATAATTATTTTTAAAATTCATCGTAAGTCCGATTGATGAAATTCCAGTTGGAGCATTATAACGACATTAGTGGCCATCTACAGTACAAATTTCATGAGCTAATTCTACACAGATTTCAAGTTATGATGAAAAACATAACACACATTTTCTGCAGTAAAAACGCAGCTTTTGCTGCTGTGAAAAGCGACCCTTTAAAAATAGTAAACGAAGTCCAAAAATTATGATTCCAATGCCATTAGAACCGTATTTCGAAATAACATGTTATAGACTCAAGAAAATCAGTTTTTCGATAAATATCGACCTATTTACAGCCAAATGAAGTTGGCTGTAAATGTTTGGACAGAAGCTGTTTTCAGCTTATAGTGCTCTAACGCAAGTTCTATTTGTTCCGTTAACATGTTTAGTGATCAACAACGTATCTCTAGTAATCACAAGCAAGCATCAACATATACCAAACAACATCATACTAACAACACTTCATCACGTTTCATCTTTATGTAAAGCTTTAAGTTCATGATTTATGTTTGTGTTCTTTTAGTGTTTCTTGTATTTCATCATACTACATCTTATATCCATAAAATAGAAGTAACCAAGAGTGAATCAAGAACTTACAACTAGCTCAAAGGCTAGGGAAGATCTCTAGTGAAAAAGATGATGAAGAGGGGATGATGAAAGCAAATGAGAAGGATTCTCCAAGACCTTCAAGCTCCAAACTCCTTGTATCACCTTCTAGACTTGAATGAGCTTGGAATTGGAATGATATGGTGGTGACAAGGTGGTGGTGGTGGCGGTTATAGAGGGAGCCGAGAGGGAGAGGAGAGAGTATGAGGGAGGTGGAGTGGTGAAGGAGAAGAAGTGCTTATGTCTCTAAATAATATATGCAAGATCCTACATATATAAAGAAATCAAGAAAGATCACAAGCAAATCTAAGCAAGATCCAAATATAGCTGGGCAAATATTTGGTGGGGGCCACCCACCTTACAACCGTGAAAAACAATTGGGGGGGGGGGTAATTGTAATATTTGATAACAAGTTGGTAAATATTAGTTCCATTTCAAGTGTATTTTTAGTTTAGTTAGTTTACTAGATATTTTAGTGGGTGTTATGGAGTACGGGGATCATAACTAGCCAAGAAATAATTAAACAATATTTCTTGCAATATTTTGGTGTCCCGGGTAATGTCCGGTTGTTCGGTTAGATACCGGTTCGTTAAAGTGCTAAGTTGTTCCGTATAGTGTCTTTTATGTAACTATTTGTAACACTTTTAATTCCCAACACTTAGGAAAACATTCAGGACCATTTAGTCAATTTTCTGCACAAGACTAGTATGTTAACAAGCACATGTAAGTATGACGAAGTAATCAGAAAGCAATTAAGTAATTCAGCATAGTCATCAAGCACTTTAATTAACATTAATTAATCGTACGGATACATGTAATTATGAGGGTTGTCACAGTAGTCGGCGTACCATGGCTCTTCTCGGTATTCCACCATTTCTAAGGATTCCGTTGGGAATTTTTCATTGATGAGCTCGTCCCTAGTTACCTCCAAAGCTGGATCTTTCAGGCGGGATAGATGATCTGCAGCGGTGTTTCCTGCCCCTCTTTTGTCTTTTAATTCAATGTCAAATTCTTGGAGGAGTAGAATCCATCTGATTAAACGTGGTTTGGCATCCTGTTTCTTAAAGAGATAACGAATGGCTGCATGGTCTGTATAAACTATCGTTTTAGAAAGAACAAGATAAGAACGAAATTTATCAAAAGCAAATACTACAGCTAGTAATTCTTTTTCAGTTGTTGTGTAATTTTCTTGTGCATTATTAAGTTTTTTACTAGCGTAATATATTGGGTGAAAACGCTTATCTTTTCTTTATCCCAAGACAGCTCCAACTTCAAAGTCATTTGCATCGCTTGATTTCGAAAGGTAATTTCCAATCACGCGCTATCATGATAGGTGCATTCACTAGCATTTCTTTTAGTTTTAGAAATGCTTGGTTGTAGTCCTTGTCAAAGATGAATGGTGCATCGTTTTCAAGTAATTTTGTTAAAGGTCTTGAGATTTTAGAAAAGTCTTTGATAAATCGTCTATAAAATCCGGCATGCCCTAAGAAACTTCTGATGGCTCTAACGGTGGATGGAGGTGGCAATCGGGAAATAGTGTCTATTTTAGCCCGATCAACCTCCATTCCTTCGCTTGAGATTTTATGACCGAGTACTATTCCCTCTGTTACCATGAAATGACATTTCTACCAATTAAGGGCGAGGTTAGTTTCCTCACATCGGGATAGCATCCGTTCAAGGTTATCGAGGCATTGGTCGTATGAATCTCCAAAGATAGAAAAGTCGTCCATGAAGACTTCCATAGTCTTTTCTATCATATCATGGAAGATGGCCACCATGCAGCGTTGAAAAGTTGCGGGGGCATTACATAGACCAAAAGGCATGCGTCGATAAGCAAAAGTTCCGTAGGGACATGTGAATGTTGTCTTTTCTTGGTCTTCGGGAGCTATCGGTATTTGAAAGTAACCTGAAAAACCATCTAAAAAACAATAAAATTTGTGACCGGATAATCTTTCTAACATTTGATCAATAAAAGGTAAGGGAAAATGATCTTTCTTTGTTTCCTCATTTAATCGACGATAATCTATACACACTCTCCATCCGTTGACGGTTCTTGTTGGTATTAATTCATTTTTTTTTCGTTAGTGACCACCGTCATACCTTCTTTCTTAGGAACTACTTGGACGGGACTTACCCACGGACTAACGGAAATCGGGTAGAGAAGTCCGGCGTCAAGTAATTTGATGACTTCATTTTTAACCACTTCTTTTATGTTTTGGATTTACTCTACGTTGTGGTTATATTACCGATTTATAGTCATCATTCATTAAAAATTTGTGCGTGCATATGGAAGGGCTTATTCCTTTAATATCTACATGCTTCCAAGCGATCGCGTTTTTGTGTTTTTTTCAAAAGTGTGATTAATTTTTCTTTTTCTACACTAGTTAATTTTGACGAGATAATTACAGGTAGCTCACCATCCTTGTCGAGAAAAGCATATTCCAAACCTTTTAGGAGTTCTTTGAGGTCAAGTGGTGGGTCTTTAGGAGACTCCTTATTTGGTTGCTCATTTTGGTCAAGAACCAAAAAGGTTTGTTCAATGGCGACCTCTTCTTCAACAAAGTGGTTGATTTCTTCTTTCGTATCGGGTGGTTCATCTTCATCTTCAATTAGGGGGTTATCATTGCCAATTGGATATTTCATTGATCGTTCAAGATCGACACTTTTTTTGAATGCCCCTAATTGAATGGGTAATTTGTTTTGCTTCCGATTAATCAAAGCTTTATGGGTTTTCACAAAAGGTTGTCCCAACACAAGTGGAGCGTCATCAAGGATGACAAAGTCGGTTGAGACTACCGTTTGATTTGTTTGGACTAACACATCTTCAACTACTCCCATAAATTTTATTATTTTCCGATTAGACAGAAAAATGGGTATTTGAAGTGGAGAAAAATCACCAATACTTAATTTTTCGAAAATGTAGTTTGGCATTATATTAACACAAAGATTTTTATCAATTGTAATGTTACTAATAAAGGAATTTTGAAAAAAAAACATGGAACCGGTGTAATGTTAATTTCAAATGGATCATCTTTTATTAGTGTAGTTTGATCATTTGTTAACTTAATGCTTACCGTTTCGTCAATTTTAGTGTTAGTGTTTAACTCTTTTAAAAACTTAGCATGAGTAGGTACCAAACAATGATTTTCGAAAGAAGGTGATAAGAGATTAATTTCTTGAAAATTAGACTCTTTTTGAATTTTAACGTTGTTCGACTTACCTTTTTCGTCGTTTAGTTCATGCGTCGGTTTTTCACTTACTTGTTCTTCCATTTTTACCTCTTCTACTATCACATCTTTAGTACGAATTACCTCTTCTCTCGCGCGGGATTCTTTTATACATCGCTCGATAGTTTTGAGGTGTTCTATTATTCTTTCGGCTACGGGGAGGATAGTTGGTGGTTCGTCAAAGTTAGCGGAATAAGGATCCCCAAAGCTTGAGTTCGGAAGTTTGATCCTTGGTTCCTCATAATACTCATATGAGGTAGATGGTTCATACCATTGTTCCTCATTGTAAGTATATGATGGATAAGGGTCGTAACTTGGTTCTTCATAATACCCATATGAGGTGGGTTGTTCACACCATTGTTCCTCATAGTAAGTATATGAAGGAGTTGATTCATACCTTGGTTCTTCAAAATATGAGTATGAAGGCTCATACCTTGGTTCTTCATGATATGAATATGAGGGAGAAGGTTCATACCTTGGCGCTTCATAGTGTGTATATGAAGTGGTTGGCTCGTACCTTATCCACATGGTATGTGTATGAAGTGGATGGTTCAAAGAGGTCACAATATCATACCGAATGAGGATTACCACAAATGGTACAATAATCTTCTTCATAATCATCCTCTTCATAGTGGTAGTTGTAACCTCCTGAGTATTGATCCATAAGAATCACTTAGCAGACCATAAAAGAGTCTCGAGACCAGAAAACAAAAATAAAAACGGAAACAAAGGCTCACCACGGCCCCGTGTTCAATGAGCACGGCCCGTGGTCAAATCCTGTATCTGGGCGTTTTGAAAAAAATTGCAACTGGTTTGGTTCATCACGGGGGCGTGTTCAGCGAACACGGCCCCGTGTTGAGACTCTGTATCTGGGAGTTTTGTTAATTTATGCAGCAAGGGGGCGTATTCAGTGAGCACGGCCCCGTGTTCAGACTACTGTAATGCAAAAATTCCTAAAAATGTAAAAAAAATGTGCGCGCAGTTTTAAAAAGGTTTTTGAAAATTGATTAGGTCGTTGATTTTAAGCTTTTTTAAAATCCTTGTGTCCCCGGCAACGGCGCCAAAAACTTGGTGTGTGTAAGGTGTGATCTATTTTTATTGATGTTTGAAGCCCATTTTACACATTAGTCAAGTTTTAAATTTATAAAACACGATATTCTACTAACACTAAACACACACTTGTGCAAGTGCACCCATCGTGAGCGTAGTATAGCGTTGGTAAGATACCGAGGTCGTCCAAGGACACAAGAGCTTTTAGTACCGGTTTATCCTCAACGTCAAATCAATCTATATTTTTGAGAAAAAGGTTTTAAACATGAAAAATAAAAACTAAAAATACAGAAATAAAAATAAAATAAAACAGATAGACAAGATGAATCACTTGGATACGACTCGCCTTTAATGTATCCTTTGATGATTTCCGCACTTTTGCACTTTTTAAGAGATTATCTTAGTTATAGTAGTAGGCCCCTCTTTTGAAGGTGATGTTACCCTCAACCCAGTGGTTTGAGTCAGCAAGGATACAATCCCAAAGGGTCGGAATATTGAAAGATAATTAAATAAGTTATTAATGCGAAAAGTGGTAGGCCCCTCTTTTGAAGGTGACGTTACCCTCGGCTAAGTGGTTTGAGTCAGTAAGGATACAATCCCAAGTAGCCGGTTTAATGTATTAATAGTAGTTTACATATAAGGGGATCAAGTCATTCGTACCCCCGCCATCCAATACCGGTGGGCATTGAAGGAGGTCCTAGCAAGCTTGACCCAGGTCCTTGCAGGATCTATACACTGAACAAGGTAAGAACCTTACCAAACCATTCCCTTAACCCCCGACCAGGTAGCCAACATATCTCTATATAGACCGTAGAGATATGAATGTTGTAAATCTTTTACTTTATATAGACAGTAAAGTAATGCCAAGACACCACGGACAAATTATAAAGAAGTTTCACCTTCAACATAAGAAACTACTTATTAAAGTCATTAATACAAAACCAAATAAAAAGTGCGAAAAGATTAAAAATCAAAAGTAATACATTAAAGACTTGTCTTCACCAAGTGATGTAAGAGACTTAGCCAAACATGGCCTTTGATTGACAAGAACTCTTACTATCAATCTTGGATCCCGAGACTACTACACACACTCTAAGGTGGATGATGGTGGTGGATGTGGGTGTTGTAGTGGTGGTGGAGTGGTGGCAAAGTGGGAGAGAGGTGGTTTGCCAAGGGATGCCTTTGAAGTGAACCAAGCACCCCAATTTATAGCCTGAACAGAAGCCCAGCCACAGCCCCGTGTCAAGTGGACACGCCCCCGTGGCCATCTCTTTCTTTTCCTTCATTAATTGCATTTATCAGCATAGGGCTCAACACGGCCCGTGTCCAATGGGCACGGCCCCGTCTGCAGAAGCGTATCTGTACTACCAAGATTTTGCAAGATTCTGTGAATCTTAGCGTTGACCACGCCTCGTGCTGAGCTGGGCACGTCCCCGTGGTGGGCGTAGAAGCTTCTACAACTTTGTCCTTTCTGCAGACATTCGACCACGCCCCCATGTCCAGTGGGCACGGGCCGTGGTCAGCCTTCTGTTTCTTGTTTTTGCTCTTGGGGATGCTGTCGAGGGGTCGGGATGTCACGTTTATTCCTTTTCTTTGTATTTATGTTGGTTTTTGCTGTATATTTGTTCCTTTTGCTCGATTAAGCTCATTTGGTCCTGTAAATTCAAAAGGAAGACAAAAACACACTTTTTTCCAACATTAGTACTAAAAAGGGTTAGTTTTATGCCTCATTTGATGTAATTTATATGTTGCATTTTACACAGATCACTTATGATAACCTCTCTCTCCCGATGATGGACTTGGTTACTGAAGCACTCAAATATGACGACTATGTTTCGCGGTTAAAGTCTATTTTCGAACCCCAGAAATAGTTGAACTGTCGGATGAGGAGGGTGAAGCAGGTGATGATGGTGGCGTGAAGTAGGTTTGTGATAGGTTGAAGTTTGATAGTTAGGCTTTAGTGCCTTGTACCTTTCCTTTTCATGTTTGTAACTGATGCGCGTCTACGCTTAATATATAACAAATTTGGTTGGAACTTTTTCCATTGTCAAATTATAATTATTGCATGTGTTTATCAACTTCGTTGAAGGAGTGCGAATGAATGTAAGTGGCTCGTATTAGAACATTATTGCCCAGTTCCGAGCTATGTTCATGGGAACCTTGGAGGTTTAGTTCGTGAGCTCGTTATTTACTGAAGTGTTTTTGCACATAATAGAAGTTGGACATGCATTTGTAATTTGTAACTATTGTAGGGAACAACAAGGAAAAAGGTATGTAAAGAACACTCGTATTAGTAAACTTGCTAGGCGCACGGCCCACGCTTACAATGGTGATGCATTACATTTTTTTCGTTGCCTTAAGTCCTAAGTAGATAACTATGACCACCTGATGAACGTATGTAATACGCGCCTTGTCGGCATCAGAGGTTGTATTGTCACAGATAACAGTTCTTGGGTACACCACCTAAAAACACTGATTGCTGTCGAGTGAGATGGGTTTTTTGATTCTAGTCGGGGTAATCATCTGAAAGTGCTGACTGCCATGGAGCACGATTATTTCACCGGTGTTTATTTTTGGAGTGATGTGGTAAGACCATCGATCACCCGTTGGTCCTCTAGATCTTCTTGGTTTCCATGTGCACGTTCTTGATGAGGTGCTCCAACTTGCCACTCTTCAGGGCCCTCTCAATCTCCATGCGCAGATGGATGCAATCGTCGGTTAGGTGCCCGGTATCTTTATGGAACTCACAAAACAAGCTAAGGTCTTGGCCTTTCTTGCTGCGCATTGGTGGTGGGTCTTTAAGATCCAACTTCTCCGTGTTTAGAACCTCGAGGGGTGTCTTTGTTAACAGAGTCCATTGCTTCTCCTGATGTTCTCCCTTATCTGCCTTTGTGTATCTTGCTTTGTCGATCAAAGCGCAAGCATCTTCACCGCGTCGGTGTTTGTCTTCATCACGACCAAAACTCTAGTCGGAGTGTCTCTTCCTCTTGTCACGCTTGCTAGAATCAATTGAGAAATACTTGGAGTAATGATCTGTTGAATAATGGTCTTTCGAGTAGTGACTAGATTTGGACCCACTAAGGGGTTCATCTGTCTGCGTGACTACTTTTGCTGTTTCCATAAGCTTGTCCCATTCTTTTGGCATACCATCTCTTCCTGTGATAGTTCTGATTAGACTATCACAACATATGGCCTTCTTGAAGTGGGCGCGCATAAGGTCCTCGCTGACCCCACCTATCTCCAAACACTCCTTGTTGAAACGAGTGATGAAGTCTTCCGGTCCTTCTCCTTCACACCTCTAGATGTCCATCTACTGTGTGACAACCTGAACCTTCCTTTCACGTTTCATTATATGTTAGTATGTTCGACTTTTGGCCAATAGTCACGTCGTTTAGATCGAATAAGGGATATATAAATCCATACCATGTATGTAAGTGCCAGTGCCAGTGTTTGTATATGTATCATGTATGAACAAAAATTCACAATAAGTTTTATATGGGTGCATTACTCATACTTTCAAACAACAAAAACCAAACAAACATTATTTCCGAAAGAAAGAATCATAGGAAAATGGTACATTCAACGGTTGGCATGACGCGAATGCCCGACATAAGACTTTCTCTATATCTATGTAGAAGGTTAATACTTCATGTCTAATTCTCTACGTATTCGGAAAGATTAAGGTAGCATTTGATTTGCTCATAATGTTTTATACATTTGTTACAAGTCAACTGTAGAAGCTCCTTGTGATAGCACATAGGGCTCATTGACATCAAACACTTGGCGTGCGTACATCATCTAATGCACAATGTACAAGTATTCTAAGCATACTTTTACTAGTTCATACCATGGATTATCATAATCAATCAAATTCACATATTCTTCTTAATCTACATCAATTTTGTCTATAATTGTATCACCCCAACCCGGAAGGGCTGACGTGTCACAATAACAGTAGTATCATAAACAAAAGTCATAATTCCATTTATTTATTTGACAAGGATACAACCATATAACAACGAAACTTAAGGTTTAATTATACAAGCGGAACATTCGACTTCATTAACTAATATCTTCAGATTTATTCCTAGTCTTTATTCTTCTCTCTTTTCCCCGCCCAAAGTAACATGCAGATCTGTATATACAAAAATTTACGGAATGAGCCGAATGCTCAGTACGGAATAATAGGCTCAAATAACAATTAACGCTTTATGCGAAAATAATACGATGCAAGAACATAATTTCATAATCATATCTTACGGATGTACCCATGAGAAAACTTAAAACGTGACAATACACAGGTAGCTACTCCTGTATAATTATCACATGAGATGGCGAATTGGCATACCCGTTATCCACCTCCTTATACTTAAATCCTAGGATCGATCCATACGCCTCCTAATAGCCATATGTACCACACTTGTACTTAAGAGACGCTGTGAACTGATCTCTCCGTCACGGGTGGAGCACATGATGTCGATGCCGCAATAACATGCTCGTGGGACACTCCACGAGAAGCGATACTCAGGGTATCAGAGTACAAATGGTCTTATTCACATAACTTATAAAACTTATTTTCATAACAAAACGGAACATATATTGGAACATGCGATAATGAGTACAACTTAACATAATACTATCGTATGACATGAAAGCTTAATTCAAATGATTAGAAAAGTATTTCGAACGGACTGTCAAATGAATCGATAATCAAAGACGTGAGGAGTTTTAAAAGATATATGAATTTAATGGTTTTTATAACAATTGAATATCAAACAACAAGGAGTGGGGTAAGGATCCGTACCTTAATAATTCCAAAGTGAAGCTACCTTGTGCTAATATTTTAGATTTATACGGGCAGAGTTTAGACTACTGATTAGTCTTTTAACCTAATTTAAATAACATGCACACAAACTAGGTTAGTAACTTAATACAGCATTTACGATAACTCACGAGATCAAATTCTCACAACGAACGACAAAGTGCGATACTTAAACATCCATCAAATTAACGACGAACGACAAAGTACTATACTTAAACTCATCCATCGAATTAACGACGAACGACAAAGTACGATACTTAAACTCATTCATCGAATTAATGACGAACGACAAAGTATAACCCTATTGTGGGCAGCACTTAAACATCCATTGGATATATTGATCGATCGGACAATGAATCGTAATAGCGATCGAGTTATTACCCTGTTCTGCAGCACCCCGCTATACTTAATTAGTGTTTCGTGTGTATTTTGAGAGTAATCGGACGATATCTCAGCGCGTATTTGGAGTTTCTTCGTCGTTTTTGTGCCCAGAATCAAGTCCCAACATCCTCTATTTATAGTCGAATTTTGACCTTGTCGCGGCCCGCGTGACATTTAACCTATTCTTACGCGGCCCGCGAGACAACTTATTTTATGTATAGGGTTGCCACGTGTGGGACTAGCCTAGCTGAGTCGACAGATTTTTAAATTTCAACTTCGTCCGCAAGTTATTAAGATAATCATCAAGTAGGGAATACCCCCCCTGAGTTTTAGGGGCCCTAATCCTGATTCTGAAAATTCTGAAAATTCTAGGGTTTGTACAGAATTACTTGGGTGTCTTAATTAGGGTTTCCTAGTGGGTAATTTATAAATACTAATAATAGTTTTGGTTGATATACTGAAGGATGGATCATAAGATAAATGTTTAGTTTATTCTAAATTATTATTATGCTTTTATTTCTAGAAAAATGATTTTAAATTTATGGTCATTACAACTATTACCCCCTTAAAAGAAATTTCATCCTCGAAATTTTTCAAATAAGAATATAACCTATCGCATAAGTAACAGAAACAGAACTTTCATAGCAGAGTTACTAACTTATATAACCAGAATCTTTTAAAGACACTTGTGTATCTGAAATTCATAGTTACGTTCATGACTATAATTGTCAATTACCTTACATTTGTGCCCTAATGGTCCTCCTATAACGCATCTTAATAAAATATCTTACCGTACGAAAAAGTCAATGGAGACTTACAGATACTAGAGTGACTATTGGTACTGATATTTCCTACATAGATATGCTTAATCATAGCTAAGATATATTCACATAAGGTAAAGCATAAATGACCGTAAACAGAAACAAATGAACATATATCAAAGAGCAAGATTTACCGTTACTCGACTAAAATTCTATTACTAGAATAGATTAGGGTATAGAGAGCGAATTGTTTCTTCAGATTCCCATGTTGCTTCGCGTTCAGAGTGATTTTTCCAGAGGACTTTAACAAACGGAATTACTTTCCTACGCAAAACCCTTTCTTGTCGATCTAAGATGGCTTCTGGTTCCTCTTCGTAGGACAAATCTTCGTGAATTGTAAGTAACGGATAATTAAGGACATGAAGTGGATGATAATTATATCCTCTTAACGAGGAGACATGAAAAACGTTATGAACATGAGAGAGTTGAGGCGGTAAAGCCAGTCGATATGACACTTCTCCAATTCTTTCAAGGATTTCAAACGGACCGATGAAACGGGGACTAAGCTTCCCTTTAATTCCAAATCTACGAACGCCACGCCAAGGTGATACCTTTAAGAAAACGTGGTCGCCAATTTTAAATTCGAGTGGTCGTCTATCTTGATCTGCATAGCTCTTTTGTCTGCTCTGAGCTTCTTTCAGTTTTTCTCAGGCCATAATGACTTTTTCATTTGTAATCTGAACTAATTCTGGCCCTTCAATAATCTTTTCTACAACTTCATCCCAGCATATCGGTGCTCGACATTTCCGACCATACAAAAGCTCAAAAGGTGCCATGCCAATACTTGCTTGCCAACTGTTGTTGTAAGTGAACTCAACAAGGCATAGATATTCATCCCAGTTTCCAGACCATTCAAGTGCACATGCTCGGAGCATGTCTTCCAAGGTCTGAATCGTGCGTTCCGACTGCCCATCTGTTTGTGGATGGAAAGCCGTACTAAACTTTAGTCGTGTACCCCAAGCTGCCTGAAAACCTTTCCAAAATCGTGAGGTGAAACGTGGGTCTCTATCGGAAACAATGGAAGATGGTGTGCCATGGAGTCGAATAATTTCTTGCAGAAATATTTCGGATAACTTATTAACCGAAAATCCTTGCTGAATTGGTAGAAAATGTGCTGACTTCGACAATCTATCGACAACAACCCATATAACATCATTCTTCTTGAATGTCTTAGGCAAACCAGTAACAAAATCCATTGTGATCTCATCCCACTTCCATATGGGAATATCCAATGGCTGCAACAGACCGCTTGCTCGTTTGTGTTCAATTTTCACTTGTTGGCAAGTGAGGCATTTACTTACGTATCGAGCAACGTCTTCCTTCATGCCATTCCACCAGAAATTCTGTCTTAAGTCTCGATACATCTTGGTAGATCCTGGGTGAATTGAAAATGGTGAGCTGTGAGCTTCGGCTAACAATGACTCACGAAGGGTGGAGTCATCGGGTACACAAAGTCTTTTACCGCACCAAATCACCCCCTGATGGTCTATACGAAATTCAGATTGCTTACCCACCTCAAGATTTTGCACAATTGCCCAAAGTTCTCCATTTTGCTTCTGTGCATCTTTGATCCGTGATATGAGGTCGGGTTCAATCTTCATTCTAGCTAGATATCCATCAGATTTACTAACCTGAAGCCAAATGTTTATTCTTTCGAGATCCCTCCTAATACGAGGCTGAATTTGTAAGCAAGATATAGTCCCGGAATTCTTTCGACTCAACGCGTCAGCTACAACATTGGCTTTGCCTGGATGGTATTGAATATTTGCGTCGTAATCTTTTAAAAGTTCTAACCACCTTCTTTGCCTCATATTTAACTCTTTCTGGGTAAATATATACTTGAGGCTCTTATGGTCGGTAAAAATGTCACAACTTTCACCATACAGATAGTGTCGCCAAATCTTATGTGCAAAGACGACTGCGGCTAGTTCTAAATCATGTGTAGGGTAGTTAACTTCATAAGGCTTTAACTGACGGGAGGCATAAGCGATAACCTTCCCATGTTGCATTAGCACACAACCTAATCCTTTCTTTGAGGCATCACTATAGACTTGGTAACCTTCTGATCCAGAAGGGAGAGCGAGTATCGGAGAGGATACGAGTCGTTTCTTCAATTCCTCAAAGCTTTTCTCTTGTTCCTTATTCCATGAGTACTTCACCCCTTTTCTTAGGATTTTTGTGAGTGGTAAAGCAATTACCGAGAATCTTTCAACAAATCTTCGGTAATAGCCAGCAAGACCCAAGAAACTTCGTATTTCGGTAACAGAAGTGGGTCTTGGCCATTTTGTAATAGCTTCAACCTTTGTTGGGTCTACCATAATTCCTTCTGCTGATATGACATGACCTAGAAATGCCACTTGGCTAAGCCAAAAGTCACATTTGGAAAACTTCGCGTACAGCTTCTCATGCCGCAAGGTTCCAAGTACCACATGTAGATGTGCTTCATGCTCTTCACGACTCTTAGAATATACCAGAATGTCATCGATAAAAACAATTACGAATTTGTCTAGGAATTTGTGAAATACGCGATTCATCAAATCCATGAAGACTGCGGGTGCGTTAGTTAGCCCAAAGGGCATAACCAAAAATTCGTAATGACCATATCGAGTACGAAAGGCGGTCTTGGGAACATCATCATTCTTGATCTTTAGGTGATGGTACCCGGACCTCAGGTCGATTTTTGAAAAGAACTGAGCCCCCTGAAGTTGATCAAAGAGATCATCAATGCGAGGCAGAGGATACTGATTACGAATAGTAATCTTGTTCAGCTCTCGGTAGTCAATACATAAATGCATACTACCGTCTTTCTTCTTCACAAATAAGACCGGAGCACCCCAAGGTGAAACACTGGGTCTTATGAATCCTAGATCTAACAATTCTTGCAATTGTTCCTTCAACTCCTTCAGTTCCATTGGAGCCATATGGTATGGAGCTTTAGAAATAGGCTCGGCACCAGGGATCAAGTCGATGGTGAATTCTACTTGACGGTCAGGTGGTAATCCCGGTAGTTCATCCGGAAATACATCAGGATATTCACGAACAACGGAATGGCTATCGATACTCTTAACACTAACAGAAGTATCCTTAATCGATGCTAGGAATCCAACACAGCCTCTTGATATGAATTTTCGAGCTTTGAGTGCAGAGATAATTTTAAGAGATTTATGAGCTTGAGTTCCCTGATATATAATATCAGGATGATGAAGATTACCGAAAATAACACGGCGAGAATGACAATCTATAGTTACGCGATGTCGAGACAACCAATCTATCCCTAGAATAACATCAAAGTCACACATATGTATTGGAAATAGGTCTGCCTTACACACAATAGATTCAATACGGATCGGACAATCTTTATATACGTAAGTGATTACGGATGAATTTTCCATGGGAGTGGAAATGGTTAAGGTATGATTTAAGAGAGTTGGTTTTATCGGAAGGTACTTAGTAAACGAGTGGGATACTAAAGAATGAGTCGCTCCTGTATCGAATAACACATAGATACTATGTTTACCTAGCTGAAGGGTTCCCGACACAGTACCTAGGGCATTAGCAGCATCAGTAGCAGAAAGTGCGAAAACTCTTCCTCCAACATTGGGTGGTGCAACGTTTGGTTGGTTATTCTTCCTAGTGTCTTTCTTTGTACACTCCTTGATCATGTGTCCAGTTTGGCCACATCTAAAACATGCTCCTGTACTTCGGTGACATACGCCCTGATGTCGCTTACCACAAGTATTACATAGAGGATATGTAATCTGATTCGGGTTTACATGTTGATTCAGTGGTTGAGCTCTAATAGGTTCTGCAGACAACTGAATCTGGTTCTGAGCAGGCCTCGGGTTTTGCATTCTAGGTTGCCATGGACGTGCCTGATTTCCAGAGTTTTGATTTCCTTGCACTTTGTGGTCTTGATGCTGTGGCGTAGTGGATGATTTGCCGATTTCCTGCTTAAATTGTCCTTCCCTATTTCTCTTCTTATTATCCCCAGTTCGAGATAAAAATTCTTTCCTTTCGAACTCAAAAGTTTTGATTGCATCAGCAACTTCGGTGATATCCTTAAATTTCATATACATGATCGACTTCCGAATTCGATCATTGACTGCCCACTTGCATTTTTCTGCCTGGACTTTTGCTGATCCTGCAACTTCTCCTACAATACTAGCCAACCTTGAAAATCGAGTAATGAACTCAGAGGCTGGTTCATCATTCCCCTGTCGAATTACTGCATACTCCCTGATATAAGCTTCTTTATCAGCGGTCGAAAAATACTTGTCGTAAAAGATGTTACGAAAGTCGACCCATAAAAGATTAGCGTCAAAATCATCCCCTCCTTTGACTTGCTTATATCCTTCCCACCAAGTTTGTGCATCATCTTCAAGTTTGTAGGTAGCTAATCTAACTTTGTATTGCTCCGGAACTCCAAGAACTCCGAAGATCTTTTCAACATGAGCTATCCAGTTTCTTGCTTCAACTGGATTATTAGCGTGACTAAAGGATTTCGGCTTTTGTTTTTGGAATTTAGCAATCCATATGTCTATACTATAGGTAGTATGGTTCGTGGTATTCTCACGAATTTCTTCACCAGGGATTGGATTCGTGTTATTACGTTCTGGAGGACGAGTTTGTTGAATAACGGCCTCAGCTGTTTGAGCAACAAGGTTTGGAAGTAACCCGGCAACAGCCTGGTTGATAGCATTAATTATGTTTGGATCAACTGGAGTCTCATTCGAAGAAGTGTTGTTACGCACATGGTTAGTACGAGTATTCCTACGTAGCGGACGACGAGGAGGCATCTATACGAATAAACATAGGAGTTAAACCAAATAAGAGATCAAGTTGAATCCTATCATAGATATCTACCCATTCCTCACAGGTTTTAATTACTATCTTCAAGTTTTCTACAGGAAAGAGCCTTTGCTCTGATACCATAGCTGTATCACCCCAACCCGGAAGGGCTGACGTGTCACAATAACAGTAGTATCATAAAAAAAATTCCATTTATTTATTTGACAAGGATACAACCATATAACAATGAAACTTAAGGTTTAATTATACAAGCGGAACATTCGACTTCATTAACTAATATCTTCAGATTTATTCCTAGTCTTTATTCTTCTCTCTTTTCCCCGCCCAAAGTAACATGCAGATCTGTATATACAAAAATTTACGGAATGAGCCGAATGCTCAGTACGGAATAATAGGCTCAAATAACAATTAACGCTTTATGCGAAAATAATACGATGCAAGAACATAATTTCATAATCATATCTTACGGATGTACCCATGAGCAAACTTAAAACGTGACAATACACAGGTAGCTACTCCTGTATAATTATCACATGAGATGGCGAATTGGCATACCCGTTATCCACCTCCTTATACTTAAATCCTAGGATCGATCCATACGCCTCCTAATAGCCTTATGTACCACACTTGTACTTAAGAGACGCCGTGAACTGATCTCTCCGTCACGGGTGGAGCACATGATGCCGATGCCGCAACAACATGCTCGTGGGACACTCCACGAGAAGCGATACTCAGGGTATCAGAGTACAAATGGTCTTATTCACATAACTTATAAAACTTATTTTCATAACAAAACGGAACATATATTGGAACATGCGATAATGAGTACAACTTAACATAATACTATCGTATGACATGAAAGCTTAATTCAAATGATTAGAAAAGTATTTCGAACGGACTGTCAAATGAATCGATAATCAAAGACGTGAGGAGTTTTAAAAGATATATGAATTTAATGGTTTTTATAACAATTGAATATCAAACAACAAGGAGTGGGGTAAGGATCCGTACCTTAATAATTCCAAAGTGAAGCTACCTTGTGCTAATATTTTAGATTTATACGGGCAGAGTTTAGACTACTGATTAGTCTTTTAACCTAATTTAAATAACATGCACACAAACTAGGTTAGTAACTTAATACAGCATTTACGATAACTCACGAGATCAAATTCTCACAACGAACGACAAAGTGCGATACTTAAACATCCATCAAATTAACGACGAACGACAAAGTACTATACTTAAACTCATCCATCGAATTAACGACGAACGACAAAGTACGATACTTAAACTCATTCATCGAATTAATGACGAACGACAAAGTATAACCCTATTGTGGGCAGCACTTAAACATCCATTGGATATATTGATCGATCGGACAATGAATCGTAATAGCGATCGAGTTATTACCCTGTTCTGCAGCACCCCGCTATACTTAATTAGTGTTTCGTGTGTGTTTTGAGAGTAATCGGACGATATCTCAGCGCGTATTTGGAGTTTCTTCGTCGTTTTTGTGCCCAGAATCAAGTCCCAACATCCTCTATTTATAGTCGAATTTTGACCTTGTCGCAGCCCGCGTGACATTTAACCTATTCTTACGCGGCCCGCGAGACAACTTATTTTATGTATAGGGTTGCCACGTGTGGGACTAGCCTAGCTGAGTCGACAGATTTTTAAATTTCAACTTCGTCCGCAAGTTATTAAGATAATCATCAAGTAGGGAATACCCCCCCTGAGTTTTAGGGGCCCTAATCCTGATTCTGAAAATTCTGAAAATTCTAGGGTTTGTACAGAATTACTTGGGTGTCTTAATTAGGGTTTCCTAGTGGGTAATTTATAAATACTAATAATAGTTTTGGTTGATATACTGAAGGATGGATCATAAGATAAATGTTTAGTTTATTCTAAATTATTATTATGCTTTTATTTCTAGAAAAATGATTTTAAATTTATGGTCATTACAATAATTTCCTACTCATACAAGATTATACATCAAAGTTACTTATAGTTACATCTACATAAACATCACATTCATCATAGTACTATATCAATTGGGTTTCAACTTTAAATCATCCAAATTACCAAAATCAAACATAATTCTTGTTCTATAGTGTAATCATAACTTACAATTACACAAATTTTTACATGAACTCATGATTGGGTTGAAACCCACTTTCTACAAAATCATGAGATTATGAAATTTAACTTACCACTTGTTGAGTAAACTTAGATGATTGCAAATTAAGGCTCATGCATATGATTTGCTTTCAATTTCCTTTTCAATTTTACTAACTTCTGATTTGTGAGGGTTTCCTTCTTTTTTCTCCTGCCTGGAGCGACACACACACACACACCAGATGTGTGTGTTTGTGTTTCAAGTTTTATTTTAATAAACTTCTTTTTCCATGTACAAGTTTAGTCCCCCCAATTTAAGTGTTTACTTACTTTTTGGGCATAATTCATTCATAAGATAATATTTCACATATATTCTAACTAAGTTATGCTTTCCAATTATTTTTACACACAAACGTACCCTATAACATTTTTGGAGTGTTACACCTCCTCACACTGAAACAGTTGAATCTATATCTTGCTAAACCTGAAACTGTGACTGAAGATCCCACGGCTGATCTTCATCCTAGGAAACGAAGCAGAAGAGATCCTAGGATCAGCCTTGAGATAGCTGATGAGACAAGCACAAACCCAGAATCAACCATGCTTGTAGTTACTAAAAAACCAATGGTTCATGGTTCTGGAACACCTATGAGTGATGCGATAATTGATTTTCTGTTAAACCCAAGAGTTGCAATGTATATGCCTGCACCCAAGACTGGTGAAGGGTCAAGCAATACTACCTCTTATGCTGATGTGTTGAAAGTTGCGGAGTTATTGCAACAGGCTACAAAAGAAGTTGTAGCAGCGACTGAGCCAAACCAAGAAAGAATTCATGAAGCATCTAGCAGCCCTGATAACGAGAATCTGTTTGAAGACAATGGGGTTGAAGTTCTTATGAAGAGGATCACTACATTGGAAGAAGATAAGATATTCAAAGATGTCCAAATTGCGAGTCTATTGGAAGAAATAACCCATAAGAATCAGCAGATCCAAGAGCTTGAGACAAATCTAGGATCACTTAAAGTAGTCGTGATGGATCTCAAGCAAAAGTTAGAAGGAAATTTTGGAAAGGAGTTTGCTAAGCCTCCTAAAGGGTATACTGCTGCCGAAAAGGAACAAATGGATAAAGAACATGAGGAAGCGATTGATAGATACATTCAGAATCCTCCTCGTACAGTTAATAAAAAAAGAAAGCAGAAGGAGGTGATTATGAGAAATGTGGGAGCTGAAAGAATTACGGATATCAAGAACTTCCAGACAATATGTAATCATGACAGAAAAAGATAGATATGAAGTGTATGGCAACAGGTCTGGGATTATCAGTTGGGCATACAACGATGAGAAGGGAATGTTTTTGGTAAAGAGAAAGAATGGGGCAATGGAGTATTACAACAACTCTAGTGCTTTTGAATCATGCATGGCAGTAGATCTCCATGAGCTGAGTCGAGCTCCTTATCACGATTAGTGAAGGGAGCACAATTGCAAGATCGGTTGGAACTTCTACAATAAACTGCAGAAACAAGCGCAAGCGAATTTCAGGGAAATAAATTTGGCTCTATCATTTATCAGGGTGCATGAAGATGTCATAGATCCTTCCACCAACCGGTCGCTAAAGACAGTGATGTGGCCTCCCATGAAGTAGACAAAGACCGTTCCACTGCTAAAGGATCTTCCAGACAACAATTAAAAGGATTTGCAATTCTGGATACGATCATGTTACTGGTCAAGCGGTGATAGTATGTGAGCATGAAGAGTACAGGGTTGTGGATGTGAAAGATCTCATGCGTTTCAGAGAAAATGATATAAAGTTGCTGGGAAGGACACAAATCAGGAGTGATCCAAAATATGAAGTTTGTGCAAAGAACTTCACTGCTGGAATTTCTCAGATTACATTATTCAAGATGTGGTCTGGACAACGAGGGAGAGTGGAGACACAGTTGTGGGTTCCCTATGTTGGAAGAAAACCGCCTGATGCTCAGCGACAAAAGAAGAAGAAACGCAAGTGAAGCATGAGCTTTCAAGACAACATAAACCTAGGGGAATATTGTAAGGGTATGTACTTATAGGTTTACGTTGGACTTGTGTTTACTAGTTTTAGGTTGGTTATTTGTTATGAATGGGCTGGTCGATGTCATATAGGTGTGTGAATAGCGTTTGGGCTTAGCCCAGTTGTAAAGGTCATCCTATGTGTTATAAATAGGATGCGCCTAAGTCAGTGTAATGTTGTTGATTGATTTTCTTGTAACCGTAAGTGTACCAGACGATTCTTAGCAATCGTGTGCACTTTTGATAATATAATCAACATTTCCTTTCTTCTTCCACTCTTTTCTAGTTATTCCGCAACTTGATTAGGGTTTTGGTGTTATCAGATTGGAGTTCCTGGACTTACATATGATCCTCTTACACAAACTCACAATATGTCTGTAAATATGTTTGTACATAGGTATTTCATTTCAGATAAAAAACAAAAAGATTTTACGTTTTTTTAGCATAAAGTTTGATAATACAAAAAGGTTTTGTTTCATCTTATTTTCGACAACCGATGTTGGGATGCTGATCTTCAAAATCTGACTATGCTGAATGATTCCTGAAACTACGGTTGGGAGTTAATATCTGAAACAAAGAAAATGTTCTAAAATGTTTACAAGTTCATTAATTTGATACTTGCATTTGAAAGAAAACATCAATTTGTTCACAAAGTAGTCAACCATGGTCATTAACTTAGACTTGGTAGACAAATCGGGTGACCAAGGTCATTTACTTGGACTTGGTTATCTGAGTGGGTTGTTAAAACAGAAAAATGGTGAAAAATTAAAAATGTTTAAAGTCCCTTCGCACGAATGGGAAGAGCCCAGTTGTTTTAAGCCCATTTGCTCTAAGCCCACTCGTACGAAGAGAATTAGGTCACTATATATACTCTCAGTCGCTTGAAAAACCTCAGTCGCACAAAATTTCTCTCGCACACACAAGTTTTTTTTCTCTGAGCAATTTGTTATATTTCGTAACGAAGTGCTGCAAAATTTGATCTAGGAGTGTTTATTGGCACAACACTAGCTATGGGCAAGGTATAGATTGTTGAGTAGCAAAATTTGATCTAGGAGTGTTGATTAGCACAACACTAGCTATGGGCAAGGTATAGATTGTTGAAAACGGCTCTTAATCGGACCAATTTTGAATGATTCACACCGACAGACTTTTAAACTTATATTTAGAACGTTTGAACGAATAAAATCTAAAATTGAATATACCATAATGCTTATCGGCTCTTACACTATGCAATAGAACCATCAATTTGTTGAAAACTTGCAAAAGTTTTCAAAGATTAATTCAGTGTTCTTGATGCTTCGAACGAGTGCAAACGCTTTCGCACAAAGGGATCTAATGTTGACTATTTTGACTTCACTCGCACGAAGCAGTATACTCAGTCATTCAAAAGCTCGGTCGTGTGAAAGATTCAGTCGCTGGAAATTCCATTCGCACCAGGATTTGTAATTTGTGAAAATTTTTCTAAGTGTTTGAGTGTTTGTGATTTTGAAGGAAAAGTCGACTAATTTTGATACTAAGCATAATATATGCTGTGTGTTAGACCATTCGTTACCAAAGATGGAACCATTCAAGGGTATTCTAGATTTCATGGATAGAATCAGAATCAAGAAGGCGTTAACGCATCAACACAAAGCATACCGATCGCACATAGAAAGATACTGGCAGATTGCAAGATTTGAGGAAAGTTCGGTATCAATACATTCATTTGCTCATGTTGGAAATGAGGATATTGAAGTTGTAATCACTAAAGATGATATCCGACGAGTGTTGGAATTTAGAGATAAAGCAGATGATTCGACAGGTTACCCAGAGAAGTTAGCTAAAGGATGTTTCTTTCGGATGGGGTATACTGGTTATGTCAACGATCCAAACTTCAATAAAGCAAACTTTTCAAAGCCTTACAAGTTCTTAGTTCATTCAGTTATCCACGCTATGGGGCATAGAAAAGGCGGATATGATGTAGTGGCCGATTACGTGATGTGCATGATTACTGCTTTAGTACTCAACATGCCTTATAACTTCGAATATGACACTTGATAGACTTCAACAGTATAAGAAAGTGAAGGGGAGTGACATTCCTAGTGTTACTAGATTGTTTGGATGCTTAAAAGAACCAAACTATCAAGCACCACCAGAAGGTAAATGGAGGTATGATGATAGTGAGTCTGACGATGAAAGCGCAAAGATGGAAGATTTTGTAGCAAAAAGATGCAAGTGGTTTGTAAAAGAGGACGCAAAGAAGAAAAGCAAAACAAAGAAAGTTGCAGTATCTCCTAAAATGACTCAAATAAAGAAGAAAACTCAACGAACGTTACATGTTGATGAGCTAGTGAAGATTCTGATGTTGAACGAGTTGAAGTTGGTACTGCTGATACACAAGAGATAGCCCAGAACATTCTGAGGAAAAAGAAAGGTAGTAACGAGGATGATGAAACTTATGTACCTTTGGATCCTGAGGTTCGAAAGTTATCCAAAAGAGTGAAAAGTAGTGCGCTCACGTCAAAGAATAAAGTTGAATCACCATTGGCAAAAAGGGCACGGAAGAGTACAGACACGTCTGTGAAAGACACATTTGCTAGTGCACCTGTCGAGCGAACTTTTGAAGAAGAAATTCAAGTTGAAACTGAAGTTAAAGAGTTTATTCTGATTTAAACACCGCCAACAACACCAATTCAAATGTCTATTCTGGTGCATCCTACTATTCCTCAACAACAATCAACTCCTGCTCAGCCCACAATGCCTCAACAACTAGAGTTAACCTCAAGATCGCATCCGACTCCGAGGAAACAACAACAACAACAACAATATACTGGTTCTTTCACTGATCATATTTTTGATGATATTCCAACTTTTGATGATAATATAGATTTTAATTTTTATGATGAAAAGAGATTAAAGAATATGGAAGATAGAATTAAAGGGTTGGAAGATGATAAAGTGCAACTGACAGATAGAGTGCAGAACTTGGAAGCTAAGAATCTGTACTTGATGACATCAAACACTATGCTTCTTGAAGAGAATGAAAGATTAAAGAAAATAGTTGATGATCATGAAGCTGACCGAAGGGTGAAAGACAATAAGATTGATATGTTGTTTACTGTATTTGAAGATCGGTTTGGGGTTAGTCTAGAGGAAGAATTCAACCAAATAGAGATTCGAAAAGTTGAAGCTAGAAGGGTTGAACGAGAAAGATAGGCAGCTAGAGAAGCATCATGGGCAAGCAAAGATAAAGTAGATGCTATGCCTGACATCAGTCAATTTGTTTTTGTTGGCCAACCAATTATTGTGCCATATAGTGATGAAGAAATCAAAAGGTTGGCTGAAATAGAAAAGAGAAAAAACAAAGATAAGAATGATGATGACGATGAAGAGGATGAGGAACTTGCTGATGTAGATGATCCTATTAATTATGGTGATGATTCGGATGATGATGATGGTGGTGATGATGATGATAATGATCAAGGTGGTTCTATGTTAAGGATTGAAAGTAGAAAAACTGATGACGATCTGAACAAGTATCTTAACGACAATCAGAATGAAGAACATGATGATACAAACATTCAGGGGGAGAAAGGTTCGGAGCTCAAAACGAAGTAGAATCCTTGGGAATCTTCACGGATGTTACCCCACTAACAACTATTCCAGAAGATAAATTGACAAGAACAATTTATTTGTGTCAAGATGTTGAAGAGGGAGAGTTCATGCATAACTATACTTATGAAGAGATAGCAAAGTTGATGGGCGTTGACGAAGATTCTTTCAACTTTGATTTCGAAGATGAGCTTAACGATATTGATATTTCTCAGCCTGAAGCTTACATGTTTAAAGAAATTCCTGAAGCGAATGATGTTGATGATGTTGTCGTGGAGGATGATTCTGACAATGATGAATGTTTCAAGTATTTAGGTGAAGGGTCAGAGGACTTCCCAACATTTCAGGAGATGTTTGCTGAGATTACTGAAGAGGTGTGTCACACCCCCAAAATCCACCCGCGGAGTATCACCGCTTGGAGGCGTGACTGACCAGGATCAAGCCACCAATCATATTGAACAAGCATGTAAGAAATAATAAAAATCCAACACAATACAATTGGTGTCCAAACAAAACATAGTTTAAGTTGTAAGCGGAAGCATAATGTCTAAAACCAAGGCATAAGTAAATAATGTTTAAGTTCATCATGAACACTCAATGTCCATGCTCCACGACGACCCTCCCCCATGCAAGCTCCTGCTAAACCTATTGACCTGCAAAGCATGTAGTAACGAGTCAACAACAAAGTTGAGCGAGTTCACAGTTGGGTGTTCGTTTTAAGTTGTTCCAAAAACAGTTTCCTTTAACTGGCATTCCAGCCGTGGGGGTTACCCCATAGTTGAAAACGTGATTTGTTTATCCCATTTACTCTGGCTATCTAGCCGTGGGGGTTACCCCTTGTGTAATTCTCTGGCTCTCTGGCCGTGGGGGTTACCCCATATATACTACTAGACTCGTTACCATATCGACCGCTGACTGTAGTCATGTTTATATGCCCTTAGCGTCAATGTCTATCATGATTGACGTGCCCAGATCCATTAGTTCACGCCCATCCTCTGTGGCACGATGTGAGGCTTGTCAGACCTAAATAGCGCTATCTAACTAATGACCCGCTCGCCATTGGCCCGGCGATTAAGTCGATATAAAAAGGAGGGACTTCGTGATAGAGTTTTGGTCTAGTGAAGTTTAAACTGTCCAAGAGGACGAGCAATTATATTCCTTAACCCGTACTGTCCTACCCAAGGAGGACGAGGAATCCATATTTCTTAACCCATTCCCAACCCCTGGGAATCCCATGCTTTGTAGAAAGTGTGAACTCACCTTGATTTGCTCAGCAGATAAACAAAATGGTCACTCGAGCTCTATGGGGTCAACCACGTCCTAACATGGTTACCATACAAGTCAGGTCTAGGTTCAAGTAGTGCACGTAGGTTTACACATAACTAATAGGTTACTAGCACGTAACGATCATGGCATATCCGAAGAACACATTAAACAATAACTGTTTAGCATACACAAGAAGCCCAAACATAACTCGGCCCAACATGTTGTGCGATCAGCACAACCTTGTGCGACCCACAGCATGTTGTGCGATCCAACATAAGCCCGGCCTAATAACATAAGTAACCCAATAACATACACGGCCCAAACAATAACATAAATCAACTTGTGCGGTCCAGTTCAGCTTGTGCGGCTGGACAAAACTTGTGCGACTGGGTTCTGTGCTTTAAGGCCCAACAGCCCAAGTGTTCGTGTGTATGGCCCAAGCCTTGTGCAATCGGCACCATCTTGTGCGATCCACAAGGTCTTGTGCGATCATGCAGATGCTGTGTTGTACACTGTGTTTAATCAGTTGCACTTTATGACTTGTGCGACTGTGTTGTGCGATCAGACACTTGTGCGATTGAGCTCTTGTGCGATCAGATCAGATCTTGTACGATCTGATCTTGTGCGACCAAGGAGTCTTGTGCGATTAGTTACATTCTTTCCTTAATTCATGCCATCAATTAACTTGTTTCCTTTTATCTTGCAAGATTAACTCTAACAGTTACCAACCACAACATATTCGATCAAACTAGAGTTTTAACATCAATTCTTATGAACCCTAAACATAATCAAAACATGGACAATAATCATAACACTTAAACATATCAACATGATTTATATTCTTGATCACTAGCATACATCCTATCATGTCAACACAAGGAAATCATCCTAAGGTAACCATATCACAACCGATTAACAAGCATTCGGTTTTCATTCATCATCAACAATCCAATTCATACTAACATAACCATACATCATTATCCGAATAACAACACATCACAGCCGGTTATCATGCATTCAATCGGTTCTTAGTTCAATATTATGAAATCCGATTCACATAAACATCACCACATAACATCATCGTTCATTATACATGTAACCCTAACCATTCTATCAAATCATGGTATCATCACATCATTTACAAACCATATCATGAAACACTAACCGATTAACGATGTATGAGGGTGATCCGAATCAAAAGCTTCGATGGAGAAGGGATGTTGTTTGCCGTCGGCTTTGAGAGGAGAGAAAGAGAGTAGGGTTTGCTAAACTTTTTGTGATTTGGTGAAGTGTGGGAGTTATACTAACACCCTATGTGTTATGCGAGTTGATGGAGTGGGCCGAACCCTTCATGGGCTGCCCTTATGGTTCGAGTACAAGTATGTAGCCCGAATGGGCTTGTGCGATCGAGGTATGTTGTGCGATCGGTTCGTTTATAAACACACATTTGTTACACATAAACACATATCAAACATAACATTTCATTAATCATCAAAGTTCACATAATCACATAAGTTCAAAACATGCTACACTTAGCACAAAGATAGGTTCTGAAATACGAGTTGTCACATTATCCCCAAGTTGAAAGAAATTTCATCCCGAAATTTGGTACGTACTCACTGAGGAAGCTAGTTAGGTTACATGGTTTTCCTGGGGTGTCACATCCTCCCCCCGTTGATCTGGAATTTCATCCCGAAATTCCGCTGTAGCTTCAGCCTCAGTAGTGGTTGTACTGTTTGCGAACAATTGGGGATACTTTTGTTTCATTTGATCTTCGCCTTCCCAGGTGAACTCTGGGCCACGACGGGAGTTCCAACGAACTCGAACGAGAGGAATTCTAGTATGCTTGAGAATTTTCACATCTCGGTCAGTAATCTCTACTGGTTCCTCGACGAATCACAGCTGTTCGTCGATAGTGAGCTCCTTCAAAGGAACTATGAGGGTCTCATCTGACAGACACTTCTTCAGATTCGACACGTGGAAAACGTTGTGAACTCCACTGAGTTATGCTGGTAAGTTTAGTTTGTAGGCCACTTTGCCTATTTTCTCTATGATGGCGAATGGTCCAACATATCATGGATTCAGCTTGCCTCGTTTACCAAAACGAACAACACCCTTCCAGGGTGAGACTTTAAGTAACACTCGATCCCCAACCTGGAACTCGAGTGGTTTCCTGCCCTTATCGGCGTAGCTTTTCTGACGGTCACGAGCTGCCGCCATTCGTTGTCGTATTTAAGCAATCCTTTCTGTTGTGTCAACCACAAGTTCTGGGCCAGTGATCTGACTATCCCCCACCTCTGCCCAACAAAGAGGTGATCGGCATTTACGCCCGTACAATGCCTCAAACGGAGCGGCCTGGATGCTGGTGTGGTAACTGTTATTATACGAGAACTCCACTAATGGGAGGTGCTTTTCCCAGCTGTTGCCAAAATCGATAACACATGCACGAAGCATGTCTTCAAGTGTCTGGATGATGCATTCAGACTGCCCATCCGTCTGCGGGTGATATGCTGTGCTCATATCTAAACGTGAGCCAAAGGACTTGTGCATTGCTTGCCACAGAAGTAAAACGTGCATCACGATCAGAGATAATAGAGGTGGGAACCCCGTGCCTCTAGACAACTTCCTTAAGATAAACGTCTGCTAGTGTAGAGAACTTATCCGTTTCCTTGATAGCCAAGAAGTGTGCAGACTTTGTGAGTCGATCCACGATCACCCAAATAGTATCATTTCCACGTTGAGATCTAGGCAGGCCAGTAACAAAATCCATGGAAATTTGCTCCCATTTCCATTGTGGTATCTCTGGTTGTTGGAGTAGGCCCGATGGTTTCTGATATTCAGTCTTGACTCTCGCACAAGTCAAACATTTGCTAACGTAAGTTGCTATGTGAGCTTTCATGCTAGGCCACCAGTACGTCGTTTTCAAGTCGTGGTACATCTTATCTGAACCAGGATGTACTGAGTAGCGAGACTTGTGTGCTTCATCCATCACAAGCTCTCGTAGGTTGCCATAAAGTGGGACCCAAATGCATCCTGTTACATAGTATGCACCGTCTTCCTTTTGTTCTAACCGTTGCCTTGAGCCGTGTAGGGATTCAGCCCTGACATTTTCTGGTTTTAATGCTTCTACCTGAGCATCTCAAATTTGTGAAGGAAGACTAGATTGAATGGTGAGTTGTAATGCTCGCACGCGCTTATGCGTAGTGTCCTTTCGACTGAGGGCATCAGCCACAACATTGGCTTTGCCTGGATGGTACTTGATCGCGCATTCGTAATCATTCAATAACTCGACCCATCGATGTTGACGCATGTTCAACTCCTTTTGTTTGAAGATACGCTCGAGACTCCTGTGATCGGTGTAAATGGTGCACCTGGTACCATACAGGTAATGCCTCCATATCTTAAGTGCGAAAACAACAGCTCCCAGCTCCAAATCGTGCGTAGTGTAGTTCCTTTCGTGAATCTTAAGTTGACGTGACACATAAGTAATAACCTTATCACGTTGCATCAGCACACATCCAAGTCCCTGAATGGATGCGTCGCAATAAACCACAAAATCGTCTGTGCCTTCAGGCAATGAGAGGATAGGTGCGCTGCAAAGTCTATCCTTTAAATGTTGAAACGCAGTTTCCTGTGCATCACCCCAACGATAGGTGACACCTTTCTGAGTTAGTGAGGTGAGAGGTTGCGCAATCTTGGAGAAATCCTTGATAAACCTTCTGTAATAGCCCGCCAGACCCAAGAATTGGCGAATTTCCGTTGGTGTTCTAGGTGCAGGCCAGTTCTTGATCGAGTCTACCTTGGATGGATCAACATGAATCCCATCCTTGTTTACCACGTGGCCTAGGAAATGGACTTCATGAAGCCAGAAGTCGCATTTCGAGAACTTAGCATAAAGCTGTTCTGTTCGAAGGAGTTCCAAAATAAGTCGTATATGCTGCTCGTGTTCCTCCTGACTCTTAGAATAAATCAGGATGTCGTCGATGAAAACTATAACGAACTTATCTAGGCAAGGCTTGCACACTCGATTCATAAGGTCCATGAAAACCGCAGGTGCGTTTGTCAGCCAAAAAGGCATGACCAAAAACTCGTAGTGTCCATAACGAGTTCTAAAGGCTGTTTTGGAGACGTCCTCTTCTCGGACTCTCAGCTGGTGATATCCCGATCTCAGATCAATCTTCGAGTAAAAGCTCGACCCTTGCAACTGGTCGAATAAGTCGTCGATACGTGGAAGAGGATAACGATTCTTCACCGTCACCTTGTTGAGTTCTCGATAGTCGATACACATCCTGAAGGTACCGTCTTTCTTCTTCACAAATAGCACTGGAGCTCCCCATGGTGAAGAGCTAGGACGAATAAAACCCTTATCCAAGAGTTCTTGTAGTTGCGCAGATAGTTCTTCCAATTCAGATGGAGCGAGATGATAGGACGCTCGAGCTATAGGTGCTGCTCCAGGAGTTAGCTCGATTTGAAACTCGACCTGGCGATGAGGCGGAAGGCCAGGTAATTCCTCAGGGAATACCTCAGGATAGTCACGTACGATAGGAAAATCTTCTATCTTCTTCTCTTTCTTCGAGGAGTCAGTAACGAGAGCCAACATAGCAGTGTGGCCCTTTCGCAAACACTTTTGGGCCTTAAGGAAAGAGATGATGCCCACAACAGTACCACTCTTGTCACCACGAATCATAAGGGGTTCATCCCCTGAGCGAGGAATACGGACGATCTTCTCATTGCAAAGAATCTCTGCTTGGTGTTGGGATAACCAATCCATCCCGATGACAACGTCGAAACTACCCAGAACGATAGGAATGAGGTCAATAGAGAAGGTCTGATTAGCAAGAACAAGATTACAACCCTTGACTACGTGTGTGGCCTCTAAACTCTTACCATTAGCTAGCTCTACAGTGTGCTTGGTGTTCAAAAATGTTAGGGCACGCTTAAGCATTTGGCTAACTTTTAAGGACACGTAGCTAGTATCGGCACCCGAATCAAATAAAACAGTAACATAAAAGTCGTCTAGTAGGAACTTACCCGTTACGACGTTGGGATCGTTCCTTGCATCGCCTTGGCCAATAACGAATACACGACCCCTTGCACCATTGCCGTTGTTACCCTCGTTGTTCCCATTCCCCTGGTTGTTATTATTGTTGTTGTTCTGGTTCCGGTTCAATTGGGGACAATCTCTCTTGAAGTGGCCTTCAGCTCCACACTGAAAGCACCCTTTGTTGATGCCTTGCTGCTGCTGCTGGCGTTGTGGGGCTTGTTGTTGCTGACGATAGGAATTGACAACTCCCGTTCCTAAAATCCTAGGTTTGTTTGGATGGACGGAATGACCGAATATGATTAAAACATAAGACAGATAGTCCTTTCATTTGTTTAAGGGTTTATCACCACAGTCACAAGGCTTGAATGTATGCATTTTCACATTACCGCATAAATGTTTATATTCAGTATAGCATGCATTTCCACAAGACATAACGTTGATTTAAACCACGTTTTACTTCAATACGTTGTTTTGTGCATTTTTATCTATGGCTCAGTAGATATATATAAATATATATATATATTTCACTTGCCATACATGACATTTTGTTTACACATTTCATAATTGACATTTGACATAGACATTTTGATATTGATATACATATTTCATAGACTACATTTTGACATAAACAATTTGACATGGTTTACACAAAGACATTTGACAAATGGTTTAGACATGGGCAATTTACATTGGTGGTTTGTTTGGGTAAAGTGATTTAAGTAATGAGGCGTGTGTAATATGATACAAGCATGGTGGATACGCCGCTGGTACTTCCTATATATAAGTGCTTGTATGGTATTACATATCATAGCGTTATTTAAATCATTTCAATTTAGACATATAACATTTTATACAAATAACATATTTGTGACACCTGTGTCACTTCAACCATCAAACAAATTCCAAACCAATGAAATATTGTATTTCATACTTGGGATTTGTAAAAATATGTGTATCATTTGCACTTATCAACTCTTGTTCGATTTTAAGCTTTAAATCGCTTTCTGGAAGGTTATACGCGCTCTGATGCGTAAATATAACCAGTTTAATCCAACGAACACTCCGGAATAGTGAAATAGGCTTAGCATACCTTAAATAACCTTTACATAACTTAGAAATAAGTTTTGAAGGCTTTGGTATGGCAAAAACAAGTTTATTCGCTTACAGGGACTAAACTTGACAAACTGCGAAAGTATGTCAATTTGAACTGTAACAGACATTCCGGAATATGACCATAAGTTAAACACACCTTAAATATCCTTTACATAGCTTAGAAATAGGCTTTGAGGGGTTCGGTGTGCTAAAATAAACTTTTGGGTCATTCAGGGACTAAAAGTGCCAGAAAGTGCACAAGTTTGCATTTTCGCGCATAACTTACGTTCTGAATACATCCGGACATCCAAAAATTTATGTAAGCATGACTATATTATGCTTTAGTGTTTGGCTTGCCAAAAATCCATTCGTCGCGTCATTTGGATCGTTTTTCGCGCTTGTGCGCATTCCGTCGTAATTAACCGAACATCGCAACCGTACGGCTAAACGAACCGAAATCCGAGATATTTTTGAGCACATTTTAAGTTCCCTATACTTTAACTTCATTTTAGAGCTTTGAAATGGGGTTAACGGGCCTTAAACGTGTCGAAAATGGGCTGAATGCATGACAGGGACCAAAAGTGTAAATCTGCCAAACTAAGGCCTAGCGCACCTCTACACTCTCAATGTAACGGTGCGCTAGCCTAGTCCAGACCAGGTTCAGTGTTTTTAAACAGCCTGTTTGCACATGTTTAATTCACAACCACATATCCACACATGCCTAGTCAGTTGATAAGGATCAATTTTAACCACCATAAGGTTCCGACACATGTACGGATGCGATTAAGGCACGATATTCGACAAACGATCCTAACGGTGGACCTTTTACTATAAATACCCCATGCCTTTCATTGTTAAAATCACAAGAATTTTGATTTGAGAAACTCTAAGTTGAAACATTTGTTTCATACCTGAGATTTTTGAATCGAGATTAGCATTCGGGGACCCTTCGTAAGTATTCTTTCGTTCTTTTCCTTATTTTATTGCTTTAGAGTCAGAAAGTCAAACTTTGTTTGACTTTCAGCGTTGACCAGCTTATGGTCAATGCGAAGTTCGTTTGAACTTCGCAACGTGATTGTAATCACGATGGTTATAGTCCCTTGGGACTATGCCTACTGATTACCACGTTGTCTAGGGTCGTAGGGTAAGCGATCTAATAAATCGCTTATACCTTCGAACCTGACCCAGTTTGGTCGATCATTAGGATCCGACCAAATACATTAGGTGACCATAGTGTAGGGGATAACCTTCCGAGGTTATACCTTATGGTCACATCGTTTAAGTAGTTGTATGATAGGTAGTTTATATGCCTTAGGTAAATTACCAGAATACCCTTTTCATGTATAATTGGTAATTAAGCATATGTAACCTAAACGTTTGTCACATAACTGATTATGTAACATGTTTAGGCATATAACACTTGTCATAGGACTAGTTAGGCGGTCCGAGTGTTCTTTTGCGCGCACAACGCGTTAAAGTAGCATAAGCTACCTTAATGGGTCGCGATGGGTCGAAAACACATAGGATAGGTTTCATTTAGTATGTAGGCTTTGTTAAACCATACGACACGAGTCCCTATACTCGTTTGGTTTACGAACCCTCATTCTATCTAAATCCTCCGATTTAGGTCCGGTTTATTAACATAGTTACCTATATTAGGTGCCGTTTGATATCCGTGATCTCTAGCATTGTTTGGTTGATATACAAGGACTCCTAAGCACTCTCAAGTGAGTACATAGTTCCCCTATTTTACTGTTTTTCCAAACTGTTTTGGGGTGAAGCATGTGTACCTATCTGTTACTTTCGTGTTTTCCAAAAGTATAATTGATTATACATGTTATTACTTATCTATTGACAGATTGAATGACTATCTATGATTTAAGCATTGATTTCTCAAAGAACATAAAATAAAATGTTGAATTGTACTTATTTTATGTTCACCAGACCGATTGTTAGTATGATATAGCGCTATAGGATTTGACACCTCATTCCTGTTGTCATGGAATGTCTGAAACCAATTTGTTGCTCCATCCAAATAGGGATTGCCTTTGTGGTATTTCTATAGTCTCAAAGGTGTATTTTGATGCACCAGGTCTGAATGAATTCTCAAATCACACTATTAAAGTATAGTTTGATATACTCTCATGTGTGGTATTGTACAAAACCAACATATATTTTGTTAAACATCCAAAGCATATTTTGATATGTTATTTACAAAACCAAAACATAGTTTAATATGTTATTTATCACATCTAAAGCATATTTTGATATGTTATTTACAAAACCAAAACATAGTTTAATATGTTATTTATCACATCTAAAGCATATTTTGATATGTTATTTATGAAACCAAAACATAGTTTAATATGTTACTACCAAATCCAAAGTATACTTTTAATATGCTACCATAAGGTTATTTGTTTAATCTTACATTTATTTATACAAATCACATTGGTTATACATTACATGATTTACATTGGACACATAAACATTTTGACATATTATTCAATACATTTGGCATTATGTTTAAACGTAGACATCTTACATTGTTTGGTTTGGTTTGAGTAAGTGATTAAGTAACGAGGCGTGTGTAATATGATACAAGCATGGTGGATACGCCGCTGGTACTTCCTATATATAAGTGTTTGTATGGTATTACATGTCGTAGCGTTATTTGAATCATTTCAATTTGAGACATATAACATTTTATACAAATAACATACTTTTCACAAGACATTGATTTACAAACAACGTATCTTATACAAATTCATTTTACATGGTTATTCCTTTAACCATACATTATTTACATTTATTTATACATATCATCTGATCTTATCGTTTTTCAAATGAGTTACAAGACAAATCAAATTACAAGGTTCATGACTAAACATTTTCTTAAACATAAGTCATGAATCTTATTTCACAAAACCTATGTATCTCACAGGCATTTTTATGCTGACGTACCTATTTTTACACATGTTTCAGGTACTGCTTTGCAATGATTGTTGATACATGCTACATATAGGATGGACTCGTGCCTTAGCAACTTTAAAACTTGGAAGATCATAGTTGTACTTATTTGATTGTATTAAAACAATGAGTTCATTTATTCAATAAAACAGAATTTATTTATGCTATGGTTATGAAACAATAATTCTGTTACAACACTCCCCGACGTTTCCGCCACGTTTGGTTGCTTTACGTGGTCGGGGTGTGACAATATTTTTCACAAGACATTGTTTTACAAACAACTTATTTTATACACAAACTCGTTTTACTTGGTTATTCATTTAACCTTACATTATTCTTTCACATATCATCTACCTTATTATCACTTTTCAAATGATTTATAATACAAAACATTTTACAAGGATCATGACTGACTTTTGTTAAACAACCTTTTTCTAAACTTATAAGTCATGAATCCTATTTTTACAAAACCTATGTACTCGCTGGCATTTTATGCTGACGTACCTATTTTCACGTGTGTTTCAGGAAATGATGCATAGGATTGATCAAGATACACTTAGGCGGACTTGGGCCTTAGTGACAATAAAAGATGCAAGACTAGTTAATTTTGTTATACTTCTTTGTTTGTTAAGACATTGTAACTCTTTTAATCAATAAAACAATATTTCAATTTTCCATGTGTTATGAAACAATGATTCTGTTACAACACTCCCCGACGATTCCGCCACGTTTTGTTGTTTTACGTGGTCGGGGTGTGACAGAAAAGTTGGTATCAGAGCTCATGGTTATAGGGAATTAGGTTATTAGTAATGCTTTGACCTAGTCTATAACCTTCCTAGGACCCTAACGCGAGTTTACTTGCGTTTAGTCATAAAATAATATCGTCACCTATCCTTAGGCGACAACCACAACAAGAACACAAATTTCAAAACCGATTTGAAAATCAATCATCTGTTCTAGGATGATTTATTGTAAGGTTATGAACATTCAAAGTTTTCAAAATCTCGTCAAAGTTTGGGTCTTTTAATGTGAACACGTGCAAACTGGAAGGGTGAATGCCTGTACTCTGAGTTTTCTGTCTAAGGCTAGAGTGTTCGTACAAATCCGCAGAATCAGACCAGTCACTCTTACCTGGGAACTCTTGGGGTGAGTGTTCACTTATAGGCGAGCATGTCTTCAGTAATACATTAATATGACCTGTTTACTTTGATTAGTCACCGTCTCATTTGTTTGCCTTAGGTAACAAACAAATGATCGCAATTTTATGCGTTGCCAGTTTGTTTTGATTTTCCGATAACATTTCACTTGTTTCTTCCTATGTCTTTCATTTCCTTCTAGAATGTCTCTTCCTCTCAGCAACGGTCAAATGTCCGAGCAAACAGCCAAATTTGCTCAGCAAATAGGAGAAGTGATTCTGAAGACGGTGGATTTAGGCATTGCCATGTCTCGTCTCAACAATGAAGCCACTCAAGAGTCACCAAAGGAAGCAGAAGTCAAGCCTGCACCAAAATCAAGGAAGCGTAAAGCTTCAAGGAAACCCGCAGCAGTTACACCTAATCAAGTGGGACCTAGCCAAGTGGCAACGCCACCAGCTAGGAAGCCGTATTTGGGAGCTGCCCCATGGTGCAAGCGGTGCGACCGTCATCATTCAAACCTCTTACCCTGCTTCAAATGTACCTACTGTGGACGGTGGGGACATTTGGTTAGCATATGCCGCTTTGCTATCCAAAATAAAGCTGCTATAAGCCCTGCTGCTGCTTAACCTCCAGCCAGGGGACCTTATGCCGGTACTGCACTGATGTGCAACAAGTGTAATGTACCTCATCAAGCTTACCTGCAGTGTCGTCTGTGTGCTTCATGTGGACGACTCGGTCACCTGGAAAATGCTTGTCAATTCAACCCAATCCAAGGTGGTCCAAACCAACCCCAAGTCAACCCTGCTCCAGCTCGTTCACCATCTGGTACTTGGTACAACTACGGCGAGACGAGCTATTTCAGGAGCAAGTGAACAAAGATTGTCAATGCAAATCTGACCCACGGATGAGCATTTGGCTATAAGATATTGTTGTTTTAAATCTTATGCTTCTGTTTCTTTGTTTTCATGTAATGTGAAACAATCAGTTTTGTTTATGAATAAATTGTTGTTCACAATTCTGATGTACAAGTGTAGTTACATATGTGTATGGCATTTCCCTATAATACCTACATTAAGGAACTATGTTCCTTACAAACTACTCTTGTGATTCTCCCTTTCAAGTGATTGCTCATGATTTCCTCGAAAAATTTTAAGTACTCGTTTCATTCTAGGAGACGAAATACAAGAAATAAAGAGAAATTATGAGTAATCGTGCTTTTGCACATCTGTGCCTTTGAATCCTTGGTTAGACGACTGAGGGTATATTCAATCTCGTACCCATATCATTTTATTCTGGTCTCGTAACAATATACATAGTATAAGTATTTCAAAAACATTGCCTGTGTTTTCAAAAACAACCTCCATGATTTCAAATGCATTGTCTATGTTTTCAAAAACAACCCCCATGATTTCAAAAACATTGCCTATGTTTTCAAAAACAACCTCCATGATTTCAAATGCATTGTCTATGTTTTCAAAAACAACCCCCATGATTTCAAAAACATTGCCTATGTTTTCAAAAACAACCTCCATGATTTCAAATGCATTGTCTATGTTTTCAAAAACAACCCCCATGATTTCAAAAACATTGCCTATGTTTTCAAAAACAACCTCCATGATTTCAAATGCATTGTCTATGTTTTCCAAAAACAACCCCCATAATTTCAAAAAGCATTATTCATATTTTCAAAAACCTTATACATAATTTCAAAATTCATCTCGCATGATTTTAAAACATATTTTTATAAATATACCTACCTAATACACCTACTTTATGATTTCAAAAGTATTATATATAAGGTTTCAAAAAAAAAAAACATTAAACACTTTTTTAAAAAGAAACCCCATGCATAGTTTTCAAAAACATTTTCTCATACATTAACTTAACCTTCAAATTCCGCTTCATATGTCGCCTTGGCATATCTAGCATCTCAACTTCATAAGCATTTTTACTTCATGTTCTGACTTAAGCACATCCAGTGCAAGGTTTCAAAACATCTTCAACTTCTAAAATTCATATGGGATCTTTTTATCTCTACAATTAGATCCTTGTGGATAATTATCGTTCAAATCAGAATCCTTAATTGGATTCCTTGTGTACTTTAATTCGAACATTTCGGTTCCTTATAATCGAAATCGAATTTTCTCTTTAAGATCTTTCTATCTTTATAGTTAGATTCTTGACAATGTTTAAAGTACCAAATGAAATCCACGGAATGGATTCCTAGTGTTCTTTAAATGCATGTACGCAATTAACAAAACAGATTAACAAACAATTTTGTAGTTATGTGACTATGTGTTTATGCATCTTGTGTTTTCTTTTATGCATTTTGTGTTTTTGAATACTCTGGATATTCGTTATCCAAATCCTCGTAGAATCTTTCATATCTTCATATGAGGGATTCGTAGGAGGATATTCAAAAAGGTACTACCTTAAATCCTTATTGGGCTTCTACGTGATAGTCAAGACCCTTGGATTATATAGTACCACTCCTTGATTCATAAGAGACCCTTTTAGCGGTCTAGTAAAAAAGATTGATTCAGAATCTGGTTAAAAATGACATGTGGTGATATAGCTGAACAGACTCCTTGGTAGTCTATTTAAATCACTTATTGATTTAATTAAAAGGACCCTATGGTGGCCTGGTCACAATCATCACAAGTTCGTCCATTATTTTCTTCCCCTACACATTATAAGATGCACTACGTGACTATGCAAGGTATTACGTAATTATGGATGCATACATAATTACGAAGTTCAGTGCACGGAAACTACAGTAAGACTTATTATGTGTAAGAACCGATAGTGGCAACCATAACGGAATGTGGACAATGTAATAGAGGAACGGTGGACGCACCAATAACGCTTTATATACTTGTATATAAGTGTCCCTATCACATTGCAAGCATGATGTTATTTAAAGTTACTAGAAGTTCAGGACTCTAACCAGTATTTTTTGGTCTTTTCAACTTCATATTTCAAACTCTCACAAGTTTCCTCTAAAATAAATTTCGGGACGAAATTTCCTGAAGTAGGGGAGACTGTGACACCTGTGTCACTTCATCCATCAAACAAATACCAAACCAATGAAATATTGTATTTCATACTTGGGATTTGTATAAATATGTGTATCATTTACACATATCAATTCTTGTTCGATTTCGGGCTTTAAATCGCTTTCTGGAAGGTTATACGCGATCTGATGCGTAAATATAACCAGTTTAATGCAACAAACACTCCAGAATAGTGACATAGGCTTAACATACCTTAAATAACCTTTACATAACTTAGAAATAAGTTTTGGAAGGTTTGGTATGCCGAAATCAAGTTTATTCGCTTACAGGGACTAAATTCGACAAACTGCGAAAGTATGTCAATCTGAACTGTAACGAACATTCCATGACTTGATCATAAGTTAAACATACCCTAAATATCCTTTTCATAGCTTAGAAATAGGCTTTGAGGGGTTCGGTGTGCTAAACAAAACTTTATGCTCATTCAGGGACTAAAAGCGTCAAAAAGTGCATAAGTTTGCATTTTCGCGCATAACTTACGTTCTGAATACATCCGGACATCCAAAAATTTATGTAAGCACTAAAATATTTTATCTTAGTGTTTGGCATAAGAAAAATCCATTCGTCGCGCAATTTGGATCGTTTTTCGCGCTTATGCACATTCCGTCGTAATTAAGCAAACATCGCGATCGTACGACCAAACGAACCGACATCCGGCATATTTTTGAGCATGTTTCATGTCCACAATGTTTAAGCATCATTTTAGGGCCTTAAAGTTGGCTTAACGGGCCTTAAACATGTCGAAATGAAGCTTATAACACAACAGGGACTGAAACTGACATTCTTCAAAGTTGTTTGCTGATCAGAAGGCCCAGGCGGCCCGCGTAAGCCCCCATTAAAACTTAGGCGGCCCGCGTAAGCTGCCCAGATGTGCAAAATTGTTGAAACAGCCTGTTTCCAGCTGTTATACCTTCATTTTCCACTTGCAAACGGTTTTTGAAACACCATGGGCCATTTCTATGGGCTCTAATGGTATTAGAAAACAAGGGGCACACTTGGACGGCCTAGATCGAAGCTCGTTTCCTGATAAAAGAACTTAGCGGTTCTAGCTTTCCTATAAATATCCCTCACCCATTTCACTTGCAACCCACTTGATATCTGAGATTTTCTCTAAGTTGAAGTGTGCAACACTTCATACCTGAGAAATACTTGGATAATCAATCTTGCGGGGACCCTTTGTAAGTGTTCCTTCGTTCTTTTTATGCGTTTTTTAGCTTGAAAGTCAAACTGTGTTTGACTTTCTGCATTGACTAGTTTGTGGTCAATGCGAAGTTCGTTTGAACTTCATAACGTGAGCGTAATCACGATGGTTATAGTCCCTAGTGACTATACCTACTGATTACCACGTTATCTAGGATCAGTGACGAGTCGTAGTTTCAGCCAAAATGCGTAGTCTCATGTATTTTGTAACCAAACTACTCTAGGGTATCAAAACCGTTTGTTTTGATATCAAAACCTGTTTTCAAACTTGACTAAACATGTTCTAGCATGTTTAGCTCGTCACTTTTAGATTTGTGCTTGTTTAGGGTCGTAAGGGTAAGCGATCTAAACAATCGCTTATGCTTTTGAACCCGACCCATTTGGTCGATCATTAGGATCCGACCAAACACATTAGGTGACCATAGTTGTATAGGGAATAACCTTCCGAGGTTATACCTTATGGTCACGTCGTTTAAATAGTTGTATGATAGGTAGTTTATATGCCTTAGGAAAATTACCAAAATGCCCTTTTTGCACCAAAATTCATTTTAAGCATATGTAACATAATTTTTGACATTTAAACTAATTAGGCAACATAATTAGACATGTTAAGGCATATGTTACTTGTCATAGGACTAGTTAGGCGGTCCGAACGCGTTTTATGCAAACGACGCGTTAAAGTAGCGTAAGCTACATAAACGGGTCGTGATGGGTCGTAAGCACATAGGTTAGGTTTCATTTTAGTATGTAGGTTTTGTTAAACCATGCCATATGAGTTCCAATACTCATTGGGTTTACGAAACCTCATACTATCCAATCTCCCGTTTAGGTCCGGTTATTTATGTAGTTATCTATATAGGGTGCCGTTTGATTCTGTGATCCCTCTAGCTTTGCTTGGTTGTTGTTCAAGACTTCTAAGCACCCTCAAGTGAGTACATAGACCCCTCTTTTACTGTTTTCCAAACATTTTGGGGTGAAACACATGTGCCTACTTGTTATTTTCATGCTTTCCATGCTTTCATATCATATACTTGCTAAGTTCATTAGTACATTATTAGTACATGATTTCATTGTGTTTTTGCTATGTATGTCCTTTGTAGCATACTTAGTACATTGTTTTACATGACATTTTATGCTATGTATGTTCATTTAGCGCATACTTAGTACATCGTTTTCATTACATTTCACGCTATGTATGTCTATTTAGTGCATACCTAGTGCATTGTTTACATTACCTTTTCATGCTATGTATGTTCATCATAGTTAGTACATTAGCTTTACATTGCATCTCTGTTGCATATGTTCCAGTAACATATGGACACATTGTTTTACATCTCTACCTTGTATGCTTACTTAGCATACTAGGTACAATATTTTCATCACATGCTTACATTTTGATATGACATTTGGTTTGTTTAAATGGGACCATATACATTCATTAACATTAGCTACGCCGCTCGTTAGTAGGTAATGGCACCATAGGAATTGACAACTCCCGTTCCTAAAATCCTAGGTTTGTTTGGATGGACGGAATAACCGAATACGATTAAAACATAAGACAGATAGTCCTTTCATTTGTTTAAGGGTTTATCACCACAGTCACAAGGCTTGAATGTATGCATTTTCACATTACCGCATAAATGTTTATATTCAGTATAGCATGCATTTCCACAAGACATAACGTTGATTTAAACCACGTTTTACTTCAATACGTTATTTTGTGCATTTTTATCTATGGCTCAGTAGATATATATAAATATATATATATTTCACTTGCCATACATGACATTTTGTTTACACATTTCATAATTGACATTTGACATAGACATTTTGATATTGATATACATATTTCATAGACTACATTTTGACATAAACAATTTGACATGGTTTACACAAAGACATTTGACAAATGGTTTAGACATGGGCAATTTACATTGGTGGTTTGTTTGGGTAAAGTGATTTAAGTAATGAGGCGTGTGTAATATGATACAAGCATGGTGGATACGCCGCTGGTACTTCCTATATATAAGTGCTTGTATGGTATTACATATCATAGCGTTATTTAAATCATTTCAATTTAGACATATAACATTTTATACAAATAACATATTTTTCACAAGACATTGTTTTACAAACAACTTATTTTATACACAAACTCGTTTTACTTGGTTATTCATTTAACCTTACATTATTCTTTTACATATCATCTACCTTATTATCACTTTTCAAATGATTTATAATACAAAACATTTTACAAGGATCATGACTGACTTTTGTTAAACAACCTTTTTCTAAACTTATAAGTCATGAATCCTATTTTTACAAAACCTATGTACTCGCTGGCATTTTATGCTGACGTACCTATTTTCACGTGTGTTTCAGGAAATGATGCATAGGATTGATCAAGATACACTTAGGCGGACTTGGGCCTTAGTGACAATAAAAGATGCAAGACTAGTTAATTTTGTTATACTTCTTTGTTTGTTAAGACATTGTAACTCTTTTAATCAATAAAACAATATTTCAATTTTCCATGTGTTATGAAACAATGATTCTGTTACAACACTCCCCGACGATTCCGCCACGTTTTGTTGTTTTACGTGGTCGGGGTGTGACATAAAAGGTGGTATCAGTAATTATCTGGCTCTCTGGCCGTGGGGGTTACCCCATATATACTACTAGACTCGTTACCATATCGACCGCTGACTGTAGTCATGTTTATGTGCCCTTAGCGTCAATGTCTATCATCATTGACGTGCCCAGATCCATTAGTTCATGCTCGTCCTCTGCGGCACGGTGTGAGGCTTGTCAGACCTAAATAGCGCTATCTAACTAATGACCCACTCGCCATTGGCCCGGCGATTAAGTCGATATAAAAAGGAGGGACTTCGTGATAGAGTTTTGGTCTAGTGAAGTTTAAACTGTCCAAGAGGACGAGGAATTATATTCCTTAACCCGTACTGTCCTACCCTAGGAGGATGAGGAATCCATATTCCTTAACCCATTCCCAACCCCTGGGAATCCCATGCTTTGTAGAAAGTGTGAACTCACCTTGATTTGCTCGGCAGATAAACAAAATGGTCACTCGAGCTCTATGGGGTCAACCACGTCCTAACATGGTTACTATACAAGTCAGGTCTAGGTTCAAGTAGTGCACGTAGGTTTACACAGAATTAACAGGTTACTAGCACGTAACGATCATGGCATATCCAAAGAACACGTTAAACAATAACTGTTTAGCATACACAAGAAGCCCAAACATAACTCGGCCCAACATGTTGTGCGATCAGCACAACCTTGTGCGACCCACAGCATGTTGTGCGATCCAACATAAGCCCGGCCCAATAACATAAGTAACCCAATAACATACAGGGCCCAAACAATAACATAAATCAACTTGTTCGGTCCAGTTCAGCTTGGGCGACTGGACAAAACTTGTGCGACTGGGTTCTGGGCTTTAAGGCCCAACAGCCCAAGTGTTCATGTGTATGGCCCAAGCCTTGTGCGATCGGCACCATCTTGTGCGATCCACAAGGTCTTGTGCGATCATGCAGATGCTGTGTTGTACACTGTGTTTAATCAGTTGCACTTTATGACTTGTGCGACTGTGTTGTACGATCAGACACTTGTGCGATCAGATCAGATCTTGTACGATCTGATCTTGTGCGACCAAGGAGTCTTGTGCGATTAGTTACATTCTTTCCTTAATTCATGCCATCAATTAACTTGTTTCCTTTTATCTTGCAAGATTAACTCTAACAGTTACCAACCACAACATATTCGATCAAACTAGAGTTTTAACATCAATTCTTATGAACCCTAAACATAATCAAAACATGGACAATAATCATAACACTTAAACATATCAACATGATTCATATTCTTGATCACTAGCATACATCCTATCATGTCAACACAAGGAAATCATCCTAAGGTAACCATATCACAGCTGATTAACAAGCATTCGGTTTTCATTCATCATCAACAATCCAATTCATACTAACATAACCATACATCATTATCCGAATAACAACACATCACAGCCGGTTATCATGCATTCAATCGGTGCTTAGTTCAATATTATGAAATCCGATTCACATAAACATCACCACATAACATCATCGTTCATTATACATGTAACCCTAACCATTCTATCAAATCATGGTATCATAACATCATTTACAAAAACATATCATGAAACACTAACCGATTAACGATGTATGAGGGTGATCCGAATCAAAAGCTTCGATGGAGAAGGGATGTTGTTTGTCGTCGGCTTTGAGAGGAGAGAAAGAGAGTAGGGTTTGCTAAAATTTTTGTGATTTGGTGAAGTGTGGGAGTTATACTAACACCCTATGTGTTATGCGAGTTGATGGAGTGGGCCGAACCCTTCATGGGCTGCCCTTATGGTTCGAGTACAAGTATGTAGCCCGAATGGGCTTGTGCGATCGAGGTATGTTGTGCGATCGGTTCGTTTATAAACACACATTTGTTACACATAAACACATATCAAACATAACATTTCATTAATCATCAAAGTTCACATAATCACATAAGTTCAAAACATGCTACACTTAGCACAAAGATAGGTTCTGAAATACGAGTTGTCACAAGGTGTTAAGACGAAAAGTTGAAGAGCGTGTTAAGGAAGGTATACCTCCAAAGTTGAGCAGAGAAGAGTTACTGGAAGCTCGTAAACATTGGTTTAGGCCGATGCCGAAAGAAAGAAAGATCAAAAGGCCATTAGCATTCTTTATGAGACACCCTAATGCGTCGCTTGGTGATATTTTAAGTTGGGGGTGGATTCTTGAGCTAAAAGTGCATGCTATCATAAGAGAATTTGGAGTACAGTATTTCCGACATCTCATCGATATCAAAACTTTGCCGTGGTAGGACGTGCAAGAGTTGTGCCAGACAAAGTTTTTCAATTACTTGATAAGTTGGGGTGAACAAAGGTCGTGGCAGATAACTCGTTATGAAACGAGACATAATTTTCCAAATTGGAAGCCACACTATCCAAAGAAGGTGACAAAGATTGATCCTGTTACAAAAGAAAAAGACATCACTCTTCATATTAAAAGACCTCAAGCAATGAGGAATACGCTGCTGACGAAGCTTGAACAAGATATGGTATTATGCGGTTGATAAAACTCAAGCGATGCAGTATCAGAATATAATCAGTACGTGTTATGCTAAAGATATTCACTCAGGACAAATGTGAGAAATAAAATGGCGAGACTTAGAAAGGAAGGAGTTCTTGAAAGATGTTCAAAGAGAAAAAAGGATCGAGACGAAAATGGAGAAATCAGCTTTCTTAGAATGACTGAAGATGATGAACAAGCTTGTTCCTACCGATCAGCTATCCCGAGCGAAGAAAGATGAAGAAAGCCATATAAGAACTTCTTTGATACAGGGTTATAGAGACAATGGTATTTGAGGAGAGGAAGAGAAGAAAAAGAAAAAGATAAAGTTATTGAAGAATGAAGACCGATCGTGACTGCGGCTACATCCAAGGAGGAGTTTGTTGGTGCATAATGTCTGCAACCTACGTCAGCGTATCGAGTCATGTATGTAATAGGATTACGGGTTAGATAAATGGTTTTGTAATGTAAATAACTCTTCATACGAAGGAGTCCTTCGCATGAAGAGAACATGTCCAGTCGCACGAATGGAGGTTGTTCCATTCGTCCAAAGCCTCCTCGCAAGGATGTGTCTACCTATAAATAGGAGATGTGAGTGAGAGCTTTGTAGAACTTTTGGCATTCGGACGACAAAGTGTTGCCGAACTGATTTTAGGGTCTCTATTTGCATTTATTCATTGGAATCAGTGTTAATCGTTGATATCTTGTGTTTGTCTACTACTCAATCGGATTCCGCACGATATTAATAGTTTTATTGAGTTGGCCTGAGCGTAAACTACATCGAAACGGTCCTCACATCTTTTGACTTCTCACACTTACCATCTATGAACCCATACTTTATTTTAGCTTTTAAATCTAATTTCATAGCACTAGACCAAACAACATAATTCTCTGTTCCTTTCAATTTAATACTAACAACTATTAATGCACTAGAATCACTAGGATGCAGATGTAAGGGATCACCAATATCTAATTTACTTATAAGAGTCTGTGGTGTACTACCAGTATCATCCATCTTGAATAATCAACAAGATAACAGATCAACACAAAAAACCAACAACCAAATAGATCAATACTATTATCCAGTAACACAAACACATAACTAAAAAAAATGCAAGACTGTGTCAGGGACCAGATTCCAGGTTCGTCACTCTATAGGTGCATGGACAAGCCTTTACACAGTTGCAACACAAACAAAAATCAAAGAACCAAAGACAGATACACAAAGGAAATCACCAAATAATGCAACAGATAATCACATAGACTCGATCAAGTGCCGGTCCGACTAGCCCGGTAACAGTAATTTCTATGAATGAACAATGCAATGATCAACAGTAATAGTAAAAGAAACAAAGAATAGAAAGATCTCACAACAACGTTTAACTCCTTCCAATAAGATCTGACCCGTAACCTTCTAGGGTTACAAAGTAGATCGAAGAAGAAGAACACCAACAATCACCTAGTTGGTTTGCCCTGAAACCTTCTTAGGTCTCAGAGACTAACACAAACTATAAATCTCCAGAAGACATGAGATCTCCTCCTCAAGAAATCACCAAACCCTAGCTAGGGTTTTTACCACACCAGATCCGACTCAATCGCACTAGATCCACTCCTGCACATGTTCCAAGAACAAGATTAAGAAGATTCTACAAAAGAAATAATATCCAACCGTCAAATAACCGGATTTAAACCATAGATCTCATAGCGGAATACCCAGAACCAGACTCAAGAGTTATAAAATAGATCTGATACCATGTAAAATAGTATGAAATCAACCAGAACACAAGAAATAGCGACAAAAGATTTAACCCAAACCAAAAACTCCCAAACCGAAACCCTAGATCTTACTTATGTAAGATCTATATCAACATATACAATATACAAGATCAACTGATAAGAATATCAGTTAATCATAAAAAGAATCAACAACATTACAAGATCCAACACTGGATCAACAACGAAACAGATGAACAAAGGATACATAGAGAAAATCAAGACCAACAATGGGGAAATGAAACCCTAATTCTCTTATATGTCTAATATCTACACAAGTTGCACTGCAGCCCTTCAAGTATCAGCCTTATGCACTTCCGTCCTCCACTTCAACATATTAAACCTCCAACTTTAACTTATGTACACATTGCACACTCAACAGGATCATAATATAACAAATCATAACAACCATTAACTCTTGTAACAAACCAATATTAAGTCGTTATAACCATAACAACAACGTGACTTGCAACATGAATCAAACATGTACCATATATTTTAACACTTTGTATATTAGTTCAATCTTGTGTTTCTGTATTTTGTTCTTCAATTTGTATGTTTAATTACCAACACTCAAAATAAAATAAAAAACCTCTTATTACATTTTTTGAATATATAGAGCCAAAAAAATATGAATTCATAGAAACTTATGAAATATCATTGATACCCAGCCCAAGATTAAAATATTGTAAATACCCTTATAAACTAACTAAAATATCATGTTTTTCTTTGTTAAAAATATCATATTCGCCTATTAGATTATAAGAATTTAGAATATGGCCATTCTGATTTCTACCCTTATATTTCTCAAAACTTAATAAATTCATATTTACCCATTTTTACCTTCATCAATTATATTTATATTTTTCTCAAAATATCTATTTCTCCATTTTCATTATGAGTCGTTTTCCTTCTCTTTTACTTTCATTTAATACTTCTTTTAAAATGTCTTTACAGTGTGCATACATCATATATGAAAGAACCAACTAACAAGTAACAAGTATTTAAGAGCAGTCAAGGTTCAAAAGTTTCACTAAATGAACAAAAAACTTGCAATAATATCAAATATACTGACCAAACTTAAGATAGTGTTTGGTATGAAGGAATTGAAGGCAATGGAGTAACAGAGGTTAGGGCCAGGGACTCAATTGACTAAAGAGTGTGATGGTGAAGGACTCAAACTAAAAATTGCAAGTTTAAGGGATCCAGAGAATAATTTAGACTATAGCACTGGTACGCAAATGACAGTCTTTTATCCGCTCCTTTTAGATTCCATGGGTAAATCATAATTTTATATATATGAATCTACATCTAAATAAACAATAAACACAAGCCAAGTATCTTGATCGTTTGTTTGGTTTTATGATGATAAATATCGGTTCTAAGCTTCACTATTCAGTAACTCATAAGTTAAAATTTAAGTAAATATGGTATTTTTATTATTAGAAAAGGGTTTATATCACATGTTGTAATTTGGTTGGGTACAAATATTAAAAAGCTTTAGAGGGGTAATGAAATTCTCTCAAAAAGTATATACTTAAAAGAGTAAAATGGTTATATCGGTTCATTTAAAAAGGGTGTATATATTATATTATTATAACTTTCAGTATATATTTGATATTTCAATTAAGTTTCTAGAGAGGTATATATGAAATTCTCTCTAAAAAAGACATGGAATGATTCCTACGATATAAATTTATTTATCATATTATTCACATTTTAAACCTCGAATCTTTATATATGGATTCGGTAACCCTAGAAACGAACATATTGAACATTAACTTGTGTAGCTTTCCTTTTCGAACTTATTGAGCTAAAAGAGACCAAACATTGAAATATTGTATTTGTTATGAATGCACCATAATGTGGTGACTCTCCACATATGTAACCACCATCTCTTCATGTCCTTTGTATTAATGTAAGAACACTATATATAGAGTTCTTTGTATTGTATGTTGATATATCAATGAAAAAGAATTCCTATTCACTTATTCTCTATAGTCTTGTTCTCTCATGTTTAGTATAGTTGTATATGGATTGCTAATAGACCATTGTTTTCCAACACGTTATCAGCACGAATTCCTGCAAGATCTTCATATCCATGATTTGAATCTTCATATCCATGATTTGGTTTTTCTTTCATCCATTCAGGTAACAATACACAAAGCTCATATTTCTACTTAGTAATTGTTTTATTATTTTAGACATCTTGAATAATGTTATCGTATCTATGAAAAGTGAAATTAAGAGTAGAAACAATTGACCTACAGCCTTTCACCTTGGACTTCATGACTCCATGTTTTGTCCTCATTTTATTGTTTTTATAACTAGAAAATTTGGATTTAGTTTTGTGAATATTTTGATGGCATGAAAGTAACTGAGGAGAAAATGACTGAAAAATAAATTATATTTGATTTGTTTTAAAAAAAAAATAAAAATGAATAACAACGTTTACAGCCTTTGAAGATTTTTTTTTTCATGCAATTGCTTACGTTCTTCATTAGCATCAAATAAAAAATGTGTGACTTCTACTTTATAAAATCGGACTCTTTCATGCCATTTACTACATTTTAGATTTGTAGTATTTCAGATTTCCCCCAATATCATCATTAAGTCATCATGACTCGTGACCTCATTATTTTTTATGTATATTTTTTCTTTTGTTTGTTCTTATATGAACTCGATGAAAATCTTGCCTAGGTTAACTAGTCATAATCTATTATTCATCCATTATAAATGTATGAAAGTTTAAATGTTATATATAGTATTTGCATTTGCTAGTAACGGGTCAATATGATCATCAACATGCACATAAATTATTTGTTTGTATTAAGAATTATTTTGACATTTTGATTTCAACTAAGAAATTGTATTTAAGATGATGAGCCTAATAAACTTTGTTTAAAAACAAGTTAATTTGCATATATCTAATTAATATTTGCCGAAGAAACCTGATTTTCTATGTATTTAATCGGCCATATACTTCACCGGTTGAAATCTCGTTGGAATTGATAATTTGATATACATGATCTAGAATTATGCTTTTGTGTTTGGTCGATTGCTTTCTAAAACCACCAAAGAAATTGAAGGGGGGTTAAGAAGAAACGGGATGGTAACTAATTACTATAATTCAATTTTTAAATTAGCCATAAAGAGCTATAAAGAAATCATTTAAAGTGGCAGTTAACATTCCCTATTAGTTTATATAATTAATAAAAAGTTTGTTGGCAATTTAGATAAGTTTTACATCTTTGCCACTTCATTATATTCTTTCAACACTTTTATGTATTATTTTACATCTTTGTCAACACTTTTATGACAATTGATTAGAGATTTTATGGCAAAATTAAGTACTTTTCATGAGGTGTATTGATGTCTTTTATGCCAATTGATTAGAGATTTTATGGCAAAATTAAGTACTTTTCATGAGGTGTATTGATGTCTTTTATGACAATTGATTAGAGATTTTATGGCAAAATTAAGTACTTTTCATAAGATGTATTGATGTCTTTTATGACAATTGATTAGAGATTTTATGGCAAAATTAAGTACTTTTCATGTGGTGTATTGATGTCTTTTATGACAATTGATTAGAGATTTTATGGCAAAATTAAGTACTTTTCATGTGGTATATTGATGTCTTTTATGACAATTGATTAGAGATTTTATGGCAAAATTAAGTCTCTAATTATGTTAGACTTTTCACCACCCATGACTCTTGCATACTTAGTAGGCTATGTGCCTCTTTTGATGGGGCTAGTTGAGGTTATGTGATGAAAAGATTATTTATATTGGTTGAATAAAACAATTTCCATTTATCAAACCTCAAATATGCTTATAAAGTAGTAATATTAATATATATATATATATATATATAAGGTTTGAAACAACCAGAATGAAGGTTGTGTGGCTCTAAGCCATTCCTTAAGGTAAATGCAATGATAGAATAGTGAAAGGTCGAGATCATGTACATAACAAAAGCAATTGTAATGATAGCACTATGAAAGTTGTGTGGTTATAATCCATTCCCTAAAAGTGAACTTGATGATATAATGATCGTTATAAAGGTCATGATCATGGTAAATGATGAGGGAAATCTTTTTCTTATGTTTGTTCTCTTGTTCATAAGTAAACTACTCTGATGTTAGTTATTTAAATTGATAGATAATAATTCATTTGAGTTAGTGTTGATGCTCATTTATACTGAATTTCACATGAATCCTAAATCAATGTTGAGAACCCGAAGTTCTCCTAAATGTATACAAAGTCCCGTTTGTTTTAATAATGATTTTTCAAGTTTAACCCAAACTTTAGTTCATCACACTTGGCATTTTTGGCTAACATATAGCCTAGTGATGGAAAACCTTATGAATAGTACATGTTTTCCCTCTAAACAAAGGCTAAAACTATAATATTTCACGTGGTAGAGACGCTATTGATACTATTTCACGTGTTAATAGCATATTAAATGCTCCGGAAGAGCATCGATAGTTTACCCGCTGATATCGAATTTTGTAATTCATAATGCATCATATTCTAATGTATACCGAAGAAATTTTTTAAGTTTCCACTATGTTTGAATGAAAAGTCATCCCCTTGGAATGGTGTAAAAGAAAATGTACTAAATATCTAAAATATATCATATAGTAAATATGGCCAAGAAGACTATATTAGAAGTTACTAGAAATGATACTAATTTTCCACAATATTCCATTAAATCAAATATGGTGAGTAACCAGAAGTTACTAGAATATTTATACGTTCACCACATGTCATGACCAAATAGGTCATCAAGATAGCATCATGATATGCTAAACAATCAAACATGCTAACCGGTACCTTAGCACCTCTAAGAAATCTAAAAACATTGCTCCCAAAATGCCTTATCATATGTCTAGTTAGTTTTTTTTTGTGGGAAATAATTTTTTTATGCCCTTCCAAACAATAAACTCCTACAAACAATCCCTCTTATATGGGACCATTGAAATGTACAGTTGTGTGGATTGTGGCATTCATACATGGTTACATGTGAGTTTTTAGCTACCTGTATGTAGCATATGCCCAACACTATGGAACGTTGTTTTTTTTTGGACATGGTTTAACACGGTTCTTTGACAACCCAATTGTAGGGACCATTGTTGGGCACAATGTGAAATATAGTGAGAGGCATACGTAGTCAAGACGGAATTCGTCGATTGATTATATCAATTCAAAACCAACTGCTTGTACTCCCCATTACAACTGGTCTCCTGAAGAGAACCAAGTTTCCGTTTTTTTATATATATTTTGTTGTGCAGCCTATGTACCAATAGCACCACCATAACATATAAAATGGGATATGTACATCGTATTACCAGTCCTAGGGGGAGACAAGAAAATGAAAGACTGGTAACATAAAAAAAATGCATCATATTATATATCGACCCTTGAAGTGGTCAATGCAAATCTGAAGTCCGAAAGAAATAGCGTGTATTTGCAAATAATAACAAATGAAATACAAGATGCATTCACTAACACAAATAAGGTGACAAAGTCACATATACCAGCTTAAACTTATCTGCTCGAATGGAAGTACTCACAAAATGATTATCATATTAATAAATTGTGAGAGATAAATCGGTTCCAAAAAGATAAAACCCACAAAACACAAAAAGAGGAGAGTAACGCAGTTGGTGTAACCCCAAAAGAGGTGGCACATAAAACACCATAAGTGGTTACATACAAAACCCCAGAAGTGGTTGCATACTAAACCTTAAAGAAGGTTGTTGTCAAAACCCCAAAAGAGGCTAATGGAGTTCTAAAAGAAACTCTAGTACCAAACAAATATGAGATCGCGATAAATTATGTACAAAATAAGTACAATATGGAACCGTAATGAAACACGTGTAAAATGATATATTTGATTATGCTATAGCAATAGATGTAATCGATGAAAAAAAGATTACGTATATAGAAAATGTGCAAGAGTGTACGCACACAAATAGCCAAAATGGCTACATGACTTAAGGTTGAACTAAATTTGCTAGATAAACTAAACGTTTTCGAACCAGCAGTTCAAACACCCATAGACATCAAACCAGTAGGTTATAAATAGGTGTCTTTAAATAAAAGGAAACGTAAATAATAAGTTTTCGCGATGTAAGGCACGCATTTTAACATAAAGATTTTTCCCAAATCCCAGCAGTTGATTATGAGGAAACGTATACCCATGTAGTGGATGCGATAATCTTTAAATGTTTAAGCGGCCTCGTAATCTCAGAATTACTTCAGATAAAACAACTTATGGATGTCATCACCGTATACATGTACGAGACAATTGCAAATGACATCTGTATGAAAACCCCCTGAAGGATTAAAAATGCTCAAAGCATTATGAAACAATAACCCCATAGGTGTTATATATATGAATCTTAAAGGAAACTACTCGTATGTGGTACAGTCGACTATACTCTGAAAAGAGAGGTATAATTTTGATAAAATGGGCTACATCTATTTAACAAGATTTCACTCTTACAGTGATAATGTAAACATCATAGAGAGAGAACTCTCAAACTAAAGAGGAAAATTTTGAATGACCTTTACAAAGTGTAGTTATTCTCGACCTGTAGTTCGAGTATATATGTACTATTTTTGCTCATCAATCTGACTACATCTAGAAGATGTTACATAGAAAAAGCTCATTCGTTGAGTACATGAACGATTGTCTGATCGCTTGACATAGAAAAAATATTCTTATCAACCCCAAGAAAGGGATGTTGAACTACTTAGTCAAGAAGTACCATACTTAATTGTGATCATAGCATTGACGTATCTTGCAAACAAGACGACATCTGATATTACGTTCTTGCTAGATGTATTGGTAAGATTACAGTTCTAATCTCAAATGTTGCACTCTTTTTCCCTTCACTAAGTTTTTCCCATTGGGTTTTCTTGGTAAGGTTTTTAACGAGACAACATAACTGATCCAGTAGTATCAGTTTATCTTATAGGTCCCGAAGTACTAATTTAACATCATCATAAATCATGTTGTTAATTATGTATAATGCGTAGTGCACTATTTTTCCCTTGACTAAGTTTTTCCCATTGGGTTTTCTTAGTAAGGTTTTTTTTAATGAGACAACATATCTGATCCAAAAGTATCAGGGGGAGAAAATACGCGTTGCACTCTTTTTTTCTTAGCTATGGTTTTATCCCACTGGGTTTTCCTAGCAAAGTTTTTAACGAGACAACATCACCTAGCGTATTAAAAGAATAGTAGACTATTATATTTCATCATGTGGATAGTCCAGGGGGAGTGTTATGAATGCACCATAATGTGGTGACTCTCCACATATGTAACCACCATCTCTTCATGTCCTTTGTATTAATGTAAGAACACTATATATAGAGTTCTTTGTATTGTATGTTGATATATCAATGAAAAAGAATTCCTATTCACTTATTCTCTATAGTCTTGTTCTCTCATGTTTAGTATATGTGACACCTGTGTCACTTCAACCATCAAAAAAATACCAAGCCAATGAAATATTGTAAATTCATACTTGGGATCTGTATAAATATGTGTATCTTTTGCACATATCAACTCTTGTTCGATTTCAAGCTCTAAATCGCTTTCTGGAAGGTTATACGCGCACTGATGCGTAAATATAACCATTTTAATGCAACGAACACTCCGGAATAGTGAAATAGGCTTAACATACCTTAATTAACCTTTACATAACTTAGAAATAAGTTTTGAAGGCTTTGGTATGGCAAAATCTAGTTTATTCGCTTACAGGGACTAAATTTGACAAACTGCGAAAGTATGCCAATTTGAACTGTAACAGACATTCCGGAACATGACCATAAGTTAAACACACCTTAAATATCCTTTATATAGCTTAGAAATAGGCTTTGAGGGGTTCGGTGTGCTAAAATAAACTTTTGGGTCATTCAGGGACTAAAAGCGTCAAAAAGTGCACAAGTTTGCATTTTCGCGCATAACTTACGTTCTGAATACATCCGGACATTCAAAAAATTTATGTAAGCACTAAAACATTTTACTTTAGTGTTTGGCATAAGAAAAATCCATTCGTCACGCATTTTGGATTGTTTTTCGCGCTTGTGCGCATTCCGTCGTAATTAAGCGAACATCGCGTTCGTACGACCAAACGAACTGACATCCGACATATTTTTGAGCATGTTTCATGTCCACAATGTTTAGGCATCATTTTAGGGCCTTAAAGTTGGCTTTACGGGCCTTAGAAGTGTCGGAAATGGCTTAAATACACAACAGGGACCAAAACTGTCATTTTTGAAACTTATTTTCTGATCAGAACCCCCATGCGGCCCGCATTAGTTTTGGTGTATCCTGAAGCGGGCCGCGTCAGCCTTCCAGAACAGATAAGATCGATTAGTCAGCTGATTCCAGCTGTTTAATCCACACCCACACATTCTAACTTGCCCTTTCAGCTCATGGGGGTCATTTTTAGTTACCACAACAATTGAACAAGTGTACGCACAAGATTCGAGCACGGTTTCCATGAAACGATCTTAACGGTTACCCGAATACTATAAATACCCAACCCACTTCACTTCATTTCTCACAAGAATCTGATCATTTGTGCTCTAAGTTGAAACCTTTGTTTCATACCTGAGCTATTTTGATCTAGATTAGCATTCGGGGACCCTTCGTAAGTATTCTTTCGTTCTTTTATTGCTTTTCGAGTCTGAAAGTCAAACTTTGTTTGACTTTCTGCGTTGACCAGTTTATGGTCAATGCGAAGTTCGTTTGAACTTCGCAACGTGAGTGTAATCACGTTGGTTATAGTCCCTTGGGACTATGCCTACTGATTACCACGTTGTCTAGGGTCGTAGGGTAAGCGATCTAATAAATCGCTTATACCTTCGAACCCGACCCATTTGGTCGATCATTAGGATCCGACCAAATACATTAGGTGACCATAGTAGGTAGGGAATAACCTTCCGAGGTTATACCTTATGGTCGCTTCGTTAAGTAGTTGTATGATAGGTAGTATATATGCCTTAGGTAAATTACCAAAATACCCTTTTCATGTATAATTGGTAATTAAGCATATGTAACCTAAACTTTTGTCACATAACTGATTATGTACATGTTTAGGCATATAACACTTGTCATAGGACTAGTTAGACGTTCCGAACGCGTTTCACGCGAACGACGCGTTAAAGTAGCATAAGCTACCTAAAATGGGTCGTAATGGGTCGAAAACACTTAGGTTAGGTTTCATTTAGCATGAAGGCTTTGTTAAACCATATGACACGAGTCTCTATACTCGTTTGGTTTACGAACCCTCATTCTATCCAATCATCCGATTTAGGTCCGGTTATTAACATAGTTACCTATATTAGGTGCCGTTTGATATCCGCGATCTCTAGCATTGTTTGGTTGTTACTCAAGGACTACTAAGCAATCTCAAGTGAGTACATAGACCCCTCTTTTACTGTTTTCCAAACTGTTTTGGGGTGAAACACATGTGCCTACTTATTACTTTCATGCTTTCCTGTTTTCACATCATATATTTGCTATGTTCATTAGTACATTTATAGTACATGATTTCAATACATTTTATGCTATGTATGTCCATTTAGTGCATATTTAGTACATTGTTTTACATTACAATTTGTTGCATATGCTCATCTAGCATATGAACACAGTATATTACATTTTGAACTGTTTATAACTATTCGACTATGTGAACCGTTTGTATCTGTGAACCGTTTGTATCTGTGAACTGTTTGTATATGTGAACCGTTTGTATCTGTGAACCGTTTGTATCTGTGAACCGTTTGTATCTGTGAACCGTTTGTGTCTGTGAACCGTTTGTATCTGTGAACCGTGTGAACCGTATTTGACCATACATAAACATTTCTACAATTGTTAAACATTACATCCTGATGGTTTGGTTTGAGTAAATGATTAAGTAACGAGGCGTGTGTAATATGATACAAGCATGGTGGATACGCCGCTGGTACTTCCTATATATAAGTGTTTGTATGGTATTACATGTCGTAGCGTTATTTGAATCATTTCAATTTGAGACATATAACATTTTATACAAATAACATACTTTTCACAAGACATTGTTTTACAAACAACTTATCTTATACACACTCATTTTACATGGTTATTCATTTAACCTTACATTTATTTATACATATCATCTGATCTTATCATTTTTCAAATGATTTACAAGACAAAGCAAATTACAAGGTTCATGACTAAACATTTTCTCAAACATAAGTCATGAATCCTATTTTCACAAAACCTATGTATCTCACAGGCATTTTTATGCTGACGTACCTATTTTCACATGTGTTTTTCAGGAGATGATGCATAGGACTTATCAAGACATACTTAGGCGGACCTGTGCTTTAGTGACTTAAAACGAGACAAGAACTAGATAATTTATGTTATGTACTCTTTGTTTCTTGTTTAAAACAATGTAAACTCTCATATTTGTTTAATAAAACGAAACTTTAATTTCCATGGTTGTGAAACATTAATTCTGTTACAACACTCCCCGACGTTTCCGCCACGTTTTGTATGTTCTACGTGGTCGGGGTGTGACAGTATAGTTGTATATGGATTGCTAATAGACCATTGTTTTGCAAGTATATTCATGGGACAAATTAGTTTTATGGAGAAATAATAAACACGGAGAAGGAGTTAAAGATTACGAAGAGAAAGATTATGGAAAGAGAATAGCATATTAAGGAAAGAAGTATAAAAAAATCAGAGTGGAGCATCTTAACTGGATCCGTTGGTTTAAAATAAAAATTTAAATTGTCTATAATGCTCATGTGCTTGTGTTTTGAATTTGTTAAGGTAAGAGTACCGAATTAGCTATAATAATAATAAGGGAAATAAATATATGAACCTACATATGTGTAATAGTGTAATATAGTACACAAGTAAAATATATTAATGGAAAATGATAAGCATGTGTGTAGGTTTAGAAAAATATTCAATATAAATATGTTGATAGATTAAGAAGACAACTAGAGAGAGGAAGAAGAGAGCTGATGTGGCATTGTAGACGTTGGGACGACCGATGATCGTCATTTGTCTCTTTATGTTTCTCTTTGTAACATTATGGGTGGAACAAATTATATAAAATGATGGGCATGCTAAAATCGGCCATGTTGCAAGCACTCACCACCACGTTGAAAGAACAACCTATGTGCACCTATCATGCAAGTGGTGATACTATTCATTTCTCATGGTCTTTTAACGTATAAAAGGATACGTTGATAGACAACAACATACGCAAAGACAATAACTATATGATACTCATGTGTAAAATATATATTATTGGGAATGATAATATGCTGGAAAATATTAATGAAAATGATTTTTCTTTAATTTTGAATATGAATAATTATATCTATATATGAGTTATATAGATAATTATTTGTGGTTTGTGTTATAGAATTTGAGAGTTTCACAATGAACCAAATCATGTCCAAATTAGAGGTAAGATGAATGAGATATCGGTGCTCGAAGTTGAGTGATTGAACTGAATATTTCTAAATTTTAGTGACTCTCGTAGAATTATCTTTGTCATAAAATGATTGTTTTGTTTTGACTCTTAATTTCTTTTCATAAAACATTATGAAGGTTTTGATTATGTCTCATAATTTTATTTAATTTGATATTAGCATGTCATGAATCAAATAAATAAAAAAGTTCAATATAAATTTTGATACGAGTTTAAATGAATCCTTTTATTCAGTTTTCTAAACAAGAGAGAATGAAAAAAATATAGAACTAGAGAAATCATTAACATTGTAATACGCCGACCGCGTAAAACAACAAACGGCGGCCGAAACGTCGGGGAGTCACGTTACAGAACTATTGTTTCACAACACATACTACATAAAGTTTTTTATTATTGAATTGTTAAATTACATTGTCTTGGAAATAAACACAAACAAAGTACAATAATTTTCTTTCAAGTTTTAAAGTAACTAAGACCTGTGTCCGTCCTATGTGTAGCATGCTCAAAATCAAACATTAGTTCCTGAAACATATGTGAAAATAAACGTTAGCATAAAAATGCATGTGAGTAACATAGGTTTTTGTGATAAAGGCTCATGGCTTTGAATGTTAAAAGAAAATGTTTAACTATTTCAAAAGTAGCCATGGACCCTTACTAATCATATTAAAAATCATTTGATTTAAAAGAAATGATGCATGGTTAACTTTGTGAGAACCGGTAATTAACGGCTTCTAACTACGCGATTAACAAACGATTAAGGCGATAATAAATAGTGATTAAGGCACGAATTAACTTAATTAGGCTCTTGGAAAGCCTAGGAACGTCTAATTGACTTTACAATGCGCGTATGATGATTTTCGGGAAATCTGCTGAGCGTTAAGCGATAACAAACTAACACGGTACGAAATACTGACAATGCCGACAAATACAAATTTGATACATATGTTATACATACAAACTTGGTTTTACGGATTTATCGTGCTTCAAACGTTACAAAACGCAAACGTGAACAAAAAAACGCGGTAGTAAGAACGCACCGGCAATGAAACGGAAGCATCGGACTCGTGTATTGCCTGCAAAACCGATATATTATGGCATATATAGCGCCGTAATCAAATATTAATATCCACAGACGAAATCGGATCGAAAAACGGATTAAAAACGACAAACAAAGCATTTTACGTGATTTTAACGCAACCGACGAACGAACGCGTTAAACATCAATTTTCGACGTAATTTTTAGCGTTTCGACTCTAAAACTTTATTATATGACATTTTACGACGATCGGGATTTGAAAACAGGCTTGGGAAACTTATCGGGGCGCTTAAAAACACAAGAGATGGGCTTATGGGCCTTGGGCCCAAGCGCAGTTACAAACCCTAGTATAAAAACCCTCTCAAAATCTCAAACCCTCATTTCATCCTTTTATCTCAGTCGACACGTGTGGTTCCTTTACAAGAACTGAAGATCGATGACAAGTTGCAGTTTATTGAGGAACCCGTCGAAATCATGGATCGGGATGTTAAGGTCCGTAAACACAGTCGAATCCCAATCGTGAGAGTTCGTTGAAACTCAAGACGTGGACCGGAGTTCAGTGGGAACGCGAGGATCAGATGATGCTCAAGTATCCTCACTTATTCAAAACTGTTGAACCTAACTCTAATGCAACTAGTGAATTTCGGGATGAAATTCCCTTCAAGTTGGGATGATGTGGTACCCGAGGAAAACCCACAGTCATCTTAACTTACCGATTCATTTCTCCGAGACTGCTTATCAAATTTCGGGACGAAATTTCTTTCAAGTTGGGGATGATGTGACAACCCGCAACTTCAGGCTACCACTTTAACCTAACCAAAGTTAATTTAATCATACATTCATAGCGCTGCATTTAACTAGGGTTAGTTAAATGAGTCTACGTTGGTAATTCAGGGAATTACCGAAACACACACATGACAACTCTCGAACATTGGCGACTAAAGCGAATAATAGTTATAAACAGATGGTTTATACGAAACTTATATATTACATCGCAAATACGTGAATAATGTGCTTTAAGTGTGAATTACAAGATGGTATGTGTTTTTTATGCGAAAAGTAATAATCAAGGGTGTATCATGACATTTAGGGAAAGTTATAATATAATATAACACAAACCCTAGCCACTCCCAACATTTCACTTGTTTAATCCTCCTCTCCAATCATTTAGGCATCACACAATCATTTGCACTTCTATCCATCAATCTTTCAAGAACCAACCCTAAATCAATTTTGTTAGGATTTGAGTTTGCTTGATCGTGTTGTTTTAATAAGATAGAAATGGAAGAAGATAAAATAGAGAATTAATTTGCAGCAGAATGAAATAAAACTTTAAAACATTATCATGGAAAGATTAGTTTTCATCATACAAGCTTTCATTAGTCAAAATATTAAATACACAATGTTTAGACTTATGCATGCATGAACACTAACTCTCCATCAGCCTAAGCTCACAATGTTTGTTCGTACAAGATGAGTGTGTGCAAAGAGCTAATAAAACAATACAGACACTTTCTATTTATAGTACAATCCTAAACACTGTGGCATCTTTGCTGACGTCACCTAGACAGTGACATCTAACAATCTTAACAACCTATAAACACTGATGCAAAACGGACACTGTTACATTAATACATGATTAAACAAAAATCTGATGAGGCAATCCGCTGATGATGCTCAAACACTAATGAGGCTGAGCAGTGCTTTCCACTAAGGTTGATCAGGCCTTTGATTCCAGTAGTTCTTTGACTTTAGCAGCACTTTGACACCAGCAGTTGATTGGTCTTCAATAGTCTTAGCAACCAACAGAGCTTTGCTATAATAGTCTTTATAAAACAACAGTCTTTAGGAATCATCTGTTGTTGAGTGCCACTGCCATTGGAGGGAATTAATGTTCAAACACTTTTATTGGTGATCATCTGTTGAGAACCAGTTTTGGATTTGTATGATCTGTTCTTCAAGGAAGGATTGCATGAGCCAACAATCCCCCCTAGAACAGATGAAGCAAAAACACTTCATTATTTTAATCTTTGTTCTCTCATCATCCTTTCCCGAATTTGCCCTTTGAACTGGAGCTCAAAATCCAAGGAATCAATGTCATCTTCATTCCTTTGTAGTTGAAGGCTCATTAGATCTTGGAGGTCATCTGCATTCAGACCTAATGCAGCCTCCCTTGACAGCTTTTCAACTCTACCATCAGACCTGAGCGGAGTCAATACGTGGATATCTTTGTCAGATTTCCACTTTAGTATCTTTGGGTCTGATGGGTTTCTTGGGAGAAGTTTTATTTGTGATGAGTTTGGGGATTGTGGGCTGCTTGCCAACTTTTTGAGTGATTCTGACACTTGAGCTTGAAGTTGTATAGAAGCATTATCCAATCCAACTTTGTAACTGATTTCTGATAGCCTCTTTTCTGAATTCAGCATCCCCTTTTTCATCTTCCTCATCAATCAGTTGCTGTCTTTTTCTTTGGTTCAAGACATTGATGGATACATCTGATGATGAGAACAGCTTTTTAGAAGAATGGGTCTGCTGAGGCCTATCAGCAATGGTTTCATCATCATATATTGGCTTCTTGGGAAGGGTTGGATCAGTCTTTCTAAGCTCTTCTAACTTTTTGTAAGTTAGATCAACATCTTGCTTAGTCCATCTTGCAATGGATCTAGCAGTCCCATAACCAGCTGCTACAAGTTCTGATCTCTTCCTTTTATACCTCAAAGCTTCATCCACATCAACCTTCTTATGTTTGTTCCAGTTGGGTGAAGATTTCTTCATTTGAGGATCCTTTTTCATCATCTCAATTATATTTACTTCTTTTTTGAGATATTCAAGTGACCAGTCTTTGAATTGATACTTGTAGTCTTTGTAGGGCTTGTCTCTCATGATGATATCCAAATAATCAATCCTCATTTCCTTTTGAAGACCAGCATTGGGTGGCAGTTCTGACATAGACTTACTCAGGTCTCTAGCAAAGTCTTCCAATTTCCTGACCTTACTAAGCTCATGTTGATAAGTGCCCTGGTAATTCCTGTCATCTTTCCCTTTACTCACATACTTGGCAATCAGCTCAGCTTATTTAGCTTTCATCTTTAAATATTCATCAATATTATGAGGTTTGCTGAAGCCTTGTAGTGATGGGAAACTTCTTTTGGATGGATCATCCTCTTTGTAAAATTGAATCATTTCATTCTGAACTGCAAGCAGTTCCAGAGGATATTTAACTGCCAATGGAATGTTTTGTGAGGTGTGGGTAGTGGGTGGATGGTTGATTGGGTTGGTATATGGAGGTGATGAAAGTGGAATGAAAGGAGTAGATGATATAGGGATTGGTGTTGGTATTTCTTTTTCATCTTCATGCACCATATAATATAACACAAACCCTAGCCAATCCCCATCATTTCACTTGTTTAATCCTCCTCTCCAATCATTTAGGCATCACACAAGTTTTAAACAATCATTTGCACTTCTATCCATCAATCTTTCAAGAACCAACCCTAAATCAGTTTTGTAAGGATCTGAGTTTGCTAGATTGTGTTGTTTTAATAAGATGGAAAAGGAAGAAGATAAAATAGAGAATTAATTTGCAGCGGAATGAAATAAAACTTTAAAACACAATGTTTATCCCATTTGCTTTTGATACTTTTGGTTTTCTGGCGCCAGAGGATGTGGACCTACTTAGTCGAGTTCAAAGGGTCATGCATAGCAATATTATGACCCCGAGATCTATGGACGTAGTTTTTAAAAGGCTTAGTTTTGCTTTTAAAAAAGGGGTAGCGGCGCAGCTTGTTTCCCGTTTACCAACTATCTCAATGTAAATTATTATATAATATTATGTTAATCGGTTTTATATAAACACAATCAAGGAAAGATTAGTTTACATCATACAAGCTTTCATTAGTCAAAAGATTGAATACACAATGTTTAGACTTATGCATGCATGAACACTAACTCCCCCTCAGCCTGAGCTCACTATGTTTGTTCGTACAAGATGAGAGTGTGCAAAGAGCTAATAAAATAGTACAGGCACTGTCTATTTATAGTACAATCTTAAACACTATGGCATCTTTGCTGACGTCACCTAGACGGTGACATCTAACAATCTTAACAACCTATAAACACTGATGCGATACAGACACTGTTACATTAATACATGATTAAACAAAACTTTGATGAGGCAATCCGCTGATGATGCTCAAACACTGATGATGTTGAGCAGTGCTTTCCACTAAGGTTGATCAGGCCGTTGATTCCAGCAGTACTTTGACTTCAGCAGCACTTTGACACCAGCAGTTGATTGGCGTTCAACAGTCTTAGCAACCAACAGAGCTTTGCTATAAAAGTCTTTATAAAGAAACAATCTTTAGGGATTATCTGTTGTTGAGCGCCACTTCCATTGGAGGGAATTAATGTTTAAACACTGTTATTGGTGATCATCTGTTAAGAACCAGTTTTGGCTTTGTATCATCTGTTCTTCAAGGAAGGATTGCATGAGCCAACAATCTCCCCCTAGAACAGATGATGCCAAAACACTTCATTATTTTGATCTTTATTCTCTCATCAACCTTTCCTGGATTTGCCTTTTAAACTGGAGCTCAAAATCCAAGGAATCAACGTCATCTTCATCCCTTTGTAGTTGAAGGTTCATTAGATCTTAGAGGTCATCAGTATTCAAACCTAATGCAGCCTCTGTTGACAGCTTTTCAACTCTACCATCAGACCTGAGCAGAGTCAATACGTGGGTATCTTTGTCAGATTTCCACTTTAGTATCTTTGGGTCTAATGGGTTTCTTGGGAGAAGTTTAATTATGATGAGTTTGGGGATTGTGGTCTGCTTGCCAACTTTTTGAGTGTTTCTGACACTTGAGCTTGAAGTTTTATAGAAGCATCATCCAATCCATATTATGACTGATTTCTGATAGCCTTTTTTTGAATTCAACATCCCTCTTTTCATCTTCCTCATCAATCAGTTGATGTCTTTTTCTTTGGTTCAAGACACTGATGGATACATCTGATGACGAGAATAACTTTTTAGAAGAATGGGTCTGCTGAGGCCTATCAACAGTGGTTTCATCACCATATACTAGCTTCTTGGGAAGGGTTGGATTAGTCTTTCTAAGCTCTTCTAACTTTTTATAAGTTAGATCAACATCTTGCTTAGTCCATCTTGCAATGGATCTAGCAGTCCCATAACCAACTGCTACAAGTTCTGATCTCTTCCTTTTATACCTCAAAGCTTCATCCACATCAACCTTCTTATGTTTGTTCCAGTTGGGTGAAGATTTCTTTATTTGAGGATCCTTTTTCATCATCTCAATTCTATTTACCTCTTTTTTGAGATCTTCAAGAGATCAGTCTTTGAATTGATACTTGTAGTCTTTGTAGGGCTTGTCTCTCATGATGATATCCAGATAATCAATCCTCACTTCCTTTTGAAGTCCAGCATTGGGTGGCAGTTCTGACATAGACTTACTCAGGTCTCTAACAAAGTCTTCCAATTTACTGACCTTACTAAGCTCATGTTGATAAGTGCCCTGGTAATTCCTGTCATCTTTCCCTTTACTCACATACTTGGCAATCAGCTCAGCTTGTTTAGCTTTCATCTTTAAATATTCATCAATATTCTGAGGTTTGCTGAAGCCTTGTAGTGATGGGAAACTTCTTTTGGATGGATCATCCTCTTTGTAAAATTGAATCATTTCATTCTGAACTGCAAGCAGTTCCAGAGGATATTTAACTGCCAATGGAATGTTTTGTGAGGTGTGAGCAGTGGGTGGTTGGTTGATTGGGTTGGTTTATGGAGGTGATGAAAGTGGAATGAAAGGAGTAGGTGATATAGGGATTGGTGCTGGTATTTCTTTTTCTTCTTCATGCACCATATAATATAACACAAACCCTAGCCACTCCCTATCATTTCACTTGTTTAATCCTCCTCTCCAATCATTTAGGCAGCACACAAGTTTTACACAATCATTTGCACTTCTATCCATCAATCTTTCAAGAACCAACCCTAAATCAATTTTGTTAGGATCTGAATTTGCTTGATCGTGTTGTTTTAATAAGATGGAAATGGAAGAAGATAAAATAGAGAATTAATTTGCAGCAGAATGAAATAAAACTTTAAAACATTATCAAGGAAAGATTAGTTTTCATCATACAAGCTTTCATTACTCAAAAGATTGAATACACAATGTTTAGACTTATGCATGCATGAACACTAACTCTCCCTCAGCCTGAGCTCACAATGTTTGTTCATACAAGATGAGTGTGTGCAAAGAGCCAATAAAACAGTACAGACACTTTCTATTTATAGTACAATCCTAAACACTGTGTCATCTTTGCTAACATCACCTAGTCAGTGACATCTAACAATCTTAACAACCTATAAACACTGATGCAATACAGACACTGTTACAGTAATACATGATTAAACAAAACTCTGATGAGGCAATCCGCTGATGAAGCTCAAACACTGATCAGCCTGAGCAACGCTTTCCACTAAGGTTGATCAGGCCTTTGATTCCAGCAGTACTTTGACTTCAGCAGCTCTATGACACTAGCAGTTGACTGGTGTTCAACAGTCTTAGCAACCAAAAGAGCTTTGCTATAACAGTCTTTATAAAACAAGATTCTTTAGGGATCATTCATTGTTGAGTACCACTTCCATTGGAGGGAATTAATGTTTAAACACTGTTATTGTTGATCATTTGTTGAGAACCAGTTTTGGCTTTGTATCATCTGTTCTTCAAGAAAGGATTGCATGAGCCAACAATCTCCCCCTAGAATAGATGATGCCAACACACTTCATTATTTTGATCTTTATTCTCTCATCAACATTTCCTGGATTTGCCTTTTGAACTGGAGCTCAAAATCCAAGGAATCAATGTCATCTTCATCCCTTTGTAGTTGAAGGTTCATTAGATCTTGGAGGTCATCTGCATTCAGACCTAATGCAGCCTCCGTTGACAGCTTTTCAACTCTACCATCAGACCTGAGCAGAGTAAATACGTGGGTATCTTTGTCAGATTTCCACTTTAGTATCTTTGGGTCTGATGGGTTTCTTGGGAGAAGTTTTATTTGTGATGAGTTTGGGGATTGTGGTCTGCTTGCCAACTTATGTCACACCCTGACTTTTGCGGAAGCGTGATTATGGTGTGACTTTCTTAATACCATAGCATTCAATCATAACAACGCTTTATGATAAAACCATAAGATGTTCATCCATAAATTAAGTTTGAAAATACCACAACATAATTGTCTGATACGTAGACTCCAATTTAACTTACAAACCATGCTACATGTTTAAAGAGTTCACGAAGACTCGACAAAAGACCTTAAATAAAACTGAGTTTAGAACCATGTATCTCGTCCAGGATTAAGATACATCTCCTAATCCCTAATGACTTTGGATGACATCTTTTATTCATGACGTAGCTTGAAACATGCAAACACCTGCCAGATCCACTTAGTTCCCTGAAATACATGTAATTTGAAAACATCAACAAAAGTTGAGCGAGTTCATGTGTTTGTCTGTGTGTATGAATAAACCTTTAAAGTATGTTTGTATGTATGTAAATCCTGGTATGAGAGCAATAAGGAAAAACAGATCACCAATGGTTTGCAAGGCCAATGGTATGTGTGAAGTAATGCAGGAAAACTCAAACCTAGCAGATTTATCTGCGGGAATAAGACATAGTCACCACATGGGCCACCCTGGTCCGCATGGGTGTGGGCTCGCTACACCCAAATAGATCTATCACTCATGTCCCTCGGTCCTACAACGAGGATTAATGGCCTTAAGTGTCATACCCACCACTCACATGATCAAGCAGTACCCTTCCTTAGCTAACCATACCACATAAAATGTTCGTAAATAGTTTGTAACAAGTATTTCACCCCCGAAGTTATAAAACTGAAGATAGTTAAAAGAAAACGGGGACATGAACTCACATTCTTGTGTCTTCAGTACTCGTAACTCTAGTTCCTTCAGCAAACACGACTACCTACAATGTACTAATGTCTATTAGACGGAAAGGTCGTGCCTTGCCTTAGTATTCACGTTTCTGAGTTACGTTTCTCTTATGTCTTTAATATTATTCCAAGTTGTAATTTCTTGCTAAAATAATAAATATTTTAACCTAAATTATATTTGTTACTTTTTGGAATAATTGTTAAACAATATTTTGTAATAATACTTCTCAAGTATTTATACTCATTTTTCCTTCCCAAGGATAGGGGTATCTCATACATGTGTATTCGTATATTTTTGCCATGTATCGGTGTCGTATTCCGGTGTGGGTTTATACGTACGAGGATACGTATCTTCTTGTAATAGTTAAGTATTTCTTATACTTAATTTTGTGTTAAACTTTCCGGAATATTATTTCCAATAAGAGTCCACTAATATATATATTTCCCAAAATATATATTTAAGAATTATTACTTAGAAAAATTATTCATAATCTTTCCTTTTGGCAAAAACATTTGTAGTTTCAAAATAATATATTTTCAAGTCTAACTTTAGAAAATATATATAAACTTATTTTGCCCAAAAATAATGTTTTTCAAGAATATATGTTTTTCCCAAAAATCATATATCTTCTAAATATTCCAAGAAAATATATTTTTACTTCCCAAAAATAATATATTTTCTTCTTGTCGAAAACATGATATAACTTTTGTGTTAATCGTAAAAATCATTTCTTGTGTCCAAAATATTATTTACCAAAAATATGTTTATAAAGGTATTTTCCGGAATATTTTGTAAGTTACATTCTTTCGCTCGGTTTTTCCCAATATTTTGTGTGTATCTTGTATATTTATTTCTTGGGATTTTTTGGTAATATTTTGGGTTGTAAATTCTTGGTATTTGTTAAGTTATATTATTTCAAACCATAAAATAATATAACTAATACACAAAGTACACAAATATTCACACACGTATGTCTTCTAAATATATATATATATCTAGCCACTCTTATTTATAAAAACCAACCTCCAATATTTGTATTTTTGTTACAAAAAATTATGGGAAAGTTTATATTGAAAACTCATGGTCAAAGTACACTGGTAAATATTTGTTTGAAAATATTTTTTTAAGTGTTCATATTTTTAGAAAATTTTGCCATAGTTTCCCCTAAAAATGGAGGTGTCCATGCTTTCAAAGCATGTCATTTTCTTTTTAAAATCATCCCAAACAATCAACAATTCAATCCTAAACAACTTGCACTTACCAATTTGCCAAAATCATGTAATTAATATAACAACATGAACTTGAATTTTTATAAAAACTTGTAGTAATTTGGTAGTGTGTTTAGTAGGTTTAGTTACCCTTTAAAATGTACTTACTTCTTTAAAACCTCCATTTTTAAAGAAGTTGGGTGTTTACAACTTCCAAACACATTTTCTAAAAATGTTTCTTTATGTAATCTTTTTGTTACACAAGTGTTTCTACACTTGTTTAACCATTAAAAATAGTGTTTGTTTATGTAAGAACCAAGTCTATGTAAATCTTGTTATTTAACTTAGTTTCTTGGGAAAACTATCTTGGAAATCATCCACTTACAAGACTTGTATTTTGTTTAAATCATCATCACATATGAAAACAAATATTATCATTCAAGTTCATGTCTACATAAAGTATGATCATCTTGGTCTTTCACCAGATCATCATCTTAACTTACTAGATCATGTGTTTAATCACAATTTAGTAGGTTCCAAATGATGTCTAACATCATAAACACAAATAATCAATCATCAAGAAGCAAAACAACACCAAACAATATGTATTCTTATGGTTTTAAGCTTTATGTGAAGGTTCATCTTTTTGTTCTTTAGTGTTCTTCATGATTTGTAACATACATCATCTTTTAACCAACTAAATAAGATGTAAAATGGTGTGTAGAAGATCTTACTACTAGCTCAAGGGCTAGGGAAGAATACTAGAAGATGAAGATGATGAAGGTGATGGATAATAGCAAATGGAAGAGGTCCTTGAAGATCCACTGTGACACCTGTGTCACTTCAACCATCAAACAAATACCAAACCAATGAAATATTGTATTTCATACTTTGGACTTGTATAAATATGTGTATCTTTTGCACATATCAACTCTTGTTCGATTTCAAGCTCTAAATCGCTTTCTGGCAGGTTATACGCGCACTAATGCGTAAATATAACCAGTTTAATGCAACGAACACTCCGGAATAGTGAAATAGGCTTAACATACCTTAAATAACCTTTACATAACTTAGAAATAAGTTTTAAAGGCTTTGGTATGGCAAAAACAAGTTAATTCGCTTACAGGGACTAAATTTGACAAACTGCGAAAGTATGCCAATTTGAACTGTAACAGACATTCCGGAACATGACCATAAGTTAAACATACCATAAATATCCTTAACATAGCTTAGAAATAGGCTTTAAGGGGTTCGGTGTGCTAAAATAAACTTTTGGGTCATTCAGGGACTAAAAGCGTCAAAAAGTGCACAAGTTTGCACTTTCGCGCATAACTTACGTTCTGAATACATCCGGACATCCAAAAATTTATGTAAGCACTAAAATATTTTATTTTAGTGTTGGACATAAGAAAAATCCATTCGTCACGCAATTTAGATCGTTTTTCGCGCTTATGCGCATTCCGGTCGTAATTAAGCGAACATCGCGATCGTACGACCAAACGAACTGACATCCGGCATATTTTTGAGCATGTTTCATGTCCACAATGTTTAGGCATCCTTTTGGAGCCTTGAAAATGATTTAACGAGCCTTAAACATGTCGGAAATGGCCTTAATACGCAACGGGGACTGAAAGGGGAACATTGGAAAGTGTTTGCTGATCAGGGGGACCCTAGCGTGACACCTAGCCCCCTTGGCGTCACGCTAGGCCTCTTCTGATCAGCAAAAGCCATTTTAAACACATATTAAACAACCCTTGACCCCTCCAAAGGCCAAGTGCCACATGTTAATCTCTTATGGTGGCCAAAATCAGTTACCACAACATTCCAACAAGTGTAGGGATGTGATCATTCCCTCTTCTCCAAGAAACAATCCTAACGGTGAATCGAAAACTATAAATACCCACCTCCACCCTTCACTTTTCCTCACAAGAATCTGATCTAATGTGCTCTAAGTTGAAACCTTTGTTTCATACCTGAGCTATTTTGATCTAGATTAGCATTCGGGGACCCTTTGTAAGTGTTCCTTCGTTCTTTTATTGCTTTTCGAGTCCGAAAGTCAAACTTTGTTTGACTTTCTGCATTGACCAGTTTATGGTCGATACGAAGTTCATTTGAACTTCATAATGTGAGCGTGATCACGATGGTTATAGTCCCTAGTGACTATACCTACTGATTACCACGTTATCTAGGCTCAGTGACGAGCCGTAGTTTCGGTCAGAATATGTATTCTTGCGTATTTGTAACCAAACTACTTATGGGTATCAAAACCGTTTGTTTTGATACCAAACCTATTTTCTAAACTTAGTTAAGCATGTTTTAGCATGCTTAGCTCGTCACTTTTAGTTTAGTTCTTATATAGGGTCGTAAGGTAAGCGATCTAAACAATCGCTTATACTTTCGAACCCAACCCGTTTGGTCGATCATTAGGATCCGACCAAGCACATTAGGTGACCATAGTATCTAGGGAATAACCTTCCGAGGTTATACCTTAAGGTCGCTTCGTTTAAGTAGTTGTATGATGGGTAGTTTATATGCCTTAGGTAAATTACCAAAATACCCCTTTAACGCCAAAATTCATTTTAAGCCTATGTAACATAACTTTTGACATCTAAACTGATTTAACAACAATATTAGACATGTTAAGGCATATGTTACTTGTCATAGGACTAGTTAAGCGGCCCGAACGCGTTTTACGCGAACGACGCATTAAAGTAGCATAAGCTACCTAAACGGGTCGTAATGGGTCGTAAGCACTTAGGCTAGGTTTCTTTTAGCATGTAGGCTTTGTTAAACCATACTACATGAGTTCCCATACTCATTTGGTTTACGAGCCCTCATTCTATCCGATCCTCCGATTTAGGTCCGGTTTATTAACATAGTTACCTATATTAGGTACCGTTTGATTCTGTGAACTTCTAGCATTGCTTGGTGGTTATCCTAGGACTATTGAGCAATCTCATGTGAGTACATAGACCCCTCTTTTACTGTTTTCCAAACGTTTTGGGGTGGAACACATGTGCCTACTTGTTACTTTCATGCTTTCACATCATATACCTACTATGTTCATTAGTACATTTATAGTACATGATTTCATTACATTTCATGCTATGTATGCCCATTGTGTGCGTACTTAGTACATTGCCTTACATTACATGCTATGTATGCCCATTGTGTGCGTACTTAGTACATTGCCTTACATTACATGCTATGTATGCCCATTGTGTGCGTACTTAGTACATTGTTTTACATTACATTTTATGTTATGTATGCCCATTGTGTGCGTACTCAGTACATTGTTATACATTACACTATATGCTATGTATGTCCTTTGTTGCATACTTAGTACATTGTTATTCATCATATGCTTACATTTTGGATACAAATTACACGATTCACATTAGACATGAACATTTTACTTTGGTAGTTTGGTTTGAATAAGTGATTAAGCAACGAGGCGTGTGTAATATGATACAAGCATGGTGGATACGCCACTGGTACTTCCTATATATAAGTGTTTGTATGGTATTACATATCGTAGCGTTATTTGAATCATTTCAGTCTGAGACATATAACATTTTATACAAATAACATACTTTTCACAAGACATTAATTTACAAACAACTTATTTTATACAAACTCATTTTACATGGTTATTCATTTAACCATACATTATTCTCTTATTTATACATATCATCTGATCTTATCGTTTTTCAAATGATTTACAAGACAAAACAAATTACAAGGTTCATGACTAAACATTTTCTCAAACATAAGTCATGAATTCTGTTTTCACAAAACCTATGTATCTCACAGGCATTTTTATGCTGACGTACCTATTTTCACATGTGTTTTCAGGAGATGATGCATAGGACTTATCAAGACATACTTAGGCGGACCTGTGCCTTAGTGACTTAAAATGAGACAAGAACTAGTTAATTTTTGTTATGTACTCTTTATTTCTTGTTTAAAGCAATGTAAACTCTCATGTTTGATTAATAAAATGAAACTTTAATTGCCATGGATTTGAAACGATTAATTCTGTTACAACACTCCCCGACATTTCCGCCACGTTACGTTGTCTCACGTGGTCGGGGTGTGACATCCACAAGCTCCAAACTTCTTAACTTAGCTTCTAACACCTTGTGATCACCTTGAAATGGTTGAACATGAAGTGAAGATGGTGGTGATGGGGGTGGTTGCTTGCGACTGTAAGGGAGCAAGAGAGGGAGAGAAAGGAGTATGTGAAGTGTGTGAAAGATGATGAGCTTATGGTCTTGTGGGTTTCTTTATAATCTTCCATCACTTCTTAATCCTTTGGGTAATTTGTCCACTAAGTACACAACATATCTCTTAACAAATCTCATGAGATCAAGGGAAATCAAGGGTGGGTCCACCCTTGTAACCGTCCACACAAAGGGGGGGGGGGTATTGGTTGAGATGCAATGGATGGTTAAGCAATCTAGTTAGATTTCAAGTGTGGTGTTTAGTGTTTAAGTTAATATGGTGTTATATAGTGTGTTAGGGTGTTCGGGGATCATAACTAGCTCAGAAATATTAAAACAATGCTTCTAGTGTAATTTTGGTATTTCGGGTAGTGTCCGGTTGTTCGGTTAGATACCGGTTCGTTAAAGTGGTGTCAAACTATACTGTTTAGTGTTCTTTATATACCCTTTTGTGACACTTTTAAATCCCGACACTTAGGAAAGCATTCAGGACCATTTAGTCATATTTTTGCATGTTACTAGCTTGTTAAAATGCTGATTTTTGCTGATTTATGCTGAATTCAGCACTTTATGTGGGTTTTAGGCACTTTCTGGCACTTAAACTATCACTTAGGAAGGCAGTTTTATGACCCTTACTTTCCTACACACTATACTAGTGACGTACTTGGTTTCTGGCTCATTCTGAGTCTCAATACAATGTCTGTATATCTACTGAACTTTGTTAGCATTTTTCTGATTTGCCGGATAACTGTGCTAACTGTGTTTCGTGCATCTTTTGAGTCAATAAAGTTTGCATGCAATAATGTTGGGTCATTTGCGATATATGATGCACATGTATGTATGGTTAGAAAACAATTCAAGTCACAAATTGTAAATCAGCACAGTCATTAATCATTAATTATTGTCTAATTAATTGTACGGATGCATGCAAATTTGACAGTTGTCACATTCTCCCCCAGTTAAGAAAATTTCGTCCTTGAAATTTAAACTACATTAGCTTCTTAGAGCTACGTTATACGTGTATGTATATGAATAATACTGAGGTAGATAACCACAAAACCGAATCAAATCTTATTCACATCAGGTGAATCCACGGATATATTTCAACAACAAGAACCCAATGGCTAAAAGGTATGTGTTCTAGCATTGGAGGTCAAGCGACACGAGATGTATAGATGTGTAATCTGGCGTAACTTAGTTAACAGGGGTGCAACAAAGGAGTTTTGACCAATGGATTCTCAAACAATCGGTCACAATATGCAAACGAGTTTTCACAAACCATAGCATCCTCTATATGAACTCAAAATCAACAACTTGAATATGAAAATGACCTGTCAACTTTCAAATAAATAAATGGTAAGGATTAGTGTGTTGACATTCTTGAATTGCGAAAATACACCGAATGAAATACAAGCGAATCTGGTGTATCATTGTCTTAATTCGTAGTTGCATTGGGAATGTTTAAATGACAAGTCAAATAAAAGTATGTGTTGTTTTGTGTGAAACGGTTGACCATGATTAGCACAAGCTACAAATTTGTAATGACACCACAAGGTGTAGTAATTGACATACTTCAACAATAGCGGTGACCGAACAAGTTCACCGTGCTTGAAATCAAAGGAAGGTGTACTGAAACAACTCTGAAAATTTGATTTAATCTGCGTCATGGGGTTTTCAATCGAATATGGAACATCAAAGAACTACTATTTCTGATTGAAAATGGAAAGCAATAAACACCGTGATATGAAATGAATCTAGGTACCATTGTCTTAACACACAACTGTGTTGAGGCCGCTTTAATCATGATAATCAAAACAGATTTAAAACAAATAATAGACAATTAAATCCGTGTATGAGGTGCGTAACCAAATTAGCGCAAGCTTCAATTCTGTGAAAGTATCACCGCAAGATATTGAAACCAACAAACGATTTAGTGAAGTCGTAGACCAATCAAGCCTACTGTGACTTGAAACAAAAGAACCTTTGCAAAAATATTTGAATATGATGCTCTCAATACATCATATGGCGTCTTAAATTGAATATACGAAATGGATAAGTTCAAGCAATTGAACTTGGTTTCAGCGTAACCCGACAATAAACGTATGTATCAACAAGGGAATCTCAGCATGGTCACGAAGATAATACCATGAATGTAACTTGAAAGAAAAGAAGTTTCAAGAAAGTGTGTTGACTTGATAGCAAAGGAGCCAACAATTTCAATAATGTAGATTATTCGAATCATAAACCAATAGTTAGCTTTAGCAAAATAATATTTGAATTTTGACAAAGCGCTTATTCGAAACGAAACCACATGCGTGACAAAGGGTGCATGCGTAACATATGGGTTTTTAAGAAATAATACAATGAGTATTTGCTAGAATGAAGAAATGGTCAAGTATCGAAGCAAATGTGTGTTCACTCTCAGCGAAGAAAATTATCGTGATGCAACTACCATTAAGGGGAGTAGAGATGCAAACATCTATTTGCTAGAAGCAAAAGTGGAGATTTCAACGAAAGAAATTTGAGTACTTTCTGTTTGGTTAACTGAAATAGCATATATGTCAGGATAATGGGGTTTGCTTGAGTTAACAGGTGTGGTTCCTAAGTGATAACCCTTGACAAGTTTCGACCTACGCTCCTGGTAGTTGATGCACGTACGAAAACTATCGTCCTCCTTCTTGACGAGCAAAACTGGAGTTTTCCCCAAACGAGAAACTTGGTCTGTTAGCTTCCTTCTCTAGCAACTCCTGAAGCTGCGCTGACAATCATTGAATCTCTGGAAGTGTAAGTTGATAAGGTGTCTTAGCTACAGGCGTGGTGCCTGGAACCAAAGCGATGTGGAATTCCACTTGTCGCTGAGGGGGGTAACTCCTGGCAAGTCTTCGGGGAAGACTTCGGGATATTCTCTTACCACTGGGACATCTTCGAGCTTTGGTTCGTCGGTTTCCTTGCCCACGACATGGGCTATGAAGGCGATACATTCTTTACATGAAAACTTCCATGGCTTCAAATAGCCAGTAACTCGTAGTAGTATACCCTGCTTCTTTTCCAGGAATCACGATCGTCTCTTCACTCGCCATCGGGATGCGGATAATCTTTTCATGTTGAACAATTTCTGCACGATTATTCGACAACCATTCCATCCCCACAACAACGCCGAAGCTTCTCAACTCAACTGGCAGAAGATCTATCGAGAACTCACGCTTTCTAAGTTCTATCACGCAGTCTTTAATTACTTTATTGGTATCCCACTACCTTCTCATTAGTCAGTTCTATTGGATACGGGACATCTAACTTACTGCTACTAAACCAAGTATATTCTTAAACTATAAAGATACGAAGCTATGGTCAGCATTGGTCTCAAACAGCATAGGTACAAAATTTTGGTTGATAGAGAACGTACCAGTAACCATATCTGGATCCTGGCATGCTTCACGAGCTCCGATGTTGCACGCCCTTCCACGGTCCTGGTCATCCTTTAGGCATTCCTTCCTAAAGTGCCCCACGTCCCCGCATTTGAAGCATCCTGGAGTTCTACCATCATCGTTTCCATCTTGGTTGTCGGTATTATTTCCTTCTTGTCTGGGATACTTCATTCGGCAGGCGTACTTGTTGTGTCCTTTCCTTCCGCACCTATCGCACCAAGGCTTCTGGCATCGGCCTTCATGGTGAAACTTGCACTCAACACATCTCGGCTTAGTCCCCAAGTAAACTCTCTGGAAATGCCCTACGCTACCACAACCCTGACCCTGTTCTTGATTGTTACTGTTTCCGTCCTGGTAACCGTTGTTGCTATTTTCTCTACGTTTTCTGCTGCCATCTTGACCTTCATTCCTATGTCTGGTACCATACCAACATGTCTCCTTAGGGTGACCAACCTTTCCACAAGTTCCACATTTCCCATACCTGCATCGCCCGTTATGATAACGTAGACAGTTGTTGCACTTAGGTGGGATACCCATGTGCTTTTTCCCCTTTTTGGTCCTGATCTTGTTATTTTCTCGAGTGCCCTTCTTGAACTTTGCAAACTTCCTCTCATTACCTCCCGATGGCTCCACATGAGTCTCCTTCTTCTTGTCAGGGGTTGCAAGTTTTTCCAGTCTAAGTGCTTCCTTAGCGAGCGCCAAACTCAAGATATTCGCTTCAATAGTTGTTGGTGGAGTCGATGCCGTCATCAAGCTCAAGGCTTGAGGTGCCAGTCCCCAGATGAATTGCCCCATCCTTTTCAATTCTGGTTCCACCAGGTATGGAACAACTCGCGACAAATCATGAAGTCTCTGCACGTACTCCACCACCCTTGGACCTTCCATCATCAGGCCCCGGAATTCACTTTCCAGTTTCTGGGTCTCCATCTGAGAAGAATACTCCCTACGCATTATTCCTTTCAGCTCATCCCATGTCAACGCATATGCTGCAGTCTCGCCCATTATTCGAACCCGAAGGTTCCACCATATCAGAGCCTCATCTTGAAGCAATCCAGAAACATATGGGACTTGTTGCTCTGGCGTACAACCACTCGTCCGTACAACAACATCCACATTCTCGACCCATTTCACAAAAGCTATGGCACCTCCAGTGCCGCCAAAGTTCAGGGGCTTGCAGTCTAAAAACTGGTACAACCTGTACCCAAGCAATCATCATCACAACAAGTATTAGCAAAGCACACTTGGAATTGTCCAAACGTATTGTAATGTGTCTTAGGTGACTTAAACATTACTGTTGGGTGGGTTATTCCCTAAGATATTTTCGCTGTGTTGGTAGCGAAGAACCTCATGCTGTGCGATGGCCTGTGTGATGTGCGCTTGCAATTCCGCCTCGGTCATGGGCAGCTGAATGATCCTTTGAGACATCTTCTACGAAGAGTTTGGATCTGTCAAGTCTCATTTGATCAGGGAGTATAAATAGTCGTTTAGAGGTCATATGTACATACACATAATAAATCATCATGTCAACACATCAAGCAACAACATACTCATAGCATAAGCAAGTAAATGGAATCATGTTTAATGAGAGTATAACAAACAAACACGTACATTACAATCATAGCACATTCCTGTATATTAGTAACACATTTAACGAGAGCATTACAATTAGGCTTTCATTAAGCAGGTAAGCACATTACATCTCAATCATAGCATAAACAAGTAATTCAACAATGTATATAATGAGAATATTGCGATTGAGCTTTCATAAATTATCGACCACAATTACAGTTACATGTTCTTCAAATGTATTGTATCTCATCAAAAGGGTCTATAAGGTCATACCACCCATGTCAAAATGTCTATCAGTCTACAACAATCATGAAATCAAAATGCGGTCTTCAAAAGGTTTCGTAAGCTAGGCTCAATAGCGACACTCTCATCAAAAGTATGCTACCTGCATAAAACCAAAAACCGGTTATGCCGATGGTGGAGGAGGAGAAGGTGGAGGAACAGGAAGCAAACTGGACACATGCGCGAGCTCCTCCTCAAGATCGTAAATGTGTCACAATAGATAGCTGATCTGCTGCTCCGTAGTGAGGAATCGAACATCAAAATCTGGATAAGGTAATAGAGGAGCAGGTGGAGTCGCAAAAGGTGACTGATATGTATAAGGTGGAGGATGTGGAATCCTTTCAAGCTCCATAACTCTATGACGCATGATCTCCTGCTGGAGCTGTAATGACAGGAGTAGCTCATCCCTCGTGTAGCCGATAAAGTGGGAGGGATGGTATGGATCAGAAACTGGCATAGTGTTCGGCGGAAACCATGTGAGTGGCTCGCCTGACGGTGCAGAAGAAAAATGAGTAGCAGGTGTAAACTGAGGCATGAAGGGAAAAGCTGCTGACACGTGAGGAATATGGCCAGGATGCTGACTGGACGGGCCTTCCCCTGGACGGGGTGGAGGGATATCCTGTAAGAATGTGATCGGCAGGTCAGTGTGGTGTACGTCAGACACAAACGGGTGAAACGGGACAACATCAATAGGTGCATGTGTAAGTGCAGGTGGGAGAGTAACAGGCTCAACAAAAGGAGGCATATCATCATCGTCCTCTATCCACCCATTGCTGGTGAACGCGTATCTGGGGTCTATCTGATCAGCAAAAACAGCATGGTCAGCGGGTGTAGGGATTGGGTCGGGTACAAGTGGTGCAACAACAGGTATGCCAACAGGTACAGGGTCATGATCAGGCAAAGGATCAAGAGCAGATATAGGCTCGGTTGCAAGTATAGGCTCAGGGTCAGCGGGTATCGGCTCAAGATCAGCGTGTGCATCAAAAGGCTGATCGTCGGGAACAAAGTCAAGCTCATGTCCAGGCTCATCATCAAACTCAAAGTCCTGTGGAGGAATAGGTGAGGCTGACATAGCCGTGTCAGAATCAGAATCAGTGGGGTAACACTGCAATCCCAGTGCATGCAAGGTGGTGGATGACACAGACTCGAAAAAATCCAGACCAGAATGATCAGATGAAATCTCAATGATAGGAATCTCAATGAGTGGAACCATAATGACATCATCGGCTGGAACTCCATCTCCCTGAGCAGTATCAGGGGGACCATCAATGAAAAGATCGACATCATCATCAGACAAAGCATCAAAAGGAAAATCCTCGAGAGGAAAAGCCGCAAGAGGCAAAGGGGCGAGGATCGGAACCACGACATGCTCATCATCGGGATGTCCGAGGATGAGATGGTCCTGGTCAGGATTAGGAACAAGAAAGGGATCCTCGTCGGGTAAACCGTCAGCATGCGGTATATCGTCGCCAAAATTAGGTAACGCAAAAGGCTGGAAATCATCGTCATCGTCACTTTCAGTGTCAGAGGTAAAAATCTCAGGGTCTGGGACAATCTCATCGTCCAAAACAATGGCCATGGGGTCTACAGTATCTGACAGTCCACTCTCAGATGAGGACATGGTGTCTGTAACAAAACAATCACAACATATGCACATATATCAACCATCATCATTAAGCATGTAAGTAGTAACAATGTAAGCATGTATTCATCCTAGTCTTCCCAGTCTATCCCACCCAGCCTCTCAGACTGAACTACCTAGCCTCTCAGACTAAACCTCCCCAGTTTCTCAAACTAAACTACCCAGCCTCTCAGACTGAACCTCCCAGTCTCTTAGACTGAATTATGAACATAAATTTTGAAATGTGTTTCGTGTCTTTTGTTTGTAAAAATGTTTGTTTCCTGGATCTGGGCGTTTTGTGTATGTAATGAAAACACGTTGTAAAAAAAATTTCGTGAGAGCCCTAATGATCGTAGTCTAGACTCGAGAAAGAATCCTAGTTCGCTACGATCGAAGCTCTGATACCAAGCTATCACACCCTGACTTTTGCGGAAGCGTGATTATGGTGTGACTTTCTTAATACCATAGCATTCAATTATAACAACGCTTTATGATAAAACCATAAGATGTTCATCCATAAATTAAGTTTGAAAATACCATAACATAATTGTCTGATACGTAGACTCCAATTTAACTTACAAACCATGCAACATGTTTAAAGAGTTCACGAAGACTCGACAAAAGACCTTAAATAAAACCGAGTTTAGAACCATGTATCTCGTCCAGGATTAAGATACATCTCCTAAACCCTAATGACTTTGGATGACATCTTTTATTAGTGACGCAGCTTGAAACATGCAAACACCTGCCAGATCCACTTAGTTCCCTGAAATACATGTAATTTGAAAACATCAACAAAAGTTGAGCGAGTTCATGTGTTTGTCTGTGTGTATTAATAAACCTTTAAAGTATGTCTGTATATATGTAAATCCTGGTATGAGAGCAATAAGGAAAAACAGATCACCAATGGTTTGCAAGGCCAATGGTATGTGTGAAGTGATGCAGGAAAACTCAAACCTAGCATAATTGTCTCCGGGAATAAGACATAGTCACCACATGGGCCACCCTGGTCTGCATAGGTGGGGGCTCGCTACACCCAAATAGATCTATCACTCATGTCCCTCGGTCCTACAAATAGATTAATGGCCTTAAGTGTCATACCCACCACTCACATGATCAAGCAGTACCCTTCCTTAGCTAACCATACCACATAAAATGTTCGTAAATAGTTTGTAACATGTATTTCACCCTTGAAGTTATAAAACTGAAGACAATTAAAAGAAAAGGGGGACATGAACTCACAGTCTTGCGTCTTCAGTACTCGTAACTCTCGTTCCTTCAGCAAACACGACTACCAACAGTGTACTAATGTCTATTAGACGGACAGGTCGTGCCTTGCCTTAGTATTCACGTTTCTGAGTTACGTTTCTTTTATGTCTTTAATATTATTCCAAGTTGTAATTTCTTGCTAAAATAATAAATATTTTAACCTAAATTATATTTGTTACTTTTTGGAATAATTGTTAAACAATATTTTGTAATAATACTTCTCAAGTATTTATACTCATTTTTCCTTCCCAAGGATGGGGGTATCTCATACATGTGTATTCGTATATTTTCGCCATGTATCGGTGTCGTATTCCGGTTTGGGTTTATACGTACGAGGATACGTATCTTCTTGTAATAGTTAAGTATTTCTTATACTTAATTTTGTGTTAAACTTTCCGGAATATTATTTCCAATAAGAGTCCACTAATATATATATTTCCAAAAATATATATTTAAGAATTATTACTTAGAAAAATTATTCATAATCTTTCCTTTTGGCAAAAACATTTGTAGTTTCAAAATAATATATTTTCAAGTCTAACTTTAGAAAATATATATAAACTTATTTTATCCAAAAATAATGTTTTTCAAGAATATATGTTTTTCCCAAAAATCATATATCTTCTAAATATTCCAAGAAAATATATTTTTACTTCCCAAAAATAATATATTTTCTTCTTGTTTAAAATATTATATAACCTTTGTGTTAATCGTAAAAATCATTTCTTGTGTCCAAAATATTATTTACCAAAAATATATTTATAAAGGTATTTTCCGGAATATTTTGTAAGTTACATTCTTTCGCTCGGTTTTTCCCAATATTTTGTGTGTAACTTGTATATTTATTCCTTGGGATTTTTGGTAATATTTTGGGTTGTAAATTCTTGGTATTTGTTAAGTTATATTATTTCAAACCCTAAAATAATATAACTAATACACAAAGGACACAAATATTCACACACATGTGTCTTCTAAATATATATATATATATATATATATCTAGTCACTCTTATTTATAAAAACCAACCTCCAATATTTGTATTTTTGTTACAAAAAATTATGGCAAAGTTTATATTGAAAACACATGGTCAAAGTACACTGGTAAATATTTGTTTGAAAATATTTTTTTAAGTGTTCATATTTTTAGAAAATTTTGCCATAGTTTCCCCTAAAAATGGAGGTGTCCATGCTTTCAAAGCATGTCATTTTCTTTTTAAAATCATCCCAAACAATCAACAATTCAATCCTAAACAACTTGCACTTACCAATTTGCCAAAATCATGTAATTTATATAACAACATGAACTTGAATTTTTATAAAAACTTGTAGTAACTTGGTAGTGTGTTTAGTAGGTTTAGTTACCCTTTAAAATGTATTTACTTCTTTAAAAACTCCATTTTTAAAGAAGTTGGGTGTTTACAACTTCCAAACACATTTTCTAAAAATGCTTCTTTATGTAATCTTTTTGTTACACAAGTGTTTCTACACTTGTTTAACCATTAAAAATAGTGTTTGTTTATGTAAGAACCAAGTCTATGTAAATCTTGTTATTTAACTTAGTTTCTTGGGGAAACTATCTTGGAAATCATCCACTTACAAGACTTGTATTTTGTTTAAATCATCATCACATATGAAAACAAATATTATCATTTAAGTTCATGTCTACATAAAGTGTGATCATCTTGGTCTTTCACAAGATCATCATCTTAACTTACTAGATCATGTGTTTAATCACAATTTAGTAGGTTCCATATGATGTCTAACATCATAAACACAAATAATCAATCATCAAGAAGCAAAACAACACTAAACAATATGTATTCTTATGGTTTTAAGCTTTATGTGAAGATTCATCTTTTTGTTCATTAGTGTTCTTCATGATTTGTAACATACATCATCTTTTAACCAACTAAATAAGATGTAAAATGGTGTGTAGAAGATCTTACTACTAGCTCAAGGGCTAGGGAAGAATACTAGAAGATGAAGGTGATGAAGGTGATGGATAATAGCAAATAGAAGAGGTCCTTGAAGATCCACAAGCTCCAAACTTCTTAACTTAGCTTCTAACACCTTGTGATCACCTTGAAATGGTTGAACATGAAGTGAAGATGGTGGTTATGGGGGTGGTTGCTTGCGGCCGTGAGGGAGCAAGAGAGGGAGAGAAAGGAGTATGTGAAGTGTGTGAAAGATGATGAGCTTATGGTCTTGTGGGTTTCTTTATAATCTTCCATCACTTCTTAATCCTTTGGGTAATATTTCCACTAAGTACACAACATATCTCTTAACAAATCTCATGAGATAAAGGGAAATCAAGGGTGGGTCAACCCTTGTAACCATCCACACAAAGGGGGGGGGGGGTATTGGTTGAAATGAAATGGATGGTTAAGCAATCTAGTTAGATTTCAAGTGTGGTGTTTAGTGTTTAAGTTAATATGGTGTTATATAGTGTGTTAGGGTGTTCGGGGATCATAACTAGCTCAGAAATATTAAAACAATGCTTCTAGTGTAATTTTGATGTTTCGGGTAGTGTCCGGTTGTTCGATTAGATACCGGTTCGTTAAAGTGTCAAACTATACCGTTTAGTGTTCTTTATGTACCCTTTTGTGACACTTTTAAATCTCGACACTTAGGAAAGCATTTAGGACCATTAAGTCATATTTTTGCATGTTACTAGCTTGTTAAAATGTTGATTTATGCTGAATTCAGCACTTTATGTGTGTTTTAGTCACTTTCCGGCACTTAAACTATCACTTAGGATGGCAGTTTTATGACCCTTACTTTCCTACACACTATACTAGTGTCGTACTTGGTTTCTGGCTCATTCTGAGTCTCAATACAATGTCTGTATATCTACTGAACTTTGTTAGCATTTTTCTGATTTGCCGTATAACTGTGCTAACTGTGTTTCGTGCATCTTTTGAGTCAATAAAGTTTGCATGCAATAATGTTGGGTCATTTGCAATATATGATGCACATGTATGTATGCTCAGAAAACAATTCAAGTCACAAATTGTAAATCAGCACAGTCATTAACCATTAATTATTGTCTAATTAATTGTACGGATGCATGCAAATTTGACAGTTGTCACAACTTTTTGAGTGTTTCTGACACTTGAGCTTGAAGTTTTATAGAAGCATCATCCAATCCATATTGTGACTGATTTCTGATAGCCTCTTTTTTGAATTCAACATCCCTCTTTTCATCTTCCTCATCAATCAGTTGATGTCTTTTTCTTTGGTTCAAGACACTGATGGATACATCTGATGATGAGAACAACTTTTTAGAAGAATGGGTCTGCTGAGACCTATCAGGAGTGGTTTCATCATCGTATACTAGCTTCTTGGGAAGGGTTGGATCAGTCTTTCTAAGCTCTTCTAACTTTTTATAAGTTAGATCAACATCTTGCTTAATCCATCTTGCAATGGATCTAGCAGTCCCATAACCAGCTGCTACAAGTTTTGATCTCTTCCTTTTATACCTCAAAGCTTCATCCACATCAACCTTCTTATGTTTTTTCCAGTTGGGTGCAGATTTGTTCATTTGAGGATCCTTTTTCATCATCTCAATTCTATTTACTTCTTCTTTGAGTTCTTCAAGAGACCAGTCTTTGAATTGTTACTTGTAGGCTTTGTAGGGCTTGTCTCTCATGAAGATATCCAGATAATCAATCCTCAGATCCTTTTGAAGACCAGCATTGGGTGGCAGTTCTGACATTGACTTACTCAGGTCTCAAGCAAAGTCTTCCAATTTCCTAACCTTACTAAGCTCATGTTTATAAGTGCCCTGGTAATTCCTGTCATATTTCCCTTTACTCACATACTTGGCAATCAGCTCAACTTGTTTAGCTTTCATCTTTAAATATTCATCAATATTTTGAGGTTTGCTAAAGCCTTGTAGTGATGGGAAAGTTCTTTTGGATGGATCATCCTCTTTGTAAAATTGAATCATTTCATTCTGAACTGCAAGCAGTTCCATAGGATATTAACTGCCAATGGAATGTTTTGTGAGGTGTGAGCAGTGGGTGGTTGGTTGATTGGGTTGGTTTGTAGAGGTGATGAAAGTGGAATGAAAGGAGTAGATGATATAGGGATTGGTGCTGGTATTTCTTTTTCTTCTTCATGCACCATGAACTTTCTTTTTCTTGTATAGAAAGACTTTGGAGGAGGAGGAGTTTTAGATGGAGAATGTGCTATTGGTGACAAGGTTGTTTGTGAGGGGAATCTTTGAGGTGTTGGTGGTTATGTTGATGGTGGAGGATCAAAGTGGGGGGGGGGGATCAGTGGTTTGACTAACAACTGTTGAAACCACTGGTGTCTAAACAGTTGTTGTCTTAACATCTGATGATGCTTTTCGTGCATCAACATCTGTTGCTATGGTTGGTGGTGGTGGTGATGAGGGATTTGTTTTCTGCTTTTTATGTGGTGGTTTTTTGGGTGAAGGTTTAGGTTTGGATGTATCAGCGTTTGGATTTTTGGGATCAACAATTGTTGGCTTTTGTGGTGGTGATTTTGGTTTAGGGAATGTGGCAATGGGAGGTTTGTTGTGTTTGTAAGATTTTCTTGTGTTTGAGGTTCCAATGTTTAGCACTTTGTTTTCTTTCTTCACCTTTTTCTCCAATTCCTACCTAAGAACATCTTGTCTACTTTCTTTTGTATCCTTTCTCTTCTGCTTTGCTTCAATCTCCTTATCTGTCTGTTTGTTTAGGGTATGATCAACTCCCTTTTCTTCAGGCTCCGATTTCTCGTGAGTTTCTGCAGAATTGGTTTCCACATATATCTCTTCTTCAGCTTCATCAATTTCTGAGTCTCTGACATCAACTGATTCTGGTTTCTCACACGAAGAGCAGTCTATGTATGAAACAGTTTGGCTCTCTTCGGGTGTTGCACTGCTTAATTCTGAGTGTTTGTCACATTCTGAATTTTCAGAAGCGTTACGCTCATTATCTGATGTACCATAATCTGCAACTTGAATGTCAGGTTCATCAAATGACCACTGTTTATCAATATTTTCACCATCACAATCAAAAATATCAATTTTCTCATCTTTATCATGAGTTTCTGTTGTATCAGTTGATGTTTCAGGCACACTAGAATAGTTGCCCGAATCACCAGAACTGATTTCTGAGTCACTTGAAACAGGTGTTTCAAGTATATCAGTCAATACATCATATTTCCCTGTTAATACATTATCATCACGATCATAAAAAAAACCACAGCACCTGAATCATCAATTTTAATAGGAATACCCCGACTCTTAGCATACCAAGACATAACATAGTTCCAAGCATAATGATCGCGTTCGGCAGCATCCGAATCATCAGCAACATCACCAACGTTTGAATGTGATTTATCATCCACTGCAGACTTCTCTTCAACTGTCACCGATTCTGCACATGAACTAAAACACTTAATATTATCTACAGAATCAGAATCAGAACATGACTTAGTTTCTTGGGGCTCCTCAGTTGACGTTTTTACTGGTTTTGTTTCATTTTCTGATTCATTTTCCGTTTCAGTTCCTTGTTCAGATTCAGCAGATTCGTTTGAGCAATTTTCATTTTCATTTTTGACAAAACTCATGGGCTTTGAAAATCAGTGCGTCTGGCATACTTCGGTTTGAAAGGCTCCCAATGAACATAATCACTTGGTTTACCATAAATCTTTTTATCATAATTTTCTAGTTCTTGCTCAGTAGTAGGCATTCTTAAGTAATTATGATTATATGGTTGTGGAACCCTGTTGTAGCCCAAACCCTTTCCCTTGTTTTCTTTGAATGCCAACTGCACATTGCACAAGTTACGAACAGTGTCACAGGAAGTATCAAACTTCTTTATGTTCAACTCGTTTTGTTTGTACTTCCCAGTAAGAAGTTCCAGCTCAGCTTTCACAGAGACGCATTCTAAAGTCTTTACTGTGAGGTTGCGTTTATAGTCGTGAACCCAATATTGTTGTTGATTCACGTCTCTATGAAGCTGAGCTATATCCTTCTAAAGTGCATCAATCTTTTCATAGAGAATTTTATTGTTCTCTCAAAGACTGATGCACTTTCCCATGGCACTGTTGTAATTAGTGATCAATGTAGAATTTTGTGATCTTAGAAGTGCAACTTTCTTTCTACAGTGCTCAGTACATAAAAGAGAATTTAGCATTTCAGAAAGTAATTTCGGTTCTTTAGTTTGGGCCTGGGGTGCTGGTTTGGGCACATCATCGGGATGAGATCCTGTTGATTATGGGGCCTTCACATCAGAAGATGCAGCAGCCACAGGTGAATGTGAAGGAATCTGAGCGACGTTGGGATCAGTAACAAGTGGTGAAGTAGCAAAAGCCTTCTGACGATTAGACATGGACGACGATGTGTTTGCGAGATTCTGACTCCTCTGCTTTTCCTCCTGAACATATTCATTGACTAAGGAAATCACATCTCTTGTTTCCGATGTACAATGATTGTATGTCCCCATGATAACTGAAACACGATAGTCCCATGTCTTGTTACGTGGCAAATCGTATAGAAAAGCCCTGTTAATCCTACCACGTGTCACATTTATTCCGCTCTTCTCGATTTCAGAAAGCAGCTGCGTAAACCTTCTGATCACGTCTTCTACGGTTTCACATCAAAATTCAACCTAAATCTCATAAAAATCTGATAAAAACCATGAAAAACACAACTAGGTTCTTCGCAGAGTAGCTTCGTACGAAGGCACATGTAACGCCCTACGTCCCTAAACTTTTATCTTTTGCCAAGTTTAGTCCTTATACTATGTGAAACTTGACTAATATGATAATTGAATCTTGGTGAAACTTGAGACTAGACACTTGACACTTGACTCTTGATACTTATTGAAACGAGAAACTTTGGGGCTTTGAAACTTGACGCTTATTAACTAGCTTGTGTAAACTTGAAACTTGGAAACTTTTTGTGTTAATTATACAATCTAATCATGTAATAAAATTTCACAATAATATGCAATGCAACACTTAATCCAGCACGCGAATCGAACCGGATTTTGAAATCTGGAAAACAAAGATTGGCTGTCCGGATGTACATCCGATCGGATGGCCATCCGATCGGATGGCCATTCGATCGGAGAGCCATCCGATCGATGCCATCCCACCGCCTCTTTGTCTCTGACACTATAAATACGAGCTGTCATATCATTCTTCACTGATGTGACAGGCTCCTCCGACCAGTGACGCATACTCTTCCGTTCTAAAACACTTTTCTTCCATTTTCAAGTGATTCTTGTAAGTTTTCCACTTGATTCTTGTACAACTTTCATCTATACACATTTCCTGACATGATTCTTTATCAAAATCACACTTTTCACCGTGAAATCACTAAGATTTGGACTCTTGAGGGTGACGTCAACATGGCAGGTTGTACAATCGGCAGCGTGATGTCATTTTCATCAAGATTTAGTCTAGATCTAAGAGATTTCTATGTGTTTTACCATGAATCTTTACTAAATCTAAGCTTTTTCAGTTGATTACATGTTTTTCTTCAAACTTTCTTAAACAACTTTACTCAAATCGGTGGTGTCTGGAACCCAAACAGGCTAAGGACTTGTTCCTTAGTCTGGAGTCGACTCAATAACGGATTTCCACCAGAGAGATGACCAAGTTACGGGTCAGACATGAAAACTTTGTCAAGAACATCCGTCCGATCGAACGGGGTGATTCCCATCCGATCAGACAGACTGAGCCTTGGTGAGTTCTCCATTGTCTCGGTACGTACCACGTCGCCTCCACTAAACTTAAACTTAGAAAAATCTTTTACGAAGGTTGCAAAGAGGAAAGGATCACACGGTCGAATGACCATCCGATTGGAGGGTCGTCCGATCAGAGGGTCGTCCGATCGAACGGTCATCCGACTAAACGACCTGGTTCCCATAGCCTTCAACACTTAAACTTAAACTATTTGAATCAAATTTTGAACTATGAAACTTCCACTCAAACAGTCATCCGATCGAACGACTTGAACTATACTACAACGAAAACTTCAAAAGTGTGAACATTTTGGAAACACACCTTTTTGATCGAATGACCATTCCCATCTGGATGACCATCCAATCGGATGGTGATCCGTCTAACCCATCAGGTCATCCGACCGGATGACCATCCGTCCGGATGGCCATCCGATCAGGAAACCTGTCTGACACTTTGCACGCTTCTACTATTCTGTCCAATGCATATCAGTTAAAATATAATCAGGCTAACTCCAGCGCTCCCTTCAATACAATAGTGGTGTCGATACTTAGTACCCACTGTGAGTATACTCGATCCCTTTGTGTCTTAAACACTTTTGGGATGCAACATGTATTCTATGCAACTTGACACTTGACACTTGAAACTATTTGAAACTTACTCTATCCGCTGTGAACATGGAAACTTGATACTTGAGATTTGATACTTTTATGCTATGTGAAAGTTTAATCCTTGTGTGTAGTTCCACCTTAGCAATGGTAGCGCTATAGGGGTAATGCACCTCCCCGTTAGTCTTTGAGGTATTGTTAGGAGGAGTCTATTTTGCTTTCCTTGAGTCTTGGGAAAGTGGTTAACGCATTGGAAACTTGGGCTATCACTTGGACAGCGTTTAATAGCATGGTGAAACTTGTATATATGTGCTTTTTGCTGGATATGAGTTTTTTTTTTTGAAACTTTTAAACTATTATACTACTACGTACTCAAACTTGTATACTCGCCAACATTCTTGTTGATATATTTTAATACATGTTGCACATTGATAGTAGCCGAGGAAACAATAATCAAGCTAGGGTGATGCTTAGAAACTCGCCTAGTTAAATTAAATGATTTGAACAATATTTGGTTGAATTGTAATCGATACTTTTGATCGTGAAACTCTGTTTGATGTTTAGACAATGCCATGAAACTTGATTTAATTTATATGGAAACAATAGTGTTATGGAAACTTTTGAGCAATCTGGACGCTTAGTGCCGCACCCCGATGTTTCCGCCATCGGTTGGGGTGTGACAAATTGGTATCAGAGCCATAACTATAGGGAATTAGGAAAAGTAGGAATGCTTTACCTAGTCTATAGTTCTAGGAAACTTGAATCTTATCTGTTGTTTAAGACTTATGCACTCTATCGCACTTGTTTCCTAGCAACACATTTCATGTTGAACTTACATGCCTTTCCTAAGGCTGACACAATATACACTTGAATACTATGAAACACTGCAGATCAGTGTTTGAATTTTTGCACGAGATTTACCCTCAAGTCAGGAGTGACATCCGAACCTTGATGGAAATTTCCATATTATATTCTAGTGGGTCTTACCTCTTCATAAGTACCGACACAGTTAGGGTATGAAGTTGCCAAGTTAGAGGTGAAGCTCATACCTTGATGACTAGTTCCACTCCTTGATTTTTCTGTCTCGCCAAAGTCTCGAAATTTCCAATCAATTAGGGGCGTGAAGTGACCAAAAGGACAGATAACGTAGGCCTAACATCGATGATGTATTTGTCTACGTAAGTCAAGACACATTGCCTCAATTCGAGAGGGGTTCGATCCACTTTGGTTAGTCAACGTTCCTCTACCCAGAACAATCATATGTTTTATGAGCCTATCTTTTATGTTATCTCGATTTTTATATGTGGTTTTAAACTTGATTCTTCGTTCATTTCGAGACTTTTACACAAATCGCACGTTGTCCGCAATCTAAAACAATAATCATAATCTCTCAGGATCGAACTAAATTTATGATGCCTTATTCATATCGGTAAGCTACGTGGAATCTTGATTAAACTATGGGAAACATGATTGAACGAGATACTATGTGAAACTAATTGGTTAATCTATGTGCTGTTGTGGGTAGCAAAACACTATACGTAACATGGCACCGAAAGACGAGACAGAAGTGACATGGACGAAACATGGTGGATACGTCGCTGGTACTTCCAATATATAATTGTTTTGACATGTTACCGAACTTTCGTACTACGCGCCGTGTGAAAGTTGTGGGTTTGTGGATTTGTGGTGAGAATGTTGAACGCCGAGCTATCTGAAACTATTTGTTGAATCTATGTGTATGTAACCGATTGAAGCACGTGAAAATGATGGAGTGTATTGTTGTGGTTGGCAAGATGCGACCCGTAACATGACACCGAAGACGGGACGGACGTGACATGCCCAAAACATGGTGGATACACCGTTGGTACTTCCTATATATAAGTGTTTCTGACATGTTACCGAACTTTCGTACCACGTGCCATGCAAAGGTCGTGGGCCTGTGTTGAATCTTTGTGAAACTTGTTGAACGTTTTGGTGAAACTTAAGTCTTTTGCAATCGTGTGTGAAACTATATACTGTGAGACTTTGTGATCTAGACTTATACGATCCTTTTCTTGGATCTTTAGATGTCTTCCGGCAAGCTATCCGACTCTCTTAAGAGATCTAGAAAACTCTCAGAAAAAGATGATGTCATTCATGGCCGATCAGATCGCTCGCATCGTGCCAAAGATCGTCTCTGAGATCCAAGGATCGAACACTCCATCATCCTCTATGGATTCCAAAGCTGAGAAACCAAAGCCTATGAAGTTCAGCTACAAACACTTTGTCTCTTGCAACCCTAAGCCTTTCACGGGCAGTGATGGGGTGACTGTTATGCTGGAGTGGTTCGACAGCATCGAGGTTACCTTCATTAACAATGAGTGCCCATAACACTTGAAGACTAGGAGTGCAACCGGCATGTTTCAAGGCAGAGCACTGGAATGGTGGTCGAACGAGAGAAACATCCGCTCTAACGAAGAAGCCTATGCTCTTCCATGGCCTGAGGTGCGAGAATTGATAATGCTCGAATTCTGCCCTCCCCATGAACAGCTGAAGCTTGAGGAAGAGTTTTGGCATCTCAAGCAGATTGGAGATGACAACCTGGCGTACACTACCTGTTTTAAGCAACTCAGCATAATCGTGCCTCACTTGGTTTCTACTCCTAAGTGCATGATAACCAAGTACATCAATGGGTTGCCTCCTGCTATGCGTGATTCGATTGAAACAGCTTAGCTTGACACAATTGAGGAAGTGTATCATCTTGCAGCAAGTTTGAACAACAACCGTGTCCGTGACAAACAGTTTGCTACTCCTGCTCTCTCCAAATCAGCAAACCAAGTTACCCAGCATCCCAGTGGCAGCAGAAACAAGAAACAAAAAGCTCAGGGTTCTGGCTGCAATGCCATTGTCCCTGATACAAATGCGAACCCTACAGACAATGCTACTGTGCCTGCTGCTGCTGCCAACCCTCCTACTCAGGAGAACAAGAAGTCGTACACTGGGATTCATCCCAAGTGCGCTACTTGAAACTTCCATCATCATGTTACCTCTGCTTGTCGTTTGTGTACCAATTGCAACCGCTATGGTCACACAACTCCCTACTGCCGTCAACTCAACCAAGCCCAGCAAGCGCCAGCTCAGGCAGCTCTACCAGCTCCCCCAGCTCCTCAGCAGAACCCTAGGCCAGTCAACATTGTTCGTGCATGCTACAAGTGTGGAGACACTACTCATCTCCGTAACTAGTGTCCTCAGCTAAACCAGGAGCTACAGCCAGCCGCTCATGGACGAGCGTTCAACCTTAATGCATATCAGGCTCGTAACGACAATGACATCGTGAATGGTACGTTTCTCGTCAATAATCTTTACGCTTTGATACTATTTGATACTTGGTGCCGACAGAAGCTTTGTGTCCATAGAATTTGAGTCTTTGTTAAACTCTGCATGCTCTAAGCTACCTAAGTCGTTTTCGGTTGAGATTGCCGATGGAAAGTCTATTCTAGTTGATTCTATCCTTATTGGTTATTCCTTGACTCTTAACGACCATGTCTTTACTATTGATCTTATACCCATGCAATTGGGTAGCTTTGATATCATACTCGGCATGGATTGGTAATCATGACGAAATTGCTTGTCACGAGAAGTATGTTCGTTTACCTCTTCCGTCCGGTGAAACTTTACACGTTTATGGAGACCGACCTTCTAGAGGACTGAAGTTGATGTCATGCACCCAAGCGAACAGATGCTTATGTAAACAGTACTTTGCCTTCTTGGCCCACGTGGTGGAACAAAAGGGCAAGGGAAAGAACATAAGCGATGTTCCAGTAGTGTGTGACTTCCCTGAAGTCTTTCTTGAAGATCTTCCTGGTCTTCCTCCTCCTAGATCTGTTGATTTTTGTATTGATATCATCCCTGGCGCGACTTCCGTCGCCAAGGATCCTTACCGACTTGCACCTTCTGAGATGCAAGAACTATCTAGTCAACTACAGGAACTACTCGACAAAGGATTCATTCATCCAACTACCTCTCCGTGGGGTGCTCCGGTGCTATTCGTCAAGAAGAAATATGGTTTGTTTCGTATGTTTATCGACTACCGTGAACTGAATAAACTCACCGTCAAGCATCGTTACCCTCTCCCTCGTATTGATGATCTATTCAACCAACTACAAGGCGCGTCCTGTTTTTCCAAAATCGACCTTCGATCTGGTTATCATCAGCTCCGTGTTCTCGAAGATGATATCCCCAAAACTGTGTTTCGCACTCGTTATGGGCACTACGAGTTCGTGGTTATACCTTTTGGTTTGACCAACGCACCCGCTGTGTTCATGGACCTCATGAATCGTGTTTTTAAACCTTATCTGGATCATTTTGTGATAGTCTTTATTGATGATATTCTCATTTATTCGATAACTAGAGCTGATCATGAATGCCATTTACGCTTAATTCTAGAACTTTTACGTGGTGAACGCTTATACGCTAAATTTTCTAAGTGTGAATTTTGGATTGATGAAGTACAATTCCTTGGGCACGTTGTTAGTAAATAAGGTATTCATGTTGACCCTTCTAAAATCAAAGCTGTGAAGAATTGGAGTACGCCTAAATCTGCATCTGAGATTCGTTCCTTTTTAGAATTGGCGGGTTATTACCGTCGATTCATCTCAGACTTTTCCAAGATCGCCGTTCCATTCACTTCGTTGACTCAGAAGGAGAAGCCTTTTTCTTGGGGTCCCAAGCAAGAGGAATCTTTTCAGACTTTGAAGACTCTTCTTTGTAATGCTCTTGTTCTTACTCTCCCTGACGGGAATGATGATTTCGTGGTATATTGCGATGCCTCGAACCGTGGCTTGGGCTATGTGCTCATGAGAAAAACTATACTACTCACGATCTGGAGCTTGGTGTAGTTGTGTTTGCGTTAAAGATTTGTCGACACTACCTATATGGAACTAAGTGTGTGGTTTTCACTGACCATAAGAGCCTACAACACATCTTAAACCAAAAGGAACTGAACATGCGACAGAGACATTGGGTGGAATTGCTGAACGACTACGATTGCGAGATGCGCAATCATCCTGGCAAGGCGAATGTCGTGGCCGATGCTCTTAGTCGTAAGACTCATGTTAATACTATCTGTTGTTTTCGCATCTCTAGTGATCTTCATACTTGATTCCGTGAAGCTCAGAATTCGTCAGCTAATGAAGTTAATCTATTGGTTGAAATACGAGGTGCTACTGTTGACCAACTCGAAACTAAGTCGGATGGACTTCAATACTATCTTAATCGCATCTGGGTGCCAGATCGCGATAATCTCCGTGAGCTCATTATGAATGAGGCTCACAAATCTCGATACTTGTCACACCTTGACCGCGTAAAACAACAAACCGCGGCGGAAACGTCGGGGAGTGGAGCGACAGAATTATAGTTTCACAACACATGGATTAAAAGTTTTGTTTTATTTAAATATTAAACATTAAACATTGTCTTGAAATAGAACAAACAAATTCACATATCTTCTATCATCGTTATTAAGTCACTAAGGCCTCGTCCGGTCCTATGTGAGCATGCATCCTAGTCGTTATCAACATCAACATCATCAAACAACACCACCTGAAACATATGTGAAAATAAAGTCAGCAAAGAAATGCCGGCGAGCACATCGGTTTTGTGAGTGTGCCAGATTCATGGCTCGTATACATGTTGCAATACCTTGATTGACTATAAGAGTCGATAATTGAAAACCTTGTTTTAAAAAGTGTGTAGTATTGCAATATAATTAACCAACTCAAAACAAATTGGTAATAGTTTATAAAACTCGTTGCCATGAATCTTAACCCAAAACATTTGTTTAAGTAAACTAAATTGTAAATCGTTCTCGTAATAAAACTCATATGGTTTATATCGTATAGAAAACATCGTTGCATGTCATCGTTTAAAAATCGTTCGTCCAAGTGAACTAAATAACGCCACGGAATATAATATGATAAAAACACTTATATATAAGAAGTACCAGTGGCGTATCTACCATGATTTTATCACATTACACCCGTCCCGTTATCTAATCACATACCAAAAACCAATCATTTAATTTGTTTAACTCATTTGTGTTATAAACCATCGTTCAATCGTTCAAATCGTTCATATTGTTCAAATCGTTTAAATTGTTCCAGTCGTTCAAAGCATTCCAATCGTTCAAATCGTTCGTGTTTTAATTGTGAAAACTAACATTTGGTCGTCTCATTGAATACATTCAAACCTTCATAACTCGTCCTTCGTTCAACACGTATTAACAACCCACCAAAGGGTAAGTTAACAATCATCAGGTTTTGTCGTTACCCACATTATCCCCACACATAACCATGGCGATAGTTCGATAACGGGATTTGTCAGATCCTATGGTACCATAACATACTACTGGTTGGCTTGGCTAAAGCTAATGAATGTCATTCGTTATGTAATTACGTCCCAACAAGTTCATTCACATTATCGAAATCGTTGTGTTTAATATAAACCATAGTATTCATTTTTGAAAACGTCGAAATCGTTTAACACATATGAATCACCCCAAAACTATTGAAAACATTAAAATAGGGGAACTATGTACTCACATGGAATTGTAAAGTATCCTCGATTAAATGAACTTAACAAGGCTCGGGCAAACCAAGGAAATCAAGTGGTACCTAGTAATCGGATCGCTATATTAATAAAGCGACACCTAAATTGGAAGATCGGGTAGAATGAGGTCTCGTAAACCAAATGAGTATTGGAACTCATCCGATATGGTTTAACAAAGCCTACATTCTAAATCGGAATCTATCCTAAGTGCTTACGACCCGTTATGACCCGTTAAGGTAGTCTACGCTATTTTAACGCGTCATTCGCGCTTAAAATGCGAGTTCGCGACGCGTAACTAGTCCTATGACAAGTATTATATGCCCTAACATGTTTAATTATGTTGCATAATCAGTTTAAGTATCAAAAATTAAGTTACATATGCTTAAATTCAAATTATGCATAAAAAGGGCATTTTGGTCATTTTCCTAAGGCATATAAACTACCTATCATACAACTAATTAAACTAAGTGACAATAAGGTATAACCTCGGAAGGTTATTCCCTATACAACAATGGTCACAATATATGTTTGGTCGGATCCTAATGATCGACCAAATGGGTCAGGTTCGAAAGTCTAAGCGGTGGTTTAGACCGCTTGACTTACGACCCTAAACAAGCACTACACTAAAAGTGATGAGTTAAACATGTTAAAACATGTTTAACTAAGTTAGAAAACTGATTTGATATCAAAACAAAGTGCTTTGATACCCAAAAATAGTTTCGTCGCAAAATGCACATAATCGTGCATTTTGACCGAAACTTTGACTCATCACTTCGACTAATCAACGTGGTAATCAGTAGGTATAGTCACAAGGGACTATAACCATCGTGATTACGCTCACGTTGCAAAGTTCAATTGAACTTTGATTTGACCAATTCGTGGTCAAAGCTGAAAGTCAAACACTGTTTGACTTTCTTGCTTAAAATAAACAACTAAGCATGAAAGATCACTTACAAAGGATCCAAGCTAGGAAAATAGAACTAAGAAAACCAAATTAGAGGCCTTCAACTTAATGTGATAGCCTCTCAAGAGCAGATTAGAGAAGATGAAGATGATGTGCAAGAAAAATGGCCAAAACTCCTTGCTATTTATAGCTAATTTGAAGTCACAAGATCATTACAAGTGTCCTATGAGTTGTCATGATCTTATGAGGGTGTTAAAAAGTGTCAAAAGCAGGTTAAAAGGTGTCAAAATTGAGTGATTAGTCATGAAAATGGTGAATTTTGGGGCTGCCACATAGCTGCTGATGCAAAAATGAAGTTTCTGTCGAAACAGGGGGCTCGTGTGCTGCCACAACACCACCCCTTAGGGGTCGCGCGACGCTACCACCTACCTGAGCCAGAAACTTTCAAAAATTGGCAAGAATTGTCCCTGCGGCATGTTTAAGCTATTTTCGACGCGTTTAAACCCTGTTAACCCATTTTCACTGCTCTACAAGGATGTTAAAGCATAAGGGACTTGTAGCATGCTTTAAAATATCTCGCATGTCGGTTCGTTTGGTCGTACGGTCGCGTTATTTGGTTAATTAAGATGAAAACTCGAACGGACGCGAAAACGATCCAAATTACGCGACGAATGGTATTTTTGCATTCCAATCACTAAAATAAAATATTTTAATGATTACAAAAAGTTTTGGATGTCCGGATATGTTCAGAACATAAGATATGCGCGTAAATGCAAACTTATGCACTTTTTGAAGCTTTTAGTCCCTATTGATCAAATAAGCGTATTTTCGCATACCAAACCCCTCAAAGCCTATTTCTAAGCAATGTAAAGGATATTTAGGGTATGTTTAGCTTATGATCATGTTCCGGAATTTTCGTTGCTATACGAATCGGTATACTTTCGCAGTTTGTCGTAAATAGTCCCTGCGATCGAATAAACTTTTTTTTTCGACACACCAAACCTTTCAAAACTTATTTCTAAGTTATGTAAAGGTTATTTAAGGTATGCTAAGCCTATGTCACTGTTATGGAGTGTTTGTCGCGTTAAACTGATTACATTCACGCATCAGTTTGCGTATAACATTCCAGAAAGCGATTTAAAGCTTGAAATCGAACTAGAATCAAATCGTAAAAACGTCAAACACAAATACACAATTATTGACACCAAAACACATCGTTTCATTGATAATTGATACTATTTTACATCGTACTTCATTTACAAAGCACAGTTGTCACAGTCTCCCCTACTTTAGGAAATTTCATCCCGAAATTTTAACTAGAGGAAACTTATGAAAACAAATGTGGATGTTTCGCTTTCATTTGGTCCTCACGTTCCCAAGTAAACTCTGGGCCACGTTTGGACTCCCAACAAACTTTGACTAATGTATTCACTTGTTCTTCAGTTGCTTAACTTCACGGTCCACTATCTCCACAGGTTTCTCGACAAAGTGCATCGTATCATCAACTTGAATTTCATCGAGTGGGATGTGAAGATCAGCATCGGCTAAACATTTTCGAAAATTGGACACGTGGAATGTTGGGTGAATATTCCCAAGTTCAGGAGGTAGCTCTAGTCGATAGGAAACCTTTCCGATTCTTTCAATAATCTTAAATGGTCCAACGTATCGTGGTGCAAGTTTTCCTTTCTTTACAAATCTCACCACTACCTTCCAAGGGGATACCTTGAGTAGGACATGGTCTCCTACTTGAAATTCCAAGGGCTTGCGTCACATATCCGCATAACTCTTTTGACGGCTTCTAGCTGTCAGAAGATTATCGCGAATTTTCTTGATTTTGTCCGTTGTTTCCAGAATGAGCTCAGGTCCAGTAAGCTGAGCTTCACTGACCTCATTCCCACAGACATGTGAACGACATTTTCGACCGTATAAAGCTTCGAACGGTGCCATATTGATGCTAGCATGATAACTGTTGTTGTAAGAGAACTCGATCAATGGTAGATGAGAATCCCAATTACCACCAAAGTCTATCACACATGCTCTAAGCATATCCTCCAATGTTTGTATCATCCTCTCGGATTGTCCATCCGTTTGGGGATGATAAGCAGTGCTCAGATTTAGTTGGGTTCCCAGAGCAGATTGCATGGTCTTCCAGAAGTGAGATGAAAATCGAGCATCACGGTCAGATATGATATCCAAAGGAACTACAATTTCATCAACATAAATCTTGGAAAGTTTATCGGCAGATAGATCCTCGCGAATCGGTAAAAAGTGAGTTGACTTCGTCAATCGGTCGATGACAACCCAAATAGCATTGTGACCTCTAGATGTGTGTCACACCCCCAAAATCCACCATGCGGAGTACCACCGCTTGGAGGCGTGACGTGACCAGGATCGAGCCACCAATCATATTGAACAACACAATTAAGTAAATAAAACCAAACGTAATACGATTGGTGACCAAAAGGAAGTAAAGCGATTTTAGGTTGACAGCGGAAGCATAAAACGTAAATTCAAAACATAAGTCCCATAGTTCATAAGTTTAAAGTCCAAAACGTAGGTTTAATAAGTTCATAAGGATTAAATGTTTAACACGGGACTTAACATCCATATTCCACAACAACCTCCTCCTCGTGCAAGCTCCGTAAGCATCTAGCGACCTGTAAGGCATGTAACAACGAGTCAACAACAAAGTTGAGTGAGTTCACAGTTGGTTGTTTAGTTATATCATTCGTTTCGTAAATCATCTGTTCGTTTTGTAAACCATGTATCGTGTAAATTCGTATCGCGGTCTTCCTGACATGTTTACGAAGATTAGTGGGGGCTTCCCATGTGTTACTAGACCACGCGTATTGACTCCTACGAAAATGTTAGAGGTGCCCTAAGTCAATGTCTATCAGCATTGACCCTTTGCCCATAGTCCATTAGTACACGCCCGTCCGACTGGCACGGAGTGAGGCTTGTTAAACCTAATAGCGCTATTAACTAATGACCCGCTCGCCAAAGGCCTCGGCGATTAAGTCGATAAATGAGGGACTTCAATTGATAGAGTTGATGGTCTTATGGTCGTGTACGTAGGCTTTACGTACGTGCCCTTCAGTCCGAGGACAGTAGTAAGTAGTTTAATAGTAATGATAGTTCGAGTAGTCATTCAATCCCATTCCCAACCCACCGGAAATCCTATGGCATGGAAAGAGTGTGAGCTCACCTCGGTTGCTCGGTTTGACTCTCAAATATAGCTAACAGTGAAGGTCGGTCAATCACGTCCTAGTATGATTACCACTTAGTTTATTAATGATTTCAAATAGAACACAAAGTTCCTACACGTATCTATCACATAACATGCATCACTTTAACGGTTCATGCCCATATAACCTTCCCATCTATTCCCCACTCATAGACAAACATACAACATTGCACATAACACTTTTATTGACATCTAACATGTTATATCATTCTCGGATAACCTACCCAACATTTAGACACGCAAATCACTACTTATGTCGTTTCAGCTTTTATATTCAAAACTGGGATGTTTTCGGGGATTTTAATAAAATAGTTAACTTGTTTCAAAAATACCAAATTTTTACAAAAGGTCTTAAAAGATCCAAATATTATTGTGTAAAAATCTTGGGATCCAATTCATCACCAATATTTTATAAAAATTCATTTTCCGGACTGAACTCAGATTTATCTTTTTCTGACTGCAGTCAACGGAATAATTTATTTAAAATTCATCGAGAGTCCGATTTACGAAATTCCAGTGGGGTAATTACAAATACATCAGTTGTCATCTTCTGTATGAATTTCATGAGCTGATTCATCATAGATTTCCAGTTATGACCAAAAACATAACACCTATTTTCAGCAGCAAAAATGCAGCTTGAGCTGCTGTTACAAAATGACCTTTTAAAAATAGTAAACGAAGTCCAAAAATTATGATTCCAGTGCCATTAGAACCGTATTTCATAATAAATAAATCTAGAGTTCAATAAACACATTTTTTACTTTATTAAGGTTCAGTTACAGCCAACTGAAGTTGGCTGTAATCACCAAACAGCTTTCTGTTTTCAGCTTTTACATTCTAATGCGAGTTCTATTGGTTTTGTTAACATGCATAATGATCAACAACATTTCTAGTAATCAATATTAACAAGTAATCAGCAAGAAATCAGTAACATCTCAAGATAACATCATACTAACATAAATACATCATGTTACATCTTCTTGTTTGAACCCTTTTTAGTGTTCTTGTAGATTTAACATATTACATCTTTTAATCATGAAACAAGATGAACAAAGGTGACATAAGGAACTTACTACTAGCTTAAAGCTAGGGATGATTCTTAGTGAAGAAGATGATAAGGAACGATGATGAACAAGCAAGAACAAAGGCCCTTTTGAAGCTTCCACAAGTTGCAACCTTCTTGTATCACCTTTGAAGCTTAATGGAACTTGATGATTGATGTTTATGGTTGTGAAGTGGTGGTGATGGGGGCGGTTGTGGGTGAGCCGAAAGAGGGAGAGGAGAGATGAGGGAGATGGAGTGTAATCTAGTAGAGGATATGAAGTGACCTATGATCTAACACATGCAATTTGCATGTTCATTCATTGGGCCAAAAGACATAAAGAATCAAGCAAGATCACAAGCAAATCCCAAGAATAGATATGGAAGATTTGAAGTAGGATTGTGAAATCTTTTAAAGTGGGGTCCATGGGGACGGTTGCACATGGGGGGGGGGGGGGTTTAGTGTAACATTTCAACTAAATGGTAATTACTAGTTACTTCCAAGTATAATATTCCATATATTAATATGTTGATATATAGGGGGTGTTATGGTATGCAAGGATCATGGCTAGTAAAAAATAATTAAATAACGTGTTTGACAAATATTTGGTGTCACGGGTAATGTCCGGTTGTTCGGTCGGATACTGTTCCGTTAAATTGTTTAATTGCTCCGTAAGGCGTCTTATACATATATTTTTGTAACACAATTAATTCCTAACACATAGGAAAATATTCAGGACCATTTAGTCGAGTTTTCTGCATACTACTAGTTTGCTAACACGCACATGTATGTATAACACCGAAATCAGAGAGCAGTTAAATAATTTAGCATAATCATCAAGCACTTTAATTATCATTAATAAATTGTACGGATACATGGGATTTCGAGGGTTGTCACATTCTCCCCTTGTTAAGAAAATTTCATCCCGAAATTTAGTGCGTAGTTACTGAGGAAGCTAGTTAAGTTGCGTTGTTTTCCTAATTTTCCTGGGGTGTCACATCATCCCCCCGTTGATTTGGAATTTCGTCCTGAAATTCTGCAGTAGCTTCAGCCTCAGTAGTGGTTGCGTTTTTCTTAAACAGTTGGGGATACTTGAGTTTCATTTGGTCTTCTCGTTCCCAGGTATACTCTGGGCCACGTTGAGCATTCCAACGAACTCGGACCAGAGGTATCCTGGTACGCTTGAGGATCTTAACATCTCGATCCGTAATCTCTACTGGTTCCTCGACGAATCGCAGCTGGTCGTCGATTGTGAGTTCCTTGAGAGGAACTATGAGAGTCTCATCTGACAGACACTTCTTCAGATTTGACACGTGAAAAACATTGTGAACAGCACTGAGTTCTGTTGGTAGATCCAGTTTGTAGGCCACTTTGCCTATTTTCTCTATGATTTCGAACGGTCCGACATATCGCGGATTGAGTTTGCCCCTTTTTCCAAAACGGACTACACCTTTCCAAGGTGAGACTTTGAGTAGCACCTGGTCCCCAACCTGGAACTCGAGTGGCTTTCTTCCCTTATCAGCATAGCTTTTCTGAGGGTCACGAGCTGCCGCCATTCGTTGTCGTATCTGGGCGATTCTTTCTGTTGTATCTACTACGAGTTCTGGGCTAGTGATTTAACTGTCACCGACTTCTGCCCAACTGAGAGGTGATCGGCATTTACGTTCGTACAATGCCTCAAATGGAGCGGCTTGGATGCTAGTGTGGTAGCTGTTGTTATATGAAAACTCCACTAACGGGAGGTGCTTTTCCCAGCCATTACCAAAATCGATTACACATGCCCGCAGCATGTCTTCTAGGGTTTGGATGGTGCGTTCAGACTGCCCATCCATTTGCGGGTGGTAAGCTGTGCTCATGTCTAATCGTGAGCCAAAAGATTTGTGCATCGCTTGCCACAGTTCTGAAGTAAAACGTGCATCACAATCAGAGATAATAGAGGTTGGCACTCCGTGCCTTGATACCACTTCCTTTAGGTAGATGTCTGCTAGAGTAGAAAACTTGTCGGTTTCCTTGATAGCTAGAAAATGTGCAGACTTGGTCAGTCGATCCACGATCACCCAAATGGTATCATTTCCGCGTTGAGATCTAGGCAGGCCAGTAACGAAATCCATGGAAATTTGCTCCCATTTCCATGTCGGGATCTCTGGTTGTTGAAGTAGGCCTGATGGTTTCTGATATTCAGTCTTGACTCTCGCACAAGTCAAGCACTTACTGACGTAGGTTGCTATATGAGCTTTCATGCTAGGCCACCAATACGTAGTCTTGAGGTCATGGTACATTTTATCCGAACTAGGATGTACCGAATAACGAGACTTGTGTGCTTCATCCATCACAAGCTCGCGTAGGTCTCCATATAGTGGAACCCAGATGCGTCCGTTAACATAGTAGGCGCCGTCTTCCTTTCGTTCTAGGCGCTGCCTCGATCCTCGTAAGGATTCAGCCTTGATGTTTTCTGCTTTCAATGCTTCAACCTGAGCATCTCGAATCTGAGCGGGAAGGTTGGATTGGATGGTAAGCTGTAACGCACGTACACGCTTAGGTATAGTATCCTTTCGACTGAGGGTATCAGCCACAACATTGGCTTTCTCCGGATGGTACTTGATCGCACATTCGTAATCGTTCAAGAGCTCGACCCATCGACGTTGTCACAAGTTTAACTCCTTTTGCTTGAAGATATGCTCGAGACTCCTGTGATCGGTGTAAATGGTGCACTTGGTACCGTACAGGTAATGTCTCCATATCTTAAGCGTGAAAACAACTGCTCCCAGCTCCAGATCGTGAGTAGTGTAATTTCTTTCGTGAACTTTGAGTTGGCATGATGCGTAGGCAATGACCTTGTCACGTTGCATCAACACGCAACCAAGTCCTTGGATGGAAGCGTCACAATAAACCACAAAATCATATGTGCCTTCAGGCAATGAAAGAATAGGCGCGCTACAAAGTCTCTCCTTTAAGTGCTGAAATGCAGACTCCTGTGCATCACCCCAACGATAGGTGACACCCTTCTGAGTCAGTGAGGTGAGAGGTTGCGCAATCTTAGAGAAATCCTTGATAAATCTTCTGTAGTAGCCTGCCTAACCCAAGAATTGGCGGATTTCTGTTGGCGTACGGGGTGCAGGCCAGTTCTTGATCGAGTCAACCTTGGATGGATCAACATGAATCCCATCCTTGTTTACCACGTGGCCTAGAAAGTGGACTTCGCGAAGCCAGAAGTCACATTTTGAAAACTTGGCATACAGTTGCTCTGCTCGAAGAAGTTCCAGCATAAGTCGTAGATGTTGCTCGTGTTCCTCCTGACTCTTAGAATAGATCAGGATGTCATCGATGAACACTATGACAAACTTATCCAGGTACGGCTTGCACACTCGGTTCATGAGATCCATGAAGACTGCAGGTGCATTTGTTAATCCGAAAGGCATAACCAGAAACTCGTAATGGCCGTAACGAGTTCTGAATACTGTTTTGGAGACGTCCTCCTCATGGACTCTCAGCTGATGGTATCCCGATCTCAAGTCAATCTTAGAGTAATAGCTCGACCCTTGCAACTGGTCGAATAGGTCATCAATGCGTGGAAGAGGATAACGATTCTTCACGGTCACCTTGTTAAGTTCGCGGTAGTCAATACACATCCTGAAGGTACCGTCTTTCTTCTTCACGAATAACACTGGAGCTCCCCAGGGCGAAGAGCTAGGACGTATAAAACCCTTTTCCAAGAGTTCTTGCAGTTGTGTAGACAGTTCTTCAAGTTCTGATGGAGCTAGACGATAAGGTGCTCGAGCTATGGGCGCTGCTCCAGGAGCTAGCTCGATTTGAAACTCAACTTGGCGATGAGGCGGAAGACCAGGTAATTCCTCAGGAAATACCTCAGGAAAATCACGCACAATAGGAATGTCTTCAATTCTCTTCTCTTCCGTTGACGTGTCAGTAACGAGTGCTAAAATGGCAGTGTGGCCCTTTCGCAAACACTTCTGGGCCTTTAGGAAAGAAATGATGCCTACGATTGCACCACTCTTGTCGCCTTGAATCACGAGGTGTCCTTTACCAGAACGAGGAATGCGGACAATCTCTCGTTGCAAAGAATTTCCGCTTGCTGATGGGATAACCAGTCCATCCCAATAACAACGTCAAAACTACCAAGTATGATAGGAATAAGATCGATAGAGAAGGTCTGACCAGCTAAGACGAGGTTACAACTTTTAACTACATGTGTGGCTTCAAGACTTTTACCGTTAGCTAGTTCTACCGTGTGTTTGCTGTTCAGGAGTGTTGGAGTACGCTTAAGCATCTGACTAACTTTTAAGGACACATAACTAGTATCGGCACCCGAATCGAATAAAACAGTAACAAAGAAATCATCCAGAAGAAACTTACCCATCACTACGTTAGGATCATTCCTTGCGTCACCTTGACCCAGCACGAACACTCGACCCCTGGCACCATTGCCATCATTGTTTCCCCCATTGTTGCCCCCATTATTCTTCCTGTTTCCCTGGTTGTTGTTGTTGTTGTTCTGATTCTGGTTAAGCTGGGGACAGTTCTTCTTAAAGTCGCCTTCAGCGCCACACTGAAAGCATCCCCTGTTGCTGTTGCTGATTCTGCGGTGCTTGCTGTTGCTGCTGACGATTCTGATTTGCAGGCCGTGAGCTCCTGCAATCCTTGGCTTCATGACCCATCTTGAGACACCTCTGACAACGTCCCTTGTTGCATTGACCACTATGGTGTCTGTTGCATTTGTTGCACTTTGGGTGGTTTCCTCGATATCCCCCTGTCCTTGACTACCAGAAGATTGCTGACCAGGACTCTGGTAGTCATCGGTCTTTCGCTGCTGCGACTGAACTGATGTAGAACCTTTACTGGAGTTCCCATCCCATTTTCGCTTGTTGTCGATAGGTGCATCAGAAGTAGCTGTGGTACCGATTCGTTTGGGCAGCCTGTTTTGCTCCACCGCTTGGTCAGTGAGACGATGGGCCAACTTAATGATTTTCTGAATGGTACCCAGGTTGGCTGAAGTCACATGACTCTGAATCTCTGGTACAAGACCCTTGAGGTACAGCTCAATTCGTTTGATGGGAGGGTCCACCATGGTTGGACACAAGATGGCCAGTTCGTTTGACCTCTTAGTGTACGCCTCAATCTCAGATCCCGTCATCTTCAGATTGTAAAATTCCACCTCTAGCTTGTGGATGTCGTCTCGACTGCAGTACACTTCTTTGATCAGTTCCTTGAAACCATTCCAGGGGGTGGCATTAGCAACTGCCAGTCCTAGTAGTTGAACCTGTGCCTTCCACCAGGTTAACGCAGCACCTTCAAGCGTTCCAGTAGCATATTTCACCCTTCGATCTTCAGGGCATTCGCACATCTCGAAAACTGACTCAAGCTTTTCAAACCAGTGAAGAAGGCCCACTGCTCCTTCGGTGCCACTGAAAGTAGTAGGTCGGCAGTCCATGAACGTTTTGAATGTGCACACAGGAGTTTGAGCATGTTGACCTGTTGTGTGAAAATAACAGACAAGGTTAAGCACGGGGGCTGTTTTGTGAAGGTAGGATCTAAACGTGCTAAGATGGGTTGATATAGCAGGTTATACCTCCTGCTGGATTTGCTGCGAGTGCCTCAGCAACTCGTTCGTTGATCAAAGCCGTCAACTGGGCTTGAGTGAGGTTGATACGTCCTCCGCGTCTGCTCATGATCTTCATGATGAAGCAACATAAGTGAGAAAAGTGTCGCGAAAGTGCATTAGTGTGGGACGATAGTAGAGAGTAAGCACACAAGGTTCAAATAGCAATTATCACGTTAACTGGTGCACAGTGAGAACTATTTAACCGACAATATAACATAAATCATACCACTTATGGTGTCGAGTCTTGCACGTGGAGCGAAGCGTTGTTGTGGATCGTTGAGCACTGTACAGGTTATAGTCTGGTTTTATAAAAAAACTTTTCCCTTTTTAAAACCAAGTTCACTATAACCAATGGCTCTGATACCAATCTATCACACCCCCAAAATCCACCATGCGGAGTACCACTGCTTGGAGGCGTGACGTGACCAGGATCGAGCCACCAATCATATTGAACAACACAATTAAGTAAATAAAACCAAACGTAATACGATTGGTGACCAAAAGGAAGTAAAGCGATTTTAGGTTGACAGCGGAAGCATAAAACGTAAATTCAAAACATAAGTCCCATAGTTCATAAGTTTAAAGTCCAAAACGTAGGTTTAATAAGTTCATAAGGATTAAATGTTTAACACGGGACTTAACATCCATATTCCACAACAACCTCCTCCTCGTGCAAGCTCCATAAGCATCTAGCGACCTGTAAGGCATGTAACAACGAGTCAACAACAAAGTTGAGTGAGTTCACAGTTGGTTGTTTAGTTATATCATTCGTTTCGTAAATCATCTGTTCGTTTTGTAAACCATGTATCGTATAAATTCGTATCGCGGTCTTCCTGACATGTTTGCGAAGATTAGTGGGGGCTTCCCATGTGTTACTAGACCACGTGTATCGACTGCTATGAAAATATAAGAGGTGCCCTAAGTCAATGTCTATCAGCATTGACCCTTTGCCCATAGTCCATTAGTACACGCCCGTCCGACTGGCACGGTGTGAGGTTTGTTAAACCTAATAGCGCTATTAACTAATGACCCGCTCGCCATAGGCCTCGGCGATTAAGTCGATAAATGAGGGACTTCAATTGATAGAGTTGATGGTCTTATGGTCGTGTACGTAGGCTTTACGTACGTGCCCTTCAGTCCGAGGACAGTAGTAAGTAGTTTAATAGTAATGATAGTTCGAGTAGTCATTCAATCCCATTCCCAACCCACCGGAAATCCCATGCCTTGGAAAGAGTGTGAGCTCACCTCGGTTGCTCGGTTTGACTCTCAAATATAGCTAACAGTCAAGGTCGGTCAATCACGTCCTAGTATGATTACCACTTAGTTTATTAGTGATTTCAAATAGAACACAAAGTTCCTACACGTATCTATCACATAACATGCATCACTTTAACGGTTCATGCCCATATAACCTTCCCATCTATTCCCCACTCATAGACAAACATACAACATTGCACATAACACTTTTATTGACATATAACATGTTATATCATTCTCGGATAACCTACCCGACATTTAGACATGCAAATCACTACTTATGTCGTTTCAGCTTTTATATTCAAAACTGGGCTGCTTTCGGGGATTTTAATAAAATAGTTAACTTGTTTCAAAAATTCCTAAATTTTTACAAAAGGTCTTAAACGATCCAAATATTATTGTGTAAAAATATCGGGATCCAATTCATCACCAATATTTTATAAAAAATTCATTTTCCGGACTGAACTCAGATTTATCTTTTTCTGACTGCAGTCCACAGAATAATTTATTTAAAATTCATCGAGAGTCCGATTTATGAAATTCCAGTGGGGTAATTACAAATACATCAGTTGTCATCTTCTGTATGAATTTCATGAGCTGATTCATCAAAGATTTCCAGTTATGACCAAAAACATAACACCTATTTTCAGCAGCAAAAATGCAGCTTGATCTGCTGTTACAAAATGACCTTTTAAAAATAGTAAACGAAGTCCAAAAATTATGATTCCAGTGCCATTAGAACCGTATTTCATAATACATAAATATAGAGTTCAAAAAACACATTTTTTGCTTTATTAAGGTTCGGTTACAGCCAACTGAAGTTGGCTGTAATCACCAAACAGCTTTCTGTTTTTCAGCTTTTACATTCTAATGCGAGTTCTATTGGTTTTGTTAACATGAATAATGATCAACAACATTTCTAGTAATCAATATTAACAAGTAATCAGCAAGAAATCAGTAACATCTCAAGATAACATCATACTAACATAAATACATCATGTTACATCTTCTTGTTTGAACCCTTTTTAGTGTTCTTGTAGATTTAACATATTACATCTTTTAATCATGAAACAAGATGAACAAAGGTGACATAAGGAACTTACTACTAGCTTAAAGCTAGGGATGATTCTCAGTGAAGAAGATGATAAGGAACGATGATGAACAAGCAAGAACAAAGGCCCTTTTGAAGCTTCCACAAGTTGCAACCTTCTTGTATCACCTTTGAAGCTTAATGTAACTTGATGATTGATGTTTATGGTTGTGAAGTGGTGGTGATGGGGGCGGTTGTGGGTGAGCCGAAAGAGGGAGAGGAGAAATGAGGGAGATGGAGTGTAATCTAGTAGAGGATATGAAGTGACCTATGATCTAACACATGCAATTTGCATGTTCATTCATTGGGCCAAAAGATATAAAGAATCAAGCAAGATCACAAGCAAATCCCAAGAATATATATGGAAGATTTGAAGTAGGATTGTGAAATCTTTTGAAGTGGGGTCCATGGGGACGGTTGCACAGGGGGGGGGGGGTTTAGTGTAACATTTCAACTAAATGGTAATTACTAGTTACTTCCAAGTATAATATTCCATATATTAATATGTTGGTATGCAGGGATCATGGCTAGTCAAAAATAATTAAATAATGTGTTTGACAAATATTTGGTGTCCCGGGTAATGTCCGGTTGTTCGGTCGGATACTGTTCCGTTAAATTGTTTAATTGCTCTGTAAGGCGTCTTATACATATATTTTTGTAACACAATTAATTCCTAACACATAGGAAAATATTCAGGACCATTTAGTCGAGTTTTCTGCATACTACTAGTATGCTAACACGCACATGTAAGTATAACACCGAAATCAGAGAGCAGTTAAATAATTTAGCATAATTATCAAGCACTTTAATTATCATTAATAAATTGTACGGATACATGGGATTTCGAGGGTTGTCACAATGTGCGCGGTAACTTAGTAATGAGATCCATTGCAATGTTCTCCCACTTCCATACCGGTATTTCTGGTTGTACAAGCAAACCAGATGGTCGTTGGTGTTCAGCCTTGACTTTGAGACAAGTTAGGCATTTCAATACATACAAGGCAACATCCTTTTTCATACCAGGCCACCAGTACTGAGTACGAAGATCCTTGTACATTTTGTCAGCACCAGGTTGGATAGAATAACGAGACTTATGAGATTCGTCCATTACTAAAGTGAGAAGATCGTCTTGTTTTGGAATCCACAAACGATTCTTGAAATAGAGTAACCCATCATCTTTCGTTTCGAGTTTAAGCTCTAATTTACGTGGTAATTCCTTACCCATCAAGTCTTGTGTAAGACAAGTATGTTGAGCTTGAGAGATGCGAGTTTGAGTATTAGATAGGATTCGAACACAGTGTAACTTGACTCGTTCCTTTCGGCTTAGCGCATCGGCTATGAAATTCGCTTTACCAGGATGGTAGCAAATCTCGCAATCGTAATCGTTCAAGAGTTCAACCCAGCGTCGTTGTCTCATGTTTAGCTCCTTCTGATTGAAAATGTGTTGGAGAATTTTGTGGTCTGTGAAAACCACACATTTCGTACCATAAAGATAGTGTCTCCAGATTTTGAGTGCAAAAACCACAGCACCCAATTCAAGATCATGAGTCGTGTAGTTCTTCTCGTGAACTTTCAATTGTCTTGACGCATAAGCTATAACTTTACCTCGTTGCATGAGAACACAACCAAGGCCTAGGTTCGATGCGTCACAATAGACAACCAAATCATCGTTTCCATCGGGCAAAGATAAGACAGGAGCATCACAGAGTTTCCATTTTAGTGTTTGGAAATCTTCCTCTTGTTTAGGTCCCCACTCAAAAGGTTTATTCTTTTGAGTCAAAGCAGTAAGAGGAACCGCGATCTTGGAGAAGTTCGCAATGAATCGACGATAATAGCCAGCAAGACCAAGAAAAGAGCGAACTTCTGTAGGTGTGTTCCAATCCTTAATAGCTGCGATTTTGGAAGGATCCACATGAATACCCTGCTCTTTGACAATATGACCCAAAAATTGAACTTCCTTAAGCCATAATTCACACTTGGAGAATTTGGTGAAAAGTTGCTCCTTCTTCAGGAGTTCCATTGTCAGACGAAGGTGTTGTTCGTGATCGGCTCGAGACTTCGAATAAATAAGGATGCCTTCAATGAATACAATGATGAACTTATCTAAATAAGGCTTACAGACCCTATTCATTAATTCCATGAAAACAGCTGGGGCATTCATCAAACCAAAAGACATGACAGTGAACTCGTAGTGACCATATCATGCGCGGGAAGCAGTTTTGGGAATATCTTCTTCGAGTACTCGAAGCTGATGATACCCAGAACGCAGATCGATCTTGGAGAAACATGTAGCACCTTGCAGCTGATCAAAAAGATTATCAATTTGTGGTAGGGGATATCGATTCTTGATGGTGAGCTTGTTGAGCTCACGATAATCGATACACATACGGAAAGATCCATCTTTCTTTTTCACAAATAGGACTGGAGCGCCCCAAGGTGAATAACTCGAATGGATAAATCCTTTGTCAGATAACTCCTGAAGCTGTTTAGATAACTCTTGCATCTCAGACAGTGCAAGACGATAAGGTGCTTTAGCAATCGGGTTGGCATTAGGTACAAGATCAATATGAAATTCGACTTAACGAACTGGAGGTAAACCAGGCAGTTCATCAGGAAACACCTCTGGATAATCTCGAATAATCAGAATATCTTGAATACTTTTGCTTTTCACTTTCTCCTCCATGACATGTGCCAGGAAGGCCACATATCCTTTTCGTAGGTAACTTCGGGCTTTCGTACACGACATGAGTTTCAAACCATTCGAAGGTTTCTTGCCACAAACTTCTAGAACATCACCAGATGAAAGAGGAATATGAACAATCTTATCGAAACAAACCACCTCAGCATGATACTTAGTTAACCAATCCATCCCTACGATAATATCGAAGCTCCCAAGTTGCATCGGTGTGAGGTCAATAGGAAAAAGATGGTTATCGAGGTTCAATTGACAATCGCGTATGACAGAGTCGAGTACAAGAGGTTCACCAGTAGCAACTTCAACAGATAAGGGTTTCCTTATTTTGGTTCTAGGTATCGCAAGTAAAGGCTCAAAGGCTAACGATACCAAACTTCTATCGGTACCAGAATCTAAAAGAACAGATGCAGGTTGATGGTTAACAAGAAACGTACCGTTAACAACCTCGTTGTCAGCACGAGCCTCGTTAGCGTTCAAGTTGTATGCTCATCCACGAGCGGGGTTTGTGTTAGCGTTGGCATTTGTGTTCACAAGCCTCTGACAGTTGTTTCGGAAGTGACCCATCTCTCCGCAATTATAACATGAGCCAGGTGGGAATGGTCTAGCAGCGTTTCCCTGAACTGGAGCTTGATTCTGAACAGCTTGATTCGGACCCAATCGACAAATTTTGGCTGTGTGGCCAAGTTTACCACAAGTGGTGCACTGTTTACAAGCTTGATGTGCCACATGATGACCATTGCACCGATTGCAGTGAGGTGCAGTACCAGCATACGATTTCTTGGCAGGAGGCTGTGCTGGTGGGTTCTAAGCATTTTTTGCAGTAACAGCAAAATTCTGAGAAGCCTTTCGCTTCCTCGACCTCCTCGATGACTCGCCCTTTTTCTTACCCTTACCCTTGTCTTGTGTGGCATTAGCTGATTGTTTCTTGTCACCCTTGCGTGTCAGTTTACCCTTCCTGACCTGAGACTCAGTCAGGGTTGCAGCCAATTCGATAGCCTGACGCACAGTGGTAGGGTTACTACCAGTAACTATATCTTGCACAGAATAAGGTAGACCATCTATATACCTCTCGATCGCTTTCTCCAACAGGGTAACCATAGTAGGACACAATAAACTCAGCTCCTCATAACGATCTGTATACGCACGGTGTTCTCCCCCATCTTGTTTCAAATCATCGAACTCTCATTCCAAAGCCCTTATTTCGTGTCGGGGACAGAACTCCCTCATCATGAGAGCCCGAAGCACTTCCCAAGTCTGTGCCAAAGCCACATCGGCACCCTATCTCTCATCACTCCATTCCTCCATGTTAGAGCACGTTTCTTGAAAACACTGGATGCAAACTCAACCTTTCTCTCATTCGGACATTGAACATGTCTAAACGTGCTTTCCAGACTCTTGAACCATTGTAGGAGCACAGTTGCTCCTTGAGACCCAGAAAACTTCAGTGGTTTAGCCGAATTAAACATTTTGAAACTACACTGAGCATTGTTGTTATTGTTGTTGTTCGCTTAATTAATCTGAGTTATTAGGTTCGGAATCACAACAGCGATCTGCTGAGTGATAATAGCTGCGAGTGCAACATCCTATGCCGGATCATGTCTAGGTGGCATATTCTAAAAAGAACAAGGAAACATGAGAAACGAGTGAAATTGACAATTGGATAAACAAAAGAGGTATTGAAAACATCGACAAAACATAAGGAAGGCGATCATTTGTTCGTTACCTCGAACAAACAAACGACACACATTGACTAATCAAAGTAAATGGGTCAATATAATGTATCGCGAAGACATGCTTTAGCCTATAAGTGGACATTCACCCCAAGAGTTCCCAGGTAAGAGTGACTGGTCCGATTATGTGGATTTGTACCACTCTAGCCTTAGACAGAAACCTCAGGATACAGGCACCCACCCTTCCAGATTGACGAGATTTTGAAAACTTTGAAGGTTCAAAGCCTTATACAAATCATCTACGAATAGATGATTGATTTTCAAAACGGATTTGTAATTCGTGTTCTTGTTGTGGTTATCACCTAAAGATAGGTGACGGTATTGTTTTAGAATCTAAACGCAAATAAACTTGCGTTAGGGTCCTAGAAAGGTTATAGTAAGGTCAAAGCATTACTAATAACCTAATTCCCTATAACCATGAGCTCTGATACCAACTCTTCTGTCACACCACGACCGCGTAAAACAACAAACCACGGCGGAAACGTCGGGGAGTGGAGCGACAGAATAATTGTTTCACAACACATGGATTAAAAGTTTCGTTTTATTTAAATATTAAACATTAAACATTGTCTTGAAATAGAACAAACAAATTCACATATCGTCTATCATCATTATTAAGTCACTAAGGCCTCGTCCGGTCCTATGTGAGCATGCATCCTAGTCGTTATCAACATCAACATCATCAAACAACACCACCTGAAACATATGTGAAAATAAAGTCAGCAAAGAAATGCCGGCGAGCACATAGGTTTTGTGAGTGTGTCAGATTCATGGCTCATATACATGTTGCAATACCTCGATTGACTATAAGAGTCGATAATTGAAAACCTTGTTTTGAAAAGTGTTTAATATAGCAATATGATTAACCAACTCAAAACAAATTGGTTATAGTTTAAAAAACTCGTTGCCATGAATCTTAACCCAAAACATTTGTTTAAGTAAACCAAATTATAAATCGTTCTCATAATAAAACTCGTATGGTTTATATCGTATAGAAAACATCATTGCGTGTCATCGTTTAAAAATCGTTCGTCCAAGTGAACTAAATAATGCCACGGAATATAATATGATAAAAACACTTATATATAAGAAGTACCAGCGGCGTATCTACCATGCTTTTATCACATTACACCTGTCCCGTTATCTAATCACATACCAAAAACCAATTGTTTAACTCGTTTGTGTTATAAACCATCGTTCAATCATTCAAATCGTTCATATCGTTCAAATCGTTCAAATTGTTCCAATCGTTCAAATCGTTCCAATCGTTCAAATTGTTCGTGTTTTAATTGTGAAAACTAACTTTTGGTCATCTCGTTGAATACATTCAAACCTTCGTAACTCATCCATCATTCAACTCGTATTAACAAACCACCAAAGGGTAAGTTAACAATCATCATGTGTTGTCGTTACCCACATTATCCCCACACATAACCATGGCGATAGTTCGAAAACGGGATTTGTCAGATCCTATGGTACCATAACATACTACTGGTCGGCTCGGCCAAAGCTAATGAATGTCATTCGTTATGTAATTACGTCCCAACAAGTTTGTTCACATTATCGAAATCGTTGTGTTTAATATAAACCATAGTATTCGTTTTTGAAAACGTCGAAATCGTTTAACACATATGAATCACCCCAAAACAATTGAAAACAGTAAAATAGGGGAACTATGTACTCACATTGAATTACAGAGTATCCTCGATTAAATGAACTTAACAAGGCTTGGGCAAACCAAGGAAATCAAGTGGTACCTAGTAATCGGATCGCTATATTAATAAATCGACACCTAAATCGGAAGATCGGGTAGAATGAGGTCTCGTAAACCAAATGGGTATTGGAACTCATGCGATATGGTTTAACAAAGCCTACATTCTAAATCGGAACCTATCTTAAGTGCTTACAACCTGTTAAGGTAGTCTACGCTATTTCACGCGAATGCGCATTCGAGACACCTAACTAGTCCTATGACAAGTATTATATGCCCTAACATGTTTAATTATGTTGCATAATCAGTTTAAGTATCAAAAATTAAGTTACATATGCTTAAATTCAAATTATGCATAAAAAGGGCATTTTGGTCATTTTCCTAAGGTATATAAACTACCTATCATACAACTAATTAAACTAAGTGACCATAAGGTATAACCTCGGAAGGTTATTCCCTATACAACTATGGTCACAATATATGTTTGGTCGGATCCTAATGATCGACCAAACGGGTCGGGTTCGAAAGTCTAAGCGGTGGTTTAGACCCTTGACTTACGACCCTAAACAAGCACTACACTAAAAGTGACGAGTTAAACATGTTAAAACATGTTTAAGTAAGTTAGAAAACTGATTTGATATCAAAACAAAGTGCTTTGATACCCGAAAATAGTTTCGTCGCAAAATGCTCATAATCGTGCATTTTGACCGAAACTTTGACTCATCACTTCGACTAATCAACGTGGTAATCAGTAGGTATAGTCACAAGGGACTATAACCATCGTGATTACGCTCACGTTGCAAAGTTCAATTGAACTTTGATTTGACCAATTCATGGTCAAAGCTGAAAGTCAAACACTGTTTGACTTTCTTGCTTAAAATAAACAACTAAGCATGAAAGATCACTTACAAAGGATCCAAGCTAGGAAAATAGAACTAAGAAAACCAGATTGGAGGCCTTCAACTTAATGTGATAGCCTCTCAAGAGCAGATTAGAGAAGATGAAGATGATGTGCAAGAAAAATGGCCAAAAATCCTTGCTATTTATAGCCAATTTGAAGTCACAAGATCATTACAAGTGTCCTATGAGTTGTCATGATCTTATGAGGGTGTTAACAAGTGTCAAAAGCAGGTTAAAAGGTGTCAAAATTGAGTGATTAGTCATGAAAATGGTGAATTTTGGGGCTGCCACATAGCTGCTGATGCAAAAATGAAGTTTCTGTTGAAACAGGGGGCTCGCGTGCCGCCACAACACCACCCCTTAGGGTTCGCGCGACGCTACCACCTACCTGAGCCAGAAACTTTCAAAAATTGGCAAGAATGGTCCCTGAAGCATGTTTAAGCTATTTTCGACGCGTTTAAACTCCGTTAACCCATTTTCTAGGCTCTACAAGGATGTTAAAGCATAGGGGACTTGAAACATGCTTGAAAATATCTCGGATGTCGGTTCGTTTGGTCGTACGGCCGCGTTATTCGGTTAATTACGACGAAAACTCGAACGGACGCTAAAACGATCCAAGTTACGCGAAGAATGGTATTTTTGCATTCCAATCACTAAAATAAAATATTTTAATGATTACAAAAATTGTTGGATGTCCGGATATGTTCAGAACGTAAGATATGCGCGTAAATGCAAACTTATGCACTTTTTGACGCTTTTAGTCCCTATTGATCAAATAAGCGTATTTTCGCATACCGAACCCCTCAAAGCCTATTTCTAAGCTATGTAAAGGATATTTAAGGTATGTTTAGCTTATGATCATGTTCCAAAATGTTTGTTTCTATACGAATCGGCATACTTTTGCAGTTTGTCATAAATAGTCCCTGCGATCGAATAAACTTTTTTTTCGACACACCAAACACTTCAAAACTTATTTCTAAGTTATGTAAAGGTTATTTAAGGTATGTTAAGCCTATGTCACTGTTCCGGAGTGTTTGTCGCGTTAAACTGATTACATTCACGTATCAGTTTGCGTATAACTTTCCAGAAAGCGATTTAAAGCTTGAAATCAAACTAGAATCAAATTGTAAAAACGTCAAACACAAATACACAATTATTGACACCAAAACACTTCGTTTCATTGATAATTGATAGTATTTTACATCGCACATCATTTACAGAGCACAGTTGTCATAATAATCTATTCATCCAGGTGCTGATAAGATGTACCATAACTTGCGTATGGCTTATTGGTGGCCTGGTATGAAAAAGGACATTGTTGCGTATGTCTCGAGATTCCTTACTTGCATGAAAATAAAGTTTGAACATCAACACCCTTCAGGTCTTCTTGAACAACCAGAAATCCCTGTTTGGAAATGGGATAGTATCGCTATGGACTTTATAACTAAACTACCCTATACACCTTCTGGTCATGATAGTATTTGGGTAATCATTGACCGTCTAACCAAATCAGCCCACTTTCTTCCTATTCGTGAAGATTTCAAGGTGGAGAAACTTGCTCGAATCTATACTGATGAGATTATATGCCGCCATGGCATACCTCTCGACATAATCTCTGATCGTGATGGTCGTTTTACTTCACGTCTTTGGCAAACTTTCCAGTCCGCTATGGGTTCTCACTTGAATCTTAGCACGGCTTTTCATCCTCAAACGGATGGACAGACTGAGCGCACTATTCAAACCCTAGAGGGCATGCTCCGTTCATGTGTCATCGACTTTGGTGGTAACTGGGATGTACATTTACCATTGATTGAGTTCTCATACAACAACAACTATCATTCTAGTATTCAGATGGATCCTTTCAAAGCTTTATACGATCGCAAGTGCCGATCTCCTCTCAGTTGGCATGAGGTCAGTGACAAGCAACTTACTAGCCCTGAGATCATTCAAGAGACGACGGATAAGATTCTTCAGATCCGTGATAACTTGATCAAGGTTAGGAGCAGACAAAAGAGCTATGCTGATAAAAGGCGTAAGCCTCTGGAATTTGACGTTGGAGATCGAGTGCTACTCAAGGTATCTCCCTGGAAGGGGGTAGTTCGCTTTGGTAAGAAAGGAAAGCTCGCTCCTCGCTATGTGGGTCCTTTCATGATACTCGAAAGGGTTGGCAAGGTGGCGTACCGACTCGACTTGCCACAGGAACTAAACAATGTACATCCGGTGTTCCACGTATCTAATCTTCGTAAATGCTTAGCCGACGAGGAACTTCAGGTTCCCCTTGAAGAATTGCAAATAGATGAAGCTTTAAACTTTGTGGAGAAGCCAGTCGAAATCATGGACCGAGGTGTCAAGCGACTGAGGTGCAGCAAGATTCCCATAATTAAGGTACGATGGGAAGGCAAGCGTGGCGCCGAATTCACTTGGGAACTCGAGAGTGAAATGAAGACCAAGTATCCGCAGCTCTTCGAGCAGACTTCCTCTTAGATTTCGGGGATGAAATCTCCTAAAGGAGGGGAGACTGTAACGCCCTGCGTCTCTTAACTTTTATCTTTTGCCAAGTTTAGTCCTTATACTATGTGAAACTTGACTATTATGATACTTGAAACTTTATGAATCTTGAATCTTGAATCTTGGTGAAACTTGAGACTAGATACTTGACTCTTGATACTTACTGAAACGAGAAACTTTGGGGCTTTGAAACTTGAAACTTGACACTTATTAACTAGCTTGTGTAAACTTGAAACTTGGAAACTTTTTGTGTTAATTATACAATCTAATCATGTAATAAAATTTCACAATAATACGCAACGCAACACTTAATCCAGCACGCGAATCGAATCGAAATTTGAAATCTGGTAAACAAAGATTGGCTGTCCGGATGGACATGCGATCGGATGACCATCCGACCGGATGGCCATTCGATCGGAGTGCCATCCGATCGATGCTATCCCACCGCCTCTTTGTCTCTGACACTATAAATACGAGCTGTCACATCATTCTTCACAGATGTGACAGACTCCTCCGACCAGTGACGCATACTCTTTCGTTCTAAGGCATTTTTCTTCCATTTTCAAGCGATTCTTGTAAGTTTTCCACTTGATTCTTGTACAACTTTCATCTATACACATTTCCTTACATGATTCTTCATCAAAATCACACTTTTCACCGTGAAATCACTAAGATTTGGACTCTTGAAGGTGACGTCATCATGGCAGGTTGTACAATCGGCTGTGTGATGTCATTTTCGTCAAGATTTAGTCCAGATCTAAGAGATTTCTATGTGTTTTACCATGAATCTTTACTAAATCTAAGCTTTTTCAGTTGATTACATGTTTTTCTTCAAACTTTCTTAAACAACTTTACTCAAATCGGTGGTGTCTGGAACCAAAACAGGCCAAGGACTTGTTCCTTAGTCTGGAGTCGGCTCAATAACGGATTTCCACCGGAGAGATGACCAAGTTACGGGTCAGACATGAAAACTTTGTCAAGAACAACCGTCTGATTGAACGGGGTGATTCCCATCCGATCAGACAGACTGAGTGTGACAACTGTCAAAAATCCAAGTATCCGTACAATTAATTAATCATGATTAGTACTTAATGAATGTGCTGAATTTACAATTAACTGTTTTCTGATTACTGCATTATATTTACCTGTGCATCACTTATTGTATAATGTCATATCATTACTGCATACAAACATATTGACATAAAGGATGCACGAAGCACAGTTAGCACAGTGAACGGATAAATCAGGAAAATGCTGACAGAACTCAGCACATAGACAGACAGTGCATTTAGACGTAGAATGAGCCAAAAATCAAGTATTACATTAGTGTAGTGTGTAGGAAAGTAAGGATCACAAAAATGCCTTCCTAGTGATAGTTTAAGTGCCGGAAAGTGCCTAAAACTCACATAAACTGAAGAAATCTGCATAATTCAACAAAATTTAGCATTTAAACATGCTAATATTATGCAGAAATATGGTTAAATGGTCCTGAATGCTTTCCTAAGTGTTGGGAATCAAAAGAGTTATAAAAGGGTACATAAAGCACACTAAACTGCAAAGTTTAGCACTTTAACGAACCAGTAACCAACCGATCAACCGGACACTACCCGAAACACCAAATTTACACTAGAAGCATTATTTTAACATTACCAAGCTAGTTATGGTCCCCGAGCATCATAACACACCATACAAATACCTAATAACTAAATCCTAACTAATTCTTGGATTTTAACCTAACAAACTAACTAATAGTTCAAGCCTACACCTAGACCCCCTACCTATGAACGGCCTAAACAAGGGCCCCACATCAAGATTTGTTTAAATATTTTAATAGATCTTGCCTTTGCTTTCCCAAACATTAGAACCATTGGATGAACATTGAAAATGGTTATAAGTATAACACCTTAGCACTTAACTCTCACTTGTATCATCCTCACAAAACACACACACACTTCTCTCCATCCTCCCTCCACCTCACGGCCGTAAACCACCACCACAACACCACCATCATCCAAACTTCATCCATCCATTTCACACATATACAAAGATGTTAGAAGCCGTATAAGGAAGCTTGGAGCTTTCGGAATTTGAAGGACCTCTCTTGTTTGCTTTTATCCACTCATTTTCTTCACTTGAATCATCCCTAGCCTTGAGCTAGTGGTAAGAACCTTGTACACTCTGTATTACTTCATTTTTAGTGGTTAAAGATGTATCATAATCAAAAACTTGAAGAACACTAAAGATCCTAAGCGTGAAACATGAACATAAGAATGTTTAATAAAGTAATCATGATGAATATGAGTTGTTATGCTTGTTGATCATTGATTGTTTATAGAAATGATGTTGATCATCATAAGATCTTGCTAGATCATGATTAAAAACATAATCTAGCAAGATGTAAGAATAGAAATTGTTGTAGGATGATGGATCATCCACACATAAAGCATGAACTTGAAGGAATATAATGTTTTCTTGAAAAACCATGATTAAGTAAGTTGTTAATCATATGGATCTAAGAATTTTATGAAGGATTTCTAAAGAAACTAAGTCAAAATTATAAGTTTCATTTGATCTTAGTTCTTACATAAACAAATCTCATTTTTAGTGGTTAAACAAGTGTATAAACACTTGTGTAACAAGAAGAATGCATAAAGAAATATTTTTAGAAAACATGGTTTGAAGTTGTAAACATCTAACTTCTTTAAAAATAAAGTTTTTAAAGAACTAATTACACTTTAAAGGATAACAAGGCTTACTAAGAATACTAGTATATTCCTACAAATTTTTACAAATATTCAAGTTCATGAAGTAGTGGAAAATGTATGATTTTGGCAAGATTGGTAAGTAAAGGTTGTTTGTTGATGATTGTGAATTGATTGTGTTGATTTTTACAACAGAAAATGATATCCTTGAAAGCATGGAAACCTCCATTTTTAGGGGAAACTATGGCAAAATTTTCTAAAAATATAAACACTTAGAAAAATATTTTTAAACAAATACTTACAAGTGTATTTTAAACCGTAAATTATTACATAAACTTTTCCATAAATTTTGGTTACAAAATACAAATATTGGAGGTTGGTTTTTATAAATAAAAGTGACTAAATATGTGTTTAGAGAATATATATTTAGAAGACGCATATGTGTGATTATTTGTATACTTTGTGTATTAGTTATATTATTTTAGGACTTGAAATAATATAACTCACAAAAATACCAAGAATTACCATCCAAAATATTACCAAAATTCCAAGGAATAAATATAAGCTTATACAAAATATTGATGAAACCAAACTATGAAATATAGGACTTACGAAATATTCCGGAAAATTTATTCACAAAGAATATTTTGGTAAATACTATTTTGGACACCAAGGAAGTAAAAATATGATTTTTACAATTACTACAAGAATATATCATATTTTTTACAAGGGAAAATATATTATTTTTTGACAAGTATGAAATATATATATTTTTCTTGAAATTTTTAGAAGATATATTATTTCTAAGAAATATATATATATATTCTCGCACTAACATGAAATACAATACTTTTGGCAGAAATATATTTTCTCAAATAAATATGAAATAAATCATTTTTGGGAAAAATGAGTTTATATATATATTTTCCAAGTGGACTTGAAAATATATTAATTTTTGGAACTTATAAGAGAATACAAATATTTTTGCCAAAGAAAAATTATAAATAATTTTTCTAAATAATATTCCTTAAAATATATATATTTTGGGAATATATATTGGACCTTTATTAAAGATAATATTCCAGAATAATTAATATGAAATTTAGTATAAGGATACTTAATGAATACAATAAAAATATGACCTCAAAACATGGCAAAAATACACATGTATAAGATACTCCCATCCTTGGGAAGGAAGTACAAGTATAAATACTTGGGAAGTATTATTACAATAATATTGTTTAACAATTATTCCAAAATTTATAAATATAATTTAAGTTAAAATATTAATTATTTTAACAAATAATTATGTAACTTGGAATAATATCGAAGACACAAAAGAAACGTAACTCAAGGACATTAATACTAAATCAAGGCACGGCCCGTTTGTCTAATAGACATTAGTACGTTTTAGGTAGTCGTGTTCACCGAAGAAGCTCGAGTTACGATTGCTGAAGACGCAAGACTGTGAGTTCATGTCCCCGTTTTCTTTTAATTGTTTTCGTTTTACAACTTCGGGGGTGAAGTACATGTTACAAATGATTACGATTACAAATGGTTTACAAATGAAATGAACTGCTAGATCATGTGAAAGGGTAGGCGTTATCTTAAGACCATTAATCCTTTAGAAGGACCGAGGGGCATGAGTGATAGATCTATTTGGGTGTTGCGAGCCCCACCCATGAGTCCGCGAGTTGGCTCATGTGGTGACTATGTCGTTCCAGCCGGGAGGCCCGGTGCGAAATTCGCAAAGGATTGAGCCTTCCTACACCGTTGCACACATATTGATGGCCTTGCAAACCATTAATTGATCTGTTCATTTTCACATACAAACATACATACATATTTTCAATGATTACAAAGGTTATTCATACTCACAAACAAACACATGAACTAGCTCAACTTTTGTTGATGTTTTCAAACTACATGTATTTCAGGGAATTAAAGGTGGATCTGGCGGGCGTTCGAAAGTTTCAAGTGTTGAATAAAAGATGTCATCCATGGTCTTGAGGTTTGGTTTGGGTGTCCTATCCTGGACAAGGCACCACTTCCAAATCTTGGTTTTATTTAGAGTCTTTTGATGAGTCCTTGTGAACTCTTAAATAATTCGTATGGTTTGTAAAACTTGAATTTGGAGTCTACGTATCAAAACAATGTTGTTATGTTTAAACTTAATTAATGGATGACCATTTATGGTTTTATCATATAGTTGTTGTTATGATTGAATGCAATGGTATTAAGAAAGTCACACCATAATCACGCTTCCGCAATAATCAGGGTGTGACATCTTGGTATCAGAGCTTCGATTGTAGCGAACTAGGATTCCTTCTCGAGTCTAGACTACAATCATTAGGGCTCTCAGGAAAATATTTTTATAACATGTTTTCATTGCATACACGAAACGTCCAGTTCCAGGGAAACAAACATTTTTACAAAATAAAAAGACAAGAAACACAATGCACAGTCACTTTGTTGGTTCAGTCTGGGAGACTGGGTGGTTCAGTCTGAGAGACTGGGTGGTTCAGTCCGAGAGACTGGGTAGTCTGGGAAACTAGTTGAGTAGTCTGGGAGACTAGTTGATTTAGTCTGGGAGACTAGGTGGTTTAGTCTGGGAGACTAGTTGAGTAGTCTGGGAGACTAGTTGATTTAGTCTGGGAGACTAGGTGGTTTAGTCTGGGAGACTAGTTGAGTAGTTTGGGAGACTAGTTGATTTAGTCTGGGAGACTAGGCTGGGAGACTAGAAAGAATACATGATTCCATGATACCTTAACCCTGCTTGCATACTTAATGATAGTGGTTAATATATGAGCATATATTGTAATTGTTTGTTACAGACACTATGTCATCATCCAAGAATGGATTGTCCGATACTGAAGACCCCATGGCTATTGTTTCTGACGATGAGATCGTCCCTGAGCCAGAGATCCTTACTTCAAATACAGAGAGTGACCCAGAGATGATGTCCGATGACAATGATGATTTTTAGCCATTTGCGCTGCCCAACTTGGGAGATGATACACCAACTACTGATGGCATTCCAGACAAGGATCCATTTGCTATTTCCATTCCCGTCCATGATCATCTTATCATCGATCATCCCGATGGTGAGCATGTCGTGGCACCGATCCTCGCACCCGTTCCTTTGGTGGCCATTCCTCTCGAGGATTTGCCTTTTGACGATTTGATTGATGTTGACATTGATTTGCTTGTTGATGGTCCTTTTGATGATGCCCATGGTGATGAAAGGCTAGACGAGGACACTGTTACTATCCCACTTTTTGAGATCCCTGTCGTCGAGATTTCCCCTGACACTAGTTTACACTCTGTCCCAGATTCCTTTGAGTCTGTGACGTCTTCCGCCTTGCAGGCAGTTGGATTACGACGCTCTGCCACTAATACTGATAATGATACAGCCATGTCAGCTGCACTATCCCCTCAACACGAGCTTGGGCCTGATCTTGAGCCAGATTTTGTTCCTGATGATCAGCCCGTTGTTGCACCTACTGATCCTGAGCCTTTACCTGACCATGACCCTATTCCTTTTGGCATACCTGACATTGCACCCCTCATACCTGATCTAGTTCCTGCAACCATTGATCCTCCTGTTATTGGGACATTTGTTTCTCCACCTGCACCTACACCTACTGATGCTGCTCCTTCTTATTCTGTGGAGACTGATGTCCATCGTGTTGGTTTACCTATCGATTTCTTGCAAAACATACCCGCACCCCGTCTAGGGAAAGACACTTCAGGACAGCAGACTAGTCAAGATCTCCATGTTTCAGCGGCTTATCCACACATTCCCCAGTCTGCACCTTTTGCTCCTTTTACTTCTTCACCAACTAATGAGCCATTCAGAGGGTCCCCGCCATATTTCATGCCGACCTCAGACCCTACCATCCTTCGCATTTTGTTGGCCATACACAGGATGAGTTACTTTATTCACTTCAGTTTCAATTTAAAGCCGTGAGTCACAGAATCTTGGAGCTTGAGGCGATACCGCATCCTTTACCGTGTCCTTGTTAGCATGTTTCTGTTCCCCCTCGTTCATCACCACCTCCTTTTGCACGTCCACCTGCTCCTCTTACTCCTTTTCCAGAGTTTGATGCTCGATTCCTCACTGTCGAGCAGCAGGTCCGCTACTTGCTTCGTCATGTGCACAAGCTCGAGGAGGAGCTCACACATGTTCTCAGTTTGATTTTCCTCCCTCCTCCTCCGCCGCCATCAGTACAGTAGGTTTTTGGTTTTATGCAGATGCATTACCTGTGATGAAAGCACCACCATTGAGCTGAGCTTGTGAAGCCTTTTAGAGACCACTATTTTATTATATGACCATTGTAGATTGGTAGACTTGTTAGACAAGGGTAGTGTGACCCTGTGTTCCCATTTGAAAGGGTACGCTTTGCAAAACATGTAACAATACCCTGTGGTCAATGATTAATGAAAGCCTAATCGTAATGTTCTCGTTAAACGTGTTGTTGATATACAAGTTTGTGTTATGATTGTAATGTACGTGTTTGTCTGTTATACTCTCATTAAACATAATCCCATTTACTTGTTTATGCTATGATTATGCTGTTGCTTGATTGGTTGATATGATAATTTATTATGTGTATGTACATATGACCTCTAAATAACTATTTACACTCCCTGAACAAATGAGACCTGACCAATCCAAGTTCTTCGTAGAAGATGTCTCATCAAGAAATCATTCGGCTGACCAAGGCAGAATGGCAAGCGCATATCTCACAGGCTATAGCTCGGCATGAGGTTCTTCACTACAAACACAGTGAAAGTACCTCAGGGAATAACCCGCCTAATGGTAATGTGTAAGTCACTTAAGACACATTACAATACGTTTGGATAATTCCAAGTGTGCTCCGCTAATGCTTTCTGTGATGAAAATTTGCCTGGGTACAGGTTATACCTACAAGCAGTTTTTGGACTGCAAGCCTCAGAACTTTGAGGGCACTAGAGGTGCCATAGCTTTTGTGAAATGCGTCGAGAATGTGGATTCTGTTTTGCGAATGAGCGGTTCTACGCCAGAGTAACAAGTCCCATACGTTTCTGGATTGCTTCAAGATAAGGCTCTGATATGGTGGAACCTTCGGGTTCGAATAATGGGCGAGACTGCAGCGTATGCTTTGACATGGGATGAGCTGAAAGGAATGATGCGTAGGGAGTATTGTTCTCAGATGGAGACCCAAAAGCTGGAAACTGAATTCCGGAACCTGATGATGGAAGGACCAAAGGTGGTGGAGTATGTATAAAGACTTCATGATTTGTCGCGAGTTGTTCCATACTTGGTGGAACCAGAGTTGAAGAGAATGGATCAATTCATTTGGGGACTGGCGCCTCAAGCCCTGAGTTTGATGACGGCATCAACGCCACGAACAACTATTGCAGCGAGTATCATGAGTTTGCCGCTCGCTAAGGAAGCACTTAGACTGGAAAAACTTTCAACTCCTGGCGAGAAGAAGGAGACTCAGGTGGAGTCATCTGGAAAGAACAAGAGGAGGCTCATTGATTTCTAGGAAGATGATCGGGCGAACAACAACAACAAAGACAAAAAGGGAAAAGGATACTTGGGTACTCTCCCTAAGTGCGACAACTGTCTACGACATCATATTGGGCGTCTTAAGGAGACGTGTTGGTATGGTGCTGGATATGGAAAAGAAGGCCAAGATGGTAGCGGAAATCGCAAGGGAAACAACGACAACCGTCAAGGCGGAAATGATGACAATCAAGAATGTGGTCAAGGGTGTTTTAACTACGGTGACGTGGGGCACTTTAGGAAAGATTGCCCAAGGAAGATTAACCAAGACCGTGAAGGAGCATTCAATATTGGAGCTCGTGAAGCATGCCAGGGTCCGAACGAAGTCACCGGTACGTTCCCTACTAATCGACACCTTGCATCTGTGCTAACTGATGCTAGTACCAACTATAACCTTGTACATCTAGGGCTTAAGAATATACTTGGGTTAGTAGCAAATAGGGTAGATATCCTATACTTGATAAAACCAACTAATGGGAGGCTAGTAAAAGCTTAAGGAGAGATTAGGGACTGCGTTGTAGAGCTTGGGGAATGTGAGTTACGATAGACCTTCTGCCAGTAAGTTGGGAAGCTTCGACTTCGTAGTTGAGATGGATTGATTGCCAAGTGCCCGTGCAGAGATTGCGTGCCAGGAGAAGACTATCCGCACCCCGATGGCAAACAAAGAGACGATCTTGATTCGTGAAGATAAGCAGGATGCGCCCCTACAGATTGCCAATTGTTTGAAGGCGTGGAAGTTTTGCGTAAAAGGTGTATTGCCTCCTTAACTCATGACGTGGACTAGGAAGCCGAAGAACCGAAGCTCGAAGATATCCCTGTGGAAGGGAACATCCTGAAGTCTTCCCCGAAGACTTACCAGAAATATTCCCTCAATAACAAGTTGAATTTCACATTGCCTTGGTTCCAGGCGCCGCGCCTGTAGCTAAGACACCTGAAGAAACACTGGCTAAAAAGATCGGAATCGGTTTATCCAAGGGTTAGGTTCCTCATAAAAGGGTGGTTCTCTCTCGTTTGATTTGATGGGACAATTCTTCCTCTCCGGTGAACACTGCAAAACAGAAACACCGTTAGCCTCGTCACGGGGAAAATGGAGGTTTTCTCCGTGACCCGACTCCGGCGTGAGAATAAGTATGTGTTTATGAAGAAGAAGAAGTATTGACGAAGTGTGTGTAACTTGAAGTTCATACCTGCATTATTCTCATATTTATAGCCAGGAGTTTGGGCGGGAAAACTCGTTGGTGAAATATTAACGGAAGATGCTAACCCCGTAAGCGGTTACTTTTCCTTCCGTTAATCTTCTTAATCTGACGTAAGTGCACACGGATCGTTATTCAGATCCACGGCTGGGGGATTGCCACGTGGAAAGAGGGTAAGTGGAGGTTTTCCTTCAATTCCGTGCCATCGTCGTGATTTTAGGGAAGCCTGAGATGATGACACGTGTCCCAGACGGTTATAACCGTCTGGTAGTGCACGATTGAGCCTTCTAGAAGGTTATTTCCATAATCCGGTGTGACTCCTTATCGTGTGGCACCAGTTGAGTAAATAATACCCAATTCTGGGTATTATTAAGCGGAAGTGTTTAACTTAGGATTTTCATCCTTTGTTTATGGAGGAAGGCGCAAGGATTTATGATTTCCCTTTCAGCGCGCGGGTGTTGCCTGGTATCTTTCTCCTGAACTCCTTCTGTGGGACCAGTTGCACGGCCGCGCAAGGTCATAAGAGGGCTAAGAGATGAAGTTGTGGTATGGTCCCAGGTATTTGATATGAGGTTTTTGGGACCTTAACCCTTCAAGTCCACCCAGTCTAGTGTTGCTCTTATGCAAATAAGTGGAGCACTGGACTATATGAGAGGAATGGTTTTTGGCGCGAAAGTAGGGAATCTTCTATGGGAAGATTTACTTTGCTTATTATGGTGATTTTGAAAATCTATGACTTTGAGTGGGAAAGGTACAGTAAGGACTGTGTGACAGGCTGTCACTGTCAGGTGCATATTACTGACCGTGCTTTATATGCGCGCGTGAACTCGCGTTTGTGCTGTTTCTCACTCACCCCTGTCGCTTGGGTAACCGTGCTATCCTGAAAAAGGTGTTGTGCAGTTACCGAGGCTATAAATGGCGGTGAGTATATAAGCGTTTTGGATTTCCCATTTCCAGTAATCATTACTTTTGTTGAAAAATCCTCCTCTTTTCGTCTTCTTTCTCTGTTCTTTAGAAAGAATTGCAGTTTCATCTTCCTATGTCAACTGGAGATCATCACGAAGATTCAATGGAAGAAATGTCTGTCGAACTTCCACCGTTGAAGTGGTCCAGGGCAACCTTCGATGGATTGGTTAGGAACCTCCGATTTCCGGAGAACTGGGGTGCCCGATACCCTGAGGATGGTCAGACGGCGGCAGATGCTCCGGCTGGGAATATCACCCTGTTTTGGGACTTCTTTTGTGAAGGCAACTTTCGTCTGCCTGTAACGAAATATTTTCTTTGAAATTCTTGGGTATTACAAGTTTCATCTCTCCCAGATGCACCCGATTGGTATGGTTAGGGTTCGGTATTTTGAGTTCGTGTGTCGTACGATGCATATTGAGCTGACAGTTTCTCGATTATGAGTTTTTTACCAAATGCACTGTACCCGAGGGTTTTATTCCTTTGTTCAGAGAGCGTCGGCGAAGAAAATTTTGTTGCAACCTCCAAAATCCTTCCATGATTGGAAGCATAAATTTTTCTTTATCAAGGCCGGCGTCGTTCCGATGAGGATGTTATTTAGGGGAAAGGAAGATGTCCCCACCGAAACTATTCAGACCCCTGCTGACGAAAATTGGTATCAGGATCTGAAAGACGTTCCAAACATTGCTTTGCCGGAGAAAGCCCTTGTTGGGGCCGGTATGAGTCTGAACGGGAGGATGGAACGAGAAGAGAAACCGGTGTACATGGAGGATGGCCATGGTACGAATTTTGCCTTGTTCCTTTCTTTCTCCTCTTTTTTTTTTTTTTTTTTTTTTTTGTAAATTTATCTTTACTTCTCCTTTTTTTGCAGTTGTCTCGCTATATGTTGTTGCATTTGAAAGAGAATGTGGAAAGATGTCTACTATTGCAAAGAAACCAGATGAGGAACTGTGGTATCATCGTATCGTGAAGAATTTTGTTCTTCCACGAGATGCTGATCTGTTTGCACAACCTGCTGCTGATGCTGGTAAGCTTTTATCATATTTTTTATTGTTTGCTTCTTTTGCGCGCTTGAACAAGTTTTATTCTGCGCTTTAGTAGGTGACTTGTCTAATTTGGGCATAGGCCCTGAGAAGAAAAAACACGCGACAACCACTACTTCCGCGCCGAAGAAGAATGATGCTAAGAAAGCTCAATCTTCTAAGGTAAAAAATGTTGGGGGAGAGAAGAAAGGTATGCACCGTTCCTCTGACTCCTGGTGTGATTATGTGGTGGTTTCTGATTCTTTGAAGGGTCTTGCGCCTGCAGTTATTATTAGAAGGCCGAAACCGGAACCGAAGGATACTGTTGATATTCCTCTGTCCAACCCAGATGATCCCATTGATTTGGAATCAAGCCCTGAGCGCTTGGTGCGGAATAAAGCAGGGAAAAGAAAACAGACTGGTGCTGAGGCTGAAGATCAGCCCGCGAAAAAGATTCGGAGAAAGAAGATTACCAGGAAAGGCAACCTGGACGCCTTTATTTCGGAGTCTGCTCCTAGTAAGTAGGGGTGAGCAAATGTCCATACCCAACCCGACCCTATCAGTACCCGACCCGACCCGAGAACCGAAAAAGCATAAAAAAAAGAACCGAATTAGTACCCTATAACACAGGGTCGGTTCCGGGTAGTTGCTAAGTCGGGTATGTCGGTTCTTGATCTAAACACCGACCCGATGAAGGCAAAGATGATTCAACAGTTTAACATCTATAACTCGAAAGAACTGCATTCACCTTAAGAATCAGAGGTAATTTGGGATGAGATCAGAATCAGTAACATCTATAACTCGAAAGAACTGCATTCACCTTCAGAATCAGAGGTAATTTGGGAGGAGATCAGAATCAGAGCATTCAACTTCAGAATCAGAGCTACTTTGGGACGAAGTTCAGTTGCTTTATCATCCCCTTGAACATATGTAAGATTCACCACTACTTCTTTCTTGTTATCGTTGGTTTGGATTATTGATTCCAATGTTAAATAAGTAGGTGTGTACTAATTGATACGAAATTGAAAGTATTTCTTGATTGACAGGGTGTTTATGCTTTCAATATAGTGCTTCAATAAGTAGGTGTGTACCAGAAAGTGATGAATTCGTATGACTGTATGAGGATTGATGATAGCGTATATGTAAATTAGGTATTATGTTGCTGGAAGAATGAATAAAACCAATCACTAACAGGCCAAAGCCCAGTTGGATTTCCTATTCTTTATTACAAATCGGTCCAGGTAAGTTGAACTCAGGTTTTTCTTTTTGTGGACCGGAACCGACCCGATACTCGACTTATAAGAAATATTGGAACCAACTAATACCCTATATGCTATATATCGGGTCGGGTTTGGTTTTTTATAGGGTCGGTTCTTGGTTATTTTCGGTCCGACCCTATTTATGCTCACTCCTACTAGTAAGTGTCATCTTTGCTTTCTTCCTCTTACACGCATCGAATATTTATAGACTTTGTTTTTTCAGCAATCCCAACTTCTCCTGTTCCCACGGAGCCGCTGTCTATGGTTAACGAAGAACTCTCACCCTCTCCTCTGCGCGCTTCTGTTGCTGATCAGTTAAAGACTACTGAAGTTCCCGAGGGTGGTGTGGAGAAGGTTGTTGAGGCTGACAAGCCTGTTGATGTTGTTGTGGAAACCGAAAAGGTTGTGAGCCCAGAGGTTGTGGATGATGCTGGCAACCCCCAGGGCCCTGAACTTACTGCCCATGGGAAAGAGAAAACTGAGGAAGAAGTTCCTGTTACAGCGTCTCCTTCTAAAGTTTCTGGCTTTATGCCTGAAAATACCGAGAAGGTTTATGCTGAAGATCAGGGCTCATTCTCTGATGTTGGCAAGAATTCCCCAATCCGCCCAGATGAGACTCTGGGGGATTATTATTATAGAACTTATTCGGAGAAAGATGCTTCTGACATCCATGCCCCCTTTTGGAATCTGAAGAAAGGTGACACTTTCTCAGATTGGCGCGTGTGTCGGGACTGGCTGCAGGGGATATTTCCGCCAGGGGAAATTAAGTTTCAATAAAGTCGACCTCACGAGCAAACTTATCGTGCTTACCATGAGGAAGCTGCTTCTCATGCATCAACCACTCATCGCTTAATGCGTGAGTGGCATAGTATGTACAAAGAGTGGGATGCTTTCAAGGTGTCGAAGAAGAAATTTGCTGATGATGAAAACCGAATTGCCCAGTTGAGGGCTAAGCTGGAAGCTGATCTGGCCAAGTTTGAGGCTGATCAGAAAACTGAAGAATGGTCCGTTGCAGGCTGGAAGAGAAAAGCGGAAGCCTAATGTAACATCTGTGCTTGTAATCATTGTAAAATGTTCAGTTATCAATGAAATAAAGTTATTTGATCCCAATGTTTGTTTGTTTATGTTTGACATTTTTCATGTTTTGATTTCTATTCAATTTCAAACTCTATATCGCTTTCTGGAGAATTATACGCAAACTGGTACGTAAACGTAATCAGTTTAATGCGACAAATACTTCGAAACATCAACATATGCTTAACATACCTTAAAAAACCTTTACATAACTTAGAAATAAGTTTTGAAGGCTTTGGTATGGCAAAATCAAGTTAATTCGCTTACAGGGACCAAAATTGACAAACTGCGAAAGTATGCCGATTTGAACTGTAACGGACATTCCGGAACTTGATCATAAGTTAAACACACCCTAAATATCCTTTACATAGCTTAGAAATGGGCTTTGAGGGGTTCAGTGTGCTAAAATAAACTTTATGCTCATTCAGGGACTAAAAGCGTCAAAAAGTGCATAAGTTTGCATTTTCGCGCATAACTTACCTTCTGAATACATCCGGACATCCAAACATTTATGTAAGCACTAAAATATTTTATTTTAGTGTTTGGAATAAGAAAAATCCATTCGTCGCGCAATTTGGATCGTTTTTCGCGCTTGTGCGCATTCCGTCGTAATTAACCGAACGACGCAACCGTAAGGCCAAACGAACCAACATCCGACATATTTTTGAGCATATTTTAAGTTCCCTACACTTTAACTTCATATTTGAGCCTTTAAGTGAGGTTAACGGGGCTTAAACGTGTCAAAACGCATCAAAAATCAAGTTCGGAGACTCAGGGGCCTGTTCTGCCATTTTACCATACTTTCTGCCAGCAAGCATGGTCCTTACGGACCGTAAGGGACCACATACGGTCCGTAAATCTTTCCCAGAACATCAGAATATTGGTTACAGCTCTTTCCAGCTTGATCCCACCTTTGCACATGGTTTTAAGCATTTCTAGGGGCTCCCTTGGTTTTGTAAATCTGTGGGCACGAGGTGTACGGCTGAGATTAAGGCTCGGGAATCGAGGAACGATCCTAACGGTTCTAGATTTCCTATAAATACCCCCCACCCCTTTTATTGCAACTCACTTGATTTCTGAGATTTTCTCTAAGTTGATGTGTGAAACACTTCATACCTGAGAAAAACTTGGAAAATCAAACTTGCGGGAACCCTCTGTAAGTATTCCTCGTTTTTTTCATTCGTTTTAGCGTTAAAGTCAAACTACGTTTGACTTTCTGCATTGACCAGTTTAAGGTCAATGCGAAGTTCATTTGAACTTCATAATGTGAGCGTAATCACGATGGCTATAGTCCCTAGTGACTATACCTACTGATTACCACGTTATCTAGGCTCAGTGACGAGTCGTAGTTTCGGCCAAAATGCGAGTTCTTGCGTATTTTGTAACCAAACTGCTTTTGGGTATCAAGACCCTTTGTCTTGATACCAAACCTGTTTTTAAACCTCGTTAAACATGTTTTGACATGTTTAACTCGTCACTTTTAGATTTGTGCTTGTCTAGGGTCGTAAAGGTAAGCGATCTAATCAATTGCTTATACTTTCGAACCCGACCCATTTGGTCGATCAGTAGGATCCGACCAAACACATTAGGTGACCATAGTTGTATAGGGAATAACCTTCCGAGGTTATACCTTATGGTCACATCATTTGAGTAGTTGTATGATAGGTAGTATATATGCCTTAAGTAAATTACCAAAATGCCCTTTTTATGCCAAAATTCATTCTAAGCATATGTAACATAATTTTTGACATCTAAACTGATTTGGCAACTATATTAGTCATATTAAGGCATATTTTACTTGTCATAGGACTAGTTAGGTGGTCCAAACGCATTTTTCGCAAACGACGCATTAAAGTAGCATAAGCTACCAAAACGGGTCGTAACGGGTCAATAGCACTTAGGATAAGTTTCGTTTTAGTATGTAGGCTTTCTTAAACGATATTACATGAGTTCCTGCACTCATTTGGTTTACGAACCCTCATGCTACCCGATCCTCCGAATAGGTCCGTTTATTAATGTAGTTTCCTATATTAGGTGTCGTTTGATTCCGTGATCTTCTAGCTTTGCTTGGTGGTTATCTTAGGACTTCTGAGCAATCTCAAGTGAGTACATAGTCCCCTCTTTTACTATTTTCAAACTATTTTGGGGTGAAACACATGTGCCTACTTGTTACTTTCATGCTTTTCATGTTTTATATCCTATACTTGCTATGTTCATTAGTACACTATAAGTACATTGTTTTTACGTTACTTTTCTGCTTTATATGTTAACTTAGCATACTTAGTACAATGTTTTTACATTACTTTTCTGCTTTGTATGTTAACTTAGCATACTTAGTACATTGTTTTTACATTACTTTTCTGCTTTGTATGTTAACTTAGCATACTTAGTACATTACTTTCATTATATGTTTACAATTTGGTATGACATTTGGTTTGTTCAACGGGTCTAAATTACATTCATTAACATTAGCTACGCCGCTCGGTAGTAAGTAATGGTACCATAGGACTTGACAAATCCCATTCCTGACATCATAGGTTTGTTTGGATGTAAGGAATGACTGAATCCGAAAACATTTTTCTTTGATAATCTTTACGCTAACGTTATCCTGCTGTCTCAAGGCTTGAATGTATGAGTTAACTTACCGCATAAATGTTTGTATCAGTAAAACATGTATTTATTTAGTTATTTTACAAAACATAATTTTTGATTTATTCAAAATACTTTGTTTTGTACATTTTTACTTGTGGTTTAAGTAGTCTCATTTTACTTACCATACATAACTTTTGTTTACACAATACATGGTTTATATTCAACTTGGGTTATACTATGACATTTGACTATTGGATTAAACATGGATATTTTACAATGTTGGATGGTTTGAGTGACTTAAATAACGAGGCGTGTGTAATATGGTACAAGAATGGTGGATACGCCGCTGGTACTTCCTATATATAAGTGCTTGTATGATATTACATATCGTAGCGTCATTTAAACCACTTCAGTTTAGACATATTACATTTACAACACATTATCACTTAAACATTGTTTTACAAATAATTTGGTTTAGACAAACTCTTTTTACTTGGTTATTCTTTTAACCATACAATATTCTTTTATATATATACATATCATCTGATTTTGCTAACGTTTTTCAAATGATTTATGAAACAAAACAATTAACAAGGTTCATGACTTATTTTTATTAAACATTTACTTTAAACTCAAGTCATGAATCCTATTTTCCTAAAACCTATGTATCTCACAGGCATTTTTATGCTGACTTACCTATTTTCACATGTGTTTTCAGGAGCTGTTGCTTAGGATGTTCGTGACATACTAGGGCGGACCTGTGCCTTAGAGACTTAAAAATGAAGCTAGAACTAGTTTAATTATGTGGTGTACTCTTTGTTTCAGTTATTTTAAGACAATGTAACTCTTTGTTTGATGAATAAAACATAACTTTTACATGCCATGGTTGTGAAACAATAATTATGTTGCAACACTCCCCGATGTTTCCGCCACGATTTGATGTTTTACGTGGTCGGGATGTGACAGAAGAGTTGGTATCAGAGCCAATGGTTATATGGAATTAGGTTATTAGTAATGCTTTGACCTAGACTATAACCTTTCTAGGACCCCAACACAAGTTGTCTTATGTTTAGATTTTAAAACATGCACTTCACCTATCCTTAGGTGATCACCAAAACGAGAACCCAATTTTCTAAAACAATTTTTGAAAATCAATCATCTGTTATTTATTATATGGTTTTGAACCCTTCCAGTTTGATTTTTGGCCTTGTGCCTTCCAAATTTTCAAAATCTCGTCAAAGTTTTGGGTTCTAAATAGTGTGAACACGTGCAAACTGAAAGAGTGAATGCTTGTACCCTGGGTTTTCTGTCTAAGGCTAGAGTGTTCGTACAAATCCACATAATCGGACCAGTCAGTCTTACCTGGGAACTCTTGGGGTGAGTGTTCAATTATAGGCGAGCATGTCTTCGCGAAGCATTATTTTTTACCCATTTACTTTGATTAGTCACTGTGTGTCATTTGTTTGCTTTGTGATACGGAGGAATGACCACCATCTTTGCTTTTGTCGATTTTTGTTTCATCTCATTCTTTTCATCTAATCATCTTACTCGTTTCCTTTCATGTTCCCTCTTTTAAAATGCCTCCTCGACGCGAAAATCCGCTACCAAATGCCAAACTGGCAGAAATCATCACACAGCAAATGGCTGCTGCGTTCCCAAATCTTATTGCTAAATTGAACCAAGCCAACAACAACAATAATGCTCCATGCAACTTCAAAAGCTTCAATTCGGCAAAACCGCTCAAGTTTAGTGGTTCTGAGGGAGCAACTGGGCTTCTTCAATGGTTCGAGAGCATTGAGAGTACATTCCGTCACGTTCTGTGTCCTAAGAATCGGAAAGTCGAGTTTGCATCAAGCGTGTTTCAGAAGAGGGCTCTCACATGGTGGAACGGGGTTATGAGAGACCGTGGTGCTGAGGTTGCTTTAGCACAAACATGGGCTGAACTTAGGGCGCTTATGATGAGGGAGTTTTGTCCTCGTCATGAACTGCGAGCTTTAGAAAGGGAATTTGATGACCTGAAACAGGATAGTGGCGAGCACCGGGCGTATACTGATAGATATGAGGAGCTGAGTTTGTTATGCCCAACAATGGTTACCCCACTCGAGAAGGCTATCGAGAGGTATATCGATGGCCTACCTGACTCTGTACAAGACATCGTTACTGGTAGTAACCCTACCACAGTCCGTCAGGCAATCAAGCTATCTGCGACATTGACTGAGTCGCAGGTTCGGAAGGGTAAGCTGCATAGAAAGGGTGACAAGGATAAGAAGCAGGCGTCTGATAAAAGTGAAAGCAAAAAAGGTAAAAACAAGAAGGGTAAGGATTCTGGTTCCTCAAAGGGTTCTAGGAAGCGTAAGGCTTCCCAAAATTTCGTCGTTACTGCACAAGCTGCACCAAATCAGCCTTCGCAACCACTTGCCAAGAAACCTTATCTTGGCAATGCACCTTTGTGCAACAGATGTAACGGTCATCATCAACCGCACCTCCAGTGCTGCCATTGCACCAACTGTGGAAGACCTGGTCATCTTGCTGCCACATGCCGCATTCCTGGCAATCAGAATAGGGCAGCTCAGAACCCGGCTCAACAAGTTGCTCAGCCTCTTGCTCAGCAATAAGGTCAAGCTGCACGACCTCACTACCCACCAGGTTCTTGTTATAACTGTGGGGATCTGACCCACTACCGTAATCAATGTCCAAGATTGGTGAATGCGAATCCAGCTCAGGCTCAGGCTCGAGGTTGACTCTTCAACATGAATGCACAAGAGGCGCAAGCAGACAATGAAGTGGTTAACGGTACGTTCTTTGTTAATAATCAACCCGCATCTGTTCTTTTTTATTCTGGTGCCGATAAGAGTTTTGTGTCTTTATCTTTTGATCCATTGCTTCGCATGTCTAGAACGAAACTAGGTAAGCCTTTGACAATAGAAGTTCCTAGTGGTGATCCCGTTGTTCTTGATTCTGTTCTTCGCAATTGCCAATTGAACCTTAACAACCATCTTTTTCCTATCGACCTCACGCCAATGCAACTTGGGAGTTTCGACGTTATAGTGGGTATGGATTGGTTAGCCAAGCATCACGCAGAGGTAGTTTGTTTCGAGAAGATTGCTCGTGTTCCACTCTCGTCAGGTGAGATCCTACAGGTTCGTGGTGTGAAGCCTGCTAGTAGTCTCAAGCTCATGTCTTGTTTTCAAGCTCGGAAGTATCTGCGAAAGAAATATGTGGCCTTCTTGGCACATGTTGTAGCAGATAAAGGCAAAGGTAAGTCTATTCAAGATATCCCTGTCGTTCGGGATTATCCGGAGCTATTTCCTGAGGAGTTACCTGGATTACCCCCAGCGCCAAGTCGAGTTCCGTATTGATCTTGTACCTGGTGCAAATCCTATTGCCAGATCTCCATATTGTCTTGCACCGTCTGAGATGCAAGAACTGTCTAAGCAGCTTTAGGAACTTTCTGATAAAGGTTTTATTCGTCCTAGTTTTTCACCTTGGGGTGCTCCCATTCTTTTTGTCAAGAAAAAGGATGGATCTTTCAGAATGTGCATCAATTACCGTGAGCTTAACAAGCTTACCATCAAGAATCGATATCCCCTACCCCACATTGATGATCTCTTTGATCAGTTACATGGCGCTTCTTATTTTTCGAAGATTGATCTGTGTTCTGGGTATCATCAGCTTCGTGTGCATGAAGAAGATATTCCCAAGACAGCGTTCCGCACTCGTTATGGGCATTATGAGTTCACAGTTATGCCATTTGGTTTGACTAATGCTCCTGCTGTTTTTATGGACTTGATGAATAGGGTCTGCAAGCCTTATTTAGATAAGTTCATCATTATTTTCATTGATGACATTTTGATATATTCAAAGATGCAAGCTGATCATGAGCAACATCTTCGTCTTACTCTGGAACTCCTGAAGAAAGAGCAACTTTTCGCCAAATTCTCCAAGTGGGAATTTTGGCTTAAAGAAGTTCAATTTTTGGGACATATTGTCAACGAACAAGGTATTCATGTAGATCCCTCCAAGATCAGTGCGATTAAGGATTGGAATACGCCTACTACTCCTACCGAAGTTCGTTCTTTTCTTGGTCTCACGGGTTATTATCGCCGCTTCATCGAAAATTTCTCGAAGATTGCAGTTCCCCTAACTGCTCTAACTCAGAAGAATAAACTCTTTGAATGGGGTTCTAAACAAGAAGAAGCATTTCAGACTTTGAAGCAGAAGCTTTGTGATGCGCCTATCCTATCTTTGCCCGAAGGCAATGATGATTTTGTCGTGTACTGCGATGCATCCAATTTAGGACTTGGCTGTGTTCTGATGCAAAGGAACAAAGTCATAGCATATGCATCGAGGCAGTTAAAGGTGCATGAGAAGAACTACACCACTCATGATCTTGAGTTAGGTGCAGTTGTCTTCGCTCTAAAAATCTGGAGACACTATTTGTATGGTACAAAATGTGCGGTTTTCACTGACCACAAAAGTCTTCAGCATATCTTCAATCAGAAAGAACTCAACATGAGGCAAAGACGTTGGGTTGAACTTCTAAACGACTATGACTGCGAAATTCGCTACCATCCTGGTAAGGCGAATGTCGTGGCTGACGCTCTGAGTCGTAAAGAACGTGTCAACCTTCATTGTGTTCGTGTTCAATCTGATATTCAAGCCCGCATCTCTCAGGCTCAACATGCTTGTGTTTCACAAGACTTGATGGGTAAGGAATTACCCTATCACATTAAGCCTGATCTTGAACTGAAGGACGATGGATCGTATTATTTCATGGACCGTTTGTGGGTCCCAAGCCTAGATGATCTCCGCACTTTGCTTATGGATGAAGCTCATAAGTCTCGTTATTCTATTCATCCTGGCTCAGATAAGATGTATAAGGATCTCCGTACTCAGTATTGGTGGCCTGGTATGAAGAAAGACATAGCCTTATACGTTTCAAAATGCCTTACTTGTCTTAAGGTTAAGGCTGAACACCAACATCCTTCTGGTCTTTTGGAGCAACCAGAGATTCCAGTTTGGAAATGGGAAAACATTGCTATGGATCTCATTACTAAACTTCCGCGCACTAAGAAAGGTCATGATGCCATCTGGGTAATTGTTGATCGTCTTACAAAATTAGCGCATTTCTCGCCAATCCGTGAGGATCTATCTGCTGAAAAGTTGGCTAAAATTTATGTGGATGAAATCGTATCTCGACATGGTGTTCCTTTGAACATTATTTCAGACAGAGATGCTCGCTTCTCTTCTCGTTTTTGGAGAACCATGCAATCTGCTATAGGGACGCAACTTAATCTGAGCACTGCTTATCATCCGCAACCTGATGGTCAATCTGAAAGAACAATCCAGACTTTGGAGGATATGCTTAGAGCTTGCGTGATCGATTTTGGTGGTAGTTGGGATTCATATCTTCCATTGATTGAATTCTCCTACAACAACAGTTATCACTCCAGCATCAACATGGCTCCTTTCGAGGCTCTCTATGGTCGAAAATGTCGTTCACCAGTCTGCTGGAATGAGATAGGTGAGGCTCAACTTACTGGACCTGACCTCATTCTAGAGACAACTGATAAGGTTAACAAAGTTCGTGATAACCTCCAGACAGCTTGAAGCCGTCAAAAGAGTTACGCGAACCAACGACGCAAGCCCTTGGAATTTCAAGTTGGTGATCGTGTATTACTTAAGGTCTCACCTTGGAAAGGTGTGATCAGATTTGGAAAGAAAGGAAAACTTGCACCTAGATATGTTGGACCATTCAAGATCGTCGAAAGAATCGGTAAGGTAGCCAACAGACTTGAGTTACCTCCTGAACTTAGAAATGTTCATCCAACCTTCCACGTGTCCAATATCAAGAAGTGTTTAGCTGATGAGAACCTCCACATACCACTTGACGAAATTCGTGTTGATAAAACACTACATTTTATTGAGAAACCAGTGGAAATCATGGACCGTATAGTCAAATGGCTTAAACGCAAGCGCATTCCTTTGGTTAAAGTTCACTGGGAATCTAAACATGGACCCGAGTTTACTTTGGAACGTGAAGATAAAATGAAGGCGAAGTATCCACATCTTTTCTCACGAGTTTCCTCTAAACAAATTTCCGGACGAAATTTCCACAAGTAGGGGAGACTGTGACATCTGTGCTTATAATCATTATAAACAGTTCAGTTATCAATGAAATAAAGTTATTTTATCCCAATGTTTGTTTGTTTATGTTTGACATTTTTCATGTTTTGATTTCTATTCAATTTCAAACTCTATATCGCTTTCTAGAGAATTATACGCAAACTGGTACGTAAACGTAATCAGTTTAACGCAAAAAATACTCCGAAACATCAACATATGCTTAAAATACCTTAAATAACCTTTACATAACTTATAAATAAGTTTTGAAGGCTTTGGTATGTCAAAATCAAGTTAATTCGCTTACAGGGACCAAAATTGACAAACTGTGAAAATATGCCGATTTGAACTGTAACAGACATTCCGGAACTTGATCATAAGTTAAACACACCCTAAATATCCTTTACATAGCTTAGAAATGGGCTTTGAGGGGTTCGGTGTGCTAAAATAAACTTTATGCTCATTCAGGGACTAAAAGCGTCAAAAAGTGCATAAGTTTGCATTTTCGCGCATAACTTACGTTCTGAATACATCCGGACATCCAAAAATTTATGTAAGCACTAAAATATTTTATTTTAGTGTTTGGAATAAGAAAAATCCATTCGTCGCGCAATTTGGATCGTTTTTCGCGCTTGTGCGCATTCCGTCGTAATTAACCGAACGACGCAACCGTACGGCCAAACGAACTGACATCCGACATATTTTTTAGCATATTTTAAGTTCCCTACACTTTAACTTCATATTTGATCCTTTAAGTGAGGTTAACGGGGCTTAAATGTGTCAAAACGCATTAAAAATCAAGTTCGGAGACTCAGGGGCCTGTTCTGCCATTTTACCAAACTTTCTCCCAGCAAGCATGGTCCTTACGGACCGTAAGGGACCACATACGGTCCGTAAAGCTTGCCCAGAACATCAGAATGTTGGTTACAGCTCTTTCCAACTTGATCCCACCTTTGCACATGGTTTTAAGCATTTCTAGGGGCTCCCTTGGTTTTGTAAATCTGTGGGCACGAGGTGTACGGCTGAGATTAAGGCTCGGGAATAGAGGAATGATCCTAACGGTTCTAGATTTCCTATAAATACCCCCACCCCTTTTATTGCAACTCACTTGATTTCTGAGATTTTCTCTAACTTGATGTGTGAAACACTTCATACCTGAGAAAAACTTGGAAAATCAAACTTGCGGGGACCCTCTGTAAGTATTCCTTCGTTCTTTTCATTCGTTTTAGCGTTAAAGTCAAACTGCGTTTAACTTTCTGCATTGACAAGTTTATGGTCAATGCGAAGTTCGTATGAACTTCATAACGTGAGCGTAATCACGATGGTTATAGTCCCTAGTGACTATACCTACTGATTACCACGTTATCTAGGCTCAGTGACGAGTCGTAGTTTCGGCCAAAATGCGCGTTCTTGCGTATTTTGTACCCAAACTACTTTTGGGTATCAAGACCCTTTGTCTTGATACCAAACCTGTTTTTAAACCTCGTTAAACATGTTTTGACATGTTTAGCTCGTCACTTTTAGATTTGTGCTTGTCTAGGGTCGTAAAGGTAAGCGATCTAACCAATCGCTTATACTTTCGAACCCGACCCATTTGGTCGATCAATAGGATCCGACCAAACACATTAGATGACCATAGTTGTATAGGTAATAACCTTCCAAGGTTATACCTTATGGTCACATCGTTTGAGTTGTTGTATGATAGGTAGTATATATGCCTTAAGTAAATTACCAAAATGCCCTTTTTACGCCAAAATTCATTCTAAGCATATGTAACATAATTTTTGACATCTAAACTGATTTGGAAACTATATTAGACATATTAAGGCATATTTTACTTGTCATAGGACTAGTTAGGCGGTCCAAACGCATTTTTCGCAAACGATGCGTTAAAGTAGCATAAGCTACCAAAACGGGTCGTAACGGGTCAATAGCACTTAGGATAAGTTTCGTTTTAGTATGTAGGCTTTGTTAAACCATATTACATGAGTTCCTACACTCATTTGGTTTACGAACCTTCATGCTACCCGATCCTCCGAATAGGTCCGTTTATTAATGTAGTTACCTATATTAGGTGCCGTTTGATTCCGTGATCTTCTAGCTTTGCTTGGTGGTTATCTTAGGACTTCTGAGCAATCTCAAGTGAGTACATAGTCCCCTCTTTTACTGTTTTGGTGTGAAACACATGTGCCTACTTGTTACATTCATGCTTTTCATGTTTTTATATCCTATACTTGCTATGTTCATTAGTACACTGTTAGTACATTGTTTTTACATTACTTTTATGCTTTGTATGTTAACTTAGCATACTTAGTACATTGTTTTTACATTACTTTTCTGCTTTGTATGTTAACTTAGCATACTTAGTACATTGTTTTTACATTACTTTTCTGCTTTGCATGTTAACTTAGCATACTTAGTACATTACTTTCATTACATGTTTACAATTTGGTATGACATTTGGTTTGTTCAACGGGTCTAAATTACATTCATTAACATTAGCTACACCGCTCGGTAGTAAGTAATGGTACCATAGGACTTGAAAAATCCCGATCCTGACATCATAGGTTTGTTTGGATGTAAGGAATGACTGAATCTGAAAACATTTTTCTTTGATAATCTTTACTCTAAGGTTATCCTGCTGTCTCAAGGCTTGAATGTATGCATTAACTTACCGCATAAATGTTTGTATCAGTAAAACATGTATTTATTTAGTTATTTTACAAAACATAATTTTTGATTTATTCAAAATACTTTGTTTTGTACATTTTTACTTGTGGTTTAAGTAGTCTCATTTTACTTACCATACATAACTTTTGTTTACACAATACATGGTTTATATTCAACTTGGGTTATACTATGACATTTGACTATTGGATTAAACATGGATATTTTACAATGTTGGATGGTTTGAGTGTCTTAAATAACGAGGCGTGTGTAATATGGTACAAGCATGGTGGATACGCCGCTGGTACTTCCTATACATAAGTGCTTGTATGTTATATTACATATCGTAGCGTCATTTAAACCACTTCAGTTTAGACATATTACATTTACAACACATTATCACTTAAACATTGTTTTACAAATAACTTGGTTTAGACAAACTCTTTTTACTTGGTTATTCTTTTAACCATATTCTTTTATATATATACATATCATCTGATTTTGCTAACGTTTTTCAAATGATTTATGAAACCAAACAATTAACAAGGTTCATGACTTATTTTTATTAAACATTTACTTTAAACTCAAGTCATGAATCCTATTTTCCTAAAACCTATGTATCTCACAGGCATTTTTATGCTGACGTACCTATTTTCACATGTGTTTTCAGGAGCTGTTGCTTAGGATGTTCGTGACATACTAGGGCGGACATGTGCCTTAGAGACTTAAAAATGAAGCTAGAACTAGTTTAATTATGTGGTGTACTCTTTGTTTCAGTTATTTTAAGACAATGTAACTCTTTGTTTGATGAATAAAACATAACTTTTAAATGCCATGGTTGTGAAACAATAATTCTGTTGCAACACTCCCCGATGTTTCCGCCACGATTTGATGTTTTACGTGGTCGGGGTGTGACACCGAAGCTGCTCTTCTTTCCGAGAAGCACAAGAACTGGAAGAAGATTTGTGAAAAGGATAACTCCGAAAAGACGAATCCCCGCAATGTTATCAATAATCTCATGGCTAAGGTTGAGAAATTGAAAAAAACAGGATACGGAGATTGAAAAGTTGAAAAAAGAGAAAGCTGACGCTGAGGCTGCGCGTGATGAGGCGTGTTCGCACAGAGAGCGAAGTGAACAACAAGAGGTACAAGCTTGCGCCACCCTTGCTCTTAGAGATAAAGAGTTAGAAGAACTTACTGCTTTGCTTTCTGACCAGGAACAACTCAAAAAAGACCTGGAGCTTGCGCTTTCTGAGAAAACTGAAACCTTCCGCCGCTTAACTGAAACTGAGGAAAAATTGGAAATTCTGAAACGGCGCGGGCCATAGCAGAGAGCGAGCTGGAACCTTTGAAAAGTGATATGCTATGGTTGAAAGAGCGTGGGATTGCCTGTGTAAGTTACTTTTTCCTTTCGCGGGAATGCTTTGCGTCTCTCTTTTGTTTATCTTTTCTTGCTCTTGTAGGTTGCTGAATCAGTGTTAAATTCTGAAGAGCTGGATAAAACTGTTGCGCGTTTAGTGGTTGCTGCGCGAAAAGATGGATATTCCCAAGGCTATGCTGAGTGTTCTCACCATGTGAATAATGCTCTGAAGGTTGATTGGGATACTACCAAATCCACTACTTATGGTGTTAATACTGGTGCCGCCTTTGCAGCTTTAAAAACAGAGTTCGACAATCTGCAGCTTCCTGTTATGGATCTTATAAATGTTGCTTTGCAATCTGAAGATCCGGTGGCGCAACTAAAGGAAATCTTTCCTGATGAAGGCGAAGATTTATCGTAGAATTTCTTTTGTAATTGTTTTGAACGATTTTCTGTAATATTTGGGATGTGTATCCCTTCTTTTGTTGGTGCGCTGCTGCGCAAGTAACGTACACTAAAACACTGCCGTGTTTGATAGTTTTTTAAGGCGTATTTGTGCGCCAGGAATAGTATGAAGTGTTTTTTAGTTTACAATATTTTGCATGGGTACAATTACTTTGATCAGGTAAGGCGAATGAAGGTGGTATAAAGCTCATGTATAAACGTATGTTGATGTAATCACCGGCCGCTCATGAGACTTGTATTGTATGTACCATAATGTTTTTGCGCTTACCAAAAGAAATTGCATGCACTTTGTAAAAAAACACAAGAATAATAGAAACTTTTTTGTTTATTTCGGGATAAGGCGCAAAGGCCGTTACAAAGTCTATTAATATAAATATACAAAACTTAACTTACACTCTATTTCCTGCCTTATCTTGATAAACCGTATCATTCCGCGAGGAGATCATAGAGTACTTAATTTTTCGCTTTCTTGCTTGGGCCTTCTTCGCCTCGAGTTATCTGTTTTATTTCCTTGCGCACGTTTTGTAGTAGATGAGTGAGGAAATGCAATTGTTGGTGGTATGACCACTGTCCTTGTGGTAATCACAATACTGAGCTGGGTCATGTCCACGTTTGTTCTTCATGAGTATTGGAGGCTTAAACTGATAATCCTCGGTGCTTAAAACTTTCGCAGGAGTTTTGGTTAAGGGAGTCCATTGTCTCTCCCTGTTCTCTTGTTTGGCTTTTCTTTGCGCGGAAAGTTTATTGATTTTGGCTCGAGCATCCTCGGATGAATAGTTCCCTGAGCTGGAATCACGCCAACCTTTCTTAAATCTCTTTCCATTGAGCCTAAATCTGAGGGTCGGTTATGCGGTGGTGGAGGCCTGTTGGTAGTGAGATTCTTTTTTGTTTGGGCGTAAACCTTAGCCGCTGCCATCACTTTTTCCCAGCTCTTCGGGAGTCCTTCTATCCCAGACAAGACTTTTATCATATCGTCGCACCTGACTGTATAATTGAATTGGGCGCGAATCAGCTGCTCATGGACGTCCCCGTTCTCGAGTACCTCTTTGTTATAACGGGTGATGAAGTCTTCCAGACTTTCATCATCGTGGCGCCAAATGTTCATCACATCCGCTGTGTCATGGATAGATCGCCTCTGCTGGCTGAAATGAGTCAGAAATTTTTCACGCAGATCTTTCCATGATGTGATTTTCCCAATGGGCAAGTTATCGAACCAGATTCTTGCAGCGCCTGTAAGGGTTTGTACGAAAAGGTGGAACCATAATGGTAGTGTCCAGCCTCCGACTAGCCCTGCACTTGTGAAAACTCTTAGATGATCGTCAGGGTCTGTCAATCCGTTGAACTTGCCTACGTTGGATGGCAGCTTTGCTTTCTCTAGCAGAGCCAGAGCTATTTCAGTAATAAATTTTGAATTCTCTGCCGCTTCCGCAGGTCGGTAAATCAGATAATAATTGTGCTTAGCTTCGGGATTGTAAACCGCACGGGGTCTACACTTGTTGTAGTTTGGTTGTAACCGACTAAACACGCTGGCACTTTCACTTACACGGTAAGTTGAATCATATTCACTGGTGTGGGTGTTCCGTTGAGAACCCAACCTAGTGTGAACCGATGCTCTTCGATGAGGGTGTGATTCATCTCGATGCTCTCTTTGACGACTTCCTGATTGAGTATACTCGTATCTCGATGGAGACCTAGAGTAAACCTCCGTGTCATGGGATGGGCCCTCACGTTGAGAAGCATGAGCACGGGATCCTGGCCTTCGTGATTGATTTTGGGGAGCAGTTTGTGCACATAGCTGTGTGTATACTGCATTTAGTGCCCCTTGAGATCTGACGTACCAGGAGATTGGGGTTTCTCCTGGGGGCAGAATTGAGTGCACAGGGATCTCTGGCTGCACCCCTGGGGTGACAGGTTCGTTCAGGTGATTGGATTGTACCTCATTGTCATCCGAGGCTTCCTCTGGAATACCTTCAACCTGGACGTTGTTGAAATTCGGCCGAGGGCCAGCTTGTCGATGAGATGAAGTTTCTTCCATGTGCAAATGGAATCAACAGGGTAGGTCAAAAAACGAGAGAAAATCAGATGAAACAGAGAAAACGGTGGGCGCCAATGAAGAAACACTAGCTAAAAAGATTGGAATCGGTTTATCCAGGGGTTAGGTTCCTCATAAAAGGGTGGTTCTCTCTCGTTTGATTTGATGGGACAATTCTTCCTCTCCGGTGAACACTGCAAAACAGAAACACCGTTAGCCTCGTCACGGGGAAAATGGAGGTTTTCTCCATGACCCGACTTCGGCGTGAGAATAAGTATGTGTTTATGAAGAAGAAGAAGAAGTATTGACGAAGTGTGTGTAACTTGAAGTTCATACCTGAATTATTCTCATATTTATAGCCGGGAGTTTGGGCGGGAAAACTCGTTGGTGAAATACTAACGGAAGATGCTAACCCCGTAAGCGGTTACTTTTCCTTCCGTTAATCTTCTTAATCTGACGTAAGTGCACACGGATCGTTATTCAGATCCACGGCTGGGGGATTGCCACGTGGAAAGTGGGCAAGTGGAGGTTTTCCTTCAATTCCGTGCCATCATCGTGATTTTAGGGAAGCCTGAGATGATGACACGTGTCCCAGATGGTTATAATCGTCTGGTAGTGCACGATTGAGCCTTCTAGAAGGTTATTGCCATAATCCGGTGTGACTCCTTATCGTGTGGCACCAGTTGAGTAAATAATACCCAAGTCTGGGTATTATTAAGCGGAAGTGTTTAACTTAGGATTTTCATCCTTTGTTTATGGAGGAAGGCGCAAGGATTTATGATTTCCCATTCAGCGCGCGAGTGTTGCCTGATATCTTTCTCCTAAACTCCTTCTCTGGGACCAGTTGCGCGGCCGCGCAAGGTCATAAGAGGGCTAAGAGATGAAGTTGTGGTATGGCCCCAGGTATTTGATATGAGGTTTTTGGGACATTACCCCTTCAACACCTTATCGACTTACACCTTCGGAGATGCAAGGATTGTCAGCGTGGCTTCAGGAGTTGCTAGAGAAGGAAGTTAACAGACCAAGCTTCTCGCCTTGGGAAACTCCAGTTTCACTCGTCAAGAAGAAGGACGATAGTTTTCGTATGTGCATCAACTACCAGGAGCGTAGGTTGGAACTCGTTAAAGGTTATCGCTCAGGAAACCACATCTATTAAATCGGGCAAACCCCATCATTTCGTCATGCAAGCTATTTTGGTTAACTAAACCGGTAAAGTACTCAAATTTCTTTCATTGAAATTTCCACTTTTGATTCTAGCAAGTAAATTCTTGCGTCTCTACCCCTCTTAATGGTAGTTGCATCGCGTCAATTTTCTTCACTAGAGTGAACACTTATTTGCTTCAGTACTAGATCATTTCATATGATGCACATGCAAATGTTTGTCACGCATGTAGCTCCCTTCTAGTTGTCGTTTCATCAAAGTTGCGAAGATTATTTCGTTATATCCAATTATTGCCTCGTGACTCGGATATTCTGCGTTAATGTGAGTATCAACTCCTTGATATTGAGAAAACAAAACCTTCTTGAAATTTCATTTCTTTTCAGTTACATACATGGTTTATCCTTGTAACCATGCCGAAATTCCCTGGTCAATACATACGTTTGTTGTCAAATTTCGCTAAAATCAAGTTCGATTTCTTGAACTTGTCCATTTCAATTCAAGACACCATATAATGTATTGAGAACATCATATTTGAATTCATTTTTGCAAGAGTTTCATTTGTTCCAAGTCGCAGTAGACTTGTTTAGTCTACGGCTCCATTAAAGTCGTTTGTTGATTTTGACAACTTATGGTGATGTTTTCACTAGATTGAAGCTTGCGCTAATCTCGTTTGCGCATCTCATACACGGATTTAATTGTTTACTTATTGATTTGCTCTAAATCCGTTCTGTTTCATCATGATTAAAGCAGTCTTCACACAGTTGTGTGTCAAGACAATGGTACGCAAGATTCATTTTATATTCCAGTGTACCCCCCTAACGGTTCTTTCATTACCAATCGAATGCTTTGCAGTATTTATTTCTTTTTCATCTTCGATCGGAAACGGTAGTTCTTTGGTGTTTTGTATTCAATTGAAAATCCTACAATGCCGTTTGAATCACATTTTCAGGATCGCTTCATTTCACTTTCATTTGATCTCAAACACGGTGAACTTGTACGGTCACCGCTATTATTGAATTATGTAAATTACAACACCTCGTGGTATCGTTACAAACTTGTAGCTTGTGCTAGTCATGGTCAACCGTTTCACATGCAACTACCCATAGTTTTGCTCAACTTGTCTTTTAAACATTCTTAGTGCAACTATGAATTAAGACTATGGTACACCAGCTTCGATTGTAATTCATTTCGGTGTATTCCTACAATTCAATACTGTCAACACACCAGTTTTATTCATTGATTTGTTCGAAAGTTGACAGATCATTTTCATGTTGCTGTTACATTTGAGCTTGCTGATTTTGAGTTTGTCTAGCGGATGTTATCATTTCTAAAATTCATTTGCATATTGTAAACAATCTGTTGAAATTCTATTGATCAGAACTTCTCCCTTATTGGACCCCTGTGATTGTAAGTGACACCAGATGTTACACCTATACAACTCGTATCCCTTGATGCCAAATGCTGAGAGACATACCTTTTAACCATTGGATTCTTAAAACAGGAAGATGTCCTTGGATTCACCTGATTCAATAGGTTTTGATTCGGTATTGTGATTAGTTACTGTGGTGTTATTCATATCCATACAAGCATGACTTAACCCTAAGGAGTTAAGGCAGTATAAATTTCGAGGACGAAATTTTCTTAACAGGGGGAGAATGTGACAACTGTCAAAAATCCAGGTATCCGTACAATTAATTAATCATGATTAGTGCTTAATGACTGTGCTGAATTTATAATTAACTGCTTTCTGATTACTGCATTATATTTACCTGTGCATCACTTATTGCATAATGTCATATCATTACTGCATACAAACATATTGACATAAAGGATGCACGAAGCACAGTTAGCACAGTGAACGGATAAATCAGGAAAATGCTGACAGAACTCAGCATATAGACAGACAGTGCATTTAGACGCAGAATGAGCCAGAAATCAAGTATTACATTAGTGTAGTGTGTAGGAAAGTAAGGATCACAAAACTACCTTCCTAGTGATAGTTTAAGTGCCGGAAAGTGCCTAAAACTCACATAAACTGCAGAAATCTGCAGAATTCAACAAAATTCAGCATTTAAACATGCTAATATTATGCAGAAATATGGTTAAATGGTCCTAAATGCTTTCCTAAGTGTCGGGAATCAAAAGAGTCATAAAAGGGTACATAAAGCACACTAAACTGCAAAGTTTAGCACTTTAACGAACCAGTAACCAACCGAACAACCGGACACTACCCGAAACACCAAATTTACACTAGAAGCATTGTTTTAACATTACCAAGCTAGTTATGGTCCCCGATCATCATAACACACCATACAAATACCTAATAACTAAATCCTAACTAATACTTGGATTTTAACCTAACAAACTAACTAATAGTTCAAGCCCACACCTATACCACCCCCCACCTATGAACGGCCTAAACAAGGGCCCCACATCAAGATTTGTTTAAATATTTTAATGGATCTTTCCTTTGCTTTCCCAAACATTAGAACCATTGGATGAACATTGAAAATGGTTATAAGTATAACACCTTAGCACTTAACTCTCACTTGTATCATCCTCACAAAACACACACACTTCTCTCCATCCTCCCTCCACCTCATGGACGTAAACCACCACCATCATCCAAACTTCATCCATCCATTTCACACATATACAAAGATGTTAGAAGCCGTATAAGGAAGCTTGGAGCTTTCGGAAGTTGAAGGACCTCTCTTGTTTGCTTTTATCCACTCATTTTCTTCACTTGAATCATCCCTAGCCTTGAGCTAGTGGTAAGAACCTTGTACACTCTGTATTACTTCCATTTTTAGTGGTTAAAGATGTAACATAATAAAAAACTTGAAGAACACTAAAGATCTTAAGCATGAAACATGAACATAAGAATGTTTAATAAAGTAATCATGATGAATATGAGTTGTTATGCTTGTTGATCATTGATTGTTTGTAGAAATGATGTTGATCATCATAAGATCTTGCTAGATCATGATAAAAAACATAATCTAGCAAGATGTAAGAATAGAAATTGTTGTAGGATGATGGATCATCCACACATAAAGCATGAACTTGAAGGAATATAATGTTTTCTTGAAAAACCATGATTAAGTAAGTTGTTAATCATATGGATCTAAGAATTTTATGAAGAATTTCTAAAGAAACTAAGTCAAAAATATAAGTTTCATTTGATCTTAGTTCTTACATAAACAAATCTCATCTTTAGTGGTTAAACAAGTGTATAAACACTTGTTTAACAAGAAGAATGCATAAAGAAATATTTTTAGAAAACATGGTTTAAAGTTGTAAACATCTAACTTCTTTAAAAATGAAGTTTTTAAAGAACTAATTACACTTTAAAGGATAACAAGGCTTACTAGGAATACTAGTAAATTCCTACAACTTTTTACAAATATTCAAGTTCATGAAGTAGTGGAAAATGTATGATTTTGGCAAGATTGGTAAGTAAAGGTTGTTTCTTGATGATTGTGAATTGATTGTGTTGATTTTTACAAAAGAAAATGATATGCTTGAAAGCATGGAAACCTCCATTAACTATGGCAAAATTTTCTAAAAATATAAACACTTAGAAAAATATTTTTAAACAAATACTTACAAGTGTATTTTAAACCATAAATTATTACATAAACTTTGCCATAAATTTTGGTTACAAAATACAAATATTGGAGGTTGGTTTTTATAAATAAAAGTGACTAAATATGTGTTTAGAGAATATATATTTAGAAGACGCATATGTGTCATTATTTGTATACTTTGTGTATTAGTTATATTATTTTAGGACTTGAAATAATATAACTCACAAAAATACCAAGAATTACCATCCAAAATATTACCAAAATTCCAAGGAATAAATATAAGCTTATACAAAATATTGATGAAACCAAACTATGAAATATAGGACTTACGAAATATTCCGGAAAATTTATTCACAAAGGATATTTTGGCAAATACTATTTTGGACACCAAGGAAGTAAAAATATGATTTTTACAATTACTACAAGAATATATCATATTTTTTACAAGGGAAAATATATTATTTTTTGACAAGTATGAAATATATATTTTTCTTGAAATTTTTAGAAGATATATTATTTCTAAGAAATATATATATTTTGTTGCACTAACATGAAATACAATACTTTTGGGAGAAATATATTTTCTCAAATAAATATGAAATAAATCATTTTTGGGAAAAATGAGTTTATATATATATTTTCCAAGTGAACTTGAAAATATATTAATTTTTGGAACTTATAAGAGAATACAAATATTTTTGTCAAAGAAAAATTATAAATAATTTTTCTAAGTAATATTCCTTAAAATATATATATTTTGGGAATATATATAGGATCTTTATTAAAGATAATATTCCAGAATAATTAATATGAAATTTAGTATAAGGATACTTAATGAATACAATAAAAATACGTATTCTCGTACGTATAAATACACACCGGAATACGACCTCAAAACATGGCAAAAATACACATGTATAAGATACCCCCCATCCTTGGGAAGGAAGTACAAGTATAAATACTTGCGAAGTATTATTACAATAATATTGTTTAACAATTATTCCAAAGTTTATAAATATAATTTAAGTTAAAATATTAATTATTTTAACAAATAATTATGTAACTTGGAATAATATCGAAGACACAAAAGAAACGTAACTCAAGGACATTAATACTAAATCAAGGCACGCCCGTTCGTCTAATAGACATTAGTACGTTGTAGGTAGTCGTGTTCACCGAAGAAGCTCGAGTTACGATTGCTGAAGACGCAAGACTGTGAGTTCATGTCTCCCTTTTCTTTTAACTGTTTTTGTTTTACAACTTCGTGTCACACCCCGACCACGTAAAACAACAAATCGTGGCGGAAACATCGGGGAGTGTTGTAACAGAATCATTGTTTCATAACACATGGAAATTTGAAATTTTGTTTTATTGAATTATACGAGTTACAATGTCTTAACAACAAAGAAATACAATTTAATTAACTAGTCTTGCATCTTTTATTGTCACTAAGGCCCGCGTCTGCCTAAGTGTATCTTGATCAATCATATGCATCATTTCCTGAAACACATGTGAAAATAGGTACGTCAGCATAAAAATGCATGTGAGATACATAGGTTTTATTGATTTAGGATTCATGACTTATAAGTTTAAAGAAAATGTTTAACCAAAAGTAGTCATGATCCTTGTAAAATGTTTTCTTTTAGAAATCATACAAAAATCAATAAGAAAACGGATGATATAAAAGAATAATGTATGGTCAAATAAATAACCAAGTAAAAATGAATTTGTATAAACTGTGTTGTTTGTAAAGCAATGTTTTGTAAAGATATGTTAATTGTGTAAAATGTAATATGTCAAAATTGAAATGGTTTAAATAACGCTACGATATATAATATCATAAAAGCACTTATATATAGGAAGTACCAGCGACGTATCCACCATGCTTTTATCATATTACACACGCCTCGTTACTTAAATCACTTACCAAACAAACCACCAATGTAAAAATGTATAATCAAATGTCAAATGTTTATGTGAAACCCATGTATAATGTCAAATGTAAATCATGTAACGTGTAAACAAATGTTATGTATGGTAAGTAAAATGTGATAACTTAAACCAAATGTAAAAATGTACAAAACAAAGTATTTTGAATATATCAAAAGTCATGTTTTGCAAAATAAATGCATGCTTTACTGATACAAACACTTATGCGATAATGTTAAACGTCTACATCCAAGCCTTGAGACTGTAGGATAACCTTAGAGTAAAGGTTATCAAAAATGTTTTCGGATTCGGTCATTCCTTCCACCAAAACAAACCTAGGATTTCAGGAACGGGAGTTGTCAAGTCCTATGGTACCACTACCTACTACCGAGCGGGATGATTGGTGTTAATGAATGTATTAGTTTCGTTAAACAAACCAAATGTTATACCAAATGTAAGCATGTTTTATGAAAATAATGTACCTAGTATGCTAAGTAAACATACAAGGTAGAAATGTAATGTAAAATAATGTACTAAGTATGCACTAAATGGACATACATAGCATAAAATGTAATGTAATATAATGTACTAAGTATGCTAAGTAAACATACAAAGTAGAAATGTAAAGTAAATCAATGTGCTAGCATGCTCAGTAAACATACATAGCAAAACATAAATGAAATCATGTACTATATGGGTACTAATGAACATAGCAAGTATATAACATGAAAGCATGAAAAGCACGAAAGTAACAAGTAGGCACATGTGTTTCACCCCAAAATGTTTGAAAAACAGTAAAAGAGGGGACTATGTACTCACTTGAGGGTGCTTAGAAGTCTTGAACAACAACCAAGCAAAGCTAGAGGGATCACGGAATCAAACGGCACCTAATATAGGTAACTATGTAAATAAACAGACCTAAATCGGAAGATCGGATAAAATGAGGTTTCGTAAACCAAATGAGTATAGGAACTCATGTAATATGGTTTAACAAATCCTACATTCTAAAATGAAACCTATCCTAAGTGCTTATGACCCATTACGACCCGTCCAGTTAGCTTACACTACTTTAATGTGTCGTTCGCGTAAAACGCGTTCAGACCGCCTAACTAGTCCTATGACAAGTAATATATGCCTTAACATGTCTAATATTGTTGCCTAATCAGTTTAGATGTCAAAATTTATGTTACATATGCTTAAAATGAATTTATGCGTAAAAAGGGCATTTTGGTAATTTTCCTAAGGCATATAAACTACCTATCATATAACTAACTAAACGTAGTGACCATAAGGTATAACCTCGGAAGGTTATTCCCTATACAACTATGGTCAACTAATGTGTTTGGTCGGATCCTTATGATCGACCAAACGGGTCGGGTTCGAAAGTATAAGCGATTGTTTAGATCGCTTACCTTACTACCCTATATAAGCACAAATCTAAAAGTGACGAGCTAAACATGTTAAAACATGTTTAACGAGGTTTGAAAACCGGTTTGGTATCAAAACAAAGGGTCTTGATACCCAAGAGTAGTTTGGTTACAAAATACGCAAGAATACACATTTTGGCCGAAACTACGACTCGTCACTATGCCTAGATAACGTGGTAATCAGTAGGTATAGTCACAAGGGACTATAACCATCGTGATTACGCTCACGTTATGAAGTTCAAATGAACTTCGTGTTGATCATAAACTGGTCAAAGCAGAAATTCAAACAAAGTGTGACTTTCACGCTAAAAACGTGTAAAAGAATGAAAGAATACTTACAAAAGGTCCAAGAATGGAAGTTTGACCCGATTATTCTCAGGTATGAAGTGAAATCACTTCAACTTAGAGAGCAATCAGATCAAGGTGTGAGTTTGAAGCAAATGGGGGTGGGGTATTTATAGTAAAACCAAGACCGTTAGGATCGTTCATCGTAAAACGAGCTTCGATCTCGACCGTACATGTGCACCCATGGTTTTATAATACCATGGGCAACTAAAAATGGCCCCTAGAATGCTGAAATACCATTTGCAAGTGCTGTAACAAGCTGGAACAGGCTGTAAACCTCTGGGAAATCAGTTTTGCAGATCTGATGATCTTACACGGATCGCGTATGGTTCAAGGAGGGGCTTACGCGAGCCGCCTGAGATCCCCAGTTCAGCAATAAGTTTTAATAATTGCAGTTTTGGTCCCTGCATGCATATAAGGCCCTTTTTGATACGTTTGAGGCCCGTTAAGCCATTTTCAAGACTCTAAAATGTTTCCTAAGCATAGGGGACATGAAACATGCTCAAAAATATGTCAGATGTCGGTTCATTTGGTCGTATGATCACGTTATTCAGTTAATTACGACGAAACACAAATGAACGCGAAAAATAATCCAAATTACGCGACGAATGGATTTTTATTATGTCAAACACTAAAATAAAATATTTTAGTGGTTACATAAATTTTTGTATGTCCGGATGTATTCAGAACGTAAGTTATGCGCGAAAATGCAAACTTATGCACTTTTTGACGCTTTTAGTCCCTGAATGACCAAAAAGTTTATTTTAGCACACCGAACCCTTCAAAGCCTGTTTCTAAGCTATGTAAAGGATATTTACGGTATGTTTAACTTATGATCATGTTCTGGAATGTTCGTTACAGTAAAAATTGGTATACTTTCACAGTTTGTCGAAATTAGTCCCTGTAAGCGAATAAACTTGATTTTGCCATACCAATGCCTTCAAAACTTATTTCTAAGTTATGTAAAGGTTATTTAAGGTATGTTAAGCCTATGTCACTGTTTCGGAGTGTTTGTTGCATTAAACTGGTTATATTTAGGCATCAGTTCGCGTATAACCTTCCAGAAAGCGGTTTAAAGCTCAAAATCGAACGAGAATTGAATTGTGCAAATGATACACATATTTATACAAATCCCAAGTATGAAATACAATATTTCATTGATTTGGTATTTGTTTGATGGCCATGGAGGCACAGGTGTCACAGTCTTCCCTACTTCAGGAAATTTCGTCCCGAAATTTATTTAGAGGAAACTTGTGAGAGCTTGAAACATGAAGTTGAAAAGATCAAACAACACTGGTTAGAGCCCTGAACTTCTAGTAACTTTAAATAACATCATGCTTGCAATGTAGGAGGGACACTTAAATACAAGTATATAAAGCGTTATTGGTGCGTCCACCGTACCTCCATTACATTGTTTGCGTTTTGTTGTTGTTGCCACTATCAGTTCTTACACATGACAAATCTTACTGGGTTCCTGTGCACTGAATTTCATAATTATGTACGCGTCCATAATTATGTAATTCCTTGCATAGTCCACACAGTGTATCTTATAATGTGTAGGGGAAGAAAATAATGAATGAACTGGTGATGATTGTGACTAGACCACCATAGAGTCCTTTTAATTAAATAAATAAATGACCTAAATAGACTACCAAGGAGTCTGTTCCGCCATATCACCACATGTCATTCTTAACCAAATTCTGAATCAATCTTTTGACTGAGACCACTCAAGAGGTCTCTTTGAATCATGGAATGGTACTATATAATCCAAGGGTCTTAACTATTACGTAGAAGCCCATTAAGGATTTAAGTAGTACCTTTGGATATCCTACTGTGAATCTCTCACATGAAGATATGGAAGATTCTATGAGGATTTGGATAATGAAAACAATAACACAAAAGAAAATACATAACACATAATCACATAATCACAAAATTGTTTATCTTGATCTTTTAATTTGTTATCATTTTGTTAATTTGTTTTGTTAATTGCGCACATGTATTTAAAGCACACCAGGTATCCAATCCATGGATTTTGTGTGACAACTGCCACTTTCGGGTAATTTACTTACATTTAAAACGATGATTTACATTATACAATATGTGTTTTGAATATTCGGACTGCATGATTACATGATATACATCTTAGAAAACTCATGGAATATTCGTTTATTATTACACATGATTCACTTTTATTGGGTACATTTGAAATAGTGCAAACAATTCACCGAAACAACTAGAGTAGTGCCTAGTGAACTAGAGTGCTGACGAAAACTCCGGATCCGCAGAAAACATCTAAAATGACATCTTTAGGACTCGGATGAGAGTCCAATATCAATTATATATTAAACCCTATATGGGAATACAAGAGTTCGGTTAATATTTTACCAATGCCCGGTAGCACTAAAAACTATCCGAAAAACGCTAAAAGTGACCATTTCATGAAATTTCCGCAAAATTCAGCAATTGTATTTTATTACAAGATGCAAAAATTGATGTTTAGGCACCAATTTCATATAAAAATAATTATGGAATATCAATTACACACATAACTGGAATTTTTCCTACAACTTCCATAAGCGTACCTTTCGACTATTTACTAGTGAAACGAGCGCTAAACATCTAGCCGAACTATATTTTGGCACATGTAGCGAACTAGTGATCATTATTTTAGGTCTTATAAAGCTAGTTTATGGTCATTTCAAGTCAAGAAACATCTCGGAAAAATTGCAAACCCTTAACACCTAAATACTTGCATCTTATAATTCATTTGAAACCTTAAAAATAACTAACTTATTTTTACCACATAAGACCCCCCCCCCCCCCCCCACACCTTGTGACCGTGAACAAGGGGTCCCACCCCCTTGTTTATGATGGTAAAATATCTAGATATTATTTACTTAATTTCTAGTGGATGAAAATGGATGTTTAATTCTAACACTTAATCACTAAGTCTTACTACCACATTACTACACATTTTCATCTTTCATCATCCAAGAACACTCTAATTTTCTTCATCTTTTTCATAAGAACATCTTCAAAAACCCATATATTTTTATTACCTCCTTCATGATCAATATGGATTTCCAAGTAACATAAGAGGATCTAAAGCTTTTGGAAGTAAAAGGAAGGGTTTTCATCCATACAAAAGTATTCTACCAACAAGATCATCATCTTCTTAGTCTTAATAATCTTCTAAGATCATCCCTAGCCTAGTGCTAGAAGTAAGCTTCTATATCTATTTTTTTTATACAAATATATTATGTTTATGATTGTTATTATTACTAATAATAACCAAGAAATCATACATAATAAACATGAAAAAAATAATACAAAGAAGCAAAGATAAAAATCATGATATATTTATGTTTGTTTATATTGTGATCTAAGACTTGTTATATGCATATTTAATCTTGTTATGATGATTATGATACAAATAAATTGTTAGAAGATGTTTTAAAATATGATCCAACAATTATACATGTTTATGTTAAAGGGTTTTTAACATAAAGGTTTAAAGTAATGATCATATCCTTTGATCTTGTGAAAGTATTAAGGGTTTTTATTTAAAAACAAGACTTTTACAAGATTATAAAAAGTAACATACAACTAGAGATTTTTATAAAAGTTGTTAAAACTAGAATTAAACTTGGTTTTTGAACTAGTTAGCATATGTAATAATCATGGTTAAAACCCTACATGATTTGGATATCATCTTGAAAATTATGTTATAAAAGTCTCATATGTTTAGTTAAGATGTTGAGTAAATTGATGATGATTTGAAAGAAAAAGAAAATGATATGTTTATGAAACATGGTTAAGATAAAAATACAAAGGTTATATGGCCATTTTTCATAAAAACTTTATTTTATAAAGTAACCACATATATGGTTAAATCTCTACAAGATTAAAAAAAAAAAGTTGTTAAAGAAAGTTTTTATAAAATAAAGGACAAGAAAAATATATATTTTTTTTTAAAATATATATTTGTTTACTTTAACAATTTTTGTGACATGTATTACTTGATGTATTAGTTATATATATAAAAGTAGGAACTTGTATCTAATGTCACATTTAAACTCAAAACACTTTATAACAAAAGTCCTACAAGACTTCATATAATAACGCCTTAAAAACGAGTACGGGCAATCCGAAGGATCGGACACCATTTATGGTCAAAACGGACGGCGGACGAATACATAAACGAATCGCCAATCCGAGGAGTTACTACGACGTTTAGACGATTTTTCGACACGAAATATAAGTATGCTATCGATAACAAATTTCGGATGTTTATAAACTTATAAAAACTAGTATGTTTTTATTTACTAACAATTATACTTAGTAAATTTTTATAAAAAGGTTTTTATAAAAATGAAAGGCTTACACTTACAAGTGGGCTAAATTATAACAAATGGGCTATTTTATTTAATGGACTATTTTCTATTACAAATGGGCTTACTTACACTTAATGGGCTATTGTTTTACAAATGGGCTTATTTTTCATAATGGGCTTAACATAAATTCGTGGGCTAAGCCCAAACACCAAACATATGGGCCAAAGCCCAACACTATTCAAGCCCAACACTATTCAAGCCCAACACTATTCAAGCCCAACACTATTCAAGCCCAACACTATTCAAGCCCAATACTATTCAAGCCCAACACTATTTGAGGCCCAACACTATTTGAGGCCCAACACTATTTGAGGCCCAACACTATTTGAGGCCCAACACTATTGAGGCCCAACACTATTTAAGGCCCAGCACTATTTAAGCCCAATAACTTGAAAACATGGGCTTGACCCAATGATACCATTATTGGAAACACAACTATACAGTTGATACATATAAGACACGAAATTTAGCGGACTAGATCCGACTATACAACTCACAAGATACAAGATAACATTTATATATATATATTTGGTGAAAAATATATATATAACATTTGAACAACTCATTCATCGAATACACAGTTAACAAACAGTAAAGACATACAAGTCTTACACATATTGGAGACACAAGACTTGTACTCAAGTTCTTTACAAAGACCGAAGTGTCTAACAAAAATAAGAACATTTGTAGGTCGCAACGCTATTCAGGACGACCGCACGTGAGATCTTATTTACATCTATTCACAGGACGCGATACTGTGAGTTCATGTCCCCTATTCATTTAAATGTTTTACAACTTTACAACTATCGGGGAAAATACATGTTCAACGTATGTTAAAGTTAGGGAATGAAACACCTTAGATCATGTGCGAATTAGGGTTATACATCTAAGCACCATTAATCCAGTTTGGACCTAGGTACAAGTGGTTAGATCTAATGGGTTTTGGCGAGCCCCACTCTTGGTCGTGGACCCATACGGAAGAGTGCTTTTGTGTCCCAGTCGATAGGAATCGACATAAAAATCGTCTAGGGTTGGATTGCTTCCTTTTTCGTCACACATATTAATGTCCTTGCAAAACATTAATGATCAACGATTTCATTGACGCTTTACATACTACAACTTACATTTTTAAATACATCTTTTACAACTAAATTGCATGAATTCACCAACTTTTGTTGATGTTTTCCAAACTTAACATGTATTTCAGGGAATTAAGGACCATGTCGGGTTTCCCAGTCAAGATAACAAGTACCGAAACTCCATGCCATCTTTTGGAGGGTTTAACTATTGTATTCCGCCTCTTTGCGGAAATATGAGGGTTTAAACCTTAGTAGTTTATTTCATGTTAATGTATGAAACAATAACACTTTACTTTTATGTTAATGGTTTGTAACCGACACACTAAACTTATGTTGTAATCTTTTGAAACACTTATGTAATGGCAATGGAGTATGTTTTATTCATATAGTTTGTTCATGTACATCGATATTTATGCAATGAAAATCAGACAGATCACACATTGCGTTTCCGCTACGAGCGGGTGTGACATTTTGATTGGCACTTTAAATATTTTCAAGAATCCAACTATAAAGATAGGAAGATCTGAAAATTCGATTTCGATTATAAGGAATCGAAATGTTCGAATTAAGGCATACAAGGAATCCAATGAAGGACTTTGATTTGAATGATAATCATCCACAAGGATCTAATTGTGAAGATAAAAAGATCCCATGTGGATTTTGGGATTTGAAAAAGCGGGAGGCGTTTCAAAACCTTGTACTAGACGTGCTTATGTCAAAACATGAGGTAAAATGCTTATGAAGTTGAGACGCTAGATATGCCAAGGCGACATATGAAGCAGAGTTTGAAGGTTAAGTCAATGTACGGGGAAAATGTTTTTGAAAACTATGCATGAGGTTCTTTTTGAAATGTGTTTAATGTTTTTGAAACCTTACATAGTACTTTTGAAATCATAAAGTAGGTGTATGAGATAAGTATATTTATAAAATGTTTTAAAATCATGCGAGATGAATTTTGAAATTATGTATAAGGTTTTTGAAAACATGAATGATGCTTTTGAAATCATGCACTTGATATATTAAGAAAATATACTTGTGTTAATATTGTTTTCAAACTACATTAAATATTTTGAAATCATGAAGGTTGTTTTTGAAAACATAGACAATGCTTTTGAAATCATGCATTTGATATATTACATAAATATACTGTGTTAAAATTGTTTTCAAACTATATAAAATGTTTTGAAATCATGAAGGTTGTTTTGAAAACTTATACTATGCATGTTGTTATGATAATCAGAATGTAATGGGTATGAGATTGTAAATACCCTCAGTTATCTATCCAAGGATTCAAAGGCACAGATGTGCAAAAAGCACGATTACTCAGAATGTCGCTTTATTTCCTGTACTTCATTTCTTAGAATGAAACGAGTATTTAGAATTTTTGAGAAAATCATGAGCAAACACGAGAATGGGAGAATCATAAGAGTAGTTTGTAAAGAACATAGTTCCTTGATGTAGGTATCATAGGGAAACGCCATACACATATGTAACTACACTTGTACATCAGAATTGTGAACAACAATTTATTTATAAACAAAACAGATTGTTTCAGGGTTCAACAAAAGATACAAGAGCAGAAGATTCAAATTATTTAAATGCATTTGATATATTACATAAATATACTGTGTTAAAATTGTTTTCAAACTATATAAAATGTTTTGAAATCATGAAGGTTGTTTTGAAAACTTATACTATGCATGTTGTTATGATAATCAGAATGTAATGGGTATGAGATTGTAAATACCCTCAGTTATCTATCCAAGGATTCAAAGGCACAGATGTGCAAAAAGCACGATTACTCAGAATGTCGCTTTATTTCCTGTACTTCATTTCTTAGAATGAAACGAGTATTTAGAATTTTTGAGAAAATCATGAGCAAACACGAGAATGGGAGAATCATAAGAGTAGTTTGTAAAGAACATAGTTCCTTGATGTAGGTATCATAGGGAAACGCCATACACATATGTAACTACACTTGTACATCAGAATTGTGAACAACAATTTATTTATAAACAAAACAGATTGTTTCAGGGTTCAACAAAAGATACAAGAGCAGAAGATTCAAATTATTTAAAGCAGCAGCTTCTTCTAATTAGCCAAAATGCTCATCCGTGGGTTGGATTTGCATTGACAATCTTTGGGCATTTGTTCCTGAAATGGCTCGTCTCGCCACAGTTGTAGCACGATCCAGGTGGAAAGCGAGCTTGGGCAGGGTTGGCTTGGAGTTGAATAGCAGCAAGATTTGCAACAGCTTTGTTTTGGATAGCAAAGCGGCATATGTCAACCAAATGTCCCCATCGTCCACAATGGGTACATTTGAAACATGGTGTTTGATCTGGATGATGACAGTTGCATTGATTGCATAAGGGAGCAGTTCCCTTGTACCGCTTCTTGGCTGGTGGTGCTGCCACCTGGCTAGGTCCTGCTTGATTTGGTGCAATTGCTGCAGGTTTCTTTGAAGCTTTACGCTTCCTTGACCTTTTCGAAGGCTTGGCTTCTGCTTCTTTTGATGCTTCTTGGGTGGCTTCATGATTGAGACGAGACATGGCGATACCTAAATCCACAGACTTTAGGATTACTTCGCCTATACGCTGGGCAAATTTGGCAGTTTGCTCGGACATCTGAGCATTGCTGCGATGAAGAGACATTTCTTGAAGAAATGAAAGACATAAGAAGAAACAAGTGAAATGTTATCGGATAATCAAAACAGAATGACAACGCATAAAATTGCGATCATTTGTTTGTTACCTAAGGTAAACAAATGAGATGGTGACTAACCAAAGTAAGCGGGTCATATTAATGTATCGGGAAGACATGCTTTAGCCTATAAGTGGAAACTCACCCCAAGAGTTCCCAGGTAAGAGTGACTGGTCCGATTATGTGGATTTGTACGAACACTCTAGCCTTAGACAGAAAACTCAGAGTACAGGCATCCACTCTTCCAGATTGCACGTGTTCACACTATAAGACCCAAACTTTGACGAGATTTTGAAAATTCGGATGGCACTAAGCCAAAAACAAATCATCCGAAAGGGTGGGTGATTATTTTCAAAATCGTTTTGAAAACTTAGAGGGTTCAAAACCTTATAATAAATCATCCTAGAACAGATGATTGGTTTTCAAAGCGGATTCGAAATTTGTGTTCTTGTTGTGGTCGCCTAAGGATAGGTGACGGTATTGTTTTATGACTAAACGCAAGTAAACTCGCGTTAGGGTCCTAGGAAGGTTATAGACTAGGTCAAAGCATTACTAATAACCTAATTCCCAATAACCATGAGCTCTGATACCAACTCTTCTGTCACACCCCGACCACGTAAAACAACAAATCGTGGCGGAAACGTCGGGGAGTGTTGTAACAGAATCATTGTTTCATAACACATGGAAATTTGAAATTTTGTTTTATTGAATTATACGAGTTACAATGTCTTAACAACAAAGAAATACAATTTAATTAACTAGTCTTGCATCTTTTATTGTCACTAAGGCCCGAGTCTGCCTAAGTGTATCTTGATCAATCATATGCATCATTTCCTGAAACACATGTGAAAATAGGTACGTCAGCATAAAAATGCCTGTGAGATACATAGGTTTTATTGATTTAGGATTCATGACTTATAAGTTTAAAGAAAATGTTTAACCAAAAGTAGTCATGATCCTTGTAAAATGTTTTCTTTTAGAAATCATACAAAAATCGATAAGAAAACGGATGATATAAAAGAATAATGTATGGTCAAATAAATAACCAAGTAAAAATGAATTTGTATAAACTGTGTTGTTTGTAAAGCAATGTTTTGTAAAGATATGTTAATTGTGTAAAATGTAATATGTCAAAATTGAAATGGTTTAAATAACGCTAAGATATGTAATATCATAAAAGCACTTATATATAGGAAGTATCAGCGGCGTATCCACCATGTTTTTATCATATTACACACGCCTCGTTACTTAAATCACTTACCAAACAAACCACCAATGTAAAAATGTATAATCAAATGTCAAATGTTTATGTGAAAGCCATGTATAATGTCAAATGTAAATCATGTAACGTGTAAACAAATGTTATGTATGGTAAGTAAAATGTGATAACTTAAACCAAATGTAAAAATGTACAAAACAAAGTATTTTGTGTGACAACCCTCACCAAACCAGGTATCCGTACGAGTTAATTAATATTTAATTACTGCTTAATTACTGTGCTTGCATACAGCTGTGATTAGACTGCTACTTGAATTTTGATATACATGTTCATGCATCATACTTTATTACTGTCACTCTATTATTTACACACAAGCCTTAGTGACAAACTTGATGCACAAAAGCACAGTAGCACAATGAACGGATAACCCATTAAACATGCTGATATAACCAGCATCAGACAGTTACTGTCTCTAAGGCCAGTATGAGCCAGGAATAGTTTACTACACTAGTAGGGAGTGTAGGGAGGTGAGGATTGTAAAACTGCGTCCCTAAGTGATAATTATAGTGACCGGATGTGCCTAAAACGTACTTTGAGTACAAAATTCTGCATTTTAAATAAAAATTCAGCATTTAAAACTAACTAGTAATGTGCCAAAATATGAGAAAAATATTACTAGACACTTTTCAAAGTATCGGGAATAAATTGTGTCACTAAAGATAATATTAAAGACACTCTAAAACTTTGTTTAAGCACTTTAACGGAGTAATATCCAACCATACAACCAGACTTTACCCGGAACCTAAAAATATTGATAATGACATTGTTTTTCTTTTTCTGAGCCAGTTAGGGTCCCCGAATACCCTAACACCCGTTACACAACGTAACACACTAGTAATCGGTTTAACCTCCAAATTCTAACATAACTATATCCTAAATATCTAGTTAGAATTGAACCAACCCCCCCCCCCCCCCCATGTAACCGATCGGTCACCATGATGGTGACACACTTTTGCATTGTTGGATTATTTTAATCAATTGGTTTAATATCTAGGGAACATAATTTCCTTTGGATAATTAGTAGAAAATTGTCTATAAGAACAAGCACATGTCCATCATATCATTTTCACCACTTAACACAAAATTCACTTTCCTCCCTCCATTCTTGAACTCACGGCCGCAACCACAAGCTTCCCACCATCACTTTTTGATTTTCATTCAAGGCTTTCTATTTATATACAAGTGTGAAGGGTCGCGTACAAGAAAGCTTGGTGCTTACGGATCGTCAAGGACCTCACCTCAACGCTATTAACCACTCGTTTTTCGACTAGTTTCTTCCCTAGCCTCGAGCTAGTAGTAAGTGACTCTAATCGCCTTCTTGATCTATTCTAAAATGGTTAATAAGAATTTTGTTGGTTGAAAATCATGAACATATAAGATCATAAACTAAAAGTCTACTAAAGGGATGAACAAGGTGGTTAATGGTTGAATATTAGTGTAAAACTTGTGAAACTAGTTTTATTATGATTATTTATTATTGTTAATTGCTAGTATGGGAATGGATCGTCATCAAACCCCGCTAGATCATGTTCACGAAACATGAACTAGCCTTATGTTAAGTCGTAAAGTCATAGATGACGAACCCTTCCAAACATAAACATGAACTTGTGTAAAAACAATTTTTCTTATGAAATAGAGTTCTAAACTAGTGGATCTAAAGATCTACAAGTGGTATTTTCAAAGAACCAAGTGTAAAATGAAATCATGTTTTAGAAGCCGGATCTTTCATAAACTAAAGGTGATTTTGGGAACACACAAGTGTGTAGACACTTGTGTAACGAAAGGCTTTAACAAAGAAATGATTTTGCAATTTTGACTAGAAGTTGTAAAAATGTATTTTCCTTAAAAATAAGATTTTCGAAAAACCGATTCTATTTACAAAGATAGAAAGATCTACTAAGAATATTGGAAGATTACTACACGGTTTTACATAACCCACAAGTTCATGTGTTTGCGACTTACGTATATTTTTTACTAGTTTAGTGTTGAAATATTGATTGTTGATGTTGGGAACATTGTTGGTTGAATTCTTAAAAGAAAATGATACGCTTGAAAGCGTGGCCACCTCCAGTTACAGGGGAAACTCTGGCGAAATTTTTCCAAAAATCTAACACTTGGAAATATTTTTATCACAAGTGTTATGAATATAATTTTTAACTTATTTTTCCCAAATAAATTTCGCCATAATTTTATTACAAAACTTCTAAGTGTCGGAGGTGGGATTTTCACAAATAAAACTTGCTAAAATATATATTTAGAATATATATTTTCATAACAACACTTGTGTAATTTTTTATGATTATTTTGTGAACTATATAAATATTATTTTTAGGGTAAAAATAATATTACTAGAATACACTGAATATTAACGACTCCAAAATAATACGAACACCTTTACAATAAATATTTAAGTTACACCGGTATTATTAATACCACCCGGACTTCACAACGTAACTTACGTATTTTCAGAAAATACTCATAAGTGTGTATTTCGTTAGAAGTATTATTTTGGGTAAAATTATATGGAATAAAATATAATATTTTTTGGGAAAAATATTTATATTTTGGAGAAAGAATTTAAATATATTTTAAGTGAGACTTAATAATATATTTCGGTTTTACAAGAAAACGCACATGTATCAAAACCCCCATCCTTGGGAAGGAATATATTTATCAAATAATTACGAAGTGTAAACACGAAATAGTTGCCTAACTATTTCCCAAAGACATTAAACCTTAAACTAAGGCACGGCCGTCCGTCTAATAGAAGTTAGTACGTGTAGGTCGTCGCACAGCAGATTTTCTGGGAGATACTTTTTAGAGACGCACTTCGGTGAGTTCATGTCCCCCTTTTCTCTTAACTGTTTTCAGTTTTTAACTGCGGGGGTGAAATACATGTTACTATAATTACGAGTACTTTTTACATGGTATGGTTAGCGTAAGGAGGGTTACTACTTAGATCATGTGAGTGGGTAGGCGGGAACTGGAGGCCATTAATCCTCATTGTAGGACCGAGGGACGTAAGCGGTAGATCTATCTGGGTGTAGCGAGCCCAGCCCCAGGCCCAACAAAACGGACCTCGGGGTGACTTTGTGCCCAACGCAAAATCCGCTAGGTTTGAGTCTTCCTACTTGCACTTCACACATATCAATGGCCTTGCAAACCATTGGTGATCTCTTTTTCCTTATTTGCTACATACCAGGATTTTTATACTTACAAAGGTTTTACATACTCACTTACACATGAACTCGCTCAACATTTTTGTTGATTTCTCCAACTTGCATGTATTTCAGGGAACTAAGGATCTGGCACGGTATGCTACGTTTTCACGCTGCGTTAGAGTTATGGGATCATCCAAGTTTAGGGGTTGTGGCTTTTACCTGGACGAGTCACAGTTCTTAAACTACGTCTATTTTAAGTTTGTGGTTGTGTCTTTCAAACTATGTTTTTATGTTATTAGGTTGTAATTTCCGTTGCATGTATCAACACCTTAAGACAATGTTGTGGTATTTTACTTTTCAGACTTAAATCAATGGATGATCTGCATGGTTTTATTTTCATATAGCTTTGTTATGATTAAGCTATGGTATTAAGAAGTCACACCAAATAAACCCACGCTTCCGCAAAGCCAGGGTGTGACAGCTTGGTATCAGAGCTCTGGTCATAGCGAACTAGGATTCTTTCTCGAGTCTAGACTATGATCACTAGGGCTCTCACGAAAACATTTTTACATTGCATACCACTTAAGTCCAGATCCAAAACGTTTTTACAAAAAAATGTTGAGCACATTTTATTTGTTAGTTATTGCTCAGTCTGGGAGGCTGAGGCTCGGTCTGGGAGGCTGAGGGAGTTGTCTAATGGGACTAGGGAGTCAGTCTGGGAGGCTGGGAGAGTTGTCTAGTGGGACTAGGGAGTCAGTCTGGGAGGCTGGTGTCACACCCCGACCACGTAGAACATACAAAACGTGGCGGAAACGTCGGGGAGTGCTGTAACAGAATTAATGTTTCACAACCATGGAAATTTAAGTTTCGTTTTATTAATCAAACATGAGAGTTTACATTGTTTAAACAAGAAACAAAGGGTACATAACATAAAGTAGCTAGTTCTTGTCTCGTTTTAAGTCACTAAGGCACAGGTCCGCCTAAGTATGTCTTGATAAGTCCTATGCTTCATCTCCTGAAAACACATGTGAAAATAGGTACGTCAGCATAAAAATGCCTGTGAGATACATAGGTTTTGTGAAAATAGGTTTCATGACTTATGTTTGAGAAAATGTTTAGTCATGAACCTTGTAATTTGCTTTGTTTTGTAAATCATTTGAAAAACGATAAGATCAGATGATATGTATAAATAAGTGAATAATGTATGGTTAAAGGAATAACCATGTAAAATGAATTTGTATAAGATAAGTTGTTTGTAAATCAATGTCTTGTGAAAAGTATGTTATTTGTATAAAATGTTCTATGTCATAAACTGAAATGATTCAAATAACGCTACGATATGTAATACCATACAAACACTTATATATAGGAAGTACCAGCGGCGTATCCACCATGCTTGTATCATATTACACATGCATCGTTACTTAATCACTTAACCAAACCACCAAAGTAATGTTTAACAATTGTAGAAATGTTTATGTATGGTCAAATACGGTTCACACGGTTCACAGATACAAACGGTTCACAGATACAAACGGATCACAGATACAAACGGTTCACAGATACAAACGGTTCACGGATAAAAACGGTTCATAGATACAAACGGTTCACAGATACAAACGGTTCACAGATAAAACGGTTCACAGATACAAACGGTTCATAGATACAACGGTTCAAAATACAGTATAATGTGTTCACATGCTGGATGAGCATATGCAACAGAAATGTAATGTAAAACAATGTACTAAGTATGAACTAAATGGACATACATAGCATAAATGTAATGTAAAACGAGGTACTAAGTAATGCACACAATGGGCACACCTAGCATGAAAATGTAATGAAATCATGTACTATAATGTACTAACGAACATAGCAGTTATATGATGTGAAAACAGGAAAGCATGAAAGTAACAAGTAGGCACATGTGTTCCACCCCAAAACGTTTGGAAAACAGTCAAAAGAGGGGTCTATGTACTCACTTGAGATTGCTTAGTAGTCCTTGAGTAACAACCAAACAATGCTAGAGATCGCGGATATCAAACGGCACCTAATATAGGTAACTATGTTAATAACCGGACCTAAATCGGATGATTGGATAGAATGAGGGTTCGTAAACCAAACGAGTGTAGAGACTCGTGTCATTTGGTTTAACAAAGCCTACATACTAAATGAAACCTAACATAATTGTTTACGACCCATTACGACCCGTTTAGGTAGCTTATGCTACTTTAACGCGTCGTTCGCGTGAAACGCGTTCGGACCGCCTAACTAGCCCTATGACAAGTGTTATATGCCTAAACATGTTACATAATCAGTTATGTGACAAAAGTTTAGGTTACATATGCTTAATTACCAATTATACATGAAAAGGGTATTCTGGTAATTTACCTAAGGCATATAAACTACCTATCATACAACTACTTAAACGATGTGACCATAGGGTATAACCTCGGAAGGTTATTCCCTACACTATGGTCACCTAATGTATTTGGTCGGATCCTAATGATCGACCAAACTGGGTCGGGTTCGAAGGTATAAGCGATTTATTAGATCGCTTACCCTACGACCCTAGACAACGTGGTAATCAGTAGGCATAGTCCCAAGGGACTATGACCATCGTGATTACAATCACGTTGCGAAGTTCAAACGAACTTCGCATTGACCATTACTGGTCAACACTGAAAGTCAAACAAAGTTTGACTTTCTGACTCGAAAAGCAGTAAAATAAGGAAAAGAACGAAAGAATACTTACGAAGGGTCCCCGAATGCTAAACTTGATTCAAAAATCTCAGGTATGAAACAAATGTTTCAACTTAGAGTTTCTCAAATCAAATTTTTTGTGATTTTAGCAATGGGGGTGTTGGGGTATTTATAGTTTTTAGTCCACCGTTGAGATCGTTTCATGGAAACCGTGATTCGATCACATCCGTACACTTGTGGAAAGGTTATGGAAGCTAAATATGATCCTTATCTAGTGACTAAGCAAGTTAGAACATGTGGTGGAGGATCAAACAGCTGCAACTTGTGACTAAATGCAGTTAATCTGGTCCAGAAGGGGGCTCGCGTGACGCTAAGGCCCCTCGCGTCACGCTAGGCCCCTGTTTTGGCAGATTTTTACAGAAATGGTCCCTGCACCTTGTTTAAGCGATTTTCGATGCGTTTGAACCCCGTTAACCTCATTTCAAGGATCTAAAATGAAGTTAAAGTATAGGGAACTCAAAATGTGCTAAAAAATATCTAAGATGTCGGTTCGTTTGGCCGTACGATCGCGATGTTCGCTTAATTACGACGGAATGCGCACAAGCGCGAAAAACGATCCAAATGGCGTGACGAATGGATTTTTCTTTTGGCGAACACTAAAGTATAATATAGTCATGCTTACATAAATTTTTGGATGTCCGGATGTATTCAGAACGTAAGTTATGCGCGAAAGTGCAAACTTGTGCACTTTTTGACACTTTTAGTCCCTGAATGACACAAAAGTTTATTTTAGCATACCGAACCCCTCAAAGCCTATTTCTAAGCTATGTAAAGGATATTTATGGTATGTTTAACTTATGGTCATGTTCCGGAATGTCTGTTACAGTTCAAATTGGCATACTTTCACAGTTTGTCAAATTTAGTCCCTGTAAGCGAATAAACTAGATTTTGCCATACCAAAGCCTTCAAAACTTATTTCTAAGTTATGTAAAGGTTACTTAAGGTATGTTAAGCCTATTTCACTATTCTGGAGTGTTCGTTGCATTAAACTGGTTATATTTACGCATCAGTGCGCGTATAACCTTCCAGAAAGCGATTTAGAGCTTGAAATCGAACAAGAATTGATATGTGCAAATGATACACATATTTATACAGATCCCAAGTATGAAATACAATATTTCATTGGCTTGGCAGTTGTTTGATGGTTGAAGTGACACAGGTGTCACAGTCTCCCCTACTTTAGGAAATTTCGTCCCGAAATTTATTCGTAGGAGTCTATTTGTGACTTTGTGTCAAATAACCACCAGAGATATGTAAGGCATAATCCTGTCATTTCCTTAACGGACATTCTTCAGAACGAAAATGAACAGGCGGAGTCATTTTCCTCAACTAGTATTCTTCAGAAGCGGAAATGAAGGAATAAACAAACGGGGATTCATTTCCTCAACGGGCAATCTTCAGAAACGTAAAATGAACTTACGGAGTCATTTTCAACGGGTGCTTCCTCAGAAACGGAAATGAAAATGATAGACAAACGGATATTCATTTCCTCAACGGACAAATCTTCAGAAACGAAAATGAACAAACGGAGTCATTTTCAACGGTTGCTTCCTCAGAAACGGAAATGAAAAAGGATAGTCAAACGGATATTCATTTCCTCAACGGATAAATCTTCAGAAACGAAAATGAACAAACGGAGTCATTTTCAACGGTTGTTTCCTCAGGTTCGGAAATGAAAGATTAAGCAACGGATATTCATTTCCTCAACGGATAATCTTCAGAAACGAAAATGAACTAACGGAGTCATTTTCAACGGTTGTTTCCTCAGGTTCGGAAATGAAGGATTAAATAAACGGATATTCATTTCCCTTGACGGATACTCTTCAGAACAAAAATGAACAAACGGAGTCATTTTCCTCAACGGGTATTCTTCAGAATTGGAAATGAAGGATAAACGGATATTCATTTCCTCAACGGATATTCTTCAGAAGTGAAAAATGAATAGCTAGTTCATTTTTCCTCAACGGATACTTCATCAGAATTGGAAATGAATAGGGTTAACTTCTAGGTACATGACAAAGCTCGCTGTGGTTTCTGTGCACTAAATTCCATAATTATGTAGGCATCCATAATTACGTAATTCCTTGCACAGTCCGCACAGTTTGTCTTGTAATGTTCATAAGCACATAATCACATAGTTGTTTAATTGTTATTATCTTGTTATTGATTGCTATTAACTTGGCACCTCGTACTTCGTTTCTCTTGGAAGAAACGGGTACTTAGGATTTTCGTGAAAAACGCAAGAGATCATACAATGGAAGAAATTTGGGAGTAGTCTGTTCTTCAAGGAATGCGGTTCCTTGATTGTCGGTATTGTAAGGGATATGTTGTTTATACATACAATCACATAAATACATTGCAATGTAAATAAAAGATTTATTTATAAACAATGATAACAACAACTGTTTCATGGATCGTGACAACAAAAGAAAATAATACATAAGACGTAATTATTTCTAAACGATGTTGTCTTCTGGTTGGTCATATGCTCATCCCTGCGCTGGATTTGCATTAGCAAGCCTTGGGCAATTCCTACGAAAATGGCCCATCTCGCCACAGTTGTAGCAAGATCCCGGTGGAAAACGAGCTCAAGCAGGATTGTTGCCAGCTTGATTTGGTGCAGCTGTGGTTGGGCAAACCCTAGCTGTATGACCTATAAGTCCGCAAACTTGGCATGTGCGGCACTTCACCCCAGCATGATGATGTAGGCCACATTGGTTGCACAAGGGTGCAGTTCCGTTGTAGGGTTTCCTGGCAGGGGGTTGAGCTGGTTGATTGGGGACGGCTTGATCGTTGTGAGTAACCATGGCGTAGTTCTGAGAACCCTTTCGCTTCTTTGACCTCTTAGGGGATCCAGTCTGTTCATCCATGATCTTTGATTCCTCGATTGGTTTCGATTCTTCGACCGGCTTCTTGTCACCTTTTCGGAAAAGTTTACCTTTCCTGATCTTTGATTCAGTCAAGGTTGCAGATAGCTCAATGGCCTGTCTAACTGTAGTAGGGTTGCTGCCAGTCACAATGTCTTGTATTGAGTCAGGGAGGCCATCAATGTACTTTTCGATTTCCTTATCCAAAGGCGTGACCATGTTTGGGCATAACAGACTAAACTCCTCGTAACGGTCCGTGTAGGCTCGATGCTCACCGCTGTCTTGCTCAAGATTGTCGAATTCCCTTTCCAAAGCCCTGATCTCGTGTCGAGGACAGAATTCCTTCATCATAAGGGCTCTAAGTTCAGCCCATGTCTGTGATAGAGCAACTTCTGCACCACGATCTCTCATAACCCCGTTCCACCACGTAAGAGCTCTCTTCTGGAACACACTCGAAGAAAACTCGACCTTGCGATTGTCAGGACACTGCACGTGGCGGAAAGTATTCTCAATGCTCTCAAACCATTGAAGAAGCCCAGTCGCTCCCTCAGAACCACTAAACTTGAGTGGTTTCGCCGAGTTAAAACTCTTGAAATTGCATGGACCATTGTTGTTGTTGTTGGCTTGATTCCATTGAGCAAAGAGGTTTGGGAATTGAGCAGCCATTTGTTGTGCAATGATTTCTGCCAGTTCGGCAGTCGCTATCTGGTTTTCGCGTCGAGGAGGCATTCTAAAAGAGGAAACATGAAAGGAAACGAGTGAGAGAATTAGACGAAAAGAATGAGATGAAACAAATCTGATGAAAGCAAGGATAGTGGTCATTTGTTTGTTACTACAAAGCAACAAACGACCTCGGTGATTAATCAAAGTAAATAGGTCAAAAATAATGTGTCGCGAAGACATGCTCGCCTATAAGTGAACACTCATCCCAAGAATTCCCAGGTAAGCACAACTGGTCTCGCGTCTGATGAGATGTATACGAAGTGCTTGCCTAGACAGAAAACCCAGAATACAGGCATTCACCCTTCCAGTTTGCACGTGTTCACATTATTTAAAACCCAAAACCTTGACGAGATTTTGAAAATTCAAAGGGGTTCAAAACCATATAACAGAGGGTTTAAAACCTTGTAATCAATCATCCTAGAACAGATGATTAGTTTTCAAAGCGGTTTCGAAAATTTTGTTCTTGTTGTGGTAGTCGCCTAAGGATAGGTGACGGTATTGTTTTATGACTAAACGCAAGTAAACTCGCGTTAGGGTCCTAAGAAGGTTATAGACTAGGTCAAAGTATTACTAATAACCTAATTCCCTATAACCATTGGCTCTGATACCATCTTTTCTGTCACACCCCGACCACGTAGAACATACAAAACGTGGCGGAAACGTCGGGGAGTGTTGTAACAGAATTAATGTTTCACAACCATGGAAATTTAAGTTTCGTTTTATTAATCAAACATGAGAGTTTACATTGTTTAAACAAGAAACAAAGGGTACATAACATAAAGTAGCTAGTTCTTGTCTCGTTTTAAGTCACTAAGGCACAGGTCCGCCTAAGTATGTCTTGATAAGTCCTATGCTTCATCTCCTGAAAACACATGTGAAAATAGGTACGTCAGCATAAAAATGCCTGTGAGATACATAGGTTTTGTGAAAATAGGTTTCATGACTTATGTTTGAGAAAATGTTTAGTCATGAACCTTGTAATTTGCTTTGTTTTGTAAATCATTTGAAAAACGATAAGATCAGATGATATGTATAAATAAGTGAATAATGTATGGTTAAAGGAATAACCATGTAAAATGAATTTGTATAAGATAAGTTGTTTGTAAATCAATGTCTTGTGAAAAGTATGTTATTTGTATAAAATGTTCTATGTCATAAACTGAAATGATTCAAATAACGCTACGATATGTAATACCATACAAACACTTATATATAGGAAGTACCAGCGGCGTATCCACCATGCTTGTATCATATTACACATGCATCGTTACTTAATCACTTAACCAAACCACCAAAGTAATGTTTAACAATTGTAGAAATGTTTATGTATGGTCAAATACGGTTCACACGGTTCACACGGTTCACAAATACAAACGGATCACAGATACAAACGGTTCACAGATACAAACGGTTCACGGATAAAAACGGTTCATAGATACAAACGGTTCACAGATACAAACGGTTCACAGATACAACGGTTCACAGATACAAACGGTTCATAGATACAACGGTTCAAAATACAGTATAATGTGTTCACATGCTGGATGAGCATATGCAACAGAAATGTAATGTAAAACAATGTACTAAGTATGAACTAAATGGACATACATAGCATAAATGTAATGTAAAACGAGGTACTAAGTAATGCACACAATGGGCACACCTAGCATGAAAATGTAATGAAATCATGTACTATAATGTACTAACGAACATAGCAGTTATATGATGTGAAAACAGGAAAGCATGAAAGTAACAAGTAGGCACATGTGTTCCACCCCAAAACGTTTGGAAAACAGTCAAAAGAGGGGTCTATGTACTCACTTGAGATTGCTTAGTAGTCCTTGAGTAACAACCAAACAATGCTAGAGATCGCGGATATCAAACGGCACCTAATATAGGTAACTATGTTAATAACCGGACCTAAATCGGATGATTGGATAGAATGAGGGTTCGTAAACCAAACGAGTGTAGAGACTCGTGTCATTTGGTTTAACAAAGCCTACATACTAAATGAAACCTAACATAATTGTTTACGACCCATTACGACCCGTTTAGGTAGCTTATGCTACTTTAACGCGTCGTTCGCGTGAAACGCGTTCGGACCGCCTAACTAGCCCTATGACAAGTGTTATATGCCTAAACATGTTACATAATCAGTTATGTGACAAAAGTTTAGGTTACATATGCTTAATTACCAATTATACATGAAAAGGGTATTCTGGTAATTTACCTAAGGCATATAAACTACCTATCATACAACTACTTAAACGATGTGACCATAGGGTATAACCTCGGAAGGTTATTCCCTACACTATGGTCACCTAATGTATTTGGTCGGATCCTAATGATCGACCAAACTGGGTCGGGTTCGAAGGTATAAGCGATTTATTAGATCGCTTACCCTACGACCCTAGACAACGTGGTAATCAGTAGGCATAGTCCCAAGGGACTATGACCATCGTGATTACAATCACGTTGCGAAGTTCAAACGAACTTCGCATTGACCATTACTGGTCAACGCTGAAAGTCAAACAAAGTTTGACTTTCTGACTCGAAAAGCAGTAAAATAAGGAAAAGAACGAAAGAATACTTACAAAGGGTCCCCGAATGCTAAACTTGATTCAAAAATCTCAGGTATGAAACAAATGTTTCAACTTAGAGTTTCTCAAATCAAATTTCTTGTGATTTTAGCAATGGGGGTGTTGGGGTATTTATAGTTTTTAGTCCACCGTTGAGATCGTTTCATGGAAACCGTGATTCGATCACATCCGTACACTTGTGGAAAGGTTATGGAAGCTAAATATGATCCTTATCTAGTGACTAAGCAAGTTAGAACATGTGGTGGAGGATCAAACAGCTGCAACTTGTGACTAAATGCAGTTAATCTGGTCCAGAAGGGGGCTCGCGTGACGCTAAGGCCCCTCGCGTCACGCTAGGCCCCTGTTTTGGCAGATTTTTACAGAAATGGTCCCTGCACCTTGTTTAAGCGATTTTCGATGCGTTTGAACCCCGTTAACCTCATTTAAAGGATCTAAAATGAAGTTAAAGTATAGGGAACTCAAAATGTGCTCAAAAATATCTAAGATGTCGGTTCGTTTGGCCGTACGATCGCGATGTTCGCTTAATTATGACGGAATGCGCACAAGCGCGAAAAACGATCCAAATGGCGTGACGAATGGATTTTTCTTTTGGCGAACACTAAAGTATAATATAGTCATGCTTACATAAATTTTGGATGTCCAGATGTATTCAGAACGTAAGTTATGCGCGAAAGTGCAAACTTGTGCACTTTTTGACACTTTTAGTCCCTGAATGACCCAAAAGTTTATTTTAGCATACCGAACCCCTCAAAGCCTATTTCTAAGCTATGTAAAGGATATTTATGGTATGTTTAACTTATGGTCATGTTCCGGAATGTCTGTTACAGTTCAAATTGGCATACTTTCGCAGTTTGTCAAATTTAGTCCCTGTAAGCGAATAAACTAGATTTTGCCATACCAAAGCCTTCAAAACTTATTTCTAAGTTATGTAAAGGTTACTTAAGGTATGTTAAGCCTATTTCACTATTCTGGAGTGTTCGTTGCATTAAATTGGTTATATTTACGCATCAGTGCGCGTATAACCTTCCAGAAAGCGATTTAGAGCTTGAAATCGAACAAGAATTGATATGTGCAAATGATACACATATTTATACAGATCCCAAGTATGAAATACAATATTTCATTGGCTTGGCAGTTGTTTGATGGTTGAAGTGACACAGGTGTCACAGCTGGGAGGCTAGTGGGACTAGGAGAACTATTTGATTGCTTATTGGTGACTAATATGTTTATCTGACTATATGATTGATTGTTGTACGTATGTGTGTTTGTGTTACAAAAAGTCATGCCTTCATCAGATACTGGAGAGACGGACACTACAGATCCCACAACCATAGTATCAGGCGACATAGTTTCATCGGAGCACGAGGTGTACACTTCCGATATGACCAGCACAGATGAGGACGACTTTCAGCCCTTTGCACTGCCTGATGTCGTAGCAGAGCCTGCTGATGGCCATCTTGTTGGGGATTTGCCACTCACGGTGATCCCTGCTCCTGTGCCCCTTGCCGCTTATCCCGTAGTTAATATGCCCCCCGACGTTGTCTCTGGCGACGATGTCGATCTATTAGAGGAGGACCCACTTGAGGGCGAGGCCCTATTGTTGCTGGTGATAGCCTACTGCTTGATGACGCTCCTGCAGAGGAGGCTCATGCCCATTCACCTGTCCCAGACTCATTTGAGCCTGTGGCGTCCGCATCTTTGCATATACAGGGAGTGCAGCACCACTCACACGACGCCGACCCTGATATGGCGTCATCAGCTGCACCCGTTCCCACACACAGCTTTGAGTTTGATCGCGATATTGAGGACGATTCTGTTTTTTCCACCTGGTTTTGATCCAGACCATGACATTGAGTTCATACACTTAGACCAGCCCTTGGAGGATCCTGTAGCCCCTGTCGACCCTATGTTTGTTGATCCAGCTAATTTTGAGATGGAGTTTGTTGATCCGGAGCCGACTGTGGCCCCTGAGCCAGGCGTTGCTCATGACCCCGCATTGGAGCATGACCCTGTTCATACCGATGCACCTGCTGTTGCTCCTTGATTGATCATCTGCTTGGACGAGAGAAAATTGGAGTAACTGTGCAAGACAATTTATTATTACGGGGGCCCACGTAATAACGACTTGTAGTGCACAGAAATCCTGGTGGACTCTGCGGGTCAAGCTAATGAAAACCACACAAAATTAATCTATAGGTGTCCTCACCTTCATCTGGTAGAACAATCCATAGATCAGTGCTTTAGCACGTTAGAAAGTAGGAAGCCTGTCTTTGCCTACTTCGTGACTAACACTTCTACCTACATACGAGGCATTTGAGGAAACAACATTTAAGCAAGTGAAGAGGAGTATCATTCAGAAAGAATTAGAGACGATACACTCTCTAACACGCCTACACGAACAACCCCATCTAAAGGAAAATATACGCACCAGTAAAGCTAAAGACCTAAGAAAACCAATGTAGCAGGAAATAACTAAAACACGAATGACCAAGGCGAGGCGATGTAGCCTCGAGTTCATTCTATTACAAGCAACAAGCCAAATTGGCAGGCCTATGTGAAGGCTCAGAAATTTATTTCCCCACTCATACATTGAGTATATTTACGTGTAAAATTGGGTGGTTACATGATGGCTTATGGTGCTATGTATCTCATAGACAATTGAAATGTTGTCTAGCCCGCTTCATACCACTTCGACAGAAGAGAATGCCACCCAGACGTGTCTCAGACACCAGTACACTGCCAAGGACAGAAGCCGAGCTGCAAGAACGCATCTCACAGGAAAATGCCCGACATGAAGCCCTCCGCTCTAAGCACAGCGATGGCATTACTGGAAATAACCCTCCAACTGGCTGCACCTATAAGCAGTTCCTGAACTGCAAGCCTTTGAACTTTGACAGAACAGGAGGCGCCGTTGCATTTGTTCGTTGGTCCGAAAAGATTGACCCCATTCTAAGAATGAGTAACGGTTCGCCCCAACAGAGTGTTACCTATACCTCGGGGTTATTTCTAGATGATACACTCTCATGATGGAACCTTCAGGTTCGGACCCTTGGCACAGATGCTGCTTATGCACTGAGCTGGGACGAGCTCAAAGGAATGATGGAGAAGAAATACAATTCTAGGGCTGGAATCCAGAAGCTTGAGGTGGAGTTCTGGAATTGAAAATGGACGGACCAGAGATTCCTGAATACGTCCAGCAATCTCACGACTTGTCTAGGGTCGTCCCCTACTTAGTCAAACCGGAGTTCAAAAGGATTGAACGATTCATTTGGGGACTTGCACCCCAGATCAGGGGCATGGTTACTACCTCGAAGCCCTCAACCATTACAGAGGCTATCGATATGGGTGATTTATTTATAACATGGGATGTTGTGTGATTGATTGTTTATGTTCTATAACATGAGATGTTATGTGTTTGGTTTATTTTAACATGAGATGTTATGTATTATTACTATCGTTATATACGCACACTTTACCTACCATGACCTGACTCACGTAAACCATCTTTTAGAAGATGCCACCGAAACGCGATCCACGCATGCCTGCCAACGAGGCAGAACTTCAACAAATCATCGCTGCCGCCATAGCGCAGTACGCAGCCTCACAAGGAGGACCCAGCGGAAGCAGTTCAAACAACAATGGCAATAACAATCCGCCTCATGGTAATACTAAGTCATTAAGGCATACCATGATACAATTAGATATCTCTAGCACGTTTGCTAATACCACTTGTATATTCTAATGTATGTGCAGGGTGCACTTACAAGCAGTTCCTAGACTGCAAGCCCGTGAACTTTGATGGCACCGGAGGTGCTGTTGCTTTTGTAAGATGGGCTGAGAAAACAGACTATGTTCTTCAAATGAGCAAGTGCGCTCCAGACCAGCAAGTGACTTACATTTCTGGGCTATTCTTGGATGGAGCCCTGTCCTGGTGGAACTTACAAGTTCAGACTCTTGGTGAAGCCGCTGCTTACGCAATGACATGGAACGAGCTGAAAGAGCTCATGCGAAGAAAGTATTGTTCACGCGCTGAAATTCAAAAGTTGGAAACTAAGTTTTGGCATTTGAAGATGGAAGGTCCGAAAATCGCAGAGTATGTTCAAAGGTTTCACGACCTGTCACATGTGGTACCTTACATGGTTACACCGGAATTCAAGCGAATCGAGCGCTTCATTTGGGGTTTAGCTCCTCAAATCATAAGTATGGTGACCTCTTCAAAACCGGCAACAATCACTGAGGCGATCGATCTAAGCGTAGCTCTCACTGAGGAGGCGATCCGCCTAAACAAGTTTTCTGATGTTGACCAAAAGAAGAAGGAGACTCACGTAGAGTCGTCCAGGGGTAACAAAAGGAAATTCTCGAACTTCAAGCAGGGAACTAGCCATGTTGGCAAGAAAGAACCAAGCGCACCGGCCCAAGCTGCGACTGGTACTGGAAGGAGAGGAAAAGGATATATGGGTACTCATCCCAAGTGTAACTCCTGCCAACGTCATCATTTTGGCCGATGCGGTCCAAAAGTATGTGAAGCTTGTGGAAAACTTGGCCACTTGAAGGATTCTTGCTGGGCTAGTGCTGGCCGGGGAGGCCAAGGAGGTTATGGTAATAGAAACAATAATCGTGGTGGTATTGGGAATCGCCCACAGGGGAACAATGGAGGAAATGGGAATCGAGGCAACAATGTGAATCAAGCTGGTAATGTGAATCGAGATCAGAACAACAATCAAGCTGGAAATGGAGGTGGAAACGGGCAAAGACCAGGTTGTTTTAACTGTGGTGACATTGGGCACTATAAGAGGAACTGCCCAGAATCGAACCAAGCACGGGGAAGGGTTTTCAATATCGAAGCGAGGGAAGCGCGCCAGGATCCCAATGTTGTTACTGGTACGTTCCCTATAAACCAACGCTTTGCATCCGTTTTATTTGATACTGGTGCCGATTATAGCTTCGTGTCATTAGAATTTAAGAATATTCTTGGTTTGACGCCTAGTAAGTTAGACGTTCCGTACTCCATCGAATTAGCAAATGGAAAACTAGTTGAGACCAGTGAAGTTGTCCAAGGATGTGTGATTGAACTTGGAGGGCACGAGTTTACGTTAGACTTACTACCTGTCGAGTTGGGAAGCTTCGACGTGGTAGTAGGAATGGATTGGTTATCAAGTAACAAGGCAGAAATTGTCTTCCACGAGAAGATCATTCGCATCCCAACCGAAGATGGTGAAACGATTGTGGTTCATGGTGAAAAGCGTGATACGCCTTTAAGAATCATCAGCTGCCTAAAAGCGTGAAAGTGTTTACAGAAGGGATGTGCGGCCTTCCTGGCACACATCGTGGATAAGAAAGCTGCTGAGCCGAAAATCAAAGACATTCCATCATAAGGGAGTATCCTGAAGTCTTCCCTGAGGACTTGCCAGGATTGCCACCCCAGAGGCAAGTGGAGTTCCGTATAGACTTAGTTCCAGGCGCCGCGCCTGTGGCTAGGGCACCTTATAGACTTGCACCGTCAGAGATGCAGGAATTGTTGACACAACTCCAAGAGTTACTAGACAAAGGATTCATCAGACCAAGCTTCTCACCTGGGGAGCTCCGGTCCTGTTTGTTAAGAAGAAAGACGGTAGTTTTCGTATGTGCATTGACTACCGGGAGTTGAACAAGTTGACTATCAAGAATAGGTATCCCCTGCCAAGGATCGATGACTTATTCGATCAGCTCCAAGGTTCAAGCTTTTACTCTAAGATCGATCTTCGATCTGGATACCATCAGCTAAGGATACAAGAGGAGAGCATCCCGAAGACAGCCTTCAGAACTCGTTATGAACACTACGAGTTCCTAGTTATGCCGTTTGGGTTGACAAACGCGCCTGCTGTTTTTATGGACCTAATGAACCGAGTCTGCAAGCCGTATCTCGATAAGTTCGTGATTGTATTCATCGACGATATTTTGATTTATTCAAAGACAAAGGTTGAACACGAAAAGCATTTAAGAGCCATTCTGGAGTTGCTGAAAAAGGAACAGTTGTATGCCAAATTCTCTAAGTGCGAGTCTTGGCTACGTGAGGTCCAATTCCTTGGACATGTAGTGAATGGGGATGGAATTCATGTGGACCCCACAAAGATTGAGGCGATAAAGAATTGGGAAACCCCAAAGACGCCAACCGAGATTAGACAATTCTTAGGCTTGGCTGGCTATTATCAAATGTTCATTGAGGATTTTTCAAAAATCGCTCAACCACTGACACTCCTCACACAAAAAGATAAGAAGTTTGATTGGGGAATCAAACAGGAGGAAGCGTTTCAGTTATTAAAGGATAAGCTCTGCAATGCGCCAATCTTAGCACTACCGGAAGGTACAGACGATTTCGTGGTATATTGTGACGCTTCGCGCCAAGGATTGGGTTGCGTGTTGATGCAGCGCCAGAAAGTTATAGCTTACGCATCACGCCAACTGAAGGTACATGAAAAGAACTATACCACGCATGATTTGGAACTAGGCGCAGTGATATTTGCATTAAAGACCTGGAGACACTACCTATATGGTACAAAGTGTACAATCTTCACAGATCATAAAAGCCTGCAGCACATATTCGACCAGAAAGAGCTGAATATGAGACAAGACGTTGAGTCGAATTGTTGAACGATTACGACTGCGAGATAAAGTACCATCCAGGGAAGGCGAATGTGGTCGCTGACGCCCTAAGTCGAAAGGAAGGGATCAAGCCCATAAAGGTTAGGGCTTTGGAGATGATTGTCCAGACAGATCTCTCTCTACGCATTCGTGCCGCACAGAGAGAAGCTTTGAAAGAAAGGAATATTGAAGATGAGTATCTCCGTGGGATGGAGAAGCAATTAGTGCCAAACGAGGAAGGAACGTTATGTTTTATGAAAAGAATTTGGGTTCCTCTGTTTGGTGGGTTAAGGAATTTTATTTTTGATGAAGCTCACAGGTCACGGTACTCTATTCATCCCGGGGCGGATAAAATGTACCAAGATATTAAGGATTATTATTGGTGGCCTAGAATGAAAGGCGATGTTGCTGTTTATGTTGGCAAGTGCTTAACGTGCGCCAAGGTTAAAGCTGAATACCAGAAGCCCTCAGGACTTCTGCAACAACCTGAGATTCCCAAGTGGAAATGGGAACAGATTTCAATGGACTTCATAACGAAACTGCCCAAGACGCCCAGAGGCCATGATATGATTTGGGTAATAGTTGACCGCCTAACAAAGTCCGCACACTTCTTGCCAATCAAAGAGAAAGACAGCACTAGTAAACTTGCAGAAATATACATGCGGGAGATTGTTGCACGTCATGGAGTGCCTCTCTCGATCATCTCTGATAGAGATGGACGTTTCGTATCAAGGATTTGGCAATCCTTCCAAGAAGCCTTTGGCTCACAGTTAAATTTGAGCACCGCGTTCCATCCGCAAACTGACGGCCAAAGTGAAAGAACTATTCAGACATTGGAGGATATGCTGAGAGCATGTGTAATGGATCTTGGTGGTAGCTGGGATAAACATTTACCATTGGTCGAATTTTCATACAACAACAGCTACCACACGAGCATTGGAGCCGCGCCATTTGAAGCTCTTTATGGACGCAAATGTCGATCACCCTTATGCTGGGCTGATGCGGGTGATAGACAACTCGTTGGTCCTGAAATAATCCAAGAGACTACAGACAAGATCGCACAAATTCAAAAACGCATCGAGGCGGCTCGCCACCGACAGAAAGCCTATGCAGATCCAAAGCGGAAATCCTTGGAATTTCAAGTTGGAGATATGGTTTTATTGAAAGTTTCACCCTGGAAGGGTGTGGTACGCTTCGGAAAGCGTGGGAAGTTGAATCCGCGTTACATTGGCCCTTTCAGAATTCTGCAAAGGATTGGGCTTGTAGCCTACAAGTTGGACCAACCTGCTGAACTCCATGGTGTTCACGATACATTCCATGTATCAAATTTGAGAAAGAATCCAACACAAGAAACAGAGATCATTCCCGCTGACGAAGTTCATATCGACGACACGCTCCACTTCACTGAAGAACCTGTTGAGGTCATGGATTGGAAAGTTAACAAAACTCGCAGGAGCAGTGTCAAACTCGTCAAAGTTCGTTGGAATGCTAGGCATGGACCTGAATTCACGTGGGAACGTGAGGACCGTATGAAGGAGAAGTACCCCCATTTGTTTCCTAACACCCCTGCAAATAGAAGCAGAACTTAAATTTCGGGACGAAATTTATTTAACGGGGGGAGAATGTGACAACCCTCACTAAACCAGGTATCCGTACGAGTTAATTAATATTTAATTACTGCTTAATTACTGTGCTTGCATACAGTTGTGATTAAACTGCTACTTGAATTTTGATATACATGTTCATGCATCATACTTTATTACTGTCACTCTATTATTTACACACAAGCCTTAGTGACAAACTTGATGCACAAAAGCTCAGTAGCACAATGAACGGATAACCCATTAAACATGCTGATATAACCAGCATCAGACAGTTACTGTCTCTAAGGCCAGTATGAGCCAGGAATAGTTTACTACACTAGTAGGGAGTGTAGGGAGGTGAGGATTGTAAAACTGCGTCCCTAAGTGATAATTATAGTGACCGGATGTGCCTAAAACGTACTTTGAGTACAAAATTCTGCATTTTAAATAAAAATTCAGCATTTAAAACTAACTAGTAATGTGCCAAAATATGAGAAAAATATTACTAGACACTTTCCAAAGTATCGGGAATAAATTGTGTCACTAAAGATAATATTAAAGACACTCTAAAACTTTGTTTAAGCACTTTAATGGAGTAATATCCAACCATACAACCGGACTTTACCCGGAACCTAAAAATATTGACAATGACATTGTTTTTCTTTTTCTGAGCCAGTTAGGGTCCCCGAATACCCTAACACCCGTTACACAACGTAACACACTAGTAATCGGTTTAACCTCCAAATTCTAACATAATTATATCCTAAATATCTAGTTAGAATTGAACCAACCCACCCCCCCCCCCCCATGTAACCGATCGGTCACCATGATGGTGACACACTTTTGCATTGTTGGATTATTTTAATCAATTGGTTTAATATCTAGGGAACATAATTTCCTTTGGATAATTAGTAGAAAATTGTCTATAAGAACAAGCACATGTCCATCATATCATTTTCACCACTTAACACAAAATTCACTTTCCTCCCTCCACTCTTGAACTCACGGCTGCAACCACAAGCATCCCACCATCACTTTTTGATTTTCATTCAAGGCTTTCTATTTATATACAAGTGTGAAGGGTCACGTACAAGAAAGCTTGGTGCTTACGGATCGTCAAGGACCTCACCTCAACGCATTTAACCACTCGATTTCGACTAGTTTCTTCCCTAGCCTCGAGCTAGTAGTAAGTGACTCTAATCGCCTTCTTGATCTATTCTAAAATGGTTAATAATAATTTTGTCGGTTGAAAATCATGAACATATAAGATCATAAACTAAAAGTCTACTAAAGGGATGAACAAGGTGGTTAATGGTTGAATATTAGTGTAAAACTTGTGAAACTAGTTTTATTATGATTATTTATTATTGTTGATTGCTAGTATGGGAATGGATCGTCATCAAACCCCGCTAGATCATGTTCACGAAACATGAACTAGCCTTATGTTAAGTCGTAAAGTCATAGATGACGAACCCTTCCAAACATAAACATGAACTTGTGTAAAAACAATTTTTCTTATGAAATAGAGTTCTAAACTAGTGGATCTAAAGATCTACAAGTGGTATTTTCGAAGAACCAAGTGTAAAATGAAATCATGTTTTAGAAGCCGGATCTTTCATAAACTAAAGGTGATTTTGGGAACACACAAGTGTGTAGACACTTGTGTAACGAAAGGTTTTAACAAAGAACTGATTTTGCAATTTTGACTAGAAGTTGTAAAAATGTATTTTCCTTAAAAATAAGATTTTTGAAAAACCGATTCTATTTACAAAGATAGAAAGATCTACTAAGAATATTGGAAGATTACTACACAGTTTTACATAACCCACAAGTTCATGTGTTTGCGACTTACGTATATTTTTGACTAGTTTAGTGTTGAAATATTGATTGTTGATGTTGGGAACATTGTTGGTTGAATTCTTATAAGAAAATGATACGCTTGAAAGCGTGGCCACCTCCAGTTACTGGGGAAACTCTGGCGAAATTTTTCCAAAAATCTAACACTTGGAAATATTTTTATCACAAGTGTTATGAATATAATTTTTAACTTATTTTTCCCAAATAAATTTCGCCATAATTTTATTACAAAACTTCTAAGTGTCGGAGGTGGGATTTTCACAAATAAAACTTTCTAAAATATATATTTAGAATATATATTTTCATAACAACACTTGTGTAATTTTTTATGATTATTTTGTGAACTATATAAATATTATTTTTAGGGTAAAAATAATATTACTAGAATACACTGAATATTAACGACTCCAAAATAATACGAACACCTTTACAATAAATATTTAAGTTACACCGGTATTATTAATACCACCCGGACTTCACAACGTAACTTACGTATTTTCAGAAAATACTCATAAGTGTGTATTTCGTTAGAAGTATTATTTTGGGTAAAATTATATGGAATAAAATATAATATTTTTTGGGAAAAATATTTATATTTTGGAGAAAGAATTTAAATATATTTTAAGTGAGACTTAATAATATATTTCGGTTTTACAAGAAAACGCACATGTATCAAAACCCCCATCCTTGGGAAGTAATATATTTATCAAATAATTACGAAGTGTAAACACGAAATAGTTGCCTAACTATTTCCCAAAGACATTAAACCTTAAACTAAGGCACGGCCGTCCGTCTAATAGAAGTTAGTACGTGTAGGTCGTCGCACAGCAGATTTTCTGGGAGATACTTTTTAGAGACGCACTTCGGTGAGTTCATGTCCCCCTTTTCTCTTAACTGTTTTCAGTTTTTAACTGCGGGGGTGAAATACATGTTACTATGACTACGAGTACTTTTTACATGGTATGGTTAGCGTAAGGAGGGTTACTACTTAGATCATGTGAGTGGGTAGGCGGGAACTGGAGGCCATTAATCCTCATTGTAGGACCGAGGGACGTAAGCGGTAGATCTATCTGGGTGTAGCGAGCCCAGCCCCAGGCCCAACAAAACGGACCTCGGGGTGACTTTGTGCCCAACGCAAAATCCGCTAGGTTTGAGTCTTCCTACTTGCACTTCACACATATCAATGGCCTTGCAAACCATTGGTGATCTCTTTTTCCTTATTTGCTACATACCAGGATTTTTATACTTACAAAGGTTTCACATACTCACTTACACATGAACTCGCTCAACATTTTTGTTGATTTCTCCAACTTGCATGTATTTCAGGGAACTAAGGATCTGGCACGGTATGCTATGTTTTCACGCTGCGTTAGAGTTATGGGATCATCCAAGTTTAGGGGTTGTGGCTTTTACCTGGACGAGTCACAGTTCTTAAACTACGTCTATTTTAAGTTTGTGGTTGTGTCTTTCAAACTATGTTTTTATGTTATCAGGTTGTAATTTCCGTTGCATGTGTCAACACCTTAAGACAATGTTGTGGTATTTTACTTTTCAGACTTAAATCAATGGATGATCTGCATGGTTTTATTTTCATATAGCTTTGTTATGATTAAGCTATGGTATTAAGAAGTCACACCAAATAAACCCACGCTTCCGCGAAGCCAGGGTGTGACATTTTGAATATATCAAACGTCATGTTTTGCAAAATAAATGCATGCTTTACTGATACAAACACTTATGCGATAATGTTAAACGTCTACATCCAAGTCTTGAGACTGTAGGATAACCTTAGAGTAAAGGTTATCAAAAATGTTTTCGGATTCGGTCATTCCTTCCACCCAAACAAACCTAGGATTTCCGGAACGGGAGTTGTCAAGTCCTATGGTACCACTACCTACTACCGAGCGGCATGAACGGTGTTAATGAATGTATTAGTTTCGTTAAACAAACCAAATGTTATACCAAATGTAAGCATGTTTTATGAAAATAATGTACCTAGTATGCTAGGTAAACATACAAGGTAGAAATGTAAAACAAAGTGTCCATATGCTGAGTAAACATATGCACAGAAATGTAATGTAAAATAATGTACTAAGTATGCACTAAATGGACATACATAGCATAAAATGTAATGTAATATAATGTACTAAGTATGCTAAGTAAACATACAAATAGAAATGTAAAGTAAATCAATGTGCTAGCATGCTCAGTAAACATACATAGCAAAATATAAATGAAATCATGTACTATATGGGTACTAATGAACATAGCAAGTATATAACATGAAAGCATGAAAAGCACGAAAGTAACAAGTAGGCACATGTGTTTCACCCCAAAATGTTTGAAAAACAGTAAAAGAGGGGACTATGTACTCACTTGAGGGTGCTTAGAAGTCTTGAACAACAACCAAGCAAAGCTAGAGGGATCACGGAATCAAACGGCACCTAATATAGGTAACTATGTAAATAAACGGACCTAAATCGGAAGATCGGATAAAATGAGGTTTCATAAACCAAATGAGTATAGGAACTCATGTAATATGGTTTAACAAAGCCTACATTCTAAAATGAAACCTATCCTAAGTGCTTATGACCCATTACGACCCGTCCAGATAGCTTACGCTACTTTAACGTGTCGTTCGCGTAAAACGCGTTTGGACCGCCTAACTAGTCCTATGACAAGTAATATATGCCTTAACATGTCTAATATTGTTGCCTAATCAGTTTAGATGTCAAAATTTATGTTACATATGCTTAAAATGAATTTATGCGTAAAAAGGGCATTTTGGTAATTTTCCTAAGGCATATAAACTACCTATCATATAACTAACTAAACGTAGTGACCATAAGGTATAACCTCGGAAGGTTATTCCCTATACAACTATGGTCAACTAATGTGTTTGGTTGGATCCTAATGATCGACCAAACGGGTCGGGTTCGAAAGTATAAGCGATTGTTTAGATCGCTTACCTTACTACCCTATATAAGCACAAATCTAAAAGTGACGAGCTAAACATGTTAAAACATGTTTAACGAGGTTTGAAAACAGGTTTGGTATCAAAACAAAGGGTCTTGATACCCAAGAGTAGTTTGGTTACAAAATACGCAAGAATACACATTTTGGCCGAAACTACGACTCGTCACTATGCCTAGATAACGTGGTAATCAGTAGGTATAGTCACAAGGGACTATAACCATCGTGATTACGCTCACGTTATGAAGTTCAAATGAACTTCGTGTTGATCATAAACTGGTCAAAGAAGAAAGTTAAACAAAGTGTGACTTTCACGCTAAAAACGCGTAAAAGAATGAAAGAATACTTACAAAAGGTCCTAGAATGGAAGTTTGACCCGATTATTCTCAGGTATGAAGTGAAATCACTTCAACTTAGAGAGCAATCAGATCAAGGTGTGAGTTTGAAGCAAATGGGGGTGGGGTATTTATAGTAAAACCAATACCGTTAGGATCGTTCATCGTAAAACGAGCTTCGAACTCGACCGTACATGTGCACCCATGGTTTTATAATACCATGGGCACCTAAAAATGGCCCCTAGAATGCTGAAATACCATTTGCAAGTGCTGTAACAAGCTGGAACAGGCAGTAAACAGCTGGGAAATCAGTTTTGCAGATCTGATGATCTTACATGGACCGCGTAAGGTTCAAGGAGGGGCTTACGCGAGCCGCCTGAGATCCCCAGTTTAGCAATAAGTTTTAATAATTGCAGTTTTGGTCCCTGCATGCATAAAAGGCCCTTTTTGATACGTTTGAGGCCCGTTAAGCCATTTTCAAGACTCTAAAATGTTTCCTAAGCATAGGGGACTTGAAACATGCTCAAAAATATGTCAGATGTCGGTTCATTTGGTCGTACGATCACGTTATTCAGTTAATTACGACGAAACACGAATGAACGCGAAAAATAATCCAAATTACGCGACGAATGGATTTTTATTATGCCAATCACTAAAATAAAATATTTTAGTGGTTACATAAATTTTTGGATGTCCGGATGTATTCAGAACGTAAGTTATGCGCGAAAATGCAAACTTGTGCACTTTTTGACGCTTTTAGTCCCTGAATGACCAAAAAGTTTATTTTAGCACACCGAACCCCTCAAAGCCTGTTTCTAAGCTATGTAAAGGATATTTAGGGTATGTTTAACTTATGATCATGTTCTGGAATGTTTGTTACAATAAAAATCGATATACTTTCACAGTTTGTCGAAATTAGTCCCTGTAAGCGAATAAACTTGATTTTGCCATACCAAAGCCTTCAAAACTTATTTCTAAGTTATGTAAAGGTTATTTAAGGTATGTTAAGCCTATGTCACTGTTTCGGAGTGTTTGTTGCATTAAACTGGTTATATTTACGCATCAGTTCGCGTATAACCTTCCAGAAAGCGATTTAAAGCTCAAAATCGAACGAGAATTGAATTGTGCAAATGATACACATATTTATACAAATCCCAAGTATGAAATAAAATATTTCATTTATTTGGTATTTGTTTGATGGCCGTGGAGGCACAGGTGTCACAGTCTCCCCTACTTCAGGAAATTTTGTCCCGAAATTTATTTAGAGGAAACTTGTGAGAGCTTGAAACATGAAGTTGAAAAGATCAAACAACACTGGTTAGAGCCCTGAACTTCTAGTAACTTTAAATAACATCATGCTTGCAATGTAGGAGGGACACTTATATACAAGTATATAAAGCGTTATTGGTGCGTCCACCGTACCTCCATTACATTGTTTGCGTTTTGTTGTTGTTGCCACTATCAGTTCTTACACATGACAAATCTTACTGGGTTCCTGTGCACTGAATTTCATAATTATGTACGCGTCCATAATTATGTAATTCCCTGCATAGTCCACACAGTGTATCTTATAATGTGTAGGGGAAGAAAATAATGAACGAACTGGTGATGATTGTGACTAGACCACCATAGAGTCCTTTTAATTAAATCAATAAATGCCCTAAATAGACTACCAAGGAGTCTGTTCCGCCATATCACCACTGTTGGTGCACTAAATGTCTGCTGACTACGTCTTAGTTGAGTCTTAGGTCTAGATAGTTTGAATTAGAATTGGAAAACAAGTTTAGTGGATTGAACATGTAATTTCGCTCCAAATGACACTTGTGTCATTAGAAGCGAAATCAGGATATTATGTAAGCTTGTGATTTTGCTCCAAATAGGTCTAGATGGTGATATCGCTCCTGATGTTGTCTAGGTAATTCCGCTCCTAAGTGATATTAGTGATTCCGCTCGTAATGTATTGTGTGGTTTGGAGCGGAATTAGGCCGGCTATATATAGGTGATATGTTGAGTTCATTTGTAACATTTTGGAGTGAGATCAGGTCATGTGCTAGGTGTCGAAACTCTGTCAAAATTTACTCAGAAAGCATTAATAGAAATAAAATTGAAAGGATAAAGCTGTGTGACTTCATTTACTTTGATTTCGCCTCTGTATATGAAGATGAACTGCCTTTTACTGACTGTTTAGGGTCACAACACGGTCCAACAAGTGGTATCAGAGCTCAGGACGAGGAGTTCATACCATAGCAGCTTGATTCTACTGGATTTTTCTTATTTCTACTCACTTCTTCTCATATTTTTCTGATTTGAACTAGTTCCAACGGTTGGAATAGCCTGATTTTCGGACATAGTGTGTAAATCATAGTTTTAACAAAGCCTACAAAGAATCAGATTAAAATTCGACTCAAAATTGATAAAAATGACCTAAAAACCTAATTCCGCTCGTAACGGTCTTCGCAGATTATACTTAAAAAGTTGATTTCGCTCGTAATACAGTACTTGATTCCGCTCGAAATCAGAACATTTCTGATTCCGCTCGAAATTAGATCAGGTCAATTCTGATTCCGCTCGTAATCAGATAAAGTCTGATTCTGCCCGAAATTTATATTCTGATAAATCTGATTTTGCCTGAAAGTTATCATCTGATTTCGCTCGAAATTAGATATCATTCAGATTTCGCTTAAGAGTCTGATTTCGCTCAAAAGTCTGTTTCAGTTCGAAATACTTTTATATTTTCAAGCGAAATCAGCTGTGTTTCAAAATTTTCGAAAATTTTCTAAGTGTTTTGCTGATTGTTTTCAGGTACATACAAGATGGATGATTTCAATCCGTTTTATGATGTTTTTGCATTTGCTGGAGATGGTGGAAATGATACATCTTCTAGTAACACCAATGAGAACACGCCGAATCCAAAGAAAAAATTATCGGATGCATTGGAGGTTGAAAGTGCTTTCGGAACCTACAACAAACCCCCGAAGTTGATGGCTATAGAAGAATACAGCCAGTGGGCAAAGAAATTTGAGGATTGGTTGATGGCCTTTGCTTTTCCAAGCTGGAAAAGTCTAAAAAATGGTTACAATGATGGAGGTAAAAAAGGTGAAACCTTGACAACAACTGAAGAAATAGAATCTTTTGTTGCTGAGCAGAAATGTGTTGCGTTGTTGTTTCAATCTGTTCGAGAAGATATAATATCTTTGATCGAATACTCTAGTGCTAAAGATCTCTAGAATAAGTTGAATACCAAATGTTTAGGAAGCAAAGAAATTGTGAAAAACAAAAAGAAACTACTTAGAAAAGAGTTTGATTTGTTTGGATGTTTAAAGAATGAATCAGTTTGTAAAATGATTGAGAGGTTTGGGCATCTGAAACTGGAACTGGCGAGACATGAAATTTCCTATACTGAAGATGAACTTGTCGACAAATTGTTTGATTCATTGCCAGATGAGATGGATTGGCAATATTATGCGTTGATGTTAAAGAATACTATCAAGCCGCCAGAAGTGTTGACAGTTGACTTGCTGATTGAGAAACTAGAAAGTCACGAGTTGGAATTAAAGAAGACACACAAAGTCAATCACTCATCATACCAACAGAACTTGGATTTGTATTATCCAAAGAGCATGATGCCAAAGAGTACATCTCCCAAGACTACGTTTTCTGCTGAGAATGTCTCCACAACGAGCAAAGAAAGTCAAAGCAGTGGATATCACAGTGGATATCACAGTGGGTCTTCATCAAATTCAAACCAGTCTGATGCAAAGAACTTATTTCAATGCAACATCGCTGTAGACTTAAAGAATGCTCAGAACTTCAGTGAGGAGTCTGCCAAACAACAGATGGTTTTCCTAGCATCTGTGCTAGAATCTTATGAAAGTCTTGTAGCAGGGAAGATAGGCAACACCAACCTGACAAAAGAAGATTATGATCAGATAGATCCTGAAGAAATGGAACTAATTGACATAAGGTGGTGTATGGCCAGTGCAGTTCGTCGAGCACAGCGTTTCATGGAGATAACCGGGAGGAAGTCAATTGGTGGACCATCTACCAAGTTGGGCTTTGACAAGTCTAAGGTGACGTGCTTCAAGTGCAAACAGAAAGGTCACTTTAAGCGTGAATGCAGAAACGCGTATGCTGATGAATCTGAAAACCCATTCAGAGAAGATTACTACAAGAAGGCGATATATCATCAGAACAAATTGGAGCCGCCAAGAATGAAGCAAATTGAAGATAACAAAGAAAAATCTAGAGCTCTTGCAGTGATTCACGACGATGAAGGTTATGACTGGAGTGAGTTGTTACCTGAAGAGGATGCGGTTGGATATGCTTTCATGGCAAAAACTGAACCTATTCCTTGGAAAGATAACAGAACTAAAGAACAGAAATATAATCACAGAAGGCTGTTAGCTACGAACAAATTGATCAGAATATCTGGTATCTTTTCTGAGGCAAAAAGAGCAAAAAGATGGGATCCAGACAGAGAATGTTATCTTGACCCTTATGGAAACATTGCTATTGATCATAACACTCTTGATGTGGAAACCATAATCAAAGAGTATAAAGTTGAAGATGATTATTGGCAGAAGAAATGGTGGGGAAGCGGAGAAGAAGAAGAGAAAGAGAAGAAGGAAAAAGAAGAGAAAGAGAAGTCAAAGAATATGAACACTGGGATCATTGACACGACGCAGGAGTTGAATGCTGAAAACATGGGAAAGATGGCTGACAAGGTGCTGGCAGCTAAGGCACTTGAGGTAGATTCTAAATCTGTTTCTGAGTCTAAAAGCCAGGTCAGTTCAAACGCGTCAACGACTGAGTCAGGTAAGAAAGACAATGGTAATGTTGACTGCAAAAATTGCATCAAAGAATGCAAGGTTTGTAGTACAAACACTTATCTCAAAGGTAAGAAGATTGAGGATCTGACTGCTAAAGTCAGAAGTGTTGAGGATCAAATTCTTGATCGTGATAAATCGGTGAAAGCTTCAACTGAACAATTAAAAGAATTAACTAATAAAATCGAAACTGATAAAATTGATCATGAAAAGGTTAGGAAAGAAAATGAGAGGTTAGTTCTTGAAAATCGTCAGATCACTGAAAATTTTGAGAAGCTTAAAAGCACGGTTAAAGATAATGATGATAGAAACGGTAAAACATACAAAGAAAATTGCCAATTGCAGCTGTTTTAGATCACGGGTAGGCGTCACGCGAGGCCCTTTCAGATCAGCAAAAGCTGTTTTAACAGCTGTTAACAGCTGTTATGCCCCCAACACTCACCCACACTTGCCCATTCCTGCTCATGAGGGACCATTTTGAGATACCATAAGGTTGCAACAAGTGTAGGGACAAGATCAAAGCACGTTATTCGATAAACGATCCTAAAGGTTGTCCATTTACTATAAATACCCACCAACATCACTTGCAAAACCCACAAAAATCTGATCTAAAAGCTCTAAGTTGAAGCCATTGCTTCATACCTGAGCTACTTGGATCAAGATTAGCATTCGGAGACCCTTTGTAAGTGTTCCTTCGTTCTTTTTATACTTTTAGCGTTAAAAGTCAAACTTTGTTTGACTTTCTGCATTGACCAGTTTATGGTCAATGCGAAGTTCATTTGAACTTCATAACGTGAGCGTAATCACGATGGTTATAGTCCCTAGTGACTATACCTACTGATTACCACGTTATCTAGGCTCAGTGACGAGCCGTAGTTTCGGCCAAAATGCGTGTTATTGCGTATTTTGTAACCAAACTACTTATAGGTATCAAAACCGTTTGTTTTGATACCAAACTTGTTTTCTAACTTAGTTAAGCATGTTTTAACATGCTTAGCTCGTCACTTTTAGTTTAGTGCTTATATAGGGTCGTAAGGTAAGCGATCTAAACAATCGCTTATACTTTCGAACCCGACCCGTTTGGTCGATCATTAGGATCCGACCAAACACATTAGGTGACCATAGTATATAGGGAATAACTTTCCGAGGTTATACCTTATGGTCACGGCTTTTAGTTAGTTGTATGATAGGTAGTTTATATGCCTTAGGTAAATGACCAAAATGCCCTTTTTACGCCAAAATTCATTTTAAGCATATGTAACATAACTTTTAACATCTAAACTGATTTGGTAACAATATTAGTCATGTTAAGGCATATTTTACTTGTCATAGGACTAGTTATGTGACACCCCGACCACGTAGAACATACAAAACATGGCGGAAACATCGGGGAGTGTTGTAACAGAATTAATGTTTCACAACCATGGAAATTAAAGTTTCTTTTTAATCATCAAACAAGCGATTTACATTGTCTTTAAACAAGAAATAAAGAGTACATAACATAAATTAACTAATTCTTGTCTCGTTTTAAGTCACTAAGGCACAAGTCCGCCTATGTGTATCTTGATAAGTCCTATGCATCATCTCCTGAAAACACATGTGAAAATAGGTACGTCAGCATAAAAATGCCTGTGAGATACATAGGTTTTGTGAAAATAAGATTCATGACTTCTGTTTAAGAAAATGTTTAGTCATGAACCTTGTAGTTTGCTTTGTTTTATAAATCGTTTGAAAAGCAATAGAATCAGATGATACGTATAAGTAAAAGAATAATGTATGGTTAAATGAATAACCAGGTAAAATGAGTTTGTAAAAGATAAGTTGTTTTGTAAAACAATGTCTTGTGAAAAGTATGTTATTTGTATAAAATGTTATATGTCTCAAATTGAAATGATTCAAATAACGCTACGATATGTAATACTATACAAACACTTATATATAGGAAGTACCAGCGGCGTATCCACCATGCTTGTATCATATTACACACGGCTCGTTACTTAATCAATTACTCAAACCAAACAATGTAAGATGTCTATGTTTAAACCAATTGTCAAAAGTCCTTGTATAAATCATGTCAAATGTTGATAGTCCAAAAGTAGTCAAGTAATGTGTAACAAATGTTATGTATGGTAAGTAAAATTAAGACTACTTAAACCATAAGTAAAATGCACAAAAACAAGGTATTGAAGTAAAACATGGTTTAAATCAAAGTTATGTTTTGTATAATATATGCATGCTATACTGATATAGACATTTATGCGGTGTTGTGAAAATTCATACATCCAAGCCTTGAGACAGCCGGATAACCTTTTTAGTCAAGGTTATCAAAAGAATATGTATTCGGATTCGGTCATTCCTTACGTCCAAACAAACCCGAGATTTCAGGAAAATGGGATTTGTCAAGTCCTATGGTACCACTACCTACTACCGAGCGGCATGATCGGTGTTAATGAATGTACATTGTCTCATTTAAACAAACCAAATGTCATACCAAAATGTAAGCATGTTTTATGAAGATAATGTACCTAGTATGCTAGAGTAAACATACAAGGTAGAGCTGTAAAACAATGTGTCCATATGTTACTGGAACATATGCAACAGAGATGCAATGTCACACAATGTACTAAGTATGCTAAGTTAACATACAAAGCAGAAAAGTCATGTAAATCAATGTGCTAGCATGTTATCAGTCAACATACATGGCAAAAATGTAAGGTAAAACAATGTACTAATAGTGTACTAATGAACATAACAAGTATATGATGTGAAAACAGGAAAGCACGAAAGTAACAAGTAGGCACATGTGTTTCACCCCAAAATAGTTTGGAAAACAGTAGAAGAGGGGTCTATGTACTCACTTGAGATTGCTCAGAAGTCCTAAGATAACCACCAAGCAATGCTAGAGATCGCGGATATCAAACGGCACCTAATATAGGTAACTATGTTAATAAACCGGACCTATATCGGAAGATCGGATAGAATGAGATTTCATAAACCAAACGAGTATGGAAACTCGTGTAATATGGTTTAACAAAGCCTACATACTAAATGAAACCTTAATCTAAGTGCTTTCGACCCATTACGACCCGTTTAGGTAGCTTATGCTACTTTATCGCGTCGTTCGCGTGAAACGCGTTCGGACCGCCTAACTAGTCCTATGACAAGTGTTATATGCCTAAACATGTTACAAAATCAGTTATATGACAAAAGTTTAGGTTACATATGCTTAATTACCAATTTATACATGAAAAAGGGTATTCTGGTAATTTACCTAAGGCATATAAACCACCTATCATACAACTACTTAAACGATGTGACCATAAGGTATAACCTCGGAAGGTTATTCCCTACACTATGGTCACCTAATGTATTTGGTCGGATCCTAATGATCGACCAAACTGGGTCGGGTTCGAAGGTATAAGCGATTTATTAGATCGCTTACCCTACGACCCTAGACAACGTGGTAATCAGTAGGCATAGTCCCAAGGGACTATAACCATCGTGATTACAATCACGTTGCGAAGTTCAAACGAACTTCGCATTGACCATAAGCTGGTCAACGCTGAAAGTCAAACAAAGTTTGACTTTCTGACTCGAAAAGCAATAAAATAAGGAAAAGAACAAAAGAATACTTACGAAGGGTCCCCGAATGCTAATCCCGATCCAAGTAGCTCAGGTATGAAACAATGGTTTCAACTTAGAGCTTCTCAAATCAGAATTCTTGTAATTTTGAAGCATGGGGGGTGGGGTATTTATAGTAAAAGGTCCACCGTTAAGATCGTCTCATGGAAAACGTGCCTTAATCCCACCCGTACAAGTGTCGGGACCTTATGGTGACTAAAATTTGATCCTTATCAGCTGACTAGACAATTGGGATTGTGTGGGTGAGAATCAAACAGCTGCAACCTGGTGTTAAAAACAATGAATCTGGTCAGAAGGGCGGACGCGGGCCGCGTGAGGATTCTCAGAAACTGAGGCGGGCCGCCTGGCCTGCACAGATCAGAAATAAGTTTGCAGAATTACAGTTTCAGTCCCTGTTGATGTTTTAAGCCATTTTCAACACTTACAAGGCCCGTAAAGCCAACTTTAAGGCCCTAAAATGTTGCCTAAACATTGTGGACATGAAACATGCTCAGAAATATGTCGGGTGTTGGTTCGTTTGGTCGTACGAACGCGATGTTCGCTTAATTACGACGGAATGCGCATAAGCGCGAAAAACGATCCAAATGACGTGACGAATGGATTTTTCTTATGGCGAACACTAAAATATAATATAGTCACGCTTACATAAATTTTTGGATGTTCGGATGTATTCAGAACGTAAGTTATGCGCGAAAATGCAAATTTGTGCACTTTTTGACACTTTTAGTCCCTGAATGAGCCAAAAGTTTATTTTAGCACACCGAACCCCTCAAAGCCTATTTCTAAGCTATATAAAGGATATTTAAGGTGTGTTTAACTTATGGTCATGTTCCGGAATGTCCGTTACAGTTCAAATTGCCATACTTTCGCAGTTTGTCAAATTTAGTCCCTGTAAGCGATTTAACTTGATTTTGCCATACCAAAGCCTTAAAAACTTATTTCTAAGTTATGTAAAGGTTATTTAAGGTATTTTAAGCCTATGTCACTATTCCGGAGTGTTTTTTGCGTTAAACTGGTTATATTTACGCATCAGTGTGCGTATAACCTTCCAGAAAGCGATTTAGAGTTTGAAATTGAACAAGAATTGATATGTGCAAATGATACACATATTTTTACAAATCCCAAGTATGAAATATAATATTTCATTGGTTTGGTATTTGTTTGATGGCCGTGGAGGCACAGGTGTTACAGTCTCCCCTACTTTAGGAAATTTCGTCCCGAAATTTATTTAGAGGAAACTTGTGAGAGTTTAAAACATAAAGTTGAAAAGATCGAACAACATTGGTTAGGGTTCTGAACTTCTAGTAACCTTAATAACATTATGCTTGCAATGTAAGAGGGATACTTATATACAAGTATATATAGCGTCATTGGTGCGTCCACCATACCTCCATTACATCGTTGTCATTTTGTTATTGTTGTCGCTATCGGTTCTTACACATAATAAATCTTACTGGGTTTCTGTGCACTAAATTTCATAACTATGTACGCGTCCATAATCAGATAATTCCTTGCACAGTTCACACAGTCTATTTTATAATGTGTAGGGGAAAACCAAATGAACAATCCTATGATGAGTGTGACTAGACCACCATAGAGTCCTTTTAATTAAATCAATAAATGATCTAAATAGACTATCAAGGAGTCTGTTCAGCTACATCACTAGATGTCATTCTTTAACCAAATTATGAATCAATCTTTTTTACTAGACCACTAAAGGGTCTCTTATGAATGATGGAGTAGTACTATATAATCCAAGGGTCTTAACTATTACATAGAAGCCCATTAAGGATTTAAGGTAGTACCTTTTGACTACCCTGCTACGAATCCCTCATATGGAGATATGAAAGATCCTGCGAGGATTTGGATAACGAATATCCAGAGTATAAAAACACAAAATGCATAAAAGAAAACATAAGATGAATAAACACATAGTCACATAACCACAAAATTGTTTAACTAGAAGTTTGTTCTGCTAACAGAGTACATGTATTTAAAGTACAATAGGAATCCATCTCGTGGATTTCATTTGGCACTTTAAACATTTACAAGAATCTATCTATAAAGATAGAAAGATTTTTAAAAGAGAATTTCAATTTCGATTATAAGGAACCGAAATGTTCGAATTCAGGTGCATAAGGAATCCAATTAAGGACTCTGATTTGAATGATGATCATCCACAAGGGTCTAAATGTGAAGATAAAAAGATCCCATATGGATTTTAGAAGTTGAAGATGTTTTGAAACCTTGCACTGGACGTGCTTATGTCAAAACATGAAGTAAAAATGCTTATGAAGTTGAGATGCTTGATATGTCAAGGCGACATATGAAGCAGAATTTGAAGGTTAAGTCAATGTATGAGGAAAATATTTTTGAAAACTATGCATGGGGTTCTTTTAAGAAAAATTGTGTTTAACGTTTTTGAAACCTTATATATAATACTTTTAAAATCATAAAGTAGGTGTACTAGGTAAGTATATTTATAAAAAATGTTTTGAAATCATGCGAGATGAATTTTTGAAATTATGTATAAGGTTTTTGGAAAACATGAATGATGCTTTTGAAATCATGCACTTGATAAGAAAATGTACTGTGTTAATATTGCCTTCAGACTATATGAAATATTTTGAAATTAGGAAGGTTGGTTTTGATAACATGGCCAATGTTTTTGTAATAACATAGACAATGCATTTAGAAAAAAATTGTTTTCAAACTATATGAAATGTTTTGAGATCATGAAGATTGTTTTTGAAATACTTGTACTGTATATGTTGAAAAATCAAAACGTAATGGGTATGAGATTTGAAAATATCCTTAGTTATCCAACCAAGCATTCAAAGGTACTGATGTGCAAAAAGCATGATTACTCATAATTTCACTTTATTTCATGTACTTCGTTTCTTAGAATGAAACGAGTACTTAGAACTTTTGAGGAAATTATGAGCGATCACTTGAAAGGGAGAAATCACAAGAGTAATTTGTAAGGAACATAGTTCCTTAATGTAGGTATTATAGGGAAATTCCATACACACATGTAACTATACTTGTATATCAGAATTGCGAACAACAACTTTTATTTATGAACAAGACATATTGTTTCACATTACTAGAAAACGAAAGAAACAAAAGCATAAGACAGCAACATCCTTTGTTCAGCCAATTGCTTATCCAAGGGTTGGATTTGCATTAGCAAGCTTTGGGCAATCCCTTAGGAAATGGCCCATCTCGCCACAGTTGTAGCAAGACCCTGGTGAGAAACAAGCTTGAGCAGGAGTGTCGCCAGCTTGATTTGGTACAGCTGCAGTTGGGCAAACCCTTGCTGTATAACCTATAAGTCCACAAATCTGACATTTGCGGCACCTCACACTAGGGTGATGATGAAGGTTACATTGGTTGCACAAGGGTGCAGTTCCATTGTATGGCTTCCTAGCAGGGGGTTGAGCTGGTTGGTTGGGGATGGCTTTACCATTATGAGCGACCATGGCGAAGTTCTGAGAAGCCTTTCACTTCTTTGACTTCTTAGGGGATCGTTCATCCATGGTCTTTGATTCCTCGATTGGTTTCTTGGCTGGTGGTGCTGTCACCTGACTAGGTCCTACCTGTCTTGGTGACTCTTGAGTGGCTTCATCCTGGAGACGATACATGGCAGTAGCTAATTCAACAGTCTTCAGGACTACTTCGCCTATTCGCTGAGCGAATTTGGCAGTCTGCTAGGATATCTGGGCGTCATCGTGATGAAGAGACATTCTAGAAGAAAATGAAAGACATCGGAAGAAACAAGTGAAAGGTTTATTGGATAGTCAATACAGAATGGTAACGAATGAAAATTGCGATCATTTGTTTGTTACCTAAGGGAAACAGATGAGATGGTGACAAATCAAAGTAAATGGGTCAAAAATAATGTATCGCGAAGACATGCTCGCCTATAAGTGAACACTCATCCCAAGAATTCCCAGGTAAGCACAACTGGTCTCGCGTCTGATGAGATGTATACGAAGTGCTTGCCTAGACAGAAAACCCAGAATACAGGCATTCACCCTTCCAGTTTGCACGTATTCACATTATTTAAAACCCAAAACCTTGACGAGATTTTGAAAACTCAAAGGAGTTCAAAACCATATAATAGAGAGTTCAAAACCTTACAATAGAGGGTTCAAAACCTAGTAATCAATCATCCTAGAACAGATGATTAGTTTTCAAAGCAGTTTGGAAATTTATGTTCTTGTTGAGGTCGTCGCCTAAGGATAGGTGACGGTATTTTTTTATGACTAAACGCAAGTAAACTCGCGTTAGGGTCCTAGAAAGGTTATAGACTAGGTCAAAGTATTACTAATAACCTAATTCCCTATAACCATGAGCTCTGATACCATCTTTTCTGTCATACCCCGACCACGTAGAACATACAAAACGTGGCGGAAACATCGGGGAGTGTTGTAACAGAATTAATGTTTCACAACCATGGAAATTAAAGTTTCTTTTTAATCATCAAACAAGCGATTTACATTGTCTTTAAACAAGAAATAAAGAGTACATAACATAAATTAACTAATTCTTGTCTCGTTTTAAGTCACTAAGGCACAAGTCCGCCTATGTGTATCTTGATAAGTCCTATGCATCATCTCCTGAAAACACATGTGAAAATAGGTACGTCAGCATAAAAATGCCTGTGAGATACATAGGTTTTGTGAAAATAAGATTCATGACTTCTGTTTAAGAAAATGTTTAGTCATGAACCTTGTAGTTTGCTTTGTTTTATAAATCGTTTGAAAAGCAATAGAATCAGATGATACGTATAAGTAAAAGAATAATGTATGGTTAAATGAATAACCAGGTAAAATGAGTTTGTAAAAGATAAGTTGTTTTGTAAAACAATGTCTTGTGAAAAGTATGTTATTTGTATAAAATGTTATATGTCTCAAATTGAAATGATTCAAATAACGCTACGATATGTAATACTATACAAACACTTATATATAGGAAGTACCAGCGGCGTATCCACCATGCTTGTATCATATTACACACGCCTCGTTACTTAATCAATTACTCAAACCAAACCAAACCAAACCAAACAATGTAAGATGTCTATGTTTAAACCAATTGTCAAAAGTCCTTGTATAAATCATGTCAAATGTTGATAGTCCAAAAGTAGTCAAGTAATGTGTAACAAATGTTATGTATGGTAAGTAAAATTAAGACTACTTAAACCATAAGTAAAATGCACAAAAACAAGGTATTGAAGTAAAACATGGTTTAAATCAAAGTTATGTTTTGTATAATATATGCATGCTATACTGATATAGACATTTATGCGGTATTGTGAAAATTCATACATCCAAGCCTTGAGACAGCCGGATAACCTTTTTAGTCAAGGTTATCAAAAGAATATGTATTCGGATTCGGTCATTCCTTACGTCCAAACAAACCCGAGATTTCAGGAATGGGATTTGTCAAGTCCTATGGTACCACTACCTACTACCGAGCGGCATGATCGGTGTTAATGAATGTACATTGTCTCATTTAAACAAACCAAATGTCATACCAAAATGTAAGCATGTTTTATGAAGATAATGTACCTAGTATGCTAGAGTAAACATACAAGGTAGAGCTGTAAAACAATGTGTCCATATGTTACTGGAACATATGCAACAGAGATGCAATGTCACACAATGTACTAAGTATGCTAAGTTAACATACAAAGCAGAAAAGTCATGTAAATCAATGTGCTAGCATGTTATCAGTCAACATACATGGCAGAAATGTAAGGTAAAACAATGTACTAATAGTGTACTAATGAACATAACAAGTATATGATGTGAAAACAGGAAAGCACGAAAGTAACAAGTAGGCACATGTGTTTCACCCCAAAACAGTTTGGAAAACAGTAGAAGAGGGGTCTATGTACTCACTTGAGATTGCTCAGAAGTCCTAAGATAACCACCAAGCAATGCTAGAGATCGCGGATATCAAACGGCACCTAATATAGGTAACTATGTTAATAAACCAGACCTATATCGGAAGATCGGATAGAATGAGGTTTCGTAAACCAAACGAGTATGGAAACTCGTGTAATATGGTTTAACAAAGCCTACATACTAAATGAAACCTTAATCTAAGTGCTTTCGACCCATTACGACCCGTTTAGGTAGCTTATGCTACTTTATCGCGTCGTTCGCGTGAAACGCGTTCGGACCGCCTAACTAGTCCTATGACAAGTGTTATATGCCTAAACATGTTACAAAATCAGTTATGTGACAAAAGTTTAGGTTACATATGCTTAATTACCAATTTATACATGAAAAGGGTATTCTGGTAATTTACCTAAGGCATATAAACTACCTATCATACAACTACTTAAACGATGTGACCATAAGGTATAACCTCGGAAGGTTATTCCCTACACTATGGTCACCTAATGTATTTGGTCGGATCCTAATGATCGACCAAACTGGGTCGGGTTCGAAGGTATAAGCGATTTATTAGATCGCTTACCCTACGACCCTAGACAACGTGGTATTCAGTAGGCATAGTCCCAAGGGACTATAACCATCGTGATTACAATCACGTTGCGAAGTTCAAACGAACTTCGCATTGACCATAAGCTGGTCAACGCTGAAAGTCAAACAAAGTTTGACTTTCTGACTCGAAAAGCAATAAAATAAGGAAAAGAACGAAAGAATACTTACGAAGGGTCCCCGAATGCTAATCCCGATCCAAGTAGCTCAGGTATGAAACAATGGTTTCAACTTAGAGCTTCTCAAATCAGAATTCTTGTAATTTTGAAGCATGGGGGGTGGGGTATTTATAGTAAAAGGTCCACCGTTAAGATCGTTTCATGGAAAACGTGCCTTAATCCCACCCGTACAAGTGTCGGGACCTTATGGTGACTAAAATTTGATCCTTATCAGCTGACTAGACAATTGGGGTTGTGTGGGTGAGAATCAAACAGCTGCAACCTGCTGTTAAAAACAATGAATCTGGTCAGAAGGGCGGACGCGGGCCGCGTGAGGATTCTCAGAAACAGAGGCGGGCCGCCTGGCCTGCACAGATCAGAAATAAGTTTGCAGAATTACAGTTTCAGTCCCTGTTTATGTTTTAAGCCATTTTCGACACTTCCAAGGCCCGTAAAGCCAAATTTAAGGCCCTAAAATGTTGCCTAAACATTGTGGACATGAAACATGCTCAGAAATATGTCGGGTGTTGGTTCGTTTGGTCGTACGAACGCGATGTTCGCTTAATTACGACGGAATGCGCATAATATAGTCCCGCTTACATAAATTTTTCTTATGGCGAACACTAAAATATAACATAGTCACGCTTACATAAATTTTTGGATGTCCGGATGTATTCAGAACGTAAGTTATGCGCGAAAATGCAAACTTGTGCACTTTTTGACACTTTTAGTCCCTGAATGAGCCAAAAGTTTATTTTAGCACACCGAACCCCTCAAAGCCTATTTCTAAGCTATATAAAGGATATTTAAGGTGTGTTTAACTTATGTTCATGTTCCGGAATGTCCGTTACAGTTCAAATTGGCATACTTTCGCAGTTTGTCAAATTTAGTCCCTGTAAGTGATTTAACTTGATTTTGCCATACCAAAGCCTTCAAAACTTATTTATAAGTTATGTAAAGGTTATTTAAGGAATGTTAAGCCTATGTCACTATTCCGGAGTGTTTGTTGCATTAAACTGGTTATATTTACGCATCAGTGTGCGTATAACCTTCCAGAAAGCGATTTAGAGTTTGAAATTGAACAAGAATTGATATGTGCAAATGATACACATATTTTTACAAATCCCAAGTATGAAATATAATATTTCATTGGTTTGGTATTTGTTTGATGGCCGTGGAGGCACAGGTGTTACAAGTTAGGCAGTCCGAACGCGTTTTACGCGAACAACGCGTTAAAGTAGCATAAGCTACCTAAACGGGTCGTAACGGATCGTAAGCACTTAGGTTAGGTTTCATTTTAGTATGTGGGCTTTCTTAAACCATATTACACGAGTCTCCATACTCGTTTGGTTTACGAACCCTCATTCTATCCAATCCTCCGATTTAGGTCCGGTATATTAACATAGTTACCTATATTAGGTGTCGTTTGATATCCGTGATCTCTAGCATTGTTTGGTTGTTACTCAGGGACTACTAAGCAATCTCAAATGAGTACATAGACCCCTCTTTTACTGTTTTCCAAACTGTTTTGGGGTGAAACACATGTGCCTACTTGTTACTTTCGTGCCTTTCATGCTTTCATATCATATGCTTGTTATGTTCATTAGTACATTATAGTACATGATTTCATTACATTTTATGCTATGTATGTCCATTGTGTGCATACTTAGTACATTGTTTTACATTACATTTCATGCTATGTATGTCCATTGTGTGCATACTTAGTACATCGTTTTACATTACATTTCATGCTATGTATGTCCATTGTGTGCATATTTAGTACATTGTTTTACATTACATTTCACGCTATGTATGTTCATTTGATTACATACTTAGTGCATTGTTTTCACATGCTTACATTTTTGGTATGACATTTGGTTTGTTCAAATGGGACAATATACATTCATTAACATTAGCTACGCCGCTCGTTAGTAGGTAATGGTACCATAGGACTTGACAACTCCCATTCCTGAACCCTAGGTTTGTTTGTTTGGGTGGAAGGAATGACCGAATTCGATAAACATAACACAGATAAACCTTTAATTTGTTTAAAGGTCTATCACCACAGTCACAAGGCTTGGATGTATGCATTTTCACAATACCGCATAGATGTTTGTATCAGTATAGCATGCATTTGTTCCACAAAACATAACTTTGACTTAAACTATGTTTAATTCAATACCCTGTTTTTGTGCATTTTACCTATGGTTTAGTTGATATATTTCACATGCCATACATGATATTTTTTGATACACATTATATGATTTACATTAAACATAAACATTTTGACATTTATATACACATTTGGTGATTTACATTAGACATGGACATTTTGATATGGTTTACACAATAACACTTGACAATTGATTTGTACATGAACAAATTACATTGGTGGTTGGTTTGGGTAAATGAGTTGAGTAACGAGGCGTGTGTAATATGATACAAACATGGTGGATACGCCGCTGGTACTTCCTATATATAAGTGTTTGTATAATATTACATATCGTAGCGTTACTTAAATCATTTCAATATTTGACATATTACATTTTATATAAACAACTTATTCTTCACAAGACATTGTTTTACAAAACAGTTTATTTTATACAACTCATTTTATTTGGTTATTTCATTAACCATACTCCTTTCTTTTATATAATCTTATTTCTTATCGAGTTTTCATATGATTTATAAAAGAAAACACTTAACAAGATTCATGACTAATTTTTATTAAACCTTTCTTCTAAAAACCCAAGTCATGAATCCTATTTTCACAAAACCTATGTATCTCACATGCATTTTTATGCTGACGTACCTATTTTCACATGTGTTTTCAGGAGCTGTCGCTTAGGATGATGATCGTGACACTAGGGCGGACCTGTGCCTTAGAGACTTAAAATAAAGATAGAACTAGTTTAATTATGTTCGGAACGCTTTATTTCCTGTTTAAAGACAATGTAACACTCTTGTTTGATAAATAAAATATAACTTTGTATGCCATGGTTGTGAAACAATAATTCTGTTACAACACTCCCTGACGTTTCCGCCACGATTTGATGTTTTACGTGGTCGGGGTGTGACAGAAGAGTTAGTATCAGAGCCAATGGTTATAGGGAATTAGGTTATTAGTAATACTTTGACCTAGACTATAACCTTTCTAGGACCCTAACACAAGTTATCTTGTGTTTAGATCTTAAAACATGCACTTCACCTATCCTTAGGTGATCACCAAAACGAGAACCCAATTTTCTAAAACGATTTTTGAAAATCAATCATCTGTTTTTAAATGATTTGTTGTAAGGTTTTGAACCCTTCCGGTTTGGTTTTTGGCCTTGTGCCTTCCAAGTTTTCAAAATCTCATCAAAGTTTTGGGTTCTAAATAGTGTGAACACGTGCAAACTGGAAGAGTGAATGCCTGTACCCTGGGTATTCTGTCTAAGGCTAGAGTGTTCGTACAAATCCACATAATCGGACCAGTCACTCTTACCTGGGAACTCTTGGGGTGAGTGTTCACTTATAGGCGAGCATGTCTTTGCGATACATTATTTTTTGACCCATTTACTTTGGTTAGTCACTGTGTGTCGCTTGTTTGCTTTGCGATGCGAACAAATGACCACCATCTTTGCTTTTGTTGATTTTGTTTCATCTCATTCTCTTCATCCAATCATCTCACTCGTTTCCTTTCATGTTTTCCTCTTTTAGAATGCCTCCTCGACGCGAAAACCAAATAGCGACTGCAGAACTGCCAGAAATCATTGCGCAGCAAATGGCTGCTCAATTCCCAAACCTCTTTGCTCAATGGAACCAAGCCAACAACAACAATAATGCTCCATGCAATTTCAAGAATTTTAACTCGGCTAAACCACTCAAGTTTAGTGGTTCTGAGGGAGCGACTGGGCTTCTTCAATGGTTCGAGAGCATTGAGAATACTTTCCGTCACGTGCAGTGTCCTGACAATCGCAAGGTCGAGTTTTCTTCAAGTGTGTTTCAGAAGAGGGCTCTTACGTGGTGGAACGGGGTTATGAGAGATCGTGGTGCTGAAGTTGCTTTAGCGCAAACCTGGGCTGAACTTAGAGCTCTTATGATGAGGGAGTTTTGTCCTCGTCATGAACTGCGAGCATTGGAAAGAGAGTTTGATGATTTGAAACAAGATAGTGGCGAACATCGGGCGTATACTGATAGGTTTGAGGAGTTGAGTCTGCTTTGCCCAACAATGGTTACCCCACTCGACAAGGCTATCGAAAGGTACATCGATGGTCTACCTGACTCAGTACAAGACATCATTACTGGTAGTAACCCTACCACACTCCGTCAGGCGATCGAGTTAGCAGTGACATTGACTGAGTCGCAGGTTCGAAGGGGAAAGCTGCACAAAAAGGGTGACAAAGGTAAGAAGCAGTCGTCTGACAAAGAAGATAGAAAGAAAGGTCAAAACAAGAAGGGAAAGGATTCTGGTTCCTCAAGGGGGTCTAGGAAGCGAAAGGCTTCCCAAAACTATGTCGTTACTACACAGGCTCAAGCTGCACCAAATCAGCCTGCGCAACCACTAGCAAAGAAGCCTTATCTTGGAAATGCACCTTTGTGCAACAGGTGTAACGGCCATCACCTACCACATCTCCAATGTCGTCATTGCACTAACTGCGGAAGAAATGGTCATCTTGCCGCTACTTGCCGCATTCCTGTCAACCAGAATCAGGCAGTTCAGAACCAAGCCCAACAAGTTACTCAGCCTCTTGCTCAGCAACAAGGTCAAGCTGCACGACCTCATTTTCCTCCTGGTTCGTGCTACAATTGTGGGGATCTGACCCACTACAGAAACTGGTGCCCAAGGCTAGCAAACCAGAATCAGAATCCAAATCAGAATCAGGCTCAGGCTCGAGGTCGAGTCTTCAACATGAATGCTCAAGAGGCACAAGCAGACAATGAAGTGGTGAACGGTACGTTGTTTATTAATAATCAGCCTGCGTCTGTTCTCTTTGATTCGGGTGCCGATAAGAGTTTTTTGACTTTATCTTTTGAGCCATTGCTTCGCGTGTCTAGAACGAAACTAGGTAAACCTTTGACAGTAGAAGTTGCTAGTGGTGAACCCATTGTTCTTGATTCTGTTCTTCACAACTGCCTGTTGAACCTTAACGACCATCTTTTTCCTATCGACCTCACGCCTATGCAACTTGGAAGCTTCGACATTATTGTGGGTATGGATTGGTTAGCCAAGCATCGCGCAGAGGTAGTTTGTTTTGAGAAGATCGTTCGTGTGCCGCTTCCGACAGGTGAGATCCTACAGGTTCATGGTGAGAAACCTACTGGTGATCTCAAACTCATGTCTTGTTTTAAAGCTCGGAAGTATCTGCGAAAGAATTATGTGGCCTTCTTGGCACATGTCACAGCAGATAAAGGCAAAGGTAAGTCTATCCAAGATATTCCTGTTGTTCGGGATTATTCTGAAGTATTCCCTGAAGATTTACCTGGTCTACCCCCAGCACGCCAAGTCGAGTTCCGTATTGATCTCGTACCTGGTGCAAATCCCATTGCCAGAGCTCCATATCGTCTTGCACCGTCTGAGATGCAAGAGTTGTCTAAGCAGCTCCAAGAGCTCTCTGACAAAGGTTTTTTCCGTCCTAGCTTTTCACCTTGGGGTGCTCCCGTTCTTTTTGTCAAGAAGAAGGATGGATCTTTTAGGATGTGTATCGATTATCGTGAGCTTAACAAGCTTACCATCAAGAATCGATATCCCCTACCTCGCATCGATGATCTCTTTGATCAGTTACAGGGCGCTTCTTATTTTTCAAAGATTGATCTGCGATCTGGATATCACCAACTTCGTGTGCATGAAGAAGACATTCCCAAGACAGCGTTCCGCACTCGTTATGGGCATTATGAGTTCACAGTCATGCCATTCGGTTTGACTAATGCTCCTGTTGTTTTCATGGACTTAATGAATAGGGTCTGCAAGCCTTATTTGGATCAGTTCGTCATTGTTTTTATTGACGACATCTTGATTTATTCTAAGACACGAGCTGATCACGAGCAACATCTTCGTCTTACTATGGAACTCCTAAAGAAAGAGCAACTTTTCGCCAAATTCTCCAAGTGTGAATTATGGCTTAAAGAATTTCAATTTTTAGGACATATTGTCAACGAACAAGGTATTCATGTAGATCCCTCCAAGATCAGTGCGATTAAGGATTGGGATACGCCTACTGCACCTACTGAGGTTCGTTCTTTTCTTGGTCTGGCGGGTTATTACCGCCGCTTCATTGAAAACTTCTCAAAAGAGCATTGGCGTGACTGGACTGGTATCTTCATTGCACAGCGGAAGCAAATAAGCTAAGTCTTTTAGAAAACGAACGCCACTAAGTACTCGTATCTCCAATGGTTCTCCTATTCCAACCGTGCCTTGTCTTAGAACTGTAACCTGAGAAAGAAACATGCGAAAAATCAACATAAAGTTGAGCGAGTTCATAGTTTATTTGTAAAAGATTTAAGATAAATCTTTTGAGTTGTGAAAGGTTTGAAATAAATCTTTGGTATTGTGAAAGATTTGAAATAAATCTTTGGTATTGTGAAAGATTTGAAATAAATCTTTGGAATAACCGGTTTTTGAAATAGTATTGAGAAAATGGATTTAAAAATCATTTTCTTGCCAAGTTATATGGAAACGTTGTGTTTGTAACACGTTATGTTCATAAAACCATGTATTTGTAAAGCCTTGTATTTGAAATGTTCATATAACCGTCAATGCCCACCCTGACTTTGACTCCTTACCCGCATAATCATGTGCTTTGAATTTTGTATAAAACATGGTATTTTAATTTGTATGAACAAGTAGTTTCGTAAGTATATATGTCCCTGGTATGTAGCAAATAAGGAAAAAGAGATCACCAATGGTTTGCAAGGCCATTGATATGTGTGAAGTGCAAGTAGGAAGACTCAAACCTAGCAAATTTATGCGTTGGGTACAAAGTCACCCCGAGGTCCGTTCTGGTTGGGCCTGGGGCTGGGCTCGCTACACCCAGATAGATCTACCGCTCCTGTCCCTCGGTCCTACAATGAGGATTAATGATCCCAAGTTGCGCCTACCCACTCACATGATCTGTACGTTCTAACCCTCCTTACGCTAACCATACCATGTATAAAAATGTCTGTAAAAATTGTAACATGTATTTTACCCCAGCCTCCAAGGCTGAATCTCCCCAGCCACTAAGGCTGATCCTCCCCAGCCACTAAGGCTGGCCTCCCCAGCCACTAAGGTTGGCTCCTCATTCTCTATATATCATTACCAAACGATCCATCCCTAGTCATGAAAATCATTCATTTCGATAATACACCTTTGTTTTGTAAAAACCGGTATGTTTAGTATAAACCTTTCGTAAATCATTTGAGTTCCTTGAAATCCCTTCGTAATATGATTTAGATATACTAGTGTTGCGTTTGTTAAAAACTTTGTTTGTTTTTGCAAAACGTGCATGTCTTTCCACCCCGAAAACATTTACAAAACTGTAAAACAGTAAAAAGTGGGGTTATGAACTCACCTGAATATTCCTGTGCAAAGCTAGCTAATTTACGACTTCTTGATGTCGTTCCCAAGACTTGACTTGCTAGCGTGCATTCTACAATATTCCTAACACGGAACATCTAATAAGTTTCTAATAAACGCAGTAACTAACTACGTGTCATCGAGCTCTACCGAATCGTTGACCGAACGATTTGACGGTAAATTGTCAACTTAAAAGAAGCGAAGAAGTTATACTTGTTAGCTCGTTTTAAGAAGTCGTGTGTTGATATAAAGGAATATTCGTATGCAAGTAATATATAATAGATTTGTATTATATATTACGTCTTGTATATACTTGCCATAATATACGTATACGCCGTTTCGGCGTTTGTAATAAATATAAAAAGTTATATTTATTTTGCAAAAGTATTATCGAGTTTGTTTGAAGTTTGAAATAAATAGATAAACTATATCTATTTTATAAAAGAATTCGTGTCGTTTATTACTTCAAATAAATATATAAACTATATTTATTTTAGCAAAATAATTGTCGTGTCATTAATATTTGAAATAAATATAAACTATATTTATTTTGATGAAACGAATTCGTGTTACGTGATGCTTGAAATAAATATATATACTATATTTATTTATAAAAAGATTCGAGTTCGTTTGAAATAAATATAATAATAACTATATTTATTTTGTTGTCGAAATATTTTTTGTATCGTTGTTCTCGTAAGTTGTAAGTTGTGGTCGAAAGAAACTTTATATTCATATCTTGATTTTCAAAAGTCGCTTTATATCAAAAGCACGTTTTGTTTCATAATAAAACTCGCTTTATTTTACGGATTTCTCGAAAAACGGGCAGAGTTTCCTCTGTTTTTGGACGACCCCGACAAATAAAGTGTCGTTATTTAGTCAAGATTCTATCATTATATATATCAAATTCGCCAAGTATTTCGTAAACTATAACCACATTGGTTCGAGCTCGTTATCACGCGAAAAATAAATAAAACTATAAAATAACGAAATAATTCACGCCGTAAAATCTTTACCGATCTTCGCGTGTCGATATGCCGAACATGCTGACCGAGTTGACCGACAGTTTGACCAGCTGAGTTGACCGAGTCACTGGGTTGACTCGGTTTGACTTGTTGACCGCGACTGACCCGAAGCCGCTCGACTCGAACCGAAATTGTTTACTTGCTGTTGACTGCCTTGGACCATCTCTGACCGAAACAAATTCTGAACCAATCCCGAGCTCAGACGAGCCGAGACCCGTACCGCAACCGAGTCGAACCCGAAATCCAAACAGACAATCATTATCATCTTCACCTTAAATTTCAGAAACAAAAGATGAAAGGAACGAGATCTTACCGGTGGTTTTCGTCGGATAGCGACATGGACCGCAGGTCCGAGACAAAGACCGTCGGACCGAGTCTCCGACCGCCGGTCCGAGACGTTGACCACTGGTTCTTTCTCTCCCTCTTCTCGATCCATCTCTCTTTCTGCGTCGTCGAGCCACGGTGTGCCACTGGCGCTGGTTACCCTCCACCGCCTCGTCGCTTTCTCTCTCCTCTTCTGTTCGGTCGCCGTCGCACCATCGCTCACCACCACCCGATGATGGTGGTGGTGGTCTGTTTGTTATCGAGGGAAAGGGGGGGTGTTATGTGAGTAGATTTGTGTTGAGTGAGAGAAGTGAGGGGGAAAATGGTGATTATTTGTGGTGTCTGCATATGTATTCGAGAAGAGAGAGAGGGGTAAAGTAAATGTGGTGTTGTGTTTGTTTATAACTTCAGACAAAGGATGGGTGTGTGTATTGTCAAATGTTAGGGGTTTGGGTTTTATAATAACTCATGTGGGTAATGACTATAGTTATTTCCCTTTGTCCCCTGTATATAGATCTTTTACATATCTCACAAATATTTCTTGTAAGATCTTGTGTTTCTGAATTAGAGACAAAAATCTCTTTAGAGATTTTGGACATATTTTTAGAGATCTTCAAAATCTTGTATGGATTTTTATAGATCTTGTAAGATTTTTAAGGAGAAGATCTAGTTTATTATGTGTAGGTTTAGGCTTGTGGGTTTTAGGCTTGGGTCCAGGGCCCACAAGCCCTTCTCATGTGTAAGTGGCCCGTAATTCCTACGAGACCCGTTTTTAAAACCAAAACCACCGTAGCCTAGTAAAATAATATTTCGTGCAAAAATAATGTTGGTATCCATTGTAGTCGCGTTCGCGCGTTGCTAACGGTAAAAATCTCGCGTAAAAGGCGCCGTTCGCCGTCTCCTACCATCGCGTTTTTAATCCACGTTTGCATTTGTGTCGCACGGAAGCCCAATAAATTCACAAAATTAATTTCATAAAATATTCAAGTAACATCCATACTTGTCGGCGTTGTCAGTATTTTGTACGGCATCAGTTCGTTGTCGCGTAGTATTCAGCCGACTCCCCGTCAATCACCATACGCGCACTGTAAAGTCCGATAAACGTTCCCAGGCACTCCAAAGGCCTAATTAAGTTAATTCGCGCTGTAAACACTATTTATTATCGCGTTAATCACTTGTTAATCACGTAATTAAGAGCCGTAAATCACGGGTTGTCACATTCTCCCCCTGTTACAGAAATTTCGTCCTCGAAATTTAGACTATGCTATCCTCTCAGAATTGTGTTGTTCGCAGGTAAGTCCGAATAATAACAAAGTGAATGACTGCGTAATCGAAACAAGACTTATTCGAATCAGGTGAATTTAATAACATTCCTCAACAATAAGAACCCATCGGTTTAAAAGAAATGTGTCTCAGTAATTGATGTCAAAGGAAACGAGACGTAATGATACAGTCACCAGTGCGACTAAGTTAACAAGGACCCAACAATGAACAGGAACTTCGACCAATCGAATTCCATATGAACGTTTATAACATGTGAATGAGTTCTAGAAGCAATAACATCCACTGGATGAACTTAGAATCGACAATCTCCAATGTATTAGTTTACATGAAACGCTCAATCGTGATCAGCACAAGCTGCAAGTTATACCGACGCCACAAGGTGTCGCAATGAATGAAACAATTCAATAATAGGGGTGATCGAACAAGTATCACCTGTGTTTTGCATGTAACGCTCAATCATGATTAGCCCAAGCTACAAGTTTGTGCTGACACCACAAGGTGTCGTAGTGATTCAAATAATTCAATAATAGCGGTGATCAAGCAAATTCACCGTGTTTGAAATCAAATGAAAGCGTAATAAAGTGAATCTGAAAGTTTGTTTCAAATGACATCATAGAATTTCCAATTGAATATGGAACATCAAAGAAATAATGTTTTCAATCGAAGATGAAGAAGCAATGAATGTCGCAAAGCATTCGATCGATGTTGAAAGAACCGTTATGAGGTACACCGGAATATGAAATGAATTTGTGTACCATTGTCTTAACACACTATTGTATTAAGACCGCTTTGATATAATAAATCGAAGTGGATTGGAAAACAATCAATAAATATTTAGATCCGTGCATGAGATGCGTAAACGAGTTTAGCGCAAGCTTTAAATAAGTGAAAATACCACCACAAGGTGTCGAAATCAACAAACAATTTAATGGAGTCAAATACCAAACAAGTTTACCACGACTCGGAACAAATGAAGTGCTCGTTAAAAATTGATTTGAATATGATGCTCCCAATACATCATACGGTGTCTCGAATCGAATAAGTGTAATGAGCAAGTTCAAACAATTGAACTTGGTTTTAGCGCAATCCGATAATAAATATATATATTGACAAGAAAACTTTAGGCATGGTTACAACGAAAAACCATGTACGTAACTTGAAAAGAAATGATCGTGATACAATGACCATTAAGAGGAGTAGAGATACGAAGATCTACTCAGTAAGTGTGAAATTCGAAATTTCAATAAAAGAAATTTGAGGACTTTACCTGGGGTTACGTGTGATGACCGGTTGTTAGGTGACATTACCATGGAATGTCGAACATAGCGTATCGTCATTAATTAGGTGGGGGGGGGGAATGCGGAGACAATCGTCTTCTCCCTGGCGTGCTTTGTGTCGTTGCAGGATCGCGTGACAAGTTGTCGTTTCCTGATCGTTAGTTCTCCTGCTGACAGGGATCTAGCGTCGTCGTTAAATTTGCGTCATCGTTCCTTCTCAAAGGCCTCGCCTCGACAGTCGTATGTGACGTGCTTCAACCTCCGTTGACGTACATATTAAGTTTCGCATATACCTGTGCACTAGCGTTGTGTGCCGCGTAGAAGGTGATGTACCCCGACATCCGTTGACGTAAAGATTGAGTTGCATGTATTCTTGTGCACTCGTTTTGTTATGCGTAGGATGCCTGCTCGGGAAGTTAAAATATCACAGACAATATGGATAATGTGTGCCCGAGTTAATATTTGCGGTTCCTACGTTACGACCTTTAATAAACACACACATGCGCAAATAATCAATCATATACTTAAATAAACATGTTAGTCACCAATAAGCGATCAAGTAATTCCCCTAGTCCCACCAGTCTATCCTCCCAGCCTCTCAGACTGAACTTCCTAGTCCCACTAGACTATCCTCCCAGCCTCTAAACTTCCTAGTCCCACTAGACTATCCTCCCAGCCTCTCAGACTGAACTCCTAGTCTCTCAGACTGACTTCCTGTTCCGAAGGTCTTAAATGCATGTTTCCTAAACTCTCAGATTTTTGTGTACTGTATGTAATCGTTTCGTGTACCGTGTATAAAACATCACAATAGCGTATGTTTGAAAACAAAATTTTGACTGTTTGTTTTTCGGCAACGGTTGGAGACCATATTCGAGTACTAGGCATTCTGTATGTATTCAACGTCTTAATAGTCTAAGTCCCAGAGAAAAGTGAGGTTAGAGCCTAGGTATTCCTACAGAAAACCTTATTCGCTGTAACCTATAGCTCTGATACCAATCTGTCACACCCCGAAATTATCAGAGCATTGGCGTGACTGGACTGGTATCTTCATTGCACAGCGGAAGCAAATAAGCTAAGTCTTTTAGAAAACGAACGCCACTAAGTACTCGTATCTCCAATGGTTCTCCTATTCCAACCGTGCCTTGTCTTAGAACTGTAACCTGAGAAAGAAACATGCGAAAAATCAACATAAAGTTGAGCGAGTTCATAGTTTGTTTGTAAAAGATTTGAGATAAATCTTTTGAGTTGTGAAAGGTTTGAAATAAATCTTTGGTATTGTGAAAGATTTGAAATAAATCTTTGGTATTGTGAAAGATTTGAAATAAATCTTTGGAATAACCGGTTTTTGAAATAGTATTGAGAAAATGGATTTAAAAATCATTTTCTTGCCAAGTTATATGGAAACGTTGTGTTTGTAACACGTTATGTTCATAAAACCATGTATTTGTAAAGCCTTGTATTTGAAATGTTCATATAACCGTCAATGCCCACCCTGACTTTGACTCCTTACCCGCATAATCATGTGCTTTGAATTTTGTATAAAACATGGTATTTTAATTTGTATGAATAAGTAGTTTCGTAAGTATATATGTCCCTGGTATGTAGCAAATAAGGAAAAAGAGATCACCAATGGTTTGCAAGGCCATTGATATGTGTGAAGTGCAAGTAGGAAGACTCAAACCTAGCAAATTTATGCATTGGGTACAAAGTCACCCCGAGGTCCGTTCTGGTTGGGCCTGGGGCTGGGCTCGCTACACCCAGATAGATCTACCGCTCCTGTCCCTCGGTCCTACAATGAGGATTAATGATCCCAAGTTGCGCCTACCCACTCACATGATCTGTACATTCTAACCCTCCTTACGCTAACCATACCATGTATAAAAATGTCTGTAAAAATTGTAACATGCATTTTACCCCAGCCTCTAAGGCTGAATCTCCCCAGCCACTAAGGCTGATCCTCCCCAGCCACTAAGGCTGGCCTCCCCAGCCACTAAGGCTGGCTCCTCATTCTCTATATATCATTACCAAACGATCCTTCCCTAGTCATGAAAATCATTCATTTCGATAATATACCTTTGTTTTGTAAAAACCGGTATGTTTAGTATAAACCTTTCGTAAATCATTTGAGTTCCTTGAAATCCCTTCGTAATATGATTTAGATATACTAGTGTTGCGTTTGTTAAAAACTTTGTTTGTTTTTGCAAAACGCGCATGTCTTTCCACCCCGAAAACATTTACAAAACTGTAAAACAGTAAAAAGTGGGGTTATGAACTCACCTGAATATTCCTGTGCAAAGCTAGCTAATTTACGACTTCTTGATGTCGTTCCCAAGACTTGACTTGCTAGCGTGCATTCTACAATATTCCTAACACGGAACATCTAATAAGTTTCTAATAAACGCAGTAACTAACTACGTGTCATCGAGCTCTACCGAATCGTTGACCGAACGATTTGACGGTAAATTGTCAACTTAAAAGAAGCGAAGAAGTTATACTTGTGAGCTCGTTTTAAGAAGTCGTGTGTTGATATAAAGGAATATTCGTATGCAAGTAATATATAATAGATTTGTATTATATATTACGTCTTGTATATACTTGCCATAATATACGTATACGCCGTTTCGGCGTTTGTAATAAATATAAAAAGTTATATTTATTTTGCAAAAGTATTATCGAGTTTGTTTGAAGTTTGAAATAAATAGATAAACTATATCTATTTTATAAAAGAATTCGTGTCGTTTATTACTTCAAATAAATATATAAACTATATTTATTTTAGCAAAATAATTGTCGTGTCATTAATATTTGAAATAAATATAAACTATATTTATTTTGATGAAACGAATTTGTGTTACGCGATGCTTGAAATAAATATATATACTATATTTATTTATAAAAAGATTCGAGTTCGTTTGAAATAAATATAATAATAACTATATTTATTTTGTTGTCGAAATATTTTTCGTATCGTTGTTCTCGTAAGTTGTAAGTTGTGGTCGAAAGAAACTTTATATTCATATCTTGTTTTTCAAAAGTCGCTTTATATCAAAAGCACGTTTTGTTTCATAATAAAACTCGCTTTATTTTACGGATTTCTCGAAAAACGGGCAGAGTTTCCTCTGTTTTTGGACGACCCCGACAACTAAAGTGTCGTTATTTAGTCAAGATTCAATCATTATATATATCAAATTCGCCAAGTATTTCGTAAACTTTAACCACATTGGTTCGAGCTCGTTATCACGCGAAAAATAAATAAAACTATAAAATAACGAAATAATTCACGCCGTAAAATCTTTACCGATCTTCGCGTGTCGATATGCCGAACATGCTGACCGAGTTGACCGACAGTTTGACCAGCTGAGTGGACCGAGACACTGGGTTGACTCGGTTTGACTTGTTGACCGCGACTGACCCGAAGCCGCTCGACTCGAACCGAAATTGTTTACTTGCTGTTGACTGCCTTGGATCATCTCTAACCGAAACAAATTCTGAACCAATCCCGAGCTCAGACGAGCCGAGACCCGTACCGCAACCAAGTCGAACCCGAAATCCAAACAGACAATCATTATCATCTTCACCTTAACTTTCAGAAACAAAAGATGAAAGGAACGAGATCTTACCGGTGGTTTTCGTCGGATAGCGACATGGACCGCAGGTCCGAGACAAAGACCGTCGGACCGAGTCTCCGACCGCCGGTCCGAGACGTTGACCACTGGTTCTTTCTCTCCGTCTTCTCGATCCATCTCTCTTTCTGCGTCGTCGAGCCACGGTGTGCCACTGGCTCCGGTCGCCGGTTACCCTCCACCGCCCCGTCGCTTTCTCTCTCCTCTTCTGTTCGGTCGCCGTCGCACCATCGCTCACCACCACCCGATGATGGTGGTGGTGGTCTGTTTGTTATCGAGGGAAAAGGGGGGGTGTTATGTGAGTAGATTTGTGTTGAGTGAGAGAAGTGAGGGGGAAAATGGTGATTATTTGTGGTGTCTGCATATGTATTCGAGAAGAGAGAGAGAGGGGTAAAGTAAATGTGGTGTTGTGTTTGTTTATAACTTCAGACAAAGGATGGGTGTGTGTATTGTCAAATGTTAGGGGTTTGGGTTTTATAATAACTCATGTGGGTAATGACTATAGTTATTTCCCTTTGTCCCCTGTATATAGATCTTTTACATATCTCACAAATATTTCTTGTAAGATCTTGTGTTTCTGAATTAGAGACAAAAATCTCTTTAGAGATTTTGGACATATTTTTAGAGATCTTCAAAATCTTGTATAGATTTTTATAGATCTTGTAAGATTTTTAAGGAGAAGATCTAGTTTATTATGTGTAGGTTTAGGCTTGTGGGTTTTAGGCTTGGGTCCAGGGCCCACAAGCCCTTCTCATGTGTAAGTGGCCCGTAATTCCTATGAGACCTGTTTTTAAAACCAAAACCACCGTAGCCTAGTAAAATAATATTTCGTGCAAAAATAATGTTGGTATCCGTTGAAGTCGCGTTCGCGCGTTGCTAACGGTAAAAATCTCGCGTAAAAGGCGCCGTTCGCCGTCTCCTACCATCGCGTTTTTAATCCACGTTTGCATTTGTGTCGCACGGAAGCCCAATAAATTCACAAAATTAATTTCATAAAATATTCAAGTAACATCCATACTTGTCGGCGTTGTCAGTATTTTGTACGGCATCAGTTCGTTGTCGCGTAGTATTCAGCCGACTCCCCGTCAATCACCATACGCGCACTGTAAAGTCCGATAAACGTTCCCAGGCACTCCAAAGGCCTAATTAAGTTAATTCGCGCTGTAAACACTATTTATTATCGCGTTAATCACTTGTTAATCACGTAATTAAGAGCCGTAAATCACGGGTTGTCACAGCCGCTTCATTGAAAACTTCTCAAAGATTGCAGTTCCTCTAACTGCTCTAACTCAGAAGAACAAACCCTTTGATTGGGGATTCAAGCAAGAGGAAGCGTTTCTAACTTTGAAACAAAAACTTTGCGACGTGCCTGTTCTGACTTTGCCTGAGGGCAATGATGATTTCGTCGTTTATTGCGATGCATCTAAATTGGGTCTTGGCTGTGTTTTGATGCAAACAAACAAAGTCATAGCATATGCATCGAGGCAGTTGAAGATACATGAGAAGAACTACACCACTCATGATCTTGAGTTGGGTGCAGTTGTTTTCGCTCTTAAGATCTGGAGACACTATTTGTACGGTACAAAATGTGTGGTTTTCACGGACCACAAAAGTCTTCAGCATATCTTCAATCAGAAAGAACTCAACATGAGGCAACGACGTTGGGTGGAGCTTCTAAACGACTATGACTGCGAAATTCGCTACCATCCTGGTAAGGCGAATGTCGTAGCCGATGCATTGAGTTGTAAGGAACGTACTAAGCTTCATTGTGTTCGTGTTCAATCTGATATTCAAGCTCGATCCGATATCCAAGCCCACATTTCTCAGGCTCAACACACTTGTGTTTCACAAGGTTTGATGGATAAGGAATTTCCCTATCACATAACTCCTGATCTTGAACTGAAGGACAATGGATCGAATTACTTCATGGACCGTTTGTGGGTCCCTAGCCAAGATGATCTTCGTACCTTGCTTATGGATGAAGCCCATAAGTCTCGTTATTCTATTCATCCTGGCTCAGATAAGATGTATAAGGATCTCCGTATTCATTATTGGTGGCCTGGTATGAAGAAAGACATCGCCTTATATGTATCAAAATGCCTTACTTGTCTTAAGGTTAAGGCTGAACATCAGCGTCCTTCTGGTTTATTGGAGCAACCAGAAATCCCAGTTTGGAAATGGGAAAACATTACTATGGATCTTGTTACTAAACTTCCGCGCACAAAGAAAGGTCATGATGCCATCTGGGTAGTCGTTGATCGTCTTACTAAGTCAGCGCATTTCTTGCCAATCCGTGAGGATTTTTCTGCTGACAAACTTGCTAAAATCTATGTGGATGAAATTGTAGCTCGACATGGTGTCCCTTTGAACATCATTTCTGACAGAGATGCTCGCTTCACTTCTCATTTTTGGAGAACCATGCAATCTGCTATGGGGACCCAACTTAATCTGAGCACAGCTTATCATTCGCAAACGGATGGTCAATCTGAAAGAACAATCCAGACTCTGGAGGATATGCTTAGAGCTTGTGTGATCGATTTTGGTGGTAGTTGGGATTCACATCTTTCGTTGATTGAATTCTCCTACAACAACAGTTATCACTCCAGCATTAACATGGCTCCTTTCGAGGCTCTCTATGGTCGAAAATGTCATTCACCAGTCTGCTGGAATGAGATCGGTGAGGCTCAGCTTACTGGACCTGCCCTCATTTTAGAGACAACTGATAAGGTTAAGAAAGTTCGTGATAACCTTCAGGCAGCTAGATGTCGTCAAAAGAGTTACGCGGACCTAAAACGCAAGCCCTTGGATTTTCAAGTCGGTGATCGTGTATTACTTAAGGTCTCACCTTGGAAAGGTGTGATCAGATTTGGAAAGAAAGGAAAACTTGCACCTAGATACGTTGGACCATTCAAGATCGTCGAAAGAATCGGTAAGGTAGCCTACAGACTTGAGTTGTAACACCTGTGCCTACACGGCCATCAAACAAATACCAAACCAATGAAATATTATATTTCATACTTGGGATTTGTAAAAATATGTGTATCATTTGCACATATCAATTCTTGTTCAATTTCAAACTCTAAATCGCTTTCTGGAAGGTTATACGCACACTGATGCGTAAATATAACCAGTTTAATGCAACAAACACTCCGGAATAGTGACATAGGCTTAACATACCTTAAATAACCTTTACATAACTTAGAAATAAGTTTTGAAGGCTTTGGTATGGCAAAATCAAGTTAAATCGCTTACAGGGACTAAATTTGACAAACTGCGAAAGTATGCCAATTGAACTGTAACGGACATTCCGGAACATGACCATAAGTTAAAAACACCCTAAATATCCTTTATATAGCTTAGAAATAGGATTTGAGGGGTTCGGTGTGCTAAAATAAACTTTTGGCTCATTCAGAGACTAAAAGTGTCAAAAAGTGCACAAGTTTGCATTTTCGCGCATAACTTACGTTCTGAATACATCCGGACATCCAAAAATTTATGTAAGCGTGACTATATTATATTTTAGTGTTCGCCATAATAAAAATCCATTCGTCACGTCATTTGGATCGTTTTTCGCGCTTATGCGCATTCCGTCGTAATTAAGCGAACATCGCATTCGTACGACCAAACGAACCAACACCCGACATATTTCTGAGCATGTTTCATGTCCACAATGTTTAGGAAACATTTTAGGGCCTTAAAGTTGGCTTTACGGGCCTTGGAAGTGTCGAAAATGGCTTAAAACATCAACAGGGACTGAAACTGTAATTCTGCAAACTTGTTTTCTGATCTGAAGAGCTAGGCGGCCCGCGTGAGCCCAAGCTTAAATCTTAGGCGGCCCGCGTCAGCCCCTCTGATCAGATAATATCGAACAGTCAGCAGATTCCAGCTGTTTTATTCACATCCACACATTCTCAACTGCACATTCAGCTCATTTAGACCCATTTTTAGCCACCACAACTTTCCGACACTTGTACGGATACGATTAAGGCACGATATTCGACAAACGATCTTAACGGTTACCCGAAAACTATAAATACCCCACCCCCCATTACTCCAAAACCACTAGAATATGATCTAAATGACTCTAAGTTGGAACCATTGTTTCATACCTGAGTTATTGTGATCTAGATTAGCATTCGGGGACCCTTCGTAAGTATTCTTTCGTTCTTTTCCTTATTTTATTGCTTTTTGAGTCAGAAAGTCAAACTTTGTTTGACTTTCAGCGTTGACCAGCTTATGGTCAATGCGAAGTTCGTTTGAACTTCGCAACGTGATTGTAATCACGATGGTCATAGTCCCGAGGGACTATGCCTACTGATTACCACGTTGTCTAGGGTCGTAGGGTAAGCGATCTAATAAATCGCTTATACCTTCGAACCCGACCCAGATTGGTCGATCATTAGGATCCGACCAAATACATTAGGTGACCATAGTATAGGGCATAACCTTCCAAGGTTATACCTTATGGTCACATCGTTTAAGTAGTTGTATGATAGGTAGTTTATATGCCTTAGGTAAATTACCAGAATACCCTTTTCATGTATAATTAGTAATTAAGCATATGTAACCTAAACTTTTGTCACGTAACTGATTATATAACATGTTTAGGCATATAATACTTGTCATAGGACTAGTTAGGCGGTCCGAACGCGTTTCACGCGAACGACGCGTTAAAGTAGCATAAGCTACCTAAACGGGTCGTAATGGGTCGTAAACAATTATGTTAGGTTTCATTTAGTATGTAGGCTTTGTTAAACCATATTACACGAGTTTCCATACTCGTTTGGTTTACGAAACCTCATTCTATCCGATCTTCCGATATAGGTCCGGTTTATTAACATAGTTACTTATATTAGGTGCCGTTTGATATCCGCGATCTCTAGCATTGCTTGGTGGTTATCTTAGGACTTCTGAGCAATCTCAAGTGAGTACATAGACCCCTCTTCTACTGTTTTCCAAACTGTTTTGGGGTGAAACACATGTGCCTACTTGTTACTTTCGTGCTTTCCTGTTTTCACATCATATACTTGTTATGTTCATTAGTACACTATTAGTACATTGTTTTACCTTACATTTCTGCCATGTATGTTGACTGATAACATGCTAGCACATTGATTTACATGACTTTTCTGCTTTGTATGTTAACTTAGCATACTTAGTACATTGTGTGACATTGCATCTCTGTTGCATATGTTCCAGTAACATATGGACACATTGTTTTACAGCTCTACCTTGTATGTTTACTCTAGCATACTAGGTAAATTATCTTCATAAAACATGCTTACATTTTGGTATGACATTTGGTTTGTTTAAATGAGACAATGTACATTCATTAACACCGATCATGCCGCTCGGTAGTAGGTAGTGGTACCATAGGACTTGACAAATCCCATTCCTGAAATCTCGGGTTTGTTTGGACGTAAGGAATGACCGAATCCGAATACATATTCTTTTGATAACCTTGACTAAAAAGGTTATCCGGCTGTCTCAAGGCTTGGATGTATGAATTTTCACAATACCGCATAAATGTCTATATCAGTATAGCATGCATATATTATACAAAACATAACTTTGATTTAAACCATGTTTTACTTCAATACCTTGTTTTTGTGCATTTTACTTATGGTTTAAGTAGTCTTAATTTTACTTACCATACATAACATTTGTTACACATTACTTGACTACTTTTGGACTATCAACATTTGACATGATTTATACAAGGACTTTTGACAATTGGTTTAAACATAGACATCTTACATTGTTTGGTTTGGTTTGGTTTGAGTAATTGATTAAGTAACGAGGCGTGTGTAATATGATACAAGCATGGTGGATACGCCGCTGGTACTTCCTATATATAAGTGTTTGTATAGTATTACATATCGTAGCGTTATTTGAATCATTTCAATTTGAGACATATAACATTTTATACAAATAACATACTTTTCACAAGACATTGTTTTACAAAACAACTTATCTTTTACAAACTCATTTTACCTGGTTATTCATTTAACCATACATTATTCTTTTACTTATACGTATCATCTGATTCTATTGCTTTTCAAACGATTTATAAAACAAAGCAAACTACAAGGTTCATGACTAAACATTTTCTTAAACAGAAGTCATGAATCTTATTTTCACAAAACCTATGTATCTCACAGGCATCTTTATGCTGACGTACCTATTTTCACATGTGTTTTCAGGAGATGATGCTTAGGACTTATCAAGATACACATAGGCGGACTTGTGCCTTAGTGACTTAAAACGAGACAAGAATTAGTTAATTTATGTTATGTACTCTTTATTTCTTGTTTAAAGACAATGTAAATCGCTTGTTTGATGATTAAAAAGAAACTTTAATTTCCATGGTTGTGAAACATTAATTCTGTTACAACACTCCCCGATGTTTCCGCCACGTTTTGTATGTTCTACGTGGTCGGGGTGTGACAGAAAAGATGGTATCAGAGCTCATGGTTATAGGGAATTAGGTTATTAGTAATACTTTGACCTAGTCTATAACCTTTCTAGGACCCTAACGCGAGTTTACTTGCGTTTAGTCATAAAACAATACCGTCACCTATCCTTAGGCGACGACCTCAACAAGAACATAAATTTCCAAACCGCTTTGAAAACTAATCATCTGTTCTAGGATGATTGATTACTAGGTTTTGAACCCTCTATTGTAAGGTTTTGAACTCTCTATTATATGGTTTTGAACCCCTTTGAGTTTTCAAAATCTCGTCAAGGTTTTGGGTTTTAAATAATGTGAACACGTGCAAACTGGAAGGGTGAATGCCTGTATTCTGGGTTTTCTGTCTAGGCAAGCACTTCGTATACATCTCATCAGACGCGAGACCAGTTGTGCTTACCTGGGAATTCTTGGGATGAGTGTTCACTTATAGGCGAGCATGTCTTCGCGATACATTATTTTTGACCCATTTACTTTGATTTGTCACCATCTCATCTGTTTGCCTTAGGTAACAAACAAATGATCGCAATTTTCATTCGTTACCATTCTGTATTGACTATCCAATAAACCTTTCACTTGTTTCTTCCGATGTCTTTCATTTTCTTCTAGAATGTCTCTTCATCACGATGACGCCCAGATATCCAAGCAGACTGCCAAATTCGCTCAGCGAATAGGCGAAGTAGTCCTGAAGACTGTTGAATTAGCTACTGCCATGTATCGTCTCTAGGATGAAGCCACTCAAGAGTCACCAAGACAGGCAGGACCTAGTCAGGTGACAGCACCACCAGCCAAGAAACCAATCGAGGAATCAAAGACCATGGATGAACGATCCCCTAAGAAGTCAAAGAAGCGAAAGGCTTCTCAGAACTTCGCCATGGTCGCTCACAATGGTAAAGTCGTCCCCAACCAACCAGCTCAACCCCCTGCTAGGAAGCCATACAATGGAACTGCACCCTTGTGCAACCAATGTAACCTTCATCATCACCCTAGTGTGAGGTGCCGCAAATGTCAGATTTGTGGACTTATAGGTCATACAGCAAGGGTTTGCCCAACTGCAGCTGTACCAAATCAAGCTGGCGACACTCCTGCTCAAGCTTGTTTCTCACCAGGGTCTTGCTACAACTGTGGCGAGATGGGCCATTTCCTAAGGGATTGCCCAAAGCTTGCTAATGCAAATCCAACCCTTGGATAAGCAATTGGCTGAACAAAGGATGTTGCTGTCTTATGCTTTTGTTTCTTTCGTTTTCTAGTAATGTGAAACAATATGTCTTGTTCATAAATAAAAGTTGTTGTTCGCAATTCTGATATACAAGTATAGTTACATGTGTGTATGGAATTTCCCTATAATACCTACATTAAGGAACTATGTTCCTTACAAATTACTCTTGTGATTTCTCCCTTTCAAGTGATCGCTCATAATTTCCTCAAAAGTTCTAAGTACTCGTTTCATTCTAAGAAACAAAGTACATGAAATAAAGTGAAATTATGAGTAATCATGCTTTTTGCACATCAGTACCTTTGAATCCTTGGTTGGATAACTAAGGATATTTTCAAATCTCATACCCATTACGTTTTGATTTTTCAACATATACAGTACAAGTATTTCAAAAACAATCTTCATGATCTCAAAACATTTCATATAGTTTGAAAACAATTTTTTTCTAAATGCATTGTCTATGTTATTACAAAAACATTGGCCATGTTATCAAAACCAACCTTCCTAATTTCAAAATATTTCATATAGTCTGAAGGCAATATTAACACAGTACATTTTCTTATCAAGTGCATGATTTCAAAAGCATCATTCATGTTTTCCAAAAACCTTATACATAATTTCAAAAATTCATCTCGCATGATTTCAAAACATTTTTTATAAATATACTTACCTAGTACACCTACTTTATGATTTTAAAAGTATTATATATAAGGTTTCAAAAACGTTAAACACAATTTTTCTTAAAAGAACCCCATGCATAGTTTTCAAAAATATTTTCCTCATACATTGACTTAACCTTCAAATTCTGCTTCATATGTCGCCTTGACATATCAAGCATCTCAACTTCATAAGCATTTTTACTTCATGTTTTGACATAAGCACGTCCAGTGCAAGGTTTCAAAACATCTTCAACTTCTAAAATCCATATGGGATCTTTTTATCTTCACATTTAGACCCTTGTGGATGATCATCATTCAAATCAGAGTCCTTAATTGGATTCCTTATGCACCTGAATTCGAACATTTCGGTTCCTTATAATCGAAATTGAAATTCTCTTTTAAAAATCTTTCTATCTTTATAGATAGATTCTTGTAAATGTTTAAAGTGCCAAATGAAATCCACGAGATGGATTCCTATTGTACTTTAAATACATGTACTCTGTTAGCAGAACAAACTTTTAGTTAAACAATTTTGTGGTTATGTGACTATGTGTTTATTCATCTTATGTTTTCTTTTATGCATTTTGTGTTTTTATACTCTGGATATTCGTTATCCAAATCCTCGCAGGATCTTTCATATCTCCATATGAGGGATTCGTAGCAGGGTAGTCAAAAGGTACTACCTTAAATCCTTAATGGGCTTCTATGTAATAGTTAAGACCCTTGGATTATATAGTACTACTCCATCATTCATAAGAGACCCTTTAGTGGTCTAGTAAAAAAGATTGATTCATAATTTGGTTAAAGAATGACATCTAGTGATGTAGCTGAACAGACTCCTTGATAGTCTATTTAGATCATTTATTGATTTAATTAAAAGGACTCTATGGTGGTCTAGTCACACTCATCATAGGATTGTTCATTTGGTTTTCCCCTACACATTATAAAATAGACTGTGTGAACTGTGCAAGGAATTATCTGATTATGGACGCGTACATAATTATGAAATTTAGTGCACAGAAACCCAGTAAGATTTATTATGTGTAAGAACCGATAGCGACAACAATAACAAAATGACAACGATGTAATGGAGGTATGGTGGACGCACCAATGACGCTATATATACTTGTATATAAGTATCCCTCTTACATTGCAAGCATAATGTTATTAAGGTTACTAGAAGTTCAGAACCCTAACCAATGTTGTTCGATCTTTTCAACTTTATGTTTTAAACTCTCACAAGTTTCCTCTAAATAAATTTCGGGACGAAATTTCCTAAAGTAGGGGAGACTGTAACACCTGTGCCTCCACGGCCATCAAACAAATACCAAACCAATGAAATATTATATTTCATACTTGGGATTTGTAAAAATATGTGTATCATTTGCACATATCAATTCTTGTTCAATATCAAACTCTAAATCGCTTTCTGGAAGGTTATACGCACACTGATGCGTAAATATAACCAGTTTAATGCAACAAACACTCCGGAATAGTGACATAGGCTTAACATACCTTAAATAACCTTTACATAACTTAGAAATAAGTTTTGAAGGCTTTGGTATGGCAAAATCAAGTTAAATCGCTTACAGGGACTAAATTTGACAAACTACGAAAGTATGCCAATTTGAACTGTAACGGACATTCCGGAACATAACCATAAGTTAAACACACCTTAAATATCCTTTATATAGCTTAGAAATAGGCTTTGAGGGGTTCGGTGTGCTAAAATAAACTTTTGGCTCATTCAGGGACTAAAAGTGTCAAAAAGTGCACAAGTTTGCATTTTCGCGCATAACTTACGTTCTGAATACATCCGGACATCCAAAAATTTATGTAAGCGTGACTATATTATATTTTAGTGTTCTCCATAAGAAAAATCCATTCGTCACGTCATTTGGATCGTTTTTCGCGCTTATGCGCATTCCGTCGTAATTAAGCGAACATCGCGTTCGTACGACCAAACGAACCAACACCCGACATATTTCTGAGCATGTTTCATGTCCACAATGTTTAGGAAACATTTTAGGGCCTTAAAGTTGGCTTTACGGGCCTTGGAAGTGTCAAAAATGGCTTAAAACATCAACAGGGACTGAAACTGTAATTCTGCAAACTTGTTTTCTGATCTGAAGAGCTAGGCGGCCCGCGTGAGCCCAAGCTTAAATCTTAGGCGGCCCGCGTCAGCCCCTCTGATCAGATAATATCGAACAGTCAGCAGATTCCAGCTGTTTTATTCACATCCACACATTCTCAACTGCACATTCAGCTCATTTAGACCCATTTTTAGCCACCACAACTTTCCGACACTTGTACGGATACGATTAAGGCATGATATTCGACAAACGATCTTAACGGTTACCCGAAAACTATAAATACCCCACCCCCCCATTACTCCAAAACCACTAGAATTTGATCTAAATGACTCTAAGTTGGAACCATTGTTTCATACCTGAGTTATTGTGATCTAGATTAGCATTCGGGGACCCTTCGTAAGTATTCTTTCGTTCTTTTCCTTATTTTATTTCTTTTCGAGTCAGAAAGTCAAACTTTGTTTGACTTTCAGCGTTGACCAGCTTATGGTCAATGCGAAGTTCGTTTGAACTTCGCAACGTGATTGTAATCACGATGGTCATAGTCCCTTGGGACTATGCCTACTGATTACCACGTTGTCTAGGGTCGTAGGGTAAGCGATCTAATAAATCGCTTATACCTTCGAACCCGACCCAGTTTGGTCGATCATTAGGATCCGACCAAATACATTAGGTGACCATAGTGTAGGGCATAACCTTCCGAGGTTATACCTTATGGTCACATCGTTTAAGTAGTTGTATGATAGGTAGTTTATATGCCTTAGGTAAATTACCAGAATACCCTTTTCATGTATAATTAGTAATTAAGCATATGTAACCTAAAATTTTGTCACGTAACTGATTATATAACATGTTTAGGCATATAATACTTGTCATAGGACTAGTTAGGCGGTCCGAACGCGTTTCACGCGAACGACGTGTTAAAGTAGCATAAGCTACCTAAACGGGTCGTAATGGGTCGTAAACAATTATGTTAGGTTTCATTTAGTATGTAGGCTTTGTTAAACCAAATGACACGAGTCTCTACACTCGTTTGGTTTACAAACCCTCATGCTACCCGATCTTCCGATATAGGTCCGGTTTATTAACATAGTTACCTATATTAGGTGCCGTTTGATTCCGAGATTTCTAGCATTGCTTGGTGGTTATCTTAGGACTTCTGAACAATCTCAAGTGAGTACATAGACCCCTCTTTTACTGTTTTCCAAACATTTTGGGGTGGAACACATGTGCCTACTTGTTACTTTCATGTTTTCCTGTTTTCACATCATATACTTGTTATGTTCATTAGTACACTATTAGTACATTGTTTTACATTACATTTCTGCCATGTATGTTGACTGATAACATGCTAGCACATTGATTTACATGACTTTTCTGCTGTGTATGTTAACTTAGCATACTTAGTACATTATTTGACATTGCATCTCTGTTGCATATGTTCCAGTAACATATGGACACATTGTTTTACAGCTCTACCTTGTATGTTTACTCTAGCATACTAGGTAAATTATCTTCATAAAACATGCTTACATTTTGGTATGACATTTGGTTTGTTTAAATGAGACAATGTACATTCATTAACACCGATCATGCCGCTCGGTAGTAGGTAGTGGTACCATAGGACTTGACAAATCCCATTCCTGAAATCTCGGGTTTGTTTGGACGTAAGGAATGACCGAATCCGAATACATATTCTTTTGATAACCTTGACTAAAAAGGTTATCCGGCTGTCTCAAGGCTTGGATGTATGAATTTTCACAATACCGCATAAATGTCTATATCAGTATAGCATGCATATATTATACAAAACATAACTTTGATTTAAACCATGTTTTACTTCAATACCTTGTTTTTGTGCATTTTACTTATGGTTTAAGTAGTCTTAATTTTACTTACCATACATAACATTTGTTACACATTACTTGACTACTTTTGGACTATCAACATTTGACATGATTTATACAAGGACTTTTGACAATTGGTTTAAACATAGACATCTTACATTGTTTGGTTTGGTTTGGTTTGAGTAATTGATTAAGTAACGAGGCGTGTGTAATATGATACAAGCATGGTGGATACGCCGCTGGTACTTCCTATATATAAGTGTTTGTATAGTATTACATATCGTAGCGTTATTTGAATCATTTCAATTTGAGACATATAACATTTTATACAAATAACATACTTTTCACAAGACATTGTTTTACAAAACAACTTATCTTTTACAAACTCATTTTACCTGGTTATTCATTTAACCATACATTATTCTTTTACTTATATGTATCATCTGATTCTATTGCTTTTCAAACGATTTATAAAACAAAGCAAACTACAAGGTTCATGACTAAACATTTTCTTAAACAGAAGTCATGAATCTTATTTTCACAAAACCTATGTATCTCACAGGCATTTTTATGCTGACGTACCTATTTTCACATGTGTTTTCAGGAGATGATGCATAGGACTTATCAAGATACACATAGGCGGACTTGTGCCTTAGTGACTTAAAACGAGACAAGAATTAGTTAATTTATGTTATGTACTCTTTATTTCTTGTTTAAAGACAATGTAAATCGCTTGTTTGATGATTAAAAAGAAACTTTAATTTCCATGGTTGTGAAACATTAATTCTGTTACAACACTCCCCGATGTTTCCGCCAGGTTTTGTATGTTCTACGTGGTCGGGGTGTGACATGAGTTACCTCCTGAACTTGGAAATGTTCATCCAACCTTTCACGTGTCCAATCTCAAGAGGTGTTTAGCTGATGAGAACCTCCACATACCGCTTGACGAAATTCTTGTTGATAAAACGCTGAAATTTGTTGAGAAGCCAGTGGAAATCATGGAACGTGAAGTCAAGTGGCTCAAATGCAAGCGCATTCCTTTGGTCAAGGTTCGCTGGGAATCTAAACGTGGACCCGAGTTTACTTGGGAACGCGAAGATCAAATGAAGGCGAAGTATCCACATCTATTCCCACGAGTTTCCTCTAAATAAATTTCGGGACGAAATTTCCACAAGTAGGGGAGACTGTAACATTTGTGCTTGTAATCATTGTGAACAGTTCAATTATCAATAAAACAATGTTATTTGATCCCAATGTTTGTTTGGTTATGTTTTACATTTTTCTTGTTTTGACTTTTATTCAATTTCAAACTCTATATCGCTTTCTGGAGAGTTATACGCAAACTAGTGCGTAAACGTAATCAGTTTAATGCGACAAATACTCTGGAACATCAACATATACTTAACATACCTTAAATAACCTTTACATAACTTAGAAATAAGTTTTAAAGACTTTGGTATGGCAAAAACAAGTTAATTCGCCTACAGGGACTAAATTTGACAAACTGCGAAAGTATGCCAATTTGAACTGTAACAGACATTCCGGAACATGACCATAAGTTAAAAACACCTTAAATATCCTTTATATAGCTTAGAAATAGGCTTTGAGGGGTTCGGTGTCCTAAAATAAACTTTTGGGTCATTCAGGGACTAAAAGCGTCAAAAAGTGCATAAGTTTGCACTTTCGCGCATAACTTACGTTCTGAATACATCCGGACATCCAAAAATTTATGTAAGCACTAAAATATTTTATTTTAGTGTTTGGCATGAGAAAAATTCATTCGTCGCGCAATTTGGATCGTTTTTCGCGCTTATGCGCATTCCGTCGTAATTAACCGAACATCGCGATCATACGACCAAACGAACCGACATCCGAGATGTTTTCAAGCATATTTCATGTTCCCTATGTCTTAACATCATTGTGGAGCTTGAAATTGGGATTGACGGGTGTTAGAAGTGCCGTTACGCAACGAAACAATGTGCAGGGACCTAATCTGCCAAAACTGCAGAAAGGAGGCTAGGCGTGACGCGAGGGTGGCTAGGCGTGACACGAGGGTGGCTAGGCATCACGCGAGGCCCTTTCAGATCAGCAAAAGCTGTTTTAACAGCTGTTATGCCCCCAACACTCACCCACACTTGCCCTTTCCTGCTCATGAGGGACCATTTTGAGTTACCATAAGGTTGCAACAAGTGTAGGGACAAGATCAAAGCACGTTATTCGATAAACGATCCTAACGGTTGTCCATTTACTATAAATACCCACCAACAACACTTGCAAAACCCACAAAAATCTGATCTAAAAGCTCTAAGTTGAAGCCATTGCTTCATACCTGAGCTACTTGGATCAAGATTAGCATTCGGGGACCTTTTGTAAGTGTTCCTTCGTTCTTTTTATACTTTTAGCGTTAAAAGTCAAACTTTGTTTGACTTTCTGCATTGACCAGTTTATGGTCAATGCGAAGTTCATTTGAACTTCATAACGTGAGCGTAATCACGATGGTTATAGTCCCTAGTGACTATACCTACTGATTACCACGTTATCTAGGCTCAGTGACGAGCCGTAGTTTCTGCCAAAATGCGTGTTATTGCGTATTTTGTAACCAAACTACTTATAGGTATCAAAAACGTTTGTTTTGATACCAAACTTGTTTTCTAACTTGGTTAAGCATGTTTTAACATGCTTAGCTCGTCACTTTTAGTTTAGTGCTTATATAGGTTCGTAAAGTAAGCGATCTAAACAATCGCTTATACTTTCGAACCCGACCCGTTTGGTCGATCATTAGGATCCGACCAAACACATTAGGTGACCATAGTATATAGGGAATAACCTTCCGAGGTTATACCTTATGGTCACGGCGTTTAGTTAGTTGTGTGATAGGTAGTTTATATGCCTTAGGTAAATGACCAAAATGCCCTTTTTACGCCAAAATTCATTTTAAGCATATGTAACATAACTTTTAACATCTAAACTGATTTGGTAACAATATTAGACATGTTAAGGCATATTTTACTTGTCATAGGACTAGTTAGGCAGTCCGAACGCGTTTTACGCGAACAACGCGTTAAAGTAGCATAAGCTACCTAAACGGGTCGTAACGGGTCGTAAGCACTTAGGTTAGGTTTCATTTTAGTATGTGGGCTTTGTTAAACCATATTACACGAGTCTCCATACTCGTTTGTTTTACGAACCCTCATTCTATCCAATCCTCTGATTTAGGTCCGGTATATTAACATAGTTACCTATATTAGGTGTCGTTTGATATCCGTGATCTCTAGCATTGTTTGGTTGTTACTCAAGGACTACTAACCAATCTCAAGTGAGTACATAGACCCCTCTTTTACAGTTTTCCAAACTGTTTTAGGGTGAAACACATGTGCCTACTTGTTACTTTTGTGCCTTTCATGCTTTCATATCATATGCTTGTTATGTTCATTAGTACATTATAGTACATGATTTCAGTACATTTTATGCTATGTATGTCCATTGTGTGCATACTTAGTACATCGTTTTACATTACATTTCATGTTATGTATGTCCATTGTGTGCATACTTAGTACATCGTTTTACATTACATTTCATGCTATGTATGTCCATTGTGTGCATATTTAGTACATTGTTTTACATTACATTTCGTGCTATGTATGTTCATTTGATTACATACTTAGTGCATTGTTTTCACATGCTTACATTTTTGGTATGACATTTGGTTTGTTCAAATGGGACAATATACATTCATTAACATTAGCTACGCCGCTCGTTAGAAGGTAATGGTACCATAGGACTTGACAACTCCCATTCCTGAACCCTAGGTTTGTTTGGGTGGAAGGAATGACCGAATTCGATAAACATAACACAGATAAACCTTTAATTTGTTTAAAGGTCTATCACCACAGTCACAAGGCTTGTATGTATGCATTTTCACAATACCGCATTGATGTTTGTATCAGTATAGCATGCATTTGTTCCACAAAACATAACTTTGACTTAAACTATGTTTAATTCAATACCCTGTTTTTGTGCATTTTACCTATGGTTTAGTTGATATATTTCACATGCCATACATGATATTTTTTGATACACATTATATGATTTACATTAAACATAAACATTTTGACATTTATATACACATTTGGTGATTTACATTAGACATGGACATTTTGATATGGTTTACACAATAACACTTGACAATTGATTTGTACATGAACAAATTACATTGGTGGTTGGTTTGGGTAAATGAGTTGAGTAACGAGGCGTGTGTAATATGATACAAACATGGTGGATACGCCGTTGGTACTTCCTATATATAAGTGTTTGTATAATATTTCATATCGTAGCGTTACTTAAATCATTTCAATATTTGACATATTACATTTTATATAAACAACTTATTCTTCACAAGACATTGTTTTACAAAACAGTTTATTTTATACAACTCATTTTATTTGGTTATTTCATTAACCATACTCCTTTCTTTTATATAATCTGATTTCTTATCGAGTTTTCATATGATTTATAAAAGAAAACACTTAACAAGATTCATGACTAATTTTTATTAAACCTTTCTTCTAAAAACCCAAGTCATGAATCCTATTTTCACAAAACCTATGTATCTCACAGGCATTTTTATGCTGACGTACCTATTTTCACATGTGTTTTCAGGAGCTGTCGCTTAGGATAATGATCGTGACACTAGGGCGGACCTGTGCCTTAGAGACTTAAAATAAAGATAGAACTAGTTTAATTATGTTCGGAACTCTTTATTTCCTGTTTAAAGACAATGTAACACTCTTGTTTGATAAATAAAATATTACTTTGTATGCCATGGTTGTGAAACAATAATTCTGTTACAACACTCCCCGACGTTTCCGCCACGATTTGATGTTTTACGTGGTCGGGGTGTGACATTGAGAATCGACAGAAGAAGGTTGATGCGAAAGGCAAAGCTCCAATGGTTGTTGAGAAAAAGATTTTGAAAAACAACAACATCAAAGTCAAAATTGAACCTGTTAAGAATGTGGTAACTAAAACTGACAAGTTTTACAAACGGGTTGCATCATCTCAACAAACATGGAAACCAAAAACAGAGAAACAAACTTCAACTTCACAAAAGAAGAAGGTTGTTCCTAAAAAGATTTTGCAAAATGAAAACAAAAATGTTTCATTGGAAAATGAGGTTAAAATTGACATTAAAGAGGTTGTTGATAACAAATTGGAAATGAATGATAAAAATTTTCCACCTCTTAAACCGGTTGTAAAGTACATTGATGAAATTAAGTTACCTGATATGACACCTGGTCACTTCGACCATCAAACAAATACCAAGCCAATGAAATATGGTATTTCATACTTGGGATCTGTATAAATATGTGTACCGTTTACACATATCAATTATTGTTCGATTTCAAGCTCTAAATCGCTTTCTTGAAGGTTATACGCGCACTGATGCGTAAATATAACCAGTTTAATGCAACGAACACTCCGGAATAGTGAAATAGGCTTAACATACCTTAAATAACCTTTACTTAACTTAGAAATAAGTTTTGAAGGCTTTGGTATGGCAAAATCAAGTTAAATCGCTTACAGGGACTAAAGTTGACAAACTGCGAAAGTATGCCAATTTGAACTGTAACAGACATTTCAGAACATGACCATAAGTTAAACACACCTTAAATATCCTTTACATAGCTTAGAAATAGGCTTTGAGGGGTTTGGTGTGCTAAAATAAACCTTTGGCTCATTCAGGGACTAAAAGTGTCAAAAAGTGCACAAGTTTGCATTTTCGCGCATAACTTACGTTCTGAATACATCTGGACATCCAAAAAGTTATGTAAGCATGACTATATTATGCTTTAGTGTTTGGCTTGCCAAAAATCCATTCGTCACGCCATTTGGATCGTTTTTCGCGCTTATGCGCATTCCGTCGTAATTAACCGAACATCGCAACCGTACGGTTAAACGAACCGACATCCGAGATATTTTTGAGCACATTTTAAGTTCCCTATACTTTAACTTCATTTTTGAGCCTTGAAATGAGGTTAACGGGGTTCAAACGCATCGAAAATAGCTTAAACGGGCTGCAGGGACCAAAACTGTAATTCTGCCAAAATATTTGTTGCGCACCGCAACAAATATTTGTTACGGTGCGCAAGCAGGGGTCAGTTATGCAGAAACTCGTTTTCTCAGCAGTTAACAGCCTTTAACCCCTCCAAAGGGCCAAGGACAAGTGTCAAACTCTTTTGGTGGAGCAATATCAGTTACCACAACATTTTGACAAGTGTACGGGCTAGATCATTCCCTCTTCTCCAAGAAACGATCCTAACGGTGGACCGAAATCTATAAATACCCATCCCATTTCACTTCATTTCTCACAAGAATCTGATCATTTATGCTCTAAGTTGAAACCTTTGTTTCATACCTGAGCTATTTTGATCTAGATTAGCATTCGGGGACCCTTCGTAAGTGTTCCTTCGTTCTTTTATTGCTTTTCGAGTCCGAAAGTCAAACTTTGTTTGACTTTCTGCATTGACCAAGTTTATGGTCGATGCGAAGTTCGTTTGAACTTCATAACGTGAGCGTGATCACGATGGTTATAGTCCCTAGTGACTATACCTACTGATTACCACGTTATCTAGGCTCAGTGACGAGCCGTAGTTTCGGGCAGAATACGTATTCTTGCGTATTTTGTAACCAAACTACTCTTAGGTATCACAACCGTTTGTTGTGATACCAAACCTGTTTTCTAAACTTAGTTAAGCATGTTTTAACATGCTTAGCTCGTCACTTTTAGTTTAGTGCTTATATAGGGTCGTAAGGTAAGCGATCTAAACAATCGCTTATACTTTCGAACCCGACCCGTTTGGTCGATCATTAGGATCCGACCAAGCACTTTAGGTGACCATAGTATATAGGGAATAACCTTACGAGGTTATACCTTATGGTCGCTTCGTTTAAGTAGTTGTATGATAGGTAGTTTATATGCCTTAGGTAAATTACCAAAATACCCCTTTGATGCCGAAATTCGTTTTAATCATATGTAACATAACTTTTGACATCTAAACTGATTTGACAACCATATTAGACATGTTAAGGCATATATTACTTGTCATAGGACTAGTTAGGCGGTCCGAACGCGTTTCACGCGAACGACGCGTTAAAGTAGCATAAGCTACCTAAACGGGTCGTAATGGGTCACAAGCACTTAGGTTAGGTTTCATTTAGTATGTAGGATTTATTAAACCATACTACATGAGTTCCCATACTCATTTGGTTTACGAGCCCTCATCCTATCCGATCTTCCGATTTAGGTCCGGTTTATTAATGTAGTTACCTATATTAGGTGCCGTTTGATATTCCGAGATCTCTAGCATTGCTTGGTGGTTATCTTAGGACTTCTGAGCAATCTCAAGTGAGTACATAGACCCCTCTTTTACTGTTTTCCAAACTATTTTGGGGTGGAACACATGTGCCTACTTGTTACTTTCATGCTTTCCTGTTTTCACATCATATACCTGCTATGTTCGTTAGTACATTATAGTACATGATTTCATTACATCTTATGCTATGTGTGCCCATTGTGTGCATACTTAGTACATCGGTTTACATTACATTTCATGCTACGTATGTCTATTGTTGCATACTTAGTACAGGTCACATGCTACGTATGTCTATTTGTCGCATACTTAGTACATTTGTTATTCATCACATGCTTACATTTTGGATGCATATTACATGATTTACATTGATCATGCATTTACTACACAAAACATAACTTTGATTTAAACTAAGTTTTACTTCAATACTATGTTCTTGTGCATATGGTTTAGTTGATGCATTTCACTAGCCATACATATCATTTTGGATACACATTACATGGTTTACATTTGATACATAAACACTTTTGATATTGGTTATACATTACATGATTTCATATTGACATAAACATTTTTAACATATTATTTCTATACATTTTGAAGTTGGTTTAAACATAGACATCTTACATTGTTTGGTTTGGTTTGAGTAAGTGATTAAGTTACGAGGCGTGTGTAATATGATACAAGCATGGTGGATACGCCGCTGGTACTTCCTATATATAAGTGTTTGTATGGTATTACATATTGTAGCGTTATTTGAATCATTTCAGTTTGAGACATAGAACCTTTTATACAAATAACATACTTTTCACAAGACATTGATTTATAACAAGTTATCTTATACAAACCCATTTTACATGGTTATTCATTTAACCTTACATTTATTTATACATATCATCTGATATTATCATTTTTCAAATGATTTACAAGACAAAGCAAATTACAAGGTTCATGACTAAAAATTTTCTCAAACATAAGTCATGAATCTTATTTTCACAAAACCTATGTATCTCACAGGCATTTTTATGCTGACGTACCTATTTTCACATGTGTTTTCAGGAGATGATGCATAGGATTTATCAAGACATACTTAGGCGGACTCATGCCTTAGCGACTTAAAACGAGACAATAACTAGTTAACTTATGTTATGTACTCTTTATTTCTTGTTTAAAGACAATGTAACTCGCTTGTTTGATGAATAAAACGAAACTTAATTTTCCATGGTTGTGAAACATTAATTCTGTTACAACACTCCCCGATGTTTCCGCCACGTTTTGTATGTTCTACGTGGTCGGGGTGTGACAGAAAAGATGGTATCAGAGCTAATGGTTATAGGGAATTAGGTTATTAGTAATGCTTTGACCTAGTCTATAACCTTCTTAGGACCCTAACGCGAGTTTACTTGCGTTTAGTCATAAAACAATACCGTCACTTATTCTTAGGTGACAACCACAATAAGAACATGAATTTCAATCCCACTTTGAAAACTAATCATCTGTTCTAGGATGATTGATTACTAGGTTTTGAACCCTCTATTGTAAGGTTTTGAACCCTCTCTTATATGGTTTTGAACCCCTTTGAGTTTTCAAAATCTCGTCAAGGTTTTGGGTTTTAAATAATGTGAACACGTGCAAACTGGAAGGGTGAATGCCTGTATTCTGGGTTTTCTGTCTAGGCAAGCACTTCGTATACATCTCATCAGACGCGAGACCAGTTGTGCTTACCTGGGAATTCTTGGGATGAGTGTTCACTTATAGGCGAGCATGTCTTCGTGATACATTATTTTTGACCCATTTACTTTGATTAGTCACTGTGTGTCGTTTGTTTACCTTGTGGTAACAAACAAATGACCACCATCCTTGCCTTCATCAGATTTGTTTCATCTCATTCTTTTCGTCTAATTCTCTCACTCGTTTCCTTTCATGTTTTCCTCTTTTAGAATGCCTCCTCGACGCGAGAACCAGATAGCGACTACCGAACTGGCGGAAATCATCGCGCAGCAAATGGCTGCTGCCTTCCCAAATCTTTATGCTCAAATGATGCAAGCCATCAACAACAACAATGCTCCATGCAACTTCAAGAGTTTCAACTCGGCTAAACCGCTCAAGTTTAGTGGTTCTGAGGGAGCAACTGGGCTTCTTCAATGGTTCGAGAGCATTGAGAATACGTTCCGTCACGTTCAGTGTCCTGAAAATCGCAAGGTCGAGTTTTCTTCAAGTGTGTTTCAGAAGAGGGCTCTTACGTGGTGGAACGGGATTATGAGAGACCGTGGTGCTGAAGTTGCACTAGCACAGACTTGGGCCGAGCTTAGAGCTCTTATGATGAGGGAGTTCTGTCCTCGTCATGAACTGCGAGCATTGGAGAAAGAATTTGATGATTTGAAGCAAGACAGTGGGGAACATCGAGCCTACACGGACCGCTATGAGGAATTGAGCTTGTTATGCCCTACTATGGTTACGCCTTTGGATAAGGCGATTGAGAAATACATTGATGGTCTTCCTGACCTAGTTCAGGATATTGTTACTGGCAGTAACCCTACTACTGTCAGACAAGCCATTGAACTGTCTGCTACCCTAACGGAATCCCACATCAGGAAGAATAAACTTTTTCGGAAAGGCGACAAGAAACCAGAAGCTAATGTTCAGGAGGAAACCAAGGAAAGTAAAAACCGAACCTTCTAAGAAACGTAAGGCTTCGCAGAATTTTGCGATTGCTGCTCAACCCAACCAAAACACCCGCAACCAACCAACTCAACCTCCTGTAAGGAAACCTTATGCCGGTACTGCACCGATATGCGACAAATGTAATGCACACCACTTAGCTCACCTACAGTGTCGTTTGTGTGCATCATGTGGGCGACTCGGTCACCTGGCAAATGCTTGTCGTTTTACCCCGAACCAAGCTGGTCCAAACCAATCTCGGGTCAATGCTGCTCAAGCTCGTCTTCCACGGGGTCCTTGCTTCAACTGTGGCGAGATGAGCCATTTCCGAAGAAATTGCCCAAAGATTGCTAATGCTAATCCAGCGCAGGGATGAGCATCGGACCAACTAGAAGACAATGTTGTTTGGAAATAATCAAGCCTTATGTATTATTTTCTTTTGTTGTCAAGGTCCATGAAACAGTTGTTGTTGTTTATAAATAAATCTTTTTATTTTGCATTGCAATGTACAAATATGATGGCATGTATAAACAACGTATCCCCTACAATACTGACAATCAAGGAACCGTATTCCTTGAAGAACAGACTACCCCGTAATTTCTTCCATTTTATTATCTCTTGCTTTTTCCACGGAAATCCTAAGTACCCGTTTCTTCCAAGGAAACGAAGTACAAGGCGCAAGTTACAACTCTGTACGAATACCCAACGTACCACTATAAATTCTTAATAGGGTACCTAAGGGTATTTCCGTATCTTCAAATTTTTGTGTTCCTTAATTCGAATATTGCGTTTTCTTGAAAACAAAATCGAATTTTTGGAAGATCTTGCTATCTTCATAGTTAGATTCTTGCTAATGTTTAAAGTACCAAATGAAATCCCTGAAATGGATTCCTAGTGCGCTTTAAATGCATGTACGTAATTAACAAAACAAAACTTACAAATTAAAGATCTAGATAAACAATTATGTGGTTATGTGACTATGTGTTTATGCATTTTGCGTTTTCTTTTATGCATTTTTGTGTTTTTGTATACTCTGGATATTCGTTATCCAAATCCTCATAGAATCTTTCCTACCTTCATATGAAGGATTCGTAGTAGGATATTCAAAAAGGTACTATCTTAAATCCTTAATGGACTTCTACTTTGTAGTTAAGTTCCTTGGATTATAAAGTACTATTCCAAGGTTTAAGGACAACATGTGTTAATATAGTTGAAGAGATTGGTCCGACAATCTAGTTAAATACATCCTGCGTCGATGTAGTTAAATATTCCTCTTGGGTAGTTTAGTTGAAGAGATTGGTCCGACAATCTAGTTAAATACATCCTGCGTCGATGTGGTTAAATATTCCTCTTGGGTAGTTTAGTTGAAGAGATTGGTACGACAATCTAGTTAAAGACATCCTACGTCGATGTAGTTAAATATTCCCCGTGGGTAGTTAAGTTAAAGAGATCCTACGTCGATCTAAGTTAAATAGATTGGTTCGACAATCTAGTTAAATATGTCATGCGTTGATATAGTTAAAAAGATCCTACGTCGATCTAAGTTAAATAGATTGGTTCGACAATCTAGTTAAATATGTCATGCGTTGATATAGTTAAAAAGATCCTACGTCGATCTAAGTTAAATAGATTGGTTCGACAATCTAGTTAAATATATCCTGTGTTTATGTAGTTAAATAGGCCCTCGGGTGGTCTAGTTCAAGAGATTGTTCGTTGATCTAATCCTTTGGTGACCTAGTTAAAGAGATTCTATTGCAGTCAAGTTAAATCACCACAGGATTATTCGTTTGATTTTTCCCCATACGCATTATGAAATGAACTGTGCGGACTGTGCAAGGAACTACGTAATTATGGAGGCCTACATAATTATGGAATTCAGTGCACAGAAACCACTGGAAGTTTTGTCATGTGTTAAAACCAACAGTGGCAAGAATAATGATACGGGAGAAGTCTTGGACTTTGACCAATGTCATTTATTCTCACACTCCCCAATTCTGATCTCAATCACACACACAGTTTCCTATGATAAGTCTTCATAAGAAACATTCTTCTATCCGTAGTTTGAAACTCCATGTTTTATTACTACAAGGACTTCACTTTGAGGGTTGACATTTTCGCTAAGAATCCTAACATGGCCCAGAGTTCTACTTAGGGTTCAAGGGGTTCATTCAAAGCGAAAACATCACCGTCGTCCCCACAAAGTTTCTCCTAAAAATTAATTTCGGGACGAAATTTCCTAAAGTAGGGGAGACTGTGACACCTGGTCACTTCGACCATCAAACAAATACCAAGCCAATGAAATATGGTATTTCATACTTGGGATCTGTATAAATATGTGTACCGTTTACACATATCAATTATTGTTCGATTTCAAGCTCTAAATCGCTTTCTTGAAGGTTATACGCGCACTGATGCGTAAATATAACCAGTTTAATGCAACGAACACTCCGGAATAGTGAAATAGGCTTAACATACCTTAAATAACCTTTACTTAACTTAGAAATAAGTTTTGAAGGCTTTGGTATGGCAAAATCAAGTTAAATCGCTTACAGGGACTAAAGTTGACAAACTGCGAAAGTATGCCAATTTGAACTGTAACAGACATTCCGGAACATGACCATAAGTTAAACACACCTTAAATATCCTTTACATAGCTTAGAAATAGGCTTTGAGGGGTTTGGTGTGCTAAAATAAACTTTTGGCTCATTCAGGGACTAAAAGTGTCAAAAAGTGCACAAGTTTGCATTTTCGCGCATAACTTACGTTCTGAATACATCTGGACATCCAAAAAGTTATGTAAGCATGACTATATTATGCTTTAGTGTTTGGCTTGCCAAAAATCCATTCGTCACGCCATTTGGATCGTTTTTCGCGCTTATGCGCATTCCGTCGTAATTAACCGAACATCGCAACCGTACGGCTAAACGAACCGACATCCGAGATATTTTTGAGCACATTTTAAGTTCCCTATACTTTAACTTCATTTTTGAGCCTTGAAATGAGGTTAACGGGGTTCAAACGCATCGAAAATAGCTTAAACGGGCTGCAGGGACCAAAACTGTAATTCTGCCAAAATATTTGTTGCGCACCGCAACAAATATTTGTTACGGTGCGCAAGCAGGGGTCAGTTATGCAGAAACTCGTTTTCTCAGCAGTTAACAGCCTTTAACCCCTCCAAAGGGCCAAGGACAAGTGTCAAACTCTTGTGGTGGAGCAATATCAGTTACCACAACATTGTGACAAGTGTACGGGCTAGATCATTCCCTCTTCTCCAAGAAACGATCCTAACGGTGGACCGAAATCTATAAATACCCATCACATTTCACTTCATTTCTCACAAGAATCTGATCATTTGTGCTCTAAGTTGAAACCTTTGTTTCATACCTGAGCTATTTTGATCTAGATTAGCATTTGGGGACCCTTCGTAAGTGTTCCTTCGTTCTTTTATTGCTTTTCGAGTCCGAAAGTCAAACTTTGTTTGACTTTCTGCATTGACCAAGTTTATGGTCGATGCGAAGTTCGTTTGAACTTCATAACGTGAGCGTGATCACGATGGTTATAGTCCCTAGTGACTATACCTACTGATTACCACGTTATCTAGGCTCAGTGACGAGCCGTAGTTTTGGGCAGAATACGTATTCTTGCGTATTTTGTAACCAAACTACTCTTAGGTATCACAACCATTTGTTGTGATACCAAACCTGTTTTCTAAACTTAGTTAAGCATGTTTTAACATGCTTAGCTCGTCACTTTTAGTTTAGTGCTTATATAGGGTCGTAAGGTAAGCGATCTAAACAATCGCTTATACTTTCGAACCCGGCCCGTTTGGTCGATCATTAGGATCTGACCAAGCACTTTAGGTGACCATAGTATATAGGGAATAACCTTACGAGGTTATACCTTATGGTCGCTTCGTTTAAGTAGTTGTATGATAGGTAGTTTATATGCCTTAGGTAAATTACCAAAATACCCCTTTGATGCCGAAATTCGTTTTAATCATATGTAACATAACTTTTGACATCTAAACTGATTTGACAACCATATTAGACATGTTAAGGCATATATTACTTGTCATAGGACTAGTTAGGCGGTCCGAACGCGTTTCACGCGAACGACGCGTTAAAGTAGCATAAGCTACCTAAACGGGTCGTAATGGGTCACAAGCACTTAGGTTAGGTTTCATTTAGTATGTAGGCTTTATTAAACCATACTACATGAGTTCCCATACTCATTTGGTTTACGAGCCCTCATCCTATCCGATCTTCCGATTTAGGTCCGGTTTATTAATGTAGTTACCTATATTAGGCGTCGTTTGATATTCTGAGATCTCTAGCATTGCTTGGTGGTTATCTTAGGACTTCTGAGCAATCTCAAGTGAGTACATAGACCCCTCTTTTACTGTTTTCCAAACTGTTTTGGGGTGGAACACATGTGCCTACTTGTTACTTTCATGCTTTCCTGTTTTCACATCATATACCTGCTATGTTCGTTAGTACATTATAGTACATGATTTCATTACATCTTATGCTATGTGTGCCCATTGTGTGCATACTTAGTACATCGTTTTACATTACATTTCATGCTACGTATGTCTATTGTTGCATACTTAGTACATGTCACATGCTACGTATGTCTATTTGTCGCATACTTAGTACATTTGTTATTCATCACATGCTTACATTTTGGATGCATATTACATGATTTACATTGATCATGCATTTACTACACAAAACATAACTTTGATTTAAACTAAGTTTTACTTCAATACTATGTTCTTGTGCATATGGTTTAGTTGATGCATTTCACTAGCCATACATATCATTTTGGATACACATTACATGGTTTACATTTGATACATAAACACTTTTGATATTGGTTATACATTACATGATTTCATATTGACATAAACATTTTTAACATATTATTTCTATACATTTTGAAGTTGGTTTAAACATAGACATCTTACATTGTTTGGTTTGGTTTGGGTAAGTGATTAAGTAACGAGGCGTGTGTAATATGATACAAGCATGGTGGATACGCCGCTGGTACTTCCCATATATAAGTGTTTGTATGGTATTACATATTGTAGCGTTATTTGAATCATTTCAGTTTGAGACATAGAACATTTTATACAAATAACATACTTTTCACAAGACATTGATTTATAACAACTTATCTTATACAAACCCATTTTACATGGTTATTCATTTAACCTTACATTTATTATTACATATCATCTGATATTATCGTTTTTCAAATGATTTACAAGACAAAGCAAATTACAAGGTTCATGACTAAACATTTTCTCAAACATAAGTCATGAATCTTATTTTCACAAAACCTATGTATCTCACAGGCATTTTTATGCTGACGTACCTATTTTCACATGTGTTTTCAGGAGATGATGCATAGGATTTATCAAGACATACTTAGGCGGACTCATGCCTTAGCGACTTAAAACGAGACAATAACTAGTTAACTTATGTTATGTACTCTTTATTTCTTGTTTAAAGACAATGTAACTCGCTTGTTTGATGAATAAAACGAAACTTAATTTTCCATGGTTGTGAAACATTAATTCTGTTACAACACTCCCCGATGTTTCCGCCACGTTTTGTATGTTCTACGTGGTCGGGGTGTGACACCTGAATCTGATGAGGCTTGGGCAGCTTATTTCAGCTAATCAAGTTTTGATTTGCTGGAGCTTCCTAGTTGGTAATTGTGAAGCATGAATCGGCATCTTTATTGAATTGTTTGTGATATGTGCAGGAACTTCCGAGAGCTATTTCACGATGGATTATGGATAGTGGAGCGTCTCGACATATGACAGGAAAGGCTGCATTATTGTACGATGTTAGAAATATCAATGGTGGTTATGTGGGATTCGCTGGAAATCAAGGTGGTAGAATTGTAGGTGAAGGAACGTTATCCAATGGGATTGTTACGTTTGAGAGAGTTAACTACATTGCTGAGCTGGAGAATAATCTGCTGAGTATCTCGCAGATTTGTGACAGGATGTATACCACTCACTTCACAGACAAAGAATGTTTGATCTTGAAACCAGGATTTGTTATTCCTGAAGAATGGATTATCATGAGGGCACCTAGAGTGAATGATTTGTATGTATTGGACATGAGTGTAGCAACTACAACTACAGGTCAAGCACATTGTTTTGTGTCTAGAGCAACAGAGAAAGAATCGAAGTTGTGGCATCGGAAGATGGGGCATATACATTTGAGAAAAATGAATCATCTGGTGCATAATGATTTAGTTCTTGGAGTTAATATTAAAGGTTTTCATCTGGAAGGGGAGTGCATCAGTTGCATCAAAAGGCAAGCAGAAGAAAAAGTCACACCCTAAAAAGCAAGTCAATTTAGTTTCCAGACCGTTAGAGAGACTACATATGGATTTGTTTGGTCCAGTAAACGTCAAAAGTATTACAGGGGATCTCTACTGTCTTGTGGTTACTGACGATTATTCCAGATTTTCGTGGGTATCATTCTTGAAGTCGAAAGATGAGACTTTTGACAGTTTGATGGCGTTGTTCAGAAAGATTGAAAATCTGTACCAAAGGCATATCAGAAGAATTAGAAGTGATAATGGTACTGAGTTCAAGAACAACAAGATGGAAGAATATTGTGATGAAAGAGGTATATTGCATGAGTTTAGTGCTCCGTACACTCCGCAGTAGAATGGAGTCGCAGAACGCAAAAATAGGACGCTAATCGAAACGGCCAGAACGATGCTTGCTGATTCAAAGCTACCGATAAATTTTTGGGCAGAAGCAGTTTCCGCCGCATGCTATACGCTCAACAGAGTTCTCACTGTCAAGAAATTCAACAAAACATGCTTTGAGTTGATCAATAACCGCAAACCGAATCTGAAGTATCTGGAACCGTTTGGGTCACCCTGTACTGTTCTAGAGCCTTTTGGAAAGTTTGGTCCGAAGAGTATTGAAGGGATATTCATAGGTTATGCAAGTCCGTTACGACGAGTCTTTGTTCCAAGTCTGAAGCGGATTATTGAAGCTCCAAATGTTGAATGTCAAGGTTATACAATGCCGCCACAGAATCCTGGAGACTCATGGTGTTTTAATTACGACAAGTTGTGGGATTCGTTTGACATGATGGAAGAACCAGAAGAAGAAGAAGATTTCTTTGATGAGTTGGATATTTTGCGATAGTATGAAGAATCGCAGGAAAGGTTTCCAGCTGAGTATTCCAGAAGACCAAGACAAGCTTTAAATGATGATGAAGCAGCTCCAAGCAATGCTGGTGAACATGATGATGTCCAACAGGATGAAGTTGCTCAAGATAATCAGACGGAACAGAATGATAATCAAGAATCTGAGAACATGCCAGTATTTGATCGTGGTGATTCAGATTCTGAGGGGGAGCAAATTCAGATTTCAAGTCAAACAAACCCAGTCAGTGAACAAGATACAAATCAGAATGTTACTAATCTGGAAGGCGATGTAGATGTTTCAGGCGAAGTGATGCCATGAACTCTTTCATACCATCCGGAGGAATTGATCATTGGAGAGTTGCAGACAGGCGTTCGCACTCGAAGACAGATTGATAAAGGGCTTACATGTTTTTATACAAAAGTTGCTCCTTTACAAACTGAATTCTCATTGAGTTGTTTTATCTCGCAGGTTGAACCAAGGACTTACAAGGAGGCGCTTACTGAAGATTCTTGGGTCAATGCGATGCAGGAGGAACTTAGTCAATTCGAGAAGTTGGGAGTGTGGAAGTTAGTGGATTTACCTGATTGTCAGAGGAAGATCAACACCAAGTGGGTGTTCAAGTGCAAGAGAGACGATAGAGGAGTTGTGGTTCGCAACAAAGCTCGACTCGTAGTCCAGGGTTTCTGTCAGCAGGAGGGTATAGATTTCACTGAAGTGTATGCTCCAGTTGATAGACTAGAAGCGATCAGAATCTTCCTAGCATTTGCGTCTTGGAAAAATTTCAAAGTATATCAGTTAGATGTAAAATCGGCTTTTCTCTACGGAAAGGTAAAAGAGGAGGTATATGTCGGTCAGCCACCGGGCTTTACCGATCCACACCACAAAGACAAGGTCTACTTGCTAGACAAAGCACTGTATGGTTTACACCAGGCCCCGAGAGCTTGGTACGAGAAATTGTCTCAACACCTATTAGCCAACAGTTTCATTCGTGGAAAAGTGGATGCCACTCTCTTCACCAAAGAGGTCGACGGACATCTCCTGATTGTTCAGATATATGTGGACGACATCATATTTGGGTCAACAAATGAAAATTTGTGCAAAGATTTTGAACAAATTATGAAGCAGAAATTCGAAATGTCATTGATGGGTGAGATGAAATTCTTTTTGGGATTGCAGGTTGATCAACTACCCAAAGGAATTTTCATACATCAAACGAAGTACGTTCATGATATCTTGGAGAAATTTGGGATGTCAGGTTCTACTCCAGCAGCCACCCCATTAGCAACGAATCATGGGATAAACCCTGATCTCACCGGAGAGAAGGTAGATGAAACGATGTATCGTTCCATGATCGGATTGCTGATGTATTTGACAGCTTCAAGACCCGATATCATGTACCCAACCTGCCTGGCAGCAAGATTTCAATCTAACCCGAGAGCATCGCACATGATTATTGTTAAAAGGATATTACGCTACCAGAAAGGAACTCCATCATTGGGGTTGTGGTATCCAAGAGAAGGCGATTTTACGCTCGAAAGGTATTCCGATTCGGATTTCGGATGCTGCAGAGTTAATGCTAAATCAACAACAGCGGGATGCCAGTTCTTTGGATCACGATTGGTCACCTGGCAATGCAAAAAGCAAACCTCTGTGGCTTTATCCACATGTGAAGCGGAGTATGTATCTGCTAGCAGTTGCTGCTCTCAGATCTTGTGGATCCAGCAACAGATGCGCGACTACGGTTTGCAATTTCTAAACACCCCTATATTTGTTGATAATGAGGCAGCGATTAACATTACTAAAAATCTAGTTCATCACGCTAAAACGAAACATATTGAGATTCGTCATCACTTCATCCGAGATTGTTTCGAGAAGAAGTTGATACGAATTGAGAAAATCCACACTGACGATCAAAAAGCTAATTTACATACCAAAGCATTTGATAAGACACGTTTTCAGTATTTGCTAAAATTGAATGGTATGAAGCTTTTATCGGTGTTGGAGGAGATTATTGGCGTTGATGAAGGTAACATTGTAGATGATGTTGAGAAGCAATCTGCAATGGTTTGTCGATTTTTAACTTGTTTTGGTATTTAGGGGGAGGTATAGGGTAATATTTCAGAAAATACAAAAACAATAAAAAATGACAAAAATACAAAAACATGAGATATTTTCAAAATCCAAAAACAATAGAAAACCAGAAAAGAGCTTGTGTAAAAAGGGAAAATGATAGTACATCGGCTTGATAGTTACAGTATGCTAAAGAAATGGAATGTTTAAATGCGTTAAACAGTCTCGCTGATGATGTGCCGATAGGTTTTTACACATTTAATAGGTTTGTTCGGGATATAAACCTAAATCTTCACTTACTTATTTCGTGGGGAACACTACTTGGATATATAGGTAACCCCTGAAATCTTGTTTGAAAGATTCCTTTTTCTGATATACTAGGTCTTTATACTCAGTGATATCTGGGGTATTATTCTGGGACTTCTGCTGAATGGAAGTTCTGACGTAGTCCTCGAATAATACTTTCTGCAATGCTTGAAACATAGCATCACCCTCAGCATATATGATAAGACAATAAAATTGCTTAGCAATGCTGTTGTAAAAAAGATCCTCTAAAGGGGACACACCCAAAAGTTGAGTCATGATCTCTCTGCTGTACGGTGGTTCTGACCTGAGCTCTCATGATTCTTCATAATTTATTAACCCCTTACAGATATCATTTGTAGTATTCTCACCTGTAAGACTGAATATTGGGATCTGGATACGGGAGTATATTCAAGAGGTGAGACACACGTATAAGTTTAAGTCTTTAAAACACTAAATCCGTATCCTGGACAGATTGAAAAATTGTGTGAAAATTTAAGTGGATCAGTATATCGACAATCTAAGCGAATTGTTTAATTCTGAATATGTAATCACAGCTTAACGGTACTTGTGATTTGTCGAATAGCTGATATGATTCCCTAACACGCTCAAACAAAAAATTTGTTTGTAAATAGTTTACTTTCATTTACTGCATTTTAGTTCTGTATTTCTTTTCTAGTTTAGAAACTTTTTTAAAAATTCAAAAAGATTTTACTTTTCTGCTTTATTTTTGACAAACCAAAGTGGAAGAGTTGATCTTCGGATTCGAATTCTAAAAGATGAAAGCAGATGCAGGAAGTTTCTGGACTGGATGATGAGTCGTGAGCTAAACATGATAAGTTTGAGAAAGTTGAAACGTTGAAGCAAGTTCATTAACTTGAAACTTGTAAATTTTCAGAAAATCAAATTGAATTAAATGTCAGTGTGTATTATATCTGATCAACCAAGGTCATTAAATTGGACTTGGTAGATTATTTGAGTAATCAGGGTCATTAATTTGGACCTGAATACTTAAGTGGATTTCTAACACTGAAGGTTAAAAGGTAAGTTTGGATTGAAACTATTCTTGTCATATATCTTATCTTTGGGTAGAGTTTTTGCAGGTAATTGGAATCCCCATGGCAATGAAAAAGTCAAAGATTGAATCAGAATTCAAACCCTAGCCTACCGAGAGGGGGAGTCTGTGAAAGGGGAAGTCAGCTTTCTGGATCAACAATCAAAGGGGAGATTGAAGATGGAGCTAGATTAAGTTTCTGAACATGTGTGAAGAAAGAGTTTTTGCAATGAGAAGACAGAGTTGAAAAAGACCAAGACTGAAGACTAAATGCCAAAGACTTCGTCAACATCCAAGGGGGAGTCTGTTGGTGCACTAAATGTCTGCTGACTACGTCTTAGTTGAGTCTTAGGTCTAGATAGTTTCAATTAGAATTGGAAAACAAGTTTAGTGGATTGAACATGTAATTTCGCTCCAAATGACACTTGTGTCATTAGAAGCGAAATCAGGATATTATGTAAGCTTGTGATTTCGCTCCAAATAGGTCTAGATGGTGATTTCGCTCCTGATGTTGTCTAGGTAATTCCGCTCCTAAGTGATATTAGTGATTACGCTCGTAATGTATTGTGTGGTTTGGAGCGGAATCAGGCCGGCTATATATAGGTGATATGTTGAGTTCATTTGTAACGTTTTGGAGCAAGATCAGGTCATGTGCTAGGTGTCGAAACTCTGTCAAAATTTACTCAGAAAGCATTAATAGAAAGGAAATTGAAAGGATAAAGCTGTGTGACTTCATTTACTTTGATTCCGCCTCTGTATATGAAGATGAACTGCCTTTTACTGACTGTTTAGGGTCACAACACGGTCCAACACATGTCATTCTTAACCAGATTCTGAATCAATCTTTTGACTGAGACCACTCATGAGGTCTCTTTGAATCATGGAATGGTACTATATAATCCAAGGGTCTTAACTATTATGTAGAAGCCCATTAAGGATTTAAGTAGTACCTTTGGATATCCTACTGTGAATCTCTCACATGAAGATATGGAAGATTCTATGAGGATTTGGATAATGAAAACAATAACACAAAAGAAAATACATAATACATAATCACATAATCACAAAATTGTTTATCTTGATCTTTTAATTTGTTATCATTTTGTTAATTTGTTTTGTTAATTGCGCACATGTATTTAAAGCACACCAGGTATCCAATCCGTGGATTTTGATTGGCACTTTAAATATTTTCAAGAATCCAACTATAAAGATAGGAAGATCTGAAAATTCGATTTCGATTATAAGGAATCGAAATGTTCGAATTAAGGCATACAAGGAATCCAATGAAGGACTCTGATTTGAATGATAATCATCCACAAGGATCTAATTGTGAAGATAAAAAGATCCCATATGGATTTTGGGATTTGAAAAAGCGGGAGGCGTTTCAAAACCTTGTACTAGACGTGCTTATGTCAAAACATGAGGTAAAATGCTCATGAAGTTGAGACGCTAGATATGCCAAGGCGACATATGAAGCAGAGTTTGAAGGTTAAGTCAATGTACGGGGAAAATGTTTTTGAAAACTATGCATGGGGTTCTTTTTGAAATGTGTTTAATATTTTTGAAACCTTACATAGTACTTTTGATATCATAAAGTAGGTGTATGAGATAAGTATATTTATAAAATGTTTTAAAATCATGCGAGATGAATTTTGAAATTATGTATAAGGTTTTTGAAAACATGAATGATGCTTTTGAAATCATGCACTTGATATATTAAGAAAATATACTTGTGTTAATATTGTTTTCAAACTACATTAAATATTTTGAAATCATGAAGGTTGTTTTTGAAAACATAGACAATGCTTTTGAAATCATGCATTTGATATATTACATAAATATACTGTGTTAAAATTGTTTTCAAACTATATAAAATGTTTTGAAATCATGAAGGTTGTTTTGAAAACTTATACTATGCATGTTGTTATGATAATCAGAATGTAATGGGTATGAGATTGTAAATACCCTCAGTTATCTATCCAAGGATTCAAAGGCACAGATGTGCAAAAAGCACGATTACTCAGAATGTCGCTTTATTTCCTGTACTTCATTTCTTAGAATGAAACGAGTATTTAGAATTTTCGAGAAAATCATGAGCAAACACGAGAATGGGAGAATCATAAGAGTAGTTTGTAAAGAACATAGTTCCTTGATGTAGGTATCATAGGGAAACGCCATACACATATGTAACTACATTTGTACATCAGAATTGTGAACAACAATTTATTTATAAACAAAACAGATTGTTTCAGGGTTCAACAAAAGATACAAGAGCAGAAGATTCAAATTATTTAAAGCAGCAGCTTCTTCTAATTAGCCAAAATGCTCATCCGTGGGTTGGATTTGCATTGACAATCTTTGGGCATTTGTTCCTGAAATGGCTCGTCTCGCCACAGTTGTAGCACGATCCAGGTGGAAAGCGAGCTTGGGCAGGGTTGGCTTGGAGTTGAATAGCAGCAAGATTTGCAACAGCTTTGTTTTGGATAGCAAAGCGGCATATGTCAACCAAATCTCCCCATCGTCCACAATGGGTACATTTGAAACATGGTGTTTGATCTGGATGATGACAGTTGCATTGATTGCGTAAGGGAGCAGTTCCTTTTGAGGAGTCCTTGTGAACTCTTAAATAATAGCATGGTGAAACTTGGGCTATCACTTGGACTGCGTTTAATAGCATGGTGAAACTTGTATATATGTGCTTATTGCTGGATATGAGTTTTTTTTTTTTTGAAACTTTTAAACTAGTATACTACTACATACTCAAACTTGTATACTCGCCAACATTCTTGTTGATATATTTTAATACATGTTGCAGGTTGATAGTAGCCGAGGAAACAAGAATCAAGCTAGGGTGATGCTAAGAAACTCGCCTAGTTAAATTAAATGATTTGAACAATATTTGGTTGAATTGTAATCGATACTTCTGATCGTGAAACTCTGTTTGATGTTTAGACAATGCCATGAAACTTGATTTAATTTATATGGAAACAATAGTGTTATGGAAACTTTTGAGCAATCTGGACGCTTAGTGCCGCACCCCGATGTTTCCGCTATCGGTTGGGGTGTGACAACACATCCCAGCTTCGTACGAAGCCACTCCGTTAGTTGTGATTGTTGTTAAGTCTGAACTGCTAATTACGAAGTTACTGTTGTAGCTTCATACGAACCCAAAAAATAGGTTTTGAAAATTTTGAGCCCCTTCGTACGAAGGCACATCACGCTTCATACGAAAGCACAAGTATTGTTTGACCAGTTTACCTTTGTAGCTTCGTACGAACCCACTATTTCTGGTTCGTACAAACAGACTGTATTGGTTAGTTCATTCCTGATTTGTCTAAGTGTTTGACTTTTGCAGGTGTTGATCATGGAAGACGAATTCTATAATGAGTTCTTTGATGCTTTTACTACTTTGGAACCATCCTCTTTGGATACAAATTCAAAAAATATGACAAAGGTTATTTCCGAGTCGTTGAACGTCGACAACGCATACGGAACCCACCAGAAGCCACCAAAGCTTATGAACATCGAAGATTACAACAGGTGGGAGAAGAGATTCGATAACTGGTTAAAGGCATACGCTTATGAGAGCTGGAAGGCGATTCAAGTTGGATACACAGATCCAAACTTACCTTTTGCCGAGTTGGGAACAGCTAAACAATAGTTGTTTACTGCTGAATAAAAGGCTATTGCTCTTATTCATCAGTCAGTCAGTCAGAGACGATATTATCTCATTGCTCGATTATGATGACACATCCAAAGGTTTGTGGGCAGCATTGAAAAAGAAATGTACCGGTGGAGAAGAGATAGTAAAGAACAAATGGACTTTACTAAAGAAAGAGTTTGATCTATTCGCTTGTCTAAAAAGCGAGAATGTGCGTCAGATGATTGAGAGATTCTGTCACTTAAAGCTGGAACTTAAGGGGTTCAGGGTAAAGAAAGATAATGAAGAGATCATCGACAAATTATTCGAGGTACTCCCGAATGAACAGGATTGGCAGTATTATGCTATGATTGTGAAAAACACAAAACAAACTAAGGATATGACTCTAGTCTGGTTGATAGAAAAATTAGAGGGTCATGAATTGGAAATTAGAAAACAACACAAAATGAATAGTGTGAACTACCAACAGAATGTAAACTTGTACTATCATGGTAGTATGATTTCTAACACTCTGTCACCGAAGATAGGAACAGCTTTAGTGCCGACAACACAAATGATACATCAAAAACCCCTCAAAGTGGTGGATCATCATCCGGAGGTGGATTCGGTTATTCAGGATCTGGGTCAAACACACAGTCATCTTCTGCATTGAATGCTCTGAACAACTCCAACCAAAGTGTGGTTCAATGCAACATTGCAGTTAATCTGAACAACGCACAGAGCTTCAATGCTGAAACTACAAATCAACAGATAGTATTCCTAGCGTCAATCCTCGAATCATATGAAAGTTTAGTTGCGGGTAAAATAGGCAACCCGAACATGACTAAGGAGGATTACGACCAGATAGACCCTGAAGAAATGGAGTTGATCGACATACGTTGGTGTATGGCGAGTGTGATCCGACGAGCCCAGAGATGAGATTTATGGAGATCACGGGCAGACAGTGTATTGGTGGTCCGTCTACAAAACTTGGTTTTGATAAATCGAAGGTGACTTGCTTCAAATGTAAGCAGAAGGGCCATTTTAAGAGAGAATGTCAGAATCAAGCTGCTGATGAAACTGTCAACCCTTTTCACGATGATTATTAACGGAAGGCAATTTACCACCGCAACAAGGAGCAGCTGCCTAAAATAAAGCAGATAGAGGAAGGTCCTACAAAGGAGAAATCCAGGGCGTTAGCTGGGGTTATAATACTTACAACGAGGTAGAGCTTCGCGTTTTAGGGGTTATAATACCCGAGTATTATGCCTACTAGAGATTTGAGGAGGGGCTTGGGTATTTATTGGAGAAGTAGGATCGCACAGAGCACCTGGTTCGAACCTGCTGCCTTCATACGAAGGCAGTGCCTTCCTACGAGGGGTCTGTTTTGCGTGGGAAAATCCTTGTTTTCACGTATCGAATGCTTGTTTAATGTGTTTTGTTGCGTCAGTTAGGGTTAGTACTTAAAGTATTTTAGCGTATCACCAAGTATTAGGGTCGTGTTGCGTTTTAGAGTGATAAACCGGGTCATTCGAGTTTGCGTTGAGTTTGCGTTGCGATGTTCGTGTTGCGAGAATCATCCAAAAACATACAAAGCACAAACACAACACATAAGAACACACAGCATAACATTACTACTACTAATAACAGCGTTTGCGATTAAGCGTGTTAGGCACGATAAGCGAATGCGAAGGCGAGATTACCGAACAAACAAACACACTCGGCATATAGAGTAACATAGTACTCTCTGATTCATGTTGCGTTAGCATTAAGCCTTTGCAATTATAAAGCATTTAAACGTGCAGCGGTGCTATGTGATGAAAATGTATTTAGACTAACAAAACCCATTGTTTATATCGAATCTTAGTGTACAAAACGGTTACAAATCGAGGCAAGTAGTAACGAATAACAATCCAAAAGGTCGGGTTGTTACAATCACCCTTCTTGGTCTCTCGATCCATGATTTCTACTGGCTTTTCCACGAAGTGAAGAGTCTCGTTTATTTGCAAATCCTCGAGAGGTACATGAAAGTTTTCTTCAGCTAGGCACTTCTTGAGGTTTGAGACGTGGAAAGTAAGGTGTACGTTGCTGAGTTCAACCGGTAATTCGAGTCGGTAGGCTACTTTACCAATTCTCTCAAGAATCTTGAAGGGACCCACGTATCGTGGCGCTAGTTTCCCTTTCTTGCCGAATCGGATCACCCATTTCCAAGGTGAAACCTTTAAGAGAACGTGATCTCCAACTTCGAACTCTAGGGGCTTGCGGCGTTTATCGACGTAGCTCTTTTGATGACTCCGAGCTTTCAGGAGATTGTCCTTTATTTGGAGAATCTTGTCTGTCGTTTCTTGTAGTAACTCGGGACCAGTGATTTGTGCGTCTCCAATCTCGTGACGAGGGCTTTAATTGGAATAAATATATTCCAAATGAAGGATCCGCATTCGTTGCTGCGGTAAAACCGGTGACTTTTTGTTGGGATTTCACATGTTTATCAAAGTTATTTTATCCTTATAAAATAAAAATGCAACGGAATATTTATTTAAAACATGTTACTTTCTTGATATAAAACCCATTTTATATGTAAAACCCAATCCCGGATCTATATATGAACATGCATACTATCAAACATAACCATAGGATGTTTAGAAGACTACCTTCTTAGAGTAATAGAAAATGAAAAGGATGATACTTCTTGAACGGTTGCCTTCAAGTGTAGAAGACCTCAAGCTTGTATATCCCAAGCCTTCCAACAAACACCTTGAGTTTAGCTAGGATTTTTAACATTTATGATCAAACTTGAAAAACTTGGAAAACCCTTATGTTGGCCGATTTTGGGAGCCAAAATTATCAAGTTCTTCTTTCATTTTTGTCATGCAAAAATGCTATAAAGATGAGAGAGAATGTTGCCACCACTAATGCCCAATCATGTTCCTTCTAACTTGTAAGATTGCATGCCATCTCATTGGACCACAAAATTGCCTTGGGAGGCACATGTTGGGGGCGGCCCACCTTTTATTTTAAAAAAAATCAATTTTTCTTTTAAACAATGCAAGTCTTATATATATAGGGGATGGATAATGAGAAAACTAGTTTAAATGAGAAAACCAAAAAACTAACTAAAAAGGCCTAAAAACATACCAAAAAATTTTTATTTTTTTAATTTTTATAAAAAAATCACAACTTTTTATGCATGGAAAAATTTTTTCAAAAAATAAAAAAGAAGTTTTTTGTTGTATTGCACATGTGTAATACTATGTGTAGTACACATACACATGTGTATTACTACACATGTGCAGTACAACAAAAAAAAAATTATTCATTTTTTTTTTTTTGAAAATTTTTTTATATATAAAAACTAGCTATTTTTTTATAAAAAATTGTAAAAAAAAAAAAATATTTGTATGTTTTTTAGCTTTTTTTAAGTTTTTTTAGTTAATTTTCTAGTTTTCTCATTTATATCTAGTTTTCTCATGATCCTCTCCCTATATATATATATATATATATATATATTATAACTTTTATAAAATATAACACATATGTTATAAGACTTATATAACCTTTTATTATGTTATTTAACCCATTAAATAATAAGATAAAATATTCTCTCAAAAATAAATTATCCATATATAATTTATTAATTTGTCAAGTGTAATTATTTAGAAAACCAATTTCTAAATATTGTAAGTGTTAATATTTATTTGTTTGTCATATCACAAATAAATATTATAAGTGTTTGTCTAGCTTGTATTTGGGTATGACTCGACTTGGATCACAACGTACTAGCCACATCAATTTAATATGTGTCTTGGGCATACAGAGTCCAACACTTTTAACCGTGAAAGAGAGATTGCTCGCATGAAAATGAACAAAATTGAAAGAGCCTGGATAGAAGCGAAAAGAGCTAATCGGTGGGATGCTGAGAAGGAATGTTATTTGGATCCTAAAGGGAACATCCTTACTGATTCGAGTACTATCGACTTCGAGACGTTTGTCAAGATAATTCCAATTGAGCAGGAACAACATAAAGGGTATTTTGAGAGAGTGAGAAGATAAAAAGAAGAAAAGGAGAGAAGAGAGAGTCCTGAAAAGTTCGTGAAAGAAATCATTGACGTAAATCAGGAAATGACTGCTGAAAACATGATAAAGATGGCAGATCAGGTGATGATGACAAAGGCCATTGAGGTAGATATCAAAACTGAGTCTGAGTCATCAAAACAGGTCAGTTCAGTAAGTCAAAGTGAGAAACAGGTAAGAATAGTGAAACTCAAACTGATAATCATTGCAGGAATTGCATGAATACATGCAAGCTCTGTAATGAAAGAGACGTGGAATTGAAATCCAGAATTGAGGAGTTTAACGAGAAAATCAATACTTTAAAAGATGACATGATTCTGAAAGATAAAATTCTTAAAAGTTCAAAAGAGAAAATTGATCTTGTAGAAGAAAAGATTAAAAATGATGAAAAAGAGGTTGAAAATTTCTGAAAAACAAATGAAACGCTTATTTTTGAAGATAGAAAAATAACAGAAGCATATGAAAATTTAAAAAATCAATCAAAGATGCTGATGCACAAGATTTTCAAGTTCATCAACAAAATTCACAATTAAAAGTTGTTGTCCAATAAAAGGAAAAACAACTGAATACTCTTCCGGATGAAATGGCAACATTAAAACTTCAAATTGAAGAGGTCAAAATTGAAAATGAACGTATCAACTTGAAGTTGAAGAGTTATTACACAGCCAGCTTTATTCTTGACCACATCATACCGAAACTTGTCGGTAAGAATAAAGAAGGTGACGATGTTTACCAAACTGGAGGTGGGGTTGGGTATAATCGCGTTATACCACCCATGAACGATGATTTTTCAAAGAAAAACTTAGGGTGGAAGAGGCGTTAAACATCAAACTGAAGAGTGAAGCGAACAAATTGCCAGATAATATTGATGTCACATTCTGATGATGGAAACATTGATTCCGAAGTGGTTAAGAATGTGATAAACAATGTTTTAAAAAGTAACAGTGACTCCACTAAGTCCACAATTTCAAATGAATGTGTTGAAGATGATGATTGTTATTTGAACAATTACATTCCAAAATCCAAACACAACTTAAATGACGAACCTACCTTGGTGATGTACCAGGTGTGTGGTTCAGATAAGTTGTATTCGGACGAGAAATTTTGTAGAATCGTTGTGCGACCTGAATGAGTCGTTCAGAAGAGTTTGGATCCGAATCAAAGGCGGAATTCAGAGAAACAGACTTGTTTACAGCTTGATTCAATTATAATGTCTCTTGTTTTGATATAATAGTCTTACAGCACCTGAAGACAATTCGGCAGAGCTTCGCTACTCAGATCCGAAAGTTACAAATGACAACCTAGACTCGGGTATTTATAGACATGTAATTTCACACGGAATAGCCAAAGGTAATTTCGTGCGAAATACCAACTGGTAATTTCGTGCGAAATAGCCTTTGGCTATTTCGTGCGAAATAGCTAACACTCACACGAAATTCAGTTTCTAGCATCCCGAGCACTGGTTTACCCTATCTTGTTACATGACTCGATACAAGACGAAGTCGACAGACATAGTGCACTAACAAATTTCTAATCCAAAACATTAATGTGGATAAATTAGAAAAAGTTTTCAAACTTGTGGAGGTTGAGTTGTCGAAAGTTGAGAATTTGTCGAGCTCTAAACGGTTTCTGAATTTTCAAAAGAATAAAGCTTACTATAACAAGCCTAGAAACCCACCACGTTTTCAAAATAAAAACCAGAATAATGGATATAATGGGCAATGGGGTGGTAAGCAAAACCAGAAAAGAAACTTTCAGAAATCAAAGTATGTAAAGAAAACAACTTTTGTCAAAAGTTCGAGTTCACTCAATGATCAAGAATCTGAATATTTTTCAAAATCAAATGAAGAATTCTTTGCTCAGTGAGAAACACAAAAAACAGACTGATGGTCCAAGTCAGGTTTCTGATAACCGGACTTGTTTCAAATGTAATGAAGTTGGTCACATTGCTAGGAAGTGTACCAACAACAAACCTAAGTCTGTTGTTGTGGAAAACAAACAGAAACCGAATCATGTTAAAGGAAAGGCTCTGATGTTTGTTGAGAAAAAGGTTTAAAAATCTGAAAATGATTCTAAAATCAAAGCTCAACCAGTAAAACAAGGTTTTAAGAAAATTGGTGAGACTTCGAAACAACATGATAAGAAAGAATCAACATCAGGAGTTAAGAAAACTGTTCAAAATCAACAAACTTGGAGGCCTAGATCACAAGTCAAAACATCTGAACCAAAACCGAAACAAACTTCTTCGACTCCACAAGTCAAGAAGAATGTCCAAAAGGTTTCTGTTACTGAGACTAAAAAGAAACAAACTCCTCCAACCGCGTCGGTAAAGAAGTTTGTTCCTAAGGTTTCAGTGAGTGAAAAGAAGAAACAAACTTCTTCGACCCCACAGGTCAAGAAGTATGTTCCGAAATATGTCCAACCTGGTGTTCCAAAATCTGATTCAATCAAGAAGGATGAGGTTGAGACAGAAAATGTTTTATAAAAGAATGATAAGAATTTTCCAATTCTATCCACAATCCATGTTCAGCTACCCGAGTCGAAGGAGACTTGGGTTGCTTTATTCAACTAATTGCATTTGATACGTGCAGGAGCTCCCGAGGTCAATCTCAAAGGGGATAATGGACAGCAGAGCTTCTAGGCACATGACAGGGATGCTCGCCCAGTTATATGATGTTCGAGAAATCAAAGGTGGATATGTTGGATTTTCTGGAAACCAAGGAGGGAGAATAATCAGGGAAGGCACGTTATTGAATAGAAAAGTGTCATTTGAGAAGGTTAACTACATTCCCGAACTAGAGAACAATTTACTCAGTATCTCTCGAATTTGCGACAGGAAGTTTACCACTCATTTTAATGAAAAGAATGTCTGATCCTAAAGCCAGCATTTGTTATCTCTGAAGAGTGGATTTTGATGCGAGAACCGAGAGAAAATGACCTCTATGTCCTCGACATGAGTGTCGCAACCACGACGACCAATCAACCTCAGTGCTTCGTATCCAAAGCTACTGAAAAAGAGTCGATACTTTGGCACCGCAAGATGGCTCACATTCATTTACGAAAAATGAATTACTTGGTCCACAACGATCTGGTGGAAGGCATCAATCTGAAGAATTTTCACTTGGGTGATGAATGTCTCAGTTGTAAAAAGGGAAAACAAACCAAGAAATCGCACCCGAGGAAACTTAAGAATTCAATCACGAAACCACTAGAAAGGCTACACATGGATCTCTTCGGGCCAATCAATGTGAAGAGCATTTCTGAAGACCTGTATTGTCTTGTTGTGAAGGACGACTATTCGAGATTCTCGTGTGTATCTTTTCTGCAGTCCAAAGATGAAGTATTTCAGTGTTTGTTGATGTTGTTCTGAAGGATAGAAAATCTGTACCAGCTGCCTATTTGACGAATTCGTAGCGACAATGGAACAGAATTCAAGAACAACAGAAAGTTCGAATTCTGTAACGAAAAAGGTATCCTGCAAGAGTTCAGCGCTCCCTGTACGCCGTAACAAAATGGGGTGGCAGAGAGAAAGAACCGGATGCTGATTGAAGCTGCACGCACAATGTTAGCCGACTCAAAACTCCCTGTGAGTTTCTGGAGTGAAGCTGTAGCCTCAGCTTGCTATACCTTGAACAGAGTGTTGACAGTGAAGCCACATAACAAGACATGTTTTGAGTTGCTGAACAATCAAAAGCCGAACCTACAGTATCTTGAGCCGTTCACCCTGAACGGTGATAGATCCTAATGGAAAATTCGGTGCTAGATCCTTAGAGGGATTCTTTGTTGGATATGCTAGTCTACTCAGACGAGTATATCTTCCAAGTCTCAATCGAGTAATTCAAGCGCAACATGTAGATTGCCAGGGGTACACAATGCCTACGCAAAAACCTGGTGATTCGTGGTTGTTCGATTACCAGAAGTTGTGGGAATTGTTTCATCTTCCTGAGGAACCATCATTTGAAGAAACGATAAGGTTATTTCAGGAATATCAGTCTTCTCAAGTTAAAGACTTTCCGACTAAGGTTTCTAAAAGACAACATAGTTTTAATGATGATGAAGCCGGTCCAAGTCACACTCCAGCGGAAGAACAACAAACTCCGACAGAAGAACAAGAAAAACCTGTTGAGAATACTCTAGCCACGGTGTATGAAGAATCGGAAGGTTTTGACTCTGACAGTCCTACATTTGACAGAGGAGACTTTGAATATGAGGGGGAGCAGATCCAAACAGGAGATCAGACAGACGAAGTCAATCAAAACATGGAGCAGAATGTTACAAATTTGGAGGACGAGGTGATAGTTCCTGGTGAGGTGATGCCGAGGACACTTTCATATCACCCCGAGGAGTTTATTATTGGAGAGCTACAAACTGGAGTCCTAACGAGACACCAAATTGATCAGGGCTTTTCGTGTTTTTATTCTAAAATTGCTCCATTGCAAAATGATTTTTCTCTAAGGTACTTTATTTCACAGGTAGAACCTAAGACGTATAAGGAAGCACTGAATGAGGAGTCGTGCGTCAATGCGATGCAAGAAGAACTGAGTCAATTTGAGAAGCTAGGGGTTTGGAAGGTGGTTGATTTACCCTACGGTCATAGAAAGATAAATACTAAGTGGGTATTTAAATGCAAGAGAGATGATAGAGGAGTGGTTGTGAGAAACAAAGCTCGCCTGGTCGTTCAAGGTTTTAGCCAGCAAAAGGGTATTGATTTTACCGAAGTATATGCTCATGTTGATCGGCTAGAGGCGATACGGATATTCCTCACTTTTGCATCCTGGAAGGGTTTTAAGGTATATCAGCTAGATATCAAATCAGCGTTCTTATATGGAAAGGTTAAAGAAGAGGTGTACGTTGGACAGCCATTGGGCTTCACTAATCCTATCCACAAGGATAAGGTCTACCTTTTAGACAAAGCCTTATACGGGTTGCACCAGGCCCCGAGAGCCTGGTATGAGACACTCTCTCAGCACCAGTTGTCGAATAGCTTCACACGTGGGAAGGTAGATGCAACTCTTTTTACTCGTGAAGCTGATGGTCATCTGCTGATTGTGGAAATATACGTGGATGATATTATATTTTTGTCTACAAACGACGCACTCTCCAAAGATTTCGAGAAGGTCATGAAGCAGAAATTCGAGATGAGCTCAATGGGAGAGATGAAGTTCTTCCTAGGCCTGCAAGTCGATCAACTACCAGGAGGGATCTTCATTCATCAAACCAAGTATGTTCACGATGTGTTGGAGAAATTCAGCATGACGGGAACCTCTGCAATGTTTACCCCTTTGGCGCTCAACCATGGCATTCATCTGGATCCCACGGGGGATAAGGTAGATGAAACCTTGTACCGGTCGATGATTGGGTCGCTCATGTACCTAACGGCGTCAAGACCTGATATAATGTATCCAACATGTCTCGCGGCACACTACCAATCGAGTCCGAGAGCTTCTCATCTGATGATCGTCAAGCGAATCTTGCGTTAGTTGAAAGGAACTCCGAGCTTAGGCTTGTGGTATCCCAAAGAAGGCGATTTCAACCTTGAGGGCTACTCTGATTCAGATTATGGTGCCTGCAAACTCAATGCAAAGTCTACAACGGTCGGCTGCCAGTTCTTCGGAACACGTCTGGTAACTTGGCAGTGTAAGAAATAGACCACAGTCGTTCTCTCTACATGCGAAGCTGAGTACGTCTCGGCTAGCAGCTGTTGTTCACAGATCTTATGGATTCAACAACAGATGAGAGACTTTGGTCTGGAATTTCTTAACTCGCCTATATTTGTAGATAATTAGGCTGCAATTAACATCACAAAAAACCTTGTTCATCATGCTAAGACTAAACACATAGAAATTCGACATCACTTCATTCATGACAAAAAGAAGTTGATTAGAATTGAAAAAATCCACACCGAAGAACAGAAAGCTGACTTACACACAAAACCGTTTGATCAATCCCGGTTTAATATCTTTTGAAACTTAACGGTATGCGGCTTTTGTTGTTAGGGGGAGAAATAGTCGGCGTTGATGGAGAATCCAAAGCAGAGGACGTTAAGAAGTGATCTGCATTGGTTTGTCAACTTTTCTTTAAATATTTTGGATATGTAGTAAAAAAATTCAAAAACATAAAAAAAATGAAAAATGTTAAAAACATAGAAAAAGACAAAAAGAGTTAGTGTAAAAAAAGGAAATGATAGTACATCAGCTAGACTGTCACAGTACGCTAAAGAATTGGAAAGCTAAAAGTGATAAACGGCCTCACTGATGATATGTCAGTAGGTTTTTACACATTTAGTAGATTGATTTCGAGATATAAACATAAAAACAATATCTTGCTTATTTCGTGGGGAACATCTCTCGGATATATGGATAACCTCCAAAATCTCGTTTGAGAGGTTGCCTAATTCTGAGGTTGCCTAATTCTGAGATACTAATCCTGAAAAGTTGAACAAGTTCATTAAGTTGAAACTTGTAATTTTTGAAAAATTGAAAAATTGAACAAAAAAAGTCAAATGGTTCGTGAATCAGGTCAACCAAGGTCTTTAACTTGGACTTGGTCGATAAGTCGAGTAACCAGGGTCATTAACTTGGACCTGGATACTTGAGTGGATGTTAAAATCTGATAAAAAGTGAAAAGGTTTAAAAAGTTGAAAATTTTGAAATTCAATTTGTGGCTTCGTACGAAGGCAGATGGAATGGGTTCGTACGAAGGCAAGGTTATAAGTGGGTTTGTAGATGTGTGGCTTCATACGAAGACACCACGGGCATATAAATAGTGGGTGTGTAAGAACTTAACTCAGTTGTCACTTCGTGCCTTAGAAGAAAACCTCTGCTTTTAAGCCAAAAACTCTGCCAAAATTTCATCAAATTGTGGTGTTGGCTAGCACAACATACACAATGGGAAAGGTGAGTGTTTGATTATCACTTGTTTAATCGTTCAATTTTGAGTTCGTATAACTGCCGGCTTTATATTCTCAGATCCAGACAATTTTAGTGTTGAAATCATGAAATTGGTTCGGTGAATCGTCTTATCGGCACTTTTAGAACCTTAATCTATCATCAATTTGATGATTCACCACAAAAATTTGAACTTTGATTTTTAAAACTCATGAACTGTTCTTGATATGTTAGTACGAAGCGGCTGGCTTCATACGAAACGGCCCGGTTTGTAATAAGTGTTGGATTTGTTTTGATTAATGATGTGTTAATACACTATTGAGAATTTGTTGTTGTTCATGTGTAAAGATCACTTCGTAGGTTAGTGGGTTCGTACCTAGTATCTTCGTACATAGTAACTTCGTACCTAGTAGCTTCGTACAAAGTGGCTTCGTACAAAGTGGCTTCATACAAAGTGGGTTCGTACAAGATGAAATTTCAAAGTGTTATAAAATTTTCAAGTGTCAAATGTTTTCTCGATAAACGTGCTATGGTACTTAACTAATTATAATGTTTTGTACAGTCTAGGAGTTCTAACTTTGACGCAAAGCACAATATATTCAAGTGTCAAATGTTTTCTCGATAAACGTGCTATGGTACTTAACTAATTATAATGTTTTGTACAGTCTAGGAGTTCTAACTTTGACGCAAGGCACAATATATGTTGTACGCTTGACAAGACACTCTCGAAGATGGGTCCGTTTGTTGATGTGTTAGACTTTATTGAACGAAGCAGAATTAAAAAGGCGTTAACAGAGACACATAAGTGCTATAAATCTCATGTTGAACGATTTTGGAACAATGCTAGATTCAATGAAACTTTAAAGACAATATTTTCTGCTCTAAAGTTGAAAGATGAAAACGATAAAGATATAGACGTTGAAGTGAAGTTTATAGTTGAGGATGTTAGGAGGGTGTTAGAATTTCAAGATACTAATGATGAGCTGATACAAGTTCCTGAACGTCTGGTCAAGGGATTATGGATGAGGATGGGATGTGTAGGGTTCATGAATGATGTGCAGTATCTCAAGTCCAAACTTCCAAAACCATATAAATTCCTTGTGCACTCCACAATTCACGCTTTACATCATAGGAAAGGAGGATTTGACGTGTCTGCTGATTTTATCATGTGTATCTTGACTTGTTTGATCTTAAACAGGTCATTCAATATTTCTCAGGTGATATTCAATCATATGGTGGATAATGTTCATGTCGAAAAGTTTCTACAGTACCCAAGGTATGTTTTTGGATGATCAAATTGCAAATCTACCAAAGGAAGAAGATGATGAGATGGAATTAGAACACATGGATAACGAAACTTTGAGAAGATTGAATGTTTATCAAGGTCAAGATTCAGAGCCTTCATACCGAAAGAAGTTTGCTGCAATTGCTAAACCAGACTACATTCCTCCAGCAAATGACAAATGGAGACATGATAATAGTGATTCGGGTACAGAGGATGAGAAGTTGAAGTTGATGGTGAATAAGAGGTCTAAGTTTTGGTTGAAAGAGAACGATAAGCAAAAGAAGAAGAAGACACCTACACCGAGAACTCCAAAAGTATCAACACCAAAATCAGCACCAAAAAGAACTCCAAAGAAGAAATCAACATTACACTTGGTTGATGAGCCTGATGAAGTTCAACCTGGGAATGTAAATATTGAAGGTGAAGCTAGATCGTCTCAGCAAGACATCACATTTGAAGAGATAGTAAATATTGCAGCTGCTCAGGATGCGGCTGAAACGGCTAAGAATGCTAAGAAGGTTGGTGGAGAAAATGTTGAGAAAACTGTTGGTGAAACGTTTGTTGAAGGTGTAGTTCGCACTGATTCAAGTGAAATAGAGAGCGACATAGATGTTACGCAGATAGCACCTACTACTGACAACAACGGCAAAAGAGGTAGAAAAGCAGGGCCATCACGTAAAAGAAAGAATAGTGACGATGAAGATGTTTCATATGTTCCGTCGGCTGCAGAAGTTGAAAAGATAAAGAAGGGCAGAGGAAAAATGAAGCGTAAGGCTCAACCTGTTGGCGTAACTCCAAGAAAGCACAAGATTAGAAAGACTACATCGAAAGTTGTTAGAGATATATATAGTAAATCTGTGCAAGTTCCTGAAATAGTTGAAAGTGTGACAGTAGAGGTACCGGTGGTTCAAGCTGAAGTTCATGTTTCTACTCCTCCAACATCACCAATACAGGAATCTATTCCTGTTCAGACAGATATTCATGTTACTCCTCATCAACAACCACATAACATTGAAGAACCAGGTTCTACGACGAAGAAAACAACAACTCCAATACAACAAGGTTCGGGGCTTAGTTTTCCAGATCTTCCTGATAACCTTGGTGCTGGTCCTACTCGTTTGGAAGACATTGGAGACATACCGTTCTTTAATGACGAAAGAGTCGATGCAGTGGCAAAAAGGGTTACGGTGCTGGAGAAAGCTAAGCAGAAACTGATGCCGAGCTGAAAGTGTCTGATGAAAAACTTAAGGCAACTAAAGAAAAGCTTTAACAAGTTGAGGCCGAGAACGTAGTACTCAAGAATGAGGTTCTTGCAATGAATGAAAAGATAGAAGATCTTCATGCCGGCAACAACGCACTAAATGAAACGATTCATGAATTATTGACCACTAACGTGGATTTAAATGATTCTAATGCGACTTTAAGTGTAGAAAATGAGCTTATACAGAAAGTGTTGGAATATTTGAAGGCAGATAAAGAGAACAAGTCAAAGCAGCTTGAGATGCTCTATGCAGTAATCGAAGATAAGCTTGGGCTGAATGTTCAAGCAGAATACGATCAAATTGGCATCTGAAGAGCTGAGGCTCGGAGGATGGAAAGAGAACAAAGGGATGCACAAGAAGTTGCTGATGCTGCAAAAGACAAAGGCATAGTAGTTGAAGAAGTTCTAGAATTGTCAAGTCAAAAAGAGCAACAATCAAGTAATGCTGATGATAATACTGAAATGGCTCTTGTCGTTGCTCAACAATTTACTCTTGTAGGTTCGCCAGTGGATGTTCAGTACAACAAAGTAGGAGTTAAAAAGGAGAAATGAAGTTAAGCGTCGTAAAGAAAAGGCAAAGAAAGATGATGAGAAAGACGACGAAGAGGGTGATGATGATGAGGATACAGAAGAGTTGTTCAAATATTGATGATTATCATGGAAGTGGTGATGATGGTAACGATGATGATGATGATGATCAAGGTGGAGATAGTGGTGCATTGATTGTTAGACAAGCTGGTACTCATCAGTTGAATATTTTCTAGATGATTACCAGAATGTTGAACATGAGGAAGTACATCCTTAGGGGGAGTCTTCCTTCGGCACTAAACATGCTGATCCTACCAACATATTCTCATCTACTCCCAAAGTGATTTATCTGAGCCATGATGTGGAAGAAGGGGAGTTAGTAGAGAACTGGACGAGAGAGACCATGAAGGAGGCATTGGGTTTGAATGATGATGACAAGTTCACTTTCTATTTTGAGAAAGATATGGAAGATGATGCTCCTGATGGTGAATACGTGTTTTAAATGGTTGATGAAGCAGACAACTTCAACGATGTAGTGGTTGAAGATGATTCAGAATCTGACCAAGATGTACCGTTACATTATTCTGGTCAAGATGCTGACTTTCCTACATTCACTGAGTTGTTTCGAACTCATAATGAAGATGAACTTAAGAGAAAGGTTGCTGAAGGTGGTATTCCGAGAACTCTTACAAGAGAACAACTTCGAGAGGAAAGAAAGAAATGCTTTAAGTCGATGGTGGAGGAAAGAAAGTTTAAACGGCCATTGAAATTCTTCACCTGCCATTCTGATCAATCCCTCAGAGATATCTTGTCTTGGGGATACCTTGAAGATTTGAAAGTGTATGCGATTAAAAGAAAATTTGGAGTTCAATACTTCAAATTTATCAAAGATCTAAAGACACTGCCATGGTGGGACGTGGAAGAGTTAGTAAAAACAAAGAATATCCAACAGTGTCAGTGGGGTCCTGAAGTGAGGCATCACTAACAGAAGCTTTGGTACTACATCCGCGGTCAAGCTCGTGATAACTTTCCAAAATGGAAGCCGAAGTATCCAAAGCGTACAATCAAGATTGACCCGGTAACTAAAGAAAAAGATATCACTTTGCATGTTAAACGACCATGATGCATGAAGAATATGCCCCTAAAGGAAATGGAACAAGACTTTCATACCGATTTCAGAGGTTGGGCGTATGATCCAAAGACATGTTAGGCAGTGATTGCTCTTCGAGATGAAAAGTTTGTTTGGAGGCGAATCTATGTGCTCGATCTAATGTGGTTGGTCAACTGCTCGAAGAAAGACATTGAGTGTTTGTTCTTCAATAAGATTATGTTCTACAAAGCTGACAAAGGACAAGCACTGCAATATCAAAAGTTGGTGATTGTGTGCTTTGAAAAAGACATCAATTCAGGCCATTATTGGAAGTCTAACTGGAGAGATCTCGAGCTTAAAGAATTCCTGAAAGAAGAACGCCACAATGAAAGAATGGATCAGAAAGTGGCTGAAGCCGCAAAGAGAGCTAAATGGAAATTGTGAATGGGGCAATTTGATACAAATCAAACTTCGACCGAAAAGGAGGAACGAAAAATTCCCAAATGGTCTAAGTCATTAGATGGTATTAAAGAATATTGTGAAGGGTGGATAACAAAAGGAAGGTTCGAGCGTAGAGAGAAGCTGGCACAGAGGGAAGCTAAAAGGAAACAAAAGCAGAGAGATAGGAGATACAGGAAGAAGGACTAATGAAGACTATACAGATGACTACAGCTACATCCAAGGGGGAGTCTGTGAATGCACTATGTCTGTAGCTTCCGTCTTGTATTGAGTCTTAGTTTATCTTGTATTGTATGTATTTGTATGTTATTCGTATCGAAGTGATAGGTTGTATGTTGTAATAGTCCCTTCGTACGAAGGCGGTTTTGTCACTTCGTGCGAAGCTACAAGGCCTACACCCGGTTCATATGAAGCTAGAATGTGGCTTCGTACGCAGCTAGACTGTCTATATATATGGGTGTTGGGTTCTTAGTTTAGACAACTTTTGGGCAATTGATGCGAAGCTCTTTCCAATCTTCTCCAGGATTTGTACATCTTTGAATATTAATGAGAAGAACATTTAACGATGTCTGTGTGATCATTATGTCAATCTATTTCTTGGATTCCACACTAGGAAGTAGATTCTATATCCGGTCGGAGCATTCAACGAAGACAAACACGGTCCCCACATTAAACACATGACATTTTTATTGTAGGTTCATTATTAAATAAATATTTAAAAATAGTAAATACGTGACACAACTTACCATTTCATTTATATTGTAATTTGGAAATTTTAATTTTAATAATCCTAACTTTGACATATTGACTGGCAACAGTCTCAACTTAAAAATTGTTTTATAACAGTTCAAACTTTTAACTTATTGTTCCTCAATAGTTTAAGTGACAAATCCATGGTGCGGCCTGATGCGGCTGGGGTCAACGTTATGGCACTTTGTACGAAGGTTGTGTGGGGACAGGGGCTCCACACACTTGGAAAAAAAATAACTCTTTTATTTATTTTTTAAAGGAGAGAATTAGAGACTAAAACTTGTGGAGGAGAGAAAGGTTGGAAAAAGAGTTACAGATTTAAGGGTTCCACTTTGTAATAGATTGCATTTTAGTATATTTGTTATTTTGATGTGAATTTCATTTATGCATTTTTTAAGGCGAATTGGAAACAAATAATCACACCTAACTCAATTTGGCCGATAATAATCCCAAGTCGGTTATTGGTCGATGATATCCGAACAGGTCATTTTTTTGTAAAATAGTCCGCCGTTAAAATAGCTTAACGGAGTTAAGGTTTTTTTTTTCCGAATTAGAAACCGATGTTTTAGGGCTTTTGATCAGAACGAGGATACGAGTCGATTGATGTAAAACTTACCTTGAAATTGTGCTCGAAATGGCTTGATTTTTGTTAATTGAAAGTTTAAACACCCGAATTGATTATAGGGGAAATTTGGTCATTTAATAATACTTAACCAAAAAATTCTAATTATGTTAGAAATTTGGACTCAAATGGTTAAGAAAAGTGGCTATAGGGACTTAGGGCGTTAAACATTTTCATTTTGGACTCAAGTGGTTAAAAACACTAAAACAAAAGTGGTTAAAAACACTAAAACAAAGGGACTCAAAAAGTAATTTATCCCAAGTATTAATAAAGTGGCAATAGATGTCACAATGAAAATTGGAACGACGCACTTTTAAATAGGAGAATGTGAAAATAGAGTAAAATATGATTTGACGTTGATGTGATTTTTTCTAACTTTCTGTAAGTGTCACGTGAAACTACACAGTATAAATTATATGGAAACAATTTCAAATTAATGTTATTTCATGTGTAATGTGAGCTAATGTCTAAAAAGTTATAATTCACAGTTAAAACTCAAATATGAATCAATATTAGGTAATTATGAAGAAAAAAAAGATGAGTTTACGTAAGTAACAATGATTCGAAAATATAAATCTATTCAGTGTTTTTCTACAAAATTTTATTTATAACGTTTAATATATATTTCAAACAATGTTTGACTCAGCTCAGTTGATACGTTGCCTGTTTGTTGAACCCACTAAGCCATAACGTAACAGTGATGGGGGAATAAAAAAAACCCTAATTTCTCTCTCTAGCATGCCGACATCGTTCCTCCTTGCAATCCTTTGATTCTTTTCATGATTTTGTGTGTATCAGATCTGTTATTCGTGTTTTAACACTGAATACGAACTCTGATAGCATATTTGATCGACTAGAAGCTTAGGGTTTTGTCGTTTCTTTGTTTCTGTTGCCAAAGCTTTCTCTGGTGTTTCGATTCTGTTGGAATAGAGATTAGGGTTTATCAGTCCTACTGGTTGGGCAGTAACCTTGATTTACCTGAGTTTCTATTTCGATCAGCAAAGATTCATTAGGTAAAGTTGCTAGATTAGGGTTTTGTGCATGTGTTCGTCGTTTGTCTGGTGTTGGTGGGATTCACATATTTTCCGAGTGCATGGAGAGAAGTAGTGATGGCTCTTCGGACCACGTTGATCTAGGACCGATGAAGGAAGATGGAGGTATTACATCTAAGCGAGGCATTAGATTGAGGGTCACGGATATTAAAGGTAATACTATGCCTCCTGGGAGGGGATTATATTCAACTTCTGGTACTTCTATCTTAGATGGCTTGTCCAAGATTTCAAAACCTGTGGGAAACCCGCCGCTGAAGTTTCCTACATTCGCTGACTTTAAAACACGTTCCCATGCAAACCCTAGTAAAGGTACTGATGTGCAAGATAAAGATGTTTTGAATGTGCGGAATGATGAGGGTAAGGAGACCATGCCGCCGATCATTTTTGCTAACGTTGTACAGGCACAAAAAGAGGGCGTTAAGATAAACTTCAGGAGAATGGAGTCGGCTGATACTATGGAGGGAGTGGATGTTGTTATCCCCGTCTCATCTGTCAAAGAAGTGCATGATAGATTCGCTAATACACTATATGGATACTTCTTGGGGAAGAGGTTAGCATATCCTATGGTTGACTATTTTTTGCAACATACTGGGCCAAATACGGGTTAGCCAGAATGATGATGAACGCCAAGGGTTTCTTCTTCTTTAAGTTCAAAACGAAGCAGGGGATGGAACAATTGATGGAGGATGGGCCATGGATGATCAGGAATGTTCCTATCATTCTAAAACAATGGTCTTCGTCGGCTAAGGTAATGAAAGAGGAAATCACTGAAATTCCTGTCTGGGTTAAGATGCATGATGTGCCACTACCGGCGTTTACTGAAGATGGGTTGAGTTTACTAGCGTCAAAGATAGGACTGCCAAAGATGGTAGATTCCTATACGGCATCGATGTGCTCAAAATCTTGGGGTAGAAGTAGTTTTGCGCGGGCCCTTATTGAAGTTCATGTTCGTACAGATTTAAAGCGTAGTGTCATGGTTGCAATCCCGTCAATGGAAGGTAATGGGTACTCTAAAGTTGAGGTGAAAATCGAGTATGATTGGGAGCTGCTAAGATGTTCTACTTGTTGTGTCTTTGGACATGATGATAATGTGTGTCCAAAGAAACCGAAACCAATGGCTAATGATGATGCTAACAAGAACAACGTTAACTTTCAGGAAGTAAAAGGTAAGAATAAGAAAGGGGGCAGCAGGGGTTACCCGTTAAAATTCGAAAACAAAAAATGATATATAGACCGGTTGTTAAGAACAAGTCTGATGGGGAGGTAGCTTCTTCGTCTCGGGTCCCAGTGTCAAATACTTTTGATGCTCTTCGGGAGGATGATGTGCAAATTCAGAAGGGAGAACCTAGTGATACTACCAGGAACCATCCGAAACCAAACTTTAAAGGAGGGGCTGATCGGAGTGAGGAGATTATTGATGATGGGGTGG